>CM053791.1:715763934-717063934 GCA_028749045.1 Cupressus sempervirens | reverse complement strand
TGAAATTCCCAGATCCATCGATGTGACATTCTTGATGAGAAAAAAGAGAAGTTTCTATTATAAAAAATGAATGAATTTTTACAATTAGAGATCGTCCTTAAAAAGGAGATTGAAACCCTAAAAAGGTCTAACCTAGGTTGCATCATAATAATTAATAAAATAATTGATTATTAGATGCCTAAAGTTTAACTTAAGAAAACTAGAGTTAATTAGGAAATATATAATTACTCTAATAGCCCCCCTTGAGATAAAATTAGGGAGTAGCTAAAAACTTAGAAACTACTTACTGAAAGTAATTTTGGGAGGTACCCAAGCACAACCAAATCTCTAAAAAGAGGAGAAATAAAGAAAACCACATGGGAAAAACCCTACTCCAAAAAGAGATAGAAATAATGTTGAAAGAACTAGTGAAGGACTGAAGAAGCATCCAAACTAGGGAATATCCTAGAAGATAGGAACAAAAGATGATCATGAAGAACACCACTGAAACATGTAGAAGTCACAAAGCTCTGTCAAAAGTAATTGCTGATCTAAAGAACCTCCATTGAAATAGAACCTGGCTAGGTAGAGAAGGCTATATGCTACATTGAATTAGGAGGCACACAAAGGAAAACAACTAAAATCAAAGATACAAATGGCATGAAACACCAAAGCCTGAAGAGTTGATCAATCAAACATGGAAGGTTGTAACCAAAGTAGGAACAAAATCAAGAGTATCTACATGGTAAATGATCCATCTCATCAAAATGCATATTTACCCAGCCACTACATCCACCTAGTACATAGGAACAAGTACTAAATACATAGCTCACTCCAGCGAACCAAGGAAGCATAAGAAACAATAGAAGAAACACCCCCCCCCCCTCCACAAAAAAAAAAATGTAGACAAGGGTGAGGTGATAGGCAACTGAAAAAGTGGGCCAAAAGAACTGCATGTTAAGGAACCATGATTAAGATGCACAAAAGAGTACATATTTGTGCACTAAGGTGATCAATCTCTAACACGCTATGAGGCTAATGTCACAAAAGGGAAACTCACTGAATAAAGGAAGATGGAAAATAGAGCCAAAACATCAAACCCCCATGGCACTTTAATCAGAGTAGTGCATGTATTATAAGACATAAGATATAATGAATTCCAAGAATACAATAATTTTTGTAAGTGTCCTCAAATGACACTTTGAATTAGATGGAAAAACAAGGCAAAACAACTAAAATGAAAATATAGATGTAGCGTGGCACTTTATCTTAGTGTGTTTGAAAGAATGCATATAAATGATGTCTAAATAGACCAAAAGAGACATAAGGTTGTTACAATAGATAGTACAACCCATGAGAAATCATCTGAAGCAACAAAATCGATCTCCAGACCTGAAACAACCAAGATATCTTCCAGAATGCAAAAAACTAAAAAATTGAATAGAATGTTTCTAGAGTAGAATCTAGAAAAACAACTAGCATCAATGGAAAGAGCTCTGAGAGACCCCTCTAATGATATAAAGAATTCCTAAATTAGAGATCAAAAGCTCAAGATATGTCTCCCAGAGTGAAAAAATGTATCCTTGACTTTGATAGCATAAAAAAACATCAAAACTTTAAAAAAAACCTATACCACTCTGATGGGATCAAAACCACCTTTTCGGTGATATCTTATTTGTAGAAAATGAAGTCTATATGTTTGAGATATAAGCAAAAAATTGAAGGTAGGTCCGAACAAGGCCTAAAGGGTAAACAACAACGCTGATGTAATATTGATGTCAACAAGTGATGAGCATAATTTTGATGGTCAAATGATCATTGAGGCAAAAAAATGTCAGAAAATGACCCTATTGCCAAAAAATCAACTCATAGAAAAACATGTAGGTCACCAAAACAAGAGGTTGAAAAAAGTTAGTGTTGGATAAATCCAGTGGCCAGAATATGGGCAAAAGTGCACATATTAAAAAAACACACAAAAAAATACCATGATAAATGGCAAATCACAAAAAATCCACCTAAAATAGAGAGAAAAGCATAAAAAATGCCTCTCATAAAAGCCAAATTCATATTGATGGTGTAAAGGCCCATACTCAGGTCACATCAAAAAAAAATCATCACCCATTACAAAGAACCTATACATGAACAAAGTGAAGCCCAAAAAATACTCGCAGTGACCACGAAACAAGGGAAGAATGCCAATAAGACCATCAGTTTGGAGGTTTTGCGTGGTGTGAAAAGGATGCATGGGAGGACATGAGGGTCCATGTGTTGAAGTTGATGAAAGATCAACCCCACATCTACCAAGAATCACTTGCTTGCAAACACCTATCAGAAAAAGAGAGAAGCAAAAGCTATGGAGGTAGAAATTGTCAGATCCATAGATGAGACATTCTTAATGAGAAAAAAAGTAGATTGCTATAATCAATAGTGAATGAATCTCAATTAAATTACAATGAGAGATCATCCTTATAAAGGAGATCAAAACCCTAAAAAAATTAACCTAAGTTGCATCAAAATAATTAAGAAAAGAATTAATTATAAGATGCCTAAAGTTTAGTTTAACCGGACTAGAGTTAATTAGGAAATATCTAATTACTCTAACACCCCCCTTAAGATAAATTTAGGGAGTAGATAAAAACCTAGAAACTACCATAGAAAGTAGATTTGGGTCCTAACAACAAGGCCTGATGAGGTACCCAAGCACAACCAAATCTCTGAAAAGATGAGAAATAGAGAAAACCATATGGGAAAAACCCTACTCCAAAAAGAGATGGAAAACATGTTGAAAGAAACTAGTGAAGGAATAAAGAAGCCTCCAAACTAGGGAATGTCCTAGAAGATAGGAACAAATGATGATCATGAAGAACACCACTAAAGCATTTAGAAGCTACAAAGATCTGTCAAAAGTAACTGTTGATTTGAAGAATCTCCACTGAAATAGAAACTGACCAGGTAGAGAAGACTATAATCTGCATCGAATCAAGAGGCACACAAAGGAAAACAACTGAACTTGAAGATACAAATGGCATGAACACCAAATCCTGAAGAGCTAATCAATCAAACCAAGGAAGCATGAGAAACAATAGAAGAACACCCCCCCCCCCCAATGTAGACAAGGGTTACGTAACAAGCAACTGAAAAAGTGGGCCAAAAGAATTGCATGTCAAAAAACCATGATCAAGATGCACAAAAGAGTACACATGTATGTACTGAGGTGATCAATATTAGACACATCATGAGGCTAATTTCACGGAAGGGACACTCACTAAACAAAGGAAGATGGAAAAAAAAAGGCAAAACATCAATCCCCCATGGAAATTTAATCATGAGTAGTGCATGTACAATAAGGCACAAGATATGGTGAATCCCAAGAATACAATAATCTGCACAAGTGTCCTCAGATGACACTACTCGAATCAGAAGGAAAAACAAGGCAAACAACTGAAACAAAAAAATTAATGCAATATGACACTTTATCCCAATCAGTTTGAAGAATGCATATAAATGATATCTAAATAGACTAGAATAGACATAAGACTAATACAATAGATAGTATAAGTCATGACGAATAATTTGAAGCAATGAAATTGACCTCTAACCTAAAACAACCAAGATATCTAATAGAATGCAAAAATGCAAAAGATTAAATAAAATTTACCTATAGAATAAATTGGAAAAACAACTAGCATAACTAAAAAGATCTTGAAAATACCTTTCTAACAATATAAACAATTCCCAAATCGGAGATCGTATACTCAAGATATGTCTCCTAGAGTGCAAAACTATACCCTTGACTTTGATAGCAAAAAAATCCATATAAAAACATCAAAACTAAAAACTAACTATATCATTGTGATGGCTCAAAACCATCTTTCTGGCAATATCTCATTTTTGGAAAACAGAGTTTGTATGCCCGAGATAATGAGCAAAAAACCAAAGGTAGGTCCAAACAGAGCCTAAGGTTGTGATATGAACATTAATGCAATGTTGACATGGTGCTAACATCAGCAAGTGATGGGCCCAAATTTGATGGTCAAATGATCATCAAAGCAAAAAAAATCTTGAAAAATGACCCTTGCCGGAAAAAAAATAAAAAATCTAGCCTCTAGAAACAAGCCAAAAAACCAAGGGTCAATGTCAGATTAAAAAATGGTGGCCAAAAATAATGGTATCTGAGGAAAAAAATATTTCCATAAGTTTCAAAAAAAAACACTAGCTAGTTAAAAAAGGCTCACAAAGTCCAAACCACTCTCCTACAAAAGCTTGTGTTGAGTGGGAAGAAAGAGGGCCCAACACCAATAAACATGCACCCAAAAACATAAAACAAAACCCCTGACAACCATATACCATGGAAACATTAAAAAATGCTAGCTATGTTGAGTTAGATTCCAACATGGTGGATGGAGATGTAAATGCCTATGTGGCACATGCAGATACTGGTAGAGCTAAACTTCAAGGACAATGGTGCAAGTGCAGACTCCAAGTCACAGGCAGGAACTTTGGAAAATATGTCACCATTGACTCTAAGTTGGAGTCCAAGATGAGCTAAGGACATGATAGAAATGTTGGCAGTTGTCTCCAAAAAACTGATGCAGAAATCCACAGATCATGTGTGTGGCCCAAGGAAGATGATCACAGCTCAAGGTGGGGCCAAAATTGCAACACAAGCCTTTGAAAATCACGGTAGGGCTAGTAGTGCTTGTGGAGTCAAAATACGGGCTCCAAGCAAAAAAAAATAGCTCCAATGATATTTATAAAAAAAAATTCCTCCCTAATGGAGACTTGAGCACATGGAAGAGTGCATGGAGGGATCAAGGCACAGAGATCCATAATTCCATGCACATCAAGCATGGGTCTTCAAATAAAATCACCTAGAGACATCACCAATGGAAAAAAAAATCCCCTGGCCCAAGCAGACATAGAAGGAATCATCAACACCAAGAAAAGGAAAACTTGGAACAAGAACGCTAATCTCCTCAAATAACCATGTGCAAGGGCCAAAATTCCCCTTTTCCACCAAAATCTTTCCATTTGAAATCCATAAAAATAGGTGCAACTCCAAATGAAAAACAAATGCAGCCCAGAGGTGAATCAAAGAACCAAACACATGCAAAAAAATTCAAAGGACATGGTGAGGTTGTTGATTGGAAAAACAAATGCACTGAAAGTATCACATGCAAACTCTTTTTTAAAAGTCATGTAGCGCAATCTCCAAGAAAGCATCATACATCCAATAATTGTGTGTCCCGTTAGTTATCCTGGAATTCATGGTCGGGGTCTAGTGTCCTTTGACTAGGCACTTTTCCAAACACATGCACCCATGGAAAATGACAAGCACGGGCATAGAGTATGAGCCTATTGGTGTGGAGGGCCCTCACACCCTAAACTTCCCTTCTTTTAAAAATGAGCACTTGCATAACAATTGGATGCAATTTATCAAATATTAAGCATGCACATTGTAAAAAAGACAATGTTATTTCCCCTTTCAAAGAAATAATTTTGCCTTGTTTTTCGATCCTAGGTCAAAACAACCTGGGTACAAAAAAAATTGCCTCATATTTCAACAGTGTCCAAACTGGACATATTTTATATGGAAATGTGGGCTTTCGAGCACTCTGAGCTCAATGGTGATGTCTGTTTGGGGTCATAGTGCTCTGAAAAATAGGTCCTCCCCATATTGAATACAAAATCCTCTGAAAGCCATAATCTAAAAACTAATGCCAAATCTCTCAAGAACAGAATAGGGACATGAAGATCTGGAGCTCTGATACCATTTTGAAGTTGAGATCGATCAACCCCACAGCTCTTAAGAATCACTTGCATGAAAACACCTTTCACAAAAAGAGAGAAGAAAAAGCTATGGAGGCAGGAATTGCCAGATCTAGAGATGAGACATTCTTTATGAGAAAAAAAGTAGATTGTTATAATCAATAATGAATGAATCTCAATTAAATTACAATGAGAGATTGTCCTTATAAAGGAGATAAAAACCCTAAAAAGGTCTAACCTAGGTTGCATCAAAATAATTAATAAAAGTATTAAATATTAGATACCTAAAGTTTAGCTTAAGCATACTAGAGTTAACTAGGAAATATTTAATTACTCTAACACCATGGATACATAAACCCATGCACACACCAATCCAAAATGTGTGGGTGAGGAGTGGGTGTATCTTAAAGCCCATGCTTTCTCTAATCCAATAGAAAATGCTTTCCAAAATGGTGATCTGCCAACATTAATGTTAGACCTGGGTGGTGTATGATGTGTAGGGGCCTCAAAAAAATGCTCCCTTGGTGTACGATGCACTGATGTGGCACAAGAAAGCACATGAACGATCCATGACAATAGTGGTGCCTCTTTAAAAAAAATCAAATTCCTTCAAAGAGAACCCAAGATGGAGGGCAAGGCCTAAGGTAGAGGGCAAGTCCCATAAAATAAGGCATACAAAATATGTTCCATACATGTTGCCAAAAGTCATGAAAAATCCTGAAGATGTTGACAAATTTTGGCATTGGAGGAAAAGATTTTGCATGGGGCCGACAATGGAGCTTGAAGTGGTGGTCGTCACATGAAACCTAGTGGAGCTTATTTTGAAAAAATGTGTTGGGCTTTGAAAAATATAAACTCACCCCATAAACAAATGTGTGTACCAAAAGAAAAGCATGCCTCCCAATCATGAATTGGGACCTCGCAATAGACGGGCCTGTAGGTGGATTAAGGGAGCCAATATGACGTAGTTGGCAATTTTTGAGGCTGAGATGGCCAAAAAATGGGTACGAAAGGAGGCTCAAAGTAGAGGACAAGGGATTTGATTGGGTGGCATTGATCCCAAAGAGCGCACAGAGGAGGGAAATGGCAGGCCACTAACGGTGGTAGAGGGTATCGTACCCTCAAAAAGAGTCCCCTTTCGCTTTTTTGAATAAAACAAAAATGCCTCCTCCCATATGTGCTCAAATACATGTGATCTTTTGAATTTAAATTTTTCCCTTTCAAAAACAATCTTTTAATAATAATAAAATGAATATACTTTTTTTAATAAATAAAAAATTGTCGCTTCAATTTGCGTGCCCAAGTCAATAAGCCCTGGGTGTAAAATAATTTTGCCTCAAATTTCAATAGCATCCAAATTGGACATATTTTATATGGAAATGGGGTTTTTGAGTGTTCTAAGCTCAACGGTGATGTCTATTTGAGCTCAAAGTGCCTCAAAAAATAGATCCCCCAAATCTAATAGAAAATCCTCTAAAAGCCACAAAGTTGAAAATCGATATCAAATCTCTCAAGAACATAATAGGGGCATGAAGATTTGGAGCTCTGATACCATGTTGAAGTTGATGAAAGTGCAACCCCATAGCTCCAAAGAATCACATGCATGCAAACACTTGTTGCAAAAAGAGAGAAGCAAAAGCTATGGTGGTTGGAATTCCCAGATCCACAGATGAGACATTCTTGATGAGAAAAAAGAGAAATTGATATGATCAAAAGTGAATGAATTTTTACAATGAGAGATCATCCTTAAAAAGGAGACTGAAACCCTAAAAAGTTCTAACCTAGGTTGCATCATAATAATTAATAAAAGAATTAATTATTATATGCCTAAAGTTTAGCTTAAGCAAACTAGAGTTAATTAGGAAATGTCTAATTACTCTAACAATTAATTGTACAACTTTTTGTGCAAAAATTATCAACTTACTAACTTTGACCAAAAGTGACCAAAGTCAGTAGCAATGACTTTCTCATCTCACTACAACTAAGGAGAATATATCATTAAAATATATAAAACCATGTTGAAATGTCATCCTTAAAATTTTCCTAGAAATTGTTATCCTTTTAGATGATATATGCTCCTTTGAAATATTAATATCTTGACTAATTGTGATGTAGGAGCATCCTTGGGTTGTTGACAATCTTGCATCCCCAAAAGGATATTTGTTTGTTTTCTATTTTTGAGTTATCTATCAAACAATTTATTTTGGTGAACACTTTTTTGTCCTTTATAGATTCTATGAACTTGGGTTCATATTATGGACCTACCTTGGATTATTATCCTAAGTGCACAAAACTTATTGTTATTATTGTTGGGATTCATGCTTCATCTTCTCAAGTGTTGATTTCCTATGTTGTTCTTCATGCAATATCTAATATTTAATTCAGTGATGTTTCCTACTTAAGAGTTATCTTACATGTTATTGGATATAGATAGGTGGTTAATATGTGGACCTATATTTAGGTTTTTGAAGGTTTTATAATGTATTATGTATTTGGTCCTTAATTCATGATGGTTTAGCCCTATATTGTATAATATGTTTCCTATTATTGGATATTATGAACTCAAAGTTGACCTATTTTTCATGATGGATATATATGTAATGTTATGGAGTCTTAGAAGGTATCAATCAATAGTATCAAGGAAGTGGAGTAAAAAGAAAGCTTGAGAGTTGAAAGTTTGGTCTATAATCTGGAATGTATTGGATAACCAAGAATGCCTTACAACTTGACATGTATATAGTTTATTTGTTGTAATTCAAGGTATGTTGTTAATAAAGAGAGTTTATTTCAATTATACCATGTTTACTTCTATTGTTTTTAATTCGTTGGGGCCTTGACCATCTCCTTGGGGGATACACCTGCCTTATACTACATCAGATGGTATCAGAGCATGGTTTTATTTAGCTGGACTTATCAGAGTGAATCTTGATCAAATTATGGATGATATGATTGTGGTTGAGCTTGGTGGACTTGTCAAGATCTAAAATTTCTTGGTTGTGAGGTGGAAGAACACAGTTCTAGCCTACAATTCTAGAGGACTTGTTCAAGTTGTGTTGTTATCCTATTGCAAACATGTTGATCCTTGTTTGGTGGGCAGATCATGGAAGTTTGAGGTAGTTGCACCTTATTTTTTATTCATTATGATGCCTAGAAGAATGAACCCTAGGAGGTTAGAACATATGTTTCAAGAATTTAAGGTAGTGATGAGGAATGAGATCTAAAATGTCTTGAATGGGTTGAGAAGAAATCCTAAAATTGGAGGTGAATATGATGAAACTGCTAAAGATCTTGAAGTACTTGAAGTAGAGATCCCTGCATAAGAATTAAGATTATTGAGAGATATGGCACAAGTTGGTAAAAGTCATAGAATGGAGGTATCAAAGTATTATGGTTCTTTAGATCCTTAGAAAATGATAAATTGGATTAATGAAGTTGAGGATTACTTTGAGCTTGAAAATGTTGTAGATCCATAAAAAGGTAGGTTAGCACAAGCTAAGTTGAAAGATCACCTTGTGGTGGAAAGAATTACATAAGGATAGAGAAAATAATAATGAAGGGGTGATCCCACAATAATGGGTTCCACTTTTTGACCAATTTTGACATTGAAATCAATATTTTTTTTAAAAAGCCTCACGTTTGAGTGACTATATCTTTAAAACTATAAGTAATTTCAAGATGACATAAACTAGTGATTTTTAGTACTCTGTTCCTACTTTGTAACCATATTTTTTAATCTACAATAAAAAATTATTTATGTCAATTTTTTTTCTCCTCTGAAAAGTGGTACATAATAAAATTCAATATTTTTAAAGAGTGACTGTCTGTTTGACACACATAACTTTTTTTCTAAAAAAGATAATGAGGTAATTCTTTTGGCGTTGGATTTGTAACATCAATATCCAAATGATGCATTTGGTTTGATTCTATTTGGTTGAATATTGTATAGTTTATGAAGTTTTGAAGTGACACCAATCATAATCCAGACATATGTTCATTTTGACACAGATAACTTGAAGTCAATTTATCATAGATCTTCTTCTTCTTCTTTTTGAATAGAAAGCTAATTCAATAAGCTATTTCCTAGATTTTTTTTTAAAAAAATTGACCTAATTTACTAATTTTTTCGAACTGTCGAAGTCAGTTGATGTTCAATCGGTAATGAACCTATGATGAGTTAAACGCATATTTGAAAGTCTTAATGATTAAAATATGTATTACAATTATAGTCATTGGAAAGCTTGCTTTGAGCAGCATATTTTGGCATTTTTTATTTTACAGTAGGAGATCATTTATCTACAATTATGGGTGTCGAAAGAGCAAAAAAAAAATTAAAAGAAAAAAGGGCCCAAAAAAATTTAATTTTGCATGTTCGCAGCAAACGTAATGTTCGTAGCGAATGTAATTTTCATAGTGAACATATTACATATGTTTGCAACGAACATGCAGTCCAAAAATTGAACTTGATATGTTCACGTGAACATATTCACTTCTTTGTGTTCGTGTAAACATGAAAAAAGTAAAAATGTTGATGTCGACTTCAAACAGGTCAGCTTAAAAATAGTGAAGCCGTACTACGAATTTGTACGGCGACATTTTTATATAGTTATTGCGTGAAATTTATGTTGAGGAAAGGAGTAAATTTTTTTTTTATGATTTTAGAATGGGAAACAAGAAAGGAAGGCAAAACAAATATGCAAGGAAGAGATCTGATGAAGCAGAACAAAGAAATCTTTAGAAGACTGTGGTACGTTATCATCGAATTAAACAAGGTGTGTAATTATATACATTAGTTTTTTTTATGATTTTGAATTTAATTATGTTTCAATCTTATTTTTTATCTAATTTGATTTATTTATTTATTTGTTGCAGTCAATCAACAAGGTGAAGGAAATGTTGAAGAAGGCTCGACAGAAGTAGAAGAAGTGGATATGGGAGAGAGGTCAGGAACGCTCCTTACAGAATCTCAAATAATTAATGTTGAAGAAGGTTGAAGATTGCTCCCTATAGAGGTTCAAATAATAGAAGTTGGAGAAGGGTCAGAATCTTTCCCTGCAGAATCTCAAAAAATGAATGTTGGAGAAGGGTCAGAATCTTTCCCTGCAGAATCTCTAGTGACAGAAGTTAGAGAAGGGTCGGGATCAACATCAAAACTAGTATGGATGAACTCCTAAACATTGCCCAATCTGTAAATAATGATATTTCTCCAAAAAAATTAGATTGTTTACTTAAAATGGATGTGGATAAATTGAGAAGACTTGCAGCTATTGCTCAACCATTAAGTTTGTCTAAGAAAAGGTCAATGAATAAGAAGATAAGAGAAATTATGACTCAATTTGATAACACTTGAACAAGCTCAGTTACTTTCACTTTTGCTTACACAAAAGAAGTTACAAGAGGCATTGAAATTGTTAGGTGTAGACACGACATCAAAGAAGAGAAGATTTTCTAGCATGCAAATTGATCTGATTGAAAATGTTAAACAAGGTTTGAGAAACATAAGAAAATAGTCTCGAACTAAAGATAAGCCTGTGGCAAGAAAAGGAGTATTGATGTCTATTGTAAATAAAAATATGACCCAAAATAGACAAATATCTTCAATTTTGTCTGAAATGGGTTTTAGTAGGAAAATAATGAGAAATTATGCTAAGAGAAGATTAATTGTGGATGACAGCACTATGGAGGGAAATTGGGCAATCATGTGTAGAGAACCTCGTTTTGATAGGATTGAAGAGTCATTAAAAAATTTAGTCATATCATTTTGGATTGATAACACTTGTCCTTCATCAAATAGTAGAGATGTTATCAGGCATAGGATTGCATCTGGTCAATATGAACATCATACAAAACATTAGTTGGACACAACACAGCATGAGTTATATGTGTCATTTTGTAGTGAACATCCTAATGTAAAAGTTGGGCAAATGTTGTTTGAAAAATTGAAGCCATACTTTGTGAGGTCAAACAAAATGTTTGAAACATGTTGTTGTCGACATCATATTGAGTTTGATCTCCACTATTAGGTATTTCAAAAGTTTGTAGAAGACACATATGGTTTTCATGCTACTCCTCCTAGTAGGAGAAGTGAGTTTATATCATCCATTCTATGTGACAAAACAGATGATCCATCTGGTCAAATAAATTGCATCAAAGGATTATGTGAAACATGTGGTGAATTGGCTCTATTTCCTTTAAAAATTGAAAATATTGATGCAACAAAAAAATTGAATTGCAAAAGTTACAAGTATGTCAAGAATGAAACAAAGTTGGGAAAAGAGACAAAAAGGTTGGAATATGTTGAAGAAGAGTTACATGTTCTAACATTTATGGACAAATTTAAGAATTTGATTCAACCTTATATTTGTCACGCATTTTTTGCAAAGTGGCAAGCACAACAGTTTCAAACTTTGAGAGATAATTTCCCACTTGGAACGATTGTATTAGTTGTTGATTTTGCAGAGAACTATTCATTTGTTTATTAGAAAGCAATTCAATCAGATTATTACTTTTCTAAGCATGTCACTATTATGGTACATGTTTGTTATAGACATGCACAATTAGGTTTGGATGGTATTCAGAGTACAATTCAAGCACGAGTAATTAAAAAGGAATATCATTTCTATATAAGTGATGATAAAGAACATGGCATTCACTATGTTGAACATTGCTTCAATATCTTCTTTTCTTATTTGAAAGAAAGAAACATAAATGTTGATAAACATTATGTTTAGTTTGATGGATGTGTCGCACAGTTCAAATCATCTAGACCATTTTATGCATTATGTTGATATCATTGCAATGAGAATATAAAACACATATGAAATTTCTTCGAGAGTGATCATGGAAAAGGTGAACATGATGGTGTTGGAGCTTGCATCAAACATGCTTTGTGAAAGTATCAAATGAATTATCAAGGAGTTCGTGTAAATGATGCACATGATGTTGTTGAATGGTGTAAGACACATTTTGTATTAGATGAGGTGGGGACATCATAACAACGAGTCGACAGGTACCATATAAAGTCTTTTGGGAGATAACAGGTATGGATGTGTACATCTGTTTAATTTTTATGCAATTAAGTTATAAAATTTTATTGTTAAGATTTATTTTTCAATTCGTTGAAGTTTAAATTTAATTTGTTCATATTTTCAATTTAATAAACTTTCAGGTGTTAATAGAAAAAACATGCATGGTTGCAAGAGGATAGTAAAGACATGTTCCTTACATTCAGTCATGAGTACAGATAATTGCAATTGGACATTTAAGACAAGAGAATATTCATGTTTTTGTGACAGTTGCATTGATGAAGATTATGAAGAATGCATTAATCAAGCACGTGGATATACAGGTGCATGGATTTCGGTACCACTTGATGTTACTGATACATTTGATAAAGATGATGAAAATTTTGATGATATTCCATTGATTTATGATGATTATAATCATATCTTTGGATTGGTAAAAGTGGGTAAGTGTCATTAAAATTAATCTGAACAAGTGTCATTTAATTATCAATTTGAACCATCTTATATATGTACTATACACATACACATGTATACTTGTTATGCAGGAGATGTCTTTGCAGTGATTGCTGAGCCTAGAAATCATGAACATGATAGTATTTATTTAATTGCAATGTACTGCAGAGTGGACAAAGTTATATGACCCTGAAGAAAGTGATAGAATGTTGTTCCCCATAGGTAACTTTATATGAATATATATATATATATATATATATAGGTAACTTTATATTTATCAAATTTTAAAATACTTAAATTTGTGGTGTAGGTTCTATTGTGATAGAGGGAACATAATTGAAGTAAGACAAAATAGTCCAACATGGAATACACTTTTTTGATTATCAACCTAACAACAAGGTTATACAATACAGCCACCTAGTCATTGCTACCGGGCTTTGTCTGCATCCAGTCAAAGTTAAGCGTGCACGTCACAAGTGGAGAGTAGACAATGAAGATCGTAAGAAGATATTACATGTTATAAGTGTACATCATGGTTGAACTGACATTTGAGATTTATTTTATAATAATTTGAATATCAACTTCTATTCAAACTATTGAATTTCATCTTGAATTAAATGTGTTTTTAATTGTACGATCATACTCTTAGTTATCATTAGTTTATTAAAAAACTATATAAATTAATAATATTAATTGTACCATGGATGAATTTAATAATTTAACAACTTGATATAAATAGGCAATACAAGTTAGTTCGAACTTACACAATCATTAGATAGATATGTATCAAAGATAATTTAATATGTTAGAATTCTTAACTATCAACATCTTTTCAAACTATTGAATTTCATCTTGAATTAAACGTGTTTTTTATTGTACGATCATACTAGATTAGTTATCATTAGTTTATTAAAAAACTATATAAAATAATAATATTAATTGTACCATGTATAAATTTAATAATTTAACAACTTGATATACAAATAGGCTAAGTTAATTTGCACTTACACAATCAGTATCTATAGATACATGTATCAAAGGTAATTTAATATGTTAGAATTCTTAAATATCAACTTCTTTTCAAACTATTGAATTTCATCTTGAATTAAATGTGTTTTTAAATGTACGATCATAAGTTCTTAATTATCATTAGTTTATTAAAAAACTATATTATTTAATAATAAATTAATTGTATAATGGATGAATTTAATAATTTAACAACTTGATATAAATAGGCCCAATACAAGTTAGTTCGAACTTACACAATAATTAATTAAAGATAGATATGTATATATCAAAGATAATTTAATAGTTTTTTTGAAATTCATTTATCAACTTTTTTTTCAAACTACTGAATTTCATAAGTGAATTAAATGTGCTTTTAAAATTGTAAGATTAATGAGTTCATCTAGTTAGATCATTAGTTTATTAAAAAACTATATATTTTAATGTTATTTTATTACATCTACAGTCATACTCTTAGTTTAAATTAGTTTAAATTAATATGTTTTTAAATATTATATTTTGTAAAAAAAAATCTAAAATAATGTATTGGCTTACCTAATTAACATATTTTTATCCATATAAAACTAATATTTATCTTTAGCGGGTTAGTAATTGATAATTTAAGAAATATGTATCTTTCTAACTTCCTACTAATATATTTAACAAATTTGTATCTTTATTCCTATTAATTGATTTACCAAATTTACATATCTTTAGTCCTACTAATTGTTTATTTCATATAATGATTACAAATAAATATAATATTTTAAATTTATTTAATCTAAATCATTTGGGTTAATTTAGTAGTTTTAAGCACCTATATTAATTCAATTCAATCACCCTATAAATGATTATTATTTTTGAAAAATTTTAATTAGGTTCATAGAGATCAATTTGGAACTTCTTTGACTATTCAACTATTGAAGTAGGTATTTAGAGAAGTTAATTTGACTAATTTATAATGATGACAATAAAATCTAAAGTTTAAAAGCTATAATCTAAAAATTATACATGGTCTACTATAATACAAAAAAATAACACATGTATATACACGTACACATCTCAAGAACATGAACATTCTATAGCTATAATACAAAAAAAAATGCATACACATATATACACATCTCAAGAATAAACATCTACATCTAATATATCTCTACAACTGAAATGCATACATATGCAAACTGTAAATCTCGAATAAATACATGTATGTAGCAAAATATAAAAAGTCATATGTACATGTGACCATCTAACTACTAAAGTACTAAATAATCAAATAAATAGTGAAACATATGTATACATGTGCCATGTCAAGGTACTAAAATACGCATATATGTGTATGTAAACTGTCTCCAATATATAAATGCATCAAAATATATATAAATATCTACTACTACTAGAGGGACCCCTCAAGACGCATACGAATAGAATGACCCTCTGATCGAGTCTCCTGTACATCCTCTCGTCGAGGCGCATCAACCGAGCCCTGCAAATACACACACACACACACACACACACACACACACACATTAGAGTTCTAGATCTAAACATATATATACATGTGTGTACATTCAAAATAAATACGAGTGCACACACACACACACACACACACACACACACACACACACACACACACACATATATATATAGTTTGAAACATAAATTTAACTTCAAACAAACTATTTAAAACTTGTACCTGAGCACTACCAGGTGCCTCAATAGAATCATCTCTCTTACGTAGACGATGCCTTGAACCAACACTAGATGTAACCATGTGCTCAACGACTTGTGCCTACATAATTTATTATAGTTAAAGATTAAATTAAATATCTATCTGGATTGAATTTTTAAATAAATTCATATTTTTTAATTTCATGTATATTTAAATTTAAAAATAAAAATTATATATATATATATATATATATATATATATATATATATACCTGGGTCTCCGGAGGTGGAGGATGATCAACAAACTCCATCGTATCATCTATTGATGCACCTCTTGAAACTCTAAAACCTACTAAACCACCCTCAACACCATGTCCAATTGCTAGCAATGATGAGTGAAGTGGACTATGTAACCGGCTAGGTAATGGTGTAGAATCATCGTTGTCAAGTCGAAATAACATCTCCATGTATGATGAAATACCCATGCTCGAACTAGTATCAAACTCAGACAGGCCTCGCAACTACTCACCAAAATCATCAAGACCCTCAACTATGATCCTAACATCTCCAACTCATATGCCTGAGTCATTTGTAAAGTGTCGTGAGCCTGGTGCCGAATGTTGTGAGCTATGCATAGGTGTATCGTATGTCACTGGTGTAGCAGCCTTTATCTATGGAACTATGGGGCTCTAATGTTGTCTAACAACATCCATCACTAAGTGAACTGGAATCTCTTGTGTATCACAAATGTAACTGATAATCTGCAACATATCCTCCAAAAAATATAGTGTCAAATCCATATGTGTCTGATGTCCTAAAAGAGCACGAACATCACCTAGTAGTGGTAGCCCAGCAGCTCTATATGCATCATCAGAGGAGGTGCCTAAAGTGCTACTAGATGCCTCTGAAGATGGTCAACCAGGTGGACGAGGACATCGACTATGAATATAATGACCAATAGAATCAAATGTGATACTAGCAGCCGCAAATGCAATGTGTCCAATAGTGTCAATTGCTCCCCTTTGAGAAGCAATGACAACTCTCTGCAATAGGCACATGTGCTGGAGTCACGGGAGGCAATCTCTATCCAACAAACTGTCTGACATCTGGAGGTGGTAGACGATGTGCACTGTGATACTGGTCACAATCTGCGATCCGACCACACCCCTGTCCGTAATAATCTGGAATGTCCAAGTAGTTGACGTTGAGCCCCATGCAGAACTTAGTGTACAACTATTGTGCAAAATAAAGAGGTATCTGGTCATTATTAGGATAATGACCATGTGCAGCTAAAAATCGAAGATAGATCATGCTAGCAATAACAAGATCTCTGCATGGTGTGACTCGATAGCCTCTCACTCTACCCCATGCTCCCTCATATCTTGGAAAGAGATCTCTTTTGATGATGTCTTTGGGGGCTACCCTCTTGACATCATCAAAAGATGCATCTCCTAAAATCTCAACCCTAAGCTCCCTACATATGGAAGCTAATATGTCAGGAGTAAATGAATGGTGAGCTCTAAATCTAGCTGTCAAATCTTGTAAACTCCTACATATAGTAGCACATATGTCTCTATAAAGACCATTATTAGAGGACAATATAGATTGCTATAGTCTAGCAACCTCCTGCTCTAAAAATAAATAAAGCATCAATATCGATGCGTGGAGGTGGTGCAGCAGGACCTCCAGTAGGAGTTGTAGGTGCAGCCTGACCTAGAATAGGAGCCACACCAAGAGCCATGCCAGGACCTACACCACTTGGAGTTGCACCAGGAGCTGGAACATGAGCTGCATGACGAGCCCTAGCTCGAGGTACACCATGAGCCCCACCACGAGCAACACGATGAACTGCATGAGGAGCCAGAACAGGAACTACATCAGGTGTTGCAACAGGAATTGCATCAGGTGCCACAGGAGGTGTTGTAGCAAGAGTTGCACCAGGAGCCGTAGCAAGCTGATCATGTGAAGCCATATCTATAGAAATGTATCAAGAGCTAAGTCTACTGTACACACAATTTTTTATTTTTTATTAAAAATTATACATGTAATTGAATGTACATCACACATGTCTAGATAATCTATAACATGTACACATATGATAAAATTTAAATATATGATTGAATGCATATACATGTACGTGAGAGTTAGAGTTAGAGTTAGAGTTATTTAGGGATAATCAAAACTTGCTAATATGCAATTAAAAGTTTGAACAATTCAAAATATTGCTCAATTTCATGTGATAATCTAAGTAAATTCATTTTGTTGAGACATCACGTGTGGTGTCACAAAGGTTGGTCATCCTTCTAAATTTAGTCTAAACATGTGTAATTAATTATAAATTTGAACACATTGATCCATAAACCATCAATTTAAATATATATAAAATAAGAACATGATCTGAGGATATTAGATCTTATTTTATCCCCTAGATCAAATATTTGGAGTAGTTAAATTCTAATATATATATATATATATATATATTAGTTTTCTTCCTATTTTGTAGTTTGATTACTAATTGTATAAGAAATATAAAGGGTTCATCTTGTTCTATTTAAGTAATATGTTTTTATAATTTTCTAAGAAGTGCAATTCAAAACATTGAACTACATGAGACCAATTCAAGTTTTCTATTAAAATACATTATTATATATTATGACATTGTGTTATTTCTATAAGGAATTAATCATATAGTTTATGAGCCAATCTCATTGACCCATGTTTCAAGAGTAGTGATTCACATGAATCCATTTCTCACGAGAATGTCTTCTAAGTTTATCAATATTATGACATGTTTTGAAAAGATTTTCTATATTTCATTTAATAATAATTTATTCAAAATAAACTTTCGAACATGAAAATGTGTTAAATTAGCTATATATATTTACTTATTATTAATTAAAAATTAGCTAAGTCTATTTTACACTTAAAATATATTATTATATATTATGACATTGTGTTATTTCTATAAGGAAAATATAAAAAATCTAGTTGATTTAACACATTTTTAATTAATAATAAGTAAATATAATAAGTAAATAATAAGTAAACTTACATTTTCTATATTTCATTTAACAATAATTGATTCAAAATAAACTTTCAAACATATAATAAGAAAGTGATAATATATTTACTTATTATTAATTAAAAATGTGTTAAATTAGCTATGTTTTCTATATTTTCCTTAAATAGAAATAACACAATGTCATAATATATAATAATGTATTTTTAAGTGTGTTGTTTTCAAATAAGTGAAAATAGTATCATTTGATTAAAGATGTTGTATTATAATTTAGATTTATGAAATAAAAAATGCATGTGCACTCATTTTTTTATCATACTAATTTTAACCATATCTCCAAATTTTCATAGATGTTCAAGTTTAGGTTGTCTCGAGGAAAAAAAAAGTCAACAGAGTTCATATCTACAACTTAGTACTCAAATGCTTATTGGGCTAGTATACCCATGGGAATTGTACCCCTAACAAGATATTGAGCTAGTGGATTAGGATTATTCATGTTAATGTGATATCTTCACCTGAGATGGGATCCCTCATTTGTAACCTTAGCTAAATTGGGCTAGACTAAAAATTCCATAACAACCAATGACAAAGAATAGAAATAAATTAAATGTTATCCTCAAAACTAAAAATTTAATATCATATATTTTCCCTTGTTCTTCATTGATTTGGAGAGATAAATGGATTCACTCTAACCCTTGACAATAAGAGATCATTTGACAGTAGACCAATTTGTAAATGTCCCAAGATAAAGAGACTTTGAAATATCCATTACTATGTGGGAGAGGATGATGTAGTTGAACCTTAGAAAATTGAATAATGAGCCACAAGATTAGAACCTAACCTTCACGATTGCTTCTTGTGCTTTAAATCTAAGCAACTAGAGATCAACTCTCTCATTTGGTATCAAAGCATGTTTATTGAATCTAGTTGAGGATTGAAGAAACTTACAATAAGGAATTTTGAATTATGGTCTTTGGTGAATGATCAGATATATCAAATACAACTCATGTGCATACTCCATTTTGACTATTATTTTTCTAGGGGCAACATAACACCAGTAACTTTACAATTAGATCATTCAGAGCCATGGGTATGATGGTGATGACTAAGTTCTAGGTAGATACAAAAGAATTAAAATGGATAGACAATTTTGTGAACCTTGGATGAACTTCTTGTATAATATATTCCTTCTCTTTGTTAACATATTTAATAGAATTAGATCTAGGTATCTCTCTTTGTTTTTGAGCTAAGTTAGTGTGGACATGTATATATAATTGGTCTTAAGAAAGTGTAAATATGTAGGAGTTTGAAATTAGGGTTAGCGTTAGAAATTAGGGTTATAGTTTTCAAGTTAGGGTTAGAGTTTGAGTTAGGGTTAAAGGGTTACATGGTTAGAGTTATCTTTTAGCTTGGTTATAGTTAGTTTTAGGTTTATGTCTAGACATTGTTTATGTTTTCTTATGATCAAGTTAATTTTGTTATGTATTTATACATATATAATCTTTACATGTTCTTATATGATGTACATTCTTTATGTTTGTATATAATCAAGTTATGTTCTTATAATTAACTTGTGTTAATTAAATGTTGTAACATGTATTCTTTAGGTCATACGTTCTTTATATGTTCTTATGTATGTATGTATGTTATATTCTTACCTATGCAAATTAATCTACATTCTTATATATGTATAATTTAGGATCTCCCCTTAAGACATGTCATTGAATATAGTTAATTATATACTTATATTAAGGCATTAAAAATAATAACATATACATAAACATGAATATTGAAAACATACATACATGTCTACATTTAACATGAACATATTTACATGTACATTTATGAAATAAAATATACATTAATCTACATTCTTATATATAATTTAGGATCTCCCCTTAAGACATGTCATTAAATATAGTTAATTACACTTAGTTATAAGACATTAAGATCAATAACATATGTACATATAAAATGTGAATATTGAAAACATGTACATGTCTACATTTAACCATGAACAAATATACATACATCTATGTTCAAAATAAAAAATAAATTTTAATCTACATTCTTATGTATAATTTAGGATCTTGACCCTTAAGACATGTCATTTAATTACACTTAGATTAAGACATTAAGATGAATTTGACATATACATAAACATGAATATTGAAAACATACATGTCTACATTTAACATGAACATATATACATATATCTATGAAATAAAATATGTATATTTTAATCTGCATTCTTATGTATAATTTAGGATCTTCTCTTAAGATGTATGTCATTAAATATAGTTAATTACACAATTTAGATTAAGGCGTAAAGATGAATAACATATACATAAACATGAATAAGGCATTAAGATGAATAACATATACAGAAACATGAATAAAACATATACATAAACATAAAAGATTAAGATGTATTAAAAAATCAATAACATGTACATTAACATTAATAAATTTATATGAATATTGAAAAATATTATTATGAATATTAAAAATATTTTTGTAAATTTTATTTTCTACATTTTTTTATTTTTTTAAAAATATTTTTCTAATGTTTTTTAATTTTCCAAACTAATGTTTTTTAAAATATTTTCTAATATTTTTTCTAATATTTTTCTAATATTTTCTAATGTTTAAATTCTAATTTATTTTCTTGTAGTTTTCCAATATTAAATTCTAAACTAATTTTTTTAAATATATTTTGTAATTTTTTTCTAATATTTAAATGTAATGTTTTTTTTAATGTTTTTCTAATTTTTTTTCTAATTTTTTTCTTAAAAAGTTTTCTAATGTTATATTATTATAAATTTTCTAATTTTTTTAATGTTTTTCTAATGTTTTTCTAAATTTTATATTATTATAAATTTTCTAATGTTTTTCTAAATTTGTCTTCTAAAATTTATATTATTATAAATTTTCTAATGTTTTTCCTAAATTTGTTTTCTAAATTTTATATTATTATAAATTTTCTAATGTTTTTCTAATGTTTTTGCTAATGTTTTTCTAAATTTGTTTTCTAATGTTTTTTCTAAATTTTTTTTCTAAATTTTATATTATTATTATTTTTCTAATGTTTTTCTAATATTTTTTCTAATGTTTTCTAAATTTGTTTTTTAATATTTTTATAATGTTTTTCTAATGTTTTCTATATTTGTTTTCTAATTTTTTTATATAATATTTTTATAATGTTTTCTAAATTAATATAATTAACATAAATAAACAATAAAAATATTAAATTAACATTAAAATATTCTTTGAAAACATTAAAATGTGCTTTGAAAACACTAAAAACGTAAAAAATATTAAAACAATAATATTTACACATACCTGAATAGTGTGAGGATGAGAATCTAAAGGAAAATGATGGGCAGGCGCTCACTACTATGTACGTTTACTCCAACCCTTGTGTCAACGCCGTAAAAATGAATAGTAATGGGGAAAAATGGCATTTTTATGCCGAATTTCCATTTTCAACGTGTTCGCAGTGAACATGATTAATTAGTATGTTCGCAGTAAACGTCCATTAAATTCATTTTCGATGTTCACTGATAACATACTTTAAAATATGTTCGTTGTGAACATATTTTATGTGTTCGCAACGAACATATGAAAGTTTTTATTTCAGTTTTTTGCAATTTTTTAATTGTTCCTTCATCCCACTAAAGTGGAACCCATTATTGTGGGTTCACCCGAAACTAATGGTAGAAAATGGAAACCCATAATTTCTAGATTGAAGGATAAATTCATCCCTGAATATCATGAACTTGAATTATTTTAGAAGTTGTAGAATTTGAAGCAGAAAGATGTGTCTATGAAAAATTACATTAAAGAATTTTACAAGATACAAATCAGATTTGGACATTGTGAATCTTATAAGGAAAAGGTTGCAAGGTATGTTAATAGATTAAAATTTAATGTTAAGAATGAATTGACTATGTTGAAACTTAGTTGAGTTGAAGATGCTTATCAATATGCATTGAAGGCAAAAAATAAGTTAGGAAGAAAGCAAGGTAAAAATTATTGATTAAAGTGGATAAGGGTAAGCAAGTTGTTTTTGACAAGAGATATGCATTTAGAGGCACTTTTTTTATATGTGGTAAATATGAAAACCAAGATTATGAATGTCTTGGTGTGAAGATTGACAACCAAAACTTGATAGTACAAAAATATCAGAAAGTGGAAACTTCTAATGTTGATTTTGTTTCACCTAAAGTTGGAGAACCTCTTATAATGAGAAGAATCATCTTGGCTAAGCATGATGTGGAACCAGGACAAAGAAGGAACTTATTTCAAACTATTTGTAAGTCAAGAGGTAAATGTTACAAGGTTATTATGGATGGAGGTAGTAGTGATAATCTTGTTTATGAGGAAATGGTTAGGAAACTAGATTTGCAAAGATTGAAATATCCTACTCCTTAAGGTATTAGTTGCTTTCAAGATGATCATTGGGTACAGGTTAGAGAATAATGTCTTGATTAATTTAAGTATTGGACCTTTTATGGATGAATTCTTATGTGATGTAGTAGACATTTTATGGATGAAGTCTTATGTGATGTAGTAGACATGAATGCTTATCATGTTTTACTTCAAAGACCTTGACAATTTGATAGAGGAGCTACACATGAATGCAGAAAGAATATTGTTACAATTAAGAAAGATGGCAAAAAGTTTTTTTTTATTCCTTTCAAGGATAAGGAAGGAGGAAAATCAAAGAACCTAAGTATTTTCAACACTTTTAGTCTAGGAACAACATAACCATTGGTTAGTATTGGTGAAGGACATTTTGACTTGATGAAATTATTTCATCCTATTGTTAAGAACAAAGGTAAAGGAAAGAAATATTCTAATCAGATGAAGGCATGTGGCATGCAACAAGCAGTAATTTTTTTAGTGGCGAATCTTCACCAATTAGTGATTCTGTCTATTCAGTAAATCGTAATTTGGCGAACAAAACTTAAGTATGGGGTCAACCATGTCACTGAGATATTGAATAATTTGGGTCTAAATCCTAGGCTAATTGCTCATTATTATACATAATTGGTCCCAAATCCCAATCCAATCGCCAGTATAATCTACATTTAGGACACATTTATTTTAAAAATTCCACCAGTCTTTACCTAATGTTTTCTTATTGGACAATGTTATTTCACCCTTAGAATAAAATAATATTTTCCCTGAGGTTGAGCATCGCTCACCATTTTACTAACACTTGTGTACAACTACCCTCATTTAGCCAACTATTTTATATTTTGGGCTTTGGGACATGTAATGCCCCGCCAAGGGATCCAAAGAATTAACCTAGAATTTCACTAAGTTTGGTAAAAAAAAAAAAATTATAACATGAAAGTAAATACCACATATAACTTGTACATAATAACGAAAACAATAGCAATGTCCATCTAAAAGTAAACATAACATACATAACTGATTTCATTCTTTAAGAATCCCTTAACGTTGAGTTACATCTAAACTAACTAACATACATGAATCCATCTAGTACAACATCCACATGAAATAATAATGATAAGTCCAATGTTCATACATTACATTTCCAAATTCTCAATCATCCACTGTATATGTCACAGGGTATGACAAGCTCAAAGAATATACATATGTGAAATAAGGTACATCATCCTATTCTAATCCATGATACATCAAAGACAATCACATGATACACATGATACATCATCATAGAATACATATACATCCATCATAAGATCAAACATAACTAACTAAGTGCACGGTTCCTCCCAACCGTTAATAGCATCATTTGACCATCGTGGGCCCTAGCCATCCCTCCGTGCATAACATCCCAAATCACCGAAGAGATCATCGGTATTAACATAGTAGGAATGTCACTCCTAACATATGCAACATTATATGTAGAAAGTAATCTAACATGCAAATATAAGCATAAGATAACACCATCTAACATATGCTAATCATCAATGAAAGGATACATATCCACCATCACAAAGGACGCATCAGCCATAATGTCTAAATGAATCTCAAATGATAAGAGTGGAAAATACACTACCACCCGACCGCATGGTACCTAAGTGGTCCACTCCCACCATGCTGAGGAGATAATCTCAAGTCCCAAACAAGTTATCCATAACACATAGCACAAATCTCTATAGTCCAGGAATCCTAAAAGTATACTAACTCAAAGGTTCCAATCACACACAAAATCGACATCTAATTCTCAGAGGCACACAAAGACATGTAGAAAACCTACTCTGCAAGCGGGAAAGTGTCATCGCAATTATCACGTACAAGTTACCTTGGCAGTTAGCTAAACTCCACAGGTCCATACTGATCTCATGCAGCCACTAGTATCCTCTCATACTGACGAGGCATACTACGAAATGCACGGTCGCAACCATGCGTTCTCACTACTCCCATCCTAGCCTGTATAAGCGCACAAGGCATGGGCGAGAACATCAACAATTATCTTTTTAAGTTCATTTAATCCCCATTTAGTGTGTAAATATTATCACTTATTAACAAAACTTACAATGAGTTACCCTGGCAGCCACTTAGGGCCCCGGCCCCCATTGCAAGCCACTTCCCAACACTACAAGTAGATTACCTACCCTAAGCTCATGGAATCATAAATTTCAAAATCAAAAAAGATAATCCATAATAAAATCATCAAATATGCATAAAAACATCAAATATCCATAATAAAAATCATCAAACCTTCAAGATAAGAATCATCAAATCTCCATGAGCATCCGAAAAGCATCCATAGAAAATCATGACCACAACAGTTCTTTATTGGCAACTGAAGGCATCACTGATAATCATAAGTATCCATTGGTTCTCAATAATCAAAATATATCTCAAAATAAATCACAATATCCATTGGTTCTCAATAAGCAACCAGGAATATCTCAAAATCATACTGATTGAAGACTCCAAAATGGTTGAGTCAAACATGTCACAACATGACATCATCAAGAAATAAATCCACATTTCAGTCCCATCATGGCGACTAAAAAATAATTCAAGGATAACTGATCAATGACTCAAAAATGATTAGCTCAAGTGTCTCATACACATACATCTCAGCTTCACACATGAAGACTGATGAACAATAACAATCAGTAAATACAAACATTTCATAAAGCATACGATCATATTACCATGGTTGAGCTTATAAAGATCAAGACCAAATAAAATCAACATGCCATCACATCTCATAACCTCCGAGCCTCTGGTAACAACCTAGGATTGGTCAACACTAGTCAATCTAAAACCCAAAACAAGAAGCATAGAGAATACACGATGCAAACACATGTTCTGGTTTACTAAATTCACATAGTTGAATAATGTGTAGGGGTTTCCTATTTTCTGTTTGAAAGTATATTTTCAAGTGTTTTAAGTTTCATCTACAAGTCAACCCATTTGTTCCCCGATAGCATTATCCTTCTATTAATTAAAAATAATACTTTAAGAATAACTTAAAGATAAATATTCATTAAATTGATTATCATTGACCTTTAATTGTTCTCTTGATTTAACTATGATCTATGTTCTAATTGATTAACTCTTCTTTAAGGTTACTTCAACTTTTCAAGATAATAAAAGATCATTATTCGTTCATAAAAGAACCAACAAATAAGAAGATTATAACTTAATTAAAATGATCAATCTAATCCACTAATTAACTTAGGTGCACAATTCCATGATCCATTAACATTTTAATGGTTAAAACTCAAATAAGTATCTCTAACACTTAAGCCTCTTAATTATAATCATTATTAAATTGTCACTAATAACCGTTAAAATATCTAAGTCATTATTCAAGTTATTAGAATAAGACTTATCAACTTTGATATCAATATTTTTTTTACAATCTTGTTAAAATAATTATATCAATTAAATCTCTATTACATAACTTAATTATTAATTAAATCTAATTAACTCTCATTAATTGATTTAATTAATAATTGCATAACTATAGCAATGTTCCAATTAATATCAACTGACTAATAACTAACAATGGTTCAAAGTTGACTATGATCCAATTCCCTTAATACTCATATTAATAGTTCAATAATGACTTGTTATTGTTTAATAATAAGTTACATTTGAAAATCTATAATGATCACATTCGTCATTCTTTCAAATAACACTCTATCACACAACTTAGTTATTAATATCATAGTTATATTATCAACTCAATGAATATCAATTGATTAAAAATCAATTATAATCCAAATCCAAAAATTAATATCTTTTACCAAACTTTAATCATCAAATAATCTCTTCTAGATTAACTCTAATTGAATTTATTGATAATTATTTAAATCGTTATTTATTAATAGTTTGTTAGACCCAACAAACATTAATAAATAATAAACGCATCAAACTATTATTTCCATAAGCCCCATTAGTTAATATTTAACTAACATTTAAGGCATATCAATAATTTATAACCAATATAATAATTCAAATCGTAGCTATGTTATAACAATGTTATAATGTAACTATGACTCCTTGTCAATATAATAATTCTTATTTAAATCTAAATCCAATATCATTAAAATTTGAGTCTCTTAATAATCATCATTAAACACTTTTATAAATTACCACCTCTTAATTATATATTAAATAGTATTTAATATACATTAAATAATTAATATTAAAAGTCATTCATTCTCTATTGAATTCAATATCTCTATCCATCAGCTCTATCCACGAACTTTTCATTAAAAATCTCCATTAATTTATTTAGAACATTCTTATTAGTCTTTAGACTAATTAAATAATTATTAAATTCTAATTATATTACTTTGATATATTATTTTTGTGAAGTTTAAGCATAAAGAACTCTTGGTTATGGGAAATGAAAAAATATATGTCCTTGCATAAAACAGTCTCAGTACGACGGTCATATCTCCCTAATGAACCGTTGGATCGGGCTAAAATTTAAATATGTTGGAGAGGGCCAAGTTGCATCAATTCTGACTGGAGCGATCAAATAAATTCGATCACGATAAAAAGTTATGAATGACTAAATTCGGGTCTATCCAAGGGGCAGTGACAGGACAATTTGTGATGAATTAAGAATTTCCTTTTAAAATAATTGTTCTCTAAATTTACCCATTCATCCATCTAATAGGTTTGTCCATACGCATCTGAAAATATAATTTGATAGAAAGATTACATCTAATCATTCGAATTTTCAACTTAGAATTTCTATTTTAATTTCAAATCTTATCTATCTAATTTCACAATATAAATTCGAACCCAAACCGGATTAAGATCTAATTATTTCTCCTTAATTGGATCTAGAATTTTTCTATTGTTTTCTTCTCAACCAAATAAAATATCTAGATTCTAATTCATATCATAGATTCAATCATAGAGAAGATTCAAACACATATAACAGACACGATGAAGACAGGAATGCATGATGCAAAAATAGCATAAATAAAATTACAAGAATCTACCCGGATTCTGATGCTAATTCGCTCTTCCTTAGAAAACCCGAAGAGCAAGCTCCCTTCTTCAGAGTTCTTGAGTCCTCCCCTGCTCCAATTGCTCTCCACACTATATCTAAGCTTCTATGAATGTCTGAATATAAAGAGCTCTCAAGAAACTTTTGGAATGCTTCTTGAAACAGTTGGAAGGTGTCACCAACTAAGCATGGGTCTTTTCCAACCTCTTTGATGAGTCATAAAGTTGTAGACACCTTGTGCTTAATTGATGCACTAACCCCCGTGTTGTTGACACATGCTAATTCTCATGCAAGCTTATAACTCCAATTTACTTTACTCTTTCCAATTTTATTTATTTATTTATTAAGTCTCATGTACTAACTTTAATATCTCCACTTTTCAATCTTAATATATTTATATTTTAATCATATGAGATTTAGAATCTTTTAATAATTTAAAATATATTTTCCACTTTTAAACTTTATTGCTAAAATATTTATTAGCTTAATAATAATATTATTTAGCCATTTATTTAAAAATGAGCTCCAAATATATTACAAATATTGTCACATTCCAAATTTAATATTATAACTTTTATCTTCCAATTTAATTATTTTATTTAATTAATTTTCTAATTAATTAAATAAAATAATTATTAAAATATCATATTAAATTTTTTTCTAATTAAACCATTAATTATATATTTTAATTAGGCTTAATTAATAAAAAATACTCCAAAGACTCACAAAGGTAAAAATACGAAAAATCTATCATAGTCAAAATACATACAAATCAAACCAAGGGGTTTATATCACGAATTACATCATCTGACGCATTCGGAAGGTACTCAACTTAGATACTTGTCCTAATTTTTCAATTAGAACAAATGGCTTAAAGGGTTGGGATTTGGACTTGAGAATTTATCTCCCCTCTCTTATCATTGAGATAATGTGATAGGGTACGCTCATCCTGGCAATTTAGAAAAGTCGATACCCGATACCTGCAACCTGCATAAAAACTATGCATGTACAAGCACAATATATACTAAACTAAACAGGCAATGGCAGGAAGTGGTGCATCGTGTAGATCTCGACTAGCAGGTGACTATGACTCCCTTATTTAACCACATCAGACACACCATACAAAAGCAAACACACAAAGCAAACACGCACACCATACACATGCAAGTATGGGGTAAGTATCCATAAGAAAACACATATGATAATAAATCATCTTACTAATCATCATTAATAATTGCAAACACTGAAAATAATCATCATACATACATGAAATGTAGAGTCTAAGTAATCTCATCACATATCAACTAAATCCATAGCACAATATCTGATAATCTCATAATAATGTTACTAACCATCAACATGAAACTAGCTTTAAAAGAATTCAGCAATGATAACAAAATGTGAATCAGGGGCAGACACTACATCCACCCCCCCTGGGATTAGGCTTACTCCTGGAAGCCTACAAGAATGAAAAGCTAAGATACTCACTATGCGGGTCCCATTGAACCCTTTTCCTCCCTATAGGGGAATATGATTCCACTGATAATTTTACAACACACTTAGAGCAATATGATTCTGGTTTAATAGTAAATCAAAAACCATATCGATCCAACATTATTCCTTTAACAACTACTGAAATATATCTCTTAATACATTCTAAACAAGAGCAACTTAATGCTTGCAAAGATAAACAAAGGTATACTACCTTGAAACTTAGATAAAAGATACATGTTTTGCAACTAGAATAAGTTTTCAATTTTCAGTTTTGCCTTCGTTTAAGTTTTCAGTAGAATTTTCAATTTTGAAAACTAAGTGTTGAAGTATGAAAAATATGCAAGTAATAGTTTCAAGTTCTCTTTCAATTCACCTAGTTTTCAAGTTTTCAGTTTGAAAGAGATACACATGATAGTTTAAAGTTTTTATTTTGTTTAATTAGTTAATAACTAGTGACATTCCAATATACCTAGAGCTCCCAATGTTGAAACTCGAGCTCTGATACCAAATGTAATGCCCCGCCAAGGGATCCAAAGAATTAACCTAGAATTTCACTAAGTTTGGTAACTTTTTTTTTTTTATAACATGAAAGTAAATACCACATATAACTTGTACATAATAACGGAAGCAATAGCAATGTCCATCTAAAAGTAAACATAACATATATAACCAATTTCATTCTTTAAGAATCCCTTAACATTGAGTTACATCTAAACTAACTAACATACATGAATCCATCTAGTACAACATCCACATGAAATAATAATGATAAGTCCAATTTTCATACATTACATTTCCAAATGCTCAATCATCCACTGTACATGTCACAAGGTATGACAAGCTCAAAGAATATACATATGTGAAATAAGGTACATCATCCTATTCTAATCCATGATACATCAAAGAAAATCACATGATACACATGATACATCATCATAGAATACATATACATCCATTGTAAGATCAAACATAACTAACTAAGTGCACGGTTCCTTGTTAGGATAAACCACGAACAGAAATAAAAACTACATGCAAATATAACCAATAACAGAAAATAATAGAACACACAGAAATGAACACAAGGCACCAAGATTTAACGTGGTTCGCCCAATCCTTGGGCTACGTCCACCAAACAGCAAGTCTGATCTTATTACAATCCAGTGATTATAACCTAATTACAATCCGTAATCCCTTACAGCTCAATACCGCCGCAAGAACCAATTTCGTATCACAACATTATGAAAAATACCCAACCCTAAGCCCTTTTATACAAGTATTAAACCGCTTTAGGGTTATAACATGTCAGCCATATGTCGGCCATAATATGTCGGCTACCATGTCGGCTACTGCCCAAAAAAAAAATTCTAAAGTATGTACAGTACTTTCCTGATCAGTCACCACAATCTAACAATCTCCTACTTGGGGACTGATCAGGCTCCACACTAAACAACACCACAATCTAACAATCTCTCACTTGGGGACTGATCAGGCTCCACACTAAACAACAATCTCCCACTTGGAGACTGATCCTGTAGCAAGACCACTACCACATGGGGCTCCCACTGGATCAAACCATCCTGGACTCTACTGTTCTTTTATTCATGCTCAGTCTAAAAGACCAACCAAAGCTGAAGAGGAGTTCAGCTTCTCCCTTGTTACAACCTTTGTCAACATATCTGCTGGATTTTCATTGGTATGTATCTTCTCCAGCTTTAACTGTCCATCCTCCAAAACTGACCGAATGAAATGGTACCGCAACTATATGTGTTTGGTCTTAGAATGCAGAGTTGAATTCTTAGCAAGATGAATGGCACTCTGACTATCTGTGAACAAATAATTATCCTTCTGAGGATGTCCCAATTCTTTCAAGAAGAACTGAAGCCATATCATCTCCTTGGCTGCCTCTGTAGCAGCAACATACTCTGCCTCTGTAGTGGAGAGAGCATTAATCTTCTGTAACCTAGAAACCCAGCTCACGGCTGCCCCACCAACAGTAAAGACATAACCTGTAGTACTCCGCCTGGTATCAATATCCCCAGCCAAATCTGAGTCAACATAGCCCTGTAAATCAATAGTAGAGCCCCCAAAGTGTAAACACTTATTGGATGTTCCTCTCAAATATCTAAGAATCCACTTGACAGCATTCCAATGCTCAAATCCTGGATGACTCATATACCTGCTAACGACTCCCATTGCATGTGCAATATCTGGCCTAGTGCATACCATAGCATACATCAAACTTCCTACAGCTGAAGCATAGGGTACCTTAGACATCTTATCCTCCTCTTCCTGTGTCTTGGGACACATCTCCTTAGTCAATTTCAAATGACCAGGTAAAGGTGTGCTGACAGCTTTAGCATTCTCCATAGAGAAACGTTGCAACACCTTCTCAACATAATCAGCTTGAGATAGCGTCAATGTTCTGTTCTTCCTATCTCTGCAAATATTCATACCAAGGATTTGTTTTGCTGCCCCCAAATCCTTCATAGCAAATGCATGTGCTAATTGGCGTTTCAGCCCCTTAATATGATCCATGTTAGACCCAGCTACAAGCATATCATCAACATATAAACATAAAATAATGTAGCTATCATCATCCAACCTCTTAAAATAAACACAGTAATCTGAATGAAACCTATTATATCCATGCTCATGCATAAAACTGTCAAATTTCAGATACCATTTCCGAGGTGCTTGCTGCAAGCCATATAAACTTTTCCTCAATTTGCACACTAAGTTCTCTTTACCTTTGACCTCAAAACCCTGTGGCTGAGCCATATATATTTCTTCATCCAAATCACCATGAAGAAAGGCTGTTTTAACATCCATCTGCTCTAAATGCAAATCTTCAGTAGCCACAAGACTTAAAACAGTACGAATAGAAGTCATTTTAACAACAAGAGAAAATATCTCATCAAAATCAATTCCCTTTTTCTGTGCAAATCCTTTTACAACTAACCTGGCCTTAAATCTTTTCTTACCTCCTTCCTCTTCTTTCAACCTGTAAACCCATTTATTCTGTAAAGCCTTTTTACCTGCAGGAAATTTGCACAAATCCCATGTCTTATTTTTTAGCAAAGAGTCCATTTCATCTTTCATTGCAGACTCCCACTGAATCTTAGTATCCACCTGCACAGCTTCATCATAGCTTTCAGGTTCACCAGCATCAGTAAGTAAAACAGAATACAAAGAGGGAGAAAACCTTTGTGGAGGTCTAATTTGCCTTGTTGACCGTCTAACATTCACTGGTGTGTGTGGTATTTGTTGTTGCAGTTGTTGCACATCATGAGGAATGGCTGGAACATCAGCTTTTGGAGTATCATCCAGCACTACATAATCATCTTCTTTCTTCTCATGTTGCTGCAACAGATCTTTGTACAACACTTTCTCATTGAATATGACATCCCGACTTCTAATAATTTTCAGATTTTCAAAATCCCAAAGCCTATAACAAAATTCATTAATTCCATATCCAACAAAGACACATTTCTTTGATTTAGCTTCTAGCTTGGTTCTATTTTCAGAGTCTATATGAGCAAAAGCTTCACAACCGAAGGTCTTGAGAAAAGAATAACTCACCTTCTTACCAGTCCATGCTTCCTCTGGAATACCACAGCCCAAAGGAGTAGAGGGACCTCTATTAATCAAATATACTGTAGTATTGATAGCCTCTGCCCACATGTGTAAGAGCAACCCAGCATGCAACCTCATGCTCCTTGCGCGCTCCATTATAGTCCTGTTCATGCGTTCAGCCACTCCATTTTCCTGTGGAGTCCTTGGAACAGTTTTTTGTCTACGAATACCATTAGTGGAGCAATAATCTTCAAATTCATGACTGCAATACTCACCACCATTATCAGATTTGAGACATTTTAATTTCTTACCAGTCTCATTTTCAACCAAGCATTTCCATTTCTTAAAAGTTTGAAATACATCAGATTTCTGTCTAAGGAAATAAACCCATACTTTTCTAGTTGCGTCATCAATAAATGTAACATAATAATGAGAGCCACCAAGGGAAGATACCTGGGCTGGTCCCCATACATCTGTATGCACAAGCTCTAATTTCTCCTTTTTGTTTTCCTTCCCTGTCTTTACAAAACTCACTCTCTTTTGTTTCCCATACACACAACTTTCACAGAAATCCATATTCACACATTTTAGACCTGGTAAAACTTTCCTTGAATGACGTACTTTCATACCTTTCTCACTCATGTGCCCAAGTCTATTGTGCCACAGCGCTGTATCAGAATCTACAACAGCTATTTGTTCTCCCTGCTCAACTGCAGTAATTGTTCCTGAATATTCATTTTTCTCTGAAACAATCAAAGTAGAAGGAACAATATGACCTGTACAAAGATATAAGGTGCCTACTTTCACACCTTTTGCTACTACAAGGGAACCTTTTGAAACCTTCCAATTTTTATCATTAAAAGTAACTACACAACCCTCATCACCGAGTTGCCCTGCTGAAATTAAATTTCTACTTAGTTTTGGAACATGTCTTACCTCATGTAGTAGCCAATGATTCTCATTCTGCAACTTAATCTTAATTTTTCCCTTTCCAACAATCTGACAAGGTTCATTATCCCCCAAATAAACAAGCCCAAAATCCCCTTGGACATAATCAATGAAATAACCTCTATGAGGTGTAGCATGAAATGAAGCACCAGAATCTAAAACCCATGAATCATCAACACTCTCTAAAGACAGAAGCAAAGCATTCTCTTCGGATTTGTTACTTACCACATTTGCCTCCTTGTCTCCATCTGATTTATCTCCTTCATTTTTCTTTCGATTCCAGCAATCTTTCTTTTTGTGCCCTGGTTTCCCACAGTACCAGCAATCATTTGGTCCTCTCGATTGAGACCTCCTCCCCTTTGACTTTCCTCTTGATTTCACACGATTTCCAGAGTTACTTCCTCTTTCAGTCATTCTGCCCCTGCTTTGTGCATTTAAAGCACTTCCTGATGTAGATCCACCTGAGAATTTTCTACGAGTTTCCTCACTTAAAATAACACCGATCACATCATCATATTTTAGGGTACTAGATCCAAGAACAGAATTACTCACCGCCATTACCAAGCCATTCCAGCTTTCAGGCAAAGAACACAAAATCAAGAGAGCCCAAATTTTTTCATCAAAATTGATACCCACAGAAGATAATTGACTAGTAATAGTATTAAACTCATTTAAATGATCTGCAACAGATCCACCTTCTGCCATTTTCATATTAAATAAACGCTTCATGAGAAATACCTTATTTGAAGCGGAGGGCTTTTCATACAATGTCGCTAGGGTTTTCATCAAATCTTATGTCGTCTTTGCTTTTGTAATATTAAATGCCACCGATGGTGCCAAGCATAACTGAATGCTTCCGAGTGCCTTTCTATCCAAAAGATCCCATTCAGCCTCTGACATAGTTCCCTAATTCTTGGCTTTTCCTTCCAACGGCTTCCATAAATCCTTTTGATATAAATAGTCTTCCATTTGCATCTTCCATAACTGAAAGTTTTTCCCATTAAATCTGTCAACCCTCAACTTACCCTCATCTGCCATCGCTCCCACTCAACTGTGAGACTCCCACTTAACCGTGAGACTTTCCTGCAGAGGATAACTGAAAGACAACCTTGCTCTGATACCACTTGTTAGGATAAACCACGGACAGAAATAAAAACTACATGCAAATATAACCAATAATAGAAAATAATAGAACACACAGAAATGAACACAAGGCACCAAGATTTAACGTGGTTCACCCAATCCCTGGGCTACGTCCACCAAACAGCAAGTCTGATCTTATTACAATCCAGTGATTACAACTTGATTATAATCTGTAATCCCTTACAGCTCAATACCGCCGTAAGAACCAATTTCGTATCACAACATTATGAAAAATACCCAACCCTAAGTCCTTTTATACAAGTATTAAACCACTTTAGGGTTATAACATGTCGGCCATAATATGTCGACTACTGCCCAAAAAAAAAATTTTGAAGTATGTACAGTACTTTCCTGATCAGTAACCACAATCTAACATTCCTCCCAACTGTTAATAGCATCATTAGACCATCATGGGCCCTAGCCATCCCTCTGTGCGTAACATTCCAAATCATCGAAGAGATCATCAGTATTAACATAGTAGGAATGTCACTCCTAACATATACAACATTATATGTAGAAAGTAATCTAACATGCAAATATAAGCATAAGATAACACCATCTAACATATGCTAATCATCAATGAAAGGATACATATCCACCATCATGAAGGACGCATCAGCCACAATGTCTCAATGAATCTCAAATGATAAGAGTAGAAAATACACTACCACCCGATCGCGTGGTACCTAAGTGGTCCACTCCCACCGTGCTGAGGAGATAATCTCAAGTCTCAAACAGGCTATCCATAACACATAGCACAAATCTCTATAGTCCAGGAATCCTAAAAGTATACTAACTCAAAGGTTCCAATCACACACAAAATCGACATCTAATTCCCAGAGGCACACAAAGACATGTAGGAAACTTACACTGTAAGCAAGAAAGTGTCATCGCAATTATCATGTATAAGTTACCCTGGCAGTTAACTAAACTCCACGGGTCCATACTGATCTCATTCGGCCACTAGTATCCTCTCATACTGACGAGGCATACTACGGAATGCACGGTCGCAACCATGCGTTCTCACTACTCCCATCCTAGCCTGTATAAGCGCTCAAGGCATGGGCAAGAACATCAACAATTATTTTTTTAGGTTCATTTAATCCCCATTTAGTGTGTAAATGTTATCACTTATTAACAAAAATTACAATGAGTTACCCTGGCAACCACTTAGGGCCTCGACCCCCATTGCAAGCCACTTCCCGACACTACAAGTAGATTAGCTACCCTAAGCTCATGGAATCATAAATTTCAAAATCACAAAAGATAATCTATAATAAAATCATCAAATATGCATAAAAGTATCAAATATCCATAATAAAAATCATCAAATATGCATAAAAGTATCAAATATCCATAATAAAAATCATCAAACCTCCAAGATAAGAATCATCAAATCTCCATGAGCATCCGAAAAGCATCCATAGAAAATCATGATCACAACAGTTCTCTATTGGCAACTGAAGGCATCACTGATAATCATAAGTATCCATTGTTTCTCAATAATCAAAATATATCTCAAAATAAATCACAATATCCATTGGTTCTCAATAAGCAACTAAGAATATCTCAAAATCATACTGATCGAAGACTCCAAAATGGTTGAGTCAAACATGTCACAACATGACATCATCATGAAATAAATCCACTTTTCAGTCCCATCATGGCGACTAAAAAATAATCCAAGGATAACTGATCAATGACTCAAAAATGATTAGCTCAAGTGTCTCATACACATACATCTCAACTTCACACATGAAGATTGATGAACAATAACAATCAGTAAATACAAACATTTCATAGAGCATACGATCACATTACCATGGTTAAGCTTATAAAGATCGAGACCAAATAAAATCAACATGCCATCACATCTCATAACCCCCGAGCCTCTGGTAACAACCTAGGACTGGTCAACACTAGTCAACCCAAAACCCAAAACAAGAAATATATAGAATACACGATGCAAACACATGTTTTGGTTTACTAAATTCACATAGTTGAATAATGTGTAGGGGTTTCCTGTTTTTTGTTTGCAAGTATATTTTCAAGTGTTTTAAGTTTCATCTACAAGTCAACCCATTTGTTCTCTGATAGCATTATCCTTCTATTAATTAAAAATAATACTTTAAGAATAACTTAAAGATAAATATTCATTAAACTGATTATCATTGACTTTTAATCGTTCTCTTGATTTAACTATGATCTATGTTCTAATTGATTAACTCTTCTTTAAGGTTACTTCAACTTTTTGAGATAATCAAAGATCATTATTCGTTCATAAAAGAACCAACGAATAAGAAGATTATAACTTAATTAAAATGATCAATCTAATCCACTAATTAACTTAGGTGCATAATTATATGATCCATTAACATTTTAATGGTTAAAACTCAAATAAGTATCTCTAACACTTAAGCCTCTTAATTATAATCATTATTAAATTGTCACTAATAACCGTTAAAATATCTAAGTCATTATTCAAGTTATTAGAATAAAACTTATCAACTTTGATATCAATATTTTTTTTACAATCTTGTTAAAAGAATTATATCAATTAAATCTCTATTACATAACTTAATTATTAATTAAATCTAATTAACTCTCATTAATTGATTTAATTAATAATTGCATAATCATAGCAATGTTCCAATTTATATCAGCTGACTAATAACTAACAATGGTTCAAAGTTGACTATGATCCAATTCCCTTAATACTTATATTAATAGTTCAATAATGACTTGTTATTATTTAATAACAAGTTACATTTGGAAATCTATAATGATCACATTCATCATTCTTTCAAATAACACTCTATCACACAACTTAGTTATTAATATCATAGTTATATTATCAACTCAATGAATATCAATCGATTAAAAATCAATTATAATCCAAATCCAAAAATTAATATCTTTTACCAAACTTTAATCATCAAATAATCTCCTCTAGATTAAGTCTAATCGAATTTATTGATAATTATTTAAACCATTATTTATTAATAGTTTGTTAGACCCAACAAACATTAATAAATAATAAACTCATCAAACTATTATTTCCATAAGCCCCATTAGTTAATATTTAACTAACCTTTAAGGCATATCAATAATTTATAAACAATATAATAATTCAAATCGTAGCTATGTTATAACAATGTTATAATGTAACTATGACTCCTTGTCAATATAATAATTCTTATTTAAATCTAAATCCAATATCATTAAAATTTGAGTCTCTTAATAATCATCATTAAACACTTTTATAAATTACCAACTCTTAACTATATATTAAATAGTATTTAATATACATTAAATAATTAATATTAAAAGTCATCCATTCTCTATTGAATTCAATATCTCTATCCATCAGCTCTATCCACAAACTTTCCATTAAAAATCTTCATTAATTCATTTAGAACATTCTTATTAGTATTTAGACTAATTAAATAATTAATAAATTCTAATTATATTACTTTGATATATTATTTTTGTGAAGTTTAAGCATAAAGAACTCTTGGTTATGGAAAATGAAAAAATATCTGTCCTTGCATAAAATAGTTCCAGTATGACGGCCATATCTCCCTAATGAACTGTTGGATTGGGTTGAAATTTAAATATGTTGGAGAGGGCCAAGTTGCGCTGATTCTAATCAGAGCGATCGAATAAATTCGATCATGATAAAAAGTTATGAATGACTGAATTCGAGTCTATCCAAGGGGTAGTGACAGGACAATTTGTGATGAATTAAGAATTTTCTCTTAAAATAATTGTTCTCTAAATTTACCCATTCATCCATCTAATAGGTTTGTCCATACGCATCTGAAAATGTAATTTGATAGAAAGATTACATCTAATCATTCGAATTTTCAACTTAGAATTTCTATTTTAATTTTAAATCTTATCTATCTAATTTCACAATATAAATTCGAACCCAAACCCGATTAAAATCTAATTATTTCTCCTTAATTGAATCTAGGATTTTTCTATTGTTTTCTTCTCAACCAAATAAAATATCTAGATTCCAATTCATATCATAGATTCAATCATAGAGAAGATTCAAACACATATAACAAACACGATGAAGACAGGAATGCATGATGCGAAAATAGCATAAATAAAATCACAAGAATTTACCCGAATTCTGATGCTAATTCACTCTTCCTCAGAAAATCCGCAGAGCAAACTCCCTTCTTCAGAGTTCTTAAGTCCTCCCCTGCTCCAATTGCTCTCCACGCTATATCTAAGCTTCTATGAATGCCTGAATATAAAGAGCTCTCAAGAAACCTTTGGAATGATTCTTGAAACAGTTGGAAGGTGTCACCAACTAAGCATGGGTCTTTTCCAACATTTTTGATGAGTCATAGAGTTGTAGACACCTTGTGCTTAATTGATGCACTAACCCCCGTGTTGTTGACACATGTTAATTCTCATGCAAGCTTATAACTCCAATTTACTTTACTCTTTCCAATTTAATTTATTTATTTATTAAGTCTCATGCACTAACTTTAATATCTCCACTTTTCAATCTTAATATATTTATATTTTAATTATATGAGATTTATAATCTTTTAATAATTTAAAATATATTTTTCACTTTTAAACTTTATTGCTAAAATATTTATTAGCTTAATAATATTATTATTTAGTCATTTATTTAAAAATGAGCTCCAAATATATTACAAATATTATCACATTCCAAATTTAATATTATAACTTTTATCTTCCAATTTAATTATTTTATTTTCAAATTAATTATTTTATTTAATTAATTTTCCAATTAATTAAATAAAATAAATATTAAAATATCATATTAATTTTTTTTTAATTAAACCATTAATTAAATCTTTTAATTAGGCTTAATTAATAGAAAATACTCCAAAGACTCACAAAGGTAAAAATACGAAAAACCCATCATAGCCAAAATACATACAAATCAAATCAAGGGGTTTATATCACGAATTACATCATCTGATGCATTCGGAGGGTACTCAACTTAGATACTTGTCCTGATTTTTCAATTAGAACAAATGGCTTAAAGAGTTGGAATTTGGACTTGAGAATTTATCTCCCCTCTCTTATCATTGAGATAATGTGATAGGGTACGCTCATCCTGGCAATTCAGAGAAGTCGATACCCGGTACCTGCAACCTGCATAAAAACCATGCATGTACAAGCACAATATATACTAAACTAAACAGGCAATGGCAGGAAGTGGTGCATCGTGTAGATCTCGACTAGCAGGTGACTACGACTCCCTTCCTTAACCACATCAAACACACCATACAAAAACAAACACACAAAGCAAACACGCACACCATACACATGCAAGTATGGGGTAAGTATCCATAAGAAAACACATATGATAATAAATCATCTTACTAATCATCATTAATAACTGCAAACACTGAAAATAATCATCATACATACATGAAATGTAGAGTCTAAGTAATCACATCACATATCAACTGAATCCATAGCACAATATCTGATAATCTCATAATAATGTTACTAACCATCAACATGAAACTAGCTCTAAAAGAGTTCAGCAATGATAACAAAATGCGAACTAGGGGCAGGCACTACAGGACATGTGTCTTAATTTCAAGAAGAATTAGATTTTATGTTATAACATTTACAATTAGTCTTGAAACAGAGTGAGGTCATTGATCTATCTTACATCAACAATCCAATTCAATTCCTTTCACCATAAAAATGATAACATGAAAAAGTGATGATGACTAAGTTGGCAATAAAAAGGACACATTATTAATTGTGATCTTAATGGATTGACAGACTACAAGTACACTATACAGTGTACATTTGGCATGTGGGTTATGGACCAACTGACAAATTAGCCAACTATATTAATATTTTGTGCTATATGAAACAATTAATTATCGTACATTACAAAAATGTTTATGACCAACAAAAACAATTGCCTACATTTATTTGCATACCATTTTTTTTTTAATTTTCCATAATTATTATTAAAATTTTATATAGAACGAAAATTTTTGCCAATATAAAATATTTTTTTCCCTTGCCTCAGATGAAAAAATCGCCCTCAATTAGAAATTTTTCCTGCACTTTTGATGTTGAATTCACCAGCATTTTACATATTTTCCTTGGGAGAGGTTTCTTAAATTTATCCCTATTCATTTGATCCTTGAAGTAGCAGTTTTAGTAGATCTGTGATATTTGATGGAATAGTTGGATGCAACATCAAGTTTGGGTAGTCTTGTATATTGATTGATGAAGAGGATTTATGGGTTAAGAATGAGCATGGGATTTATGTTCTGAATCATCTCATATTTTCATAAGTCCTTATGGAACATATGTCGTCACCTAGGGTGTTTGGTGTAAGAGCATCCTTGGGTTGTTGGCAATCTTGCATCCCCAGAAAAATATTTTCTTGTTTTTTTGTTTTCTAGTTATCTATTTGATAGTTTGTTTCAATGAACACTTATTTGTCCTTTCCATATTCTGTGAGCTTGGCTTCATATTGTGGACCTATCATTGATCATTATCCTAAGTGTGCATAACTTAATATTACAATTACTAGGAGGTATGCTTCATCTTCTTGGGCGTTGATTTCCTCTATTGTTCTTCATGTGATGCTTGGTATTTAATTCGGAAAGGTTTTGTATTTAAGAGTTATCTTACGTGCTCTTGGATCTAGACAAGTGGTTAGTGTGTGGACCTATATCTCAGGTTGCAGAAGGTTTTATAATATATTATGTATTTGGTCATTAATCCATAGTGGGTTAGTCCTATATAGTATAACGTGTGTCCTATTATTGGAGATTATAAGCTCAAAATTGACATGTGTGTCCTAATGGCTATATGTTATGTTATTGAGTCTTGGAAGGTATTAATCAATAGTATCAAGTAATTGGATTAGGAGGATATCTTGAAATTCACAAGTTTTGTTTTTAATCTAGAATGTATTGTTCGCAACCAAGAAGGTCTTACAGCCCAACATGTATATGGTTTATTTGTTTTAATTGAAATATTTGTTGTTCAAAAGGAGAGTTTATTTCAATTGTATATTGTTTTCTTTTGTTGTGTTGTTATTCGTTGGGGGATTGGTCATCTCCTTTAGGGATACATGTGTCATGTACTACATCATATTGGGAGCCTATATTGAGTTCTAAAAGATAATATTTCTAGGATAAAGTGCACACCTAATGATAAAAATAGAAATCCCTTACCATCTTAGATTTAGTTTTAGTGTCATGTTATAATAAAGCTTAACAATGGTGATATGTAAAATACTGAATAAAGCTTGAAACCACTACCAATCTTATCATTCCATTTAAATATATTATGTTTGTTGAGAAATTTTGTCTCCTACTTATTCGTAAGCTTCCTTAGTGAGGACATTTCTTATATAATATTTTTGGGTTATATCAGTGAACAAATGTCATGATTTACAGTTTCTACATGTGTTGCATTCAGTCTTATCGATGAGCAGTCAATTTTTTAGTGCTAAGCAATTTTTAATGGAGCATGGAAAAGGTTCTAACGATATTGTTGATTTATCATTGAAGCTCTTGGATTTGATGGAGTATCAAAACCATACTTACATCAAAATGTTTGGTGGTAATTAGACTTGTGGTATATTTTGAAGAAACAATCATTAATATAATTTTGGTGATCGAAGGATGTCTTGAGGGATTCATCAAAGACCCTACATTCTTCAATGAGATCAGTATTGATGGAATGCAAGGTGGTCTTTGGAAATATGTTTTTTTTATGTAGTTTGTGGCTTCTAGTAGAATTTGAAGGATTTTATCGAAGCAATAAATTTTCTTGACAAGTAAAAGAGGATACCAAAGGTTGATGATTGTTGACCTAAGGCATATCTAAATGATTGGTTGCGTCTTGAGTTCTATGTTGAGATGGAAGCTTCTTAGCATGTCGAAGGAATTTCATCATGTTTGTTGAATTGTTGGTCGATTAACAATTGATCTTTTGATAACTAAATTTAACCATCACATATAGTGGAATAAATTTTTGATAAGGAGTTCACTTTGATCTTTAAATGAATAATAAATAGTTGTTCTTAGTTAGTCAAAGAAGTTGCATATACTTTTTCTACTAGAGTTTTTCTTTGCATTGATTATATTGTAAAATACTATAATAAAAAAATTAGGACATGTTTTGGATACCTCTATGTAAATTGAATTACTATAATACAAGATATATCTACTGTTGTGTGTGGGTATTTTTATCTGTAAGGTTTTTCTCATGTAAAATCTGTGTCAATTTTGGAAATTTCTTATTCTATGTAGTTTACTATATTTCCTTTTACGCATCTTAATGACTATAATCAAAAATTGAAAGTTTCCATATTATTCTTGTTGAAAATAATTGTTCAATTGTATATTATCTTTGATGTTACACAAAATGTCAAGTCTTTACGAGTCAGTGTCTATCGAGCTCACTCGAGCGATGAAGACAGATTCCAGTGTCTGTCGAGTTTTCTAGAGATAATCAAGTTTAGTGTTAGTGTCTGCCAAGTTCACTCAGGCACCAAAGGAAGTTTGCAGGAAGACAATGCCTATCAAGTTCACTCAGGCACCAAAGAGAAGTTGGCAAGGAACCAGTGTTAACCAAGCTCACTTGGTTACCAAAGGGAATTCAGTTCAAGATGTAGTGAAAAACATTAACTAGTTGTAATTGGTGATTTTTCCCAAATTGGTTTTCCACGTTAAATCCTAGTGTCATATGTGTTCATGTTATTTACTTTATGTTTTTGTAACTAAGTTAATTATGGTTAATAACAGTAAACATCTTAAGAAGTAAATATTTCAATAATTGTCGAGTGTCAGAGATTCTTAGTGTTTTTCAAGTGATTTAGTGCTAACTGAGTTACAGCAGTATTTCACTTTCAGTAGAGTTTTGATTTTGATTTGTATTGACATCTAAGGGATCTGGGATTTATTTTTGTGGTAACTGATTCACCCCTACCCTCTTAGTTACTCCTCTTATATTTCCAACAATTCTCTCCTAAGATTTTAACATTTAGGAAGGCATTTTCAAACCATAATTTTCTTACAAGTGGTATAAGAGTTTGGCTAGTTTTGTTATTCTTGTGCGTAGAATAGATTTTTCTATCATTTTTGCAATGTGAGTTTTACAAGAGATTGGCTATTGGGGTTACAAATTGAGATGGCAAGATCAATAAGAGTATACATTGTGAATTTTAACAGTGGTAGTTATGAGTTGTGGAAGGTTAAGATGGAATATTTGTTGTTGGATATAGACTTTTGAATTGTTGTGTCTAGAAATAAACCTTCAGGTATGCAACAAGATGTTTGGGAGATTACAAATAAGAAAACAAAAGAAGTGATCAGGTTTTGTCATGTTGATTTTTTTTTTGTTAAATGTACTTCATGAACAAAAGATGAATTCTTTGTGGGAGAAAATTGGTTATAATTATCAGGGAAAATCTTTGGTAAATAAGTTAAGGAAGAAATTTTACTCTTTGAAGATGAGAAAAGTAACATTTGTAATAGATCATCTTAATACGTTCAAACTTATTGTTGCACAATTATCTTATATTGGTGTAAAAATTGATGACGAGGATTGTTGCATGTTGTTATGTTTCTTTCTCAATACATGATATCATTTGTTGATGTTTATTAGAAGCACAACAACCACTTTCAAAATGGAAGACATGGTTCCTTCTTTTTAAGAAAAATAAAGCATGAACAAAATCTTTTTAGATGACCAAGGAGGCTCTTGTTGTTTGGGGTAGATCAAAGGAAAAGGGCAAAAATGGAAAGAAGTCCAAATCCAGAGAAACATTTTGGAATTGTGGACAAAAAGGCCATATCCAAAATGATTCCAAATAAGAGGAGGAGGAGGAGGAGATTTTAACCTATTATAAAGTTGAAAGTTGGGCCCTACCCTACTATTCTAAAGGTCAAGGGGGAAAGTTGAAAGTTATTAATTATAGATAGAAGGGCTCACTTTATGGAGCCTTTGGAATGACTATTATCTTTCTTGCACACCTCGAGAAGAAGGAGGAGGAGGAGAAGAAGAAGCAGGAGGAGGAGGAGGAGTGGCATATCAAATTACCGTATCAAATACCCCCTTAATTTTGCATTTACTTAGATTTGATAAATCTTTCTAGAGATTAGAGATCTTGGTTATCAATTTTGTCTTATATTTTTGGAATTTAATTCTTCAGTCCTTGTTCATTTACAAAATATCAATTTAGTTGTCTCATTGTATAAGATTAAGATACATTTCATAACCTTGTCTAACTCTACCTATCAACCTTCACTATTTGAGGGAGGCATTATATATACAAGTGATGATGTAACATCTAATTCAATATAATCCTTTGTGTCTTTAATCTAGCATTATTATTACCTTTCTACTCTTTTGTGGAAGGCATCTTTTGGTTTTGCAGGTGATCCTAGATGATTGAGTCTATTGGTGACTTGACAAATTTTTTAAATGTCTACAAAACTGATATATTTTAAGAGAAATAGAAGCACATAAAAATATAACAATGTCTCAAAATAAAATGCACTACAACAATTGCATCCCTATCTCAAAATTTGAAGAAAAATCATTAGGGTGTTGTGTATGCGAATTCTCAAGCTAAATGTTGAGCATTATTCAAGTTAGATGTAAATCAATTTTTTTATATTTTTTTATGGACGAAACAACAATTTTTGGATAACATAATACACTTCAAATAAATATTAGATGTATGCCAAAGTTTAATTAAATAGGATAAAATTTGATGTCAATGATAAGTAACACACTTGTTGAGAATCCAAGATAGTGAAGTTGTGTAAGATGTATTGTCCATTAAACGTTTGAAGTTATATTCATGTTATATATTATCTAGTAAATGATAAACATAGCATGTAATTTATGTGATGAATGAGTACACATGATTAAAAAATATGGTATTAGTAAAGATATGGGAAAGGTTGAGCTTATACACAATACCTATTAGAGAAGTGTGAGTTTTGAAATCATTGTACTGCAGAAGATCAAAATGAGTCTTCTCCATGTAAGCACCTTTGTAAGTCACCAAAGTGCAATGGATGTGGTGGCAACATTTTATGGTTTTATTGCACAAAAATGTGATGGCAATGCTCCATTAGTTTAGTTGTATCAACTTTCAAATACACATTCCAAAAACATTGTTCATCGTGTGATTTCTATTATTATCATGTGTTCTTCTTTGATTGTTTTTTATATGGCCCACTATATCAAAATTTCTAACTCGATATAATTGTAAGTTGGGTTGAGTTTGTGGTAATAGTTTGTTTTATTGTCACATGACTTTACACATCAAGTGATTATTCAGTTAGTATTGCAACAATACATGCCTTAGATATGAAAGAGATGAAAGAGGGCATGGTAGAGCATTTTCTTCAATATCATATGTGAGGGAACTATTTAATAAAATCATAAGAAATATAAGTGTGGTCGATAATGAATCTAGATTTCCTTGTGTAGAGAAAAATAAAGTATCACTTTTCTATGCGATGGTAACAAAAATATATAGGACATGTCATATTTATCTACTAATAAATCAATGTAAAAATAACTTACTATCATGTTTAATATAGATCTTGTAATTCTTATTTCAAAGAGGATGGTAATAGTTGAGAATGACTCATTTTAGCTTTGAGAATTTAGCAAGTAGTCTACACCTTGATGTTAGTGTTTTAATGAGATTGGAAAATTTATTTTCAAGTTTTGTGATTAGTAATATATTTTTTTATTTAATTGATATTCTTAATTGTGTGTATCTACACCAAAGATTGGAGAATTTTGATGGTGTTGTTTGAATAAGATTGAATAATAAAAGTTGTGGTTACGATGTATTAGTCTAAATAAGTCATCAAATTTTCTTAGTATGATTTTAGTTCCCAAATGTATATTTGAATGTGGTCACTCATTTTTGTATAGAATTCAATTCTATAACTAATATTATAGACATGAGAAATGAAGGTCCCAATCCTATAAAAAGAGATGGAGCAATCAAGAAAGAACAACTCAAAGGCCACTAGATTATGTGCAACAAGATTCTCCTAAGCTAAATGCATAAGATGTTCAATCTTTCCTTTGAATAAGCAATGCCATAATGCTCCACCCTTCATCTTTTAAGGTCTTTTTCTACTCTTGCTCACGAAGTTATCTTATTAACCAATATTATAATGTCATTGAAAAGATTCATTATAGAATACAAGTGACAATCTTGAATGAAAATAACTCAATTTTTAATCACCAGATTAAAACACACTTTTCTTAAGAACCATTGAATACTGTTGCTTTAAATTTTCTTTAACTAATATAAAACAATGAATATTATGTTTTTTTTTTAATGATGCTTGGTATACTCCATACAACTCAATATAAGTTTTCTTTGACTTAATATTACTAAACAATGTGATCACTATTATATAAATTTTTCAATATTATTTTATATGATTCCATAGAGCTTAATATTTTTCTTTTCCAATAACTTTATTAGATTTGAATGAAGTTAAAAATCACCTTAAATATGACATCAAATTTTGTAGATTAAATTTAGATTATAACATGATATTACATTTTCTTTTGTAAATGATTTCACTAGTCTTGAAAAAAGTTAAAATTCACTTTAAATATTAGATCTAGATTATATACGGTTGTTTTAAGAAAGTACTAGCCAATTAAATTAACTTAGTAGGAGGAAAAGGTAACTCTGCAAGAGTCACATGGATCAAGCTCATAAGTCATTGAAACAAGAATCTAGCCCTAAAACACAAACAACGTAAAATTAAACAAGCCTAACCCAAAAAGGAAACACCTTCAAATAGACAAAGTTGTTGTTAAAGGAGGTGGGGATCTAGTTCATCCTTTCCCCCATCTAACCTTCTAATGTAGTATAGGGTTTGGCAGTGTCCAACTATTTGTATTATCTTCTTCTGTAGCGCCCCGCCAAGGGATCCAAAAGAATTAACTTAAAGTTTTACTAAGTTTGCCAAACATTTTTTTTTTTAAACGAGAAAGTATAACATACACATCAAACACATAGTAGCGGAAGCAATAACATACAATCAACTCAAAGTATACATAACAGGTTACATTCTTTAATGATCCCATGACATTGAATCACATTAAAATTTAATTAAAACTAAGTCTAACAACTACCATATCCACATGAAAGAATAATTAGAAAGTCCAAATTCCATAATATACATTTGTTTTGAATGCCTCTTAACAAATGAAATCTAGAATGCTCAATCATCCACTGTACATGTCACAAGGTATGAAAAGCTAAAAAAATATACATATGAAGAAATATAAATATAACATCCTCCTCGGATCCATGATACAAGTACAATAAAATAAATGATACTAATAACATACATGATACATCCATCCATCATAAAACACAACTAACTATGTGTGTGATTCCTCCCAATCGTCAATAGCATCATAAGACCATTGTGGGCCCTAGCCATCCGCGTAACATCTCAAGCCACCAATCAAATCATTTGTATTATCATAATAGGGATGTCACTACTAAAACATGCTACAACATATGCATAAAGAAATCTAACATACTGGAATAAAGCATAAGATGATCCTACAAAGTGGATAACATCATCTATCACATGCTAATCATCAATATAAGGAAATGTGTTAGTAAATAACATCATCTAAACATGATAAACAAGCATCCCAAGAAGCTCCAGCCACGGTGACTAGGACGGATCTCAATGGTAAGAGTAAAAAGCACTACCACCCGATCGCGTGGAACCTAAATGGCCCACTCCCACCGCATTGAGGAGATAATCTCAAGTCCCAAATAGGATATCAAATCACATAACACAAATACTCTTTAAGTTTAGGAAATCATAAAAGTATACTAACTCAAAGGTTTCAACATAGATCGACATCTAGACCCAAAGGCACACAAGACATGTAGGAAACCTACTATGTAAGCGGGCAAGTGTCATCACATGAATCACGCTTGGAGTTACCCAAGCAGTCCCTTAGGACTCTTGGGTCCCTAGTGATCCCACTACGGCCACTAATATCCTCTCGTACTGACAAGGCATACTACGGAATGCAAGGTCATAACCAAGCATTCTCTCTACTCTCATCCTAGTCTATACTAGCACTCGAGGCATGGGCGAGAACATAAAATTATCTTATTAAGTTCATTTTAATCCTCATTTAGTGTAATGTTTTCACTTATTAAAATAACTTGCAATGGGTTATCCCCAAAGCCACTTAGGGCCCCTATCCCCCATCTCAATGGTAAGAGTAAAAAGCACTACCACCCGACCGCGTGGAACCTAAATGGCCCACTCCCACCACATTGAGGAGATAATCCCAAGTCCCAAATAGGATATCAAATCACATAACACAAATATTTTCTAAGTTTAGGAAATCATAAAAGTATACTAACTCAAAGGTTCCAACATAGATTGACATCTAAACCCAAAGGCACACAAAATATGTAGGAAACCTACTATATAAGCGGGCAAGTGTCATCGCACAAATCACGCTTGGAGTTACCCAAGCAGTCCCTTAGGACTCTCGGGTCCCTAGTGATCCCACTGCGGCCACTAATATCCTCTCATACTGACAAGGCATACTACGGCATGCAAGGTCATAACCAAGCATTCTCTCTACTCCCATCCTAGTCTGTACTAACACTCGAGGCATGGGCGAGAACATACAATTATCTTATTAAGTTCATTTTAATCCTCATTTAATGTAATGTTTTCACTTATTAAAACAACTTACAATGGGTTATCCCCAAAGACACTTAGGGCCCCTGTCCCCCATTGCAAGCCACTTCCCAACACTACATATAGATAACCTACCCTAGGCTCAATAAAAGCACAAATCAATGATCATATAAAAATCACCCAGCCCTATACAAATGACTGAAAAGCATCAAAAGATAATCCACAATATTCACATCAATTCTCCACGAGCAACTGGAAAGCACCAAAAGATCAACATAATAATCACAACAGTTCTCAACAAGCAACTGAAAAGCATCAAAGATAAATCACAAGATCCATCGGTTCTCAACGAGCAACTGGAAAGTATCCCAATAATAATATTGATCGAAGACTCAAAATGGTCAAGTCAAACATGTCACAACATGACATCATCAAAAATAAATCATTCAAAACACTTCAGTCCTCTCAAAGCAACTGGAAAGCAAATCAAATATAACTAATCGATGAATCAAGAATGGCTAAGTCAGGTATCTCATAAACATACACCTCAATTTCACACAAAGAAACTGGAAAGCAAAAACAATCAATAATCCAAACACATCATAGAGCATGTCATTGCATTACCATGGTTGGGTTTTAAAAATATCAAAATCAACACATCATAACATCACACTCACACAACCCCCCAGCCTCTGGTAACAACCTAAGACTGGTCAACACTAAATCAACCCCAAAACACCAAAGCATAGACAATACATAGAAAACATAGCAGTCTCATAGTTTGGTTTGTTTTGAAAATACAAAGTTGAGTTAAATAGTAAGATTTATGTTTCAATTTCCATTTCAATGTTCATTTAAGGTGTATAAGATTCTTAGTTTATTCCTCAAAATAACCCATTCATTTATTTAACTCATATATATATATATATATATATATATATATATATATATATATATATATTAAAGTCAATTTCCTAAGAATAATCTAAGGATAATTGGTTAATTAAACTTAATAATATTTATTGATTTTCAAATAAAATCACTTATAATTTTATTAAAAAAACCAATATTATTAAATTTTAACAATCTAATTATATATATAGTGTAAACTCCAACTTCAGAAATTCATTAATAATTACATAGGACAATCATATTAATCTTTCATTTAACTTTAATTTAATTAATACATTTTAACTAAAAACCATATTAAACTTATATATATATATATATATATATATATATATATATATATATATATATATATATATATATATATATATATATATATATATATATAAGCAACCTTATTAATAAAATTCTTTAATTTAATTGATTTGATTTAATAATATTATATATTATTAATAAAAATTAATATTGTAAAACCATTAATAACATAACAGTTAAATTAATTTAAAATTAAAATTTAAAAAAAAAACTTTATATAAAAAAAAGGCGTTTATTTTAAAAGGCCGTTGCCTTTGGCTTGCGGCCGCAAACTCTACTGTTGCCGCCGCCAGCAACTGGTACTGCTACCACGTGCAACAGCTCAGTCTACACACACAGGCAGGTACAGCCATCGTGAGGAAAAAAGGGTAGGGTGAGGTAAAAACACCTGCCCTTCCAAATATATATATATTTTTTAAATTTATATATATATATAAAAGAAACGATTCCCCCCAAAAGTTATAATTAATATTATATATATATATATATATATATATATATATATATATATATATATATATATATATATATATATATATATAATTTTATTTTTTAATTTTTTTGGTTAAAGATTTTTGTTTAATGAATACTTTATTTAATTTTTATTTTTTTAACATAAATCCCACCTGTACTCTGATAGAAAGAATACAGCGAACCAATCGAATTTTGAATATAAAATTCTCATATTATTCAAACCCTTCTTGAATATAATTCTAATTTCCTTTTATCTATGGACGAGGTTCCAAATTGAATTATTTTTCTTCCAATCATATTATACAATGAGATACAATACACATATCGTAGATTCAGAACAAAAGAACAAAAGATTTATGCAATGAAATTCAAAAAATCAATTTCAACAATCACGAAGAAGACAGGATTATCTAAATAACAGAATTTTAACAGGGTGCATAAAACTCAAGAACCTACCTGGTTTTGATGTTAAGATCACAACCACCCAAAAGATTTGCGAGAGAGTTCGCTTCTATCCAAGATCTTCTCTCTAAAAATCTCTCCAAAATTACCCTTCCAGAATTCGCTCTCCAAATTCATGTCCAAAATTCCTCTCTCCTAAAAATGAAGCCTCAAATTGTGATAAAGAGTTCTATCCGTAAATCAAGGCACTAATTGTGCGTTCACCTAGGAGAACTCTGTGCTCACCAGACTTCAACTCCTATTAACTTTTCTTAATCTTTCTTTATCTTTTCCCATGCACATTAAATGAATTATTAAATAACTTTATTTAATTTTCCACTTGACTCCTCTTAATTAATTTATTAAATTAAATCCTATGCGCACTTTATATAATTAAAATCTCTTTATTAAATTCACTTGTTTTATCTTTTTAATTAATTTCTTATATTTTAATCTCATGCATAAAGCATGTGAATTCAAAACTTTTTCATAAATTAATATATTTTCACTTTTTAATTTATTTTTGAAACTTAATTGATAAAATATTTATTAACTTAAATAATAATAATATTTAGCATTTATTTAAAAATGAACTCTAAATATATTATTATTAAATTAAATAAATATCATCGCATTCCAAATTTATACTTATAACTTTTATCTTCAAATTTAATTCTCTTTTATTTAATTAATTTTTCAATTAATTAAATATAATTAAATATTAAAATATCATAATTATTTTTTATTAAATTAAATCATTAATTTAATCTTTTAATTAGACTTAAATAATAGAAAATCACCAAGACTCAAAGTAAAATACGAAAACCCATCATAGAAAACCACATACAAAATCAAACTAAAAGGGTTATAATTACGAATTAACGTCATTTAACGCATTCGTAGGATACTTGTCCTAATTTTCAATTAGGACAAATGGCTTAAAAGTTTGAGATTTGGACTCAAGAATTTATCTCTCCTCTTTTACCATTGAGATAATGCGATAGGGTACGCTCATCTTGGCAATTTAGGGAAGTCAATACTCAGTACTTGTAACTTGCATAAAATCCACACATGTACAAACACAATATTCTAAACTAAACAAACAATGACAAGAGGTGGTGCATCGTGTAGATCCCGACTAGTAGGTGACTACGACTCCCTTCCTTAACCACATCAAAAATGCCATACATAAAAAAAACATACACGCACACCATACACATGCAGTATGGGGTAAGTATCCATAAGAAAACACATAGGATAATACATCTAACTAATCATCATCAATAACTAAAAACACTGTGATAATCATCATACATACATGAAGTATAGAGAACCAAGTAATCTCATCATAAATTAACTAAATTTGAAACAATATCTAATAATCTAAAAGTAATGCTACTAAACATCAAGCGTAAACTGGCCTATAAGAGTTTGGCATTGATAACAGAAATGTGAGCTAGGGGCAAGCACTACATCTTCAACCTCCTTATCTTCATGTTGTGAGAAAATAGCCAAATCCAACCTAGGATAGCCTTTGGAAGATGAAAGTCAACTCAAATCACTCGCTTGAGTAGGCCAACCAACACTTGCTAGCAAAGCACAAGTAAAACCTATTGTCGAAGGCCACACCAAGGGAGATCCATGTAAGCATCGAGGAACAACAAAGCCATGAGGCAATAATCGATGTTGGGGTGAATGCTGGTGAGGCTGAGAGTAAGAAGTGTTAGTAGATCACCAAGAAGAGTTCTTCTCAAACATTGACGACGAGAAATGGAACGAAAATTGAAAACAGAAGTTTCTAGAAGATCTTTAATTACACTACAAGGAGTGTTTCCCCAATGTTGTAATATTTCCAACAAGTGGGTTACCTTATATACTTGAACCTATACATGTAACATCACATTATTGCGTATGAAAGCTTTAACAAAAATGGAAACATTAGAATCAATTGAAGTGTGAGAAAATCGTCACATTTCTTTGCAAATGGTAAAGAGAATTTCCAGTCTAAAAGTGTGCCAAAGTTGCAAAACAAGAAATCTAGAAAACCATACACCGAGAAAACATTTGAGGGTGAAATGATGAAAAGAAATCATGATTGGTAGTGAGCCAAAACTGAACATGAATATCCTCTCAACTGCAAAGAGACATAGTAGACCAATAGAAAAGGTCATTTGGAGTTCAAATGTCAGATTTGTGAAAGCGCAAAGAATGGAGACCAAAAATTTGTACAAAATATACAAAAGTGCTAACTACAAAAGTTTAAAAAGTGGAAAAGTGTATATTGCTAACTACAAAACTATAAGAATAGAAATACATACAAAATTGCTAACTAAAAAAATCAGCAATTGGAAATACATACAAAATAGCAACTGCAAAGTGTAAAACAAAATCAATGCAATGGATCTTGGAAAGAAGATTGAAAACAATCTACCATAATAATCTTCATTTTGTTGAGGGGTCGAAAAAACTGATGCTTGAGTTGTTGAATCTAGAAATTGATCTTTAAATTCTTCTCAGCCTCAACCTATAATTGAAACAAAACAAAAACAAAAAAAACTCCTACTTTAGAGCATGTCCCTATGCTACTACTAGGCTTATTTTGTTTAGCATCCACAATTCATATTTTTTAGGATTAAAATGTAGAGTAGGGGGTCTAGTGCAAACTCAATTTTACTACTTATTTTTAAGCACCCATTAATTTGGATGTAAACTTTGAGTAAAAATTTGGAGGGAAATTTTGGTGGAAAATAAAAGGAAAGAATTTAATAAGTTCTCTGTTCATATTTTCAATAAGCAATGGATGCTTATTTTGAGCCCCCTTTCTTTCCAAAGCTTATTTTTATTTGCTAAAAAATAACTACTCCATCAAAATAGGAAAAGATTCTAAAATATTTTTTTCCTCCAATTTTCTTTTTCCATGTGAGCACTTTATTTCTTAAATTTATGCAAACTTTATTACAACATTTTTTTTTACAAGTATCATGATATATATATATATATACACACACACACTTGTATTTAAAAAGTAATATATTTTATTATATTTTATTTCAAAAAAAGTTTACATTAATTAATTTTTTGAAAACTATATGATACTTCACTTATTTAGATATTTGTAAAATTTTATTGATCTTCATAATATATATATATATATATATATATTTTTAAGGGAAGTTCTTTTAAACCATCTTCACAAACTTACAATAATATGTACAAATTGAAAGCTATATGTAAATTGATTTGAATTTTATATATGAAAATTTTAGTATTCATTCAATACAAAAATAGTATAAACTTTTACAAAATTGATTCAAATCACCATTAAAAAAAATATATATATATTGACATCATATTGGACAATCTCCAACTCGACGATAACACTATAGATAGTGTCAAATCACATTTTCCATTGATAAGTAGAAGACAAATACCAACACTATTTGAGAATATCCACCATAGAAAGATGGGGAGAATGTTAGCAATATCCTAAGCTACACTCATAATTGATAAAAGGCATGGCAAGATACCATTTCTAGTCTTTCCAGCAAAGTCACACAAACTAAATGCCCACCTTGGAGTTCAAATGATCTAGGAGGGCAAAGAATAGAAAATCAGAAGTCTATCAATCTAGACAAAGAGAGATAAAACTAGACTTAAATATCCTCCCAAGATCTAAGACTCATAAAGCTCTTTAAAAAAAGATCCAACTCAAGAACACCCAAAACAACAAAAGGCAGTGACCACTAACTCGGAGTCTCCTTTTTGGTTACTATTTCTGCCTGAAATGGAGTGTCAGTGTAATTGCATTGTCCTTGAATCTAGTCCAAATAGGTTCTTGGGGCCATTGTACAATAACTATGAGGCACAAATTTCTTCGCCTCCTATTCCCCAAAGAATATTGATTCAACCAAGTTACCGTCTCCCAATCATTCGAAACTGCACTCAGTTGGATCCACACACAACATTTTAACTCAAGACTGTCCATGTACATCAGTAATACCACAGCTTTGAGAAACTTTTAATAAGATCCTTAGAGACAAACTTACAACTCATTTGGCAGTCAACCAAAATTTTGAATTTCATGCAGATATTCAAGGGTTTAGAGCTCATGCAGCCCATCTTGTCTTCGGCTCAAAAGGTGGGCTTTTAATTAAAATTTGAAGCATTTCCCCTATGGCTGGTTCGCAAAGAGCTCAATTAACCCATTTCAGCGTATTGGAATGTTAAAAATTAAACATTGAATTTTTAACAGAGTCGTTTCAATTGTCAGTTTGCACCTGATTAAATTTTTTTAGCAAACTTAATAAAAATGGAATATGATTTATTGCTGGAAGCACTTGTACAAATCGATTTCTCTTAATAATTCATATATGCAGTCAGCTGTTTTCATAGTATGTCATGGTATGGAAAGAAGGATCACAAAATACAGAACTCAACCTTAAATCTCCCTGAGGTACATTAATCATTCAATGACCGATACGAGGAGCTTCTAGTGTGGTGAACTAACATTTTTTTCAAAATGAAGACGGGTTTGTTTTGATTTGCAGGTAAATCAATTTGTCTTGAATCCTTGTTTTTCAGCTTATCTATTCAAATTGATCATCATGCCTAATCAGCTTAGACCTAATTTTTGTTATGATTGCTCCTCTCTTTTTGAACCTAAATTGTTATGATTGCACAGCATCACCGCGAGTTTGGCTATCCGCAATATCTTCTGTAAAGTTTGTGAAGATTTGAAGATGGGTTAAATCTTCACAAACTGAGGTTTACCTTACAATGTTGACCTATATGCTGCTCAATCATAGACATTGTAAGGCAAGGGAAGATCAAATTGAAACTCATTTAACCATTTGGTAAATCCATTAATTAATGTACCTACAAGCTAAGGCAAGATCAAACTGAAACTCATTTAACCATTTGGTGAATCTATTAATTTATGTACCTACAAGCTAAGGGAAAATCAAACTGAAACTCGTTTAACCATTTGGTGAATCTTTTAATTTATGTATCTACAAGCTAAGGGAAGATCAAACTGAAACTCATCCTAATATCATCCAACTATAGGTAACATAAATCTTGCCTGATGCTCTGCAATTCCTGATAGTGAGAGTGCATTATACCTGAGCAATTTCATTTCAAGATAAGCAATCAAGCAATAACTATTTAGAAATTTCAAATAAAGTTTATAAAATATGATTTGTTTATCCTGTCATCGACACCAGAACCTACTTGGCAAAGCTCACGCATCGATATGAAAAATCCATTACCTTTGCTCTCGCCCATAGGCGTCCGGATATTTTAAGAGAACTTTCGCCCAAAAAAACGCATACATGATCTTCGTATATCAACAAAATTGAACAGTTCAATCATCCTCATTTGTAAGTACACCTAACATAACTTCAAACATGTTCACGAAGTTGATTCAAACAAACAACACTGAACCACTAGGAGGAAAAACAGATTTATAGCAAATTCTTAGACAACACATTCAAGGATGGAAAATAACAAAGACCATCTCCAATCTCGCGGTAACGCCTTCAGAACCTTCTATCTGCGACGATTTTCGCCGATTTATTCTTATTCAAGATCTTCTTTAACTATTGATAAGTCCTCAAGACGCCTACATAGAGTCACAAGCATTTCCATACAGGGGTGGTGTTTACAAACACCTAAAAAGTATAAATAGGTCATATTGAGACTAGGAGCAATCTAACCGCCGAAACCATAGAGAGTCCTGCCCTGCCTCTTAAGAGCATAGACCACATCCATGGCGGTCACGGTCTTGCGCCGTGCGTGTTCAGTGTATGTGACAGCATCTCTGATGACATTTTCCAAGAAGATCTTGAGAACACCCCTGGTTTCTTCATAGATCAATCCACTGATGCGCTTCACACCTCCTCTCCTGGCAAGACGCCTGATTGCAGGCTTGGTGATGCCCTGGATGTTATCACGGAGAACTTTCCTGTGCCTCTTGGCGCCTCCCTTTCCCAAACCCTTGCCGCCCTTTCCACGACCAGACATTTTGATCTTCGATCTGTAATCAAGCTGTTTCGAAAAATATGTAATTTGATATCCATTTCCTATCGCGGCCTTTTTTTATAGCTAGTTGCCAAGTGATCCAGGCCTCAACCTCGACCGTCGGATTCGTCCGATGCAGCGGGTGATCCGTGGCAAATGAAAACGCGGATTTTCAGCCGTTGGATCACGATAGACGCCCGATGATTGGATGCGCACAACATTTAGGATTGAAAGCGAGCAGTGACGTGTTTCTGCCATCAGATTGCTCATAGTTTGGGGCTTCTTCCAATTCCTTTTGTTTCATGGAATTGGCTTTTTCAAAATTTGGATTTGAAAATTTTTGTGTTTGTTTCAAAATTGGCAAAATGGAATTAGCATATTGGACTTCCAATTTTGCCTCAAAATCAAGTTTTGCAACTTTATACTGGCAAATAGGAATTGAAAATCAAAACCTTGTTATGTTTTTCAAGGAATGTAAAAACAATAGATTGGACTACTTTTTGAAATTTTCTTTCAATTCCAAAGCTTACGCATAAAAATGTGTCTTCACACATATCTTCCGAGTGAAACAAACAGTTCATGTAAAATCCCACAAACTGGAATGAAAATTTGAAAAACCTTGATTTGGCTAAACCAAGGTTTGTAGAAATCTTGGTTTTTTAAATTCCATGAACCAAACGGATCCTAAGGCCTTATGAGAGGGGTTTACGGGTGGCTGGGATCTCAATGAGGAGGGCTTCCTAATGAATGGGTAAAATTTTTAAGGAATATTTTAAGCTTAATGGTTCTATGAATTTCTTACAAATTTAATTTCTTAATTTTAGATCTAAAATTGAAGTAAATTTTTATGCTCAAATAAGCTACCATCTACTATAGAGGCTCATTTTTTAGGAAGAAGATTCTAAATGATCCTATAGCAATTTATTTTCTTCTTTATGGAACTCCTTCCTTGAAAATAAAGGCTTAAGGCCCTCCATAGGACCCTACCCTTGAGGTTATTTTTTATTGAAGTGATTCTAAAACAGGCTATTTGTGTGTAAGGACCAACATAGTATTTGTGGGCTCAATGTCTAATATGTTTGGGTAATAATTTTATGTTAAAGTTGTTAATGTTGATGATAATTATTCATAATTAAATGAAAGGTGGCCAATGACATATCCCCTAGGATTGACGGTCCACCAGCAAAATTTTACAAGAAGAATATAGATTGGATCTCTTGGAACTTTTGAACATGTCTTTTTTGAATGCAAGTTTGCTACTTTGATTTGGTCTTCCTTTCTTGGCAGACTTGTTAATTGGAATAAGCCTTTTTATTTTTCTTGGATTAAAATCTTCGTTGGATTTGTTGACTCCTTTGATCTTAAGCTTAATTAATTCCAGTTTGTCTTCACTAATAAAGTCTTGTGGTTCATTTGGAAGAAAATGAATGAATATATTTTTCAATGAGCAAAGAGGGATCTAGTTGGGTTTTCTATAAAACTCACCTATCTACTTATCATGTCTCAAGTCTCGGTTGTTCTAGAAATCACAAAGAGCAGGTTCATGATCTTGTTGTAGGAAGGTGCAACGATGATACTTCAACACATACAGTGATATGTTGGATGAAAAGGAACGAGAAGCATTGAAGTAGTTCATGGCTAAGAAGAATACCAATGTGGTTGAAAAGAATAAGGAGATCCTTGAAATTCAACCCCTTAATGCTCTTGGTTGGGGTGTTATTGTTGAAAAACCTCCTCTTGATCCTCTGATCAATACCAATTAAGCATAATGCTCCAATAATATTATTGAAGAATGGGATTGAGTAGCCTGGATAAATAGTCTCATTTATCTCTTCTAGAGACTTTGTCATTGTTGTTTTGAAAAGTGATGTATAAATGTCCTAATTTCTAACTTTCTACTCTCCACCGATACTATAACAACATAAATGCTTTTCAATCACTTTACTCGTAGCTCTAAGACATGGTGTATTTTTTATCAATACTTAATATAAAAAATTAAATGCAAGGTATTATTTAGATCTGAGAATAACTAATTACATAATGTAACATCGATGTATCAACAATCTTGATTTGTGCCCGAGAATGGATCTCTTTTTAAAGCTTTTTTCAAACATCTTTGCACAAAGATTGTTGATGTGGCATGGTGTGGCCCTTAAATAATAGGGGACTTGCCAAGTAAGTAGTTGTAACGATTTGGGAGTGACTTGAAATTTCCATGTAAGATTTTGAGAAGTGTGATGTTAAGAGTGTAAGACTACTAAGTCCTCTCCTCAAGTCATTATAATAGTTTTATGTAAATTCTATATTTAAAATAAATAAATATGTTACAATTACACATTTTTTTCCAATAATAGTAGTTTTTAGTTTGAAGATTTGAATGGATGTAGGGTAAAGTCCCCATTAACTATTATGAGGTCCAATAATCATGAATTTTTTCATGTTTAGCCCCAGTTACAAATATCAGAGGATCCTCAACTATTGTAACACATGTACCAATAGTCGGTCACACTCGTAATAATACTAATAAGTTTTTAGCTTGTTTGGTTGGTCATTGGCCCATTCATGCACCACTACTAAGACATTCAATAAAAACTAATAGGACATGTGGCCACGACTACTGGCATTAATAGTAAATGACTATTAGTGTAAAATATAATAGGTATCAAGCAACACTTTTAAAATGCCATTTTTTACCACTTGGTGTTTGAGGATCTCTTCAGAGATATATCTGAATACCTAGAAGTTGAAACCTTAGTTTTAAGCCCTTGAATCACATACAGAGCTACATTGAAAATTTATCGATATCTAAAAAGTTGTAGGCATGTGAAGTTAGCCTAGGTGGATATTGGAGACATTCAAACTCTCTTTTTTGCAACTTAACAATCACGAGGAGCCTTTAATTCCTAGAAATTAATATTTTATTTAATTATTATATTCAAACATTTTTGTCGTTATTTAGAAGGGATCTTGAGTTTAAAGTTGGAGAGAAAGTTTTACTAAGAATGAACCATGATCAGTTTAAGGCATCTGTCATGTCCCCAATTTTTGGTGACAGTTCGATTTAATTAATTTAATTAATCTGGTTGTCCAAAGTAATGAATATTTTAAGGACGACTAATTAATTATTTTAATTAAATAAATAAACATTAAAAGATAACTTTATATTTAATAAAGTGACTTGGATTATAAAAATATTTAATAAAGTCACTTGAGGGATAAGATCAAAAATGTTCTAGAAGTCTCTGGAGAGGATGGAGAGAAAAGAATAAATAGGCACCCCGGGGCTCCATTCGAATCAAGCAGTTGTTTATTTCCCTCTTGATATCAGATTGTGATTCAATCATATGTGCATTGTGGAGCCTAGGGTTTCTGCAATTGACACAACTGGCCATTGAGAACGAAAACTCTCAGTTGGTTCGCGATTTTGAGAGTGTGAAATATCACTTGAATTATTGCAGATTGGAGGTGACATTACAGTCATTTCATCGGGGCATAATCTGTGGCCTAAGGCCAATTTTGGGAGGATTATTGTGAGAATTGATTTTTGAGGATTTAAGCTATTTGCAAGGGTTTGGAGTTCATCATCTTCTTGCAGAATCAGTCAGCAAAATTCGGAGGTCATTCAGTGGGAATTTCTGATTAGTCCGTACCAAGGCCTGGACTCGCATTTTTACTCATAACTCCATATTGCTTTGGAGTTTGAATTTATGCTTTGGAGGGGTCATATATTTACCTTACGTGGTACAGAACATTCATTCTAAGCATCCATTACCAAGTGGGATTATTAATAACAGTGTCGTACATGACAGGTCCGTACTAGGGCTCGAGTCACCAAATTGCTCATATCTCTCCAAATATTCAGAGGTTTATTTAATGCTTTTAAAGGACTATCAAGCAACCCTAGGCGTCCCTGTTTGGGGTAAATTCGGCTGTCATTACTGTGCATAATTTTCAGTACAGGTGTCGTACTGTACAACCTGTATTAGGGAACTGTACAGCAAGGTGCGAGGGTGCAAATTCCAGGGTGTAGGATTCCAACAGTAATACATACAAGATATCCCATCCCTTATCAATGGAAGAGTTCATCTATTGCAGCAAGATCAGAGCATTATAAAGGAGGATGACTTGGATATGCGTTGGGAGGAATTGATTGGGGAGACTGTGGATGAAATAACATTCCTCAGCAAACGAACAGTTGTTTCAAACTGTCCTGCTCTTACAGTCATCCAAAGGTGTGCCACTTTTACAATCATATGAAGGGTGTGTTGCTGGAGGAAAGCTTGGTTGGGCAGGTTTGCCTTGTCCTCGAATAGGTGCTTAGTGCAGACTCTTGCAAGCTGTTACAGTCTGAAATTAGTGTTGTACTGGAGACTAGAAGGTGTCAGCAGTGCCATACAAGCTACAGCTGATGTATGTGAACCCTATTTAAATCTGAAGCTGCCATTAAGGGTGTTGTACCATAGATAGGAAGCTGCTACAGGACCATACAGGTATGAGGATCTTTAGGAACGATCTTCATCAGTCAAGGGACCTCACTGCAGTACCAAACACACAGTCTTTTCAGGTTCTTGTTATTAATTTGGGTTGCAAAAAAAAATTAAGTACAAGTTATAGATGTCTAGTTCTCCTTATTGCAGTCCAGTATGTAACAGATGTTATTATTTAGCTTAAGTTGGACTGTTAGACAATTTGGTGAAAACTAGCTATTATCATAAGCATTTATTTTAGAACTTGTGACAGTTCAATCAGATCTTTCAAATTTTGTTCGCATTGTTATTATTATATTGTATTCATTGCGTCTGTTACATCCATCTTATTTGGTGAATTTGTTTGAGACATTACATCCTTACCACTTAACGGTTGCATGCCAAGTATTTGACGAATTGCCACAGTTCAGTATTGGTTTTTAGTGACCTTTATAGTAAGGGTCATTTCAGTGGTATCAGAGCCAATTTTCTTGCCATCCTGTGGGGTGAGAACCGACTTACATGAGTGATCAGCACTCTACTTCAACCAAGATGGACAGATACAACACAAAGTCTCCAAGGACACAATCTTGGACCATTAATAGACAGAGTATGCAGAGTTGGAAGTGTGGAAAGGAGGACTATTCAGACATTCAGGATGAGCTCAGAAAAATCAGACATAACATGTCTGAACTGTTGGTTAAGCACCACCGTATGATTGGCAGGCTGTCCGTCCCAGCTAAGGTGAATAAATCAGCTGGATTTCATTTTGTCAAATCTTCTCACAAAGCGCTGACTGATACAATGAGAGATGTTACTAGGAACCTTAATGAGGAATTCGAGGAACAAGTGTGCAACTAGTCAGAGGCTTCAGTTCGGTCACAGGAAGAAGTGGTGAAGGATATTACGCTGATGGATAGTAACTGTCAACTTGATACTTCAATTAAGACAGTTGTATACAGGTTTCCCAAGGGTGATGTCTCAAATACTCAAGGTGGTTTGGTTCCGACAATCAATGATTACAGTGAAGTGAGTTCAGATGATGATAAGGATGTTGATGGTGAGATACCAGGTAGGGATGAGCAAACACTGAGTATTCATGATTTTGCTGAGAGAGAGTACCAGGCTCAGTTAGATGCTTCGTCACATGAGAATGAAACTGGTAGTACTTCACATGATTGGTCCAGACAGCTAAAGGTGAGCGAAGATAGTGTTGTGACTTCTTTATCTCATCATGACAGGATGCGGGAGATGATAGAAGAGCACATCTGAATGATTCAGTTACAAGGAAGACATAAGGGAGTTCAGGCAAAATCTTCTTGGTATGACTTACAGGCAATTAGTGAAGGAATGGGAACCATGAAGTCAAGCTATTTACATCTTCTATCAGACCGTGACCATCTTCTTAGCCTTACCAAAGACTATTCAGATGCCTTGAGGAGGAAGGAGGAGAAAGTTTTCAAGCTTTCTCGTGAGCTTGAGGACAATTGAGCAACTTTGGTAAATACTCCATTGGCATTACAGGACTGGGAGAGACATGGGAATGAGCATGGCATGGAGCTAAGCTTAGTTTCATCTGGCACGTCTGATACTCAGCTTTCTACATTTGATGGGCCATATGTGGTTGCTGATAATGTTGCGCATTCATCTAGCATTCACATCCAGGATACAAGGACAATGGCAGACAGGTATGTGAAGTTAGTTGGTATTGGTCACATTACTCAGGTAAGGAGTTTGCTTGAGTTACCAGCTGTTCCTTGTTTACGGATATGGACTCAAGAATGTTTCAGGGGCATTTGGGGTTCAGTTAACTGGAGATCTTTAACACTTAATAGTAGCAATGTTTGTTTGAATGCTATCATGAATTTGATTAGCAGAATACACGGTGTTGTCTTTCCTTGTGCCAGCAGAACATCTGATGTTGGTATTAGTTTTTATACACTGGTGTTAGGTTTGGTTTATATATGTAGACGACTGTTCTTGCTGAAGGGTGTTGAAGATTTTTCATGTTTGGAAGCATGTACAGATGAGTCCCAGGATCGTTTTGGCCTTGATGACATCCGGGAGAATGAAGTGAACAGTTTTGAAGATTCAGCTTCCTTGACAGTTTCTTTAGGTACAGAAGAGCTTGACAGCAGAACTACAGATTTTGACACTCTGGATGTTGATATGAGTTTTGGAGTTGATTCACAAAATATGGATGGTAATAATCCAGAGACCAGTATCTTTGAAGATACTCCTTTAGACAATGTGTCAGAGGGAATTTATAGAAGACGGTCTAGCCAGAGCCATCATGTGATTAGCCAATTGAAAGTTAGTGAACAAGACATTGCTATCGCTTGTGAGCATTTTGATACTGCTCGTCAATTGTTGGCTGTTACTGGTTGGGGTTCTTCTATGATAGATGAGTCCAGCGGTGGTTATTTTTCTTTGGCAAAGATTCATGCCTTGAGTGAAGCTATCCGGATTTTGAAGCAGGATTACTTACGATTGGTAGCCGACAGCGATCACCTGGTTGAGTGGGGGAGTACAGCCTATGAGGCACTCTTGGATCGTGAAGAGGAGGTGAGTGAGCTTTCCCAGGAGCTCATAGTGACTACTGAGGCTTTAGAGGACACACGGAGGGATCTACAGAAGTCGCAGTTTCAGTTGAAGGAGGTGATCGTGGAGTTGGAGGATTTGCGATCAAAACCAGCCCTAGACCCAGTTCATGTGACTATTGAGGTAGATGACGGTAAGTACACTCCTACAGTTGCTTTTGAGGAGCTTATTGTTGAGACTGACACACATGTTCAGGGTTTGGAAGAAGTTGGTCTTAATGAGTTTGGGATACCGGTAGAGTCAAGTTTCCAGATTGATTCTTCTCAGATAGTTGATAGTGTGGTACAGTTGAGTATGCCACCCTTACAGGAGGACCAGTTGTGGTGTAAAGGGGAGAATGTTAATGTTTCCTCATATAATTTTTACTGCACTGAACCATTCATGGAATATTTGTTGAATAGTACACGTATTCGTCTGGACTCACATAAGGTAACAGAAGGTGTTCTCATCCAAGATACTAGTGTTATTTGCAGATTGGTTGAGAAGATTATAGGGGTCCTTGCTACTATGCTACCTCACAAGGATCTCGAGGAAGGGTTTGTTGAGCAAAATGCATGGGATCCTATCCAGCCTACAGTCACTCGGAGTCAGAAAATGGAGCCATCTATTGATTCCCAGTTCAGTGATGATGAGCTAGCAGCAGAGGTTGGAGGTTCTTATCGGCGTTATGCGGTAGGGTACGCTCATCATTTTTCTTTTGACACAGAGATAGAAGATTTTATTTCACGCAGATGTAGAATGGCTCCAGTTTCTTACCATCCATTAGGGAATAGATTGGCACCATCTTTTGAAAATAAAATTGGTAGTAGCAAGTTACTCAGCTTGCAGCATCGACACACCCGGAGCAGTTTTTTAGAGATTGGATTTGATGGCAATGATTCAGGTACCTATGGCTGTTGTCATATCTACAGTGCAGTTGGGTGCAGGTGTCATTTTGATAGGGGTTTGAGTTTTGATAGAGTTGATGTTTTGGTTGGCTTGAGTTCCGCAGAATGCTTTCTTCTACTGACATTTACAGTTGGTTTTCAGATAATTTCATCAGAGTTGTCAGTTGTTTGGATGTTGAGTATAGTTTCTCAGATACTGGTATTGATGATTTCTCCACGGGAGTATGATGAGGATTGGGATGACATACAGATTTACATTTGGGACCCAGGCATACTGATTGGTTTATGGTTCAGCCATTGCTTGGGGACAAGCAATTTCAAGAAGGGCAGACTGTCATGTCCCCAATTTTTGGTGACAGTTCGATTTAATTAATTTAATTAATCTGGTTGTCCAAAGTAATGAATATTTTAAGGACGACTAATTAATTATTTTAATTAAATAAATAAACATTAAAAGATAACTTTATATTTAATAAAGTGACTTGGATTATAAAAATATTTAATAAAGTCACTTGAGGGATAAGATCAAAAATGTTCTAGAAGTCTCTGGAGAGGATGGAGAGAAAAGAATAAATAGGCACCCCGGGGCTCCATTCGAATCAAGCAGTTGTTTATTTCCCTCTTGATATCAGATTGTGATTCAATCATATGTGCATTGTGGAGCCTAGGGTTTCTGCAATTGACACAACTGACCATTGAGAACGAAAACTCTCAGTTGGTTCGCGATTTTGAGAGTGTGAAATATCACTTGAATTATTGCAGATTGGAGATGACATTACAGTCATTTCATCGGGGCATAATCTGTGGCCTAAGGCCAATTTTGGGAGGATTATTGTGAGAATTGATTTTTGAGGATTTAAGCTATTTGCAAGGGTTTGGAGTTCATCATCTTCTTGCAGAATCAGTCAGCAAAATTCGAAGGTCATTCAGTGGGAATTTCTGATTAGTCCGTACCAAGGCCTGGACTCGCATTTTTACTCATAACTCCATATTGTTTCAGAGTTTGAATTTATGCTTTGGAGGGGTCATATATTTACCTTACGCGGTACAGAACATTCATTCTAAGCATCCATTACCAAGTGGGATTATTAATAACAGTGTCGTACATGACAGGTCCGTACTAGGGCTCGAGTCACCAAATTGCTCATATCTCTCCAAATATTCAGAGGTTTATTTAATGCTTTTAAAGGACTATCAAGCAACCCTGGGCGTCCCTGTTTGGGGTAAATTCGACTGTCATTACTTTGCATAATTTTCAGTACAGGTGTCGTACTGTACGGCCTATATTAGGGAACTGTACAGCAAGGTGCGAGGGTGCAAATTCCAGGGTGCAGGATTCCAACAGTAATACATACAACATATCCCATCCCTTATCAATGGAAGAGTTCGTCTATTGCAGCAAGATCAGAGCATTGTAAAGGAGGATGACTTGGATATGCGTTGGGAGGAATTGATTGGGGAGACTGTGGATGAAATAACATTCCTCAGCAAACGAACAGCTGTTTCAAACCGTCCTGCTCTTACAGTCATCCAAAGGTGTGCCACTTTTACAATCATATGAAGGGTGTGTTGTTGGAGGAAAGCTTGGTTGGGTAGGTTTGCCTTGTCCTTGAATAGGTGCTTAGTGCAGACTCTTGCAAGCTGTTACAGTCTGAAATTAGTGCTGTACTGGAGACTAGAAGGTGTCAGCAGTGCCATACAAGCTACAGTTGATGTATGTGAACCCTATTTAAATCTGAAGCTGCCATTAAGGGTGTTGTACCATAGATAGGAAGCTGCTACAGGACCATACAGGTCTGAGGATCTTTAGGAACGATCTTCATCAGTCAAGGGACCTCACTGCAGTACCAAACACACAGTCTTTTCAGGTTCTTGTTATTAATTTGGGTTGCAAAAAAAAAATTAAGTACAAGTTATAGATGTCTAGTTCTCCTTATTGCAGTCCAGTATGTAACAGATGTTATTATTTAGCTTAAGTTGGACTGTTAGACAATTTGGTGAAAACTAGCTATTATCATAAGCATTTATTTTAGAACTTGTGACAGTTCAATCAAATCTTCTGAATTTTGTTCGCATTGTTATTATTATATTGTATTCATTGCGTCTGTTACATCCATCTTATTTGGTGAATTTGTTTGAGACATTACATCCTTGCCATTTAACAGTTGCATGCCAAGTATTTGACGAATTGCCATAGTTAAGTATTGGTTTTTAGTGACCTTTATAGTAAGGGTCATTTCAGCATCGAGGAGTGTGCCAGCGAGATGACCCATTTGAAATTATTACCAAGGTGGGCAAGGTAGCATATAAGTTGAACATGTCATTAGACTTGAAGGTGCACCCAAGTTTTCATGTTTTGTAGCTTAGGTCACACAAAGTAGATCTTGAGGACCTTGCTCTAAACATTCCTAAGCAAGGACTTGCTAACATGTGTGTAACGCCCCGCAAGGGAACCCAAAAGAAATTAACCTAAAGTTTCACTAAGTCTGTCAAACCTTTTTTTTTGAAAGATAATAACTTAACAACAATATATATAAAATACCAGAAGCAATAACATACACATAAACACATATCATAAAATATATTACAATTCTTAAGGGTCCCATGAAGCTGAATCACATTTAAGTTTAATTAATAGTAAAACCAATATATAACATATCCACATTAAAGAATAACTACAAGTACGAATCCATTTAAACAATCTACAATTACGGGATGTCTCTTGGAAATAAATAGAATGCACAATCATCCACTGTACAAGTCATAGGGTATGAGAGGCTAAAATAATATACATCATAAAATAGATTACAACATCTCTTTAGATCTATGAAATCAACTATAATACACTCAGAATATAACCATCCATCATAGAAATACAAGATCATATAAAAATGAATATCTGCACAAACACATCTAACGGTCAGATCCCAATGGTATAAGAAAATGCACTACCACCCAACCTCATGAAACCCAAAAAGGTCCACTCCCACCATGCTGAGGAGATAAACTTAAGTCCCAAACAGATAAAAAACTCAAAATTCAAAACCAACATATAGGTTCAAGGGATCACCTAAAAGCAAACTATCTCGAAGTATCAACTAATCCCAAAGGCAACATAGACACATAGGAAATCAAGTGGGTAAGTGTCATTGCATGAGCCAACTCTAAGGTTGTCCTAGCAACCATTACAGACTCCAGACCCCCTAGTGTCTCTATGCGACATCAGTATCCTTTTGTACAGACAAGGCATACTGACAAGTCAGATCTAAAGTTACCTTAGTAGTCTTTTAATACTTTGAACCCCCTAGTGACTTTCTGTGGTACCAATATCTTATTAGTTCATTTAAAACCTATTTACTGAAATGTTATCACTTATTAAAATAACCTACAATGGGTTACCTGCCAACCTCTTTAGGGCCTCAACCTCCATTGAAAGCCACTTGCGAACGTGACATATAGATAACCTACCCTAAGCTTAGTAAAAGAAAAAGATCTCAAATGACTATAAACCACACATCAGTTCTTAAACAAGAAATTGGAATAGTAAAGAAAACATCACAGATTCAAATCACAAATTCCACCAATACGATCATCCTAACAGGACTGATCCAAAATCAAGTACATATTAAAAAATCCATGTCATAATATGACATTACCAAAACAAATCATATAATCACCTCAGTCCTATACAAGCAACTGGGAAGCAATCACATATAACTAATCGAAGGCTCAAAATGTTATACCAGAAAAATCACACCATTCACTTCAATTCTACACAAGAGATACTAGAAAGCAATAGCAACCATCTAAACAAATTCCTTAGAGAATACACATGACACATTATCATGGTTAGGTATAAAATATCATAATTAAAACATCATCATGACATCATAGAACAAAACTCCCAAGCCTCTGGTAAACATCTTGACTGGTCAAAGCTAAGACAAACTCGGAAACCATAACAGTAAACCACACATCATAAAGAGTACACACAAAAGTCATTTCCATAATTCATTAGGTTTTAGAAAACACATAGATTAATTTTCACCACAGGTTTCTAAGTTCTCATTTTCATTTCCAAATATTACAATTGATAGGGTTTTCGATTTCAATCATGGTTTCAGTTCCTATTTCTCTAGATGTTAGATTCACTAAGGTTTTTGAGTTCACTAGAATCCTAGACGATTCAACTAACTCACCTAAAGTTGTTTAAACATTGTTTTACAGTTCATTTCGTTATCAAAACATAAGAGTTCATTAAACATACACATAACAATTTTCATCTTTTAAAATTATTACACGTGTTAATGTTTTCGAATAATCAAAAGATATAATCAATCTCCCAAAATAATAGAAGTCATTTCCATAAAGACATCATCGAGTAAAATTTGAGTTTACTTTAAAATAATTATTTCCTATATTTCAATTATCAATTAATTTTTCAAATCTATTTATATACTCATAAATCATTTCCATATCTAAATTAAATCATTAGATAAAATCTAAGTTTACTAAAGATAACCATCTTCCCAATTTACAATTTGAATAAACTTGCACACATACATTTTAACAATACATTAATTAAAACCTTTAATTAAATATTATTAAAAATTAACTCAATAATTATAATATTATTAATAGATAATAATAATTTATTTACCAATAAAATAAATTTTATTAATAAAATAATTATCAATCTAATAATAATTAATCATATTATTATTAAATAACATTTAATATTTAATAATAATATAATTTAATATATTTAAAACATTTTATAATTTTAAATAACATAATAATAAGTTTATTAATAAAATTTAAATAAAATAAATTTATAAATTTCCTTTTTTTTAAATACATTTAAAGCTTGTCGGTTGGAAATTGTCGTCGCGGCAGTAGGACGCAGCAGGCCTACCGTAGGCGACCACATTGCCATCAGTGCACGGGAAAGGAAGGAGGTGGGTGGGGTGGAGTGGTGGGCCCCACCCACTAAAACATTTTATTTATTATTTATTTTTGTATTTTTGGTTTTAAAACAAATCAAAACAAGCCCCTGTCTGTAACAAAATTCGCAGTACAAATTTTAATTTCTATTTTCACATTGTTTTAATATATAAATAAACAAAACAATGCCCTCTAAACTAAACTTTGGCAATTTTAATTTCAAATGTATATATTTAAATCAATGTATATAATAGATCTAATAGAAGAATTATAGATAATCAATTGAATATGTAACAAACAATCTTGATTTCTTCTCAAAACCCTATTCGCATCCAAATATGGTTTTCTAAATTTTTACAATAACGTGTCTAATTATCCAAAATTATATACAAATACTTTCATAACGAAGAATTAAATGTAATTTACAACAAGGGTTTTCTAATCCACAAATCATATACAAATAATTTCAAAACAAAAAAATGATAAAATTAGCAACACAGGTTTCAAACCCAACTTAAAACTTTGAAAACAAATTTAACTAGACACGAAGAAGACTGGAAATTTGAAGAATGGAAATATACTACGCAAATTAACAACAATATTATACTTGAATCTTATGCTAATTCAAGAACACACGGAGCACATGAGAATTCCCCTTTTTTCTAAAAACCTTCTTCTCCGAAAATTGCTCCTCCAAAACCTTGGTTATTGCAAAATGAGCTCAAGATCTCTGATAAAGAGTTCTTGATGCAAGAGCATCGAGCTTTGATTTTGGTGGAGTTATGCTTTTCATGGTTAGGGATGTGTTGGAGTCACATTGGGGAACCTTTTCTCATGATTGCATAAAAATTGGATGGATTGAGCTGAAGTTTGAATCATTTTACCTTGTTGCTGGAGATGTGTTTTCTAGTTTTTGGGTGCCTGTTGCAGGCCATGTAACTAATTTTGTGCAATGAGTTAGAGGATGTGAAGTTCAAGGATTGAATAGGGCCTAGAGCACTATCTTTGGTTAAGGTCGCTAGTCTTAATTCATTATAAGTTGGGAGATATGGCAATTCTCCTGGAGTATCGATTTCTAGTAGTTTGCGCGACAGGTTTCTGTACGTGACTTTCGAGATTAATCCAAAGCTATCCTTAATGCATCAGCCTTAACAATCTTAAGGGCTTGTAGAGGACCTAAAGTACTACCTTTAGTTTGAAGCACAAGTTCTAATTCAATCGAGGCTAGGAGATATCATGATTTTGCTTGGGTATCAATTTTTGGACATTTAATTATTGTTGGAGGCCAACTTGTGGCTCTTCAAGTATTTAATGTTAGCTTTATTTAGTTTTTTAGCATTCTGGGCCAACTTGTGGCTTAGGTCGGTATAAGTAGGGGGTCTTGTGTAGTCTTTTAGTCATTAAATTTCATGGAATGATTCATTCAGAGGAGGAGGAGTGAGCGTGGGAGCAGCTAAAGGGCGAGTTTTCTCAAGCCTGTGGACAGAGCATCGAATGTGAGGCAGTTTACAGCAGGATTGTGATGAAGTTGTGAGTGTGTGGATAGAGTGCCAAATGTGAGGCAATTTACACTTGGATCTTGGATAAAGTTGGAGCAGAGCTAGGGCCGCAACTTGGAAAACAAGGAGATTACTTGGTGGGCTTGCGAGCACAAGTTGAGCTCTTCCTTGGAGGTTTATACCAGAGTGTGGATCTAGACTAGCTAGTGTTTGTGTTGGATCTTGAGGGATCTTGTAGAGTTGTTATTGTAATTGCTTTGTATTTGGTTGTAACCGGGAAGGCCTTACAGCCCTGACACATTGCATGTAACAGTTATTTTATGAATAAATTATCGTAATTTGGTATTAGATCTTGAATTGTTATTATGTTTTGTGTTGTGTGGTTATTTGTTGGGGGCTATGAAATCTCCTTTGGGGATTCTCCTGCCTTGTGTTGCGTCAATTCTCCCCTAAATTTAGGGCTCTAATAGTGCAATCACACAAAGTAACTTGTTGATTGACTTTTAATATTTATTATCTTTTATATTTTCATGCACAACTCTTTTAGGTATTTAATTACAAAATATATTTATTTAAATAATTAGCTTTCTCTCTTTAATTAATTTACTATATTTTAATTTCATGCATAAGCTTTATGCAATATAATTAAAATAAACTTTATTAAAATATTGCTTACTCTCTAGTTAATTACGACATGTTTTGATATACTATTTATTAATTTAACTAATAATGTTATTTAGAGTTTATTATTAAAATAAAACTCCCAAATAAATTTAATAAATATAAAACACCAAAATTAGAACTTTAATAAAATCTATCAATTTTATTCTTTCATTTAATTAATTTCTCAATTAAATATTATTAAATATTTAATTTTCTTTATAAAATTTTCATTAAATTATCTTTTAATTTGATTTAATTATAACAAAAAACCATCACAGACCCACAAAACAAAATACAACAACTCAACAAAAGACAAAGAACAAAATAAAACTTCAGGGTCAAAGTCACGAATTCATGTCACTTGACAAATTTGGAAAGGTGAAACTAACTCAGATACTTCTCCTACTTTTTAGGACAATTGGCTTAGGTTAGGATTTGGACTCAAGAGCTATCTCCCCACTTATGCCATTGAAATATTGCGATAGGGTACACTCATCCTGGCAATTCAGGGAAGTTGATACCTGGTACCTGTAATCTGCATAAAATCCATGCATGTTCAAACACATATTCTAAACTAAACTGGCAATGGCAAGAAGTGGTACATCATGTAGATCCTAACTAGCGGGTGACTGCCACTCCCTCCCTCAACCATATCAGGAACACCAATCATAAAGAAAACGTACACGTACACCATACACATGCAAGTATGGGGTAAGTATCCATAGAGCTACATATAAATCATTCCTCTAATTAACATCATGAAATAACAGAAATCACTAACTGAACATACATATATCATCATCGAAATAATCATAAACACATTAAATAACTAGTAACTCATCACAAAAAATCAACTGAGTATAAAACACATCTAATCAAATCTAGTAACCAAGTACCAATAATCATAAAACACAATCAAAAGACTGGCCTAAAGAATCTGGCAATACAATCAGAAAAGTCAACTGGGGGTAGGCATTACATGTTGGATAACCCCACTCACCGGGTAAGGTAAGTCTTGGGGACAAGAGTGTGAGGTATTGGTAAAAAGGCTTTAAGAGAGTTTATTGTGATATGCAAAGGTGTCGACTGAGATGATACATTTTGGGAAAGATCAGAGATCTTATGACATGATGAGGAAAAGGTAATGGAGTTTCTCACTCAGAGGGACTCTACTCGACAATATTGAAGAGTTCATGAAGGTCTCCCACGTAGCCTATGGAGCTAGGGTGTAACGGTATCAGGGACATTGCCTGAATTGGGTGGGGAAGAGTGTAGTGCTCTCGAATTGAAGCTGAGTTGTTTCATGAAAGTGGGTATCCTAGAAAGTGATGTGTTTGAAGGAAAATCACACATCTTCTAAAATATCTATTGAGATTGATGATTAAGTGTGTTTCCTGGGAGGCACAATGCTCCTTAAAAAAAATGTGCAGATCAAATTTGATTGGACGATATCTTGAGTATGAAGATCATATCGCTAGGCACAAATTATGATCTAAGGGCACGAGTTAGTTAGCAGGAAGCATATCTAGTTTATTTGATAAGCTTGGTACATATAGTGAGTGAGCAAGGTGTCCATTGGTTAATGAATCACACTCACATATCACCAACCTCGCAGCTAGTTGTCACCGAGTTGTATCGAATCTTTGGAGATATTCAACTTGTCACATATCAACTTGTCTTTATATACCAACCTATTTGGTGATTCAAGCAGAGTGTAGACGAGAAGCAAGATCTTGAAGCTTTAGATGCTAGGATAAAAGTGTTAGAAATAATAATCCACCAAGATAACTGAGCAAGGGGATGAATTAGCTATCCATTTAAAATATTTATCAACCTTAAATAATATTAACCATGCAACCAAAGTAAACACAACCATAATAAGATGCACATACACAATTACACCGTATTTGTTAACTATGGAAACCTTTGATTAGAGGAAAAACCTTGGTGGGAATGATGCCCAATATATATATATACATATATATATATATATATATATATATATATATATATATATATATATATATATATATATATATATATATATATATATGTATATATATATATATACATGTATATATATATATATACATGTATATATATATATATACATATATATATATATATATATATATATATATATATATGTATATGTATATGTACATACATATACATATTATATGTATACATATGTATATACATACATATACATATACATATACATATGTATATGTATATGTATATACATATATATATATATACACATGTATATGTATATGTATATACATATATATATATATACACATATACATATACATATGTATATATATACACATACACATATACATATGTATATATACACACATATACATATATATACATATACATAGACATAGACATACATACATACATACATACATACATACATACATACATACATACATACATACATACATACATATATATATATATATATATATATATATATATATATATATATATATATATATATATATATATATATATATATATTCCTTGTTAGAGGATGGACCCTGTTAGGAGTTGTAGAAGATAGAAGGACTCACTGTCGAAATAGCTTTAGGGGCAAGACCACTGAATTCGTTGTCCAACTAATCTCTCAACTAATCCTTGTAGAATAATTATTCATACTATGCGTTATCGTCTTTCCTTTGTCCTGTCAACAAGACCAATCACTACAAGACCTTATAGACTAGGTCACTTTTAACCTTGGATCCAAATATAAAACCTCAGATCACTAAATAAAACCTTGGCAATGAAATTCTCTCCAACTTTGCTCTACTTTGCTTATCTTCGCATTCTGCTCTTTGTGCTTCTTGAAATCATACATAAAATCATATACAACCAAAGGAAAAATTCCTTCCTTTATACTAAATCCATAAAATAATTCCTTGAGTCAGTTATAACACCTTCTCAATTAATTATTATAGGACCTCATTAAGAACATGTTACACTTAGCGATAACAATAATCAGGCACCTTGTAACTTGAATAACTTTCCATACATGTAATATTATGATGAGTGAGCTTAGTTATGTCATCACCAACATGTCTTCTACATGTCTTTAACCTTACTTCTCAGAATAACAATTTTGTTAAGAGATATAACAAGTTTACCAAAACATGCTTCTGTAAACTCTATCTCATAATAGTCTTCACCAAAACTTGCATAACTTCTTCTGGACTTAATATCTTCTTCTTCCAAGGTTACCTACATATGCTAGACACTTAGTAGCATCTATCATCAACCTCACTAGTGAAAGTGCTCGACGATCTGTCCATGCCAACTTGATCTTTCTACTATTCTTTTGTTAGATACCACATAAAACTTCTATGTTGACATCAATGACAAACACAATCATGAATGTAACATATCATCATGATAATGATCCAATCATGTTTATACAATACTCCCCCATGGAAGTATCATCAATATTCATGCTTCCAACAAGAAGGTGTCTTTTGGTATTGTTGTATATTTGGTTTATGGTAAGGCATATCAGATAGGTGACTTGTAAGATTCAATATGGATCTTGGTAAGGTGTCTAATTGTGGGATAGAATGTAATCAAGAAATCATAAGCATTATCAACACAACCAACTTATGATATTTGTTGGCTTATTGTATTGATTGTGATCTTTATGAATGAAGAATCCAAGTTGCCCCATTTGTATGTGTCTTTATCCTGAAAACTTGTAATCTCTAGTTTTAACGATGATTTTGAATGTTGAACGGTTCAATCTTGGTTAGATTTTATTTTCAATATTGAATGATGAGGTGCAATATGTGTTAAGGTTGAGGAGATGTGATCACCTAGATATAGTCTTGAGGGCAGTGTTGTACGGGGGCAGTTTTGACCCTGTGATAGTACAATTGTTTTAATTTTTTTTAAAAAAATCGAGGACTATTTTCTTGTTGTGGTATAATCTTACATGTTCAATAGGAGGTGATGTTTTAAATGATAATAGTGAGTTTTTATGAAATTAAAGCTTTTCACTTTCGTGACTCTATAAAGAACATTCATCATAAGACAAAATTGACATGCTACAAACTCTTGATGATGATGGCAATATGCACCTCTATTCACATACTTAATGAATGTGTTCACATGAAATGTAGACAAGCTAACATACCATAAAAGGGCAATGAGGCCCAAGATTATGCTTAGATTTAACAAACATCTCAATTGGACAGTAAAGAACAGAGATGGATATGTATCCTTGGTGTAACCCTTACATAAATATCTCAGAGTAATTATAACTTTGTTCTTGATTCTTCCTCATGAATATAACTTGAAAATTAAACTTGGTTATGATCAAGTTGTTAGAACAAAAAGAAGTATACTTCACAATAAAACATGAAACTTATCTCCTATTAACTTTAATTTTAACATCAAATAGTATATATGAAAAGTTTTGAATAACCTAATATATGTCACTTATTAACTTTAAACTTCCATGATATCAACTAAATTTAACATGTTTATTTTGAAAATAAAAGTTCTAAAATAATTCATTTCAAGAACAAATATCTAACTTTTACTTGTCATACTATCTTCTCTTATTAGAACCTCTTCTCCATCCACTCCTTTGTTAGTGACATTATCTATATCTCTATTACCTCCACTATAAATATGTTTTACGATTGTTTTTTCGAATTGATCAACAATGGCTAAGGCATATTCAATTATAGAATTAAGGATCCATTTTGGGATCTAACTTTTCCTTAACACATTTAGAATAATGTATGAGTCACATGTTGGAAATACCAATGGGAAAGTAAACTTTGAGAGGTGGTGGGGGAGGAGGGTTAGGTTAATCAACACTTCAAAAACTTTAACCATATAACATTCACCACACATCCATCTCATAATTTAGCATGTAAACTGAAATAGATAACTACACATGTTCATCTATGGCATGAAATAAATAAAACATAACACAATAAATTTGTTACACAGAAACCCTCCAAATGAAAAGGTAAAACTAGGGTGGGGATGACACCCACGAATCTTCACTACTACAGTTGTAAAGTGTAGCCAATTATGGTTACAATAAGTTTGACCATAAACTATGATCTATACTATGAGGGGTTTGCCCCATTAGAGGCTTATAAAGACTGTTAGGTCTCACCTTTTTAAATAATTTCAACACCCTACTAAAAGTGTGCCTTGTTAGAGGACTTAAAATTACAATAAAGCAAGCACTTAGTTAAGAGATTTACACAAATCTATTAGGACTTCTCTGTTAGGAGATTTACTCTATATCACCTATTAAAATGATTCAACACCATGATCCTTTGGTTAGCACTCTATTGCTAGATGTCAGATCTTCTCTTTACTGATGAATCCTTGATCCTTTTGATCAAATATGTCTCCTCTGTCCTCTCTCTGCTTTCCTCTATTCTCTCTAACTAATTTTGTAATTCAGATCACTATCACAACCTCCATAGCCACCATGACTGCTCTCTCTACACTTAGCATTTGTCTCCTACTATTCTTCGCATTCAAAAAAACTCTTTAGGGTTTTCCTCCTTAAGTAAACATAGGTGGGCTAGGGTTAGGTAAGAATTAATAGCTGAGGTTGATCCATATTGCCATTTGAACATCCCTTAATTTGATTGGTTTCATGTATTGCATAGGGATTTGTAATATACCTTCATACATATCTTCTAGAATCGTAAAGTAATCATTATGTTGGCCCAAAAATGGTTCACATAAAAGTTTGTGCCATTACAAACAACTATGTCCAAAATTGTTCACTTGACATTTGAAGGCTCTGATGCTCAATCATCACTACATTCTCAATGTTGTAACTCGGCTCCTAAATGACTCAACATACATTGTTTACTCAGCTCCTAAATCACTCGAAATGTATAGTCTGATCACTTTACGAGTGACTTGACACATACTAGGTATATTGTTCGACGTGTATTGTCTAAAAATTGATGCTCAACATGCTTTGATCACTCAGCTCACACTGATTACTTAGCTCGCTCTGATCACTCAACTTGCACAAAAATACTGATAGATAATGACCAGGTATTTTGTTACTGCCTTGTCAAAACCAATATGAGATTAACATCACATTCAATAAATAATTTTTTAATACCTATCTCTCTACTTAGAATTAATCCTTCTACTAAAGCCTCCAATTCAACTAAGTTATTACACATTACTCCTAAAGGTTGGATGTGTTTAGTTAGGCATATCTGTTATCTGAACAAATAATACATCCTAAGCTTATTGGCCCTGGATTACTGATGGAGTCCCTATCAAAAATTAACTTTGACCATCATGTGAGAGGAGATTCCCATTTACATTCTTTCACAACAATCTTGTTGGATTTTTTGTACATCATTGGTGGATTAATCAGTTTAAATCAATTTTTACGCATATCTTCATCCCAGTCTAATAAGGAACCTTCTTCTTTATATGAGTTTCTAATATTATTGTTAGTTACCTAGATAATACAAGCCTCTAATTTATTGAAAAAGGATAGTAGATATGTCTTTTTATTACAAAAAATTATTCTATTCCTTTCTTTCCAAAATTCCCATAGGAGTACGGAAGGGGTTAATTTCCATAAATTACTATAAACTTTATAACAACCATGTTTTGGCCAACTTTAAAAAAATTTAATGGGTTATCAGGGAACACAACTTGCCAATTTAATTTCTTACATAACCAATACCAATAGTTTATAATAGAGGGACTTTCATAATGCAAATGTATAGATGTTTCATATTCCTTTTCAAAAAGTTGGCATCTAGATGGTCCTTCAAAACCTATCTTGGTGGACCTATATGTTGTTTGAATTCTCTTTTGAAGATAAGCCCAATGAAAGATACCTACTTTTCAAAGATATACAAAATCCCAACATAGATTTAGAGGAATGTCAATCTTATCCTATTGTCAACAATTTATTATATTTTCATACACTAGTTTGACTCTATAATTTTCATTTTTTGAGGCTCCTCAAATTAATTTATCTTTCCTATCTTTATGGTTTGTCTTTCTACTTTTTAATATGTGTAAGAATTTGCCTTAGGGCAGAATTCACCCAAGACCAAGGAACTCAAAACACAAGCACAAATTAGACCAGAGTATGATCAAAATAATTGTATAGTATTCAATACAAATGTACAAGTACACTAGGACTGCCTGAATATAAAGGCCTCTGAGATGCATCTAGAATACCTCAGAATCAACATCATGATAAGTCATACAATCAGGCACATGTCCACAAATATGGGTTATTCTCCATTAAGCACATAAGTAAGTGCGATGATGAGAGGATAAGCCTACAACGGTGTGACACACAAATCAGTGTTGTAGACAACATGTGCTAAATTAAGAGTACAAATAACTATGTTGTCTACATGACAACTCAGTGAATGATGCAAACTCCTATGTTGTAGATGTACACCGTGTGCATAATTAGAGTTGCGTACTCCTATGTTGTCAACATGACAACCCAAAAAGGTGCCAAAACTCCTAAGTGTCTCATTTAATAAAATAATAAAATAATGCAAAATAATAAAATAATGTACTAACCTAAGTAAACTTAAGTAAAGTGTAAATAGAAAATACCTATTTACACCAACACCCCCCCTTAAGTGCAACTTAGAGGAATGCACTTAAGTTCACAAATGCATAATGGGTCTCAGCTACAAGGCCATGTTAGGTACCCATGTACAAAAGCAATGCTATAGAATGATGTAATGCAATCTCTCATAAAGTGGAGAAAGAGGGAAACCTCATGGGAAAAACCCTCCTCCAAAAAGAGAGATGAGTACAATAAAGAAGATGAGAGAGAAGACCTCAAAAGAGGAAAAAATCCCTCCCAAAAGAAGGAGAAGAGAGAAGTAGAGAGAAGTGAAGGGACTCCCCTTTTTGCAACATCCCACATCCCCAAGAGATCTCAAAATTGAGTATACTTGACCTCGGTGAAGGGTTTAGTGAAAATATCAACGACCTACTCTGCTATAGGATAGTACTATAGTGCAATGATCTGCTCATGTATAAGCTCTCTGATATAGTGCATATGAACCTTAATGTGCTTTGTCCGCTGATGCTGAACTGGATGCTTAGAGATTTCAATGGCACTCTAATTATCATAATGAATAACTGTAGGCTTAGGTAGATCAAATTCAAACTTCTCTAGGATGTGTTGTAACCAAATAGCCTCTGTAGCTGCATTGATAGCTCCTCGATACTCGACCTCTGTGGAAGAAAGAGAAACATTGTTTTGCTTCTTACTTTGCCAAAAAATAGGGCCAGAACCAAGGTGAAATATGTACCCTAAAGTGGACTTGTGAGAATCTAAGTCTCCTGCATAGTATGAGTTTGTGTATTGCATAATTGGTTGTAATCAGAAAAATTAGAAAGCCCACTTTGTCCATTTTGGTAAGTGCCCCATTGTAAATGCAATATATATAAAGTGCCAAAATCATTCATTTTGGGGGGGGATATTTTTTATTGAGTGAAAAAGGGGGAATGTGTACTATGTACTATGTCTCCTTGATCTTGTGTTCTTGCATTATGGGTTCTTTTTCAAAGTCAACTCCACATAATTATGCTACTTGGAAAGAAAACATTAAAGAGCCATTGGCAGAGAAAGGTTTATTGTGATATGTCACTAGTGTAGCAAAGAAACATTTTGCTAATGTTGATGAAGCTCAGAAAGAAGACTAGCAATCCAAACAAGAGATGGCCCTAGGAACCTTGTTGAAAAACATCTCTGATCCTGTCAAATTTCACATTAGGAAGCTTACCGATCCAATAGAGGTTTGGGCAAAACTTGAAGCTTTGTATGGGACAGTAGATGAAGACATGACTTACACCATAGAGGATAAACTTCTCAAGTTAGATCCTAGAAATTTCAACACCATCAAGGACTATCTTACCCAAGTAGAAATGTATAGGGGACAGCTTAAGGATTATGGTGAACCCATCAAGGATGGAAAAATGATCAAATACATCATGACTCATCTTCCACCTGAATATGCTCCTTTTGTTTCTAGCTTTAATACACACAAATTAATAATGGGTAGTACCTATGTTAAGCCTTCATTCGAGAAATTCTCAGAAATGTTGATCTTAGAACATGACAATCTAGTGGGTATGGGAATTCTCAAGTCTTCCAAAACCAAAGCCTTGGTAGAAAATGAAGGTAATTCAAGTAGCAAAAACTCCAACAAGAAGCAGAAGCAATGGAAGGTGAAGCCACAAGATGAAACACAACAATCCTCCTAAACAACAATCTTCCTCAAATCAATCTTCTTCCATTCAACATTCTTCTTCACAACAAGGAAAGTCTTCTTCCAAAAATAATCAAAAGGAAAACAATTCCAACAAGAAATAGAAGAAAACTTGCTCCTATTGTAAGAGGAATGGTCATGATGAACATGAGTGCAAAGATAAGGTTGATTCTTACAATATGATTTAGACTATACTATTTGGTGATGAAAGTGGTGTTTCATCTGCAGTTTTCCATTGCCATCCTCCATACTTACTATCGTTAATTTTAATTTTATAATCACTTACATTCTTACCCCATGGAGATGAAAGAGTTTATTTATTTATTTTATGTTTATAGGTAGATTTACACTATCTAGAGAAGGGAGTCCATCCCATAAATCTTCCCAAAATAAAGCATCATGTCCTAAACTAAATTACCAAGTTAAGTTACTAGCCATTAATGGGTGACAATTCAACATAGAGATCTAAATTCTTGAACCTTTTGCAGGATTTTAAGTTTTTTACTTTATGAATAGTCCCTTCCTTATATTAAAAATAAAGAGAATTATTATTGTTTATATATTTGTGATATAAAACTTTGGCCCATTTACTCTTATGTTCTTTAAACATTCTCCAAGTAAGTTTTTCCCATGGTTCCTTATTTTGCCATCTCGATTTTTTTATTCCTAGGCCTCCAAATTCTTTAGGTATAAATATTTTTACCCATTTAATCAAATCTTGTTTTTTCTTATCTCCAATACCTTGCTAGAAGAATTGAAAGTTTAGAGTCTAATTATCTTTTTACAACATTAGGTAGGGAAGACAAGACGTATGATATGTGGGGATGGTCAAAAATATTGATTTGATCATAGTCACTCCACCAACTTTAATTAACCATTTCCCTTTTCAACTTCCCATTTTAAAATCCAATTTTCTTAAAATTGTATCCAAAGGATTACTTTCTTTGATGCCTTTTTCGAGTTGAATACCAAGATATTTGCATGGAAAGGTTCCTTTTTTCTGAAATCCATTATTCTACAGATTTCTTTGTCCACTTCCTCCTTGCTATTAATAAAGAAAATATCTTATTTGTTAGCATTTTACTTGTTGACTTGATGCTTCCATATAATTATTTATTATTTGCTTAAATTTTTTAATTTCTTGCTAAGTGCTTTCTATTGGTAGAATTGCATCATCTGTAAATTGTTGGTGTTATCTTTGGGATTTCCTGAGTTACTATGATTCTTGTAATTTTCCTTTTAGTTTGAGCCTTTATTATAGCTCTGCCATAATAATGAAGAGAAGTGGTGATAGAGGAATCCCCTTGTCTTATTCCTCTAGTTATACTTAAAAAACCTTTACAGGTACCATTCATGCAAAGTGAGATTTTTGTGTCAAAATGCAATAATATATTAAGTTGATCCTATTGGTATCTCTAACCATTTTTGTCTATTAGTGTCAACCACTTAGTCATTTACAAGGGAAAGTCAAATGGTCATCACTATGACCAAGCTACTCTATATAAGTCGATTCATGTACATAAGCAAGTATGTATCGAGCTCTATAGGAGCTAAATAAGTATATGGTCATCAAGTATTTTCTATACAAGTCAAGCTCAATAATGATCAAGCAAGTTTCAAGCATGCAAGTGTTGAGTTACATAGTGCATGTCAAGCACAATATCGACCAAGCAACAACAATGCTGAGCATTAGAAAATAGTAAAGACTGAGCAATGTAGAGTTTACGTAAAAATCATAAATGGAACATATTCAGAGGTAAAATGTTTTTCAAGCTAACATGGAAGGAACATTTAATGTTTTTAGAGGTTGTTACGTAGCATTTAAAGGGTGTTACAAAGAGTTTATGCATTAATGGCATGGATTGCATATCCCTATGTTGTGCAATCAACAATTTTGATGGAGAGGCTATTATGGAAGAATCTGGAAAACTCTTTGTGAAAATCAAGATCTTTAACCTGTATCAATATGCATGTGCTAGAGAAGAGCAAGAGCAAGAGTGGAGAAGTGTATGCATGTGAACAAGGAGTAATATGCAAGTGAAGGATCGAGAGCATATCAAAAGTCAGTGAAAGGGTTCCATTATCACTTAACAGAGCAAGTGACCTATTCAAAGTAGTAAAGTTAAAAGTGAAAGACAAGTTTATCAAATTAGAAGAGAGGGTCAATTAGTAAGGAGAAGACTCAAAATTAGCTTACAAAGAAAACTAAGAGTCAGGTACTGAATTAGTTCTAACATACTTGAATCAAGGTAAATCTCTTAACAGATGTTTGTAAATCTCCTAACAGAATCCTTACTTTTTTGTGAGTGTTAAATCCTCTAACAAGGTGAAGCCTAGTAGTCTCTTAAGCTTTTAACTGGGTAGATCATATTTTATGATCAAGCATTGTAACCATAATAGGTTAACTTTATTACTATGGTAGTGAAGATTTGTGGGTGTCATTGCCACCCCAATTTTACCTTCACCTTGGAGGGTTTATGGGTATAAAATATTGTGTTGTTTATTTTCATGCATGTGAGAGATTAGAGCTACATGTTACAGCAAGTTATCATTACAAGTTTTACATGCAAAAGTTTACTCATAGATATGAATGAATTGGTGAAAAGTTTAAAGTGTTTAAGATTTTGATTCACCCCCTCCCCCACCCATCTTAGTATCTTGTTTGTCCTATTTATACCCCCATTAGTCAATAATTGGTATCAAAGCATTGGTTCTCTAAAGAGAAGCTTAATAGCTTGTAGATGGAGGCTTTCAAATTGGACAAAGTTATTGACAATTAGGTGATGACATCCAACTCATATTGCAAAAACTTGAGAAAGTAAGACAAGAGATGAAGATTCCCTTAAAAGGAGAAAGGAAATTATCATATAGATAAAATAATTTTCCTATGAAGAAGTTGAGATTGAAGGACTATTTGAATCAATCAATCCAAATGACAAAGTGTCTTCAAATCTACTTGAAAAGAACAAAATTCTGAATGAATAAATAAGAGGACTAAAAAGAGAACATGAAATCCAATTAGTAAGACTATCTGAAGTGACTAAACAAAATAAATTTTTTAAAGAAGACACGACTATGGTTGAAGAAGACAAAAGGGTAATGGCTACGTGATTGGAAGAAAGGATATTAGATGTACAGAAGCTCACTAACACCCAACTAGACATGATGAATCAACTAATGCTTGCAAATTAGGAATTAAATCACAAGGATGTGGAAATTGCAAATCTCAAATCATAGAGGGACATACTAAGGAATGAATTGAAAACTAAGAAGGAATCTATGGAGAGATTAATAGGCCTAAAGAGCCAATGAAGTATTTTGAAGAATTTATGAAGTCATCTAGCTATTCTGATGGGCCAAAAAATTCATGCACTAAACAAGGAGAATCATCTAGGAATGGAGAACAATGGAATGCAAATTCGAAGGAAAAACCAACATGCTATCACTATGGAAAACTTGGTCATACTACAAATATCTGTCGAAGCAAATATGGTATGCAAAATCCTAAACCTAAGTTTACTGGCTACTATTTTTACTACAAGAAACAAGGACATCAAATACATGAGTGCACGTCAAGAACGAGGAATGCATTTGCTACACCTAGATTTGAAGGATATTGTTATAATTGTCAGGAGTATGGACACAGAGCATACAAATGCAAACCTAAGACAAAACCTTATTGGATAAATCAAACGAAGAATAATGCACCTGACAATGCATGTTCCAAATGTCACAAGTTTGGACATCTAAGCAAGAATTGCAAGACTCAACCACATTCAAAAAATTAGATAAATGTCAAAGGCAAAGACAAAGTGGACATTGAACGAATTAGGAAGAAATGAATAAAAAATGGAAAAAGAGAGTAGAAGATAGAAGTAGTGGAGAAAATGGAACCGAGGTCACCAAATCCAATGGAGAAGGTGATCATGTCATCTCAAACTAAGAAAGAAAGGTATGTGTGGAACTATATACATATTGATATGTCATACATCAGTTCCTTATATTTAATGTGCTAAAAGTTCATATTTGCATAAAGATGCATAAGAATTTTTTTCTAAAAGGTTGTCAAAGTGTTAGTAAAATCGTCTACATTGATCGAGCATTATAACATAGACCGAGCACTTCAGAAGAGGAATGATAGAGATTGAATGATATGGATGAGATCGAGCTATAAAGAAAAGACCTAGTTGAAAGGCATCAATATCAACTGGGACAACTAGCTTCCACCCACCCAAGTGTAATAAAAAGAAGGTATATATCAAATTTCAAAGGCATTATCTCACACCTTGCACACAACTTTTTGAGAGCATAGAGCAATTTGGCAATTTGAGTGACAAGTAAATAGATTTCAAGAGCAATTTGGATGAGAAGCTTGAACAAGTGGAGATCTGAACTGTTTCGAGTAAACTAGAGAAGGAAAAAACTTCAAACCCTAACAATGAACATGGTAGTTACATCAACCACTGGAATTAGTCAATAGGTTAGTAGAATCCAACTAGTGAAGAATGACACTTAGCCTCCACCAAAGTTTTGTGCTATTCCAAAAATTGTGATGAAAGAAGATTCAACGGGTGCACTATCCTCGATACCACCTGAAGTCATTATGATCCATGATGTTCGAAGTTGTTACATGTATAAAATCAAAGAAGTAGGAGACTACAAGATCAAAGAAAATACGAGAAGTTGTGAAATGGAGGAATCTTGAAGGATGAATTCAAAGTTGTTGAAAGGAAAGGGTTAACTTGTGCCCTATAATTTTTGAAGAATTTCAAGATCGAATGGATTAAAATTGTTTTGAATAAAACATGAAGTATTGGTTATAGAATGGACCCATGGAGATCACAAAGAAAATGATTCATAAGATTACAAGCTATCCAACCTTAGACAAAAAGAAAACCATACAATGCCTGAGTCGTGAAGAAGTCGAGGCAAACACAGGAGCCGAGTGGAATGGATGAGGTTTGTCCATTGCAAACATTTATGATCCACTAATTGAATTTGTAGTGAGGTTTATAGCCCACAAATTATACCAATAAAGCATATTGAACAGTGTTCCATGTATGGTTGTGGATCAAGCATGGAAGATAGTGATGAAGGATCATGAATACGATCTTGCCGAGCTGTAGAAACTACAACTAGTAGAGAATCTGTCATCTGTAAGGAAAGTAAAGAATTCAATGTGTAAGTTTGGATCCCTCATTGTAAGTACTTTCTTTTATATCTAGAAGTATTTTCTTGGTGTTGGTAATGTTGTATGGGAGCAAAACAAACCAGCGACAAGGTAAATTAATGAGTACATTAATCAATTAGGATAAATTTTTGAGAATGTGGTGGCTACTTATTTTGATGAATTTAAGCAAAGGATGCAAATGAGGATGAGGATACCTGAAGAATTGGTCATGAGGTATTACAGTGACATATGTTTTCTTGTAGATACAACCAACACTTTGTGCAAACAATGAAGCTGAGGAAGGCTTGGTTACAAAGTTTTGACTATGAAATAGATAGTGATGTGGTAAGTGAAAACATTGAAGCACTGTTGAATGAAGAGATAGATGTCGAGGCTAAACCTTATGGGAGATATGAGGAAGCTAAAGAAAGAATAATTGTAAACATCAAGATTGATTCTAAAGAAAAGAAAAGGAAGATAATGATTGAAGATCTAGAAGCAAAATTGGGCACCTTGGGAAAGGGAAAGGAGCCATTACAATTGACACAAGGTCTTGGAGAAGATGAGAAAAAAGACAATGGTAATGAGGAAGAGGAAGAAGAAGAAGGAGACAAGGGTAAAGCCCTACCTATTATCACTTTACCAAGAAAGAAGGATCAAGGAACTAAGTAGAAGTTGACAGTAACATTCTCCTCTCCTCCACCACCAAACAAGCCAAGGAGTAGGGAAACTACCAGTGCCAAGAAAACTACAAAGGAGAGAGTAACAAAAGCTACAGAGCCTAGTGCCCCTGAGACAAAGAGAAGGAGATTGGTTAGATGACCACCTAAAAGACAATCTAAGCCTATTGAAGAGGTATGTGTAGATCTAAGAAGATATCCAAAATTATCTAGCTCTAGATTTGTAAAGTATGATACATTAGATAATTTTGATAAAACTAAGATTGAGGAGGCTATGGTAGACATGATTGCAAATCATAGACTAGTTCTTAGCAATATTAAGAAGAAGATACCTTGAGATCTATATGATTGATTGAAGATAAGATGGCAAGAGGTGGAAGAAGTAGAGAAAAAGATAAGAACTAACACAGTAGTTAGAGTTATGTTTGATCTATCATAGGATCAACATGACACATTTTTTGGACAATATAGGAGGATATTTTTTCCAAATTATAGAATTTTTTATTATTACAAAATAAAGATGAAGCTTTACAACAAGAAGACAATTTGCTTTGGAAAAGCATTTTTGGGTTATCAACTAAGGTAGTAGAGACAAACATTGTAAACATCAAAGATGATTGCAGTAGCAAAAAGCTCAGATGTGTCAAGTCTACAAGGTAGTGTATCACTTGTACATGCTAACACCCCTGACACTCCAAATGTTGAGCAGTCAAAGTTCATAGGTATGAAGACAGATGGTGAAGAGAAAGAAACAAGTGTAGATAATAAGATTGTTTCAGCACCTCATATTGAGGAAAATAAAGAGTCGGAGTGCAACTATTGTTGTCTCAAGCATAGATGCACTGGCATGACTGAGTGGTGAAACTCCTTCACCAACTCTCAAAGTAGTGTCGAGCAGCAACACTCCTTCGCCAAGCAAAATGAGAACAATAAAAGATGTTTCACTAGATATTGAAGTTAGTTTGGATGAAATAATTGAGATGCCACAATTAGACTTGGCAAATATCACCTTGGAGTAGACCATTTTGCTACAAGAAGTTTTGGCAAAGAAGAAAAGATAATAAGAGCTAAAGAGAGAGTTGAAGCAAAAGCAAGTACTTTATAATGTAAATAACATTTTTGTTGATGCTTTTGACATTCAAAATTTTGACTAAAAAACTCCAATCATCAACCAACTTGCAAATATAGTTGATCAAGTCAATGTTGGTAATATGGAGTCCAATGAGAAATTGATGAAGTGGTCTATGAGAAGGTTTGAAAATAAGGTTGTGGACAAAGTTCCATAACCATTGTCGAGCAAAAAGTGTAATTACAAGAACAAGTACAGGTTTTGTCAAAACTAATACAGAGGGTACAACATTTTGTCAGATGTGCCAAGATTCACAAATAACATCTAGGCACAAATAAATCAAATTTAGGTTGAGATGAAGAGATTCAATAGTATCATTTCAAATTTAATAGGATCAAGTATTGATCATTACAATAATTTAGTAAATGCTCAAGGCACATTGGTCGAGCTACAGTCAGCTGACAACAATATGAGATCCAATTTTATCTTTATTCAAGCAATGATGATACCTCATTTGGAGGTCATGCAGAGAGAGATGAAGTCAGCCCAGGATCTTATCCAAGAAGGTCATTATCTATTAGTGGTTGATAGTCTAATTGATTTAGCTGCAAGAATACAGTTGCATAATCATATTTTGGAAGTAGCCAGAACCACATGGGATCATGATCACCAAAGTTCGCAAGACATTCATTGGTAAATATGGAGTGCTTCCACCTATTCAACCCCGACAACAGTGACATAAAGTGTTAAAAAACAAGGGGGAAACAAACTTGAAAAGGGGAAATAGATTTGAATAAGGGGGAAATCAATTTGTTATTTATTTTTACATTGTTTATTCATTATTCATTGGCATGAGTCATAATACTTAGGGGAGAGCTCATTATCATATTATATTGTAAAGATGTAAATATGACAAAGTGTTTTTTCCACTAATGTCAAAGGGGGAGATTGTTGGTATCTCTAACCATTGTTGTCTATTAGTGTCAACCACTTAGTTATTTAAAAGGTAGAGTCAGTCAATCATCACTGCGACCGAGCTACTCTATATAGGCCGAGTCATGTACATAAGAAAGTATGTACCAAGCTCTATAGGATTTGAGTAAGTGTATGGTCACTAAGTTTTTTATACGTGCCAAGCTCAAAAATGACTGAACAAGTTTCAAGCATACAAGTGTCGAGTTACATAATATGTGTCGAGCACAGTATAGACCGAGAAAAATCAATGTCGAGCATTAGAAAATAGTAAGGACCAAGCAATGCAGAGTTTACATAAAAGTTAGAAATGAAACAAATTATGAGGTTAAGAATTTTTCAAGCCGACATCGAAAGAACATTTAATGTTTCTAGAGGTCGTTACAGAACATTTAAAGGTTCTTACATAGAGTTTATGCATTAATGACATGGATTATATATCCCTATGTTGTGTGATCAATTATTTAGATGGATAAGTTATTATGGAAGGACATAGAAAACTCTTTACACAACTCTTTAAATAGAGAAGATCTTAACCTATATTAATATGCATGTGTGAGAATGGAGTAAGAGCAAGAGTGGAGAAGTGTATGCATGCGAAGAAGGAATAATATGCAAGTGAATGATCGAGATCTAATTGGAAGTCAGTGAAAGGGTTTTGTTATCATTTAACAAAGTAAGTGGCCTATTCAAAGAAGTGAAGTGAAAAGGGAAAGACAAGTTTATCAGACTAGAGGAGAGGATCAGTTAGTAAGGAGAAGACTCAAAATCAATTTACAAAGCAAACTAAGAGTTAGGTATTCAATTAGTCATGACTAACTTGAATCAAGTAAATCTCTTAATAGAGTATTCTTAATAGATCTTTGTAGATCTCCAAACAAAGTCCTTACTTTATTGTAAGTGGCAAATCTTCTAACAAGATGAGACCTAGTAGTCTCTTAAGGTTTTAATAGGGCAGACCCCTCATAGGGTAGATCATTTTTCTGATCAAACATTGTACGCATAATAGGTTAACTTTATTACTACAATAGTGAACATTTGTGGGTGCCATCCCCACCCTAGTTTTACCTTCAAGAGGATTTTTGGGTAACAAATATTGTGTTATTTTTTTATTTTCATGCATGTGATAGATCATATTTACATGTTACAGCAAGTTATCATTACAAGTTTTACATGCACAAGTTTATTGATAGATGTGAATGAATTAGTGAAAAGTTTAAAGTGTTTAAGATTATGATTCACCCCCCCTCTCAATATCTTGTTTATCCTATTTATACCTCCATCAGTCAATAGATCCATTGACAAGAGAATTCAAAAGCTTCAAATGTTTTACATAAGAATGTCCAATCCACTTTATCGTAGGGTATTTGGATATGGCTTTATTAGCACACGAGATTCCTTATTAATTTGTACAAGATGAATTAACTTTTAGATTATAATAATACCATAAAAAAATTATTTTGAGAGTATTTTGTAGATTATATTACATAAGGCTATGGGCCTAAAATCTCCTTGATCCACATCTTTGGTTTTCTTTGGAATTAAACCTAGGAATGTATTGTTAATTTCAATTTGAAGGGATTGAGAATTCCTAGTTGTCTCAATTGCCTTCCAAAGGTCTTCTCCTAGAATATCCCAGTATTTTTGAAATAAAAAGGCTTCAAATCCATTAGGACTTGGAGATTTATTAGGATTAAGTTGCAAAAGGGAATCTTTGATTTCTTCTTTGGTAAATTTCTTATTTAATTTTTTATTATCTTCAACAACAATTGTTTTTGGAATAGATCCTAACACCTTATTATGAGCTATTAAATTTGATGATTCAAAATTACTAAGGATATATGTTTAATAATTAACAAAGGTTTTTGCAATTTCATTTGGGTTTTCAATTACCTTTCTTGAATTATCCTCAATTTTTGTTATTCTATTAATATTTATCCTATCAATAGTACTATTATGAAAAAAAAAGTATTTCTATGACCTTCTAACAACCATGTTTCTCTTGATTTTTGTTTCCAAAATATTTCACCTTTTGCTAGGACATTGTCATGTTTACCTAGAAGTTATTTTTCTTTGATATATATTTTTATCGGGGTTAAGTGAGAAAAGAGATTTCTTTATCTCTTCCATGGTAAATTTTTTATTAATATATTTGTTCTCTTCATTACTAAGAACTCTAGGTATTGATTTTAGCATTTTGTTTTGAGCATCAATGTCTGAATATTCATAGTTATTAAAAATAATGGAGTAATACTTACCAAAGGTTTCTACAATTTGATTTGGGTTTTCAATCTCTTGACCCATATTATCTTTGATTTTAGTAATTCTATTTATATTGCATCTATTAATTATGTTGTTGTGAAATAATTTTATATTTCTATCCCCTTCATTTGGCCATCTCTCAAATTTTGCTTCCAAAATATTTCTTCTTTAGCCATAATTGTTTCTTGTTTGAATAGTAATTCTCTTTCTTTCGTAAATTTTTCATTATCCATTATGCTTTATATAACTTATTCATTTGGTATTTTAATTTCTTCTTCATTGTCTAGTTTTTATTTGAATATGTTGTTGAAATGTTCATTATTCCATTTAATTTTTTGTTCTTTTAGTACCTTTAATTTTGCCACAAAATAAAACATCGTAGACCCTTCAAATTCCTCTTATGACCATCATTATTGATTTATGTAGAAAAAAATCGTCTAGAAACCACATTTTTTCACATTTGAAGGGATTCCTAGTAGGTTTCTGTTGTTCACTAATTTCTATTTAAATGGGGAAATGATTTGAGCTTGCATAAGGAGGATTGATGCATTCAAGATGAAGTTAATAGAACTAAAATCACCTTTGAAAATAAATCTATCAAGTCTTTCTACAATATAACAAAAACCTTTCCTCCTATTATTGCAAGTGTACACTCCATCTAATGTTGAAATGCCAAAAAAGGAGTATCTCATGAACCATTATTTGAAATTTTTCATAACTTGTCACTCGGTATGTATACCTCCATATTTTTCCTCTGGGATTAATAATGCATTGAAATCTCCTCATAGGAGAAAGTTTGATGTAAGATCTGTATCCATATAGTTACTTATTTCTGTCCAGATTTTTTTTTCTTTTATGTCCTGTTGTTGGTGTAAGTTCATATATATTTATGATGTTGAGTTGAATATCACTCTTAAAGCTTTTAATATTCCCCCCCCCCATTCAATTATTTTTTGTTGTAATAAGCATAAGATCTACCTTTTTAGGGTCCCAAGTAATTCCTAATCCACCTATTGATTCATTTTTTTACATTTCTAGTAACCCAATTTCTTTTTAAACATTTCTCCTTCTTTGCTAAGTTTTGTTTCCTATAATAGAATAAATTCTTATTCAAAAAGAATCAGATTGCTCTGAAGAAAATGCTTCTTCTTAGGGGCATTTAAACCCCTACCATTCCATGAAGCAGGCTTTAGGGCTCTGTGGGAAGTCTCTTCCCCTTCCCTACTTTTAGGATGTCCTTTATCTTAATTTGATTCTTAGCTAGTCTCGTGGCAGTTCTTAGCTCAACAAGGCTTTTCCTGCCCCTTGTCTTGCTAGTCTTGCCACATTTTGGTTTCTTTATGCCTTCCAAGTTAGCTAATATGCCCAACTTATCCAAGTTCTTAGTTGCATTTATTACACTTGTAGATATTGAAATATCTTCTTTACCTTCTTCTCCTCTTTTTCATACATCTATATTTTTGTCATCATTAGAGGTTGGTTCATGCATCCCATTTTGTATAACCTTGTCTACCTCCTTATTCTGGTCATGTGTCCCGCATGTTGGAGTTTGTACCTTGAATTCTTCCCAGTTTTGGATATTTTCAACTAATAATTTTTTTGGTTCCTATAAGTTCATGAGTCCATATCTATTTATTATTGCACTTACTTCAACTAAAATACTTATTTCTTTATGTCCCTCTCTTTTTTTCCATTTTTCTTTTTACTCTCCCTAGCTGAAGGGGTGAATCTGATTCCACTACTTCAAATAAACTTTTATTGTTTTTAGGAGTTTGCCAAAAAATTAATAATTTTTCTTAATTAACTTTGATCTACTTCTCTTATAATTGGTAACTCTGGTCTCTCCTTCATTTACTATTGGTCTATCTAATTGGAGAGTGGGACTTCCTAAGTGGATCTTGCCTACCTCTCCATCCATGCTATCTATCCTTGTATTTTCTATATTTCTTACCATTTGAGTCTCAATCTCTTTATGGTTATTGTTCGGTACTCTTTCTGCTCCTACCCTTTGGTTGTTATTGTTAACTTCCTTAGTTGAGGACTTTAATTCTTCTCATGTTTCTATTTTTCTTGATTGATATCTAGGTCCTTAATAAATTTATTTTGATTATCCTATATGTGCTAGCGACGTGTATTTGTAGGTTTCAATTATAGACTTACTTCTAAAATTGGTTGGGTGCTCTTCTCTCTGCAAGATTCCTTATTTTGTTCATCATTGCTCCCTTGCTTTCCAACTTGATTAAGTAAAAGATCTTTGTGTGCTTTGTCCCAAATGGTTAATTGATCACATAGATCACTCTGTATTAATAATAAATCATGGGCTAAGTGTCCATGTTCCTTAATATTTTTTCTCATATATTATATGAATAAATTATGTTTAGAACACCTCTCACACTATTGAGTGATGTTAACATTCTATCTCCTCAACCATTATAATATTTTCTACATCTATGATCTTCTTACGAGGTGAGATTCTTGCTTGCTTTGACAGAATATTATTTTCTGAGTCCTAATTTGATTGATTGTTGACAAAACATGTTGTCGTGCCCATGTTCTTCTCTTCCTCTATACTTTCTTCTTTCTCTTTTTCTTCTAATGGTTGGAAAAAATTTCTTGCTAAGTTTGTCCTTGTAGTACATGAATTTTCTCTGTTACCATCCCCTACTGCTTCTAGCATCTGGGGTTCCATAGTTACTCGGTACTCTTCTCTAATCTAACTCTAGTTCTACTTATTGATTAGGGGAAGGATTTATTTAAGATCAGAGCTTCTCTCCTGGAAAGCTAAGTTAGTTATGATAAAATTATCTATCAAATCTAGAGTAATGATATCATGTATGTAGCCTTCATACTTGGTAAAGTTAGGATTATATATTGATTTGTTTGTTATTACTTTTAGTGATATAAAATCTTGCATAGTTGGTAATTGGACCATTTATGCGTCACTGTTGGGATATTTGTACACAACTATTAAGACACTTGCCAACAAAACTAATATTTTTTAGTGAACAACTATTGGTGCATGTTTGAATGGGTACCAAACAACATGTTAAAATTACCCCTTTTTGACCATTCAACACTTGATGATCTATATAAGGTTTTTTGTCAATACCCAAAACTTGAAACATACTTGTTAAAGTGTCTACTCCCATACTAAAACAACAAACAATCATCAAAATTCAACATACAGCTAGATATTTTAGACTCTACAGATGTACAAAATTAAGATATAAAGCCTAGACCTTGAAAAATGCCTTTCTTGGTCTTTCATTGGCACCAAACATAATCACGCAATTCTTCAGGTACATTATCCTTGAACATGCCTGGAAAATTATGTGTATGGTTGCCTTTTCATGCACTTTATACTCTGTTTTAGTAGAGTACTTGATTATTACTTCATATTTCTTTCCTTTGCTCCTTACTCTTCAAGCTGCTCTCCAAATTAATGTTGGGATTAAAAAGTCACTTGATGAACTACACAATCATCTCGATGTATTTGAAGAAAAGTACAAAGTACAGGTCAAACAAAATATCATTATTGTTGGCAATGTAATGCAAACTAGATGACAGAGAAGGGGGGGGGGGTGGTGAATCAAGAACCACTTAAAATTCTTTCACTTAATCCACTATATTAAGCTGTCTAATCTACTTGCATTCAATATACATGGAGCTATAAAGTAACAACACCATAATACAATATTTGATAACCCAAAAACCCGCAAAGTAGAAGGTAAAACTAGGGTGGGGATGACACCCACAATGCTTCACTACTACAATAATAAAGTTGGCCTATTAAGGTTTACAAATGATCACTTTTGGTGAACTTACCTTGTTAGGAGTAATAAGAATTGTTAGATCCACCTTGTCAAAAGGATTTATACAATATAGTTAAGTATGTACTTTTTAGGAGTTTCTGTAAAGGACTGTTAGGGGATTTGGGACTGATGCACTGGTTAGAATGAATCAGTGGATGATCTTTGAAATGAAACTATGATTGTTGATGAAGATCCTTTTAAGTAAATTTGATCATCTGACTATGGTAGACGATTATCTTCCATTCCTTGTGTTGCTTGTAACCTTCTAGATAATCTACTCTTCCATATTCACTTATACAATGTTCTTCAACTTGTTCGCACATATCATATTTGGATAACTAGGAAATCTTATACTTATATCCATGTTAGGAACCTGTGTGTTCCTTCTGTTTATTTTGTTAGAGTAGTGTTGTTGGACGCATATGCTTTGTAAGTCGTCCCGTGAGTATATTTTATTATCCCACATGCATAGGTAGTATTACTTTTCTAGATCGTACCCAGTATATAAGAATAGGTTGAGGCCCTTGATGGGTACGGATGAATTTATTGTATTGAGCTTGCTCAAAGGAGGTTACCCCCTCGAAGTGGCCTGCGATCAGTAGATTCATTCTGAGTTCTGCTATCACTTTGTATTCTGTTATTTCGAGCATTCTCACGATATTGCTATAAGGAGGTTCATCTCATCTGGTATCAGAGCACTCTCTTGGGCTCGCTGGGTGGAAATTACATCAAATTTTTTTTTCTGTCGTGGCCTTCAGGTTCCTCTCACTTCTAATATCTCTTGTTATTGCAATAACTCTTTTCAGTTGTTCTGTCTGTGAGTGAATTTTTCTAAGTCGACTGTTCAAAAAAAAAAAAGAGTAAAAATTTTTCTGTTTTTTAGTCGTAGTTTCCTTGTTTGCTTTCTGTTTCTGCTCATACTTCCGCAGAACGTCTGCAATATCATTTCACATACTTCCTTCCTTGGCGACCCAACCCCAAATTTTACATATCAAAGCCCTAAATCCCTCATTTATCTAATTTTAGGGTTTGCCCTATCTTTTTCACCTCTCATCCAATCGCCACCAAACTGAGCCACAAGATTCGATTCCTCATTTTGCTCCCTTATCCCTCTTGGACTGTTCGCCTCATTTCGCCTCCCTACCCTTGAAACCCTCATTTTTCTTTTTCCCTTGTCCCCAGGTAGTCTCCCACCACCCGTCGAACACCCATTTCCTATATGAGTTTTACCCAAATCCAAGTTTGCCGTAACTAAAAAAGTTTTTGTTTCTCATCTTCTACCCATTCCAAAAAAAAAAAAAAAAAAAAAAAAAACCAAGTTTTATGGTTGTTACGCGTACAGGAGCAAAAATCATGGAAGAGGAAATTGCATCCCTCAAAACCAAACTTCAAGATCTGGATGACAAAATTCTGGGTCTTAACTTTCAGTAGTCAGCCATGAGCCGAAACCATTCAGGAGATACTGGGTCCTCTTCTGGCAATTTTCGTGGACCAAAGCATGATTTTCCACGCTTCGATGGTTCTGATCCGACTGGATGGATCTATAGGGCAGAGCAGTATTTCAGCTTGCATAATACTTTGGATAACCACAAAGTCCCCCTTGCATCTTTTCATTTGGAACATGAAGCTCTTCAATGGTTCCGTTGGTACATCAAGGCTAATGTAGGCCCAACGTGGAGCGAATTGTGCACCCTCATTTTGGAGCGCTTTGGCCCTAGTTCCTTTGATGATTTCACAGGAGCACTCACTAAACTGCGTCAAACAGGCACTGTAAGAGAATACCAGACAGAGTTTGAAAAATTAGCTAATCACACAGAGGGCTTGTCTGATGAATTCTTCCGTAGTTGTTTTGTCAGTGGTCTGAAGGATGCACTTCGCTCAGAAGTCAAAATGTTTCGACCTACTACAATGATGGAAGCCCTTGGGTTGGCTAAGTTAGCGGAAGACAAGATTAGTGCTCTACAACGCTCCAGATCTAATTTTGTTCCATTCAGAAATACAGGTTCTCACAACCCTCCAGTCATACCAGCTCCCAGAACTACTCCGATCAAGCACTTGTCTGAAACAGAGATGCGAGTCAGGCGAGACAAAGGGCTTTGTTATAATTGTGATGAGAAATGGTCTCGGGGCCATAGATGTGTTCAGCAAAAGCTCTATCTCTTGGATGTGGATTCTCCACCAGAACTGGAAGAATATGTAGATGCTCAGGAAACAGTGGATGATGAGGTTGAGCCTCACCAGCCTGAACCTCCTTCACCAGAAGCTCCACCCGAGATATCTGTCCATGCTTTGGCAGGAGTCACTACTCTACAAACCATGCGGGTCCAGGGTTTCTTCAAGAAGATCCCTCTTACTATACTCATTGATTCTGGTAGCACTCATAACTTCATTGATCCACGAATAGCCAAACAGGCTGATTGCTTTATCCATCCCTGCTCTAGCTTTGAAGTCATGATTGCCAATGGGGGCACTTTACCTTGTAAAGGGAAATGTCGCAATGTGTGTCTCTCTATTGGAGATTATAACATGCGCTCTGACATGTTTGCCTTACCCTTAGGTGGCTGTGATGTGGTTTTGGGTGCCCAATGGTTACGCACTCTTGGCCCCATTCTCTGGGATTTTGCTGAACTTTGGATGCAGTTTTCAGCCGAGGGGCACCAACACACTTTGAAAGGCTTACAACCAGGGTCTCTCAGCATCATCAGTTCACACCGTATGGAAAAACTTCTTAAGAAGAATTCACATGGTGTCATCGCTCAGCTCCATTCAATTCAGATGCAGCCATCAGCAGTCTCTAGCACTCCTGCCGATCTCCAACACATTTTGGACAAGTATTCTGGTATATTTGCTGAACCTGTGGGATTACCTCCTTCTCGTCCAGAGGACCACCGTATTCAGCTCCTTCCTGGCAGTCTTCCGCCCAACATCAGGCCCTACCGCTACCCATTTCATCAGAAGACTGAAATCGAGATACTTGTCCGTGACTTACTGAAGCAAGGTATTATTCGCCCTAGTACCAGTTCCTTTTCTTCTCCAGTTCTGCTTGTTCGCAAAAAAGATGGGTCATGGCGACTCTGCATTGATTTCCGAGCACTTAATCATCTCACTATAAAGGACAAGTTTCCCATTCCAGTTGTTGATGAACTTCTTGATGAACTTCATGGGGCTCATTTTTTCTCCAAGTTAGATCTTCGTTTTGGGTATCATCAAATTCGGGTTCATGAGGAGGATATACCTAAAACTGCCTTCCGCACACATGATGGTCACTATGAATTTTTAGTCATGCCCTTCGGCCTCACGAATGCTCCTTCAACATTTCAGGCAGTGATGAATAACATATTTCGACCATACCTCCGGAAATTCATTCTAGTCTTCTTTGATGATATCCTCATATATAGCAAAACTTGGGCTGAGCATCTCCATCATCTGGAGCTTGTCTTGCAACTTCTCTCTGATCATCAACTCTGTGCAAAACTATCTAAATGTGTGTTTGGCTAGGAGGAAGTGGAGTATCTCGGGCATATTGTTGCACACCATGGAGTGCGGGTGGATCCTACAAAAATAGATGCCATGAAAACTTGGCCGCATCCTAAAACTCTCAAGAGCCTTCGGGGTTTTTTGGGGTTGACTGGCTACTACCACAAGTTTGTCAAAGATTACGAGAAAATTGCAGCACCATTGACAGCTCTGTTAAAAAAGGATGCCTTCTCCTGGACCCCTGTTGCTGAGACTGCATTTGAACAACTGAAACAGGCTATGTGCAGTACACCTGTTCTCGCGATGCCAGATTTTTCCAAACCCTTCACTATTGAGAGTGATGCTTGCGGCAATGGATTGGGTGCTGTTCTCCTGCAAGATGACCATCCTATTGCGTTCACTAGCAAAGCCCTCTCTGGTAAGAATCTAGCCCTCTCTACTTATGAAAAAGAAATGATGGCTATTTTGCATGCTGTACAGAAGTGGCGGCCATACCTCTTAGGGAGTCATTTTTGCATCAGAACCGATCACCAAAGTCTGAAATACTTCCTGGAACAACGGGTATCCTCTCCTACACAACAGAAATGGGTCAGCAAACTCATGGGGTATGATTATGAGATCACCTACAAGAAGGGTAAGGAGAATATTGTGGCAGATGCTCTTTCTCGCACATTTGATAATCAAGCTTCCCTTTTCGCTATTTCTATGCCCATTCCCAATTGGTTAGCGTCTGTTCAGCAGGGCTATGACAGTGACTCTTCTTTATCTCAAATCATTCACCAGCTAGCCAATAATCCTTCTGCTATACCACATTACTCTTGGGATGGTGCTTCTCTTCGATACAAGGGTCGGCTAGTGCTTCCTCAGAACCCAACTCTACATCAGGCTATTTTTTATGAACTCCATGCTTCTCCTTCAGTAGGGCACTCAGGCTTCCTCAAAACTTATGAGCGAGCAAGGAGAAACTTCTTTTGGAAAGGGATGAAACAGACGATTCAACAGATGGTGGCTGAATGTGATACTTGCCAACGCCACAAGGGTGAAACGACCCTCCTTCCTGGCTTGCTCGAACCATTGCCCATCCCTACACGGATTTGGACTGATATTTCTATGGATTTCATTGAAGGGCTTCCTAAATCCGGTGGCAAGACAGTGATCTTGGTTGTGGTTGATCGTCTCTCGAAATATAGTCATTTTTGTGCCCTCAGCCACCCCTATACTGCCTCCTCTGTCGCACAAATCTTCATGGACCAGATATTTCGTCTTCATGGACTCCGTTCTTCCATTGTCTCTGATCGTGATGCAACTTTTACCAATCATTTTTGGACTGAACTGTTTCAGAAAACTGGCACCAAACTGAAGATGAGTTCGGGCTATCACCCACAAACTGATGGTCAAACTGAAATTGTCAATAAATGCTTGGAAACTTATCTTCGTTGCTTCACTTCCGAGCAGCAACATCAGTGGGCCAAGTGGCTCCCTTTAGCTGAATGGTGGTACAATACCTCTTACCACACTGCCTCTAAAATGACTCCATATGAAGCAGTCTATGGTCAGGCACCTCCAGTACTCCTTCCCTACACTCCCAACAGCTCACCAGTCCAGGCAGTTGACATAGTTCTCCGCAGCAGGGATCAGATTCTTCGTACCTTACAGGATAATCTTCACATGGCCTGTAATCGGATGAAACAGCAAGCAGATCAACACCGTTCTGAGCGCTCATTTCAAGTTGGGGATATGGTTTTTCTTCGTCTACAGCCATACAAACAATCCTCCCTAAAGCTGAAAGGGCGTCATAAGCTGGCCCCAAAATTTTATGGGCCTTATAAGGTTCTGCAGAAGATTGGTTCAGTTGCTTATAAACTGGAACTTCCTCCTTCTTCCCGCATTCATCCAGTCTTTCATGTTTCTTGTCTAAAGAAAGTTCTGGGTACCACTGTCAGAGCACAAACTACTCTCCCTGAAATGGATACGGAAGGATCCATTATCCTGGAGCCGGTGGCAATCATTGACCAGCGCACTCGCCAGCTTCGCTCTCGCTCCATCTCTGAGGTCTTGATTCAGTGGCATGGCATGCAACCAGAGGATGCTACCTGGGAACCCCTTCTTCAGATTCAACAGCAATTTCCACACCTTAAGCTTTGAGGACAAAGCTTTTTTCTAAGGGAGAGGGGATGTTAGGAACCTGTGTGTTCCTTCTGTTTATTTTGTTAGAGTAGTGTTGTTGGACGCATATGCTTTGTAAGTCGTCCCGTGAGTATATTTTATTATCCCACATGCATAGGTAGTATTACTTTTCTAGATCGTACCCAGTATATAAGAATAGGTTGAGGCCCTTGATGGGTACGGACGAATTTATTGTATTGAGCTTGCTCAAAGGAGGTTACCCCCTCGAAGTGGCCTGCGATCAGTAGATTCATTCTGAGTTCTGCTATCACTTTGTATTCTGTTATTTCGAGCATTCTCACGATATTGCTATAAGGAGGTTCATCTCAATCCATCCAAATAGTTATTACACAGGTTGGATGCAAGATAATTATTTCTAAAAACAATCACCAAGTCAACTCAGTCATGCAACTCGAGTCAATGTCTTACTCGGGCAATTCTAGAAACACTCGATCACCACTATCTCCTTGGCTACCTCTAGCACTTGGTAGATGTTGGATACTCGATTCTCACTGATCACTTGGTAGATTCTTTTGAATTGGCTTACATTATTCAACCATTTTGATTATTGCCTTGGAATAAGATTGCTCTACTAACTTGGTTTGTATTAGAGCTCGATAGACACAGTCAACTCGGTTGACACTAGAGTTTGATGTGAATTGTCAACTCAGTTCTTACTGTAACTTGGTTGACACTCCAACTTTCTACAAGCTTAACTTGTTAGTGTAAGAGCATCTTGGGTTGCATGGCTATCCTACATGCTTACTGAGTTACTTAGTTCTACTGAGTTGTAATATCTTGCATTGTCGAGTTCTCTATGTTTCTTGAGTTCATAGTTGTTGCTGAGTTATCCTGTGGTTGTCAAATCCCTTTGGTTATAGAGCATTTTTTAGTTCATTTGGTTGTTGAGTCCTTTGGTTTTCGAGCATTATGAGTTCGTCGAGTTGAAACATTTTGTTGGATTCTTCATTTGCTAAGTTGTATGTGTGTGATTTCTTGTTGGAGTTGACCTTTTCATTTAATTTAGTGATAGGTATTTGTTATGAGCTAACTTGTGACTTATTCTAGCATTTAATATGAGAGTTTATTTTGGTTGTATTTGTAACAGGCCGACTTGTGATTGTGCATGCATTTAAAGAGGTATTTGGTAGCAATTTAAGAAGATAGGAAGAGCAGAAGAAAGCATAATTGTAAAGTTTTATCTTTGTGTATTGTATCTGATTGTAATGTGATCGTAACCCAAAAGGCCTTACAACTGGGCATGTATCTGATTATCTGAATGAATATATATATGACGGCACTTCTTCCTCTATCTCTTGAGTTTGTTGTTATTTACTGTTTGTTTTCCATTGTGTTTACTCTTGCAGGCAATTTGAATAGTTGGGTGTGCCTTTGGCCCTATTATCTCATCCCTCCTTGCATCATTTGTTTGCTTGGATTCTTTGTGAGCTCGGTTAACCCTTCATACTAGTGACTTTGTTGAAATTGTCTTTTCATTATGACTATTTGTTTTGACACTAATTGACAATATATCTTGTCATGTGATAAAAAATCTCTCCCTTTGGCATTAGTTACAAAAACACTATCATACATAAGATTGAAAATCAAATCTTCTTCAGTCAAACTCCCCCTTTTAATATGCCTGATTTGGTAACTCGGTTTCTACTGAAGACTCTGCAACTCGATATGAATTATAAAACTCTATTTTTGGTTTTTCAATTTTATTTATTTATTTTTTACATAACTACTTTGTTGTTTTACATATTTTCTCCTTTCTATACATTCTCCATATGCTTCCCCCTTTGTACACTTTCTTTACCTCTTGTTTTGTTACAAATGGCAAAACTTTTCAAGGTTATACCAAAATGAGAAATAAAATCATGGTGTACCTTCAAAATCATAGACAAAATCTTATCCCAGATATCTTGCAGTACCTTTAAAATATATATCAATATGAATCTCTGTTGATAATTCATACATATGATTTGCAACTGATAGATTTGTGTCTTTGAATAATGTCCTTGCATGATTAATCATTTTTTTAAATAATGCCCATGTGGGGAAGTAACATACCTTGAATTTCAACCAATTATTTCCCTTATTCTAGCCTCTTCCCTTAGTAATTATGCCTAAGGATTTGTCCAGAATTTGGATTTTGCAAAATGATTAGAACTGGAGCTTGGATGAAGTGCCAACTGATTTGCACTATCCTACAAGTCCTTGTCAATCTTGGCCAAATTTTTTTTCTTTGATTTCCTTGGTAAATTAGTGGATTCACATTACAAAAAAAGATACAACATTATTTACAATAGTTTCTAATGTAGATAGCTCTACTTGATCAATTCCTATCTTTTGTGTTAAATTTTCTAACACTTTATTCTCAAACTTTCTCTCAACTTCCATGAGAAGTTTGTCCTTCCCAATAGTATCCTCATTAAACTTTTGCACAATATCAATTCATTGATCAATGACGGGGACCTTTTCATTTACTTCTATAGATAGAGAATCTATGAATATTTCTTTGATGTCTTCCAGGACTTGGTTCTTATCTCTCTCATCTCTTAGCATTCTTTGCTTTGCCCTTTTCTTCCATAGCTCTCCTAGAATGATCATTTCCTCGCTAGATAGATTTGATTGGTCCAAATCTGAGATTGCAATCTCCTCATCAAGATCAATGACATCAAATATCATCCCTTTGCCTTTGCCTCTACTCTTGCTTTGGATAATTGAAGAAGGAACTATAGCTTTACCTTCATCAATCAAGTTCTTCTATTGTTCTTGTTGCTACTGCTCGATTGAGACAAAGAGAGCCTGATGCTCAGTTGAGACTGTGAGAGCCTTCTACTACTTGGTTGAAGTTGTGGGAGCCTGTTGCTACTCAGTAACATCCGAGACAGAGCTTCGTGAAGGTGAAACAGACTTCACTTCACTACTTGGTTGAATTGGGTTCAACTCAATAATTTATTGCTCAATTGTTGCCTTAGGTGGAGTGGGGAGAAGTAATGCCACGACTTCTACTACAATCTTCTCAGTTTCAACATCCTCAATTTTCCAAATCTTTGGAAGAGCTCCTTCATCCTTGATGTCAAAGATGTTCTTCCATGTCTTTGTTGTGGACTGCATAACATCTTCTATTTTATTTGATAGAATTTGAAAAGTGTTAAATCTTGGAGTTAGTTTACCTTCATGTTTAGACATTGCCTCCTTGATTTCTTTTGCAGAGATACCAGACATGAGATTTCTCAAGTTTTCTCTCTAATGTCCTCTATTTTTGTTGTATTATCCCAGTGATGTGAGACAACCTTCAGTAGATTTTTAGGAGTATGCCCTTTTAGATCAGAAGGGTCATACTTCCATTTTTTCCATTTTATCTACAAGTGCTTCTTCAATATGTTTATGTTCCTTTTTGCTTTTGGAGTCATACTTGAAGTATTTAAAACCTACAATACCCCTTCCTTCCCTTATATTTTTTAGTTGTCTTTCAAAGGTAGGGGGTGCCTTCTTGAAGGATATAATTGGGGTATTGTCCTCCTCATCATCATCGTCATCATTTTTATCTTGTAACTTTAGTTTCCTCTTACGTTTTCTTGGTTTGGAGGCAGTAATCACATGAGTAGATCTTGTTGTTCTTCTTGGTGGAGACTTAAATGGGGTCTTCACCTTCTTTTTGGGAGGTTCTTATGCTTCCTCTTATTCATCACTTTCCTTTCCATTTCCCTCTTCCTTTTCCTCCTTTTCTTTCTCTTATACATCATTACCCTTGCCTTCAAAGATCATAAGAGATGTGTCTGGTTTGGAAAATTTCTTTCTAATGGTTTTCAACCTCTTTTTCCCTCTCTTCAAAATTTGAGGGATCCAGATCTCAAGAGGGATTCTTGTCTTTGCTTCATCATAGTTTCCAAAGTAAGTGGCCTTGGGGTCCACTAGTTCATTGATGAGAGCCTCAATAATGTCTCTTGTCTCATCAATATTCACTTCATATGAAAAAGGTTTAACCTATGCTATCCTAGGCCTGACTACCTATATGCGAACTTTGACACAATCAACTAGGAAGCATATATCTTGTTCATAGTCTTTGACAAGTTGTTTAGGGATCCTAAGCCTGCTTTGCATCCTTTCTTTGAAATTGTCAAAGTAAGCATCCATGATGCTATCAAAGTTCTCACCCATTTCACTTATGAATTCATTGATTTGATGTTGAAAATGGGTGTCTTTCTTCCAAACAATATTTCCTTTGGAAGGAAAGAATTTATGAACATAAAAGAATAAACATACTAAAAGTGAACGAAAATTACATGAATTGTTCTTTGAGGCCCAAATTCTCTCCATGTTCTTGCTTGGTTGGGAGTACCGAAGCTCAATAAGGTCGAATGATAGGTTCTTCTTTACAATTTTGTATGCGAGGTCCACTGCCTCACATGGCACATTGCTGGCATGACTTGAGTTGTAGATTTTATGAGCAATGACATGGATGCAAAACTTGATTTCCATGTCTATCACATTGTTCAACTTCATACCTCTGCCATCCCATTCAACGTGTGTCAACTATTTTAGTTCTGCCTGACCTAGGGTTTTAGTACTCTTGGCTTTCTCTATCATAGGATACTCTGTTATCCTATGAACTATCTTCTTAGTGATAGGGTAGGTCCATTCCAACAAAAATAACATATCATGAATTCAACTTAGTATAAGCCTGGTCCACTTGATCCAGAAGTTCCTAGGCATATGGATGATGTAGGTCAACCCCTTATCCTTTAGATGTTTGTGATCTAGCTTCAATACATCATTTTCACACAAAGCTACATAGGCCTGATCTAGTTTGAGATTTCCTAGCTCTTGAATAGAACAATGATAAAATGATCTGATATTATGGATGAGTAGTACCTTTGGAGGAATCGAGGAGTGAGCACCTTGAGGATCCTTTTCCTCTATAATTGCTGGATATAGATAAAATTTTGGAGGAATTCAATCCAAACTCTTTACCAATATTTTTGAACCTTTATTGACCTTTGAATTGGAAGACATTGCCATACTACTTGGTTAAAGAAGAATTTCACGGTGATGACTTCGCTTAAGAATCTTCTTCAATATTTTGTACTAAAATTGCTTGGGGGGAGGGGGGGGGGGGGTTTAGGGAATGTTGAGCTTGAAGAGAATTTTGAAATCACAATGAAAACAAAGCTTCAATTTTTACCTTTTATCAGATGTACAAATTTAGGGCTTCATTTAATGCTTCATACTTGGGTAGGTAAAAGATGCTCAAATTGATCTCCAACCCTCAAATTCTTGGCAAACACTAACCATGCTTGATTGATTTAGTGTCTAGGTTAAGTCTGCCCATGCTCAGTTAGGTCTAAGGAGTGACTCGATTTTCTCTAACAAATCAGTTGGGCCAAAGGAGTGACTTGGTTAGAAATAACAACTCAGTCTGCTCTTAGTCTTTCTTCTATCCAAGAGCATCTAATATGCTAATCTAGACTATCTTTCATGGATGATTGGAACTGATGTAGAATATAAATTTTATCATAGCTCTAGTGATCTCCTTGCCTATTTAAGTAGAGATAATTGAATCACCCAATTCATTGCTTTGGGTGTCAGTGACCTCACCAATTTCACTTGAATTTTTTGGAGACTTCTTTACACGTTGTTGTTTCATTTGACTTTAGATTGTGTTAGCCTTTGCTTTCTTTTCATCTTCAACTTTTCCTCTATTCATTCAATTCTTTGCTAGATGACCAAGTTCTTTGCATACATAGCATCTTTTGGTGGGATTTCTTTTTCTGAGATGAGTCCTCATGCAATTAGGTCTAATGTGCCCAAATTCTCCACACAAATAGCATTTGCACCAAGTGTTGTAATCCCAACCAAATATAACTTTAGCAAGTTGTTCAGTAGGATTCCACTTCCTGGTTCTACATTTAGAATATTTGTGACCTTGTTTGTTGCATGAGAAACTTTTTACTTCAAACTTAGTTCTCTTAGTGCATTCACTTTCTCTATCCATATTTGTTGCAACAATAACTTTTTCCATTAAACTTTGACTTTCCATTGCTCCAACATTTATTTGAAGTATGTCATGTCTTTCCACAATGATTGCATGTAGGTCTTTTATTATTTTGAGCTCCTTGTTGTGATGACTCTCATTTTTTGATGTAGCTCAATCCTACTTTCCCTTTGTCTTTTATGAGATATTTCAACTAACTTATCCATGCTAGTTTTTGATGTCATAATTCTTTCATTGGTTTCTCTTCTTGCTCTAATATCATTCATGAGTCTTTCAATTTCTTTCTTTGGATTGATGAATTCTTGTTTTGCATTATTCAATTGATTTATATTTGCTTAATGTAGTGAAAGCTAGTGGATTTCATTATCTTTTTATTCTACCCTGGTATTGAGTAATCTTCTATCTTCTTCTACCATATTTTTGTCATTTTTAGCTTTGTTCTTTTGCTCCATGACTTCACATGTCCTAATTGAATGAATCTCCTATTCTCTTCTCAATTTTATGACTTCTTCTTGAAGAATAAGGTTCCTTACAAGTAGATCTTATATTGTTGCATCCACTTCATCTGAACTTCTTTCTTTGCAAATATCTTCAATTATTTCTGCCATGTAGAGATTGTCATTCATCCTTTCTACTAATTCTTTTATTCTTTTGAAGGACTGAGAGAGTTGCTTCTTTAATTTCTTGATTTTATCCATGGCCAAATGTAGACCCAACTTTTCATTATCAATGGCTTTCTCTAGCTTGTATACTTCTATTGTCTCTGATCTTTTCTATCAAGTTCCTAAACTTTATGATAAGAGAACCTCGCTCTGATACCAATTGTTAGAAATTTAATTCAAACTAGATGACTTAGAGGGTGGGTGGGGGGTGAATCAGGAACCACTTAAACTTCTTTCACTCAATCCACTTGATTAAGTTGTCTAATCTACTTGCATTCAAGAAACATCAAGTTGTAAAGTAACAACACCATAACACAATATTTGGTAACCCAAAAACCCTCCAAGTAGAAGGTAAAACTAAGGTGGGGATGACACCCACAATGCTTCACTACTAGAGTAATAAATTTGGTCTATTTAAGGCTTACAAATGATCACTTCTAGTGATCTTACCTTATTAGGATGTAATGTCCCCATCTTTTTAGAATCTCAGTGGAGTTCTTAGCCTAGACATTCTCCGAAGGCTAAGTGGAGAAATAAGGAGAATTTGATTAAATTAATTTCTTATAAAGTCATTAAATAAATTAAAATAAAAAGGTGACTTTATATTTAATTAAATTTAATTAATTGAGAGTGCATTAATTATTGGAAGGGGGAAACTTCTAGTAAAGTAATTTTTAGAAGCATAATTAATTATTGTATTGCAAGAGAGAAGCTTCTAGTAAGTGCATTAATTATTGGAAGGGGGAAAATTCTAGTAATATAATTACCTAAAAACACATTAATTATTGGAAATGGAGAAACTTCTAGAGAATGCAATTATTAAATATTTTATTTCCTTCTAGAAGGGTGAAGGAAAATTATAAATAGAGGTGAGAGCTTTATTGTTTATCATCCGATTATTGTATTCGATTATTGTGAATTGCTTTTGATACTAAGTTGGGAGAAGAAATTAAGGTTTTCAATTTCAGTTAGCCATTGGAAAATGTCAATTCTTTAGTGTTGCAACCATTTGAGGTGGCAAAATATCCATTGAATTTGGTATTTAGGAGAGTTTCAATTTAGGAGTTCTATTTGTGCTTAAATTGGAGAATAGATCTTGGCTGTTATAGTACACATGCATGATGTCGCACTGCAATATCTATATTTGATTCATTTTCATTCTTGGGTGTCATTATTATCAGGTTCCTCTTGTAACTATTAGTAGTTATCATTGTACTTCATAATCATCTACTTTTGTTATGAAAATTCATAATCAAATTTTGGCATTACTATAGTCATTATTGTATGTCAATTATTTTGCATTTCATATCTAGTTTACATGTATTTGCATTGAAAATACCAAAAGAATTGTACTTGCATATTAGTTCCTTGTAAGAGGATATTATATTGGTATTAGAGCTTGCTTACAAAGTGTTTGACAAAATGTCGAACAACTGAACTACAAAATATTTTGGTGTTTGAAGAAATCATAACCTGTTAGGGTTATTACATTGGTATCAGAGCTAAATCCTGCCATCTTGAGGGTTTATCAATCACATGCAGCCACCCAAGGTTGGCTCTCATAGATTTTCCACTTGTAGGCAAGCTTTATTTTATAGGGAACAAGATTTTTACAGGCAGCCAGACACCATGGGTGACAGGAAAGAGAATAGCCCACCGAGAGACAATAGGAATGAGGATCAGAAAACAAGGGAATTTTACAAAGTAATGGTTATAGGACAATAGCAGATGGCTCAGGTTTTGTAGACACTCACCACCATGGTTGAGTGCATGAATCCACAAGATAAATGAAATCAAGAATAAGAGGATAAAATGAGTGGAGTGGGATCACCTAGAGATCATAGAACTCTTTCCAGAACAACAGACAGGCCCACATGTCCCACCTTTGTTAGAGAAGAACTATACAAGAACTAATGAATGAAGTTGAGGATGAGACATTTGCAGATATTCTTATGGTTGCAAATGATGAATGGGAATCATTGGCACCGCAGGTTCGGGAATGGATGACCTTTGAACGCTTTGTAAATCAGAGAAGAGAACATTACAAGTCACTCAGACAGGATAAGAGGCCTAGGGATAAAAAATAGTGAGCTGAAGAGGGCTATAGGAAAGCTTACTATGCCTAAATTTGATGAGACTGGAAAGATGACAGCTCAAGCTTGGATCCATAAGCTTGACACATTTTTGGCACTACAGACCAATGACAAAGATTGAAGCTATCAAATATACCACTTTGCATTTGGAGGGAGTAACACATGATTGGTGGTACCATGGTATGGTAACACTTCAGCATTATCAAGTGATAGATTACCAGGACTTTGTGGATAGGTTGGTTGAAAGATTTGACAAGAAAGATTTAGATGTTTATTTATGATAATTAGCATAGTTTAAACAAACAGGCAACTTGGAGTATTTCATTGGTGAATTTCAGCAGTTGGCAGTTATGGTGCCAAACATTTCAGAGTGTAGATTGATAGTTCTTTTCATTGAAGACCTATCCAAACCATTGAGAGGTTGGGTAAAAGCATTTGATCTCATTTCTTTACAGGGACCTATAAAAAAAGAAGTATGGAACATGCAGTCCCAACAAACAAATTGTAGAAGTTGTGAAAACTAACTTCACATATCGCCAAGAACACCTGCATACAAATAAATTGTACTAAAGGGAAACCAGAAAAGGAAAAAGTAGAGCTTGAAAAATCTCAATAGTGTGAGAGTAAAAATGTATTCCAAGTTATGAAAACAAAAAATATAAAAGTTCAACCTTAACGATGAACTAAACCCTAAGGGGAAAGAAAACTAGGTTTGTGCATTATAATTAATATAAAATATTAATTATATGTACCTAAGAGAAAGCTTAAGTAACTAGAGTAATAAAGAACTTGATTAATTAAATCAACATGATCTAATTAATAAGCATAAAAAATAATTACTCTGATACCCCCCCCCCCCCCCCCCCTTAAGCAAAACTCAAGAGGAAGCTAACCTAGCAAAGCTACGAAAGTAGGAAAATGGGTCCCGACAACAAGGCCTGATCAGGTACCCAAAACAACAAAATCTCTATAAACCAGAGACAAAGGAGAAGACCCAGTGGGAAAACCCCTCTCCAAAAAGAGATAGAACAAACATGCTAAAAAAAAACATGAAGGAAGGAAGGCCTCGAGAAGACCCCCCAAGGACAACTTCTGTAACCTTAAGCATAGACCGTAACTGAAGATAGCAAGACAATGCAAATGACTTGGTGAAGATGTCGACAACCTAGGCATTAGTGGGAATATACTCCAAAGAGAGAACACCATCCTAGATCAGATGATGGATGAAATGCATATAAAGCTCAATATGTTTACTGAGTTAATGCTCCATCGGGTTGCGGGAAATATGAATAGCACTCTAATTATCGCACCACAAAACAGTGGAATGATCAAGAGAAAAACCAAACTCAGTCATCAACTGCCAAAGCCATAAAATATCCTGACTAGCAAGTACTACTGCTTGACACTCAACCTTTATAGATGAAAGTGTGTGAGCATGCTGCTTCTTGCACGACCATGTGATAGGACCAGAGCTAAGACAAAAAACAAAGCTAGAAGTAGACTTTCAATCATCAACATCACCGACCCAATCTGAGTCAGTGTACCCAACAATGTAAGGAGTCCCTAATGTGTAATAAATTTCATACATCAGTGTGCCCTAAATGCATCTCAAAATATGCCTAGCAGCTTGCCAACGACTCTCGTGAGGGTCATGTGAAAATTGAGAGACAAGACCCACTGCAAAGGAGAGATCAAGATGAGTGTGTGTTAGGTACAACAAATTGCCAACCAAATGTCAGTACAATGTGTGATCCAATGAAGGCGGAGTGCAACAGGTAGACAAGGTAACCCCCGACTGAAAAGGTGTGGGAACAGGCTTGCAATCAAGCATGTCAAAGCGACGAGGCATGTTAAGAGCATACTTTTGTTGGTAAACAAAGATTCCAGTAGGGAACTGAACAATCTATAGGCCAAGAAAATAGTGTAGCAAACCAAGATCAATCATCTCAAACTATTCCATCAATGCTTTCTGAACCTCCATAATCATAGAGGACAAGCTACTTGTGAGAAGAAGATCATCAACATATAGCACAAGGATGAAAAAATCAGCCTCAAGATGTTGAATGTAGACTATAGGATCAGAATGGCAGTGTGTGAAGCCTGTAGAAAGCAGAAAAAAGTCCATCTTCTCATACCAAGCCTGAGGGGCCTATTTGAGACCATATAATGAGCGTCAAAGTCTATAAACTAAGGAGGAATCCTGCACAAATCCCTGAGGTTGCTCCATGTAAATCTCCTCGGTGAGATCACCATGCAAGAATGCACTCTTTACATCCATTTGAAAAATGGACCATCCCTGAGAAGCTGTGAGGGATAAGACAAGGCGAATAGAGTTCATCTTGGTGATAAGGGCAAATGTCTTAGTGTAATCAATACCCTCAACTTGTGAAAAACCCTTCACAACAAGATGGGCCTTGTGCTTATCAATGGAACCATCAACAAAAAACTTAGTACGATACAACCATTTGCATTACACTAACTTTCTTCCCTTATGAAGAGAAAAAAGATCCCAAGCATGGTTCTTCATCAAAGAAGGATACTCCTCCTCCATTGCACTGTCCCACTCAGAATGTCTTGTTGCTGCAACAAATGTCTGAGGATCATCACAAATAGCATGACTGAGAAGGCTAGAACCCACAGTATGAGAATGGGTGCAACGGGAAGTGGAAGGGTCACTAGCTAGAGATCCTATAGCCTCAATTGTAGCTCGAGCCTATTTAGGCATCTGGGAGGATCTTGTGGCAGAGGTAAATGGGGATCACCAAGATCATCATCCTCATCATCCAAAAAAGAGACTAGAAAGGATGAGGGAGTAGTGGTAAGTGAAGTAGACTCTGGAGACAGGGCATCTACTACAGGAAGGCGCTCATCAAATTGGACATCCCATTAGAATATGACCTCTCTAGAATTAGGATCAAACGACCTGTAGGCCTTAACATCATTGCAGTAGCCAACAAAAATGAGGTGTCAGCTCTTCTGCTCCATTAATCTCCTCTGAGCGTCTGGTATAAATGTCCATGCTTCACTACCAAAAACTCAAAATGAAGATACATTAGGCTTGACATGAGACCAAGCCTCCTTAGGAGTCGTATGTCGAACTACCTTTTGAGGCATTTGATTCTAAATATAGTTGGCACAATTGACTGCCCCTATCCAAAAATACGAATCCATGGACCTGGACTGAATCATACAATTAGCCATCTCTTTAAGGGTTATGTTCTTTCTCTTAGCCACACCATTCTACTGTGTGGTGTAGGGCACTAAAAATTGATGTTGAAGACCACGTTTAGAGCGAAAATCCTTGAAAGCTTGGTTCACATACTCCCCCCCATGATTTGTGCGTATCTACTAAATAGAAAGACCAGACTGCTTCTCAAAAAATGTCTTATAGACTTGAAATGAATCAAAGACATCATACTTGTACTTCAAAAAGTACACCCATGTACATTTGGAGAAGTCATCAATGAAAGTAAGCACAAATCTGGCACCAAAAAAAGGAGTGGGAAATGACATGAGGTCACTATGAATCAACTCTAGTGGTGCCAAAGCATGAGCAGCTCCTCCATGTGGAAAAGGATCCCTATGTTGTTTGCTAAGAGCATAACCTTGACAAACACCATCCGTGCAGGAAATCTGGGGAAGCCCAAGAACAAGTGCCTATGTGCTCATCTACTAAAGATATCTGTAATTCACATGGCCAAAACGCTCATGCTAAAGTCTGCTTGCTGAATCTACACGTGCTACAAGACAAGAACCTATGTCATGAGAAGACTCAAATCCATCAAATCTATAGAGGTGAGATGTAGAGTCAACACTCCCAGTAGCCACAATCAACTCAGAATCAAGTAAGTCCCGAATAACCACATCATGTGGTGAGAACTCAATTGTCTTACCAAAGCCAAAGTGGCAAATTTGATAAATAGACAATAGGTTCGTGGAGATATCAAGGACAAAAAGAACATCCTGAAGAGAACTCCCAACTAATGTAACAAAACCAAAACCCATGATTGAAAGATGTGATGAGTTTCCAATAGCAATTTGTGAAGTAGCACAAGGAGCAAGTGAGGTGACCAACTGTTGAGTGTTTTTCATATGGTGAGAGGCACCAAAATCAAGAATCTAAGTAGGCCCAAAAGTCATAGCTTGTGCAGTAAGAGCGTGACCTTTCCCTACAGGGGGGATGAAGACTTAGGAGGTGAAATGTGATGCTCCTACATGGCTTCCTCTAAAGCCTCCAAACGTTTTCAACACCTAGAAACGGGATGTCCATCCTTTCCACAAAAATTGTAGGTCTCAGTTGATTTCTTCTCAGTCTTGGAGGTAGACTCAATAGTCTTCAAAGTAGATTTACCCTTTGAAGGGTTAGTTGGAGGTCTAGAATCAGTTTTTGGTGTATCTTTCTTCAGTTTGGCTTTTTGTTTTGGTTTCTCTTGAGAATTCAAAGCAACCAATGCTTGGCTAGAAGAGCAAGAGGCATCCACCTATTGGATCTTTGCCTGTTCCCATGTCAACTGATCACAAAATGTCTCAAAAGAAGGCATTTGATGTTTATTACCCAGGGAATCCATAGCGGAGTAGAAAGTGGAAGAAAAGATCTGATACTATCCTTGCAACTTTGAGAGTATCAAAAAAAACACTCATCATCTATTTTGTTTTTCCCACATCCCTGCAAAACTATACACAAAGATTTGAACTTCATCAAGAAGTCCTCAATGGTGGGGAAGCTGGTAGTGTAAAGAAGTCAACTCTACATCAAGCTGTAGTGCTCGAAACTCATTCACTACGCCAAACAAGCTGTGAAACTTAGTCCAAATAGACCGAGGAGTGGTCAAACCATCCAGGTGAAACAATGGACTATCAGAGATGTTTAACGCAATCAATCCCATGGCTTCATCCATTTTGTTCTTGTGATGAAGAACCTCAAAAGGACACTGTAGGACATGTTGATTCTCATCCAGACATGACCATAAGCCATGTGTGCTTTCCAATTATGATAGTTGTGTGGTGTTACTGGGCCATAGAGGGGTCTGACATTGATAGAAGAAGACAAAAGTAGAAGGGTCGATTATTAAGTAAATTACAAAAAATAAAATGTCCCCCCACCCCACAACATATAAATATATTCCTCAAAAACTAAAGCAACAACTATTGAAAGCACAAAAAATGAGAAAAGAACCTGGATGCCAGATGCAGAGATGTAGGAAATTGAAGCCTCTACTTCAATGCCAAAATTGGGAGCTCAAATGGACTCAGAATGAAATGAAATCAACATCATCCTCTTTGTCTTGGAACCAACTTTTTGGTGCTTTTTTCAGATCGAAAAAAGACCTTCGTATGCTCAAGTTATGGTTAAAAAACCAACTGCTGCTCCAAAAGACAAGTTCACTGGAAAATTACAATCACGACAAAAAATTTGACGGCCATACGGCCATCAACAACCTATTGTCAAAAAAAATCTAGCCACTGGAATGTTGATGTTAGTTATCAAATTATGATGTCATCCTACTAGAAAATGATGTCATCAAGGTAAAAAGCCAATGCCAAAAAATGACGTGGATGCCAAAAAACTAATGTAAATTGTTAGGAAGTTGGTGACATCATGCCTGTATAGTGAAGGTTGGAGGTTCCACCGGTGGAGGTGGCGGTCAAGCGATGGACGTGGGCAGCACTGTGGAGGAGGGTGGTGGGCCGACGGTGGTTGCAGAGCAGCACTTGAGTTGCGACTGTGTTGCAGTTGCACTACTCACGAAGGTGGTGCCTGGACCAAGTGCAGAAGGTGATGCAATAGCACCAGGGTGGTACCGTGATGGCCACTGGGTGGAGTGGCTGCTTTGGCTACCCTTTTTTTTTGTTTGAAAAAATCGTTCGTATGGCCCTCCAGGAGGCCAACAAAGTTTTGCCTAATGCTACAATGGGGCCAAAATTCAAATATATGTATATGGATTTTGACTGTAATGGGCCTTTTAAGCATAATGGCAACGCCTATTTTGGCCCAAAGTGAGCCAAACAAAAATGCCTTCCTCCTGATTGAAGAAAAAAATACTTCAAAAAATTTGGGGTTTTTGACTCCGAATCACAGCTTCAAACTCTTCAAACCAGGAAGCAGCAAGGACGCTCTGATACCATGTCGAAGTTGTGAAAATCAACTTCATAGATCACCAAAAACACCTGCATGCAAATAACTTGTACTAAAGAGAAACCAGAAAAGGAAAAAGCAGAGCTTGGAAAATCTCAACAGTGTGAGAGCGAAAATGTATTCCAAGTTATGAAAACAAAAAGTACAAAATTTTAACCTTGAAGGTGAACAAAACCCTAAAGGGAAATAAAACTAAGTTTGCACATTATAATTAATATAAAATATTAATTATATGCACCTAAGAGAAAGCTTAAGTAATTAGATTAATAAAGAACTTGATTAATTAAATCAACATGATCTAATTAATAAGTGTAGCAAATAATTACTCTAACACAAATTTCAGTCCAAAGGAGCATCTTCTAGTAAGGATAACAAAGCATTTTACAAAAACTAGAGAGAAGTGATTTTAAAAATGATTCTAAAGATAAAACTCTAGCACCTTTTGGCAAGGAGACATTAAATGATTTCAGAGAGAAAAAATTATGTTTCTACTGTAAGGGACCCTATGATGCAAACCGTGACTGTCCTCTTAGACCAAAGGGAAAAGTTAATAGAGTTATGTGGGCATACTATGAGGAATCAGAATTAGATAATTCAGACCAACAATCTAATATAGAAGAAATAGATGGTGAAAAAAAGGAAGACAAGGCTGAAAACTTGTCTAAAATGGAATTCAAGGATGGGGAAGGAGATGGGCAACTTAGGGAAGCTCATCTCACTAGTATTAAGCAAGAAGGATCATTTCAAATGAGAGGAGTACTTGCTGGACAACGAGTTATAACTTTGGTTGATACCAGTGCTATTCATAATTTCATTGATGCTAGGTTTCCAAAGGCATGGCATATAAACAGAGGAGTTTGGGGGAATTAGAGTGAGGGTAGCTGATGTCTATGTCCTTAATTGTGATCATAAGATCACTGGACTTCCATTGGAAGTTAATAATTATGCCTTTAAAGCAGATTTCTATGTTGTGCCTATGGGAGATATAGATATAGTCCTTGGAATGAGTTGGTTGCATGATATTGGTGAGTTCACTCTTAATCTCAAGGAGATGGAGATGAGGTTTAAAGTAAAGGGGAAGAAACAAATTCTTAAAGTAATTAGGAACAATGATTTCATAATGGTCTCTTTCCAGAGGATGGCTAGATTGATTTGACATGATCAGATGGAGTGGGCAGCAAAGTGCATGTTAATGCCATCACAAGAGGGGCAACATGAATATCCTCTTGATATTTATAAGCTTAGAGTTAAACACTCTAAGGTGTTCAGTGACATTCCACCAGGTAGACCACTGGATAGGGGTATTAAGCACATCATTGAGTTAGAGGAGGGGGCTAAGCCCAACATGATTACACCTTACATGCATCCGAAGAGGTTGAAGGATGAAATTGAAAAAACCATAAAGGAGTTACTTGCTATGAGACGCATTAGACCAAGTAAGTCTCCTTTCGCTTCTTTAGTGGTGTTGGTGAAGAAGAAGGATGGGAAATTAAGGATGTGCATTGATTACAGGGTGTTTAATAGGAAGACAATTAAAAATAGGTACCCCATTCCTAAGATTGATGAGTTGATAGATGAGCTTCATGGAGCTTGCTTCTTCTCAAAAATAGATTTGAGATCAGGTTATCATTAGATTAGAGTTAGAGAGCAAGACATCGAGAAGATGACCTTTAGATGTCTTTGTGGCCATTTTGATTTTGTAGTTATGCCATTTGGGCTAACTAACGCACCTGCTACTTTTCAAGCAACGATGAATAGGGTTTTCCATCCTTAGTTGAGGAAATGTGTACTTGTCTTCTTCAATGATATCTTGGTTTACAGTAGATCTTGGGAGGAGCACTTGGTTCACCTTGACACAGTGTTGGATATATTGGGCAAAGAGTCCTTGCATGAAAAGGAGTCGAAATGTGATTTGGGTATGATGGAGTTGTTGTATTTGGGTCACATCATTAGTACAAAAGGTGTACACATGGATCTTGAAAAGATTCATGCCATTGTAGAGTGGCCTTCATCGATGAACCTTACACAATTGAGGGGCTTTCTTGGATTATGTGGTTTCTATGGGAGGTTTGTAGATGGATATTCTAGGCATGCAACACCCTTGACATATTTGATGAGAAAGGGAGCTTTCTTGTGGACTCCTGAGGCACGAGAGTGTTTTGAGAAATTTAAGGAGTTGATGACTTCCTATCCAGTGTTAGCATCACCAGATTTCAAAAAACCTTTTGAGCTACACCATGATGCTTCCGGAGAGGGCATTAGAGCCTTGCTTATGCAGGAGAGGCACCCTATTGCTTATGAGAGTAGGAAATTAAGAGGGCCAGAGTGGAGCTTCAACATATATGATAAGGAAATGTTAGCCATTATGCATGCTTTGGCTAAATTCAAGCAATATTTGGTAGGTATCAAATTTTGTATCAAAACTGACCATAATAGCCTAAATTTTTTTTTTGGGGTAACGAGATCTCAATGATAGGAAATAGAAGTGGGTGAGCAAGTTACAGTCCTAAGACTTTGATATTACATATTTTAAGGGGACACATAATGTAGTTGCTGATGCTTTATCATGTAGGCCCCATTTGAGCTTATTGACACATATATCAGAGGATTGGAGACACTTGATCCTTGCAGAATATGCAAAGGATGCGTGGACCACTAGATTCATAGGTGGATCTATTCAGGACAGTAGGAATGAGCTCATCATTTAGAAAGGGAAAATATTTTTGGTTCCAGGCTCAATAGTGAGGAGGATGGTTCTGAAATCTTTTCATGATTCACCTATGGTAGGACATCTTGGTTTCTACAAGACATACTGACAAATTAGAGAGCACTTCACATTGAAAGGGTTCAAAGCATAAGTACTTCAGTATATCAGGAAGTGTCCCACCTGCTAGCATAATAAGTAGGAACACTCCTATCTAGGCGGTTTACTTTAGCCACTTCCAATTTCTAATAGGAAGTGAGAGTGTTTATCTATGGACTTCATCACATGACTGCCAAGAGCCCAAGACAAGGACTACATATACGTGGTTTTGGATCACCTTATGAAGTTTGCACATTTCTTTTCGATCACTACTACATAGGTGGCAAAGTTGTTCTTCGAGGAGATATTAAGACTACATGGCTTACTTCAAAGCATTGTGAGTGACATAGACAATAGGTTTATGAGTCATTTTTGGTAGGAGCTATTAAAGTTGTGTGCAATAGAGCTCGCCCTGAGTACTAACTACCACCCTTAGACAGATGGTCAGACAAAGATAATGAATAAATGGGTGGAGGGATATCGTAAAAATTATATAGCAGGGCAACAAAAGTCATGGGTAAAGTGGATTTATCTTTGTAAGTATTGCCACAATACCACTTATCACATGTCTATTCAGATGTCACCCTTTATGGCCTTGTATGGGTATGAGGCACCCAATTTTATGGATCTGCTTTTGAGTGATAGTAGAGTGCCTAGTGTAGGTGATTTGTTACAAAAGAGTCAAGACATTGTTATGACTCTTAAGGATAATATACCCAAGGCATAGAATCAGCAGAAGCAGTATGCAGACTAGAAGAGGACAAAGTAGACTTTTGAGGTTGGAGATATGGTGTATCTTATGTTGTAGCCTTACTATCAATCCACTCTCAAGAAGAGTGGTGCCGAGAAACATAAGCCACAATACTACAGTCCATTAAGGATAATTAGGAAAGCGGGAGAGGTGGCTTATGAGTTAGATTTGCCAATAGAGAGCAAGGTGTACAACGTGTTTCATGTGTCACAACTCAAGAAGGCACTAAGACATCATATTGTTCCTTCTATAATGCTCCCACCCTTGGATGATGAGGGAAAATTGATATTGGTGCCAGAGGCTATAATTGATTTAAGGGAAAGGAACTTGAGGCGACACACTATAAGGGAGTATTTGGTGAAATGGAAGGACCTGCCAGTAGAGGATGCGGCATGAGAGAATGAGGAGATTTTGTAGCATCCAAACTTGAAGTTGCTTGAGGATAGGCAATTTCAGGGAGGGCAGATTGTAATGTCCCCATCTTTTTAGCATCTCAGTGGAGTTCTTAGCCTTGACATTCTCTGAATGCTAAGTGGAGAAATAAATGAAATTGATTAAATTAATTTCTTATAAAGTCATTAAATAAATTACAAGAAAAATGTGACTTTATATTTAATTAATTGAGAGTGCATTAATTATTGGAAGGGGGAAACTTCTAGCAATTTAATTTTCTAGAAGCACAATTAATTATTGTATTGCAAGAGAGAAGCTTCTAGTGAGTGCATTAATTATTGGAAGGAGGAAACTTCTAGTAATTTAATTTCTTAAAAGTACATTAATTGTTGGAAAGGGAGAAACTTCTAGAGAATGCAATTATTAAATATTTTATTTCCTTCTAGAAGGGTGAAGAAATAGTATAAATAGAGGTGAGAGCTTCATTGTTTATCATCCAATTATTGTGAATCGCTTTTGATACTAAGTTGGGAGAAGAAACTAAGGTTTTCGATTTTAGTCAGCCATTGGAGAACACCAACTCTTCAATGTTGCAACCATTTGAGGTGGTGAAATATCCATTGAATTTGGTATCCAGGAGAGCTTTAATTCAGGAGTTCTATTTGTGCTTAAACTGGAGAATATATTTTGGTTGGTATAGCACGCATGCACGATGCCACGCTGCAATATCTGCATTTGATTCATTTCCATTCTTGGGCATCATTATTATCAGGTTCCTCTTGTAACTATTGGTAGTTATCATTGTACTTCATAAGCATATGATTTTGTTGTGATAATTCATAATCAAATTTTGGCATTATTGTATGTCAATTGTTTTGCATTTCATATCTAGTTCCCATGTATTTGCATTGAAAATACCAAAAGAATTGAACTTGCATATTAGTTCCTTGTAAGAGGATATTATATTGGTATTAGAACTTGCTTGCAAAGTGTTTGACAAAATGTCGAACAATTGAACTAGAGAAGATTTTGGTTTTTGAAGAAGTTATAACCTATTAGGGTTATTACACAGGGGTAATGAGGACTGTTAGGTCCACCTTGTGAAAGGATTTATACAATACAGTTAAGTATGTACTCTGTCAGGAGTTTCTACAAAGGACTGTTAGGTCCACCTTGTTAGGGGATTTGGGATTGATGCACTAGTTATACTGAATCAATGGACGATCTTTGAAATGCAACTGTGATTGCTCATGGAGATCCTTTTAAGTAAAGTCAATCACCTGACTGTTATAGATGAGTCTCTTCCTTTTCTTGTGTTGCTTGTAACCTTCTAGACAATATGCTCTTCCATATTCGCTTATACAATGTTCTTCAACTTGTTTACACATATCATATTTGGACAACCAAAACATCTTATACTTGTATCCATCCAAATAGTTATTACATAGGTTGACTACAACATAATTATTTCCAAAAACAATTGCTGAGTCGACTCAATACTGTAACTTGGGTCAATATCTTACTCGGGCGATACTGGAAACACTTGGTCACCATTGTCTTCTTGGCTAGCTCTAGCACTTAGTAGATGCTAGGTGCTTGGTTCCCACTGATCACTTGGTAGATGCTTCTGACTCGGCTTGCACTGTTCAACCATCTTGATTATTACCTCAGAGTAAGATTGCTTTGCTAACTCGGTTCACATTGGAGCTTGGTGTGAACTGTCAACTCGGTTGACACTACAACTTTATGCAATGTTAACTTGTTTGCTTGGATCCTTTGTGAGCTCGGCTAACATTACATACTAGTGACTCGATTGCACTGTCTTTTCATTATGATTAAGTGTTTTGACACTAATTGACAATATATCTTGTCATGTGATCAACAACTATACAATCTTGCGTGAAGTGCATGCATCAAAGAATTCAAGTTTGTTGAAGGAGGCTGCAATTTCTCTCAGGGGAGTATTATGATTACAACCAATATTGATCGTATATCTTGCAATGTATCAACTTTGTATGTTATGGTTTTTTTAACCTGAAAAAAAAAGCACTTTGTTGCAACATTTATTCAATTTTCTACAATAATGAATGATGATACTTCAAAGGAGTCACCCAACTATTTGGAGGAGGTCTGGAAACAATTTGAATCATCATCTATTGAATTATTTACATAGTTTAATATTCAATGGAACCAATACTACTGTTAATTCTGATAATAACATATACTTATAATACATTAAAAATAAAATAAAATAGCTTTTTGAATTAAAAAAAAAGGAGCATAAACTATATTGGTGCGCTTCCCCTAATGCATAGGATTCTTTACTTCATAACCTATGCGAGGACATCACAAAACACCCATTATGTCAGTTTATCTTCATGTCTCAACTCGTGAGACACCTAATTAATTCACACCGTGTTCACTTTACCGTGCAAAGAAACCCCATCTAGTCGGTCGAGTTCCATAATTTTGTATTTTAACTCGTTTCTTTCAAGAGACTCAAATGGAAACGGGACTTTTTATTATTTATTTTCAATGTGAAGAAGACAGCGATTGGTGAAATTCCGTTGTCCACGGATCAAGCCCAAATGCATCTTGATCGTCCGCAATAAACGAATCGGACGATGAATTAAACCCTAGAGGACTGAACACAGCGCCCTTATATAAGGTACGGCAAATCGAGAGTAAGTATTCTGAGTGAGTGATTAATTTCTGCATCTGAATTTATTTGTATCGAAGCTTTTGTGAGTCTGCAACAATGGAGTCTGGAGGTGCCAAGGGAGGAAGAGGAGCGAAGAAGGGCGGAGCGAAGAAGAAAAGCGTGTCTAAATCTGTGAAAGCAGGGCTTCAATTTCCTGTTGGTAGACTGGCCAGATATCTAAAGAAGGGCAGATATGCCAAGAGAGTTGGTGTTGGAGCTCCCATTTACATTGCTGCAGTCATGGAGTACTTGGCAGCAGAAGTTCTAGAGCTGGCTGGTAATGCTGCCAGGGATAATAAGAAGAACAGAATCATTCCCAGGCATCTTCTGCTCGCAGTCAGGAATGATGAAGAATTGGGGAAACTGTTGCACGGCGTTACCATTGCTCATGGCGGAGTTCTGCCAAACATACAGCAGGTGCTTCTGCCTAAGAAGCCCGCTTCGGACAAGGAGCCCAAATCACCCAAGAAGAAATAGGCTGTGAGTTCGGCTTCTTCGGCCTTTGATTTCCATAAATCGGTGTTTTGTAACACCATCTTCGTTTCGATTCGCTCTTCTCTTCCGAGTTTGTTGATGGTTGATATGAAAAAATTGTGCCTCCTTGTTAGTGATAAATATGAGTAAATGTCAATGATTTGCCGAAGTAAGTGCCCTGCCTAGGGTTTGAATTGAAGGTGTTGTTCATGTGAAGAATATGGCTGGATTAGCTGGGAAAATGAATTGTTTATTATTTGTGGCGGAATTGTTCCCCTCAGTTTTGCGGCTCAATGCGTTCATGGCGAAGTGTTGTTATAAATGGCTGATACAGCAATATTTTGATGTGAAACTAATTTGGAAGCCCGCAGTTCAATTTCGATGCTTTATCTGTTTTTGGTTTGATCGTTGTTTAAATATAATTAGAAGGATATTTAGAATCTTGCTGTTAACTTCTTTTGTAATTCTTGCTGTGATTGTGATTAAAAACAATTTATGGGGATAGGTTGTGCAAGCAGTAATAGCAAAAGTTAAACTCGTATGTCTTCAAATTTGTGAGGATCCGAAGTTTGAAAGGGTGAAAGGTAAATTGTGAGCGGATTTGATCCGTTTTGTCTTCGGCTTGTTTTACTGATTTTTTTTTATTCCATTAGAGCAATATCCAATCCTTGCTGCGTCTCATTGTGGATATTGTTAATTTTCAGGACAGATAAAATCTGATTACATGATTTCGCTATTCTAAAAGTACAGATACTGTAAAAAAAATTCACATTATTGAAATTCACTGGGAAGTATTCTAACTGTGTTCAAAAGAAGTACATCATTCGGCCCCGTAATCTAACTTTCCAAAATGTTTTTGAAATCATGGAAATAAACATTAGCAAGATCTGGTAGCCAGAGTTTTATCTGGCGGCTAGCTCTTGTGGCAACCTGCTTTCTGTGGCTAAATTGGGGCATAAACCAGGATATGAGAGTTTAACAATGGAGAGTGGCAGCTGATAGACTAGTGACGATGATGGGGAGATTATTTAGCGGGTAGAGAGGACGGTCTAAGTGCATTGATGACGGGGAGTGAGAGTTTCGAAAAGGTTTTTGGTAGAACTATTTGAGCATTCGGGGGGAATTTGAGAAGGATTTTGAGGTGAAATCGAAGCGTGCTATCAAAATCAGAACAACCGGTAGCTCTGTGATTAGGTCATATTAGTTGCGAGTTCATGTTTATCAGCCTAGGGGTTGCATTTGATTGATATAACCTCAATCTTTAGAAATCGATGTAGTTGATGTAGTGTTGCATTTGATTGCATTTGATTGATATAACCTCAATTTTTTTATGTAGTGTTTTGTTTGGAAATTTGAGTTAGTAATGGTGAATTTATTTTCTAATTTTAGATCATACAGTTAAATTTGGATAGGAATATCATCACAATTTGACTTGCTGTGGAAATTATCTTCTACTTATTAACATTTATGTTATTTTTAGATTTATCTTTTGAGAGAAAAAAGGGTTTTGTGTTACCCTTGTCTGCATCATAAAAATTTCTTAATGGATGGATCATTGTCTCAGCCATGTGAAAATTGAATTGAACAGTGATTACAGTCAGTGCTATGCCACAGCCAACATTAACAGCTGTTTTATTTTTACTCATTACCTACCAATTTTGCTTTACCCATTACCTACCCATTATCATTTGGTTTTTTCCTAGGTTGTGACTCGTGTCTCGGTTAGCAAAGCCTATTTGGTTGGAGTTGGAGGATGATATAGCTGAAGAAATTGCTCATAAGATTGAGGACTTCTTTGAGAAGATTGCTATTTTTAGATTATGAGGCTTTTGGCCTTCCCTTCAAGGTCATCATGCTCGGATTTCTAAGCATTGAGACTCATTGATTTTTGAATTTGTTCAGCTTTACCTTGTGGCTAGGGGTTTTTTCATAGTAAAATTTGATATTGCTGATGATAAGAGAGCTATTTTGTGTAGTCGCTTCAACGGGGAAGATCATTACCTCTTGTGGGCCAAACCTTAGCACGAGGGTTTCAACCTTGCATCTAAATCTTTTTCTCATATGCCTCTTTGGGTTAGGGTCTTGAATTTTCCCCTTCACTTGTGGCTGGATTCAATTCTTGAAGTTGTGGGAGATGCTGTTGGTGACCTCCAAATGGTGGATTCAAAATCTTTTGATATTTTGCATACTACTTATGTTGGTTCATATGTGAAGCCCAATAGTCACCTTTTTTATTATGCACATTTTATTATTGTTCCCTCCAAATTGTTTGTCTCTTCACTTTCTTTGAGACTTTATAAATATGTTTGGAGGTTGTTCATTGTTAATGGTACTTAAAGAGCTGAAGCAATAGTTGTAATGTAAAGTTCAATTATTTACATTAATAGAGATCTTTCTCGCAGTGTGGATGTAGCCACAATTTGTGGTGAACCACGATAAATCGTGTGTTTGCGTTTCTCTTTTCTTTTGCTTGTTTTGTTTTTTTCCAATTTGCACTTTCAGCAAACTTCACAATTGGTATTAGAGCTTGGCGTAGACGCTGGAATTGATTTTGGTGTTTGAAAATTCGAAGTCATGGAATATTTGCGAGTGCAGAAATTCTTAGGACAGAATTTCAATTTGTGGAAAGTTCAGATGCGTTCATTGTTAGTCAAGCAAGACTTGGCAGTAGCAATTGATGGAAAGGCAAATAAACTGGCTGCAATGACGGAGGAATATTGGGTTAAAATTGATGATAAAGCAAAGGCAACAATATTTCTGTCTTTATCACAAAGTGTTTTATTCAATGTTCACAATGAATCTTCGACAAAGGAAGTTTGGGATAAACTTCAAACTATGTACGAAACGGCCTCAGCTGCAAATAAAATATTTATTATGAAGAAGCTCTACAAGTTGAAAATGAAAGATGGGACTGCGATGTTGAATCATATAAATGATTTGAACACCTTGCTATGCCAAGCAACCTCCATTGGCATGACACAAGATGATGAATCTAAAGCTATCATCTTGTTGTGTTCATTACCGGACAGCTGGGATCTTGTTGTTACAACAGTTAGTACTTCAACTCCTCAAACAAGTTGGTTTATGATGAAGTTATGGCAACTCTACTTAGTGAGGATATGCGGAGAAGCAACAAGGAATCCTCATCTGGTGAAGCTTTGACGACGGTCAACACCAAAAATAGAGGAAGAAGCCAAAATAGAGGAAGGAACAATCATCATAGAAGATTAAAATCAGCTAGGTGCTCGAAGTCAAGGGAAAGGAAAGGAGGAGATTGCTGGTTTTGTGGCAAAAGTGGTAACGTGAAAAGGGATTGTAGAAGTTAAAAGAGAGCACAAGAATGAGTGCAGGAAAGTCAAGCCAACACTCTCTATGACAAAGATGATAGCGTGTTGATTTTATCTACAACTGAAACCACTTCAGCCTCATGGGTTTTGGATTCTGGCGCATCATTTTATGCCACTTCATGTACGGAATACTTCTCGAATTATCATGAAGGTAAGTTCGGTGAAGTATATTTGGGTGATAATAAGGCATGTGAAATAATAGGAAAATGAGATATTTTATTATCTTTGAAAGGAGGTGTTAAATGGCTATTAAAAGATGTGCGTCATGTTCCAAAACTAAAGAGAAATTTGATTTCCATAAGTCAACTATTTGCACAAGGTTTTGTCACTTCTCTAACTGATTCATGGAAAGTCACAAAATGATCCATGTTAGTTGCAAAAGGAGACAAGACTGGGAGCTTGTATATTGTAGAAAATATCGGTGAAGTGGGGGCTGCCATGATAGTTGAAGATAACAATTCAGAATTGTGGCATCAAAGGCTCGGTCACATGAGCAAAAAGGGCCTTGCTGTTATGCATAAAAGGGAGCAATTACTAGGGCTGAAATTAGTTGACTTACAATTTTGTGGACATTGCCTTTATGGAAAACAGAAGCGGGCAGCTTCTTGAGGATTGGACATGAAAAGAAAGGTACTCCTTTGGCTCTTGTTTATTCTAATGTGTTCGGACCCACCGAGGAAAGCTCTATTGGAGGAGCAAACTTCTTTTTCACCTTCCTTGATGATTGCACAAGAAAGGTATGGATTTACATATTGCATAAGAAATTTGATGTTTTTAGCAAGTTTGAAATCTTTAAGGCTTTAGTGGAGAATCAGTTTGGCCACAAAATAAAGTGCTTGCAAACGGACAATGGCGGAGAGTTTTGTTCATAAGAGTTTGATTCATTTTGTGCGGATAATGGCATTTGTAGAATTAAGATTGTTCCATTCACCTCGCAAGAAAATGGAGCAGCGGAGAGGATGAATAGAACAATCCTTGAGAAATCTCGCTGTATGCTCTCTAATGCCGGTTTAGGCAAGGAGTTTTGGGCAGAGGCATGCAATATAGCAGTATATTTAGTCAACCAAAGTCCCTCTTCTCAGTTGGACTTTGGCATACCTAAGGAAGAGTTGCTGGGAAAGAAAATCTCATAGTCACACATCCAGGTGTTTGGATGCAAAGCTTATGTACATGTTCTAAAGGAGAAAAGACAAAAGCTTGATCCAAAATCACAAAAATATATTTTTGTGGGCTATGGGGAAGACTAGTTCAGTTTCAGAATATGGGATCCAGTTGGGAACAAAATCATCAGAAGTAGAGATGTCTTCAATGACAAGGTATTTCCAGCATTACACAAAGAGGAAAATACGGTATGTGAATATGCCCCTTTCTCTATTTTTGATAATAACTCCAATGTTGACAAAGATCAAAACAATGTTTCTTCAAGTAGTTTATCTCCCAATTCAGTCTTAGCTCCTGCCCCTTTATCCTCTTCTTCTACTAGCATGTGGAGTAACTCTAACACTACTGGTGAACAGAGTAGTCACAGTTTTGAAACTCCAGTTTCAAATCATAACAAAGATGATAATCCTTTGTTTGAGTACAGAGAAAATGACAATTATGCTGATGAAGTTACTCTCCTTGCCGATGCACTTAATCACAGACATGATAAAACAGAGCACTCACTCACGGGTGAGGTGGACTCCACACAAGAGCCTCACCCGTGGCCTTGCCTCAACCCCAAGCATGGAGTAAATGTTGGGAAAAGAACTTCAAATGTTGGACCATCAACACATACAGTCGGCCACTTTCATCGCACCTTGGATGCAGACAGAGCCATGGACAATACGCATGCTTCTCCTACAATACACGGTGAAAGACCAGACTTGCATGGACTGGCCTACACTGGCGTTGATTGGTGTGAAGCAAACTGACAGATTGGCCATGCAAGAGGACAACTAAATGACTTTGGCTGACAACATGGTCTAAGAATTATGCAGAGTCTACCCACGGTTGAGGACACTCGACGTAATCAAATTCACAGGGAGGACATCAATGACAGGGACAATCCACCTCGACAACTTGAATACTCTCAACTGCAGGTTCATCAGTCTCCTTCGCACATAGATGAAGTGCGTTCTGACTCACATCAAATCTCTCACATCGAGCCTAGTCACCTCCATCAGCATGATCCACATCCACCCACATGTCAACAGCTCATCCATGAACTCGGGACGTCAACCTCAATAGCAAAAAGGTGTATTCAGTATGCCGTTCATCCACACGACATTAAGCTTAACAAGACAGGGCAGTTAGCACAGTCCTATCTTGAGGATTAGACAGGTCACCATGCAGAAAGGGCTCAATCTACAAATGAGCAAAGTCACTCACATAGCAGTGATTCAAATATGGGGATTGTGCAAACAAAAATTAATCAATGTAATCGAACCTCTTCTAAGGGCAGTGATTTTGAACTGCACACACCAAACTCTCAGGATCAACAAAAGGAGCATTCTGAGCATAATGATAACATTCAAGGGCTGAGAAAATCCACAAGACAGAGAAGGCTTCTTGCTCGATCCTTTGATTACGAACTCTTGTACTTTGAAGAAGCAGAGCTAGAACTCTTGCTTTCAGACCAAGTAGAACCAACTAGTTTCAAAGAAGCACGCAAAGCATCGGATTCTCACAAATGGGAGGCAGCGATGCAGGAAGAGATGGATTCTTTGATGCAAAACAATACTTGGGACTTGGTTCCTTTTCCACCAAATCGAAAAGCTCTTAAAAATCGATGGATTTATCGATTGAAAGATGAAGATAAAAATCAAAAGAGGTATAAAGCCAGGCTGGTTGTCAAAGGTTTCGATCAGCAAAAGGGCATAAACTTCAATGAGATTTTTCTCCCATGGTCAAGATGACTACAATTCGGCCTATTCTTGGCTTAGTTGCTACTCATGATCTTGAACTTGAGCAGCTGGATGTCAAGACCACATTTCTCCATGGTGATTTGAATGAAGAAATTTACATGATTCAACCCGAAGGATTTATTAAACGTGGTAAAAAAAACTTATATTGCAGATTGAGGAAGAGCTTGTATGGTCTGAAGCAAGCTCCGAGGCAGTGGTACCTCAAGTTCGATCGATTTATGACTGAACATAATTTCATTCGGTGTGAATCTGATCCATGTGTCTATTACAAGAAGTTACCTGATGGTTCCTTTATTCTTTTACTTCTCTATGTTGATGACATGCTTGTCACCAGTTCATCTATGAAGCTGATTTCAGAATTGAAAGCAAAAATGTCAGAAAGGTTTGCCATGAAAGATTTAGGGGCAGCGAAACAGATACTTGGCATGGACATTATCCGTGATAGGCACAAGAAGGAAATAAAGCTTTCTCAAGAACACTATGTTCTTAAGGTATTAGAAAGATTTGGCATGGCAGATGCCAAACCAGTCAACACCCCTCTCGCTGATCATTTCAAATTGTCTTTAGCCATGTGTCCCAAGACACAAGAAGAACAAGACTACATGAAGAACATCCCTTATTCTTCAGCAGTCGGTAGTCTTATGTATGCAATGGTTTGTACTCGTCCGAATATTGCCCAAGCAGCGGGGGTTGTCAGCAGGTTCATGAGCAATCCGGGTAAACAACATTGGGATGTGGTAAAGTGGATCTTGAGATATCTTAAGGGCACTTCTGATTTTGTATTGTGTTTTGGTGGCAAAGACACTTCACTCAGAGGTTATACGGATTCAGATATGGCCGAAAATTTAGACAATAGAAGATCTACTACTTGTTACGTCTTTACATTTGTTGGAGCAACGATCAGTTGGGCATCAAAATTACAACAAGTGGTCTCACTTTCCACTACTGAGGCTGAATACATTGCTCTCACTGAAGGAGCAAAATAGTTGATTTGGTTGCAACGTCTGTTTGGTGACTTTGATTGTCCTCAACAAGGTTCAGCCTTGCATTGTGATAGCAAAAGTGCTATTGACTTAGCTAAAAATGCAATGTTTCACAACAGGACCAAGCATATTGAGGTTCGCTATCATTTCATTCGAAGTAAACTTGAAGAGGGCAAACTTCAAGTCTTGAAGATTAATACCAAGGAAAATCCAATTGATGCATTAACCAAGGTTGTTCCACGAGAGAAGTTCGAGTTCTGTCGAACTTCTCTTGGCATTGTAAAGAAATAACAGTAGGGGAATTCAAGGGAGACTCATACATTACTGTTGTTGGACTTCAAGTGGGGTTTTTTTGGGTGCATATGTGAAACCCAACAGTCACCTTTTTTACTATGCACATTTTATTATTGTTCCCTCCAAATTGTTTGTCTCTTCACTTTCTTTGAGACTTTATAAATATGTTTGGAGGTTGTTCATTATTAATGATATTCGAAGAGCTGAAGCAATAGCTATGATGTAAAGTTCAATTATTTACATTAATAGAGATCTTCCCTACAGTGTGGACGTAGCCACAATTTGTGGTGAACCACGATAAATCGTGTGTTTGCGTTTCTCTTTTCTTTTGCTTGTTCTATTCTTTTCCAGTTTGCACTTTCAGCAAACTTCACAACTTACGCTTGCATCCTTGTGGTGGTTGATTCTTTGAAGGGCCTCCCTAAGAAGATCAAACTTGAGGTCCCTAATGGTTTATGGGTTCAGACTCTAGACTGTGAAGGAGTTCTTTTCCGTTGTAGGGTTTGCTCCGAGACTGGACATATTGTTGCACGCTGTCCTGTGGAATTTAGGAAATAAGAGAAAATACCTTCTTGGTGGTCTGGGGCTTTGGTTTAGCATTACTCTATCCTTAAAGACTCTGCTCCTATGGATTCTCCTATGTTTTTGGTTGCTAATGGTGCCGGTTGCCCTGCCCCGTGTAACTTGGCTATTGATCAGTTGTTGGATGTGGCTGTTGCAATTTCCCCTCCCTTTGCAGGTTGGGTTCCTGTGGGCAATTTATTCGGTGAGGTTTTGCATGTTTCTCCGGTTGGGTTAGATGTTGATGCTTTGGTTTGGGAGGAGGCTTCTCTAGTGGAGGAAGGTTGGACAAAGGTTAAAGGGAAAAAATACAAACGTTTCCAATAGTCCTTTGATCGACTTCTTATATCTCACTCTTTTGGGATTGAAGGGTCTTAAATGGTTTTATTGAGTCTCATTTGGTGGTAAAAGTGTACTGTGTTATATGTGAGGTCACCTTGGTCAACTTATTTTGGTTGGTGCCCTGTTTCACCAGGCTCCAATGAATATATTTTGATGTGTAAAGGGTTCCAGACACCTTTCAAAACTTGTTTTTCTTAATAAAAAAGAATCATTTTTTTAAGTAGTGATTTTTTTTTTTGGTTTTCTCCAATTGAAACCAATTGTTTTCAAATATCTTTATAAAATTATCATATTATATAATATAAATGCATATTTCTTATGTTTAAAAATAAGTAAAATTAATTTTCACTTTTGTCATTGGCTAAAACAATTAGACTAATTTAATGGGAATATTATCTTTATTGCAATTGTGAAGACAAGTTTTTTAGGACCCACTTCACATTTATACTTGTGTAAAAATGAGTATTTTTGGCTTAGGTAGTGTAGAATTTTGTCACTTATTCAACCATGTAAGCCATAATCTAAATACTCAGAAGACAAGTTTTTAGGACCCACTTCACATTCATACAATTGTGTAAAATGAGTATTTTAGGCTTAGTTAGTGTAGAATTTTGTCACTTATTCAACCATGTAAACCATAATCTAAAATTGAACAATGTGATCAAATTTTTAATTTATATTATTAATTTTTGTGAAATATCTATAATACTAGAATTATAATTATTATATAATATAAGTAAGAAATAGTAATATGATTTATTGTTTGTGATGATAAAATATATTAATAAAATAAAACAAAGATTATTATTACATTTTATAAAATAATTTATTTATAGTTTATAAGTGATATTTGTTTTAATAATTATAATCAAAGAATACAAATATTCTATGTATTAACATAGTTGAATATTTGGGTTACATCATTGATTTAGTATCATAAAATAGAAATGAAGCTCAAAGTAACTATAAGGTAGCAATTATCATCGACCTATTTTGTATAGCTATATCATAATGAAGTACCCTACAATCATATATATTTGTTACTACAAAACTGTAACAAAATTTTCTTGAGAGAGGTATCCTTGCAATCAACTAAGAGATGATTGTCTTCCATCATTGGCTTTAGGTCCATGCACTAGTTGTACTTGAGACAACTTGTTGATGTCAGTAAGCCTGTCTTCAATGCTTAAGCTTTTGATGAACTAGTTCAAATTATAAAATTCCCTTTGATTAAGCATGTCTTTGTGGATAATGAAGTATTGGCATGAAATTGTCATCCTTGTGTATCAAGATTTGGCCTTCACACTTTAACATCATAAATTTATCTTTGAAAATCTCAAGAGCAACAACCACTTGTGACATGATTTGAAAATTTATGAGTTTACATCCAAACTCAATAAGTTGCCTCCTCTTTTGAAATATCTCTCTATTTCTATCCTTCCATAGGAGCCATACAATATCACATTTTAGAATGTACCAAAAAGTGTAAGCTTTTAAATCAAAAGATTCCACAAGAATAGCTAAAATTTAACTCCATGATAGGCCACGTCTATTATTGCAAACAAAGGGCGACCCAAAGAAAATGGACCAAACACCATGAGCATAACTACATTAAAAAAAAATGCCCAAAAAGTTCAAGAACAAAACAAGCACCAAACATAATGGGACCACCTAAACCATGAGGTAGAGTGTTCCCTACAAGAAGTTTCCTTAGCAACAGGTGCCATTTGAAACATGATTTTTTTGGTTCACAAGGAGAGTGCTAGAAGAAGTCAAAGATAAACTACCACCTAGAGATTGACTAACCCAACCCCAACCATGGTTCACTCTATCAAAAGTAGAACAATCCTCCTTTAGCATATTATAATTTTGCTGAGTAGAAACCTTATTGAGTTCAATGCCATCTTTCCATTTAGCCCATTGTAAGAATTGGGTAGTATCATAGTATGTCTGAGGAAAAAGTTATCCACAACTTTAGCAATAATATAATCTTTTTTGGAGTACTAGGAATATGATGTTTACTCTAAACTTCATCCCAATACCCAGTCGATTGTTAGCCATCATATAATTAACTAGAGAAATACCATATTTGTACCAATTTTTAGTAGAGCAGCTTTTGTTAGAAAGTAAAGTCCACCAATATAACTGAGAGTGGGCCTGAATCAATATAATTTTTATCAACCTTATTAAACTTCAAACATGTGATCAATATAAACAACAACAATAAGAAGATACACATACATAATAACATCATATATGCTACCTCGGGTAACTCTTGATTAGAGGGAAAACCCCATGGGGATGGTACCCACAAAATGATGTACTAATATATAAGTTCCTTGTAAGAGGATGGACTTTGTTAGGAACTAATGAAATACATTCAACACATATCAATCCTTGTTAGGAGACTTTGAACTCATGTGAGGAGATTCCAACCATGTTAGGAGTTGTAGAAGATAGATGGATCCATTGTCCAAACAAATTTAGAGGCAAGACCACCGAACTCACTATCCAACTAGCCTCTATATTATTCCTTCCAAAATAATAGAAATATAATTGATCTTAGCAACTCAAACTCTTGTTCTGTCGTCTTACCGCACCTCTTCTGCACCAAATACTTTTCAGATCTCAATACCAGATCCACAAACTCGCAACACAATAATCTCTTTGATCGCTTACACACATGTACCAATACACTTCACTTATCACATTCACAATTACTTGCATACCTCATCACAAGGAAAATGAATTTCCTTTATACTATGTCCTCAAATAATTTATCGAGTTGGCCTTGAGGCTTTTCCAATTACAATTACAATAGGGCCTCATTAGAATAACATGCTACATTACATCTTTTCATAATTACATAATACTATCGGCTCATAGTCTTCACAATTTTTCATATGTGCGACCTCAGACTTCACACACTAGATAACATCATCATCAGGTTGTCTTTTATCTCTATCTAACTGTGCTTAACCAAATTCTATCCCTGTTAGGAGATATAATCCATTTACCATAAACCACTTCTTAGGAACTCTGTCTGAAAATTGTCTTTTGTAAATTACAAATAGCTGCTACCAGTCTTTGACTTTTGGCACGTGCACTTGACCACTAAATCAAGACACTATAGAACATATCCCCAACTCGATTTATATGACCTTGATCTTTGTCTTCTACTCTACCAATCTTCTCAGTATGTTGATATCCATGACAAACATAGTCATATATGAAACACACAATCCTGTTGTCAATCCCTTCAATGCTCTATGCTAGGATACTCCCCCATAGGAATATCATTAGCATTAATGCTAACAATCTCCCCCTTTAGCATTGATGGCAACATAGATGAAAAACATCTAAGTTCCAAGAATACTAAACATACTGCTTTATTATTGCTGTTGCTCTCATCTTTTCAAATCCTCTTCATCAATTAAATATGAAACTCTTGTGAACAACTTTTCATTAGCTGTTGCTGTTGCTCTCCCATTGACATATCTCTCTCCCTTATTAACATCAATCTTTGCTTCATATTTCTCCCCGATTCACATGATATACTTCTCTCCCCATTCACAGGAGATATTTTTCTTGCACTTACTTCTTCTCCATTGACATCAATGACAAAGGCATCATTATGTCGATTTGCTGCTCAAAGTCCTTTTCCTACTCAAGTATCAAAAGACACTGTTCAATACCAGCTACCAAGAATCCTTTATGACTTAGCTCAAATATGTATACTCCCCTATAAAGGAAGCATCAACATTCATTGCGGACAAACAATAGTGCTCTGTACCATTGGATTGATGCAATCTCTACATCATCTATTCTGAAGTAGGTAGGGGCATAACCCCAAGCATACCTCGCAAGTAGTCAAATGTATCCTTAGGCACAAGCTTTGTAAATATATATGCAATATTCTTTTTTGTATTAACATATTCCAATTTGATCTCTTTCTTTGTAACTTTCTCTTTCAAAACATGACACCTAATTGATATGTGCTTTGTCTTAGAATGTAACACATGGTATTGTACTTGTGTTATCACAATGTATGATAACAGGTTCTGGAAAACTCTATCCCAACATCCTTTAGCATCTATTTCATCCACATGATTTGATTGCAATTATTTGCTGCTGCTACATACTCTGCTTCTGTTGTACTTTGTGATATACAATCTTGTTTCTTGCTTAGCCACGAAACCAATCTTCATCCAAGGAAAAATGCTCCATCACTTGTACTATTTCTATCATCCATATTGCATGCCCAATCCATATCAATATAAGCACATAGAGTAAAGTCGTTTGATCTATCATACCACAACCCAAAATCAGGTATACCCTTAAAATATATGAAAATCCTCTTTACAACTACATAATGCGATTCCTTAGGATCAACTTGTTAGCTTGCAATAATTCCAACTCCATTTTCTATATCTAATCTTGTATGAGTTAAATATTGCAAAGATCCAATCACGGATATGTACTTCTTCTGCTCAACAGTAGGTGTCTCATCTTTGCAAGATAATTTGTGACCAATTATCATAGGTGTATCAACATGCTTACAACTTTCCAAATCAAACCACTTCAATAAATATTTCAAATACTTAGTCTAAGAAATGAAAATACCTTCACTATTATGCACAATCTACAAATCCAAGAAATAATTCATCTCACCAATCACACTCACCTCAAATTCCTTCTTCATTTCATCATCAAATTTATCACTAGCTTCATCATCACCTCCAAAGATTATATCATTCAAAAATATCACAATAATCAACAAATCATTCTCAATTTCTTTCAAATACAAATTACTATATGTACTACCTTTAGCAAATTCCAATTTTTCCAAATACTTATCCAACCTCATTTACTTAGCTCTAGGTGCTTGCTTTAATCCATACAATGCTTTCTTAAATTTACATACCATATCTCCTTCTCCAGTCAAAGGAAATCTTTCAGGCTGCTCAATGTAGACTTCTTCAAGTTCTCCATTCAAAAATGTTGATTTTACATCCATTTGATATACTTTGAACTTCTTGTTTGCTACATAAGCCAATAACATTCTCACTAGTTCAATTTTGGAAACAAGTGCAAATGCCTCTTCATAGTCTATACCTTCTTGCTATGAATCCTTTGTATACTAGTCTAGCTTTAATATCTTCTAACTTGGTATTTGGTTGACAACCGGTTGGAGCATAGGTGATACCATTACCTGAGGCTGACATCACTTCAAATTTATCTTCAAATGGAGGATTATTTAGGCTAACATATTTACTACTATCAATAGTTTTCTTTATTGCATCATTTTAAGCCATGAGTTCATTATGAGGATTGTTATGGGTACCCTTATCACTACCCTTTTTAACAACCCTAGAATAAATATTTGCTTTAACTCCATTCTTCTTAGTCAGGCCTAACTTTACACCTTCCTTCAAACTAGGGTTAATATTAATGTCAAATATAAGGTCGTACAAATTTCTAAGATTCGAACACTCTTTTTTAGTGTCTCCATTCTTTTTACAATGAAAACACGATCCTAGATTTCCTAATAGGGATACTTCCCATGCAAATTTTTATTTCTCTAATTCCAGTGAAATGATATCTAAGAATTCTATGTTGAGTGCTAGGGAAAGAAAAATTATAGCATTTAAATGAGGTAATGTGAATTTGGAATCCTCAATCTAAAAAACCAAACCAAGAGGTTTCACAATTTGAGAAATAAACGGCCAAAACTCAAGCTACAAGTTTTCCATTTCAATCCAATGCAGGGAGGAACAAGCAATAACTTGTTCAACATTACCTTTGATTGACCACTAAAAAGTCCTAAATAGTGACCAATCGACATTCCAATAATTCTTCTTAATACCCTTTCTTGCATTTCTTGAGACTTAACAAAGACCACAAATACTCTTTTTTGTATCATTCTGTAAAAAACTTACTTGAATCTCTAATTTTCTTCCCCATTTATTAGAAATTTAAACATCAAAGAATTTGTGCAAACGAAGACATTCCTTATCTAAACACAAAGAAAATAACATCTTTTAGATGCATAGCTTTAGCCATGCCCTCATTAGGAGAAAGAGAAAGTTTTAAAGTCACGAAGAACATATTTACCCTCTCGATAATTTTTGACAGCTTCACCCTTGACTTTTCCTCTCCCATCCAATTGATCTCAATTAATTGTGGGTCCTCTAGAGAGTTACACCTGTTCCCGCATAAAACTCCATTAAAAATTGTCAACGATAGACATTCAAGTCTAGATTGATTAGAAACCACTAATTTATATGAGGGTTTTATTTCCTTATTATCATTATCCATCATAGGTTTAATCATGCAATCACTATTTGAACCCTCCTTATCAATCTCTATCCCCATATCTACATTATCATCATTGTGCAACGAGCCCAACTTACACATGGGCAAACCACGTTACGAGCCGAGAGGATTTGACTCCAGAGACATGAAAACCCAAACTTAACCCAACAAAAATATTAAATAAAATAAATCGAGGAAAACAAAAATCCAAGGATGAAAGAAAAATAATGACAAAACAAAAGGACACCTAAGATTCATAGATTCCCAAGCAAATAAAGACGATTCCAAAAATAGAAAAGTAGAGAAATCACAGGTTCTACATTGTGTATGGTTGCAAATGGGTAACACATCACCTTCAAGATTCATATAGTTGTAGAGCCCTTCGAGATGTACTTATACAATTATTTTTTAACAATTATAACTAAAAATATAATTCTATAATAAAAAGACTATTTAAAATTAATTATAATTAAAAGGAGTGTTGGGTGATGCAATGCACTCCCCTGCCCATAGGTGGTTAATTATGTGGTGTTCCATGTTCACTAACAGTCATGGCTATTGGTGCAACGACAAATGGGCCCTACAATTGGTATCAGAGCCTGGTTTTGGCCTGATCATGGGTTCAAATCTCTCCGGTGCCTTCCCGACCCGCATAAGCACCTGGTATGCGCGTCGAGGGGGAGATTGTTGGGTGATGCAACACGCTCCCCTGCCCACAGGTGGTTAATTATGTGGTGTTCCATGTTCACTAACAGTCATGGCTTTTGGTGCAGCGGTAAATGGGCCCCACAAGGAGCACATAAGTAATTTTAGGTATATAATTCACTTTATATTCTTAAAATATTTTTGATACAGAAAATAGGTTTTGATGGAGCCCTCAAACCCTGTACAAAAGATAGAAAGATAAATGTTAAAAGCCCAAACCAACAAAAGGACAACGAACAACAAATGTACAAAAAAAGGGCATAGACAAAGGGACAACCAAAGAAACAAAACATTAACCCATTTTCAAAAGGAGGTTAGCAACCTCCTTTTCCATCAAGTGTATTTTCCTAGCAACCTCTTTGATCTCATTAGTTTCATTGTTACCCGCGAAGGCTTTCTTCTTCTTACTGGCTTTGGTCCTTTTACTTGGTCCTTCAGTGATCTCTGCACCATCACCACCTTCCTATGGTATAGTAATGGCCTTATCCACTCTAGAACCCTCCAGCCTGCTGATGAGAGCTTTCAGGTTCTCATTAGGCGCCTTCAGAACTTGATAAATTTGATTATCTATTTCCCTCAGAGTAGATATAATGTCTTCCACTTTGTAATTAAGTTCCAACACTTAGGCTTCCAAACCATTGAAGGAAGCCAGGTCCACAAATTAGTTAGAGTCATCACTCTCCTCATCCCTTGTAGCCTTCTTACCCTTACCTTCCATCTGGTGAATTCTTTCATTAAACCTAGTGATCTGATGGTAAATCTATTTAATGGACCTAAAAAAATCTATCATACTATTTTTTTCATTATTGAAAACATTCATGTTACCTTCTATGTTGAAATTGATCATGATGATCATTGCTAGGTCAATGAGCTTCTGAAGTCCAATTTTCCCCTATATGTCGTCATGAATTTGCAAATTAATTTTTTCTCTGGCTATCCCCAACTGGATATTCTCCATATTCATATTTTTCTTAGTAATCCTCCCCTGTGAAGAGGCTGTGATAGTGTCCATCTGGTCAATCATCGGGTCATCCATAGGTTTCATGGAGATATCTTTCCCTACTGATCCTCCAAGCCCATCTCTTTGGTGGGGCTTTTCTCCCTACCCCCCACATTTGTGTCTTCCTCCTCATAAGAGGACCACTTTTCCTTATGTTTGGGGCTCTTCCTCTTATCAACAATTTCAAATTCCAAGTCCGTGTCCATTTCCTCTCCTTCCTCATCCACGTGCTCAAAGGAAGAATCCCTCCTACTTGCCTTTGATGGGTGCTTGAACTTGTCAGTTTTACTTTTTTTTTTAGTAGACCCCTTCTTCCCTACAATCTCCACCTCCTCAATATATGAGTGCATATCCTCATTGTTAGTGTAATTTTTTATTTTTCCTATTTTGCTAGTTTTTTCCTACACTTTTAATAATCTCGCTCAGGTTAATAAAGCATGTCTTATTAGGTGAATGGTTGTGAGGTGTCACCTTCCTACATGTGAGCATCCATTAGCTATCTTGGGAAGATACTTTGCTATCTTTAGTCCGATAGATGGTTGCTCCTCATTGGTTGTTGTTGCCACCTCCTCCCTCTTCCTAGCCTATATAAGCATGCTACCTAGCTTCTATTTGCATCTCTTGTTTTTGCATCCTCTTAATGCTATTTTGCTTCCAGCATTTGCATTACTCTCTTGGAGACTAACTCTATGATGCTATGTTGATTTTGTATTTGCATTCATATTTTAGATATTTACTCTTTGCACTAGTTTTCTGGGTTATTAATCTTATCAGATTCTAACATGGTATCAGAGCTTTTCTATGTGCAAGAGTAGATTTTAGTTTCCTTATTTGAGAGATTTGGGGGGGGGGGGGGCTAATAAACTTTATTGTAGTTTTTTGAAAAATGAAGTATGCTCTTCTCTTGCATCTTTGGATGATCCTGAGAATCAAAAAAGTTTTGACAAAAATGGTTTTTCTCTGGGGTTTCAATCTCAAATCTGACAACCAACTTGCATATTTGGAGTTTTCAATCAGTATTGTAGGTTCTAGCATGCCATTGATGGACTTAGGAAGCTGATCTAGCATTTTTATGTCATATTCTGGTTGCTGGGGTCATTTTTTGATTTTTGGAGCCATTTTTTTTACTGTTAAAGGCGTCTGATTTACACTACAACAACATCTTTTGTACATTAGCAAGAAAAATGCTTTCTGGGTTTTGTTCGAAACCCCAAAAAACCATCTAGGTATCTTTTAGATTTTGCATGCAAGCTGTATATTTTGCAAAATCATGCATGCAAAGCTACAGCCATACCCCTCTCCATTGGCAGTCGCAGATTTGAACACAGTTTTCAAATGTCTCGTTCTTGCTCATACGAACTCCGATTTTGATGATTCTTATTATGAACTTGGCTATTTTTTTGTGCTCTATCCACTAGTGGAGTTGTTTTTTGATTTTCATGCATGAATTCTTCAGAAATTGCAGATTCTTAGTCGTGATTGTGCACAGTTCTCATTTTGGAAACTTCGGAGGATCATAACTTTCTCATACGACCTTGTATCGAGGCGATTCTTTTTTTGAAAGTGCATGATTTTTCAAGTAGATCGCAGTGGTGCTATTTTTTTCCTTGATTATTGTGCCCAAGTTTCACTATTAGCATATGCTCTTCATGAGGAGGCCCTGTCAGTTTTTCTTCCGTAACTTGAGCATACAAACGTATTTTTTCGATCCAAAAAATGCGTCGAAAAGCTGGTTCTGAGACGAAGATGATGGTACAGGTTTTTTTGATTCTTGCTAGAGTATGGTTGCCTATTTTGGCAGTCAAAGCTAGATGTTCTATTTTGCCTTCCGGGAGCCATATCTCGCTCATTCGGACTGTTTTATGGGCTCACCAGATATCGTTGGAAAGCTGGTTCTATGAGTTATTCAGTTGCAGAGGTCTTTTATCTAGATTTTTCTCTAGGTTCTTTCTCCTTCGAGTTTTGCACTTTTGCACTCTGGCAGATTACTTGGATTCTAAAACTCCTGGAATCTCTTCTTCTGTTCTTTTGGCTCACTCTTCTTTCTGAATTTTGAGCATTGTATGCTTCTATTCTGTTGCATTCCTTTTTCTGTAAACGCACTGAGATAAAGTGCCTGCTTTTGCATATTTGGGATCTTGTACACCTTGTGTTTGTTTGTACTCGCACTCAGTTATAAAGTGCCATGGGGGGTCATGATCTTTTGCCATTTTGTGCTCATCCACCTTTGTCAAGTGAATTTTTCTTCCACGACATTAGCCCATGCAGTGTGTCGGTAACACCACCCTTTATCTTGTGATTGTACTTCTATTGCACTGTTGGTGTTCCTGATTCTTCTTCTTGCAGATGTTTTTGGCATTGCATTTCAGTGTTCCTGTCACCCCTCTCCCTGTTCAGCATTATGGGGGGGTTCACCTGTTGGCTCTATTGCTTCTTTGGTTCAGTTGAGTGATCTACGTATTCAATTTTTGTTCCTATGTACTAGGCGGATGCAGTGGCTAGGAACCTATGCATTTCGGTGAGATGGTTCATCTACTATATAGACACTCATTCATTCCTACCTTTGGAGGTCACCTCTTCGATTGATCAGCTCTTTAGACTTTGTCTTCTCTACCTGGTCATGCACTATTTCAGTGGGGGTTCCAACAGTTTCTTCTGACAATGTTTGTAGCTTCATGCTTCGGAGATGCTTCATGCTCTTTTTTGTTCCTCTCTTTGGGACATTTCCTAGATTGGAGGCTTAGTTTCCTTCATCTAGTTCTTTTTCTTGTATTGGGTACCTGATCAGGGCTTGTTGCCGGGACCCATTTTCCTGCTCTCATAGCTTTGCTAGGTTAGCATCCACCTAAGCTTCACTTATGGGGGGGTGTTAGTGTAGTTTTTTATTTTTCTTATTTTACTAGTTTTTTCCTACACTTTTAATAATCTCGCTTAGGTTAATAAAGCATGTCTTATTAGGTGAATGGTTGTGAGGTGTCACCTTCCTACATGTGAGCATCCATTAGCTATCTTGGAAAGATACTTTGCTATCTTTAGTCCGATAGATGGTTGCTCCTCATTGGTTGTTGTTGCCACCTCCTCCCTCTTCCTAGCCTATATAAGCATGCTACCTATCTTGTATCTGCATCTCTTGTTTTTGCATCCTCTTAATGCTATTTTGCTTCCAGCATTTGCATTACTCTCTTGGAGACTAACTCTATGATGCTATTTTGATTTTGTATCATTTGCATTCATAGTTTAGATATTTACTCTTTGCACTAGTTTTCTGGGTTATTAATCTTATCAGATTCTAACACTCATAACTTTCATTGTACTCATCCTCTAAGTCACCAAGGTTCCTATAGCTATATTTATGTAGTGAAGCTTTGGAAACCCCAATTTGTAGATGGGGTCTGTGATATTTCCCCTTGGATTTTTTCCTTTTGATCTTAATGGGCTCCAAATCCTCATCAGAGTGAAGGCCATTATTGTCCTCCATCTCTGTATAATCATCCTCTTCCTTATAATCATTCACTTCAACCTCAACCTCCTTACTTTCAATGATCTTCCCCATATAATTAGCTTTGATATCCTCATAAATTAGAAGCATATGATCATCATGAAGTGGGGGGTTGGTAATATCGTGGTCTCTAACACCATTGATGATATTGTTTAGAGAAGAGTAAAGATAAAAAGGAATAGAGATCTTCACATTGTGTCTAAAATGATTTAGAAAGACAAAATGGTACAAGTATACCCTAGAAAATCTACCATCCAAGGTGATATATTATACAATATACCTAAGAATAAACCTCCATAATTTCTTTAAGCAATTGGACTAGTAGTATGAGATACCTTTTTCTTGACAAGCTTCTTCCTCTCTTTGAGCTTCTTCAAAAAGATGTCGACAATAGAGTTAGAGATCTTCCTGTCCTTTTAGAATTTCTTCCTTGCAATCAGGATGCTAGTAATTTTGGAAATATACTCCTCGATGATGGAAATCTCCCTTGCATTCATGGTCAAACAACCTTCATTCCAATTTCCCAAAAATAATTGGGTAACCTATGAGTTACCTCCATAAAGTTTTTCCATAATGGTAGCTATGCCCCCTTTATCCAACACTTCCCATATTCGCTCCCTCTTTCTCCATTTTTCATAGTTTTTAGGTTCCCTTTTCCTCCTCTGACCCACCATTCTCTTCGAAACTTTCCTCATAGAGCTAACAGACAACCTTCTTAGAAATAAGAGAATAGCTAAAATGACAACCAAAGAGACCCATAAAGCATGTGAATTAACTATGACATAATTGAAAATACCACCGCCAATCATCCCACTCTTCGTAATTAAAAAAAAAAAACCCTCCTTAGCATCCATCACTATCTTCAACAATGAAACCTTCTCTGCCTAACATCACATCATGATTAATCCTTGAAATGATGACATCAGGCAAATTTTCATCCCAAGTTCTCAGATTCTGACATGTAATTGCCATGTTGGCCATAGCATTTGCAGCCCCATTGGCTTCCCCATTTATATGACTGACAAAAAACTCATCAAAGATAGTAAGGAGATTTATATTTTCCTTGATAATGTTATCTATGGACCAAGAGGGAGTAGAGAGGCCTTTTAGAAAATTGACAATGTTCAGTGAATCTCCCTCTAGCCAAAGTTTGGAAACACCTCTCTCTTTTGCCAACTTAGTAGTCTGGAGGGCATCCATGGCTTCGGCCACATGGTTAGTCTGAACACCCAAAGGGAGTGCCACTCTAGCCAAACCATGACCCAAATTATTTTTGATCATTCTCCTGCACCCAACTAGCCTAGGATTACCCTTAGTTGCCCCATCAAATTTTTCTTTGTACCAAGCTAAAGGAGGAAGGGTCCAAAAATAGCTTGCTGTTCCCTATTAAGCACCTGACCAATTAGGTATTTCCTGTAAAATCTCCTACCACCTTGAAAAATCTGCCTTAAATTTATTTTAAATCTTGGAGAAATATGCGGAGGCTATTGAAAGAATTCAAAAGAGGTTCCTTTGGTCAGGAGCTAAAGACCTTAAAAGAATATACTTGTAAAATAACGTTAAAGTTAGAAAGTCCAACAAATTGGCAAGAGAGAGGAGAATATTGCGAGACAATAGCAATGACCATCCACTTAATCAGATACCAGGTGGGAATAAACCAATAAAAAAGGGTCAATACCAAGGTTTGTATCCCATTTATATGTCACCCTCCATTCACCATTATCTCTCACAATAAGAAAGGAAAAATCAAATAATCTCTACACAAGAATTGAGGAATCTTTAGGAAGGTGGCACTAGTCATGAGGCTTAACGTGACAAGGTAAAAAGAGGGTATAATATGCTATTTCAATATTATATTAATATTGAATATTGTAATAAGAGTGTGATCCTCACAATAAAATGCTTATAATTATTTATTAATTCATTTATATAGTTAGATATAAATGAACATATATCAAAAATGGTCAAAAGGATAATATACATGATTATTTAAACTTAATATTATCATAAGGAGATTAATAGAAGCTTTCACAAGGGAGATAATTGATCTAAACTTTGATTGGTCTTCTACACTAGACAAAATAAAAGAACAACAAAGGCTAGGGTGGTTTGATATTCTAGTGGGATCTATAGGTTTAGCGATGCTATAATCAGTCTCCAAGTGGGAGGTTATTATTATGGAGTCTGATCAGTCTCCAAGTAGGAGATTGTTGTGATGTGGAGCCTAATTAGACTCAGAGGTTTATTTGGCATGATTTCTTCCCAGATTATTTCTACAAGGGTTTGTGGGCAACAACCCCAAGATAGGGTCAAGTGGCAATGTCCCAGGTTATAAGGTGGGGTCGAGGGGCAACACCCCCACGGGGTTTTTTGGTGGCAACACTACCAAAGCATAAAATGACCTTATATTGTAAAAGGAATTGGGTGTTATTTTTCTATTGGATGAGTTATTCTAGCCCTAATTTTGTAAGTGAAAAAATCTTGTATAAAAGGCTTAAGGTTAGGGATTTCATAATGTATGGTGATATTGTAGCTTCTTGCTACACTATTGAGCTATAAGGGATTGCAGATTGTAATCACTGGATAATAATAATATTGGACTTTCTGTTGGTGGATGTAGCCCAGGCATTGGGTAAACCACATTAAATATTTGTGACTTGTGTCCTCTTCTGTGCGATCTATTATTTTCTGATATTGGTTATATTTGCATGTAACTATTATTTTTTGTTTGTGGTTAATCCTAACACACTCAAGTCTACATGTACAATCTTTATTATTTCTGTAGTAGTGAGCTTCTTGTTGGGAAAAGAAACTTTCTTCTACTTAGCCATAATACATTCTTTGCAAACAAAATTAGTAGGCTACATGATTCTAGGTAAATCTTTGACTGTAAATGTGCCACTAGCCTTCACAATATTCTCAAAGTTTATGTGATAAAATCTTATATGCCATAACCAATTGTTATCCACTTTTACAACTAAACAAGTCATCTTAGTAGGGTTCAATTGAAATACATTACCTCGTGACCTTGTACCAATTCCAATCAACTTACAATCTTTGTCTTTGATAATTCATGTCTTCTTTGTGAATTGTAATAGATAACCTTTATCAACCAACTGTCCAACACTCAATAGGTTATGTTTTAATCCATCAACAAAATAAACATTGTTAGTATTAGTCTTTCCATCAAGAGTAATAGATCCTATCCCTGTGATGTGACAAGTTGTATTGTTACCGACTCTAATGATTTCTCCATCATGATTTCTAAACTTGACAAACTTATTCATATCTCTAGTCATATGATGTGAACATCCACTATCTATAGTCCAATCAGATTTATTTTCAAATTGTGAAACTAAGGCCTCTTCTTTTCCAATATCTCTTTCAAGATTTTATTCTTTTATATCCACAAATCCTATTTCTTCATCATTTTCACTCTAAATTCTTTCCTTAGACTCATCATCTTCATTTGTATAAAGATAATCTCTAGGTCTTCTAGGCTTAAAATTCCTCTTATAACTTTTCTTCCTTTTAGGATATTTAGAAGCATAATGACCAAATTCATTGGAAATCTAACATTTAAAAATATTCTTACCATCTGGATCTCTTCTTACAAGTAGGGCTATTCCTTCTTCAAATTTCCCATCTTCTTTAGATTTGGATCTATTGCTGCTGGCATAGTCTCCATTGGTGCTTGCACTTCTTGACAAAGAAGAACAAACATGTAATGCACTAAAAGTTGTTTCTATTGTGGACAATTCTCTATATTCCTTCAAGCTTACTTCTGTTGCTTCCAATCTTCCAAGCAGGATTTCTCTAGTAAACTTCTTAGTGCAAGGTATCACTTGTTCAATCATCTGGATTGTTCGTCTGAATGGTGGTGTAAATATTTTCAAAATCTTCTAGATAATTTCTTCTTCATATTTAAATCCTTCATAGGACTTAATTCCTACAAAAATCTTAGATATTCTATCAACATAGTTTCTCATAGATTCATCTTGCGTCATTTTAGCTTCTTGGAACAAATATATCCAATTTTGTAATGTGGTTCTTTTATCATGCTTATCTCCTTCAAAAGTAGATTCTAAAGCTTTCCAAATTTTAGAAGATGCCTCTAGTGATTTTATCCGACTCTGTTCATTTTCAGGAAGAGTTGTCAATAATGTTTCTTTGGCAAGCATATTGTATATAAACAAACTCTTTCAACTTCAATACATTCGTCAAGCTTGCTTTCTTCCACAATATTTTTTATCATTCTTTGTCAAAAGCCAATATCCTTGATCCATACATAGAGAATGAGTCTTCACCTTCTCCTTCCAGCTACCATAGTTAACTCCATCAAATTTCAAACTTTCTTTTCTGAAGTGACCCGCCATTGATCTCTCAAAGCTGTTAAGCTTTCTCTTCAAGGACCTCAAGCTATGATACCAATTGTTAGAAAGTAAATTCCACCTATATAACTAAGTGGGCAGGGGGGGGGGGGGGTGGGTTGTTAATCAATTATCCAAGTATAAAACATTTATCATCCTTTTTAATCCTTAAGCATGTAATCAATATAATGAACAACCATATGAAGATACTTATACACAACAACACCACATATATTAACTAGGGAAACCTTTGATCAGAGGGAAAACCCCAATGGAGATGGTACCCACAAAATGATGTACTAATAGAAAAGTTCCTCATTAAATGAAAAACCATGTTAGAGTCAATGAAATACATTCAATATATATCAGTCCTTGTGTAGGAGGCTTTGAATACTTGTTAGGATATTCCAATATTGTTAGGAGTTGTAGAAGGCAGATGGATCCACTATCCAAACAACTTTAGGCGCAAGACCACAGAACTCACTATCCAACTAGTCTCTATATTATTCCTTGTAGAATAATAGAAATTTATAGCTCCTTCTCTATCCTTTGACTGGACCAAACCTCTTTTGATCTTGAGATGAGATCACCAACTCCACATCCAATAATTCCTTGGATCACTTACTCACATTTACCAAATACTTCACATATCACACTTGAATTACATACAATTCCACACTTCATAACAAGGAAAATATCCTTCCTTTATGCCATATAATCAAAATAATTTCTTGAGTCGGCCTCGAGGCTTTCCCAATTAATTATAATAGAACCTCATTAAGATATTACAAAAAATTACATCTTTTCACAATTATAAATTATTGTCAGCTCAGTCCTTACAATTTCTCATAGATGTGATCTTAGACCTTGCACAGTCACTGAAATCATCATGAAGTTATCTTCTGTCATTGTCTAACTTCACATATCATGATTCTACCTCTGTTAGGAGAGACAATCCAAACATCAGAAACTGCTTCTCAAATACTCTATCTGTATATTGTCCTCTATAAATCAGACATATCTTCTGCATGTCTTTGACTTTCTTCATGTGCATTAACCATGTCATTAGGATACAATGTAAAATACATCCTTAACTATGCTTGACTTGACTATCAATACTCCATCTGTACGACCTTGTTCTCTGTCTGCTACTTTTCTAGTCTTCACAAAAATTATACTATGTTATTATCAATGACAAACATAGTCATCAATGCAACATGTCAATCATGCTAACAATCTCTCCAAGTACTCTAGAAATTCTTAGGATACCCCCCCAAAGGAATACCATCATCATTCATGCTAACAAATCAAATAAGTTCTAACAATAGAAAAGAAGACCTAAAAACCACTAACACAAATAAGAGCATATAAATAAGATCTAGATGCATGAAATAAACTATCCAACTCCAAAATTGTACAATGGAGAAAATATGTTAGATTCACCAAAATATTTAGGGGGAAAATGGAGGCAATGAATTTAATCTTAGCTAAATGAAGTGGTGGGGGGGGATTAGTTATGTTCAGTTATGCTACACTCTCTTCAAACAATTTTAGTACCAAACAACATAAACAATCACTTGGTGTACACATTCAACTAATCAATTAACTCTTTCAATCACTTTACTCCAAATAATTCATTCATTATTATGTTATAACCAATTGACAGTAATACAACTTAGTAATTCAAAAATAAAATAACATGTAAATCAAATTATAACATAACAACATTCACATATTTGACACCAAGATTATTAATGTGAAAATCTTGTAAAGGGAAAAACACCTAGGACTGGCAACCCAAATTTTTCACTCTTGTAAAGTGAGCTTGACTAAGAGCCAACCTTGGTTACATATGCAGTGTCAATGTGACCTTGTTAGAGAATTTTAACCAAAAAATCATATAGAACTTATCATTCCTTAATCATGTCTAAAGAGTGGCTTGCTCTAATGGACTTAAAAATATCACTAATCAATGTTACCATATAGGATTTCACTAACTTGTTAGGTCCACTCAGTCTACAATATTTTTTTTCTATAATGACTAGAAAGTAATAGTATAGAATGATTTGTTAGATATAACACTACCTTGCTGATTTAGATCTCCTTTTTTGGTCTTTTTCTGATCTCTATCCTCTAATATCTTTACTATATTCTCTTGATTGGTTGATTCACTCCTTCAACCCTTTCTCCTTTCAACTCTTCTCAGTTCACTTGGTTCAACTATCTTCTTTCAACTTCAAAAACTTCACACTTTGATCTCCTTCCTTAGTATCAACATCCAACCAGGAAAAAAAAAACTATCTTAAACATCTCCTTAAATAGTTTTCTATGTTCTTCTAGATTCTTCCATTTATTGTCACTTAATCGTAATCGTTGATATCATATTTTACCAAATACAATGTATCTAGCCACTTAGAAAATTGATCTTTCATAGAACTTTGTGCATGTCTTTATGCTTCTTCAATCTCCATCATCATATCCTTATTGAATTTTCCTAGTTGTTGATCTTGTAAAAAAATTTGACTTGTGCCTTTGACCATCTTGAACACTCCATATTTCCATAAAAAATCAGCCTCATATTCCATCTTTACAATCTTGTTCTTCCATCTATTACTCTATGAACATAACATTCCACTCAGGTAATATAGTATTCGGTCAATACTAGACATGCTCAGTCAATACTAAACTTTCAACTTAATTTTTCCAACTACTTGATTAACATTATAGCCACTTGACAAATATTTATTTCCTTATTTAACCTTGTTACTTGGTTTAGCTTGTGTAGTTTAATACATTACAATATTACATGATTGTAAAATAATCAAACCAACATTACATTATCATTGTCCAACTCATTCAGTTGTCCATTTAATAACATAATTATCATCTTTGTTTTCAACATACTTTCTTCAAATCCTCTTCATCAATAAAATGACATGGCACTCTACTAAATTAGCATAATGTCTAGCCAACTAAGACTTGACATCAATGAAAATACAACTTATATGACTCTTTTACATGCATTCATAGTATTACCAATTACATTATCAATTGGGACTAACAATATCCCCCTTTGGCATTGATGGAAACACATAACATATTATTTTACATTACAAAACATTATATAAGATAATCAAATGTATGCATTGTTAACAATACAACTTTATAACTATTTGTCTTCATCATCAGGTTTAATATTTCTCCCCCTTAGGATATGATCTTCTTTAGTCCAAATTCACTTTGATGTCTACTCCCCCTTTTCATAACATTCTCTGGTTTCCTCATCTTCATCAGGAACAACTCTGATATTCTCCTTTATTGTTCCTAAAGTGTGAACTCTTGCATCAAATTCACAAAGATATTTTTGTTCATTCATGAATCGATGCAACATGCATCTTCACCTAGTGAATTTTGGATAGAGGCATGACCCCTAGTTTACCTCTTAGATACTAAAATGCATCCTTAGTCAATGGCTTCATAAATATGTCTGCAATTCTCTCTTTTGATTGCACATATTCAAACCTTATGTGTTTCTCTTGTACTTGATCCCTCAAATAATAATACTTGATTGATATGTGTTTTCTCTTTGCATACATCATCATATTTTTTGAAATATTTATTGCACTAGTGTTATAAGAGTAAATAATAACACACTCAATTATCTCTTCTTCCATACCTTACAACAGTTTCTTAATCCATACAATATTTGAATAATTGATTGCAACAACAACATATTCAACGTCAACAATAGATTGTGAAATACAACTTGGTTTCTTACTTATCCATGTTATCAATATTTCTCCTAAAAATAAAGCTCCACCACTTTTTCTTTTTTTTATCATCAATATTTCCAACCCAATTAATATCTTTGTAAAATTTAAGATTAAAGTCACCATATTATTTGTACCATAGGCCATAATCTTCAATTCCTTTTAGATATCTGAATATCTTTTTCACAACAGTCATATATCTCCTTTGGATTAGATGAAAACCTTGCAACTATACCAACAACATGTACAATATCTGGTCTACTATGTATAACATACTATAACTTACCAATCATAGATCTCCATTGTGTCTCATTTACCTCTCTAGTAGTATCACTCCAATCACCATAGGTGTACTAACTGGCTTAGACTCGTCCATCCCAAATATCTTCAATATCTCTTTCACATACTTAGATTGTGATGCAGTGGATGTAACCCAACATGAGGTGATCCAGGAAACCAACACACAAACACACAATGAAAAATGAACAAGAGGAGTGAGATTCAAATCTAGAGAGACAATATATCATATATTCAAATCAAGAAGTTTACATCCAACATACCTGATTGTACAACCTTTCAGGTTATGACCATTACAAAGAAGAATACATCTTTCAAAGAAGAATAGATCTCCAGACTCAAATATGAACTTCTACCTCCAAGCTGCTCTACCTAATTCTTTCCTACACTCCACCTAAGACTCCTCTACCAAACTTAATGATTAAGACTCTACCCAAGATCCATACTTATACTAATCTAAGCCACAAGTCATCCTAGAATGCTAAAAACTAAAATTAAATACTTAAACAGCCAGAAGTCGACCTTCATCAACAATTAAATGTCCAAAAATTGATGTCCAAGAAAAATCATGATATCTCCTAGTTCTGATTGAATTAGAGCTTTTACTTTGAAATAAAGGTAGTAATTTAGTTTCTCTACAACCCCTTAAATGTGAAAAGTCTAATTCACAAAGGATAAGTGTGCATCCATCCCAAAAGTCAAGCACACAAAATTATCGCACAAAACTTTTAGAAATTGATACTCCAGGAGAATCACCATATCTACCAACTTATGAGGAATTAGAACTTTCACATTTGAAAAAATAAATTAATCTAGGTCCTCTTCAATCCTTGAAATAATAATCCTCTCATTCATTGCACAAAATTAGTTACATAGTTTGCAACAAGCACCCAGAAACCAGAAAAACACAGTTCCAACAGCAAGTTAAAACTAACTCAAACTTCAACTCAATCCATATCTCTATGAAATCATGAGGAAAGGTTCTCCAATGTGTCTCCAAAAAATCCCTAACCATGAAAAGAATAACTCCACCAAAATCCAAGCTCGATGCTCATGCATCAGACTCCCCAAGTAAATAGAAAAGTATGTCCCACACTTTAATGCCCAAAGAAAGATCTGCAACCAATTTCATCTTTACCAAAGGTTTCCACTTCATAAAAGTCAATAGAAAAAATTTGAAAATAAACCATCTATGCTTCATCCATTCCAAAATCAAAATCTCATCCAACCAATCAACATACAAACTCAACTGAAAATCACAATGCTCCATCTGCAACTTGTCATCAACATCATCCATAATATCATCCTCATACATGAAAACTAGATAAAAAACAATATCCAAATTATAAACCCAATCATCAACAATATATAAACTCAGATCCATCATACCAAAAGCATATAAATCCATAACATAGGAATCTTCCACCAAATCAATAGCAAATGAATCCATATCAGGAACATGCAACAATAACCCTATGTCATCCATACTCATAATAGTATATATATTCATTCTTCCATCAACATGAAAATCAACAACATCATCAAAATCCACATTAGTAGTAACTTCCATATCCTTTAGCATCTCAGCAACAACATATAAGTTCAGATCCATATTAGCAACAACAACATCATGTAAATCCATATCAATAACACCTTTGAAACCTTGAACCATATTACTAGCAAGTAAATACATCTTCTTACCACAAGCAACATCTAGATCAACATCATTCATAACAAAATGAACATATAACTCTAGATCAACAATGACAGCAATAGATAAGTCCTCAATCACATCCATTCTAACATTAACATCCTTCTGTATAATAACATCCAATTCCTTACCAACATAAGTGAAACTCTCCTCTTCAACAATCTCATTGTGCACAACACGATGCTCTATAGTTTCCATGTCAGATCTATCCACCTGCTCATGAAAACCAAAAGATACTTCCTCCATTTTAGCAAAATCATCATGTACTTCCACAATCTATCTTCTTCTCTTCATAATCTCTTTGATTGACCAAAAAACCTTCTTTCTAATCCTCAGATGCCAACTCAAATCAAACTTTTCTAGATAATCAATCCTTTCATGTAAATCATCCCAAAAAGAATCATATTCAACAAGATGTCTTCCACAATTTTGTGCTAACTCAATAGCTTCTACTTTGACTATCCTCAGTATGTCCAATAACTTTGGATGAATATTTCTCCTTCTTTGAACCATCTTTACACATAAAAACAACAATCAAATGGTGAGAACTCTGCAAGTGCAGGCCAAATCCATAGATCTGGCACCCTACACCAAATTGCCAACTAGCTAGGACTTCCAAAATCAAAATCCTTCTCTAATAAACTTTTCTCAACCAAGGTCTTGGTAAAAATTGCCTCACACTTTGGCAATCTACATCTATTCTTCATTACATCCCAACTAAATCCAAGATCTACATGTAAACTGCCTCACATTTGGTGCTCTATCCACACATTCACAACTCCATCACAATCCTGCTATAGACTGCCTCACATTCAGTGTCTGTCCAGAGACTCAAGAAAAAATCACTCTTAAGCTCCTCTCTACACTCCAAGATGGATAATCATCCCCAAAATAATTTATCAAAACCCATACTTATACCAATCTAAGCCACAAGTCGGCCCAAAATGCCAAAAACTAACATTAAATACTTGAAGAGGCACAAGTTGGCCTCCAACAAAAATTAACTATCCAGAAATTGATATCTAAGAAAAATCGCGATATCTCCTAGCTCCTATTGAATTAGAAAATGACCTTTGAAAAAAAGGTATAAATTTAGGTCCTCTATAGCCCCTTAAATGTGTAAAGGCTAATTTCTTAAGAATATCTATGCATCCATCTTGAAAGTCACACACAACAGACTGTTGCGTGAAACTACCAGAAATTGATACTCTAGGAGAATTTCCATATCTCCCAACTTATAATGAATTAGGACTTACAAACTTAACCAAAGATATCACTCTAGGCCATATTCAATCTCTATAAATTTCATCCCCTCATTAAATCTACAAAATTAATTACACATCCTGCAACAGGCACCCAGAAACCAAAAAATACAGTTCCAGCAACAAGGTACAAACAACTCAAACTTCAACTCAATCCATCCAATCTCTATGCAATCATGAGGAAAGGTTTCCCAATGTGTCTCCAACACATCCCTAATCATGAAAAACATAAATCCACAAAAATCCAAGCTCAATGCTCTTGCATTAGACTCCCTAGGTAAATAGAAAAGTATGTCCCATACTTTGATGCCCAAAGAAAGATTTGCAACCAACTTCATCTTTACCAAAGGCTTCTAGTTCATCAAAGTCAATAGAAAAAATATAAAAATCCACCATCTATGCTTCATCCACTGAAAAATTAGAATCAAATACATATTAGCAACCCAATCAGCATGCTCACACCCAAGAACAAACTGAACATAAGGCTTCATCATCAAAACCTCATCCACATTAGCAACTAGTGAATCCACATCAGTAGCAACAAACTCCATATCAACAACACTATGTAACTCCTTAGCAAAATATTCCAAACTCACAACACCAACCATCTCATTGCTCACAACAAGATGCTCTGCAACACACAACTCATCATTGATAGCAACTGGATCATCCATGACCAAGTGCTCTACAATTTCCATGTCAGATCCAACAAACTGATAATGAAAACCAATGTCTATCCCAACATCGAAAAGGTTAGGAATATCTTCAGCAACAACCTCCAGCTGCTCTATAAGTTTTGTATTAGACTTCACAAATTGATCAACAAAACTAACCTCTTCCACGTTGACCTTGCTATGCCATCTTCTCTCACAAACAAGTCCCTTTACTGGCCACACAACTCTCTTCTGGATTGGTAGACTCTAGCTCTACAAATATCTACAAAATGGCTTCCTCATCCTATCCTTATCTCGATCAACCAAACTAGTTTCAAATCGAGCAACCACATTCTTAGTTTGATCAACCAAACTAGCTTCAACTCAAGCAAATATCTCAGAAAACCTCCTTTCTAGCACACCATCAAGATTTGTAATCATCTCAGGGTCCGATCCTCTTGAAGCCATCTTCCAAGATATTCGTAAACCCTCTACAAAAAATCCTTCCCACACTCCTTGTGATAAAATTGAATTATTTGCAAGTCAGATCATAACCTACCACCTCACATGAACAATTAGGAACCACATCACAAGTCCAAGACCACGGATCTATAATCCACAAACTCTCTACGACCATGCCTTGACAAGATCAGTCTTCCATATTTGCATCCATCGATCCATCTATAAGCCCTCTACAATTGTAAGTCAGAACCATGATCTACCACCTCACAACCAAGAGATCTAGGACTCCAGAAAGAAAATCCATCACCAAATCAAGATCAACTCAGATCTACTTCTCCAAACCAAGTCCAGGTGCAAACTGCCACAACTTTGGCAATCTATCTACACACTCAAGAACAACCTTTTCTCTGATACCATCTGATGCAGTGCAAGGTAGGAGAATTCCCAAAGGAGATGTCCTAGCCCCCAACAATATAACCACACAACGAAAACACAACAACAAGAAACAACAATGCAAATACTGATACCAACTCACAATAGTTTGTTCATAAAATATAATTGATTACATGCAATATGCTTGGCTGTAAGCCCTTCGGGTTAGGGCCAAATAAAAATAGTAATTACAAAATTAATTTTGCAAGATTCAACAAGATCCAACTTACAAAAACCACTCTCAGCTAGTCTAGATACACAACTGGATAAGAACACCAAGAAGAATCCTCACTTGTACCCTCAAGTCCACCAAGAGATCCTCTAATTCCTAAGCCATAGCTCTAGCTCTTCAAATTCACATCTATCCTTCATTCCATCCCAATTGAATCCAAGATCCAAGTGTAAATTGCCTCACATTTGGCGCTCTATCTACAGACTTAGGAAAAACTCACTCTTCAGCTCCTCTCCACACTCCAAGATGAATAATCATCACTAAAAGAATTTACCGCAACCCCTACTTATACCAATCTAAGCCACAAGTCGGCCTAGAATGCCAAAAACTAACATTAAATACTTGAAGAACCACAAGTCAACCTCCAACAGAAATTAATTGTCTAAAAATTGATACTCCAAGAGAATTACCATATCTCCCAACTTATAAAAAATTAGAATTTGTACCCTTAACCAGAGATAGTACTCTAGGCTCTCTTCAATCCCTAAAAAATGCATCCCTTCATTCATTGTTTAAAATTAGTTACACATCCCACAACAGGCACCCAAAAACTAGAAAATATAGTTCCATCAGCAAGGTACAAACAACTCAAACTTCAACTCAATCCATCCAACCTCTATGCAATCATGAGGAAAGGTTCCCCAATGTGTCTCCAAAACATCCCTAATTATGAAAAACATAACTCCACAAAAATCCAAGCTCAATGCTCCTGCACTAGATTGAGTCACATATATACTTTCCTTTTTTGACAAACTTGTTATACATTAATTCCACATTGAGTCTCAGCCATGGTGGACAATGGAGATCTTAATATCTCACAAGCTCCATGCTTCAAGTCTCATTAATATCCACAGTGCTAACCCCATAGGTTAACACTATATTATCCACAAGTATGATTCATTAATATTAATTAATTAATATAATTAAACAAATATAATCCATAAACATATCTTTCTTACCATCTTCTTTTCTTGGTCCATGAGGCTCTATCCTTAGTTAGCCTTTCAATGAATCATTTACTTTCTAAAGTTATTCATTTCCTAATTATAAGGAAAGGACAACATATACTTTTTTGTTTCTTCTTTTCCAAGAGTCACAATCTTTCAAAATACAAATCCTTTGATAAGTCAAAACACTTCATAGTTATAATCATTTAAAAAAGTCACTTCATAACTAAAATCCTTTGGAAAAGCTGCAATACTTTAAATATTTGAAGAGTTGCAACTATTCATAATTATGACCCTTTCAAAGGTTCACATCCTTTCAATATCATTAATACCTTTTCAAAAAGTCACTTCCTTATTTTCTTCATATTACTTTCCTCTTCCATTTTTCCTTTTTGAACTCCTCTCTTTTCCTCTTCTTTTTTCCCCTCTCTCTAAAATAATCTTTCCTCCCTTTTATATCTTAAGTTTAAGAAGTCATGTCTATTTTTTAAACATCTCTTGACTTTTCATTAGATTTAGTTAATTTATATTATTAATTTACTTATTTTTGTTTATTATTATTTCTTACAAAATTCTATTTAGACAGTTAACATATTTTCTACAATAATGTCTCTTGTATTTAATTTTTTTCTTTATTTACTCACTAAAATCTTATTATTTTATAATTATTTAAAATATCATACTAAATATTATTTTAATGATAATATAGATTAAATAATTATTATTTCCTATTTTTATACTTTAGTATTAGTATAACATTACTATCATTATTTATTTAATAACATTGTATTATCTAATTATTATTAAAATTTTATCTTAAAATGGGGATATAATATCACACCATCTGAAATTCATACAACACCACAACCAACCACTATAGTACCAATTCCCTCCACTAGCATTCCCATCACTATTGTTGCTATCACACAATCTATATCCATGCCTTTGAACATTTCATGGCCTATCACTTCTCCAACACCTAGCCAAAACAGTACCACCAAACAAAACCCATATGCATCATTCCTTCTATTGGAAATATAAGAGGAGTAACTGAGAGGGGAGGGGTGAATCAATTACTACTAAAATAAATCTTAGATCTCTTAGATGTTAGTACAAAAATGCAAACTAAAAATTGAATACTGCTAGAGCTTGGTAAACACACATAAAATGCTGTAAGTCGGTTATAACTGAATTAGCTCAGTAAATGCTTAACATATAAAATTTTAGATGTTTTTTGCGATTACCATTACTTTAACTAAGTTGTAAACATATAAAAGAAAATAACATGAACACATTTGACACCAGGACTTAACGTGGAAACCCAATTTGGGAAAAACCACCAATTGAAACTAGTTACTATTTTCACTCTTCTAAAATGAGCCCTATTAGGAGCCAACCCTGTTAAAGGTTACAAAACACATAGTTCAAAGATTTAATTAACTTGTTAGGAGTGGAATTGCTAGAAGTTTTGAGACAATTCAATAGAACTACCACCTTGTTAGAGGATTTTCAAATAGTTGTTACACCAACTCTATTAAGAGATTTAGATCACTGCTACAATGGTTAGAGAGTAACAATGAGATGACTTGATTTGAATGCAACTGATTTGCTGATTACATATCTCTGTTCTAGCTTGTGCTTGATCCTTCCTAATTGAATATAGCTTTGCTTCTCCACAAGGATATTCTGCTTATCCTTCAAATTTGCTTCATCTTCTCATCATTAAATCTTCAATAACATCTTCATATTCTTTTTCATTCACTTTGAAATCACAACTTGAACTTATATCTTCCACTTTGTCAAGTCAGCTCAAATACAACTTAGAATAATTAATATTCATCACCTTGGTCGGCTGGAATCAATAGATAAATCAATTAAACTTAATATGTCAAAATAAGAAAATCCTTTGTTAGTCGACCTAGCTTGGTAGAAACTAACTCATAAACAATTTCCTTTGTTAACCAAAAGAAGCTTGGTTAACACTGCAAACTTGCAAAAATCCTTTGGCAACCGAGTGAGCTTGGTTAGCACTAGTTCCATCCAAATTTCCTTCATTAACCAAGTGAGCTCAGTTAACACTCACTTTTTGCATCTTTTCCTTTGATGCTTGAGTGAACTCAGTAGACACTGCCTTCTGAACTAGGAAAACATAGGATTGCTTAGTAGACATAGAAAACTATCTTCACTGCCCAAGTGAGCTTGACATATACTAATTGATAATGATTATGAAATTTGTGTAACTCCTTTGTTTTCCTAGTTTAGAAGGAAGTGTCTACCTAGTTCACTCAGGTGTCAAAGGAAAAGATGCAAAAAGTGAGTGTTAACTGAGCTCACTTGGTTAATGAAGGAAAGTTGGATGGAACCAGTGCTAACTGAGCTCTCTAAGTTGCCTTTGTGAGTTTGTAGTGTTAATTGAGGTTCTGTTGGTTAACAAAGGAAATTATTTTTGAGTTAGTTTCTACTGAGCTAGGTTGGCTAATGAAGGACTTTCTTATTTTGACATATTAAGATTAATTGATTTATCTATTGATTCTAGCTGACTAAGGTGATGAATACTAATTATTCTAAGTTGTATTTGAGTTGACTTGACAAAGTGGAAGATATAAGTATAAGGTCAAGTTGTGATTTCAAAGTGAATGAAAAAAAATATGAAGATGTTATTGAAGATTTAATGATGAGAAGAGGAAGCAAATTTGAAGGATAATCAAAATATCCTTGTGGAGTAGCAAAGCTATATTTGATCAAGAAGGATCAAGCACAAGCTAGAATAGAGATATGAAATCAAAAAATTACTTGTAGTCAAATCAAGTCATCTCATTATTATACTCTAACCATTGTAGTGGTGATCTAAATCTCTTAACAGAGTTGGCGTAACAACTATTTGTAAATCCTCTAACAAAAGGCTATGTCATGTGAACTTTGATAATCTGGTTAAGATAAGCAAACATAGAAGAGTATTCCTAGTTTGAAGATGCTTGACATGGGCCTATGCAAGAATTTTCAAATTGGTAAGATGGGAAAGACTAACTTCAAAAGAAAAAACTACCAGTCAGAAGAAGTCTTGGAAATTGTTCATACAGATTTATGTGGACCTATTAAAATAGAAAGCTATAGTGGAGAATTTTTTTTCATTCTTTTTATTAATGACTATTGTAGAATGACGACGTTAATGTATCTAAGAGAAAAATTAGAAGCCTTTCAAAAATTCAAGTGGTATCTGACAAGAGTAGAAAAAGAAATTGGAAATAGATTGAAATGCTTAAGATCAGACAGAGGTGGTGAATTCATCTCCAATGAATTCAATAATTTTTGCATTTAAAGAGGAATCAAAAGACAAGTATCAGCCCCTGGTACACCACAATAGAATGATATAGTTGAAAGAAGAAATAGATCTATAATGGATTGTGCAAGAACCCTGATGATTGAAAAGAAGTTTGCTCTCAAATATTGGAAGGAAGCTATCAACACTGCAATTCATACCTTGAACATACCTTGAACAAAGTACAGTTGAAGAAAGATTCAAACAAAACACCTTATCAGCTATGGTATGGCTATAAACCTAATGTAATTTACTTGAAAGTATTTGGCAACAAATGTTATATATTGAAAGAATCTAGAAAAGGAAAATTTGATGTAAAAGGTGATGAAGGCATATTTCTAGGATAGTCCTATAGAAGTAAAGCATACAGATGTTTGAATTTGTCTACTCATAAAATTATAGAAAGTGCACATGTTAGAATTGATGAGTTTGCAGAAAAGAGTGAAGAAGAAAGCAACAAGGAACTAGAAGATTACAAAAGATTTGTTTACTATGAACTTGATACCTTACCAAATCTATCTGAGATAAAAGAAGCTTCACCTCTCAAGTCCCCAACAGTTACCAAATTGTAGATAGTGCAACCCAAGTTATAGCCTGAAGGACCCAAGTCAAAATCATAGGCTAATAAGCTAGTTCAAACTAAGCCTTTATGGACTTGAGTCAGAGATAGAAGGACCCAAGCTTGAAATTGAAACTCAAGATGAAGATGGTGGAACTCATTCAAAAACCAAAGATCCTGTGTTAGCAAGATACGTTAGAAGACATCATGCACCTGATCAAATCATTGGAGACAAATCAGATGGAATAATGAAAAGAGGCAAATTAAAAGGTACATGTTTACTTATTGAATTTGAAGCTAGAAGTGTTAAGGATGCTTTGGAAAATGAAAGTTGGATTGAAGCAATGAATGAAGAGATAGAATAGATAGAAATGAACAAAACTTGTACTCTTGTTCCTAGACCCAAGGATAAAAATGTAATTGGTACAAAGTGGGTATTTAGAAATAAGTTGAATGAAGATGGAAAAGTTTCAAGAAACAAAGCAAGATTGGTGTGAAAAGGTTATTTTCAAGAAGAAGGTATTAACTATGGTGAGACTTTTGCTCCTGTGGCAAGACTAGAAGGTGTTAGAACCTTACTAGCATATGTAGCACATAGAGTATTTAAAGTTTATCAAATGGATGTCAAATCTGCATTCTTCAATGGAATTCTTGATGAAGAAGTCTACATTGAACAACCAAAAGGTTTTGTAGATCCTAGCAAAAAGGAGGTCTACAAACTACACAAAGCATTATATGGTCTCAGGCAAGCTCTTAGAGCTTGGTATGAAAGACTTCATAATTACTTGGTATAGATTGATTTTCAAAGAATAAATGATAATAGTAGTTTATATATCAAGGAAGGACCAAACAAGAAGATTGTGTTGGAAAAAATATTTGTTGATGATACTTTATTTATAGGAAATGATGACTTATGCAAAGCATTTTTAGAAGAAATGAGTAAAGATTTTGAGATGTCTATGTTTCGTGAGATAAAATTCTTTTTTGGATTGCAGATACAACATAACAAAAAAGGTATCTACATCACTCAATCTAAGTATATCAAGGAGATATTGAAGAAATTTAGAATGGAAGATTGAAGACCAGTTGGAACCCTTATGTCTACTAGACATAAGCTCTCCAAAAATGATGATCCTAAAGAAGTAGATCAGACCACATATAGATCAATGATTGGGAAATTATAGTATGTAGTGCACACAAGACCTGATATTGCTCTAGCAGTTGGAATAGTGCCAAGATTCTCAGCAAATCCTAAGGAAAATCACATGATGGCAATTAAGAGAATCATGAGATATCTGAAAGGTACTAAAGAATATGGTTTATGGTATAAACTTGGAGGCAATTTCGACTTGAAATTATTTACTGGTGCTGATTGGGCATGAAGTATTGATGACAGAAAAAGCACTAGTGGTGAAGCATTCTTTCTTGGTAAAAGACTAGTATCTTGGACAAGCAAGAAGCAAAATTGTACATCTCAATCCACAACAAAGGCAAAATATGTAGAAGCAACAATTAATTGTTCTAAGATTGTTTGGTTCAAACAATTGTTGGAAGGAATGAAGATAGAGATCAAAGATCCAGAAGTCATATACTGTGATAACACCAATGCAATTAACATATCAAAGAATCTAGTGATGGATACTAAAACAAAGCACATTGCAATAAAATATCACTTCTTAAGAGAGTTGGTGCAAGAAAAAGAAGTCAAATTGGAATATGTTAATACAAAGGAACATATTGCTGACATATTCACCAAGCCATTAACTAAGGATGCATTTCTATATCTAAGAGGTAAGATAGGGGTCATTTCCCTAACTAAAATTCACTAAATTAAGTTTAGTGATGCATCAACCAAAATCTATTGAAGATCAATTAGTTGGTGCAAGATTAGCAAAGGGCATATTGCAAATGAATCAATACTTAAGGTACATTGGTATTTATAGAATCATTGTCTTTGGCATGTGTTGTCAAAGAGGGAGAAGTTTATTGTCACATCTTTGAGAAATTTTTGGAACCAAAATAAAGTAAGGAACCAAAGAGGGAGAAGTTTTTCAAAGAAGAAGTTTTCTGAATGAACTTGGTAGCAGTTGTTGCAGACATAATCTAGTGAAAGGAAGAGCTCATACTGATAGAGGGAATTCTCAAGTCTAAATCCAAAATCTCATTGTGTTATGACATGTTGTGTTGCCATCAATGCCAAAGAAGGACATTTTTGAATTGATTAATTGTGTATTGTCCTTGATGTTACACAAATTTCATAATCATTATCAATAAGTATATGTCGAGCTCACTCAAGTAGCCTAGTTCAGAAGGCAGTGTCTACTAAGTTCACTTGGGCGTGTCTATGATTATGACATTTGTGTAACATCAAGGCAAATTTAGGGGAAGGGAGATCCTATAACACATGTCAAATAATTCTATATGCATTGTTAGGAAGCAACATATAGTGATATGTTCCTTATGCATCTATTCCCTAAAAGTCTTGGGGGTCCTTCTCTAGAATAGTTCTATCATATATCTTATGGGACTATGAATATCTTTGCTGAAATTTATGAAACATTTTTTGCACAATACACTCACCTAGTCGAGACAAAGATATTAGTGGTGGACTTAGTCCACACCAAACAGAAGGGGGGTGAAAGCCTTGCTGACTTCTTATAGAGGTAGAAAACCATCACCACTAGAGTAGCATGCAAACTAGCAGAAAAATAAATTGTTAAAATTGATAAGTAGGAGATAATTTCCATAACAAGTCAAATTGTGATATTAATATCAGGATTTAATTTTGTGATTTTGAGTCAAACTCATTGACCCATGTTTCATGAGTAGTAATTCAACATGAATCCATCTCTCATGAGAATAAATGGAACACTTAGCACTCATTGAATCTAGGTGATGCTCACAAGGGTGAAGCACCGAGACTTCTCGGGAGGTCACATGGGTCAATGAGTTTGACTTAAAATCACGTAGTTAAATCTTGATATTAATATCACAAATTGTTAAAATGTTTATCAGCAACACATATCCTAAAATTGCACATCACATGTGAATGAATTTCCTACAAACTTTCAGGATGTTAAAGAAAAAGGAATGGAACTAGAGCATGGACTCATTGATGATGGTCTCATAAAACTATATAAAGAAAATAACCATGACCATAGTTATCCTAATGATAAATCTAGGTACTAGAATAAAAACAAAATTATGGTAACTGATGGTGCTAACAATACAAAGCACATTCATGTACTAGGCTTTTCTCAAAATCAACACAACATCAATTATCAACCACAACAGTCTTACCAAAAAAACCATCTCAAGAACAATAGCCCTATTAACAAAAATAATATTATCAACAACAATAACCATATTGACAACAACCATATCAACAAAAAGGGTACCGATAGAATACATGGGAAAACCAACAACTTGCCCTCACAAATAGAAAAATGCTATATATGTTGCACTAGGACAAAGACCATGCATCCATAACAAGCCTAAATGATTTTATACTCCACTTGGTGAATCTTTGGATGCTATATTTGATATAATGGTAAAGAATGTTCTAGTGATCTTCCCACATACAAAATAAATGGATGATAGTACCCTAAAGGCACCTTGGTTCAAAGAAAATAAATAGTATGCTTCTCATAGAGTAAAAGGTCATACTACCCTCAAGTGCATGAGCCTCAAATATAGTGTACAAGACCTTGTTGATTGTAAGAAAATCATAATAGGAGGAAATGCACAAACCTCCTAAAATACAAAACTAAAAATCTACCAAAATGCTTTTCCACCCCACAATAATAACACAACAAAGACACCTATCAATGACACCAACAACAAAAAACAACAATGGAACACACAAATAAGGTGACTTTCGAGATAACAAGGATTACACTGCATGTTACATCAATTATGATAATCTTATTGGTTATATATCCAAACAAGAACCTTCAATTAATGTCATCCATGTCAAAGGCATTGAGCGCCAATGTGTTGTTACAACTTAGTGTGGCCCTATGAATTTTGCAAGACCAAATACGACTACCACCTCAAGAGCCCAAGGTCCACCTATGACTGCCACCTCAAAAGCCCAATAAAACATCTTGGAACACCTTGGGAATACACCAGCCCAAATCTCTATCTTAGATCTTATTTGCACAAGCTCACTTCATCAAGAGATCCTAAATAACACCCTCCATGAATCTTGTGTTCCTACAGACATAAATGACACAAAATTCAAAAATCTTGTAGGAAACATATTTGCACCATGTACATTGTCTTTTAAGCCATATGACATTCCTATAGTAGAGCCAAATCATATTCTCCCACTTTGTATAGTCATTATGGTTTCCAATTTTTCTGTCAAAAGGGTCATGATAGATAATGGTTTAACCCTCAACTGATCACAATCAAGGCATATAATAACCTTGAAAGAGCATCATAAGGAACTATTGGATTACCTATCAAAGTTGGTCCATTTATTTAGGAAATAATATGCCATATGGTTAATCTAAACCTACCATTCAACATCGTCTTCTGCCAACCTTGGATTCATCTAATAAAGGTGCATCAAATTTGTGCATACGAAACTAAGGTAACCATCCATTCTGACCTATAACCCTTTGCCTACTATAATATAGTAGAAGAATCCTACAACAACCATTGTCTAGGAATTGAAATCGACACTTCCATTGCTAGCTCTTCTGAAGATTGCCATGATTTTCACACCATCCTCACCTTCGCTTTATCCATCGTTAAGATCAACAACCACAAATGTGGTGAATACAACCTCACATATACATTTGTAGTCGATGCATTTCCCTAAGACCCACATACACAAGGGCGCCCATCACACCAAGGAAAAAAGAAGAATACTATCCCTCAAATCAAGCATATGGGAAAGCACACATTTGTCTCCAACAACATACTTTAAAAAAAAAAAATGGCACTAGACATAAGCGCTTGGATATACAAGGAACCATCTCTTAAGGGAAAAGATCTCCTAAACTATCTAAAAGATAAATATCCGTGTTCCCATAATCTTGCGACAGAACAATGGGACTATCAAGGAGGTGGCCTAGGCAAAAAAGAGATAGGCATTACACAACCTATAGAAGCATATTAAAATAAAAAGAAGAAAGTCCTTGACTTTGAATTACCCACAACTTGAGGCACAACTTAGAATGGTCACTCTTTCCTTAACATCCAAAATAAATTCATGGAAGTTGAAAATATCTTGAAAGATTAGAAAAGAGAGCCTATGGTGATACTTTTGATGAAATCTACCTAGGAGAATCTATCTACCACAAAATATCCATTCATCTAATTGATCTCTCACTTATACATCTTGAACTCATTGATTGGCATCATCCTAGCATACTCCATATTGATGAATTTTGAAGCAAGATTGTACTCCTAAGATTCATGGGAGCTGAAATATCACACCAGAAAGTCAAAGAATCAATATCATATGTCTACAAACTAGATCCAAAAGGTTACTTTGGGGAGTAGGAAATCTCTAGTCACAAAAGTTAAATAAAGGAAAAAAATCAAAAAATCAAAGGATCTCTTGGTCAAAACTCCCTTGGGGTACCACTAGACTCAATAAAAAAAGAAATAGCAATAAAAGACATATATGGTGGTGAAAACCTCACAGAGGCACTTGAAGATGGATATTTAATCCTTCCCTTATAGGATAACAAGCTAGAGGTATCATCTATCATCATTGAGGAAATCAATTCAATCAACATTGATACAATAGAGATCCCTAAGCTTGTTCACATCTCCACATCATTACTAGTACCCTAAGAAGGACTTGATAAAGTAATATGGGAAAACATTGGTCTCTTTGCATGGTCCTATCAAGACATGTCGAGATTGGATCCAAAACTAGTTGTACATTACTTGGCCATAGATCCAAAGTCAAAGCTAGTCAAGAAAAATTTGAGAGAGATTCACCATAAGGTAGCCTTGTTAGTAAAAGTAGAATTAGAGAAAATACTCACTACAAAAGTCATCAAACCTATTGATTATTTAGAATGGATCTCCAATATGGTCCTCATTAAAAAACCATCTAGCGACATTAGAATCAACACCGACTTTAAAGGTATCAATAAGGCTTTTCCTAAAGATGACTTTCCTTTACCAAATATAGACATGATTGTGGACCTTACAACTAGACATGAGATGTCGTCACTCATGGAAGGATTTTTAGGATATAACCAGATCCACATTGCATAAAAAGATCAACATAAGATATCATTCACAACCCCCTAGGTTACCTTCTATTATAACATGATGTCATTTGGATTGAAGAATTTTAGAGCTACATATAAGAGAGTCATGACAATTATCTTTCATGATTAATCTACAACACTCTTGAGGATTATGTAGATGATATCTTGGTCAAATCACTAGACAATGTGGATTGTATATATCACTTAGAAGAGGTCTTTGACCATCTCAAAAAGTAACATCTCATGTTGAATCCAAAAAAGTTTGTCTTTGGTGTCACATCAAGGAAACTTCTAGGATTCATAGTGTTGTAGAGAGGTATAAATATCGATCCCAAGAAGGTAAAAGCTATCATGGACATGCCTCTATTGGAAATATAAGATAGGCTAGGTTACTGAGAGGGGAGGGGTGAATCAGGAACCAATAAAACTTATTCTTAATTCACCAATTAATCCTTCTTATGTATTTTGATCTAATTGTATGTATGAAAAGCTAAAAGCATTAAAACATTCATAACACTTTGACACAAGATATGGCGACCCAAAAACCTTCAAAATAGAAAGTAAAATTAGGGTAGGGATGATACACACAAGCTTTAGTAATGCAGTATAAAGTTGGCTAGTTAAGGCTTACAATGATCACTTCTGATGATTTTCCCTATTAGGAGCAATAAGGACTGCTAGGTCCACCTTGTAAAAGGATTTACAAATCATATAATGAAGTATGCACTCAGCAAAGAGATTTACAAAAGACTTTTAAGTCTACCTTGTAAAAGGATTTAACTATTCCTCTCATTAGGATGAACCAATGGCTAATCTCTAATCTGCAACTATGATTTGCTAGTTGAGATTCCTTTGGAGTGTAATGATCACCTTGTTGTGATAGATGGATCTTTGCTGCTCCTTGTACTACTTATAGCCTTCTTATTTCACCCTTCTTCTCTCACATATATCTTCTCATATTCTTACATCATATCTATTTCTTTTCTACATTTAGATGTGATACAATACATTACATATATAGCAATCCAAATTACAATTCATCAAAGTTGGCTACAATACAAGTTTTACCAAAATACACAAAGTTGGCCCAACTGTTGGTACTCAGGTTCTGAAGACAAACTCATTGAGGTTCTAATACTCAGCAACCATTTTCAACACTTGGCATTGTCATGCTCTTGGTAGACGTAGAAGCTTGGTTCATACTAATCACTTCCAAGTAGTTTGAACTCAGTTAGCACTGGTGACTTAGTGAACATTGCAAAACTCGACATATAAACTAAATCACTTGGTTGACACTGCATAGCTCGGTCAACACTATTACTGTGAGCTCGATATAAATTGAATCACTTGGTTGACACATCCTATCTTGGTCAACACTAGATTCACATTACTAAAGCTGCAAACTCAGTAAACACTGGAGAACTCAGTTTGCATTAAGCTTGATTTACACTGATAATCATCAACTTGGTAGATATTGCTCAGTGCAAACTAAATACTATTTCTGAAACTCAGTAGCAACTATAGAACTCGGTAGAACCTGAATTACTTGGTTAACACTGTAAACTACAAGATAAGCTTGGTAGTTGCTAACCATTTAATTTAAGTGTGTGTCACTAATAAATAAACTTGACTATAATGTCAACAATCCCCCCTTTTGGCATTAGTGACAAAAACACTTATCAATCAAAAATTGAATTCTAAAAAAATTCAAGTTCAAAACAATCTTTAGTCTCCATTCTATGTCTTCAACTCGATAACATACTCTATTTTTGAGATTTTTCAAAAATGCTTTTGTAAGAGATATTTTCTGATCATTTGTACATGTATATGCATAATATTATGATGCTCCCCCACACCCCCCAATACACACACACACACACACACACACACACACACACACACACACACACACACACACACACACACATTTTACTTACTATATATCTCAAGTCTTTCATATTACATCTTCTCTTCTCATCTTCTTCCCCTTTATTGCATCTTCACATATTCTCCCCCTTTTTGACATAAATGCCAAAGGTGTATGCTACATGGCTGTAATGCCAAAATGTGACATGTGACAAGAAGTCAAAATGTACCTTTAAAATTAGTGACATCATCTTGTCCCAATTTTCTTGTAACACCTTGCTTGCATGCAATGTTATCTGTACTTTTGCTAATAACTCCATCATGTGATCAGCTATGGAGAAGTTGTTGTCATGGATGAGAGTTTTGACATGTGCAATGTGTTTCTGTAATGCATCCATATTTGGAAGGATCATGCCTTGAATGTTTACAAGTGTGGCCCTAATCCTAGCTTCTTACCTTAATAATTCTGCTTGCATATCAATTAGAAATCTGATCTTTGAGTAATAAGCATAACTGTAGCTTGGGTCAAGTGACAACTGGTGTGCACTTGCCTTCAAGTCTTCATCTATCTTAGAGAGTTTATCTTTGATTTCCTAAATATAGATAGATGTATCACATAATTTGTTGAATAATGAAATAACATTATTGGTAGAGGTTTCCAATGAGCTAAGGATAGTAGACAAGTCTACTTGATATATTGCAATTTTCTGTACAACTAGCTCCAATACTTTATTTTCAAATTTCTTCTCTACTTTGTGCAACAACTTTTCTTGCCCATTCAAATCTTCATTGAATTTTTGAACAACTTCTGCTAATTAAACCAAAATAGGTTGAGTACTATTTGTCATGTCCCCATTTTAACAAGACCTTAATAAATATTAATAAGTAATATCAATAACAAAATTAAATATTAAACTAGAATATTAAATATAAATATAAATATAATTATAATTAATTATAGACAATTAATATATACTATTCTATATAAGTCTCATAATACATATGATAATTAAAAAAAAAAAAACTAAATATATGTAATTTTTATACTATAATGTATCAAATTAATAAAAATAAATGAATAATATTCATATCGCTAATACTATTAAGAATGATAATATCATTAATATTATTATAGATATAATATATGTAATGTATAATCAAACTTATATAACATAATCTATATATTGATATAATATATATTATTGTTAATTTAATTATATAATTAATATAATTGTTATATTATGAAAAGACATGACTCTTACTATTCAAAAATATAGAGAGAATAAAAAATTGATAAAGGACTATCTGGGAAAGTAAGGAAAAGAAATATATGTAATGTTAGGTTTATAAGCTAATGTCCCGGGAGATTACACTATCAACCTCAGTACTAAGTGCATCTGCAAGTATGTTCTTTGCATCTTCTAGCACTTGGTTTTCTCTATTTTTCTCCTTTCTAAGCCTTTTTTGCTTAGCTTTCTTCTGCAATAGTACACCTACTATGTGCATTTGATAAGGATTCAGAGTAGAGATATCCCAATTCGGGATAACTATATCCTCATCAAGATCAATGTCTTCTTCTTTACCTTTTCCTTTGCTTGAAACTTTAGTAGTCGATTGAGGCTTTCTCTCAACTATCTTTGTGCTGATTATTTTCACACTGGGGATTGTAACAATAGTAGAAATAGAAGGACTAGCAAAAAAAGTAGATATTGCACTAATAGTAGAAATACCTAGTTGTTGTGTAGCCAAATCTGATGAAGGAGGAAGCACTAGCTACTCAGTAGATGAAGTGTTGATCACTTCAGTCAATGTAGTACTTAGTTGAACAGGTGCAAAGATTGGTGGGGTGCCTAGAATTGTAGTGGTTTCCACAACCAACTTGACATAAGCTTTCTCTAAGCTTGATGGCTTTAAAGCTTTGCTTGGAGAGTGAGGAAATGAGGCCATAACCGCTACTGCAATCTTCTCTAGGTTGGTTAACTCAATACTCTAAATCTCAGGGAGATTCTCCTCAAAAACTTCCTATTCTTGCTCCTCATCATCCATATTAAAGTCATCTAATTGTTCCTCATCATTATTGTCCTTTTCTTCCTTGTCATCTTCATCATCATTTTTAACACTGACATGAACAAAAAAATCACTCTTTTGATGAAAATTGTATATATTCTTCCATGTAGTTGTAGTTTCCTTCACCACATGTTTAATTTCAATAACCAATATCAAGAAATTATAGAATTTTAGAGTAAGTTTTTATTCATTCCTCTTCATGGAATCTTTTACTTCTTTGTCATTAAGACTCAACATGAACTACCTCAGAGTCTATTCAAATATATCCTTTCCAGTCTTCTTAGCATATTCCCATCTTGGGTTGATTCTTTCCATAAGTTCATTGGGAATCTACTGTACAAGTTGATTAGGTGAATATTTCCATTTACCTAACTTGGACATAATCATGTTGTCAACTTGCTTCTTCTCATTTTCATTCTTGGTCTCATATCTAAGAGATTTAAAGTTTTCCATGCAAGATCTTGAATCAATCTCTTTTAGTTTCTCTTGAAATGTATAGGTGGAGGCTTTTTGAAAATAACATCCTCTACCTCTTCTTCACCTAACTTCAACTTCTTTTTAGATCTGGATGCTCTTCTTGTGAATACTGCAGTAGATGACTTTGATGGTGACACAACCCAAGAACAAAATGGACACAACAGAAAAGGGAAATTGTATTAACTGAGAAAATAAGCTAGTACAAATAGTACAGAGAAAATAAACTTCAAGACATGCCCTAAGGGCTTACAATAGCATAAATCTGAAGATAATTTCTCCTTTCAGTACCTCCTCTCAAACTCCACTCCGAACTGCCTTTTACAATGCCAGAAATCTCCTTAAATAGACCTCAGAGGGTTAAAGACTAGGAGTAGATTCTAGAAAGTGCTAGTAGGCATCCACCAACCAAATAGAAGGTTCCAAAAGCTGCGTTAGAAGTCAGTGCAAATCTAGAAGAATCCAGAAACGGTAATCGAACTTTCGGGAGGCATAACGTTTGAACCGTAGCTCCGATTGACGAACCGTTTACATTTTCAAAAAGCTCTCAAAGCGCTCTATAGCCCTATGGAAAAGCTTTTATCATCCCCCATTTTTTGACCCTTTTCAAGGTCATTTAATGCCCCTAACTTGAATTTGAAGCATTCTTAGGAGGTCTCCAAAACTCAAAAAAATGCAATACCTTTCAAACCATGGGGCCTTTTGACCTGATTCTTTTTCTGGAATGCTCTAAATCACAATTACATTCATCTGGAAAATTCACACCTTCTAGGTCACCAAAATGATGGCCAAATTGCATGCTCCTATGTTTTTCAGGAATTTCAAACACACTGATAGTGGAACTGTGAGAGTTGGAACCTTTATTTGACCCAAATGGGTATCCAAAAATGAAAAGACATGAAACAAAAACTAAGTCTAAGTACATTTTTTTGGGTGACACAGGATTGCCCTTATACCTCTGGATGCTCCTGCATCAGACACCCAGGGTAGATTGAAAAGTGACCCTGTCACTTTATGAATGGTAGAGGAAATCTTAAATGGGAAACCTCAGCTGCTGAAATCCAAGTTGAGTCCTCGATCGATCGTCCTTTCCACTTCACCAAATACTCTTCATACTGCTTGTTTCTAGTACTCCTACCCACACGATGATCTAGAATGTCTTCTATCTCCTCCTTAGAAGCAGGAATTGGACATGGCTCTAACACTAGCTCCTCATCTGCACCATCATCACGATACTCTATTAAATCTGCAATGTTGAAAATGGGAGAAATCTGAATACCATCTGGCAGCTCCACTTCATATGCATTTCTTGAGTCATGTTTCTTCAAAATTTTGCAGGGGCCAAATTTATTCATTTTCAGCTTGTTGTAAGTACCGGCTGGAAATATTTCTTTTTGTAAGTGCACCATCACTAAATCTCCTACTTGGAATTCCTTATGTCTTCTCCTTTGATCAGCCCTAGCTTTATACTCTTGATTCATCTTGGTAATGTGTACTTGAACTTCCTCATGTAGACGCTTGATATGTTTAGCAAATTCTTTCGCTTCAGCACTTGTCCTCTCCCCTTGCTCTATCTTCCTCAGCTCTGGTGCAGTCCTTGGGCTACTCCCATATACAATTTGGAATGGTGATTTTCTAGTACTCCTATTTATAGAGTTATTATAAGAAAAATCTGCCTGTGGTAGAATCAAATCCCATCCCTTGGGCTTATCCCCAACTAAACATCTCAACAAATTGCCCAGATTTCTGTTTACCACTTCTGTTTGGCCGTCAGTTTGTGGGTGATGTGTGGAACTGAATTTCAAGTTGGTTCTTAACTTTTTCCACAATGTCCTCCAGAAATACCCCACAAATTTAGTATCTCTATCAGAAACTATGCTCCTTGGAAGACCATGTAGTCTTACCACCTCTCTGAAAAACAAGTCTGCAATATGGACACCATCATGAGTTTTGTGGCATGGAATGAAATGTGCCATTTTGGAGAACCTATCAACCACCACGAATACTGAGTCATTACCCCTTTGTGTCCTTGGCAATCCAAGAACAAAATCCATACTTATGTCCTCCCATGGCCTTGATGGAACATGCAATGGCTGATATAGGCCAGTATTGTGACTAAACCCCTTGGCAACTTGACAAACCTGGCAACTCTGTACAAACTTCTTCACATCCTGTAAAATTTGAGGCCAAAAATAATGTTCTCTAAGAATGGCAATGGTCTTATCTCGACCAAAATGTCCTGCCATCCCTCCACTGTGTTTCTCCTTAATCAGATTTTCCCTCATGGAACTCCTTGGAATGCACAATTGACTACCTTTGAACAACATGCCATCTTGAATCAAATAGTCTAACCACTTGGTTCTATCTACAACAACAGGTTCTTTACAAGCTTTCCATGCTTCAACAAAATCAGGATCCTCAGGGTACAAATTCTTGAGTTCATCAAATCCAACTACTTCAACCTGCATTACTGTAAGCAACAACTGCCTCCTACTTAGTGCATCTGCAACCCTGTTAGGTTTTCCACTTCTATGCTTCAACACAAATGTATAGCTCTGCAAGAACTCTACCCACTTCATATGCGTCTGATTCAATTTACCTTGGCTATTTAGGTACTGTAATGACTGATGATCAGTATACAAAAAAAATTCCTTTGGCAATAAATAATGTCTCCATTTCTGTAAGGCCTGAACTATTGCATAGAACTCTTGATCATAAACAGAATACTTCTTCTTTGCATCATTCAATTTTTCACTAAAATATGTAATAGGCTTACCTTCTTGGCTTAATACAGCCCCAATAGCACTTCCACTAGCATCACAATCCACCTAGAAAACCTTTCTAAAATCTAGAAGTGCCAACACAAGCTATTCTGTCACCTTCTTCTTCAGCAATTCAAAACTTCTCGCAGCTGTTGCAGTCCATTTGAACTCTTTTCTATCCCCTCTTATTGTATCAGTTAGGGGTGCACATATGCCACTAAAATTCTTAATAAACTTCCTGTAAAAACTAACCAGACCATGAAATGATCTTACCTCAGTAGCAGACCTTGGAGTAGTCCATTCCAAGATGGCTTTTACCTTCTTCGGATCCATTTTGAGACCTTCAGGTGATATAACAAACCCCAAATAGACTAAATCCCTTTTTGCAAAGTTACACTTCTTCAGATTAATTAACAATTTCTCTTCCCTTAGCCTTTCAAGGACACTATGAATATGCAATAAATGTTCTTCCAAAGTCTTGCTGAAAATTAAAATATCATCCAAATAGACAATAAAAAATTTTCCCAAGAACTTCTTAAGTACCTCATTCATGAGCCGCATGAAGGTGCTTGGGGTGTTCGTCAATCCAAAGGGCATGACTAACCACTCATAAAGACCCTCCTTGGTCTTGAAGGCTGTTTTCCACTCATCTCCTTCTCGAATCTGTATCTGGTGATAACCACTCTTAAGATCTATCTTTGTGAAGTATTGAGCTCCACTCAAGCAGTCCATAATATCATCCATCCTTGGCAAAGGAAATCGGTACTTGATGGTGATCCTATTTATAGCTCAAGAATCTGTACACATCCTCCACTCTCCATCCTTATTTGGAATCAAGCCCTTCCTTAATAGCTCCTGAACCTGTCTATTTAGCTCCTCTATTTCAGTAGGAGTCATCCTGTGAGCAGCCTTGTTAGGAAAACTAGCTCCTGGAATCAGATCTATCTGATGACTGATTTGCCTTACTGGTGGCAATCCATCTGGAACATTATCAGAGATAATATCTCCAAACTCCCCTAGTAAATCTGAAACTTCAACTGGTATTTCACTACTACCTTCTTTATCTTTCCAAGGAATCAAAGCATAGCACATATGCTGGTGTTTCATGCCATCTAAAAACTTCCTTCCATCAACAAGAAAAATCCTAGCACTGCTACATACCTTGTCACCTTCCTTTTTCATGGGCTTCAATTTGTGGCAAACTCCATCCTTTGTCAGAGAGTATGTGTTTGCATGCCCATCATGTACTGCATGTCTATCAAACTTCCATGGTCTACCCAACAATAGATGGCAAACATCCATCAAAATAACATCATAGAGAACTTCATCATGGTAACTCCCAATTTTGAATTTAACTAAACATTGTTCACTTACCAGGACCTTATGATCATCTTTTACCCAAGCAATCCGATAGGGCTAGGGATGTTTCTCCCTCTTGAGCTTCAGCTTAGAGACCATCTCTTCTGATACCAAGTTATCAGTGCTACCACCATCAATGATCACATCACAACATTTATCCTCACACTTGCATCTGGTATGGAACAAACTCCTCCATTGTCCTGGTTCAATCTCACCACTTAGTAGGACGCTTTCATTTACCAAGGTCTCTCCTCTTTCTGCATCCTCTAAATGTGATGATTGTGCATCCTCATCCACATGAGCAACCCTAGCTTGGCCCTCAGCTCTCCTATCTGTCCTTCCTTGTCATTGAGGGCATTCAAAGACACGATGACCTTCTTCATTGCAATGGAAATAGGTACCAAAAAAGCCTCCTCTTCCTTGTCTACGTCCTCTACCTCTTCCTCTCTGATTTCCAAAGTCTTGGTCACGGGAGCGGTTGAAACCCTCATTCATCTGGTTCCTGCTAGTACCCTCATATTCATTTTTCTTTTGGGTTTCATTGCGGCCTCCAGATGACCTACCGCTTCCCCTTCCTCCTTGACCGTGCCCTCTTTGTCTTCCTTCAAACCTTTTATTTAGCTTCTCTTCAACTCGTAGGGAGAACTGGTATGCCTCTTCAACGCTGGTCATTCTTACCAGGCTTAATTCCTCCTGGATGCTAGGTCGCAACCCACTGATATAATGAGCAACCGTCTCCTTATTTGCTTCTGCATACCCCGCTCTAATCAAGAGTCTGTAAAATTCCTCTATATATTCTTGGACGGATCTTCCTACTTGCTTTAAGCCATGCATCTTCTTAAACAAATCAAGCTCGTAGTCCACAGGAATGAACTGCTTCTTCAATTTGTCCACCATGCGATCCCATCTTGTGATCTTCTCCTTTCCTCTTCTGTTTCTTTCCAATTGAACCTCTTGCCACTAGATTTTGGCATAGCCTTTCAATTTTTCCTTTGCAAACTTAACCCTATCTGGGTCCTTGATATCCTCATACTGAAAGTATTCTTCCAATTCATTGATCCAATCGATCAACTCATCTGGTTTCAAATTTCTTGAAAATACACCCACTTCAATTGTGGGTCTTTTTCCAAACTTAGTAATGGCTCTAGAAAGCCTTTCTTCTACATGATTCAGAACTTCCCCATCAAATTCCCCTTCTGGTCCCATTACTTCTTCTTCATTGTCATCCTCACTGTCATCACCTGCGGCAACATTTGCTCCTCTATGGAGCTCCTCTTGCAATGCCTACACCTGCCTTTGGAGGGCTCTAACCTCCTCAGGATTAATAGCTCTGGCCCTTCCACCACACTCTCTTCATGGAGGCATCTTCTTAACTCAAACCCACAACCACACAGTCCTGGTGCAAACTGCCTCACAGTCGGCGTTCTGTCTACACACTCAGGAAAATCAGCTCTGATACCACTTGATGGTGACACAACCCAATAATAGAATGGACACAATAGAAAAGGGAAATTGTATTAACTGAGAAAATCAGCTAGTACAAACAGTACAGAGAAAATAAACTTCAAGACATGCCCTAAGGGCTTACAATAGCATAAATCTAGAGATAATTTCTCCTTTCAGTACCTCCTCTCAAACTCCACTTCGAATTGCCTTTTACAATGCCAAAAATCTCCTTAAATAGACCTCGGAGGGTTAAGGACTAGGAGTACATTCTAGAAAGTGCTAGTAGGCATCCACCGACCAAATAGAAGGTTCCAAAAGTTGCGTTAGAAGTCGGTGCAAATCTAGAAGAATCTAGAAACGGTAACCGAACTTTCAGGAGGCATAACTTTTGAACCGTAGCTCCGATTGATGAACCGTTTACATTTTCGGAAAGCTCTCGAAGTGCTCTATAGCCCTATCAACAAGCTTCACTCATCCCCCATTTTTTGACCCTTTTTGAGGTCATTTAATGCCCCTAACTTGACTTTGAAGCATTCTTAGGAGGTCTCCAAAACTTGAAAAACTGTAATAACTTTCAAACCATGGGGCCTTTTGACCTGATTCTTTTTCTGGAATGCTCTAAATCACAATTACATTCATCTAGAAAATTCACACCTTCTAGGTCACCAAAATGATGGCCAAATTGCATGCTCCTATTTTTTCAAGATTTTCAAACACACTGATAGTGGAACTGTGAGAGTTGGAACCTTTATTTGACCCAAATGGGTATCCAAAAATGAAAAGACATGAAACAAAAATTAATTCTAAGTACATTTTTTTGGGTGACACAGGATTGCCCTTATACCTCTGGATGCTCCTGCATCAGACTTGGTAGGTCTGGTTATGATAACCTTACCTTTCTTCTTGATTGGATCTTCTTTTTTTGATTTAATTTCTTCTACCTCATCTTTTGCATCATCTTCTTCCATATCATCTCCTTTTCCTTTTGTCAATAAGAGAGTAGAACTTTCTTGCCTCAGTTTTGCTACCCTCTTCTTTCCTTTACTAACTACTTGAGGAAGCTTTATTTCAAGTTTTATTCTAGCTTTGGCTTCATCATATTTACTAAAATATGTAGCCTTAGGATCCATAGGTTCATTCAATAGTGCCTTAATGATGTCCTTGGTGTCATCAATGTTAACCTCATATCTTAGAGGCTTAACCCACACCACTCTAAGTTTGACTGCTTGAATGTATATCTTGTCACAGTCTACCATGAAACAAACATATCCTTGTAATCTTTCTACAAGTTTCTTAGGAATTCTGAATTTTTTATTCATCTTTTCCTTGAATGAATCAAAAAAATTATCCACGATACTGACAAAGTTCTCACCCATCTCTACTATATACTCATTGATCTGATATAGTATTGGTAAATCTTTTCTCCATATGACTAAACCTTTTGAAGGGAAAACCTATTGCACAAAGAAGAATAAACATGTTAAGAGTGAACCAAACTTACATAAGTTATTCTTCAAAGTTTTGATGCTCTCCATGTTCTTGTTAAATTGATTTAGCAAAAGCTCGACAAGGTCGAAGGACATGTTGTCCTTCACCACCTTGTGTAGTGCTTGCCCCTAGGTCGCATTTTTGCTGTCATTGTCGAGCTCTTTTAGGGCTAGTGTTATGTTGATGGTTAGTAGCATTGTTTTGAGACTATTAGATATTGTGCTATGGATTCAGTTGATATGTGATGAGATTACTTGGTACTTTACATTTCATGTATGCATGATGATTATTTTCAATGTTTGCAATTATTAATGATGATTAGTAAGATGATTTATTATCATATGTGTTTTCTTATGGATACTTACCCCATACTTGCATGTGTATGGTGTGCGTGTTTTTTCTTATGTATGGCGTGTCTGATGTGGTTAAGGAAGGGAGTTGTAGTCACCTGCTAGTCAGGATCTACACGATGCACCACTTCCTGCCATTGCTTGTTTAGCTTAGAATATATATATTGTATGTACATGCATAGTTTTTATGCAGGTTGTAGGTACCAGGTATCGACTTCCCTGAATTGCCAATATGAGCGTACCCAATCACATTATCTCAATGGTAAGAGAGGGGAGATAAATTCTCAAGTCCAAATCCCAACCCTTTAAGCCATTTTTCCTAATTGGAAATTAGGACAAGTATCTGAGTTGAGTACCCTTCGAATACGTCGAATGACGTAATTTTTGATATTAACCCTTGGTTTGATTTTGTATGTATTTTGGCTATGATGGGTTTTCGTATTTTACTTTATGAGTCTTTGGTGTATTTTTTATTAATTAAGCCTAATTAAAAGATTTAATTAATGGTTTAATTTAACAGAAAATTAATATGATATTTTAGTATTTATTTTATTTAATTAATTAGAAAATTAATTAAATAAAATAATTAAATTTGAAGATAAAAGTTATAATTTTAAAGTTGGAATGTGATAATATTTATTTAAATAAATAAATATTTATCAATTAAGTTTTGAAAATAAATTTAAAAGTGGAAAATATATTTAAAATTATTAAAAGATTCTAGATTTCATGTGATTAAACTATAAATATATTAAGGTTAAATAAGTGCAGTTATTAAAGTTAGTGCATGAGATTTAAAATTTAATAAATAAATAAAATTGAAAAGAGTAAAGTAAATATTATATTAATTAATGTGTATTATTTTAATGTTTGCTTACATAGGATTTTGCAAATCTTCGAGAGTTGTCATGTAGACAACACAGGAGTTTGCACTCTTAGTATGCACAAGTTGTCTACACTTAGGAGTTAGCATATTATTTGAGCACATGGTGTCTACAACCTTATGACTTATCTAGAAGGTTGGAGAAGACTCATGCTTAGTTGTCATGCTTATCTTCTAGTTCCTTCTAGAGACATTCTAGATACATCTTAGAGGCCTTTAAATAGAGGCTCTCCTAGTGTGTTTGGACAAGCTTCAAAGCTTACATGCATTTGAGAAGCTCATATGCTTCTACATGCTCATATGTTTCTACATGTTTCTATGCTTCTTCTATCACTTCTAGTCACTTGGAGGTCTCAGTTGGCTTGGATCTTGGAGGAATTGCGAATGTTGGAGAAAGAAGGGATTTTCTATGGACTTTTGAGAGATGGAAAATTAGCATCAGTGTCCAGGTGCACTCATGATTTTCACATAATCTATTTTCACTATTTCTCTTCCTGTCTTCATCGTGTCTGTTATATGTATTTGATTATATTCCATGAATGAATCTTCAATTTTGAAATTGGAATCTAGATATTTTATTTGGTTGAGAAGAAAACAATAGAAAACCCTAGTTTCAATTTATGAAGAAATTAGATCTAAAACGAGTTTGGGTTCGAATTAGAATCAAATTGAGAAATGGATTTAAAATGGTTTCAAAATTTATAGTTAAATCTATTAGATGGATTAATAGGTATGTTTAGAAAATAATTATTTTAAAGGAAAAAATTCTTAATTCGAAAAGCCATTTTTGTTTAAATCTAAGTATATGTTCTCTTTGTAAAATCTGCATATATATATATGTATATATATATATATATATATATATATATATATATATATATGCAGTAATAATTGATAACAAATTTTGCACACACACACACACACACACACACACACACACATATATACATATATACACATAAATATATACATATATACATACATGTATATATTTGCATAAAATTGCAGTGGAGATTTATAAATTTCGTATCGCATGAAAACGTTATTTAAAAATGTGTTTAAAAAAAAAAAAAAGATATAACATAGGGGCGGGCGGGGTTTATACCCACCGCACCCCGCATCCACATTGACATGCTGGTGGACCTACTGATGCAGGGGGCCGCATGGCCTATGTAATAAAGCCTGCGGCACCCTGTCAGGAGGCCGCATGGCTTAAAAGGCACGACTACCCTTTTTAAAAGGTCGACGACCCATATGTGGTTGCACATTTTTTTAAGGCCACAGTATAAATAAATATCGCTGTTGGGTGGAACATTCGATTTTAATATATGATGCAATTCGATTTTGAAATAATTATATATTGATTATTATATATATATAATAATAATAATAATAATAATAATAATAATAATAATAATAATAATAATAATAATAATAATGTAATTCAATTTTTAAGTATGATGAAGTTTTTTTGATTATTAATTATTATATATATATATATATATGTATATATAAATATATAATTATAACAACAAAAGTTTATTTAAGTAATTAATCAAGTCAAGAAAATTTCTAATAAGTGATAATAGAATGAGTTTTAAATGTTTAAGTTAGCTATTATTTTGGGGTTCTCAATCAACTTATTGAAAATGATAAATGATAAATGATTAATAATAATTTGTCAAATATTATTAATAGAGAAGAGATTTTAATATAGTTTATATAGTGGACTTTTTATATTTATTTAATGTATATTAAATACTATTTAATATATATTAAATAATTTAGAGATGGTAATTTTATATTACGAAGATGATTTTAAATTAAGAGACTTTATTTTTTTAATGATATTGGACAATGGGTCATTGTTACATTTTGACCTTGTTATAACATAGCTATGATTTGAATTATTGTTATGTTATTTATTAATACGTTATGTACTAATAAATAACTTATTGATATACCTTAATGGTGTTAAGAGTTAGTCAAATATTAACTAATGAGGTTTATGGAAGGATTATTTATAGTTTCGATGAGTTTATTATTTATTAATGTTTGTTGGGTTTAACAAATTATTAATAAATAATAGTATAATGGTTTAAATGATTATCGGTAATACGAATTTGTTAAGGAAATGTTAGTATTCTTTGAAAGAATGACGAATGTGGTCATTATATAGATTTATTAATAACATATAACTTGTTATTTATATTAGAGAATTGGATTATGGTTGACTTATAACTTACAAATTATACCTAGTTATTAATCAACTGATATTCATTGGGTCGTTTATATGGTTATGTAATTATTAATTAAATCAATTAATTAGAGTTAATTAGATTTAATTAATAATTAAGTTATGTAATAGAGTTTTTAATTGATATGCTAATATCGATCCTTCTAGTGAAGATGTGAATTATCTACATCGAAGTTGATAAGTCTTATTCTAATGACTTGAATAATGACTTTAGATATTTTAATGGTTATTAGTGATGATTTAATTATTGAGACTTAAGATTTAGTAATATTTAATTGAGTTTTTAATTAAATGATATAGGGTCATGGATTGTGTACCTATGTTAATTGATTGATTTAATTGGTCATTTTAATAATGTTATAATCTTCTTATTCAAAGATTGATAGCTGGCTCTCTTATAATATAACGAATAATGATCCTTTCATTATGTTGAAAAGTTGAAGTAACATTAAAGAAGAGTTAATCAATTAGAATATGGATCTTAGTTAAATAAAGAGAACAATTTAATTAAGGGTCAATGATGATCAGTTTAATGAGTAAAGTATTTACCCTTAAGTTATTCTTAGAATGTAATTTTAAATAATGGAAGGATAATGCTATCGAGGGAACAAATGGGTTGACTTGTAGGTCAAATGATTAAACTTAGACACTTGAAGTATACTTGCAAACAGAAAACATAAAACCTCTACACTTAATTCAACTATGTGATTTTAACAAACCAAAACATGTGTTTGCATTGTGTATTCTATATGCTTCTTGTATTGGGTTTTTGGGTTCACTAGTGTTGACCAATCTTAGGTTGTTACCAGAGGCTCGGGGGTTATGAGATGTGATGACATGATGATGTCTTTTGATTTTGATCTTTATAAACCCAACCATGGTTATGTGATCATGGAATGCTCTATGAGATGTTTGTATTTACTGATTGTATTGCTTATCAGTCTTCTTGAGTGAAGCTAAGTTATATGTATATGAGACACTTGACTTAACCATTTTTGGGTCATCGATCAGTTACCCTTGGATTATTTTCTAGTCGCCATGATGGGACTAAAGTATTGATTTATTTTTTGATGATGTCATGTTGTGACATGTTTGACTCAACCATTTTGGAGTCTTCGATCAGTATGATTTTGAGATATATTTTGGTTATTGAGAACCAATGGATATTTTTGATTATCAGTGATGCCTTTAGTTGCCAATAGAGAACTGTTGTGTTCATGATTATCTATGGATGCTTTTCAAATTCTCATGGAGATTTGATGCTTTTATTGTGGATATTTGATGATTCTTATTGTGGATTATCTTTTGGTATTTCTTTCCAGTCGCTCATATAGGACTGGGGTGATTTTATGATTCCATGAGCTTAGGGTAGGTTATCTACTTGTAGTGTCGGGAAGTGGCTTGCAATGGGGGCCGAGGCCCTAAGTGGCTGCCAGGGTAACTCATTGTAAGTTTGGTTAATAAGTGATAACATTTACACTAAATGAGAATTAAATGAACCTAAAAAGATAATTGTTTTGGTTCTCGCCCATGCCTCGAGTGCTTGTACAGACTAGGATGGGAGTGGAGAGAACATTTGGTTGCGACCTTGCATTCCATAGTATGCCTTGTCAGTATGAGAGGATACTAGTGGCCGCATGAGGATCAGTAGGGACCTGTGGAGTTTAGCTAACTACCAGGGTAACTTTTACATCATATATGCGATGACACTTTCTCACTTGTAGAGTAGGTTTCCTACATATTTTTGTGTGCCTCTGGGAAGTAGATGTCGATTTTGTGATTGGAACCTTTAAGTTGGTATACTTTTAGGATTCTTGGACTTAGAGAGTATTTTTTCTATGTGATTTGATAGCCTATTTTGGACTTGAGATTATCTCCTTAGCATGGTGGGAGTGGACCATTTAGGTTCCACGTGGTCGGGTGGTAGTGCTTTATCACTCTTATCAATTGAGATCCATTTGAGACACTGTGGCTAGAGCATTATTGGTTGGTATTTATCTTCATTCTATTCTTGGATCATTATGATAGATGATATACCCTATGATGGATGTATTTACTAGTATGTTTCTTATATTGATGATTTGCATATGTTAGATGATGTTATCTTATGCTTTACTTTGCATGCTAGATTACTTTCTGTATATGATGTAGTATGTTTTTAGGTTTGACATTCCTACTTTGTTAATAACCGATGATCTCTTTGGTGATTTGGAATGTTACGCATGGAGGGATGGCTAAGATCCATGATGGTCTAATGATGCTATTTATGGTTGGGAGGAACCGTGCACTTAGTTAGTTATGTTTGTAATTAATGGTTATCTTTTATGATGTTTATATCTTCTATGATGATGTATCATGTATTGTTTATGATTTCATTTATGTTATTTCATCATGGATTAGAGTTAGTATGATGATGTACTTTATTTATACGGATGTTTACTCTTTTAAACTTTTTATACCCTGTGACATGTACAGTGGATGATTGAGCAATCTAAAATGTAATTACAAAAAGGACACTTGTATATTGTTTAAGAACATTGGATGTATCATTTTTATTTCATAAGGATGTGATGTTAGATGAATAGTTATGATTAGATGTGATTCAACATTAAGGGATCCATAAAGAATGAAACCTATTATGTATGTTATGTTTACTTTTATTGAATTGTTGCTATTGCTTCTATTACTATGCATAAGTTGTAAATGGTCTATCTTTCATGTTAAAAAAAATAAAAATTGTTTGGCAAACATAGTGAAATTTTAGATTAATTCTTTGGATCCCTTGGTGGGGCATTACACCTTGAGAGCCAAATCAACTGCCTCACATGAAACGCTGTTGAGACAACTAGAGCTATAGATCTTATGTGCTATCACATGGATTCCAAATTTTAGCTCCATATTAGTTACACAGCTAATCTTCATGCCTCTTCCATCCCACTTGACAAGAGTCTTTCTTTCCAGTTCTACTCAACTTAGGGTTTTGGTAGACTTTGCCTTGGTCAACATTGGGAGCCCTATGATTTGATGAATCATTTTCTTCATTATTAGAATAGGCTGCTCCAACCATAGCCACCCATTATGTACATGGCTAAGGATAAACCTTATCCATTTTATCTGGAAGTCTTGGGGCATATGTGGAATGTGGGTTAAACCCTTGGTCTCCAAGTGTTGATGCTCAAGTTTCAATGCACCATTCACACATAACTTTTCAAGAGCCTCATTAATCTCTAGGGTTCCAATGTCTTGAATTGAACAACAAAAATGCAAGCGAATATCATTAATTAGTACTACTTTTGGTGGAATCTACGAAAAAGCTCTAGTTGGATCAAGTGTTTCCATAATTGCCAAACTTAACTTGAAGTCTGGTGCCTTTCAATCGACTCCTTAAACAAACATCTTAGATCCCTTCTTTTTTTTGCTGCTGGAGGATGCCATGCTTAGTAGGGTTTATCAAAGCACAAAAATCTTCAACAAAAAATCACACAAATCACTTGGAATCACAAAAATTGCTCTCTACAAATAGCTCTTTGAAAATTTATGGTGATAAATGAATTTGATTCCTTCCCTTTTAACAAATTTCACTTTCCAATCATCATAAACGCTTAGTACGATCACTTGCTTAGTGATAGAATATTTTTCACTCAGTTCTATCTTAGTACTTGGCAGAGTTAACCACAACTCAGTGTCAACACAATGTTTAGTTACTCCTAACCTTTTTCGGAAAGGTCTTGCAACCCGACCTAGCTTGGTAAGGTTTAGATTTTCCTTAGATACTCTATGATCCCTTTGAATCTTGAATGCTAATATGGATCTTTCCTACTAGACAACTGGAACTGATGTAAGATTCCTTCTTCAGGGTCTTAGTTCCAGTTATCCCTATGGGAGATCAAGTAGAAATGCTTGAGTTACCCAATTATTGAGTGACATGTACTTCATGGCTTAGACTTGTATTCTTAGAAGATTTTGGATACATTGCTGTCTAATTTACTTTTTGATGTTTTCAGCCTTGGCTTTCTTTTCATCTTCAATTCTTCCAGTATTCATAAAATTCTTGGCAAGGTGTCTAAGTTTTGTACAAATAAAACATCTTTGACCGACGTCTCTTCTCCTCATGTGATGTTTCACATAGTTTGCTTTGATGTGTCTCAATTCTCCATAGTAGTGGCATCTACACTATGTGTTGTATTCCCAACCAAATATGGATTTCATAATTTGTTCTACTGGGTTCAATATATTGGTTTTGCATTTAGAAGATTTGTGCCCATGCCTCTTGCATTTGTGAAATTTTCCTTCAAATTTTGGTTTCTCTTTGCATTCATTAGCTCTATTACCATGCTTATTGTAATTGTAAAATTTTCCATTGAATTTAGCTTTACCATTACTCCAATATTTGTTTGATGTATGACCTAACTTATCATAGTGATTGCAAGTAGGCCTTTGATTCTTTTGAGCTCCTTGCTTGGATGATTCACCTTCTTATGTGTATCCTATTCCTGCTTTGCCTTTCTATCTGTATTGACTTTCCTCATTCAACTAATTCATGTCTGCTTGAGATTTCATCATTCTTTCATTGGTTTGCTTTTTAGTATTCATAAAATTTTGCAATCTTTCATTCTCTGATCTTAGAATCATGATTTCTTCATTTGCATTAGTAAGTTGATCAATGAAGTCTGTCTGTTGAAGGGATAGATGCTAAATTTCATTGTTCTTTTCTTCTATCTCTTCTTTTGCCTGGTCTTTTTCTTTCATGACTTCACATAATCTTACTGACTCAATTTCTTGTTCTCTTTTAAGCTTTCTAACTTCTTCTTGAAGGTTACCATTTTTTTCCAATAGTTCTCTGATTGCCTCATTTTCTTTATCTGAATTACTTTCTGAATAGATATCTTCAATTTTTTCTTTAGTGTAGAGTTTTTCATTCATCTATACTGCAAGGTCTTTTCTTCTTTTCAAGGATTGAGATAGTTGCTCCTTTTCTTTCTTAAGTTGCCTAATAGCCGATTCCAAATCTAGCTTTTCATTGCCAATAGCCTTATCAAGTTTGAATACCTCCATTTCCTTTGATCTTTTCTCAAGCTATTAAAATTATTCTTTGAGAACCAAAAAGCTCTGATACCAATTGTTGGAAATATAAGATAGGCTAGGTTACTGAGAGGGGAGGGGTGAATCAGGAATCAGTAAAATTTATTCTTAATTCACTAATTAATCCTTCATATGTATTCTGATCTAATTGTATGTAAGAAAAATTGAAAGCATTAAAACACTCACAAAACTTTGACACAAGATATGGTGACCCAAAAACCTTCCAAATAGAAAATAAAACTGGGGTGGGGATGATACCCACAAGCTTTAGTACTGCAGTATAAAGTTGGCCAGTTAAGACTTACAATGATCACTTTTGATGATCTACCTTGTTAAGAGCAATAAGGAATACTAGGTCCACCTTGTAAAAGAATTTACAAAACATACAATGAAGCATGCACTTGGAAAAGAGATTTACAAAAGGTTGTTAAGTCTACCTTGTGAAAGGATTTAACTGTTCCACCTATTAGGATAAACTAGTGGCTGATCTCTGATCTACAACTATGATTTACTGGTTGAGATTCCTTTGGAGTGTAATGATCACTTTTTTGTGATTACTAAATCTTTGCTGCTCCTTATACTACTTGTAGCCTTCTTATTTCACACTTCTGCTCTCACATATATCTTCTCATATTCTTACATCATATGTATTTATTTTCTACATTTGGATGTGATACAATACAATACATATATACCAATCTAGATTATAATTCATCAAAGTTGACTACAATACAAGTTTCACCAAAATACATAAGGTTGGACGAATTGCTAGTACTTGGGTTTTGAAGATAAACTCAGTGAGGTCTTGATACTTGGCAACCATTGTCAACACTCAGTGTTGTCATGCTCTCAGTAGATGTAGAAGCTTAGTTCATACTAATCACTTCTAAGTAGTCTGATCTTGGTCAATACTGGTGACTCAGTGAACACTGCAAAAATTGACATATAAATTGAATCACTTGGTTGACACTGCATAGCTTAGTCAACACTATCACTATGAGCTCACTATAAACTTAATCACTTGGTTGACACATCCTGGCTCAATCAACACTATATTCACATTACTAAAGTTGCGAACTTGGTAAATGCTGGAGAACTCAGTTTGCACTGAGCAAATTAGTGAACGCCATGAAGCTCAATTTACACTGATAATCATCAATTTGGTAGATACTTCTCGATGTGAATTGAATACTATTTCTAGAACTTAGTAGAAATTGTAGAATTGGGTAGAACCTGAATTACTTGGTTAACACTCTAAATAGCATGATAAGCTTGGTACCTACTAACCATTTGATTTAAGTGTGTGTTACTAATAAAAAAACTTGACTATAATTTCAACAACCTCCTCTTAGGACACTTAGGCAATTTAGAAGCCTACAAGGAAAGTTGCAATTAGTATGCATATTCATCTCACAACTTGCAAATAAGTTTCATCCATTCACAAATTTGTTAAAAAAGGACAAGAGTTTCAAGTGCAATCCAATCTGTCAACATAGCTTTGAAGCACTGAAGCAATATTTGGAAAATCCACCAATCTCAATACCACTAGTTACAGGAAAACCATTGATCCTATATATGAAAACTACACCAATATCCATGGAGATACACTTAGCTCAAGTAGATGATAATGGAAAAGAGAGATGCATACTACATAAGTTGTACTCTTGTTGGATATGAACTTAACTATTCGCCTATGGAAAAATCTTGTTTGGTAGTGGTCTTTTCCACTCAAGACTTCACCACTACATGCTTAGTCACATAGTAAAGCTCATCTCAAAAATTGACCCATTAAAGTACATTCTCTAACATACAACTCTTACAGGGCATCTCACAAAGTGGATCATGCTTCTCACTGAGTTCAACATCTAGTATGTAGATCAAAAAGTAGTGAAAGGACAAGTTGTTGTAGATCAATTGGAATTTGCACCTCTAGAAGATGACCATCCTTTGATTAGCAAATTTTTTGATGAACATCTTTTTTTGATAGAAGAACAACCTCCATGGAAACTTTATTTTAACGGATCTTATACATCTACTAGATCAAGAGTAGGATTTTCTTGGTCACCCCTCAAGAATATTACATTATTAAATCCTTCAAACTAAGGTTTCCTTGCACAAAAAACATAGCATAAAATAGGGCTATCATTTCAAGATTCAGAATAGCCATTGAATGGAACATTATAGAATTAAAAGTGTTTGGTGATTCCCAACTCATCATCAAACAAGTGTTGGATGAGTATCAAACAAAAGATGATAAATTATAGCCCTATAAAGAGATGGTTGACAAGATGAAAGAAAAAATTAGCAAGATCTAGTTCACATAGATCTTACAACTTTAGAACAAGGCTGTTGATGACATGGCTACTATTGGCTCACTCCTAGACATTCCATAGGAAGCTTCAAAATACTAATTCTTAGTTGAAAAATTGCATGATCTTGCTTATGAAAATGATGAATCAATGATGGTTTTCATTATTTTTGGTCTCCACTCCCCTTGGTACCATGACATTCATGCTTACCTCAAAGATAGTATCATCTCCCACCATCTTACAAAACACCAATGCCTCAATCTCATTCACATGTCTTCTTGCTACACTATTATGGCAAATAACTTATATCATCAAGGTTATCACGATACTCTTTCTTAATGTCTAGACTCAAATAAGATTGCTATAGATTTAAAGGAAGTATACACTAGAATTTGTGGTGCCCACATGAGTGGAATGGTCCTAGCTAAGAAAATATTAAGGGTTGGGTATTATTGGTCCACATTAGAACATGATGCTTGTGAGTTTGTTAAGAAATGTTTACCATGTCAAAAATATACTAGTCTAACACATGCACTAGCATAATATCTACAACCCATCACACCACCATGGCCCTTTGCAAGTTGGGAGTTTGACCTTGTTGGGGTAATCACACCCCCATCCTCTGATAGACATAAATGGATCATCACAACTACTGATTATTTCATGAAGTGGGTTGAAGCAGCCCCAATTGTCAACACCATGGGATTCCAAATTTCTAAATTCATACTGTACTACATTATTTGTCACTTTGGTATCCAACCCACTATCTTTTCAGACCACAAGAGCAATTTTGAAAACCTTAATATGGAGGAATTGTGCTTCTATTTACAAATCCATCACCATTTTTCTAGCCCATACTTTCCACAAGGAAATGGTTAGGTGAAGGCAACCAATAAAACCCTACTCAAAATCCTAAAGAAGGTTGTTAATGATTCTGGTTGTAATTGGCATTTGCAAATCAACCCTTCACTTTGGGCATATTGCACCTTATTTTGTACATCCACTGTCACAACCCCATACTCTATATTTAATGGAGACAAAGCAATATTACTCATAGACATTGAACTCCCATCCTTGTGCATATCTTTGCAAGGTAAAATATCTGATGATGACTATAGAGTTGTTAAACTCACCCAACTAGATGTACTTGATGAAAAAAGCCAACAGGGCTATGACCACCTAGCGGTTTACCAAAATAGTCTCAAGAAAAACTTTAATAAAAGGGTTCACCCTCATTAGTTTGAAGTGGGTGACATGGTCCTAAAAAATAACATGAAGGTCCAATCAAATAGAGAGAAGAAAGGAAAATTTGAGCCTACCTGGCTAGGTCCATATGTTGTCACGTCATCTTTTGGTTTAGGAGCATATTAGTTATCTACACTAGAAGGTGAAATTTTGAATGATCCTACCAATATCATTCACCTCAAGAAGTTTTATGCCTAAGCTTCTTAGTATACCCTATTAGTCTTGAGAAAATTAAAAAAAATCATAAAAATCCCTAAAAAGAAGGGGGGAAGAGAGAAAGATAAAAGAATAAAAATAAGAATTTAATGGTAAAAACTTGGCAATTCAAGCACCTTACATAAATTACTTAGTGAAAACCTAGCAATAGGCACCATGTGTACTTAGACTATTCTATTATCTATCAAATCCCCATAGCATTCTTCCATCCACTTACCCATTTCCCCAAGGTGTTCCAAAATCACACGATTAAAATACTGATACCAAATAGTATACTTGCAGAAAATCAAAAAATGTTGTACTCTATCATGATCCATATGTACTATAGCTCCACCATGTATGATACCATCCTAGATCTTGACATGTACTATAAATAGATCCAAATGTAACATATCTCATATACTCTATCAACAACTCTATTACACTATCCTTTGCCCTCAAAATATGTACCATACAAATGCATCTCATACAATCTTTACCATCCCCTGTATGTAGCACCAACATATCCTCACCATCCCCTATATATAGCGCCAACATATCCTCACCATCCCTTGTACATAGCACCAACATATCCTCACCATCCATGTACATAACTCCTATACATTTTCATCCTTGTAAATATCTCAGTTAGTTTCATTATACATACCATCCCCCATAGAAATTGTCAATCATCACTATCCACCCATATCAGTCTCCTGTCATCAACTCATCCATTGTTAGTCCTTAGTCATCATCATTTTTTGTCCCATTATACATAGCCCAATCTCATGTCATCTCACATTAGACGAGGTCCTCTATATTTTCCCACTTCGTGCTTTAGAAAGTCCTTATGTGAGATCCTGTGTCACTAGAGTGTTGTCCTTAGAATTTTTAGTTGCTATTGAAGCTAGGTGTTAGGTGCTATCAATAAGTCCTTGTAGGATACATATTTCCTCTCATCAGACTTGGGTCCGTCAATATTAAGTAATACTGCTCTCTCTGGTACACAATTATTATTATTTTATTTATTCTTTCTTTCAATGTTGGATTTCAATTTTGGTTCTTAATTACATTTTATGAGCAATTTGGTTATCCCCTCCTCAAGGTCACTACTATCATTCATATCATGGTGTACTACAAATGGGGCAATCAAAAAGAAAGGTCTTGATCTATCTTTCATTTTTTATTTTCTACCTATGAGTCAGTAAGGTATAACACTTACATATCCAAACATATGATCATTTATGATTACTTGATTCACTTGGGAAATATTGCTTGTTTATGGTTTACCTAGTGTCATTTCCACTCTTATTCCTATTGGGTTTCATGTGTGATGTTGGGGAAATCCTTGCATGTTTGTTTTGATCCAGTCCTATGCAAAATGGTGACAAGGCCATAATGTTCTTGTTAATCTTGGCCAGTCGCCAATATTTCTATATTAATTTAAGCACTCAACTACATGGTGATTTTCTTTATGGATAATCCTACACTTAAGCTTCAAATAGATTCCATCTCATCCCCCCATTCATAAGAAAGAAACCTCAAAAATAGTTTATTTTTATCCTATTGGCATCAATTCTATCATTATTCTATTAGCATCTATCCTGCATCCTTATCCTATCTTGACACCTATCCAAAAATCTTATAGAGTTTCCAAAATTTCACCAATTTATTCATCACATCCTAAGGGTTCAATTTAAAAATAAAAATCCCTCATGTCCTCCATCCTACCTCACAAATTTGTCTAATTTTCATGATTGATTTCCCTTTGTGTTGTACTCCTGCAGTGAGAGTATGGGCCACTTTTAAATCTCTTTCACCATTTATGCGTCCTTTGTCACACCCCAATTTTCTTACTTTTCAAGATGTCATCTAGTCTCATTTTCTCTCCTTGATGCCTTCTCAAGGGGGCATCATACATTACATTCTTTTATCAATATTTGAGAAACCTAGTTGTTTTAAACATCTTTATGTTATCTATTATTTAGAAATATCTTCAAAATAGTGTTGTACCAACACTATATTGAAGAGGGACAAAATGTAAACACCTAAATCTGATCACATAAATTTGTAATCAAATTTAGTCATCTTATAAAGTATATTTTAATTAAATATTAAATATTTATTTATTTTAGTGCTATCCCCTAATTAATTAATTTAATTAATTAATTATAACTTAATTAATAAATTAACAGACAACTAATAGTCTAATTTATTAATAAAATCTTCCTTCCTCTATTAAATTAAATAAATGAAAAACCCATTTAATTTAATCTCCATAATCTCTCTCTATTTAATTAATTTAATTAATTGAATTCCTCCACCCACAAACTAACCCTTCAACCCAACAGTTACCCAAACTCAATTCATGCACCAAATTTTCCTCTTGTAATTGAATAATTCATTTATTTAATTAAATCCCATGCACCAACCTTTTCTCTAAAAAATCCATCCACCCATCTTTTAATTAAATGATTCATTTATATAATTAAATGTCATGCACCAATAATTTCTCTTTTAATTAAACAATTCATTTATTTAATTAAATCTCAGGCACCAATAATTCCCATTTTAATTAAATAATCTTTTTTTTTTAACAAATCTATCCACCTCCCACATCATCCAATCAATTGATCCAACTCACCCATCTTAATTGAAACACATCACCGCGTCTTCCATGCCTAAAATCTCTCTTCAGATAATTTGCATAAATTAAGTAATGATTTATTCACTTTGACTCAAGCCCAAGTCCACTCTCATGTCACATCTCCCTCATTCATCTCTAAACATAGAAGCCCATATCCTCCACCTTTAACAATAATTTAAAGCCTATCTCACACCTCACTTAGTTAACTATCCATCACAAATTCTTATCTCCTGCTCAGCCAATTGCCTTTAAATTTAACCCTTTTATCCTCACAAATCATGCACCTTATGAGTAGAATTATTATATCATTTTGAGAGCTAATTAATTTCAAAGCGTTACCTAGTGATACTCATATTTTATGCATCTATCAAATCCATCCATTGTTGAAGCTTGAGCATGATATTTGAGCACATATCCACGACCACGACCACATCAACACATCAAGGAGGTTACATAGAGACACAAGTTTTCATGTTTTTTTATTTAGTTTCCTTATTGGTTTATCATATAAGTTTGTTAGATATTTGGTTTTGGCTTTATATCTTTTGGATCTTGATTCTAACGCATACATATACCTCTCTCTTATACATATTTGATCTTTAGCTCAAGTTCCTTTAAACTTATTTCTTCAAGAATGGTGTTCTAATTCTAATTTTTACATAACTAAGAGGGGGATTTGAATCATTTATGTTTAGTTATCCTACAATCCTTTCACACAATTTTCGTACCAAACAACATAAACAACCACTCAGTGTACTCATTCAACTAATGAATTAGCTCTTTCAATCACTTTACTCCAAACTATTCAATCATTATTCTGTTATAACTGACTGACAGTAATATAACTTAGTTATTGGCAATCATTAACTTAATTGTTTCCGAGCTATAGTAAAATAAAAATAACATATAAATCAACTTGTGACATAGCAACATTCACACATTTGACACCAAGATTTTTAACATGGAAACCCTCTAAAGGGAAAAACTACCTAGGACTGACAATCCAAAATTTTTACTCTTCTAAAGTGAGCTTAGCTAAGAGTCAACCTTGTTATAGGTTACATACACATTGTTAATGTGAGATTTTTAGAGGATTTTAACGAAAGAGTGCCTACTCTAATGGACTTACAAATATTGCTAATCGATGTTACCATATAGAATTTCATAGACTTGTTAGGTCCACTCGGTCTACAATAGTTTTTTCTAAAATTATTAGAAAGTAACAATATAAAATATTCTATTAGGTATAGAATTTCCTTGTTTGTTTATATCTCCTTTCTATTTGGTCTCTTTCTGATCTCTTTACTCTTTTCTCTTGACTAATAGATTGTTAGAATAATTAGAATAACTGAGGGGTGGAGGGGGGGGGGGGGGGGGGTTAATTAGTTTTCTAAGGTACAAATGTGAACAAAAAAATAATTAAACAACTTCAGATATTAACATTTCATATCTCAATGTCTACTATAAACTTTCAGTAACATTAGCTAGCTGTTCACTATTCTAAAACAACAAACTTGCAGAATATAAATGTCAATTGGTAAAACACCATAATAACATCCACACAATTTTAACACTAGGATTTAATGTGGAAATCCAATTTGGGAAAAACCACTAGCAACATGTCACCAATTTTCACTCTTCTAAAGTGAGCTTTCTTAGGAGCCAACCCTATTAAAGGTTACAAAACATAATGTTAAATGTGACCTTGTTAAAGAATTTGATCACCATGTTAGGAGTGGCCTTATTAGAGGACATTAGGACATTCCATTAGAATGTTACCCTATTAAAGGATTTACATATGACTGTTAGGTCACTAGTACATTTGGACTCAATTTTTGACCAAGGTTTGTCGCTATTTTTCTTGTCAAAATTTTGACCAAATTGTAGATTGGTCAAAATTTTGATGAATACATTCATCAAAATTTCAACCAACCTACAATTTGGTCAAAATTTTGATGAGAAAAATAGCGACAAACCTTGGTCAAAATTTGACCAAAATTGGTAAAAAATTGGATCCAAATTTACTAGTGGGTCACTCTGAATGTTAGGTTAACCTTGATTAAAGGTTTTCAAATACTATTCACAATAGTTAGAAAGTAACAATAAGTTTTGATCTATTTATTACAACCCACTTTGCATATACAAATCTTTATTTAGCTCTCATGTATCGATTCTCTATCTCACCTCTATTGTCATCTCAGCTTTGATTCTCTTGGAAACCCTTCAATCAATCACTCTTCACTTCTTTTCAACTTGTTTTAGCCTTCTTCTTAGATTCACCAATCAATAACGTCAGTCACTTAAACTTTACAAGTATCTACATATAGGCACACATACATACACTCAGTAAGTTAGGCCTTGTACCTCCTTAAATAGGTAATTCTAACATTTTTTCTCTTAAACACCATCGTAGATCTTAGGGTTTATGATTAGATCCATCAAATACAATGTATCTAATCCCCATTTTTCCTCTCTCTTTTTCTAAAGACTTCTCTTGAAATCCAATACCTTAGGTCATTTACCTAATCCTCTCTTGGAATTAAATGATCTAACTCATTGATCCTTATCTTCAACACACTTTCCATTATTGAAATTTGATTGAAGAGATCATTGATTAGAAAGATTGTTATAAGGGAGATTATTATGTGTTTCAATCATTGTTTTGTTACTGATGTCAAACTTGCCATTTTTTGGTAAGATAATTGCTTATATGTTTCAAGTACTATCACTTAGTTGATTGATGAGGAGGATTTGATCAACAAGATGTAAAAAAAGCACCTAGAGGAAAGGTTGAGTTATGATTATGTAATGAAGTACAAGGATTAGTTAAGAAAGTGATAACATGATGTATTAATGATCTGCTTAAGGTTACAAAATAGTTGGCTACACTTAGAAAGTTTAGAAGAATAAGTTAAACAAAGTTCATTTACCAAGCTTGACCGAGTGGATAGTAGGTGCCAAGAAAAGTTAGTTCAAGCCGAGCAAAAATTCAATTGGAGCCGAGTGAAAGAAAATTCTAGTAGATGTTAAGAAAGACATTAGATGCTGAGTAAATTTCAATTGATGCCAAGCACCAGTAAAATCTAGTTGATGCTGAGTGATTTTATAGTTGATACCGAGTGACACAGTATGTGTCGAGCATCAGAAGATTGATAATGCCGAGTTGCTACATTATGATAAAGATCAAAGATTCACCAAATAAAAGTCAACAAGTTTATTTTCTTGGAACTTGTGAACTAGGAGGAAGATAAGATTGATGAGCTGGTGGCACATAATCTTATGTAAACCATTTTGGAGGCGAATTCAAATGGATTCTAATAAAATTTTTTAGAGAAGACAAGATATGGGGTATAGATATTGTATCCTACCTAATCCATCCAAAACCTTAATTTAGACAATGGATAATGAGTGGGAAAATATTCTAATTTCCTGTATATAGGAATCTCTAGTCATAAAGCAAAAGAGTTAGAGAGAGTTTTGGTGTGAGAACCTAAGAAGGAGAAGGAGAAAGGGGTTTTGTTTCATCAAGTGACCCAAGAGTAGTGTTTGTAATGGCATGTTAAGCAAGAAGGCTTAAGAATATGAATGCTTGAAGGGTGAACAAGGTGTCAGAGCTACAAAGAATGAAAGCCAAGTAGAATTGAGGACTCGATAGAGATCTACAATTTGTAAGTGAAGTTGTAAGTTGTATCATATCAAAACTCTATTGTTACTCTCTAACATTTGTATCAGTTTAGGGTAAATCCTTTTGAGTAAGGTTGACTTAACAGTCATTGAGAAATCCTTTAACAGGGTGGCATTCCAAGTAAATGACCTAAAGTCCTCTAACAAGGCTCACTTTTAATAGGGTGACTGAAATCCCTTAACTGGCTCACATTAACAGTGTGTATTGTAACCTTTAACAGGGTTGGCCTTTCATAGGACATCACTTCAGAAGAGTGAAAAAGGAGCATCATGTTACTGATGATTTTTCCCAAATTATATTTCCATGTTAAATCATTATGTCAAATGTGCTAATGATTGGATTTGAAAGGATTGACGATAACAATCTGTACATGAAGACCGAAGAAGGCAAAGGTAATTTGTTATCTGAAATATTTTTTGATGATATCATATTTGGAGGACAAGATGCTTTTTGTAAGGACTTTGCAAATCAGATGAAGCAAGAATTTGAAATGTCTATGTTTGGAGAGATCAAATTCTTTGTGGGATTACAAGTATACTAGATGAAGTATGGTATATATATCACTCAATCAAACTATGTCAAAGAGATATTGAAGACATTTGGATTAGAGGATTCCAAACTAGTAAGTACACCTATGGTGACAAGACTCAAGCTATCAAAGAATGGTGATTCAACTGAAATGAAACAAACATTATACAGATCCATGATTTGCAAATTGCAATATGTAGTACATAGTATACATAACATTGCATTAGCTATGGGAATAGTTGCAAGATTCTCTGCTAATCCTTGAGAGAATCACTTGATTGCTATGAAGAGAATAATGAGATACTTAAAAGGAATGGAAGAGTTTGCTTTATACTATAAGAAGAATGAAAAGTTTGAACTAAGAGCCTACACTGATGCTGATTAGGCTGGAAACATTTATGATCGAAAGAGCAGTGGAGGAGCATTCTTCTTAGGCAAATGACTAGTTACATGGACTAGCAAGAAGCAGAGTTATACTTCCCAATCTACTACTAAAGTAGAATATGTTGCTACTGCTATCAACTGCATAAACATTATATGGATCAAACAACTACTCAAAGGAATGAAGGAAGAAATCAAGGAACCAGTGATATTTTATTGTGATAATACAAGTGCTATCAATATATCAAAGAATCCAGTAATGCATACAAAGAAAAAACACATTGCAATCAAGTATCATTATGTAAGAGAGTTGGTTCAAGATAAATAGGTGAAGATGGAATATGTTAACACAAAGGAGCAAATTTCTAATATCTTCACAAAAGCATTACCTAAGGATGCTTATGAGTATCTAAGAGATAAACTAGGGGTGATACCCTTATCAAATGCTATGTAAGAGATAGAGGGAGTGCCCTGCATCAAACAAGATGATGTTCATATAATACAAATTAATGCAGTGGATCTTACTTTAGGAACTGCCTAAAGTAATCACAGAGCTAAAAAATTCAAATTAGTCATAAGCATGGTGGTAGAGGGAGAGATTGCAAAACCTACAAAAGCCTATATCTACATGTATTAAAGATGCCAAGTGTTTGGTATATGTCTTTGGAATTATTGTCAAAGAGGGAGAAAGTACATTAAACTAATCAAGTGCAAGAGGAAAAATGGAGAAAGTACATCATTAGAAGATCAAGAAAGAAAGAGGGAGAATTAGCAGAAACTAATCAAAATATCAGAGAGGGAGAAAGCAATCAATCAGAGAAAGGATTAGAACAAAGAGTGAGACATTGATGAAAGAGTTAGAAGGATCATTATCTGCTGATCAATTCAGTATGAAAGAAAGGCATAAGAGGGAGTTATATTTTGTAACCTAATCAGAAGATGGAAGTTACTGATAGAGGGAGAAATTTCAATACAAGTCTTCTTTTTGGTATTGTCTTACTATTTTAACTTAGTTAATTTGATTGAACTAGATGTTTATCATTTGATTGGCTTGGTTGATCAGTTTGGTTTGCCATCAATGCCAAAGAGGGAGATTGTTGAAATCTGATTGAAGAGATCATTGATTAGAAAGATTGTTATAAGGGAGATTGTTATGTGTTTCAATCATTGTTTTATCATTGATGTCAAACCTGCCATTTTTTGGTCAGACAATTGCTTATATGTTTCAAGTACTATCACTTAGTTGATTGATGAGGAGGATTTGATCAACAAAATGTAACAAAAGCACCTAGAGGAAAGGTTGAGTTATGATTATGTAATGAAGTACAAGGATCAGTTAAGACAATGATAACATGATGTATTGATGATCTACTTAAGGTTACAAAATTATGGCTGGCTACACTTAGAAAGTTTAGAAGAATAAGTTAAACAAAGTTCATTTGCCAAGCTTGACCAAGTGCATAGTAGGTGCTAAGCGAAGTTAGTTCAAGTTGAGCAAAAAGTCAGTTGGAGTTGAGTGAAAGAAAATTATAGTGGACGCCGAGCAAGACAATAGATGTCGAGTAAATTTTAGTTGATGTCAAGCACTAGTAAAATCTAGTTGATGTCGAGTGATGCAGTATGTACCAAGCATTAGAAGATTGATAATGTCGAGCTACTGCATTATGATAAAGATCGAAGATTCACCAAATAAAATTTGACAAGATTATTTTCTTGGAACTTGAGAACCAGGAGGAAGATAAGATTGATGAGCTAGTGGTACATAATCTTATGTAAACTATTTTGGAGGTGAATTCAAATGGATTTTAATAGAAGTTTCTAGAGAAGACAAGATATGGGGTAGAAATATTGTATCCTACCTAATCCATCCAAAAACCTAATTTAGACGATGAATAATGAGCAAGAAAATGTTCTAAATTCCTATATATAGGAATGTATGGTTATGAAGAAAAAGAGTTAGAGAGATTTTTGGTGCAAGAACCTAAGAAGGAGAAGGAGAAAAGGGTTTTGATTCATCAAGTGACCCAAGAATAGTGTCTACAATGGAATGCTAAGAAAGAAGGCTTAAGAAGATGAATTCTTGAAGGGTGACCAAGTTGTTAGAGTTGCAAAGAATGCAAGCCAAGAAAAATTGAGGATTGAACAAAGATTTGTAATCTGCACGTGAAGTTGTAAGTTATATCAGATTAAAGCTCTACTGTTACTCTCTAACAATTGTATCAATCAAGGGTAAATCTTTTGGAGTAAGGTTGACTTAAGAGTCATTGGAAAATCCTTTATTAGGGTGGCATTACAAGTGAATAGCCTAAAGTCCTCTAACAAGGCTCACTTTTAACAAAGTGATTGAAATCTCTTAACCAGGTCACATTTAACAGTGTGTATTGTAACCTTTAAAAGGGTTGGCCTTTCACAGGGCATCACTTCAGAAGAGTGAAAAAGGAGTAGCATGTTACTCATGGTTTTTCCCAAATTGGGTTTCCACGTTAAATAATTGTGTCAAATGTGCTGATGAATGTGTTGTGTTTCATGCTTTATATGTTTGCAAATTAATTTGACAATAACATATAAGTTTTAGTTGATACACACTGAATGCATGCATGGGTATGAATGTTTTATTTGTACATCTGGACCTTAAATAAAAAATTTAGCCCCCCTCTTAGTTATTCTAAAAGAATTCCAACATCCATATCCCAAAATCAATTTAGTCAGCAAGAAATTATGATTCCTTGTAAACAGTTAAAATGATGTTCCTCAACCAACATTTTGTTCTGATACTTGATCATCACTGGGTTACTTAGTCACTGTTAAACTTCTTGTTTGGCACAAACACTATCACTTGGTTGATATTGATGCTCATTCAACATTAAATTTTCTTGACACTTATTGTGGCTTAGTTCACACTAGCATCACTTGGCATGTACTTTTAAATTATTTAGTCTTTAGCTTTGTTGCTAGGTCAATCCTATGTATTTGATCTATGTTTGTTCACACTTTCAAGATTTGAGCATTATTGTCTTCTCCTCTTGCAACATGATATAAACAATCAATTCATCTTGTCAAAGACCAACTAATCAAGTGTCCATTTGTAGTTTCTTTTTCATAACTCAACATATCCTCTAGATTCTTTTGTTATGAACAACTTCTCAAATCATCTTCATCAATAAAATAGATATGACACTTAGATCAGATAGAAAACTATCTCACCAATAGGTTTGACATCAATGACAACATAACAATTGTTCAAATTGTAATTTTCAACAATCTCCCACTTTGGCATTGATGGCAATACTTGTAGAAACTCTTAGAATAATTTTGGTTAACATACAATCCAAAACTTTTGTACATACTAGAGAAACACCCTCAATGTATTATATCTTCATTAATATCCTTAGTTTTATTCTAATTCATATATTTGGAAACACCTCAAATAAATCTTATGAGCTTCCTCTATGTAATCACTCCTCCTTAGATATATCTGTCAGCTTTCACTTTCTCCCTCTTTAATCGTGATCTTTTTCTATTTCTCTCTAATAATCTCTCCCTATTTATTTCTCCTTCTTCATGGTAACTAAGTTACATCTCTTTCTTTCCTTGGTAACTATTAGTGAACAATTTTTTCTTCTTATTAATAAGACACGAAAAAGAATGATAAGAAAAACTTTCACCACAATTGAGTTCTTTTGATTGAACTCTCTGTGTTTTGAGGTACAACTCCCTCCTTAAATGATGAATAATATTTTCTTTTATTTCAAAAGAATTGAACAAATGAGATCTTTTAAGAAAAAAGAACTAAGGCTATAAAACACTTTTCCATCACTATGCAAAAGTATTGCAAGATTATGTTGGTTCGATGCTAAGTCAATAGGCTTAATCAGATTTATTAAATAAAATTAAACAAAAGGTGATTGATTCAACTAAACAAGATAAATAAGGAATCATTTATAAAACAAAGTACCCAATCAGTTAGTCATAACCAAGAAATAATTCCCTATGAAACGAATCAAGATTACCAAAATCACATGATGTCAAATGACAAATGATGTGTCACAATAGCCCAAAAAGATGTCTAATTCTATTTTTGCATTCAAATAAATCACACTAAAAAATGTTTTAGTCTCCATACCTACCTTAGTAACTAAAATTCTTATATAAAAATTACTAGAGTATCGATACCAAAGAGATAAAGGTCTTACAATATATAGTCATGCAAGGCTTATAAAATAATTATAAAACTAACTACAATTAGAGATGATAAAACTAAGCCTAGAACTAGAAAGAAACTAACTTAAGAAACTGAAAAGATAAAATGGCCGAAGCCTATGTTCAAAGCTTATGATGTTGACTAGATTTCTTGGATGTCATTTCCCAAAAGTCGCATTGCCTCCTGCATCTTTCCAATCTTTATAGGTGACTTCAAAATCCATGATCTTTTTCTCTTGTGGAATTACTAGTTGTTTTGCCCTTAGCTTCTAGATGGTGATGACCCTGTGATCATTACTGATTATGCTCATCGAAGCTATGTGGGAAACAACAAAAAAGCTTGCAACAGAGAATTATTTAATATCTTTAAGAGCTCATAGTTTTTTTTGGCAAGCTTCTTCTACCTCCTTCAGGTTCTTATTAGATTGATCCTTGTTTACCAAGATCTCAACATCGATAAACTTCACCTCACTGTCTAGGATTTCTTTCAAATGATCAATTTTGTTGACTAGCTCTGAACACTCTTCTAGGCATTGTTCAATGATCACGTTCCTCCATTCCAGGTTAGTTTTGGAGACATGTAAGAAATGTGCATCAATACCAAAGTTCTATTTTTCAATCAAAAAATTGCTTGCTCCATATTCTTGAACTTCGGTGATGTGAACAATGACATCCTCCCATTTCTCTTTTTCTTCAGCCCAGGAACCTAACTTTGTTTCCAAGTTAGCCATCATCTATTTGGATTTCACCTTTGTCTCAAGCAAGCAAGCTATGTAGCTAACTTTATGAGAAAATAAAGACTCAAGCCATTCACCAAATGCTCAAGAGATAAACCTATCCTTTTTCACTTGGTTAATGAACTATTGATTAGCTAGAGAAGTCACATCAATCGTAGAAATAGCTTGAGGTTGGAATTCAAGTTCTATAGTTTGAAGATTTTGGACATACTCTTTCATTAGGTGGATTGAATATTTCAACTCTTTATTTTCTTTCTAGTTCTTCTAGAGGCGATTAGTAACTCTGGCATGCCCTACATCTAAGATTTTTATGTCTACAGCTCTAGAAGCTAGCCCAAGAACCCTTTTCTCTATAGTATAATCCTAGGGAGTGATGTCATCTAGATTTTTTTCTTCAGACAATTTGAACACATTAGGAACCCATTTTCTTATATATTCATCAACTCCTAATAGATTTTATATCTTTGGCTTCTTGATTTTGGGTGTCTTTCCAAAGCACTTGCCAACCATGTCTTCCACTAAAATTCTTACAAGCACTAAGCTCCTTTTCTTGTTTACTAATAAATCAAACCATTTTGGTGTTGAGGAAGTGCCTTTGGATGGAGGGGTTTGTAAGGCAAGGGAGCCAAAACTAGTAATCATTTAACCTGGTGCATTAACATCACATGTTGGTAGCTGATCACCTTGATCCATGGTTTCTTGTAATCTTTCTCTAGAAGATTCAGTCATGATTTCAATCTCAATTAGATCTGTACTAGTATCTTCCACAATAAGGGTCTTTTCTTTCTTAGTATGAGAGTGAGTCCATCTTGATGGTCTTGTAGGTTGAACTAAACTTTGAACCTCAGGTTCAACTTCAAATTTGATGTTCAAGATACCTATAGAGGAAAAGATGACACATTTATCAGTACCATGAATAGGCAGACGTGAATTAGAGCTGGTGAGGGTTTCTCGTGGGTCTTGCTTTGTATTTTCTATCTTAAACTGCCTTCTCTCTTTTGACCAATTTTTAGTCCTCATAATGGTTGGGTTAGTCCTAGCATGTAGATCATCTTCTTCTGGAGAATCCCAATCTATTTCTGGTAGAGGAAAGGCTTCAACCTAAGCTATGTAAAAAGGATCAACCACTTCTTCATCTTTGTCTTAGCTCACCCCTTTTATATTCATATGAAAATTAAATTCTTTTATTTTCTTCAAGGTAAGCCTAGACCACTATCTCTTCCTAACTTCATAATCATCATTGCAATCAGCCCAAAATACTTCTAAATGAGGGACATGTGAGAACACTAAGCATAACTCAAATAGGGGTTGAGAAAAATCTTTTCTATCAAAGTCAAGGCAAGTAGTATAGGTCCCTAAGTCAAGTTTGTTTATTAGTCTCTCTCTCTCTCTCTCACACACACACACACACACACAGAATCAGATGGTTACCAACTACCGAGCTTATCTTGTAGTCTACACACACACACACACACACACACACACACACACACACACACACACACACACACACAGAGAGAGAGAGAGAGAGAGAGAGAGAGAGAGAGAGAGAGAGAGAGAGAGAGAGAGAGAGAGAGAGAATCAGATGGTTACCAACTACCGAGCTTATCTTGTAGTCTACAATGTTAACCAAGTAATTTAGTCTCTATCAAGATCTACAGGTTCTATTGAGTTCCAAGAACAATATTTAGTTTGCAGTGAGCAGTATCTACCAAGTTGGTGATTATTAGTGTAAACTAAGCTTCATCGTGTTTACTGAGTTTCTCAATGTAAATCGAGTTCTCTAGTGCTTACTAAGTTTGTAGCTTCAACAATGTGAATCTAGTGTTGACCAAGCCATACAATGTCAACCAAGTGATTTAGTTTATACTGATCTCGTAGTGATAATGTTGATCAAAATATGCAGTGTCAACCAAGTGATTCAATTTATATGACAAGTTTTGCAATGTTCACCGAGTCACTAGTTTAGACTGAGTTCAAACTACTTGGAAGTGATTAGTATGAACCAAGAATCTATGTCTACCAAGTGCATGATGATGTTGAGCATTTAAAATGGTTGCCAAGTGTTAGAACCTCACCGAGTTTGTCTTCAAAACCTGAGTACTTGTAGTTGGGCCAACTTTGTGTATTTTGGTGAAACTTTTATTGTAGCCAACTTTGATGAATTGTAAATTGGATTGGTATATATGTAATGTATTGTATCACATCCAAAGCATGAAATAATATGGAATATATATGTGAGACACTAAGAGTAGAAGTCTGAAGGTTACAAGCAGTATAAGAAGGAACAAAGATTTATCTATCATAGCAAGGCGATCATTGCACTCAAAGGAATCTCATTCAAAAAATCAAGGTTACAGATCAGAAATTAGTCACTGGTTCATCCTAGCAGGTGGAACAATTAAGAGTCTTTTGTAAATCTCTTTCACAAGATAGACTTAATAGTCTTTTATAAATCTCTTTACCGAGTTCATACTTCACTGTATGTTTGTAAATCCTTTTGCAAGGTGGACCTAGTAATTCTTATTGCTACTAATAGGGCAGATCATTAGAAGTGGTCACTGTAAGCCTTAACATGCCAATTTTATACTACAGTACTAAAGCTTGTGGGTTTCATCCCCACGCTAGTTTTACTTTTTGTTTGGAAGGTTTTTGGATCACCATATGTGTGTCAAAGTGTTATGAATATTTAATTCTTTCAATTTTTCATGCATGCAGTTAGATCATGGATTAATTGGTGAATTAAGATTAAGTTTTATTGGTTACTGATTTACCCCTCCCCTCTCAGTAACTTAACCTATCTTATATTTTGAACAATTGGTATCAGAGCTTTGTGGTTCTTAGAGAAGAAGTTTAACAACTTGAGAAAAGATCAAAGGTAATAGAGGTATTCAGACTTGATAAGGCTATTGATAATAAAAAACTAGATTTGGAATTGGCTATTGGGAAATTTAAGAAAGAAAAGGGGCAACTCTCTCAATCCCTAAAAAGAAGAAAAGATCTTGTAGTACAGATAAATGAGAAACTCCACATTGAAGAAAAAATTGAAGATATTCATTCATAAAATAATTAAGATGAAGCTAATGATGTAATCAAAGAACTATTAGAAAAGAATGGTACACTTCACGAAGAAGAAAGCTAAAAAGAGAAAAAGAAATTCAGTTTGGAAGATTGTGTGAAGTCATGGAAGAGAAAAAAAAGATAAAAGAAGAATTAGAAGGAAAGAATAATAAAATTCAGCATCTACCCCTTCAACAAGTAGACTTCATTGATCAACTGACTAATGCTAAGGAAGAAATCATGAATCTAAGATTAGAGAATGAAAAATTGCAGAATGATTTAAACACTGAACAGAAAACCAATGAGAGGATGATGAAATCTCAAGCATACATGGATTAATTAAATGAGAAAATCCAATACAAATAGAAACATAAAACAAGAATTGGATATACAGAAGAAGTTGAATCATCCAAGCAAGGAGCTCAAAAGAATCAATGACCTACTTGTAATCACTATGGTAAACTAGGTCATACATCAAAAAAATGTTGGAGCATTGGTAAAACTAAATCCAATGGAAAATGCTACAATTGCAATAAGCATGGTCATAGAGCTAATGAATGCAAAGAGAAATCTAAATTTGAAGGAAAATATCACAAATGCAAGAAGCATGGGCACAAATCTTCTGAATGCAAAACTAAGATATTGAATCTAGCATAATAGATTATAAAAGCTATATTTGGTTGGGACTACAATACTTGGAGCAGATGTCACTAATGTGGAGAATTTGGACACATTGGAATAAACTGTGTAAAACATCACATGAGGACAAGAGACACCACTAAAAGATGTTTTATTTGTACATAACTTAGAAATCTTTCCAATAAATATATGAACATTGGAAGAATTGAAGATGAAAACAAAGCCAAGGTTGATAATATCAAAAAAAAAATGAGACAACAATGGATTCTGAAATCTTCTAAGAATGCAAGTCCGAGAAATGAAGCAAATGTCACTCAAGAATTGCGTGACTCAAGCATTTCTACTTGATGTCCCACAAGGATAACTGGAACTAAGGTTCTAAAGAATACATCTTACATCAGTTCTAGTCAGTCAGATGGAAAGATCCATATCAACATTCAAGATGCAAAGGGATCACCAAGTACCTAAGGAAATTCTAGACCTTACCAAGCTAGGTCAGGTTGCAAGGCTTTGCCAAGCAAGGTTGGGATTAACTAAGTCATTGTGTGGACATTGAATCATGAATGGCTCTGCCAAGCAATTACTTTAAACCAAGTGGAAGATACTCTATCATCAAGAAAGAAAATGTATTAGGTATTTATGGCAATGGGAAAGTGAAATTCATTAAAAAGGGTGAAATCAAATTCATTTGTCATTGTGAATTTTCAAGAGCTTATGTGAAGAGCAATTTTAGTGCATCCAAATGATCTGTGAAAATTATTGTTGATGTTTTTCATGTTTTTCATAAACCCTACCAAGCATTGGCATCCTCCAACATCAAAACCAAGAAAGGATCTAAGATGTTAGTCCAAGGAATTGAATGGAAAGCACCTGATTTCAAATTGAGTCTGGCAATTGTGGAAACACTTGATCCTACCAAAGCTCAGTTATAGATTCCACCTAAGGTACTTCTGGTTAATGATATTTGCTCACATTTTTGTTGTTCAATTCAAGACATAGGAACCCTATAAATGCATGAAACTCTGGAAAACCTATGTATGAATGGTGCATTAAAACTCGAGCATCAACACTTGGAAACCAAGGGTTTAAGCCACATTCCACATATGCCCTAAGAATTTTAGATAAAATGGATAAGGTTTATCCTTATCTATGTACACAACAAGTAGCTATGGTTGGATCAACCTGTTCTCATTACAAAGAAAATAATTCATTGGATCACAGGACTACTGATGTTGACTAAGGCAAAAACTACCAAAACCCTAAGTCAAGTAGAATTGGAGAAGAAAGCTCTTTCCAAATGAGATGGAAGAGGTATGAAGATCATTTGCATAATTGACATAGAGCTGAAGTTTGGAATTCATGTAATTGCATACAAAATATATAATTCCAATTGAATCAACATTGTATCATGTGAGGCAATGGATCTCAATTTCAAGGTGGTGAAGAACAACATGTCCTTCGACCTTGCCGAGCTATTGTTGAACCAATTCAACAAAAAAACGGAGAGCATTAGGACATTGAAGAATAACTAGTGTAAGTTTGGTTCACTTTTAACCTATTTATTCTTCTTTGTGCAAAAGTTTTTCCCTTCAAAAGGTACAGTTGTATGGAGAAAATATGTGCTTGTACTATATCAAATCAATGAGTATATAGCATAAATGGGTGAAAATTATGTTAGTATCATGGACAATTATTACGATTCATTAAAAGAAAAGATAAATAATAGATTCAAATTTTCCAAGAAACTTGTAGAAGATTACAAGTTTGATATTTGTTTTATGGTAGATTGTGACAAAGTGTACATAGTCAAACCGAGAGTGGTATGGGTCAAGCCTCTAGGCTATGAGGTTAATATTGATGACACCAGGAATATTATTGAGGCATTTTTGAATGAATCTATAGATCCTAAGGCCACATATTTTGGTACATATGATGAAGCCAAAGCCTATATAGAACTAGAGATAAATCTTCCTCAAGCTGTCAACAAAGAAAAGAAGAGGATAACAAAACTAAGACAAACTAGTTCTACTCTCCTATTGATAGAAGGTAAAGGAGATGATGTGATTGAATATGATGTAGAAGATGAGGTAGATGAAACAAAATTCGAAGAAGAAGAGCCAGTCAAGAAGAAAGGTAAGGTTATCATAACCAAATCTACCAAGTCATCTACTACAATATTTACAAGGAGAACATCTAGAAAGAAACTAAAATTGGGAGAAGAAGTAGAGGATGTAATTTTTAAACGGTCTCCACTCACATTTCAAGAGAAATTGAAAGAGATTGATTCTAGAGCTGGCATGGAAAACTTCAAATCATTGAGATATGAAACTAGAAATGTAGAAGAGAAGAAGCAAGTTGAAGACATGGTTATTTCTAAACTAGGTAAATGGAAATATTTACCATACCAACTTGCACAACAAATTCCCAATGAACTGATGGAAAGAATCAAGCCAAGATGGGAACATGTCAAAAAAACTACAAAGGACATATATGAGTAGATTTTGAGGCAACTCATGCCGAGTATTAATGACAAAGAGGTAAAAGAGTCCATCAAGTAGAATGAAGTAAAATTCACTTTGAAATTTAACACCTACTTGATACTAGTTAATGGCATTGAACATGTGGTGAGGAATGCCACTAATTCATGGAAGAATATCTACAATCTTCATAAGAAAAGTGACTTTGTTGTTCATATCAGTGATAAAGATGACAATGGTGAGGATGATAAGGAAGGAAAGGAAAATGATGATGAAGAAGAAACAAATTATGACAATATAGATGATGAGGAACAAGAACAAGAAGCCACTGAGGAAAATCTCCTTGAGATTTAGAGCATTGGGGAAACCAACCTTGAAAAACTTGCAACAGTAGTTATAGCCTCACTTCCTCACTCTCTAAGCAAATATTTAAAACCATCAAGCTTAGAGAAAGCTACTGCTGAGTTGGTTGTGACAAACACTACAAATCCAAGCACTCAACCAATCTTTGCACTTGTTTAGCTTAGTACCTCATTGACTGAAGTGACCAACACTTCATCTATAGAGTAGTTAGTGCTTCCTCCTTCATCAATTTTGGCTACTCAATAACTAGGTATTTCTTCAATTAGTACAATATATACTTTTGTTGCTAGTCCTTCCATTTCCACTATTGTTACTATTCCATGTATGCAAATAGTTAGTACAAAGACAGTTGAGAGCAAGCCTCAATCGAGTACTAAGATTTCTAGCAAAGGAAAAGATATAAAAGAAGACATTGATCTTGATGAAGATATAGTTATTCCAAATTGGGATATCTCTTCTCTAAATCTTGATCAAATATATAAAGTAGGAGAGATTTTATAGAAGAAAGCTAAGCAACAAAGGCTTAGAGAGGAGAGAAACAAAGAACATCAAGTGCTAGAAGATGTAAAGAACATTCTTGTAGATGCACTTAGCACTAAGGTTGATACTTCTCAAACTATTTTGGCTCAATTAGCAAAAGTGGTTTAGATATTTAATGAAGATCTAAATGTACAAGAGAAATTGTTGCAAAGAGTAGAAAAGAAATTTGAAAATAAACTACTGGAGCTAGTTGCACAAAAGATTGGACTATACCAAGTAGCCTTGTCTACTATTCTTAGCTCATTGGAAACCTCTACCAACAATTTCACTTATCTATTTGGTAAACTATGTGATACATCTATCTTCACATAGGAAATCAAAGATAAACTCTCCAAGATAGATGAAGATCTAAAGGCAAGTGCACACGAGCTATCACTTGACCCGAGCTACAGTTCTTCTCATTACACAAAGATCAGATTTCTAATTGATATCCAAGTAAATTACTAAGAGAAGAAGCCAAGATAAGGGCTACACTTGTAAACATACAAAGCATGATTCTTCTAAACATGGATGTATTGCAGAAACATATTGCACATGCCAAAATTCTCATCCGTGATAACAACTTCTCCATACTTGATCACATGATAGAATTACTAGTAGAAGTTCAGATTGCATTACATGCAAGTAAGGTGTTGCAAGAAAATTGGGATAAAACAATGTCATTGATTTTAAAGGTACATTCTAATTTCTTGTCACATTTTGGCATTACCATGTAGCTAACACCTTTTTCATTTATATCAAAAAGGGGGAGAAGATGTAATATGTAAAAGGGGAGAAGATGAGAAGATGTATATAATGTGTAAAGTATATTGAATATATATGTATGGGGGAGCATCATAATATTATACATGTACACCTATAGATATTTAGATAAACATCTCTTACAAAAGCAATTTCAAAAAAATTCAAAAATAGAGTATGTTATTGAGTTGAAGACACAAGATGGAGTCTAAAAATTGGTTTGAACTTTTTGAATTCAGTTTTGATCAGGAATAACTTTGAGAAACCCCTCCCAAAAAAAATTCTAAAATGCTAGCGAATCCAATAGTTTGTGGGCAGGAAAATTTTAATGTCGAGGGTGATTTTTTTGTTCCATGTAGGGAAATAAAATATTATATGTTGGCAATTTTTTTTTTGCCCTAGCAAAAATCATTTTAAATATGGCGAATTAATGTTTTTTCTTGTTGATAGATAAATAAATGATGGCTATTTTTCCCCTTTCCAAAAATGAATTAATAATGTCATAGGAAAATTACTTATTTTGCAGGAAAATGAATAATAATGGTCTTGGCTAATCTTCAATGGTAAACTGAAAAATTGTTTAATCTGAAAGTGACATTTGCACATGTATTGGCTAGTGACTGTACTAACCATTGAGTAGTCACTTGAAGTTTCAACTTGTGTACTATCTTAGGTCTATTATTAATAATATCGTGATGTTAGTATCACTATTACCAAGTTGTCTACCATCACTTTCATATTGTTAATTGTAAATATGATAGTTTTATTGACTGTTGATTAATTAGAGATTAATGACAAAAGATACATTTTGGGGCCACTTGCTTGAAAAGACCTGGAGTTGCATGAAATTCTCTAGAATGGAGACACGTGGAAAGGTTTGCATGGAAATCATTACTCAATGTCAGGCACTATTGACTGTCTGACATTAATGCTAGTACATTTCGACATTTTGCACACTTAAAAATTAATAGGAATACAAAAAAATAAGATATGAAAGATTGTGAATGCCAAATAATTTAATGCAACTGCCATTAAATAGCCTCTTTAAATCCTCTTTCATTATCATTTCTCATATTCTTCAATTTGAATTCGGTTTGCAATTGCACTTTATAGAGTTTCTTGAATCTTAGTCATGGATACGCCAATTTGCCTGAAATGCACTATAATGGCTCTACAAAAGCCCTTTTTGGGTAGGATTCCTGACGATGTCCTTGCCATGGTTTGCACCCTAGATGCTTGAAGTCTTTTTATCTGCCATGCTATATTCATGGTCCTCAACCATGAATTCTTGAGAAATGATAAGAGGTACTGTGTGTCCATAGATATTACCTCATGCTTCCTCGCGTCTCTTCTCAACATTGGATGCAATCAAATATACATTTTGATGCTTCTACATAACATTTTTTAGCAAAAATGTTTAGAAGATGATGTCAAAATTCTTGTAATGGTCGAGCAGGTACCGAAGTCAAGCATTGGCATCCCTTTTGTAGACATAGTAAGTGCTGGGAGGAAGGCATAGGGTGCATTATACATAAGTATCCTTTCTTGCTCAGCATGAACAAACGACAATTGACTCGCCATTGGAAGTGGGTGCAACTTGGAAGGGATTTTCTATAGAAGTGGTTGTTGTTGGACAATGTCAGCAAGATCGACTTCACATGGCTAGACAAGTTCAATGACATCATCTTCTCCAACAGATTCCTCGTGGAGGGACTTGTAGACATTTCTAATTGAAGGCTTCAAGCCCTTGGCTCCTTAGCTTGCTAATGCTTCCAGCCTCCCTAGTTCCTTGGTTCCTTATTCCCTGTTCCCTATTCCCTGTTTCCTGAATAATGTTTCCTTAACTATTGCCCTTTGGGAAAAAAAATGTATTAAAGTTTTTAAGATATATGTATTTTTCTTAGGATTGGGCCTTGCCCTTTTTTGTAAATTACAAAATAGTAAAACCAGGCCGATTTAATCAACTATTTTGAATATCTATGCTATGAATCAGTATTATGTACATTGTATAGTCTAAAATATTATCAATGAAAATAATAATTTTTGGTTTCTCAAATTGTTGTTCTTGTTAGTCTACGACTTTGTTTTTGGCATTTCAATTCTCAATGCATTGTTGTAATGTTAGTCTGCAACTTTGTTAAAAATAATTAACTATTAATAGTTATAAAGTTAGAACTTAGAACTTAGAAACAAAAAAAGGGTTTCAACAATCCTGATTCCCTTTATGGTTTTATATAATATATTTGATTAACGATTTATAGTAAAAAATTATTCAATCAAAAATTATCCAATTAAAAGTTTTGTAATTTATAAAACTATTTTTCTTTAATCTATTATCTGATTGGTTAAAAAAAATGGAGCGATAAGATATTAAGAGCGGATTTCAAGAAAAACTAAAGATTATATCCTTAACAAAGTTAAATATAATTTTGATAATTTATGTGTTAGATTTTTATTTCATACCTATCTTGTCACCTATTCCTAACTTTTTCATTATGAAATCTTTTAAATGATGAAGAATAGTTTATAAACAATTATCACAATTTTCAATATATGTTTAATAATTTATAGTAAATTAAACTGTATTACATTTTAATTTTAAAACTAAATAATAAATATGAATAAAAATATAGCATTTGTAATTATATTTTTAAATTGTAATTATTTTATTTACATTAAACTATTGTCATTATTATTCCATATCTTGCACCAATTTTATTTTATAAAATTTAATATCTCTTCATTAATTTTTTTATATCATCTTTACAATAAAAAGTTTATGATAGAAAAGAAAATCCTTTATTTATATTATATTAAAACTATTATAATAATAATTATAAATTATATTATATATATAATATTTTATATAAATAATTAAATTAACATCATGATTTTGACATTGTTAAGCTTAAAAGTAAAATAATAATAATTAATAATAATTTTTTTAACAATATTTATTTCAACATTTTTCTCTATATTAATTAATATGCTATGTAAATTCTTTTCAATGACTGCGGCTCTATTTCAGGCCAAATTTTATTAAGATTGAAGATAAAGTCTACTTCTACTTGAAACCGAGACATGTGTACTCAAAAATTCTACTTGAAATCCTGACCGTTGCATAAAAGAAAGACCGATGGCTCGAGATGAATTTTGGGCCAATTTGGAGAATGTTTTCCCATATGCCTAGATTCATTCAGAATCGTGACACGTGTCCGCTCATTGGAAGACTCGATTAATATTATTAATAATTATGTTCATAATAATTATCACAATTATCAATATATGTTAATAATTTATAGATAATTAAACTATATTACATATTAATTTTGAAACTAAATAATAAATATGAATAAAAATATAATATTTGTAATTATATTTTTAAATTTTAATTATTTTATTTAAATTAGACTATTGTCATTATAATTTATTATTAGTACTTGACGATAGGCTTAGGGCTAAGAGCTAAATATTTTATTTTCAATGTGATTCATTAACGTTAATATTTTTATTTTTTTAATGTAAGTGTATTGGTTTATATTTTATATTTTAATAATGTATTTTGTTATAAATTATAATATATTTTTTGTCATTCAATTAAAAATAATATTACTTATATTAAATAATTATTTAAGATTTATTATTATTATAAAAAAATTATTATTTTTATATTATAATTATTTATTATATAATAGAACATCTAATATAATTATTTATAATATAACATAATATAATTATAACCATATGATATATATGTAATAGAACATATATATCAATGATTATATTTATGAATAAAATTTAAATTTAAATTAACATCATTATAGAAAAATATAATTATATAACATTTTTATTAATTAAAATATTTTATATATTATAATAGATTTATTAATTTTAAATTAGATTATATAAAAACTAAAGGCAAGTACTAATGACACTTGTTTCATATCTTGCACCAATTTTATTTTATAAAATTTAATATATCTTCATTAATTTTTTCATATCATCTTTACAATAAAAAGTTTATGATAGAAAATAAAATCTCCTTTATTTATATTATATTATAACTATTATAATAATAATTATAAATTATATTATATATATATATATATATTTAATATAAATAATTAAATTAACTTGAAATCAAGACATGTGTACTCCAAGATTCTACTTGAAATCTTGATCATTGACTAAAAGAAAGATTGATGGCCCAAGATAAATTTCAAGCCAATTTGAGAAATATTTTCTCATGTGCCTAGATTCATCCGAAATCGTGACACGTGGTTGGTCATTACAAAGCTCAATTAAGTTTAAAGTGTCAGGACTCGATTAATTTATTAATAATTATGTTTCGTCTTTAAAAAAAATTATTACTTAATCTCGACTCGGCAATGCTGCGATTGTTAAGTAAAAGGTAGATCAACGCCAATGACAATGACTCGGGATGAATTTTAGGTAAATTTTGGGTCCTCTATCGCTGTTGTCAAGAAACATTTAGAATTGTGACATGTGTCCTTGACAAGTCTCACGATTGACACGTGTCACGATTCTGGATGACTCTTGAGAACATCAATATCATTTCACAAATTGACCCGAAAATCATATCGATAATTAAGTTCAATTTTTATTAAGTAATTAATTTAAAATGAACAAATTTATTCAAATGTATATTAATGTAATAAATTTTTACTTTATTATTATTATTTTTATCTACATTACTACATTATTGAATCTTGACTCTTTATGTCGTTTACATGTACATTGTACATGCTATTAGTAAAGTACCTAAAATCATTAATTACTTAATACTTTCGTTTTAACTTTTAACTATTAACCTTCTATGTTTTTAGAGTATGAAGTTGAAAGTTCTCCAAGTCTAGTCCAATACGATAGGGTTTTCAAATTTCAAATTTTCAAAGACTGGCAAAATTCCATTTTATGTTTTGAAGATTGAAAGTGTGAAACTTGAGTATTAGATGACAACACCAATTATCCAATCTTGATTCTAGGTATTTAATTTTTTTTAAAAAAATTCATTGGAATTTGTAGCAATAGAAATCTTGATTTTAATTATCTTAGGTTTACACTTTACAATTATTTTAAATGGATCCTGAAGAATAATTTTGTGTAATAACCAGTAGTAGACATGGGCAAAAAAAAGTCAAAAACCTCCGGTATGAGTGCAAGCATAAAGGAAAAGAAACACATTATAGAACTCAGGCAAGTGCTACAAACCCCAGGTTTCACCGATGAATGTCATGATATTTTTGATCTTGTTATCCATGGAGATTTTGGAATCATGAGAATTAGACATTCATTGTTTAATAAGTGGAAAGATCCATAGAAGGGGAGAAATTATTACAAATATAACAATAGTATTCGTGCACATATAAATGAATTAGCTGCTCTGGTTATTGGAATAGAAAACCTCATTGTACCTGAAGTATTCCCTTGCCCTAAAATTGTAATGCTATGTGCTCAGAATTATGTTGAAAATAGAAAGGCAATTGTAAACCAAAACACTCAGGAGAAAATTTTATCCATAACTGAGAGTGAATTTTTCACTCTATTAGACCTAAGGCTAGGATTTAAACCAGAAAGCTTTAATGAGCACATTGACTTGGATAAACTAGCACAGACTTATGGAAAACTGGAAAGAATATTTCAAAATTCTTTTATTAAGGGTTTAATAAACTCATAGTCCTCTACTAGTGTTACACTAGACATAGACCATAAGTCTCCTTATTAGTATGATATTTTTGTGCCATGGGTTTAGAATACTATTTCTTTGTTATCATTTTTTTTGGGATTCGACAGTAACAAGGAAGTGGGCGCCAGTGTTCTTGAAATGATTTATAATATCCATTTTCGAGGTCAGTCAATTGAGAAGGTAGATGTAAGATATAATTTTGTTCAACACATTGTTGAATCTATGCAGCAACAATTACTAATGATTAAACAAAGTACAACTATATTCAAGACAAAGATAGTTAGGTTCACAAGTTACTTATGCTACTTTCTTTTAGCAAAGCATCACCCAATATTTGAGACAGAGAACAACAAGCTTGATATTGAGGTCTATAAGTTTGATGAGAAAATCTAGAAGAAATCAAAGACTCCAAGTCTAGTATACGAGTGGACACATAAGATGAGGATGACTGATACAAATAAAAACTACAACCATTTTGTAGACTTATTTTTGGTACCTATTTACCAAAAATCATAGGGACTTTGATGCCTAGATTTCCTGTATCTTGTTAAGATTGCATTCAACTGGGAAGTCAGATTCAATTGGCTGACTTGTTCTTCATGGAAGAGTACATTGTCTTAAGGTTTTATGGTTTAGTGGTTGAACCCTGCAAACTTCCAATCCATGTTACAGAAAATGTTTTTACGCTAGAATATGTACGACAGATGGAGAGTGTAGATGAAATTTTTAGTGGAAAATAAGAGAAAATGATATTTCCTTGCCTTTCTCAATTAGAGGCCTCACATTTGAGAGAAAGGCTTTCAAAGTGGCAAATGAATTGGTAACTTTTTTTGGCTTTGATTTGTCAGTCACTAGAATTATGATCCACTAAACATAATAAAAACAAGACTTATTGCCAATGGGAACTCTAAGAGAAAATATCAACATCAGGAGATGCCATTGATAAAAAATTTAAAAAACAAGGATTCATGGGATGAGGTTAAGAAAGAGATGGAGAAACATGCAATAGAGAATAATATTTTAATGGAAGAATTGTCATCAGAAATTATGACACTGCACATATCAGAGTCACACAAATTAGATCCTCTAACATACTTAAATTTCTATGAGAAAGCATATCAACCTTCTAAGAGGTCTATGCTGAAAGAAATTAAAGAGGCATGCATAGCTGAATTGTGGTGTCAAACCAAGATGACTGATTTTTGAAAAATGAGACAAATTTGGGTGAACCAAGGACATTAGTAGGTTTTGAGGAAATTGAAGAGGATGAACTTTTCAACAATTATTGGAATAAAGAGCATCCAAATGTAGTATATGATTTTGGCAGTGACAGTGATAATGAAGACAAAAGGACCTCAAGCTTGATGCCAACATTCAAGGTATTTAGGATTCCAGGTCAACTAGGGGCAAAGATATTGTTAAACTTCAAATGAGTGATTCTATTAAAAAAATGTATAGTAAAGGGGAAACTATGATACAAAAGATGGGTTATGTAGGTATAGGGCCCATTGGTGCAAGTGGTGAAGGGATTTGGAATCCAGTTTCAGTACCAGACCCACCCAAAAGAGGATGTAAACCAATCATTGGACTCTCTAAGATTGAAGATGATTCATCTAGAAAGGATAAAAAACATTATACTTTTTCTTTTGAAGATCATCCCAACACATTATTTGTTAAATCTTCAAATCCAGTTTTAGTCGATCCCATTGGCACTGGCACTGGCACTAAGATGGATGAACCTTGTGCAAAATAGAAAAAAAGTTATGAAAATTACATTGCAAGCAATGTAAATGGTTACTTCACCAATGTATGCACCAGTAACTTCTGTACACAACCTAGAAAATAGTCCTAAAATGCTAGGATTTGAAATGGGCCATCTTTAGTCTAATGGCAATCCTCAAAATACAATTGTAGTTGGAGTAAGTTTAACTAGAGTTGGCAAAGCATACAAAAATACAACTGATAATTCACTTTTCAAACACTTAATTGTGTCAGCAAACCTAGATTTTAGTTTGAATGAGTTTGCATCAAAGTTTGAATAGACATGCAAAAGAAATAGGCAAATTATGAAGTCTTTGAAAAGTGATGCTATTGCTGAATGTCAAGGATCTACTAATAGAATATTTCCAACATATGATCCAAACAATGAAATGATGAACTTCATGGCTATTATACCCCTAGGTAGAGATAATAATCCACCAAAAAATATAATAAATCGTAACGATATACAAGTTACCAATCTTCAAATGGATTTGTCAAAAGTAAAAAATATTGACAAAATCAATATATCAAAAGAGAGCAATAAAATGGTCTACTCCACACTTCTGAAAGCGGAGAGGGAAAAAAAAAGACTTACAAACAAAATAGAAAAGTTAAAGGTAGACCTTGATAATGTGAAGGCCAAGGAGAAAGCATCAAACAATAAGTTCAAAGAATTGTAAAATAGGATAAAGAATTCTTCTGCTACAGAGGAAATTGTCTAGCAAGAAAAGATAAATGAACAATTGCAAAATTTGACTAAAGAATTGGATGAGTGCCAAAAAAGACTTTAGCATGAAAAAGCCTCTACTACACAATTGCTCAAGTTTGTAGAGAGTAGTGCACAGGTCAACAATAAATTAAAAACTGACTTGGACTCTGCTGTCAAGGAAAATAATAATTTGAAGATTAAATTGGAGATGAAAAGAAAAAAGAGGAGTCTAAGGCAAGGATGATTTATAATTTGCAAAAGGAATTGGGGAATGAGAAGAAAAAATAGAAGTCTATTGCAAACATAATCCACAATTTGAATAAACAATTGGAGAATATGAAAAAGAGAGAGGAGTCAATTGTGAAAATAATCCTTGATTTGAAGAAGGAATTGGAGAATGCAAAGAAACCAGAGTCTAGTGCTACTACAAGCACTAACACAATCCACCATATGAGGAGGGAATTAGAGAATGCAAAGAAAAAAGAGGAGTCAACTACAAAGAAAATCCTCAAATTGACAAAGGAATTGGAGAACATGAAGAAAGAGGAGTCTACTCAAAGACTCCATGATTTGAAGAAGGAATTGGACAATGCAAAGAAAAAGGAGGAGTTCACTGCAAACATAGTCCATGATTTGAAAAGGGAACTCGGGGATGAGAAGAAAAAAGAGGTAACTACTACAAATACAATCCAAGTTTTGAAGAAGAAATTGGAGCATGAGAGGAAGAGAGCAACTAATTGGTAAGGACAACTAGAGGAAATATAGAAAAAGCGTGAAATAGAGATGTCTGAAATAAATAAAAAGATGGAGAATGTAATTATAGAAAATAGAACAACCTCTTCCAAAGACCATCATGTGAAGGATACTATAATAAACATAGTTAAGCTTATCAAAAAAGAAAATTGGGACAAAATAATGAAGAACAATGATAGTTTCTTTGAATGGCTTGATTTAAATAGCAATCTCAGACTTCTCTTTGAAAATGTAAAAAATGATGTTTAGGGTAAAAGACTAATTTTCACCGAATTCTTAAAAAATCTTGCTAACCAAATTTTGAATAAAGTACGAAGATCTAGTGACAAGGATTTGGAAAACCATGGAATAAAGAACCACTTGGATGCCTCTATAATGACCATTGATGTCTATCAAAATTGTGAACAAGTAATGGAAAGCTCTCAAATCTACTCCCAAAGACTTGATGAAGATGAATCACATCATACTAAACTTGCTAAATGTTGGATTACCAAATCTAGCTAACTTAGATGGCAGATTCATTGCAAAAGAAGATTACAGGAAAAAGTTGCAGAATAACATGAATTCTGATTTAGGCAGCTTGTCTAAGGAAATCACTCCAGAAAGAATTGCAAGTTGCATCAAACCACTATCAACAATGAATGAAGTTATTGATAAATTCCTCGATTCATATAAAACTATCTCTTTGAAGTATTCATTTTTGATGAGGTTACAACTAGTTAGCTACAACCTCAAACAAATGGAGCTTCCAAATGATGCAGAATAGAGTGCCCTAAAGAAATTCATTGGAGCTGGGTTATCTTCTCAAAATGTTATTGTTGCTGCCAGTGGCAGTCATAGATGATAACACTAAGAAGTAACAACTTAGTAAGTGATAGTACTATAATCATTTTGTTACTTGTTGCTCTTTAATTTCAAATTTCAAATTTAATTTCAACTTTGTTTAATGTTAATTGTTACAGGAATTAAGAGCCAACATATCAGGATAGTTGGGTAGCCAGGCACTGGTATACTATTACTACATAGAGCAGATGAAATTTTTTTTCCTACTACTTGAAAAAATTATACAATTGGTAATGTGGCAAATTGGCAATGTGATTGTACACACATAATGTATTATGTAGTAATAATCTAATTATATATACAATTACAAACTGACCTTAAACTATTGTTGCTCCCTTGCATCTGCAAAAAGGAATTCATGGTCATTTCAATTTGACATCGAGTCATTTGCAAAGGGTTGTAATTGTTTGTGATTGTTAAATGTATCATGTTACAAGCTGATTTATAATTATAAATTATAATACAATTTTTTTAAAATAGAATTTATTTTGTTAAATACATTATGTTACAATTTCTTAAAGAAACTAGAATCAATGAAAATTTCAACATGTAAGTTTGTAACATCAACATGTTCAAAAAAAAATAAAGCATCTATAAAAGGATAGTGAATGAAGGCTATAAATTGACTTCTACAAACATAATTAATTAGTAGATAGAGTCTTAGATCAGAGCTACTACTACTATCCTACTACTTAACTCATACAAAAGTTAGAACTTGAGGTTGAGAAGTTGCTATAGTTGCCACTCTGCCTGGACCAACTCAACATCACTATCATTAGAATCCTCCTCATTTATTGTATATAACATTTCATTGCTCATTGTGTTTTCTTCAGATTTACTGTCAGCATCAAGATGCTTGCCAAAGTCAACATCATCTTCATTGCTTCCAATATCAGGACATGAACCACTACCACCACCACTACCACTGCCACTTAGGTATGAAATGTTGGCAATCCCTCTTCTTTGGCATTGGTTTCTCCAAATGTTGAGAGCCCTATCATAAGGGAAACTGTCTACCTCATACCTACAATTATATAACCTCAAACAATTATCCAAATTTTTGTCTAATTTGTTTCTAACATTTGACTTCAGGAAGCCCAAAGTACTGAAACTCTCTCATCCTCCACTAAACCCAATATCATTGTCAAACATAAATTGGTAAGCTTGAAATATTCTGGTATTGACTCACTCAATTGATTGCTCTCATCAAGGTTTTTTCAAAGCTTTGTTACTGCTCCCTCTTTATTTGGGTTCTCCATAGGATCATATTGTTCTCTCACTATGTTTGCAAAATAATATGATTGATCTCTAATTTGAAATTCATCTAAAATTACTCCATTTATTACTTTAGGTTTGTAAAAATGTTGAATTAAAGTCATCATCCTTCTTTGAAAATTAGTCAAATAGTTTAGAGACCAATATTGTGGAAAAATAATTGACATTGCTTCAAGTAGTTCCTCTGGGGGGCATTTGAATCTAATTTCTAATGAAAGATTGTAGCAAACTCACTTGACAGAGTCAAGCACAGAGTCCTTGATCTTCTTGAAGTCTTCACTTGTAAGACATGAAAATACCTTCTCTGATTCTGATTCAACTTCACTTCCTACTTCGTTTGAGTTGATGCGAGCATAATACTACATTGGTATGTCAATTCCATGTACCTTGGCATAAACCTCATCATTTGCACCAATATGTAAAAATTTCCTAGGATTGTTCAAATATGCGATTTCTATCCACTTTGCAAGCTTTGATTCATCTAATGGTAGTAATCAATAGAAAGTATCTAGGCTATTACATGTCATTTTACGCAGCTTATTATATTTTGCAATGTACATAGCTCTTTGTTGAACCTTTTTTATAATATTTCTCATGTCCTATAGCATGGTGAGAATAGCTACTAAAGTTAAGAGTATCTTAACATTAGTTAGACTTGAATATAGCCAAGGGAATCTATCTCGCATAGAGTGGATTAGTCCAAGCAATGATAGATATTTAGAGATTACTCGATGCGCTAGTCCATCCAAAGAGATCCATTTGGTATCATTGTCTTTAAGAAGCTTCCTCCCATCAGTAAATCCTTGAGCAAAGTGTTGAAATTCTCGGACTTGTTTTGAACTTTGACAAAAGTATTGGTAAATCTCTTTGATTAGAGATTCAACTTTACTTACACAACCAAAATCGCTGACAATTCCAAAAGATAGATTCATTTGATGGGCCATGCAATGAATGGAAATAGTGTAGGGTGCCAAATCATTCATGATCTTTTTGCAAAGACCACCTTTATGACTTTGCATAACCAAAGCTCCATTTGCTCCAACACACACCAACTTTTTGGCAATCTCCAATATTTTATCCAAACCTCCACATTCAATTAGAGTAATCTTTAATAAATCATATAAATTTTCAGCTATCACACTACAATTCAATTTAGCAACATATAGTAGAGAGGGTTGATGACAAAGATTGTTTACAGTATAAACATGCATGCACAACCAGGAAGTATTATCAATTATTGTAACTTCATCTAGAGTTAGTGCAATGAAATTTGAATGTTTTATTTTTTCCGTCATATCTTCTTTTTCAACCTGTGGAAGACATCTAGCCCATTCCCACCCATTGTTTATTGATAAGTGACTGTTCAGATAGTTTTGAAGTTTGAAAAAGTGCAATAAGGTAGTAATTGAAGGGTAGTCCATTATAGGATGTCCTTTACTCAAAATATAAAAGAACACACTTAATTAAACTACTTTTTCCATATTTTGCACTTCCATTGCCTTCCCAATGAAATCTTCGATGGAACTTTTTACTACAGAACACTTCTCCCATATTTGCTGGTGTAACTCGTATATTTTGGCATTCCTAATATGTAGATAGTTGTCCTTTGTTTTCCAAGTTAGCATGGAATTTTCAACTCCATTTATAGTTTTATTTTTGTAAACTTTACTGACATGCTTTTCAATGATATCAAGTTTAAGCTGCAACCTCTTCTCCTTCTTTGTTATCTCTGTGCAAATTTTACATTTGCATTCTACAAGAGGCTCACCATCAATTAGATTGGCCACTAATTAAATGAACCAGTACTTTTCCACCCATTCTAACTGAAAATTCCTTTTGGACAGATCCCAATGAGATTGATCTTTCTTTGATTCCAATTTTCTTTTCCCCTTTTGTGCATGAACATGATTTATAGAATCACTTTTGGTTTTCTCACCCGACTAGTCTGGGACCGACTCCAACTCTATAATATCAATTTTTGACTCCCTACATAGGGGAAGTACCTCCAAATTGTGTTCAATTTCATCCTTAACTGAGATATTAGGTTCACCAACTTGAACTTCAATATGGTCCGAGTCTCCAACATGTGATGAATCTCCTTTTTCAATAAGCACTAGAGATCTAACTTGTGAATCTTGTAGGTTGCCAACATTTCCACCACCAAAATATGTCGCTATGCTTCTAAATTTTGGTAATGGTGGCCTCTCTTAGCTTTTAGGGATCCTACTAGAACCCCTGTTACCCCTCTTGTTTGAAATTGCAAACTGATAAAGGCTGCAAAAAATAAATCAACTTAGTTGTTGAACAAAAAAATCAAATAGTGATGACTCAAAGACTGTGAACAATGACAGTAGACTACTTAGACTACATATAATAACAATAATATGATTCATTCTCCAAAAAATGGCACTACTGCTACGATACTACAGTCTACAATACTGCCCAATATAATTCGCAAACCTATAGGCTATCTTAGCATGTGAGATGTCCAGTCACTAGTGGACATTGGACAATAAAACTAAAAAATAACTAGTACCACTATACCAGTACAAATGTACCACTATCGACATAAAAAAATTTAAAATCACTTTCCTTTTATGAAAACCAAGGTCCACGAGTCAATGAGCAATGCACTCAGCACCCTAAAACTTCGATGGCAATAAGAAATGCCAATCTCCAAATCAGAAAAGAGAAAATTGTGTAGAATAATAATATCTTATAGTCCAATCTAGGTTGGCAAATTACATGAGATTAACAAGCGAGAATGTCAAATGTAGGTGAAGCGCACCTTCCTATGCAAGCCCACAGTAGGAAACAATTGGCTAAATGGGGCTGGTCATCGACACATGTCAGGAAAATGGTAGGTGATGCCCAACCCAAGGGAAAATTATTTGGTTGTAGTAATGTCGAAATAACGTGGGCCAATAAGAAACAAATATGCAAAGACTAGCAAAATGTTTAAAATAAATGTATCCAAAATGTATATTACATTAGGGATTGGACCAATATTTTTGACCAATCATGTGATAACTAATGGGCGACTACCACGAGCATTGAACCCAAATTTGATAAATATCCAATGACACAGTTGGCCTACGTTGCATGTGCTATTCACCAAATGATGATTGAGCCATGAGATGGGATCGCCAAAAGGTGAATATTCACCACTAAAGTAATCTCTGATTTTGATTGATAAAGTGTTTTTGTCATTAATGGCAAAGGGGGAGATTGTTGACATTATAGTCAAGTTTTTTTAATAATGACACACACACTTAATCAAATGGTTAGCAACTACCAAGATTATCTTACAATCTACAATGTTAACCAAGTAATTCAGGCTGTATCGAGTTCTACAATTACTACTGTGTAATGCCCTGCCTAGAGATCTTTGGAACAAGGATTCAGTTGAAGCCAAGATTTTAAAATTTTTTTTACAAGTACTAATGCACATGAAAACATCATACAAGGATCTCAAAGGTCACAATAGAAGACTAACCAAACATTTCGATACCAACAGATCTCCAAACGCCACTACTGACCAAAAGGACTAACAATAGAAGATACATAATTGAATTCAAATCAAAACACTTTGAAATTTAAAATGGAACACCAAAGGAATGCATAGCACCAAAGAGGGTAGCCAAAACACTTCTCAAAATTTTTAGGTCTAACCAAAAAGTGTCCGCTGTCTGCACAGATGGGTTTTTGCAAATACCAGGTGATACTTTAAAATAGCCATGTTTGATACTTTCCAATATCATATGACCTTTCTCAAGAAGGATGGTAACACTTTTAGGGTTTGGGTGACACTCCTCAAAAGGGTGTGCGATACTTAACTGGTATCATATGACACTTCTTCAATGGGGGTGCGATACTTTCCAATATCGCATGACATTTCTTCTTAAGAGGTGTGATAATTTCCAATATCACATGATGAAACTCTATTGGGTGTGTGACACTTTATTGTATTTCCCCATGCTAATACATGGTCACCCAGGAATGCAAGAAACAAACTCTAAAGATGAACTAAATGTAAAATAGAGTTTAGAACCTCCACACTATGGAGTACCAAATCCATAATTCAATGCATAAAAATTTGAACATAATGCTGAAACAACGAAAACACAATCTAACCATCTAACAATCAGTGAAGGGAAAGTACAGAAGGAAACATCACAGGGTACAAAAACAATATCGCAATTGTTGGAAATATTCAAGATATGATAGGTTACTGAGAGGGGAGGGGTGAATCAGTAACTTCAAAACTTTAAACAATTCAAGACTTTAACCATATATACTATTCACCATTTATTCATCTAATCTATTGCATATATGAGAAATCAAACATCCATAACACATGTACACAGTGATTTGGTGACCTAGAAACCTTACAAATAGAAAGTAAAACTGGGGTGGGGATGATACCCAAAAATCTTCGTTACTACAGTATGAAGTTGGGCTATTAAGGCTTACATTGACCACTTCTGGTGATCTGCCCTGTTAGGAGCACAAAGCACTGCTAGGTCCACCTTGTTAGAGGATTTATAAACATACATTGAAGTATGCACTCTGTTAGGAGATTTATACGAAGACTGTTAAGTCTACCCTGTAAAAGGATTTACAAATATGATTCACCTATTAGGATGAAATAGTGGATCTACTTACAAACTTGATTTTCTGATTAGATCCTTGACATATAGATCACCTCTTGTGACTGATAAATCTTTATTGCTCCTTGTAGACCTTGCTAAATACTCTACTCTTTTGCTAATTCACTTTCATTCTTCTCAAAACATTACATGTCTCTCTTTTATATTTCCTTACATTGTAAATGATATAATACATTACATATATACCATTCCAATAAATACAATTGTAAGGTCAGCCAAAACACAAGTGAACAAAATATTACTGAGTTGGCCAAACAGTAAATAACTCAAGTTCATTGAACTGACTCGGTGACCTTCTGATACTTGGCATCCACTACATTACTTGGCATCGTCATGCACTCGATAGAAGTGAAGGCTCAGCCCATACTAATCACTTGACGTAGTTCTGAACTCGATAACCATTGGAGACTCGGTAGATATACTATCACTTGATAAAAATTGAATCCTTTGTTTACCTTGCTTTCACTCGGTAAACACTACACTTTCATCACTCGATAAACATTGTGCTTCCATCACTTGGTAAACACTACACTTTCATTACTCGGTAAACACTCTGCTTCCATCACTCAGTGAACACTACACTTCCATCACTCAGTAAACACTGTGAAGCTTGGTGAACACTGGAATGCTCGGTGTGAACTGCAAAGCTTGGTATGAACTACTTAAGTGATGAACCTATAAGGTAAACATTGAATGCTCAGTAGACACTTTAGATGCTCGGTGTAAACTGTGAAGCTTGGTGAGTGTAGGAAACTGAGTGCTAAGCTCGATAGCTATACTAATACAGATAAGTGTTGTCACTAATGGCAATAATTACTTAATGCCAACAACAATAAATAGAAATAACATCATAATGAACAAAAATAACATAAAAAATAATAGGACAATCAAACTAAGTACGTGGTTCCTCCTAATCGTCAATAGCATCATAACACCATTGTGGGTCCTAGCTATCCCCAACACGTAACATCCCAAACTACCAACCAAATCATCGATACTATCTTGTGAGGATGTCACTACTAAAATGTGTTACAACATAAGAATAATGAAATCTAACATGCTAGAAGTAAAGCATAAGATAATCCAATAAATCAACCACATCATCTATCATATGCTAAATATCATACAAATAGGAAATCTAACATGCTAAACCAATAAGAAATAGATACACCAACAAAATAATTCACATCATCTAATCATATGCTAAACATCATAAAATAGAAATGTGTCAAATAAACTAGCATCATCTAAATATGATATCCAAGAATTCCAATGAAAGCATAAATCATAAGAAGGCATACTGCAAAACCTGAAGTAATAAGTGAAAACATCTTACAATGGTTGCATTGGGACAAAAGACCATCTCTGTATATTGGTCCCCAATAGTGGTATAGGTAGCTATGCCTCCCAACCATATGGAACCCATAGGTCCACTCCCACCATGTTGATGGAGATAATGATCCAACCACAAACACACATAAAGCACAATGTCCATGGCTAACACTTATGCCAGACAGTATGATGATCGAAATCAAGAACATAGACAATGCATAAACTACAAGTCTTGGTCAAACACTCAATGGGCTACTAAGTAGGGGCTGACATCATGGAGAGTTGCTTGGCATCGACAAGCCCAAGCTCAGATCACGTTTGGAAACACTCTTAAGGTACTCCCTTGGAACCATCACATGAACTTTTTTCATTATCTTAAGTTTTATTACCACTCACACATTTTATTTAGTTATTGCTTAATTAAAAATTCCTCTACCAAACTATGGTGTCATGATTGCCAGGCTATGAGATAGAAGACCCTTCCATATGCTACCCTACTCTACCCATGCTCATCCAACAATGAGTCTTAGTAATCTCTTGTCCATTCACTTTCATCAAAGTTTAATTTTAATTATTTATAATTTGGGTCAATCATCCTCCTGGTCCATATGTGCTAGGGTATTCACCCAAAGTTGTGGGCACCTCTGTGGCAGTGTTGATTTATGCCTATTGCAAAATTCTATCTTATCACATCTCTTTTGGACAAGTGAGAGATTTTACTATCCTAGTTTGGTACCAATGTTTCTTAGGGTTATCCTATCAACTAGTGCCTTTTCTTTCATGTTGATTACAAGTGCTATTACATGTTGCTCAACATTCAAATGATCTCAAATGGTATCAAATTTTCCAAAATGACTCTTGGTCTTCTTTCTTCTTTATCTTCCATGTCTTTCTAATCTGTTATTTCCATTCTTCCTCTTCTTCATGTCTTCTTGATTCTTTTCCTCCTATTATCATATAGTCTACCTTCTTCTATTCATTCTTTCTCTTCTTCCATACTTGATTCTTTTTCTTCTAGAACAATGGATCTTGGATATCTTTTTATGGATCCTCATTTGAGCTCAGATGAAATCCACCTCCTTCTTGAATTTGAAAAGTGTTGTCACTCCAATAGATGAATGGATGCTAACGTTGCAACAAAGATGATTAAAAAAATGGATAAATCAGACACCTTTGCTAGGATCATGTGCAAGATCAAATCACAATATCCTTCTTCCAAATATTTCCCATCTTCCAAGTCTTATCATGATTCTTCTAAATATCATTCAAATTCCTTATCTTCCAAGTCTTATCATGATTCTTCTAAATATCCTTCATATTCTTCATCTTCTAAGTCTTACAATAATTATTCTAAATATCATTCACATACTTCATCTTCTAAATCTTACCATGACTCTTCTAGATATAATCCATCTAGGTCTTCACCTACCTCTTTTTCACGATATAATTCTTCTTCTACTTCTACCAAGAGTCTTATTCCTCTTATTAAGACATATGATAATGAACAACATGAAAAGTCTTGTGATATGCCTATCTATAATTCTTCTAGTGACAATGATTATGATGGTGATGATTATTACATTCCAACAATTCCTAAAAGTCCTCCTAGTCCTATGCTTGTGCTTAAAGGGGATGAGTCACGAAAAGATATTGATGGTAATTCACATTAATCAAATCTTGAAAACAACATTGATAAATTTTGTGAACAATACCTAAATGATAAATCTGCATTTTTTGATGAAGAGAAAGCATTTTTTTGTGCTGAAATACAACATCAATGGGATAAGAGTTCCTCTTCTAAGAACCCTCATGCTGAAAATAAAGATTACACTCTTGAGCAAGATCATGTTAATGCTGAACCTTTGTCTTCTAATGCTCCCCTTCCATCTTCTACTTCCTCCACTATCCATACATCTCTTAAAGATTCAGAGTCTTTCAAATCTCCTACCAATCCTTCATCCAACAAAGATCCTAATGATTTTCATGCAGTTCCCTATAGTTATCCTCAAGGGCTACCTCTTAAAGAAACTCAAGCTAACCTTCACCTGGCTGCAAATACTTTTGATAATGCTAAATCTAAAAATCCTAAGCCTTCATGTGCTATAATGCCTACTTTAGCTAGTCCTTCATCATCTATTCCAAAGTCTTCCATACAATTCCAACATGCTTCCTTCTCCTTAGGAGTGGTTTCATGTCAAGAGGACTCTAAAAATGATAATGAAAAAAATATAAAGAAAGATCAAGATCAAGAACCCTCCTTGTCATCCAATTATTTTCACAATGTCTCTGATACGTTTCATGGTTCTTTTGATCCCTTACGCCCTTTCTCATTCAATCCACCATGTCTTAAGTCTTCTCCTAAGCAAGATCAAGATACTGCTTGCACCACTGAGCTTATTGACAATAAAAATGGCCTTAGTACACTTTCTCCTTCCAAAGATGATACTTCCGTTAAGGTTATTAAAAATGATGCTATTACTTCCAATGTTGAGCCTATTGAAAATCAAGAGAACAATTCTATGCTTATGTTATCCAAAGATCCTTGTCAAGATCAAAGTCTTCCATCTTCTTGTTCTACCACTCCATGTTCCCTTCCACTTTCTACTCTTCCTAAGTCTTGTCAAGCTTTAAGTAATCCTATCAAAGAAGTTTCTCCTATCCAAGATGTTCATGATCCTGTTGAAAATCTTAATGCTCACTCTAAAAATGCTGATGTCCTTGATTGTCATATAGATGTTAATGAACTTATTGATTATCCTTTTGCATCTTCTGCATCCATCCTTGGACCTCCCCCACCAATACTAAATCCTTCACATTTTCCTTCCATCTTGGGTCCTTATGTCCCTTCACTTTCCCCTCCCAATTCTCCTAGTTCTTCATCCATTTTGGGTCCTTATGTCCCTCCCTCTCCTATCTTTCCTCAAGATCAACATAGATGCATATCCTTGAATCCTTTTCATCCACCCACTCACCTAAACTAGTCATATCATCCTTCTTCTTCCACAAGTCCCAAGTCTTTTGGAAGTAACTTGAATGTTCAATAAAAGAAAAAGAAGCAATTCAAGAATCCATATAAAAAAGAAGACCACCATGTCTCTTTTAATCGACGTGGGGGCATAAAGTCAAAAGAGATATCTAAGAAAAAAATTACAAGACAAGTATGGGTTCCAAAATCCAGCATTGAAGATATTATCTCTAAATCATCAAAAAGAAATGAAAAGAAGCCTAAGGCTATATGGATTCCAAAATCTCTCTTGAGAGAGTCTAATGTTGAACAACAATTAAATTTGACATTCAAGCTTCCAAAGAATTCCGCTTCATCTTCTTCCAAAAGCATTCTTCCATTCCATGTGCCTAAACTACAACCTTTTCTATCCACTCACCATATTCCTTCACATATTCCTTCATTCACATTTTCTCCATCCTTTCGCCACCCTTCAAGGTGTGTGTTGGCATTGATCTTGCCTTCATTTCCATTTTTCAATCTCACTCACTTCGCATAAAGCCATATCCTCCATTTTTGTCTCCCATCTTCCTTTCCCTATTAGCATCTTTGAGCATATCATTTGAATTCCTTTGTATATCATGGTTTCAACATTTCAAAGAGCATTATCTCAAAAGCTTGACTTCTTCCAAAAAAAAAATTGAAAAAGATTGAAAAAAAAAAAGAAAGAAAAAAAATGAAAATTTTGAAAATGTGCCTTGGTGAAAACTTGGTAATTAGGCACCTTGGTAGCAAAAGTAAAGAGAAATAAATTCATCCTATGGTGAAAACCACTCCCTTGTGGTGCCTTGGATAAGTACCATGATGAAAACCTAACAAATAGGCATCATGCGTAGTTCTTCTACATCTTTCATTCATTTCATCTTCTCTCTTTGATCTTGACAATGTTGACCTATAGACAAACATTTGGCTATCTTGTGAGATATCTTATGATGATCTTGTTTTCATTCCTTTCATGTTTAGCCTTCATATCTATTTTCCTCCATTCATTCTAGTCTTTCGCTACCCTTTTCCCATTTACCCCTTTGGTCTTGATCTAATAAAATAGAGTAAAATATGATGCTATAAAGTCTCTTGACATGTCTACTTCTTTGGATTGCATCTTTCCCACTTTTACATTATGCTTTCTTGAATTATCCTATACTGGCCTTTTATTTCTTGTCCAAATGTTCTTTACATGACAAATTTTCCCTAGCTTGGGTACTCTTGAGGAGTCAACCTTTGAAGATCACTTTCACTTGCTTCATACACTCCTTGCTTATCCATAATATCCATTAGCTTATTGCTTCATGTCCTCCACCTTGTTAGACATTGGGACTGCACGATGTGATCTTGCTTAAGAGTTTAATGCCCATTCTGTCTAGGGGTATCTTTGTACATATTTATTGATCCTGAAAAAAATTCAAAAAAATTGATATATTTTATAAAAAAAATTCAAAAAAATTGATATATTTTAAAAAAATCCAAAAAAATAATATATTGTAAAAATTCTAAAAATTGAAAAATGTCCTGAAAAAATGATCATCTTAGTGACAACCTAGCAAAAGGCACTTTGATGTATCTTCAAAAAAATTATATATTCCAAAAATACAAAAAAAAAAAAAAATTCAAAAATTCAAAAAAAAAAAGAAAAAGTGCCTTGGTGAAAACCTGGAAACAGGCGCCTTGGTAGCAAAAAAAAAAACCAAAATAAAAATAAAAAATCCAAGTGGTGAAAACTTGGAAACGAGCTCTACTTGAGGCCTTTGCACCCCTGTTTCTTAGCACATGTCCTCAACACTTAGCCTTTCTCCACCATGCCTTGTCCTTGTTACCTTGGTTTGGAATTGGTCTTTGTCTAGGGGGCATAACTATGTTAGCTTTGGTTTCTTAGATGTGTGAGTCTTTAGGACACCTCGCAAATGGTGTTTTTCAACACCCATTGACATCGAGTGTTTTTCAACACTTATTGGTTTGGCCTTACCCAATATCATCATGTGATCTTACCTTCCTGCAAGCATTTGATCCTTGTCCTCAGAACTCAGTATCAGTTAACACACTTAAATTTTTAAATGCAACACTTAATGCTTGACTTATGTCATGATCTTTTCTTTGTGTGCTGACTGTTATTGATTTTTGTTGAGTGTCCTTGTCTGATAAGTCTCTCCGAGATGCATCGCTAGAGGACTTGGGGCATGGGACATGTTTTTATTTATTTATTTTTGCTTGCGGGTGTGGTCTTAAACTCTAGAGTGTCTTTTGTTGTCCCCTTGAAACACTTAGGAGATTTGAGACATCATCCTTGATTGTTTTTGCACAACCATTCTTATAGTCATCTTGGCATCTATGCCTTGATGCGAGCATAGTTTTTCTATATTAAATTGGGTAAGCTAACATCGAAGTCATCTTGACCTTTATGTCTTTGATGCTTATGTTAGAATCTTTCCACATTCCAATCCGATATTAATTACATTCATATCTTCATAGTTGCGCTTGTGACTAGTGACGATTGTGTGATTTTTTGATGTCCGTTAATAATGGCCCAATGATGAAAATAAGTTCTTTTACATTCTCTAATGAATGATGAACACAAAATCCTATGTTACAGTTGCTCTTTTGCAAGTACACCATTGCATTTCATGTAGCTTGCATTATTAGACTTCATGTTAGTTTGCATTTTTAGGCTGCATTATGAGTTTGAGAGGGTTCTCCTTTCATCTTTATTGTGGACATTTAATCAATTGTGGTCACATTTTGATCTTCATTTCCTTATTTTCTTTCGTGATCTCAATCGAAATTTCTATCTTAAACAGTTGATTGATTTTTGGAGCATTTTCTTTTCTCAGTTCTATTTCTTTCCATATCTTTCAAACTTCTATCTTCCATTTTCTTTTTCCCCACTTCTTTTCTTCTAAATCACCTTTGGGGCATAATATTTCATGCTTGATGATCTACCTTGGTTCTATGATTCTTATATCTTTCATCTTACATCAAGAACCTTATCTTTTGTTCGATTTGATCAAATTTATCAATTTGTTGTTTCTCCTCTATCTCATTTCGATTTCGATCACGAGGGGGCAGTAATTATCAATTTCAATCCTTGATTCAGTTTTATCAATTTTATCCTCAACTTTTTCAAGTTAAAATTTATTTGTATTCTTTGTCCTGATGTGTTCCCGAGTCGACCACACATCTGGGTTGTTTTGTGATCCCAAATTGACCTCACACTTCAATTTCTTTCTTTGACTACATGTGTTCCCAAATCGATCACACATTAGTCAAAGAGGGGCAAATGTATGCACCCAAAAATGGTCGCCTAGACTATGGGCCCCCATTATTCAATTTATCAATTTATCAAATTTTCCGAATCAATGGTTTGTAATATTTTATTAAATCAATTCAAATCAATTTTCTTGATCAAATTCGATTTATTTCATTTCTAAGATTGATCATTTTATTCCAAGTCTTATTTAATTAAAAGAAAATCTTCTCTTTTAATTAAATAAAATAAAATCCTCATTTAATTAAAAGAAAACCTCTCTTTTAATTAAACAGTTCATCCACATTTAATTAATTAAGAGAAAAACCTCTTTTTTAATTTAATTAAATATCTTCTATTTAATTAAAAAGAACTTGCTCCCTTTTAATTAAATAAAAATCCCACTTAAATATCTCTTTTGATGAAAAACAGAAATAAAATAAATTCTTTTTATTTAATTTCTCTACACTTAAAAATGTGATCTAAGTGGGATTTATCTTTCCACTTTCTCCTCAACCACTCCTCTTTTCTAATTGGTGGAATCTTGTCTCACATGGATCACCACTTTCTTCTCAACCACTCCTCTTTTCTCATTGGTGGAATTTTATCTCACATGGATCAAACTCTATTATCCCATATTGGTTGTGAGAAGCCTCTCACCTCCATAATTTCCTTTATAAGGGAGAGCCCTCTCCTCATGTTAGAGACCCATGATTATGCTATCGTTATGCTGCAGGTTTGAAGACCAATTTTTGAAGGAGTTTGAATACAAAAGCTTTTTGTGGAGAACTTCTATTTTCTTGTCTTTTTCTCTCTTGCACCCATCATGGGCTTTTAGCTTAGATCTTGCATTTATAGATTAGATTTTGCTTTCATAGATTAGATCTTATTTTCATGCATATTTGAAGATCATGGAGACTAGCATTCTTGCTTTTCCTCTTTGAATCTCTCATCTCATGGTGTACTTGCATGGGCACAAAAATAGGTCAAACTGAGGGCCTCCACTACAAACCCTTGCACTCTATGAGTAGAGAGCTATGGATCGATTTGTGAGAGCTCATTCTTGAGTTTTCTTACATGTAATGATTCATAGAAGTGTGACAACATTTTAGCACACACATCTATGGTAAAGCTGCTAGAAATTAAATTCAATAAAAATAAAGGCCCAAAAATACATAAATTTCCTTGACAAATTTTACGATGATGTGAACCTTTAAATGCACAGACAGGCACATTGGTCAAATCACATAATGCAAATGAGTTCGGATTTAATAATCACTGAAAGGTTTAATTAAATAATTAAAATAAGGATACGTCAACCATACATGTATGAGATTGGTAAAATATGAATAGTTGAATCACTAACTCCATATGCCACTACCAAGGATATAAATCTTGCACACTAAACAATACGATCAAGTGCAATTGCATATAATAACTTAGCCGAAGCAATAAATGCATTAAATCACCTAATTTAACCATTTATTTAGTTATACTAAAATAATCTATTTACATCACTCATGTTCGCATATAGCATAATGAAGTAAGAATGAAGTAAATAACTATAACATTAAGTCTATCACATAACATAATCAAGGATATGTCCAAAAATTGGATAACCAGATATCATCATAAAACACACTGTCATCTCAAAATGGCATCATCATGCAATATGATCAACTGAACAACATAGTATTCTAACATCTATGATACTGAAATCAAAGTGTAACATCTTCTCCTTAGGTCATCTCAAATGTAAAACATAACATAAGTAATAAATATCTCTTAGATCAAAACATAACAAGGTAAATATCTGCAACACAAAACCAATGAATCCAACATAGACAATCCTTTTCTAATTATTTAAGAATTTCATAATGGTTGATTACACAACATAAAAAGACACTTAAAACACATAAGTGAACATAGTTATAAACATGACTAACCACTACCATAGGAATTTAGTCCAGTGTAGCATGGTAATATTACATAGTGCAATCTTTGCACACATCTCAAGGTAATCACGAAACAACATCATGATACCAAATTGATGCTGGTAACCACTGGCACAAACCTTAGTGAACCATAAATCACATCATAATCTTAGAAATCAACCATAACCATAAACAAGGTAACTGATACAATAACATTAATCCAATCACCTCAAGGGTGTAGACCACTCATGGCCACAATCATGATCCCTTCTCAATGAGAAATTAACAAGGTTGCATCCATCAAGATGACTTACAGAAGTCAAATGGTAGAGGCACTACATATAGAGTTCCAAGAACAATATTCAGTTTGCACCAAGTAGTATCTACCGGGTTACTGATTATTAGTGTAAACTGAGGTTTATAGTGCTTATCAATTTTCTCAATGCAAACCAAGTTCTCTAGTGCTTATTGAGTTCGCAGCAACAACAATGTGAATCTAGTGTTGATCGAGGCATATAGTGTTAACCAAGTGATTCAATTAATATCAAGCTTGTAATGATAGTGTTGACTGAGCTATGCAGTGTCAACCGAGTGATTCAATTTGTATGACAAGTTTCACAGTGTTCACTGAATCACCAATGTAGACTAAGTTTAGACTACTTAGAAGTGATTAGTATGAACTAAGCTTCTACATCTACCGAGTACATGACAATATCAAGCATTGACAATAGTTTCTAAGTGTTAGAACTTGAGTACCAGTAGTTGGGTTGACTTTTTGTATTTTGGTGAAACTTGTATTGTAGCCGACTTTGATAAATTGTAATTTAGATTGGTATATATGCAATGTATTGTATCACATCCAAAGCATGATATAATATGGAATATATATGTGACACACTAAGAGAAGAAGTCTAAAGGTTACAAGTAGTATAATGAGCAGCAAAGATTTACCTATCATAGCAAGGTGATCATTACACTCAAAGGAATATCATTCAGAAAATCAAGGTCGTAGATCAAAGATCAGCCACTGGTTCAACTTAACAGGTGGAACAATTAAATTCTTTCACAAGGTAGATTTAATAGTCTTTTGTAAATCTCTTTACCGAGTGCATACTTCATTGTATTTTTGTAAATCCTTTTGTAAGGTGGACCTAGAAATCCTTATTGTTCCTAACAGGGTAGATCATCAAAAGTGATTATTTTGAGCCTTAATAGGCCAACTTTATACTGCAATACTAAAGCTTGTGGGTATTATCCCCACCCTAATTTTACTTTCTATATGGAAATTTTCTAGGTCAACATATTGTGTGTCAAAGTGTTATGAATTTTTAATGCTTTCAATTTTTCATTCATGAAATTAGATCAAGGATTAATTGGTGAATTAAGATTAAGTTTTATTGGTTACTAATGCATCCTTCCTCTCTGAGTAACTTAGCCTATCTTATATTTCCAACACTAGGTCCATCAACTTCAGTTCATGTTTGAGATCAAAGGCATCTTGTATAGTTTTGCACTTGTAGTGACCAAACTCTAAGGGAAAAGTAGAACCAAAACCTCTTTGAACCTTTCAAATTCTATCAACCTCTACTACTTGTCTATAAACTTCTATTGGAACATAACAGTCTAGATAAAGCCTAGATAATTTAAGAGGTGTTCTTTCATACCCACCAACTCGAATGTATGTGAACTTAGAGAAATTGATGAAAAAAATACCATAGATTGATATAAATTGTGCTACTTCCTTGGTTAATCTTTTCTTCTCCTTCCCTTGTAGCTTGAAGACCAACTTAGCAAGGAAAGTATCTTGAACTCTTTTGAAATCATCTTGATTCTTTTCCTTTTGCAAGGAGGGGAAGTATTCATATTGTTGGTGTAAATAAGTATTTACTTATTACACTTAAGTTTACTTAGGTCAATGCATTATTTTATTATTGTATTATTTCTTAGGTGAAACACTTAGGAGTTTGCATACTCTTATGAGTTGTAATGTTGACAACACTAGAGTAAGCAATTCTAATTCAACACATGGTGTCTACAACACTGAAGTTTTTATAATTAACTGACTTGTCATGTAGGCAACATAGTTATTCACACTCCTATTTTAACACATGGTGTCTACAACATTATTTTTCATGCTACACCTTTGTAGGCTTATCCTCTCATCATCACACTTACTCCTATGCTTAATGGAGGGTAACCCACACCTGGTGGACATGTGCTTGGTTGTATGACTTATCATGTTGTTGATTCCTAGGCATTCTAGAGGCATTTATATATAGGCACTCCTAGTGTACTTTTATACAAAAATGAATTGAATAATATATCATTATTCTGATTATACTCTTTTGGTCTACTGTTGTGCTTGTGCTTGAGTTCCTTGGTCTTGGGTAAATTTTTCCCTAAGGAAAATTCTTAAATGGTATCAAAGCTAAGAGAAATTCTCTTCACATAGTCATTTGAGACCAATCTTGTTTCACCTCTTTGAGGACACCTCAACCTAGATCTGGAGTATTGCAGTCATTTGGAGCATCTAGAGCCAAAGTGGACCTTGCCATTGCATCCAGAATGTTGATTCGGTGAAATTTGACTATAAATTTGCCTACCCTAGGCCATAGTCAAAATTGAGGCAATTTTTTTTTGCAAACCAACACCCAAAGGCCCAATTTGCGAATTTGGTATGATCATTTTAGATCTGCATATTTTATTATTTTAGTCTCTGCATATTTTGTTCGGAAATTTTTTGGCCATCAGACCTATAGAGGAGAGATTTTTTGTAGGACAAGATTGGAGCCTACTGGTGTAAATCAGATATTTGCATCATATTCATAAGGTCAAAAAAACCCCATATCAACTTTTGTTTTACCAAAATCGGACATCTGACGTGAAACTTAGAGTCATTTGATTTTTGGAGGCACGATGGTGGCGATTCAAGAAAAATAATAGCAGAGGTGATTTTCAAACAATGATATCTCCCTCATATGGACTCCTTTTTTCAAGAATTTGTTTTTGTTTTGAGGTAGACTTTCATGATCTACACATTGGTGCAAGTGATTTGAGATCTTTGTTCCTAAATTTTTCTACAACTCACAAATCCTGATTTTTGCCACTTCAAATGCTTAGTACAGGCTCATCTGGACACATAATTAGGTTTTGTTTTTTTGAAAAGTGCATTATTTTTTGTCTACTTTTCAAATTTACAATCAAATTATAGGCTTGTATGGACATAAATACTACTTTTAGGAATAGGCCCTAAATTGGCAAGTGGCTATAAAGTGCATGAATCATCCATTAGGGGGGGGTTTCTTTGATTATGTCTTGTATTTTTGTGGGTGCATACATTCATTGATCTCATGGAGGAGTTTTGTCACACATACTAGTGAATTAGACCCCCATTGACAAAAAGGAACTATCACAAATGGAGTGCTTTAATCATTGATCATCTAAGAAGTGAGCATAATGAAGTATTTCCTTATTTATGTTCCAACAAACTAATCTCTGACATTGAAGAATAGCCACCTGTTAACAAACTTTTGGATATCATTATATTGAATATCAGTTCAGATTGTTAGTCTGTCATTAAAAAGCTCATTCACCCTTATGATGTGTGGATGGCTCTTTGGAAAGAATATGGAGATCCAACAATTCCTCCTTTTCTAGAAGACATTCTATCATTAGTCACTTCAGCTATTGTTCCTTCACACCTCCTGATGCTCCTATTGCTACTATTGATCCAATTCTAGCCATAGATACTTTTGATTTAGTGCAGTAGGAAACATTATGTCTTTCTACTTTAGCTTCATGGGATGACTTCCTTTTAGATATTGTAGGTCTATTCGTGGAGTCTCACATTGAAGATGTGGGAGACATCATCGATGATATTTGTCTTCTCTTTGTTGAGGTGAATACTTCATCCATAGCCATAGTGATAGGTCCAAAACAACAAGGTACACCTTATCTTCCAGCTCCAATAGTGGGAGACATCATTGATGATATACATCTTCTCTTTGATAAAGAAGATGTTGAAAATGATTGAAAAGATCATGAGGGAGATTGTTGGAAATGATCATATATAAAAAGTAATGGAAGTAATGGAACTAGTAAAGAATGTTCTCAATCATTGTTTTTTCATTGATGTCAAACTTGCTACTTACATGAATGACAATTGCTTTAGTGATCCAAACACTATCAAATGGTTGATTGACAAGGAGGAGACAATCAATAAGATGTAACCAGAACACCTAGAGGAAGGTTGAAGTTATGATGTTGTAATGAAGTACAAGGATTAGCTAAGCCATTGATGAAAAATGTTGGAATATTCAAATATGGAAAGAGCACTTATGAGAGGGGGGGGTGAATCATAAGTATCACACTTTAGCCAATAAAACTTTTAACTGAAAGTAAATTGCATGCATGTAAATACATCAAATAAACATGTAACTAAACACATGCATCAATAACTCATAAAACTAGAATTTGGTAACCCAGAAACCCTCTAGGAATAAGAAGGTAAAACTGGGGTGGGGATGATACCCACAAAAATTACTGCAGCAATATTGTTTAACCACTTCTGATGGTCTGCCTTGTTAAAGGCCTGCCCTGTTAAAGGCTTTACACTGTGTCAATAGTGACTTGGTTAGAGGATTTCAAACACTTAACATTAAGTGTCACCCTGTTAAAGGATTTAATCACCTAATTAAAGGATTTACAAAATAGCTATTAAGCTAACCTATCACCATAGGATTTTCATTCTAATACAATTGCTAGAGAGTATTAGGAACAATGAACCTGACTGATTATAATCCCTGATTGCTGAATGCAAGCACCTGTTCTGCTTTTTCTGATCTTGATCCTTTTTGTGATCTAATAATCCTCGCTTCTGAAAATAGAATTCCTTGTGCACCCTTGTATGTCTTCTCTCCTCACTTATCATCCCTTTTATAATGAAATTTCATCTTCCTTATAAAGACATTTGAGAATTTAGGGTTAGGTATGGATCAACGATCCATATTTAATCTCCATTTTTTGCTCATTATTTGCATTTATTCTATTGGTTGCATGCCTTCATCATTTTTCTTATTGGCTACATGTAAATTTCATAGGAAAAATAAAAGATTCGATCTCATTATTAAATCCTTCGAGATTTACCTTATGTCGGCTATAAAAACTGTTTGCATCATAGTTTGTGCAATTACAAACTCTTATGCTGATATACTGAGTTACTCAGCTCCTGAAGTATTGTTGATACTCGGCACATGCTGTTTCCTGGATAGCTCAGCACCTTAACTGAACTGTATCACTCGGCACTTGTTAACACTCGGCACCTTGTGTTGCTCAACACTAATACTTCACTCGGTATCTGATCTTCACTCGATATCTGATCTTCACTCAGTATCTGATCTTCACTCGGTATCTGAAGACTATTTGGCACGTGAAGATCACTCGGTACTTGTTGTGACTTGACATGCATGATGTACTCAACTCCAATGTGGAATATGTTTAAGTGTGTTGGCACTCAAGTGTCAAAAACCATTATGAGGTTAACAATCTCCCCCTTTGACATGAGTGACAAAAACACTTAACAAACCTTGTTTGTACATTTACTAATTTGATTGGTATATACAGAGTTTAAAGAAAAATTGATCAAAATTTGTAACTTACAATCTTACAATATATACCTCAAAAATTTTATAACTCCCCCTGAGTTGATTGTGCCTTATCTGTATATCAAGCTCCTCCTTTATATCTTTTCTCCTTTTATAACTCCCCCATTAATTTATCTCATAATATCTTTATCTCCCCCTATTAATCTGTATCTCCCCCTTTTTGACACTTATGTCAAAGAATGTTTAAGGGTTAAGACCATATTTAGCCAAAAATATGCTATTTACCTCCATAATCATCCTGAGAGCTGCATCCCAATTGTTCAAAGAAATTTTCAGTGACTTATGCTGGATGGCAGTCTCGACAACAAGATGAATAAGTCCATCTAATGTAGAAAGATTTGGGTCTTTCTTGAGAACAGTTTCAGCATAGACTTGTTCTTTATGGAGTATCTCTAAATGTGGGGTAATGGAGGACTGGAGCTGTATTAATTTGGCCTTGATATTAGCCTCATCTGCTGTTAAAATAGCTATTTCTTTATGAGTGTGAAGCGATTGAGAAAAATGCTTCTCACTTTGAGCTGGATCATTCGGTAATTGCATGCTTGAAATGTTTAAATTCAATATCTTTTGGCTTGTTTCTTGTGTGAAGTATGAAAAATCACACAACTTTTTGTACAGTGAGAATATGTTCTCAAGTACCTTCTTCACCTTGTCAATAAGTTTTGCCAATTCAACTTGTGAAAGTGTAATTTGTCTTGATATTTTCTTATTCACTTTCCCCTAAAATTTTCTTTCTAACCATTCCATAAGTTTTGCATTGGTTTCTAGGTCTTCATTTGTCACCTGGTCAACAATATCTATTAGTTGCTCTGTGATATGCTTTGACTCATCTGGTGATTGCAAACTGAAGGCATCCATAAAGATGTCCTTAATCTCATAAAGTGTTTGCTTATGTTTATACTCCTTCCTAAGTATCTCCTATCTTTTCCTTCTATTCGGTGCATCTTGCACCTCATTGATTTGATCAATGGTTATTGATTTTGAGTCATAGCTCGGTATGACTATCTCCTCATCTAATTTAGGATCTCCATAGTGAAGTTCCCTTGCAACTCTGGTAGTACTAGATGATGGTACAGATATTTGCAATGGTTGGTGTGAAGGAGTTCCCGTGGTAGGCAAATTTATTAATGTTTGTATTGCCTCCTATTCTTTAGGGGTTTTCATTTTTTCCTCCTCCTTCTATCTACCATGATCAATTATTGTAATTTGTGGAAGTGCACCTTGTGTTTGTGCTGTAGGATCAGATGTAATAGTCTGTCCTATTTGTTCTGTTCCTTTTTCTATAGCTGCACTTTGCTTCTCTCTTGCAACATCAATTATGCTTGTTGGTATTTGAAATTGACTACTAGTAGTTGTAATAGAAGGTGGTTCTTGTGGATTCACCTTATCTTTGACTGTATTTTCTACTAGTTTCTGCAATTCATCTATACTCACCAATACTGGATCTGTACACAATATTGCTTGTTGTGTAGATTGGTCAAGGATTCTTTTCAGATCTTCTACAGTTAATGGATTGATATTCTGACCAGAAGTATCAGGAATATCAATAATAGTTATAGTATTTGTAGGTGAGATGGATGCTTGAGGAGGGCTAGGGAGTGGCAGTTGTGTGTCTTGCACACTCTGATCTGGTTGCTGCTCTTTCTCAACTGTTGCCATTTCATCCTATTTTTGTGTCTCTTCCTCCTCTCCATCTTTCTTTTCTTCATCTCTTTTCTTTTCTTCTTCTTCTTTCCTTTTTCTCCTCTCCTCTATTGGTACAGTAGCTTCTTCCGTGTATTCTTCCTCAAGAAAATCTTCAATTCTTTTGTACAAATTCTTCCATGATTTCATTGTTCTTTGAACAATCTCTTCCATCCTATTTTGAAGTATGAAGAATGCCCTGTATTTAGGTGTAAACTTATTATTATGCCTTTTGACTGCATTCCTAACTTGTTCCCTGGTCAAATTTGACAATACACTGGCTAGGGTTGATTCCCTCATCTCCTTCTCCATTTTTAAGCAAAAATGCCATCTGTCTTCTACAATTTTTGACAGTTCTTTTGGCAATTGTCCATCTAGTTCAAGTGGAGTGTACTTGAACTGTGCCATCATTCCATAAACTGTTTCTTCTATTTTATTTTTTTCTTCTTTAGTAAATTTACTAAAATCAACTTTATTTAAATTATTTAAGTCACCATTTCCAATCTTTTTACATAAGGTATCAACTGATGAATTGCTTACCTTTTCAGATTGATCTTCTTCATCAGTGTCCGGTTGAGCCACATACCTTCTTCTTTTCCTCGACTCTTCCTATGTTTCCTTGACTTGTTTCTTCTTGGTAACTTCCTCTTTAGCCTTTTAAGTGGAGACCCTTATTGATGCTTGTGTTGTTGGCTTTTGAGGTGATGGCGTGGCAGCTTTCTTTGATCTGGGCTTGGCTGAAGGCTGTTCTGTTGCCTTTCTCTTCTTTGGCTCAGCTTCAATTGGTGCTTCCTTGGCTTCTTCTTCCTCTGCACCTTCCTCCTTGTCTTCTCCAAGACCTTGAGTTAGTTCCATTGGCCCTTGTTCTTGCTCATCTTCATCATCACTGTCATCTTCTTCTTCTTCTGCCTCAGCCTCAATTTCTTTGCCAAACTTCTTCTTAATCTTCTTTATTAATTTGTCTTTCTTCTTCAATGTGGAAGTAGTTTTTAATTCCATATTTATCTTTGATCTTACCACATCATAAGTACCAAAATGTGGAGCACTTTTATCTGCTTCTTTTGCCAATAATGCAGTTATTGCTGCAGATGCCTCATCAATATTGATTTCGTATCCAAATGGCCTTAGCCATCTTACCCTTGGTATTACTTCTTGAATATAGGTAAAATCTATGTCAACTAAGAAACATATATCATTAGTATGTTTTTCCACTAGGAAAGCTAGTATCCTTGATCTTTGCTTCATGGATTTCTTGAAATCCTCAAAATAGCTTGTCATCAAGGTATCAAAATTTTCTCCCATTTGTTCTATATATTCATTAATTTGGGCAATGATGGTTCTGTCATTCCTCCATGCCACCTTGCCAAAAGAAGGAAATTCATTCTGAACATAAAAGAATATGCAAACTAGGATTGCTCCAAATTTGCATTGTGTGCCCTTTGTTCTTCTTATGGTAGCTAGGTTTTCATTGATCTGTTGCAGTTGCAGTTCTGCAAGATCATAAGTATGATCCTTCTTCACCAATTTGTAGCCTACATCTACTGCAATGCATGGTACACTGTTGAGTCTACTGGATTGATAGAATTTATGGGCAATGACTCTAACAGCAAACTCAACTAGAGGATCCTGTATGGTATGAATTGTCATTCCTCTTTTGTTCCATTGTGCACCAGTATTCTTTTCAATGACCTCCTTTGATTCACTTCTTAGGGTTTTGTACCGATCTAGGGTTGGGTACCCTGTTACTCTATGTATAATTTCCTTTGTCAATTTAATGGGAATATATTCTAACCACAAGTTTCTACCATGAATTCTACTCAATACAAGTCTAACCCATTCTATTTTGAATACGATGGGAAAACTTAAAACTTAGGTCAAACCCTTTCTTTCTACGATTTTAAATTATTCTTTGAAGATTCCATTTACACATAGTTTATCATATGCTTGTCTAATTTCCATGTCTCCTAGAGCTCCTATCTTGCAGTTGTAACATTTCCTCACGTCTTGAACCATTACAACTTTTGGGGGAATGTGGGAGAGAGCTTCGGCTGGGTCATTTTTGTAGGCAACTTCGAGAATAGGATGGAAATCAGGTTGCTTGACCTCATTTGAAACTATCTGAACTTCAAATGACTCTTTTTCCTCGATTTTCTTCGAACTTGACGCCATTTATGCAAACTAGGGTTTTCTCAACAAAAGGATATGAAACTATGTAGCTCGACACAAATGAAAATACCTTAAGATCGATGGAAAATGTGTTAAATGAGGTTGCAATCTACTTGAAATGCTGGATTCTTGTTATGAAGTCGCTCAACTCTCTTTCTTCTCCTTTACTTCTTGATCGCGATGAGAAAAACTAATTGAAATCGTGATAATATACCCTAATTTCATCGCATTAAATGTTTAACTGCCAACTCAGCTTTTGAAGAAATTTTAACCTAACTTGACTTCCACTATATTTCACTTTACTTGGCTTCCATTGGAGTTATCTAACTCGGCATCGGTTATCAGCTCTGTCACTGTTGGGAGCTCAACATCTGTTTTAACTCGGCATCCAAAGACAGCTCGGCAACAAAATTTTGTTTTTGTCTTGACATCTTGTTTCATGTAGATTTATACCTTGCTTAGCTTCTTTGTCTTGGGACTGATGTGTGATATAGCTTTGTATATCAGTCCTATGTACTTCTCATGCTTAGTTTGATGAAGTGTGATCACTTGACCCATTGGGTGAAGTGATCCCTCCACTTTATGTGTTGCACTCATCTTTATTTTTCCAAGTTTTATTCATTTGCCCCCTTATCTTTTTGACATCAATCTTTTGTTTTCCTTTGTTTTCTTCAGTCTTGGGTGCCTTTGATCTTGTAGGATAGTTTCTGTTGATATGACCAATTTTTAAACAACTAAAACATGTAGTTTGATTCAACCATCTTTTTTAGTTCCCTTTGAAATGTGTTCTTATGCAGTTCTGTGGTATATGTCCACATTCTTGGCAATAGTGACAACTGTACCTGGTGTTGTAATCCTAATGATAATGACTTTCATTTCCTTCTATTTTTGCTGGTTGATTTGATGTCCACATAAGTTTTGATCTACATTCAAATGCCCTATGTCCATACTTTTTGTAATTATAACAATGTCCATCAAATCTCTGAGTCCTTGTGACATTGGATCTGCAATTTTGTGTCATATGTCCTTGCATGTTGCACTTGTGATAGAAACTTTTGGGTATGTTTGATTGATTGAATCTTCTACTCCTGCACACATTAGCTGTATGCCCCTTCTTATTACAATAATGACAAGTGGGTTTTGAATTCTTACCTTTATCACTTCTTTGTTCAACACTTTTTGATGATTCTCCAATTTCAGTGCTATTGTATCTTAGTCCTGATGTATCATGGGAAGATTTTGGGGATTTCAGCAACTGTTCAAAACACTTGATGGCTTCACTTGATTTATTGAGATTCTCTACTACCTCTTTTTCTCTATTTAATTCATTCTGCATCTTCAAAGTAGAGATCTCAATATCTTTTACATTGAGTTCATGATGAAGGTTCATCATTTGGGCAAGTGTATCCATCTGCATGTTTGAGATCCTTGTCAATTCAGTACATTTTTCTTCAAGTCTATTTGCAAGATTTCTTTTGTCATTTTCCATCATGACCTTGTCATCAACTACTCTTTTCTTTTGCTCAGTAATTTCACATATCATTATGGCCTGTGATTCATGTTCCATCTTGAGAGATCTTATCTCCTCTGCTTGAATTTTGTTTTTCTCGATCAGTTCTGCTATTGCTGCATCAAACTCTTTAGTGTCTCCACTGGAAAATACGTTGGTGGTGTCAATCTCCTTGTAGTGTATATCATTTTCAGCTATGGCTAGATCCTTCCTTTTTTTTAATGAGTTTCTCAACTTATTTTTGAATTCCTCCAAGCTATGCAAAGCATTTTGCACATCTATTACCTGATTTTCAATGATCTTTCCAAGTTTGAAGGCTTCCATCTTTAGATATTTTCCTCCAAGCTGTTAGGCTTTTCTTTGTGAGAACCTGGATTCTCTTTGATACCAATTGTTGGAATATTCAAATATGGAAAGAGCACTTATGAGAGAGGGGGTGAATCATAAGTATCACACTTTAGCCAATAAAAATTTTAACTGAAAGTAAATTGCATGCATGTAAATACATCAAATAAACATGTAACTAAACACATGCATCAATAACTCATAACACTGAAATTTGGTAACCTAGAAACCCTCTAGGAATAAGAAGGTAAAACTGGGGTGCGGATGATACCCACAAAAATTACTGCAGCAATATTGTTTAACCACTTTTGATGGTCTGCCCTGTTAAAGGCCTACCCTATTAAAGGCTTTACACTATGTCAATAGTGACCTGGTTAGAGGATTTCAAACACTTAACATGAAGTGTCACACTGTTAAAGGATTTAATCACCTAATTAAAAGATTTACAAAATAGCTGTTAAGCTAACCTATCACCATATGATTTTCATTCTAATACAATTGCTAGAGAGTATTAGGAACAATGAACCTGACTGATTACAATCCCTGATTGCTGAATGCAGGCACCTATTCTGCTTTTTCTGATCTTGATCCTTTTTGTGATATGATAATCCTTGCTTTTGAAAATAGAATTCCTTGTGCACCCTTGTATGCCTTCTCTCCTCTCTTATCATCCCTTTTATAATGAAAATTTGTCTTCCTTATAAAGACATTTGAGAATTTAGGGTTAGGTATGGATCAACGATCCATATTTAATCTCCATTTTTTGCTCATTATTTGCATTTATTCTATTGGTTGCATACCTTCATCATTTTTCTTATTGGCTACATGTAAATTGCATAGGAAAAATAAAAGATTCGATATCATCATTAAATCTTTTGATATTTACCTTATGTCAGCTGTAAAAATTGTTTGCATCATAGTTTGTGCAATTACAAACTCTTATGCTGATATACTGAGTTACTCGGCTCCTGAAGTATTGCTAATACTTGGCACATGCTATTTCCTGGATAGCTCAGCACCTTAACAAAACTGTATCACTCGACACCTTATATTACTCGGCACTTGTTAACACTTGGCACCTTGTGTTGCTCGGCACTAATACTTCACTCGGTATCTGATCTTCACTCGGTATCTGATCTTCACTCAGTATCTAATCTTCACTCGGTATCTGAAGATTATTCAACACATGAAGATCTCTCGGTACTTGTTGTGACTCGGCATGCATGATGTACTCGGCTCCAATGTGGAATATGTTTAAGTGTGTTGGCACTCAAGTGTCAAAAACCATTATGAGGTTAATAGAAAAAGTGTATTGATGAAATACTCTAAGACACAGAAAATGGGCACACTGAAACATATCAAAGATGCAAGGTTTTAGTTAAGTCATTTGTAAAGCCTAACTAAGTTCATTAGAGAGAGAGAGCCAAGCAAGCTAGTAAGTGCCGAGCAGAAACAAGTGTCGAGTAGAAATAAGTGCTGAGCAGAAACAAGTACCGAGCAGAAACAAGTGCTGAGCAGAAACAAGTACCGAGCAGATACAAGTGCCGAGTAGATACAAGTGCCGTGTAGAAACAAGTGCCGATCAGATACACGTGCCGAGAAAATACAAGTGCCAAGAAAATAAAAGTGCCAAGTAACATAGAGATGCCAAGCATCAGTAAACCAATAGTGCCGAGTTGTTGCATTATTTCAAAGATCAAAGATTCGTCAGATCTGAGACGACAAGGTTGTTATCTTGAATTTTGTGAATTAAATAGAAGATAAGAGTGATGAGCTGGTGTCATAGAACACCATGTAGAACATTTTTGGAGAATACAACTGGACTCTAGGTGAAGTTTCTAGATAAGAGCAAGATATGGGGTAGATCCATTATATCCTACCTAATCCATTTGAAACCCTAAAGTTGGAGAGGGAGAATTGAGCAGCAAAGGCAATCCAAATTTCTATTTAAGGAATAACAAGGTCACGAAGCAAAGAGAGAGAGGAGGTCAAGTATGAAAGCATAAAGTGCTGAAGGAGGTGCTAAGGAGTAAGAAAGCACAGTTACTCTACTTCAACAGATGACCACATATATGATTGCATTGGTATGATGAGTAATAAGAATCAAGGAGATGAAGCTTGAGATGACAAGCTATCAGAGCTGAAGTGATTAAAGCCAAGAAAATGATTGAGCTGAAGTGTGATCTAAAATCTGCAAGATATGTTGTAAGTTGTATTAGATCAAAAAATCATTATTGTTACTTTCTAGCAATTGTAACAGTTAGTTTAAATCTTACAAACTTAGGTTGGTTTAATAGCCATGTTGTAAATCATTTAAAAGGGTGACATTCCAAGTGAATGTTCTAAAGTCCTTTGATCAGGCCCATTCCTAACAGTATGGTGAAATCCTCTAACAAGGTCACATTTAACACTGTGTTGTAAGCCTTTAACGGGGCAGGCTTTTAACAGGGCATCACTTTAGAAGAGTGAAAATCAAGTAGCATGTTACTGGTGGTTTTTTTCCAAATTGAGTTTCCATGTAAATCATTGTCATGTTTTGATCTTGCATGTTTTATCTTTGCATATTGATTTACTGTAATTTTCTAAGGATGATTGATTTAAGCTTAGATGGATGAAAAGTTTATGGATTCACTATAATTTGTGAAAAAGTATTATTAGGGCATTTGGACCTTGTATAACTGATTTACCCCCCCTCTCAGTTATTCTAAAGAATTCTAACAATTGGTATCAGAGCCAAATTGTTGATTCAGTTTAAAGGGACTATAAGCAGAAAAGATCAGAATGCCTAAGAGAGAAGTCCCCAAGCTCAACAAAGACAACTTTGTTGCATGACAAAGTTTGATGAAGCTACATCTTGGATCCATAAGAGATTATGCCCAAAATTCAATTGTTACTAAACATGTTGATCCAACTGGTACTCTTACTACAGAAGATTTGAAAAACAAATAGGAACACAATCAGACAATGTTGGAGATTGCTTATGCACTCAACTATGCTGAATTTGATGATATCAAAGGATGTGACACTGCATTCAAAATGTGGAAAGCCCTATCAGATATCTATGGAGGAGATCAGAATGTCCAAAGAGCAAAAAGAGAAAGCCTCAGAGGAAAGTTTGATGATATGCAAATGGAGGAAAGTGAGAATGCTGCTCAGTATGGCACAAGAATAAAGGAAGTGGTAAGTGCAATAAGATGTTTGAGTGATAAATTAGATGAAGATACTATTAATAGTAAGTTCTTAAGAACTTTTCTCCCTATCTATGCTATTAGAGTATCAACAATACAAGAACTAAGATGTGTACTAGGAAATAATCTAAGTTTTGAAGGAATAGTGGGTAGACTGACTACATTTGAGTTATCTAACTTTGATAACTACAAACCTGAGAATGTTGAATCTTCTTTCAAGGCCAAGCTATCACTAAAAGATGTTGAATAGGTAAAATCAAAGAAAGGAAGAAAAATGAAATATGTATCCAGTGACAGTAACACTGATGAGGAAGATGTGGAACAATTGGAAGCATTGCTAGCTAGAAGATTTCATAGAGGCAAAAGAAAATTCAAAGGTAAGATGCCTATCATTTGTTTCAATTGCAATGCAGTAGGACATATTGCTGCAAGGTGTACACAAAAAAAGGATTACAAGGAAGGCAACAATTACAAATATAGAAGAGAAGATAACAAGAAAGATTACAAAGACAAAGGCAAGAAGTGTTATATTGCTAAAGAGAATTCTGATGATAATGATGATGAAGTTGTTTATGTAGCCATGAAAGATCAGTCCAATGAAGAAGAACCTATAGCACTGGTAACATGTATGAACAAAAATGATAGATGAATCATAGATAGTGGATGCTCACATCACATGATAGAAGACAAAATTAAGTTTGTTAACTTTACTTAGTATGATGGAAATAGTGTTAGATTTGGTAATGATGCTTCATGTCAAATAAAAGGAAAAGGATCCATTAAGCTTATAGAAAAAATTTCATGTGATAATGCATACTATATTGAAGGATTAAACTACAATTTGCTGAGTGTCTCACAGTTAGGCAATGTAGGATGCAAAGTAGAATTTGGAAACAAAACTGCAAAAATCTATGATACTGATGGCAAATTGATAGGAAAAAGAGATCAAACAAGAAGTAATCTATTTTACCTTGATATGGATGATGTTTCTTGTTTTGTTGCAAAATTTTATGATGAGTGGTTATGGCATAAAAGGCTATGTCATGTCAACTTTGACAATCTGGTCAATATTAGTAAAATGAAGAAAGTTAGAGGTTTACCTAAATTAAAAAAACCTAACAATATCATGTGCAAACAATGTCAGCTAGGAAAGATGGCAAAGTCAAGTTTCAAAAGCAAAAACTTTACATCTAAAGTACTTGAGTTAGTTCATACTAACTTATGTGGTCCAATGGAAGTACAAAGCTACAAAGGAGATAAATACATAATGTTGTTTGTTGATGACTATTCCAGGATGATGACTATTATGTTCTTAAAGCAAAAATTTGACACTTTTCAAATGTTTAAGTGGTATGTGGCTAGAGTTGAAAAGGAAATAGGAAAAAGTTTGAAATGATTGAGATCAGACAGAGGTGGTGAATTCACATCAAACAAATTCGAGATATTTTGTAATGACAAAGGAATCAAAAGACAAATGTCAGCTCCTAGAACTCCCCCACAGAATGGAATTGCTGAGAGAAGAATTAGATCTATGATTGACTGTGCCAGAACATTAATGATGGAAAAGACTGTTGCTCTAAAATACTAGAGAGAAGCTGTAAGTGTAGCTATTCATACATTGAACCGAGTACAAGTCAAGAAATGTACTAGTGCAACACCTTTTGAATTATGGTATGGTCACTCACCCAATGTAAAACATTTCAAAGTATTTGGTTGCAAATGCTTTATCCTTAAAGATGCTGGAAATGAAAAATTTGATGCAAAAAGTGATGAAGGTATATTCTTTGGTTACTCCACTAGAAGTAAAGCATACAAGTGTTTGAATACTAACACTAACAAAATTGTGGAAAGTGCAAATGTAATATTTGATGAGCATACAAAAGTCCAAGATGAAGAACCAAAGAGAATGAACGAATACATAACCTTTGTGTATTCTTATGAAGGAATGCTGTTGACGAGGATGCTATCAATCAAATTGAAATTCAACAACAAATTTTAGTTTCAACCGAGTCACAACCAGTGAATGTCTAGTTACATTCAGAAGTCAAGTTACAGAATGAAGAAAATGCACAATCTGATCCTGAAGTCAGTACACATGAAAAAGATAAGGAACAATCTGACAACTCAATGCATAGTGACCCTAAATTTGAAAGATCAAACATGCAAACAAGGACAAAACCAAGATTATCAAAATATGTAAAAAGATATCACCCTGCTGAACAGATAATTGGTGACAAAGATGCAAGACCAATGAAAAGGAATAGACTAAGACATATTGAATCATGTTTGATCAGAAAACTTGAACCTAAGACAGTATATGGTGCATTACAAGATGATGACTGGTATAAAGCTATAGAAGAAGAGATTGATCAAATAAAGAAGAACAAAACCTAGAGTTTGGTTCTCAGACCAGTTGACAAGAATGTGATTGGCACCAAGTGGGTATTCAGAAACAAGCTAGATGAGAATGGTGAGATTACTAGAAACAAAGCTAGAATAGTATGCAAGGGTTATGCTCAAAAAGAGGGATTAGACTATGGGGAAACATTCGCTCCTATTGCTAGAATGGAAGGAGTAAGAACTTTACTTGCATATGCTACATATAAAAGTTTTAAAGTCTAATTTTTTAAATGGTATACTAGAAGAAGAAGTCTATATTGAACAACCAAAGAGATTTGTTGATGAGAACAATAAGGATATGGTTTGTAAATTACATAAAGCACTCTATGGTCTGAAACAAGCACCCAGAGCATGGTATGAGATACTTCACAAGTATCTAGTGCAAATAGGATTTGAAAGAACTGATGATAATAGAAACATGTACATCAAATTAGAAGAAAGTAAGGATATTATTGTATCTAAGATCTTTGTGGATGACATAGTTTTTGGAGGAAAGGAAGTTCTTTGCAGAGGCTTTGCTGACAAAATGAAACATGAGTTTGAGATGTCTATGTTTGGAGAGATCAAATTTTTTGTTGGAATGCAAGTACATCAACTAAAACATGGTATATTTGTGACACAATCAAAATACATCAAAGAGATACTTAAAATGTTTGGATTGGAGGAGTCCAAACCAGTCAGCACACCAATGGCAATAGGAAATAAGCTATCCAAAAATGATGTATCAACTAAAGTCAATCAAACAATGTATAGATTCATGATTGGAAAACTACAATATGTTGTACATAGCAGACCAAACATAGCATTAGCAGTTGGAATAGTGGCTAGATTCTCTGCTAATCCCAAATAAAATCATCTCATAGTAGTAAAAAGAATAATGAGGTATCTGAAAGGAACTAATAACTTTGTTCTATATTACAAAAAGAATGAGAAGTTTGAACTCAATGCATATACAGATGCAGATTGGGGAGGCAACATTGATGATAGAAAAAGCACAAGTGGAGGTGTATTATTTTTAGGTAAAAGACTAGTTGCTTGGACTGGCAAGAAACAAACATGCACATCCTAGTCCACTGCAAAATCAGAATATGTGGCAACATCAGTTAATTGCACAAACATTGTGTGGCTCACACATCTATTGAAAGAAATGAAAGAAGAGGTAACTAAACCCGTGATATTGTATTTTGATAACACAAGTGCTATAAACATAACCAAAAATCCAGTAATGCATGCAAAAACCAAGCATATTGCAATCAAGTATCATTATGTCAGAGAATTGGTAGAAGACAAACAAGTGAAGTTGGAGTACATTCATACAAAGGAACAAACTGCAGATATCTTCACCAAACCATTGCCCAAGGATGCTTATGAATATATTAGAGGCAAGTTGGGGGTAATGCCCCTAACTCAAGTAGTATAAAATAACAAGGAAGCTACCTTGCATCAATAGGAACAAATCATTGAAATATTAGAAGAATGATGCAGAGGATGACAGCAGGAGCAGAAACTCCAAATCAGTCACAAGCATGGTGACAAAGGGAGAAAACATGAGATGTAAAGCTTATACTTCGCATGTTAAAGATTCTATATCTTTGGCATTTATGTCAAAGAGGGAGAAATATGTAGAAAAATGATCAATATAAAGCAAGGGGGAGATATATATGAAAGAGGGAGATATATGAGATCAATAGTAAGGATGCAACAGTCAAGATAATGCATGCAATCTTGGTGGTAACTAAGTTGATCAATTGATTAGTTTGGTTTGCCATCAATGCCAAAGGGGGAGATTTTTGGAAATGATTGAAAAGATCATGAGGGAGATTGTTGGAAATGATCATATATAAAAGGTAATGGAAGTAATGGAATTGGTAAAGAATGTTCTCAATCATTGTTTTGTCATTGATGTCAAACTTGCTACTTGTAGGAATGACAATTGCTTTAATGATACAAACACCATCAAATGATTGATTGACAAGGAGGAGGAAATCAATAAGATGTAACTAGAACACCTAGAGGAAGGTTGAAGTTATGATGTTGTAATGAAGTAGAAGGATCAGCTAAGCCATTGATGAAAAAGTGTATTGATGACATACTCTAAGACAAAAAATGGGCACACTGAAACATATCAAAGATTCAAGGTTTTAGCTAAGTCATTTGTAAAGCCCAACTAAGTTCATTAGAGAGAGAGAGCCAAGCAAGCTAGTAAGTACCAAGCAGATACAAGTGCCGAGTAGAAATAAGTGCTGAGCAGAAACAAGTATCGAGCAGAAATAAGTGCTGAGCAGAAACAAGTACCGAGTAGATACAAGTGCCGAGCAAATACAAGTGTCGATCAGATACACATGCTGAGAAAATACAAGTGCCGAGAAAATACAAGTATTGAGTAACACAGAGATGCCGAGCATCAGTAAACCAATAGTGCCGAGTTATTGCATTATTTCAAAGATCGAAGATTCGTTAGATCTAAGCTGACAAGGTTGTTATCTTGAATTTTGTGAATTAAATAGAAGATAAGAGTGATGAGCTAGTGGCACAGAACACCCTGTAGAACATTTTTGGGGAATAAAACTGGACTCTAGACGAAGTTTCTAGATAAGAGCAAGATATGGAGTAGATAAATTGTATCCTACCTAATCCATTTGAAACCCTAAAGTTGGAGAGGGAGAATTGAGCAGCAAAGGCAATCTAGATTTCTATTTAAGGAATAACAAGGTCATGAAGCAAAGAGAGAGAGGAGGTCAAGCATGAAAGCATAAAGTGCTGAAAGAGGTGCTAAGGAGTAAGAAAGCACAGTTACTTTGCTTCAACAGATGACCATAGATATGATTGCATTGGTATGATGAGTAAGAAGAATTAAGGAGATAAAGCTTGAGATGACAAGCTATCAGAGCTGAAGTGATTAAAGCCAAGCAAAGGATTGAGTTGAAGTGTGATATGAAATCTGCAAGATATGTTGTAAGTTGTATCAGATCAAAATCCCATTATTATTACTTTCTAGCAATTGTAACAGTTAGTTTAAATCCTATGGACTTAGGTTGGTTTAATAGCCATGTTGTAAATCCTTTAACAGGGTGACATTCCAAGTGAATGTTCTAAAGTCCTTTGATCAGGCCCATTCCTAATAGTATGGTGAAATCTTCTAACAAGGTCACATTTAACAGTGAGTTGTAAGCCTTTAATAGGGCAGGCTTTTAACAGGGCATCACTTTAGAAGAGTGAAAATCAAGTAGCATGTTACTGGTGGTTTTTCCCAAATTGGATTTCCATGTAAATCATTATGTCATGTGTTGATCTTGCATGTTTTATCTCTACATATTGATTTACTGTAATTTGCTAAGGATGATTGATTTAAGCTTGGATGGATGAAAAGTTTATGGATTCCTTATAATTTGTGAAAAAGTATTATTAGGGCATTTGGACCTTGGATAACTAATTCAGCCCCCCTCTTAGTTATTCTAAAGAATTCTAACAATTCCTTCTTCAGTTGTTGTGAGGGCTCACTTTGACACTCATGTCCATTCTCTACATGATCAATCTTCATAGGTTGATATGATTGTGGATTCTTATGTAAAATAGTTGCAAGAGGTCTCTTTATCATTTGAGGGGATAGTAGGTTCTTTGGGACAAGTTCTACATGCATCCTTGCTAGATCCAACATTGTTCCTTTTAGTAGCATTGGAAGGGGTGACAGTCAATATTGACACAAGGATAGTTGAGTAGGTTTCAGAGGCATCATTGATCATCAAGATTCTTTCTACAAATAGGGGAAGCATGTACCTATGATATTATTTCTTCCAAAGGGGAGGAACATTATTTAGCAACATTGGATCAGCTTCTACATTGGAGCAATTGTCACTGATCGACACTCTACATTTAGGGGGGACTACCTTGTCTCCTTCTTCTTCTCTTATGATAAAAAATAATAAAATAATTGTACAATCTCTCATAAAGTGGAGAAAGAGGGAAAACCTCATGGGAAAAACCCTCCCCCAAAATGAGAGATGAAAAGACAAGATGCATGGATGGATGGAGTAATTAAGACCCTCCCATTATGACATACATCAAGTATATAAGCTTATCCTCTCATCATCACACTTACTAGTGTGCTTAATGGAGGATAACTCACACCTAGTGGACATGTGCCTGGTTGCATGACTTATCATGTTGTTGATTCCTAGGCATTCTAGAGGCCTTTATATATAGGCACTCCTAGTGTACTTAAAAATTGAATTGAATATCATATCATTATTCTGATCATACTCTTTTGGTCTACTATTGTGTTTGTACTTGACTTGTCATGTAAACAATATAGTTATTCGCACTCCTATTTTAGCACATGGTGTCTACAACATAATTTTGCGTGCTACACCTTTGTAGGCTTATCCTCTCATCATCACACTTACTCCTGTGCTTAATGGAGGATAAACCACACCTGGTAGAGATGTGTCTGGTTGTATGAATGATCATGTTGCTGATTCCTATGCATTCTAGAAACGTTCGAGAGGCCTTTATATACATGCACTCCTAGTGTAATTTAAGACATTGATGCACACTCTCAAAGATGATTCATTGGTTGCAGTGGGGAAACTTAATCATGACACAAAGTTGTATTCTTTCTCCCACTTTGTACCTAAGTCTCCTTCACATGCCTTGCTAACTCAATCTCATTCACAAACCAAATTATGGAATAAGAGGTATGGTCATCTTGCCTTCTGCTATCTTCATCAACTTTGCTCAAACAATATGGTCAAAGGTCTACCTACAATCAATTTTTCTAAAGGTGAATGTTCAACATGTTCAATGGATATGCATCTAGAGGAGAAGTTTGATAAAAGGAAGTCTTCAAGAGCACCAATTGTTCTTCAGTTGGTTCACATGGTACCAACAAGTCCTTTTGCAGTGACATCAATCAACTAGGGTCGCTACATACTCACTTTCATTGATGGGGGGGTCTTGATTACTCCATCCATCCATGCATCTTGTCTTTTCATCTCTCTTTCTAGGGGAGGGTTTTTCACATGAGGTTTTCTCTCTTTCTCCACTTTATGAGAGATTACATTGCTTAATGGAGCAAGTAGTTTTTGGCAATGGCATTGTTGAATGTGTTTGGGTCTAACAAAAATTTAATGTCTAAGAGACCAATTGTCTAGGCTTCATATTCTTCATGTGATGGAATCCTCAAAGCACCCATGAATGTAACCCTATTTACATAGATGAGCACTTATCTAACATATGTCTTAATGCATCTTTGGGTGACATCATATGTATTTCAGTATTTTAAAACTAGCTCTAGGCAAAGTACTAATTCTAGAAATCTAGCAACTTATAGTAATCACTTTTGTCTATCTTTTCTATGATGGAACTAAGTTTTGGTTTGGAAAATCTAGACAATAGCTTGTTAATGTCCTCATTAGCAAGGAAACTATCTTTTAGTGTGGGTAGGAAACTATTAAGGGAGGCAACAAGCTTTTCTTTTGTTAATTTTGGGTGAGAATTGATCATGGAAACAAACCTAAATAATCCCTTTCTAAAACTAGTTAAGAAAAAATGATAATGAAAGAGGTTAAACAAGGTTACTCACTAAAAGTGGAAAAAGTAACAGTAACCAATGAGGAGGTAAAAAGGAATCACCATGTAGGAGAAATGATAATATACTTCCATGAACAGTTTTGTTATAGACCACCTATGACTCCATACAAGGATGAGTGCTTACCTTATTTTGCAGATAGTATAGTGAAAAAGGAAAACAACCTAGAATAGTCTTTAAATAGGTACTTGTATCATGATTTGATATAGGAAGTACCAATTTGATATAATGAGTGCATTTGTTCTCACACACAACAAATCTTTCTGCCACCTTTTATACCAATTATTCATCACAATGTGTCACTTCAGCCCTTTTAGAAAGATTTTGGTGAATCTTTATACTGCAACTTGCCAACCATTGTGTGTATTTGGGTTGACAAACTAAAACTTGAACCATATTAAATTTCAATATTTCAGGTTAAAAGCCAATAACTATAAGAATTTTAGGTTTATGAAAACCATCATCGATCTTAGGAAGAAAAATGTGACTAATATTATATGAATTTCAAAAAGATTACCTGAAGTTTAGTTTCAAAGATCCCCAGCATTCAACAAATTTTACTGATAACATTGTGCCTTGATAAACATATGGACACGTGAAGTGAACTTTGAACCTTGAACTCAATTAGTTTGAAGTTCAAGTTCAAGGAAATGGAAAACAAGATTTACACATATAGACCCGATAGGAAAAAGAACTAGTGAACTTTGAACTCAACCGAGTTCAAGGTTCATTCAAGTTCAAAACTCAAATTAAAGGAAAAATCAATGAAAACCTTTAAGCAAAATGTATGCGGCTTTTACTTGGATAACAATAACTTAGATAATCTCTCCCTTTCCATGGTAACTTAGATAATCTCTTCCTCTTTGATAACAATGTTGTTGTTACAAAAGCTTACACCCACTACTACATTTAACATCATTTTTCGACCAAAAATTTTGAACATCAACTAAATAAATTTAGGGTGGTCAAAATGTAAAGGAAAAAATTTCATTTTTTTACATATAAGACCCGTTTTGGTCAAAATTTTGACCAACATAGGGCTTATACATCCACAAAGTTCAAAAAACATTTGCCCAATTACGTTTTTCGCGCTCGATTTCATTTGACATTTTTGGAGCATTTTCGCATGGTTATCTCTACATTTTCGCATGGTTTTCTTTGAGCCCAGTTTTGTTTCAAGTTTTCTCCACCCACTTGATTAATGACGCCTACTAGCCCTGGGAATAATATGAAAGGGGGCCCTGCATTTACATCAATATAGGGGGGGCAGAATAGTAGTTCGAAACTCTCGATATTGTCTTTCTTTCATTCTTCTTGATGTGCTCGACTTCAAAAGCTGTTCCATTCACGACCTCCAATCACACTTGCATCTCTGGTGGTCGAGGAGAGGGATTTCTCTTCGAGCATATTTCCATAGGTACATGTGTATTTTTTTTGTAGGTTTTTATGATAATATTGAAGATGGAAGTGAATACTATTACTATCATTATTATTTTTTATGCCAAAGTTCAGCCATTGTTGTGTAATATAAATGGGAGAGTCTGCTCAAGTGTTTTTTCTCAGTGATGTTTTGATGATAAGTGTTAAAAAGAGTCTAGTTGCAAAAAGAATGTAATGTACTTGTTGTTTCATTTTATTGAAAGTGTGTAGATGTAGATTTATCATTTGGAATGTTGGTCTATTGTAACAACTATTATACTTTTTGTTATAGTAATGAAAGAAAAGAAAGGAAATGTATATGCAGAAGCTGTAGTTGTAAAAGCTTAGAAGAAATAATAATGACAATTTTTTTAAAAAAATATAGTTGTGTTGGTATCATATTTTTCTTGTATTTTTGTTTTAATAATACATAATTATATTGTATCATTTAGACAACAGTTTCATATTCAAAAAAAGAACAAAAAGAAAATTTTTTTGAGTGTGTTTCTCTCTTCAACTCTAGAACATTCAACTTAAACATCAACACATAAAGATAATAATTTGAAATCTGGTGTGTTTAGTGCTTGGAGTTGTACCCTCAATACCTAGTCCATGTGGGCTATAAAACATGATATTCATGTGACTCTATGTTAGATGATGATGATGATAATGAATAATCACCATCTACTACTAGCTCATGTAGTGATAAAAGGTCTTCAATGCACCTCTAAGTACAAGTATGCCATGGAAAACTTGTGATGGAGATGACTCCTCAAACTAATAGACTATCATGGAAATTTTTTGATGAAGATGACACCCACAAATATTGGACTATCTTCAAAAACTTATGATGAAGATGGAACCTAAATTTACTAGACTATAATTGAATTGATGTACTTTGGATCCTTCACCGAAAGTCTCTGTCATTTTGTTAGAAGATGATTTATCTTCTAGTTCAACCAAAATAATCTCTCTCCTATATTTCAACATTACATTTAATTGTTGCATTGCAATTAGGTCTTCCTACAAGGGTTTCCATTTGGATGAATAACAAACTTGTTGGTGTTTTAAAACTACTAAGAAACAAAATGCTTAATACCAAGATGACAATACTCACACAGTCTAAAGACTAGCCAATTCTTATTATCAATTGTATGTGCACACCATTTGGGCCAAACTTCTACAAAACCAAGGGTGGTTTTCTACTCTTTTGGCTCTGCAAAACCAGGGTGGGTATACCCAGGGATGATACAAGACTGGGAAAACTGTATGAGAATTATCTTAGTTTCATTCTGATTCTCATCTCAAATTCTCCAATACATGTACAATTCTTGATACTTTAATAAACACATCCCATATAACAGATATGGCCAAAAATCTTCTATAGGTCTGCAGATGTTCTCAGCAATAATGGCTAACTAAAGCTAAAACATTCCATGCAAACAAATAGAGGCCAACTTTGAAGATCTACAGGAAATAAAAGTAAAGTTGATTATAATTTTGCATTTTGACAATCATGTGTGACACATTTCTCTTTCAGCTAGATTAAATTTGATCAGTGCCTAATCCATTGGGGTTCAGAGTCTACTACAAATCTCTAGATCTAATTTGTTGCCTTACAACAAATTTTATCAGCAATTCTTTTCAGAAATTGTCATTCAAAATCCTTTCCACTACTATAGCAACCTTATCAAATTCATCAAAGCTTTTACTTAATCCATTGAATTAACAGCCATGATAAACAGATATACAACCTAATTGAACTGCATTCAATTACACAAGCCTTTACTTATACAACATCAAGATAACCAAGTAATCAAAAGGAGACAAAGTTCAAAAAGAACTGATATGGGGACAGTTCATAATTTGTATTCATTTTCCTTGAAAATTGTATACAATTTACAATAGACTCAGAATGAATTTCAGAAAGAAACATAGATCATTCTATATTCATGTATTCTCAAGATCTGACAGAGAAAATACATCACGAATTTTTGCTCAAAAATGGTGGACCAAAAATAGACTAAGTGTATCACTTAGCAAATAGAATTTAGACCTTTTCTCTTGCCTTGGAATTTCACTTATATAGTGTGAAATACAACAAGCTTCAGGCTAAGAGAAACTGATAGGTGTCTTTTACAAGGAATATCTACATACACCTATCACAAAATGACAAAACTATGGGTAACAGAAGATATCAAAATCAAATCATTCCTTTCGGTGGGTCAGCTTCTATTACATGTTCTAATGTTGCTGAGTTGGCTATTGATCTGATTCATCTTCATATGTAATTGCTAAATTAGCCAATGATGAAGCTTGTTCTGACGAGGGCACATTAACCTCCACCTGCAAGCTTCCACCACCTTCATTCTGCATGGTAAGGACAACTTCTACCTTTTCCTTTTCTTTAATTGTATTGGCATCTTGTGGTCTCAGTTCTGCAACTGAAAGTGACAGGTTTTTCTTGTCTTCTTCTTCTGATTGGGTTTGAGTAGTGATGGTATCAATGATTTGGACTTCCTCACCCTGCACCTCATCACTGTCAGTTTCATCTACATCAAACTATTCACTAGAAGGCATTTCTACCATCCACCTATCAAATAATGTGTCATCTGGCCAATTGAATTGCAAAATATCCTTCTGTTTCTTTATTATATAATCAGCCTCATTATCAATATCAACAAATTCTTGTTTTAAAGAGTCAAAGAATATTTTGGCTTTCACCATTTCTTATGTTGTGGTGGCCCACCGTGCATGCCCTATTTCATTTATGACTTGATTCATTCTTAAACAGAATAAATCATCAAGTTCCTTTGCCCATTCCTCTTTGCTTTTCAAACTATTTTTCTTATCTAGGGCATGAGGAAATAAATTTAATTTTTGGCTCTTATATTTGTCTAAGTAGCCTATTATTATCTTTTGTAAATGTATCCTTTTGCTATCAAAATCAAAAAGATCAGAAATAATGTCAAAGGTTTTATCAATCTGATTACGAGAATTATTTATAACATGTAAACACAATAAGGTTATTGCTTTCTCCTTTCTCACCCATTTGTTCACAATAGGCTTTAGAGCCTCATCATCTACTTTTAACTCCTCCCAGATGTTAATCACCCTAGCCAATTGATCATGGATTAGTGGCCATTCAAACTTGTCTCCTAGATATGTAAGAGTTGTTCTTAGTTTATCTTCATATTTAGATTCCAGCTCTACATGTAAGGCCCGCAGTTTACTCTTTTCTTCTTCAAAATCCTCAACAGTGTAATACTGTGGCCCTTGGGGTGTGTCTGGTATTTCAATGAGGGGGGTAGATTTGAAAGGTTCAACAGGGGGGCAAGGGTATGTTATTTTAGGCTTGGTGGATTTTCCCAGTAGCTTGTTCTCAAGCTCAACTCTCCTTTTTACCTCTTTATTGTAGGCATCCAAAACTACCTCATATTTACTTTGTAATTCAAACATTTCCTTTTTCTCCCTTTTAGCAGTAGCCAAGGCAAACTGAGAATAATCCACATTCATGTGGGCTGTCTGTACGTGTGAGGTATCAACAACTCTCCTCACAATAATATTCCCTATCAGTCCTGAACCATTAGGCTGTGCTAATACAATCCTGGATCCTCTTCTTAATGACCACATAACAAGAGCAGCTTGATCATCACTAAAAGTAGTCCCTGCAAATTCCTTTTTATTTGGGTCTTGTAACTCCAGTCTATTAGAAACAGAGTTGAAAATCAATGCATCTACAATATCCCAATTAGGCAACAATAGTATGTTAGAAGTTTTTACCATTTTCCTTCCCTCCTCAGGGGTAATGTTTTGGAATTCTTGCATCATTTTCTCCTTTATTTGGTTTTGGATGGAGCCTTCATCCATTTCTGGATGCTTTGTTTTCATGTTCTTACATCTTTCCTCAAAATTGTGGATGTTTTCCCTCCAAGCAAATTGATGGAAAGCCCTAGACCTTTCAAAACTGTCATCTGACAAAAATTGTTGGTTGGCTTGTTCCAAAATAGGGTCCAATTCCCTTCCCTTAAAATCAGCTACAGTCAGCTCGAGGCTTGGCACAGGAGGTTCCTAGGGGTTCCCTTCATCGATCTCTGCTTGAGTGATAAAAACTCCCCCTTGTGATCCAATTTGTTCAATTTTCTCAATAATGAGCTGCTCCTCCCTAGTTCTCAAAGGGGTCTGTGAAGGTGAATACTCCTCAACATGAGAATCCTCCTCTCTTATTATTTTCCTCCTCTTAGGGGAGGGCTCATTAGGCCTCTCTTCCAAAACCCTACTAGTGGACTCAATTATTTGTTTGCCTTTTTTCACTATATTCTTTTTATTTTGAACAATAGTATATCCTGACCTTTTTTGGACAGTTAATTGACCTGCCCTTATATTGGGAGTAAAACCCAATCTTCCCATTACTTCCCTGGCCTTATTCGGGTAGAACCTAATAAAGAATTGCTTCTTTTCATTCATTGCCTCTATTATTTTAGGAAAATTATTCATAAGTTTTCTCATCTTATCTACATTTGTAATTGCATCATCCAAAGGACTATAATCTAGATCAAAACAATGAATGAAATCCAAAATTTTAGAAAAGACTTTCCACTTTTTTTTCCTAGTCTCTTGCTCCTGCAAGGAGTACTCATTCCATATTAAGTCTTCAGGAAAATAAAATTCATGCTCAATTTTACCAAGCTTAATTCTCTGCCTCAGAGCCAAATGATAAAATCCTTCAGAATCACAAAAATGAAGATGGGAAGTGGCCATCTTATAAGGATTCAAAATCTTGTGCAGAGAAAGCCAACCTCCTTTTGTAATTACAAAATGATGAGCCACTGTGCAAGTAGGAAAAATTGACCCCTTTTGTCTTTTCAATAGAAGGGCTTCCTCCACTCCTCCCAGCTGCCACAATATCTCAGCAACTCCTACCTTCAAAGGCACTTGGTAGGGTAGTATGTGAGGGCTTCCTTTAAAACCATATATTCTAAATACAGTAGAAACAGAATATGGAATGACATCTCCCCAATTATGTGAAACTTTCAAACCACTTGGGTTGTCCATAGGCCTAATGAGATTCATTAATGCTTTGGGGATTCTGGGATTGTCCCTTAATAGGAGGCATCTCAGCTTTGAAGCGAAATACCTATCAAACCTGACAAAACTGGCATTCTCTACATCCCAAGTCATATCTGCACTCCACAATTGAACTGGTAATGCTTCCCCAGTCTCTTCTCTATCTAATTCCATTTCTTTACTAAAATATGTTACTCCCTTGAATAAGAACATGTGCATTAACAGAGAATAATGGCCAAAAGTTTTTTCCACCTTACCCTTAGCAATTCCAATCAGTCTAATGTGAATCTCCTCAGCTAAGTAAGAAGCAAAATAAAAAATTATATCCACACCAAAAGAGGAAATCTGAGTAATTATATACATAAAATCCACAGGAATGAACTCTTCTTCATCTCTCCCAAAAACTTTACACAAGGACCTATATATTTCTATAGCCCTAGAATTGAAGTATGCCCTTTTGAAAGGCTCCCTGGAGGATGCTATTATTGCTGGTAGTGTTCCAATTCTACCTATGTGTACACTCAATGCTCCTTGCCTAACTACATCTCTCTTAGACATATACTCATTTTCTAACTCTTTCAAATCAGTGGGCACATGATAATCAGTGACGGGCCGTAAACTGAAAACTTCCCTAATCTCCTTTGCGCTGATTGTAATCAAGATTTCACCATCAGTTCTCCTCACTACCCTAAGGGCTTGGTCATAATTCTTAGCTACAGCTTCCAAAAGATCATAATCCATGAAAACACTAGGAACCACCATTTTCCCTAGACCAAAATTCCAGATGTTGGCATGTGGGGCAAAAAGGTTCCTCTCTGAAAACCATTTTTTGAATTAAAAAAGACTAGTCTGTGAAGTTGTCGCATCCCTAACCCAGTTTCCTTTGTCATTCAACCCATCTACTATTTTCAGCCTAGGGTTTAATGAAGTTAGCCTCTTAACTTCTACAGTTTCAACAGTGGAAGAAGGGAGCAGTTCAAGCAAATCATCATGGACATTCCTATTCAAATAGTTCTCTTGACCAGAAAATGCTTTCTGTTTTGGAGCCATTAATTAACTCTCGAAGGAATTGAAAGAATAGGAGGATTATAATGCAAGTACTTACTTTGAATTTTGCTCTAGTTCTTCTTAGTGTTACTGCAATCTTTCTGCGAACAAATTGCTTCACAATCTTATCGAATCCAGCACGGTCTTCTCAACAACTGTTTCTACTTAGAAATGCTCTAAATCTTTGTTCGACTATGGTGGAATTAAGAAAATCTTCTGTGTTATACTCTATTTTTCTTCACACATGAAGCTTTCATCTCTCATAAATGCACAGGGTGGCATCACCTTCTATATTAAAATTTACACCGTGGATTTACGAAAAATCCTACGATCCAGGGATGCAAGCAAAGATGACTCATGTTCCTCTTGACAAGCTGGCAGTCAACCCAATGAAAATTTTCCATGTGTACCTTTCCTTCATTGTTGACGCCTCTGAACTGGACCCATAGAACTCTGACGACACGTGTCACTTAGGCGCTATCTCGCTATACATAAAGAGTGAGCACCTTGCCATAACAAGATAGCGCCCGTCATTGATCATGATTTGATCATGCGGATGACATTTGATGCATTGCTCAAAATAAATATGGTGGGCCCCTTGTCGTCATGTTGCTATTCATAACCTTCGTGCAACTCACCATAGCGAGATAGCGACGATCATGGATCTAAGATAGATCTGACGATCAATCTTTTATATATTTTGTGAACAGGGCATGGGTCCAATCATTGATGGCGTGATGAAATCCTGGCTATATTACCTACTGCTTGGGGCCCATATTTGTTTATTTCTCGATCGGGTGCTATGTCGCTAACGGTGAGAAGAACAAGTTCCTGATAGCGACATAACGAATCTCGGTGTTTTTGCTTTTTTTGACGTATATGTGTAGCCCATTAGATTCTAGCGTGTTCCAAAGCTTTATAATTGATATCTGATGGAGTACTTTTTGGGACCCACTTACTCTAAAAAGTTGCCGCAGTACTACTTTCTGTTTGGGCGCTATGTCGCTAACGGAGAGAGACACTAATTCTTCAATAGCGACATAGCAATTTTTGGTGACTCATAAAAATTCAGGGTCGAAAAGATAAAAGCGAGTGAAGTCATAACTACCCTTGTTAATGCATCTGACACATAATAAAATAGCACGTGCACCATGCAGCCTAAAAAAACTTACGATCATCAAAAAATTTAAAAGTGACTACCGGCCATTTTTTTGGTGAAAGCGTCATGTCGCTAATGGCGAAGTGCCCAATTTCTTTGATAGCGACAAAGCGACTAATCAAAAAAGCTAAGATTTCTGTTGACACCTTTTGTACCTCAATGTTGTAATTCCTTTTTAGGTTCTGACATGCCTATTGTAAATGTGATGAAATATCTCTGAAATAATACAATCTTTGGTCATCGTATTTCCACTTGACGGTATCGCTTTTCAACTTAGCAGTGGTCACTATGTCGCTAAGGGTAAAATACTTGTATCTTTTCATAGCGAGATAGCAATTGCCGTAGATCTTTTAGGGATCGGGTGGTCAAAAACATAAAAGAAAAGATGTGACTCAGGGCTCGAAAATTTTGAAAAGGATGGGAATCTTTGCATATTTTTAGTTTCGCGCCTAAAAAATTTAAAAGAAAACAAGACCTAGGGTTTTGACAAAAAATTGCTTCAAAGACCTACAAAATATGACTTGGCTAGAAACCCTATTCACCATAAGTGGATCCCAATCTAAATTATTCTATACCTTAGACAAAGGAATTCAATTATGCAAAAATTTAGACCAACAAAACTATCATGGAAAAATTGTGACGAAGATGCCACCTGCAACTATTAGACTATCATAGAAAAATTGTGATGAAGATGACATTAAAAACTATTGGACTATCATGTGTACAAGTCACAAAATGATTCCAACATATGAAATTAAGTGTACTACATAGGATAATGATGACTGAATTTCCATGCCCTCCAAATTTGGTGGTTGTAACATTTATACCAATTTCATTTGTGGGATACACACTCTTTAAATACTCCAGGCAATTCCTGAGTGCAGATGTTTCAATTCCTTAGTGTCAAAACTTGAATATATTTCATGCTTATCATTTCCTCTAGAAATTCTTACGTAAAACATCATTAAAATAATTGCTCCCTTTGACAGCGTCAAAGAGTGTATATATACAATATTTTTGAAGTTGTTTTGTGCTAAATGAACCTTTTGTGATCAAGTCTTGTAAATATGTTGGTTGGTACAACTGCAGATTTCTTACTGGCTTTGTGCTAGTACCCAAGATTAACATTGATGACATTAGCAAAATTCCAAGTTTTGCTCTTGTATTCCTATTAATTGTACTTGATTGTCGAATATTTTAAAGAAGAAACAAATGCCAGTTAATTTATAGACTGTAACTGACCTGAATTGCTTGATGTATTTTTTAAATGTTGAGATGCATATACTAAGAATTTTTTATTGCTGCAGGCCAAGCCATAGCTGACAGACAGGTCAAAGCTTCCAACTATTGTGGATCCTATGATTAAGGAGTTGCTGAAATTGAAATATCTTCAGCAAGTAAGTTGCATGCAAAATATTTCTTTTGAAGGGAATTGACATTATTTTTAAAAATACATTCAGTTTATACAATTTTACTCATGTTTTGGTGGATAAAAACTTAACCTTCTTCCACATTTCTTTCCCATTTTATTGCATATTTTAAATAAGACATAATCTTTCCATTTTCCAATAGCTAAATGTCTTTAATTGTGATTGGAATTTGGCATAAAATGTATTTTTTAGGTTAGATTGTCAGCTAGTTCTGGTTGATCACCATTTGAAAATTAGAGGTGCTAATCCTTTCATTGAAGATAAAATTTATAGTGCACTACATATCATCACACTTACCCAAAAAAGTTGAGCCAAACATTTGATTATCTAGATTGAAAGTCATTGTCCACTTCATAATCTTAGCAAGAAGAACACCATAAGTGCTTGTGAACCAAGTATTTATGATGAAGCAAGAAGGAAAGAAAAATGAAAAAATGTGTTGAGTCGAGAGATAAACATTGGAAAGAAAGCCATTGATTATAAGAATTATTAAGATCAAGTTTAAAAATAATGTTTTAATTGACAAGCACAAAGCAAGATTAGTAGCTAAAGAGCAACAAATTTTCCTTGTACATCCGTGCACTATCTCCATGATTCCATGTTTGGTCCTTAGCCTCTTTGCAATAACCACATGATCGATGATTGCCAAATAGTGCCAACATACTATGTGGAAAGGCCCTTTCTAGATCATATTTCAATGCAACAATTTATCAAACGATGGCACTTTGAGGGGACAATGATCATCTTCAACCGTGTGAATTTGGCTCATTGCTTCAAATTTGTTAGAGGATATAGAAACTTACTGACTGTAAACAACAGGTATGTTCTTAGAAAAAAAACCCATGCTCATTGTAAATAGCAGGTATGGACTTAATGCATAATTCATGAGTTGTGGTTCATAAAAACCCATACTCATCAACTTAAATTATTTGTTTAATACCCAATGCATTGAGGTGATTCTTACAATTTGAATTCATAACAACCATTTCTCATCAACTTAAATTGTTTGTTTAGTACCCATTGCATTGACGTGACACTTACAAGGTTGAAGTATTGCAACTTCCTAGAAGGTTTGCCTACTCAATTCCATGATGATCCAACTTTCCTTGATCCTTGGGAGAATGATTCAGGAGCATCAAGGTCAAGGTTGAAGGCATGAGAAGACATTAAGGTCTCAAGATAACCAACATGACCATGTTAGAATAGTTGATGTAATAAGACCCTGTGAAGGTCCTTTTTGATATGTTTGTAGTCATTTTAGTTACATTTGAAAACATTAATTAACAAAAATAATATGTGCAGATATAAACATTAATTACAACATGTCCAATTTATTTGTAGGTATATTTTCCTATAAAGAAAGACCACACCTAACAATATGAATCTAGAAGAAAATAATGAGACAATGGTTGCATTGTGGGCTCAATTTTGAAGAAAACCTGATAAATGTTATTGTCCTTGCAAAAAGTGTAAGGGTTTAAAGAATCAAAGAATTCTAATCACAATAGCCCAGAGTCATTGTAGGCAATATGGTCATGTTGAAGGGGGCCATGATTTTTGTCCATTGCTGAATTTTGATTTCCTACTAGAGGAATATGGAGGTGTGAATATCCAAGTTGAGGATAACGCTCCCATGGAAGAAGATGATAATGTGCCAGAGGACATGATTGAAGAAGATGGTATTGAGGCAAGTGATGAAGAGGCTCACAATGATGGTACTAGTGAATCGGATAATAATGATGAAGATGGTCTTGATATACCTTTACTTGAGAAGGCACACGAGCCCTTATACCCAGGCTCCCAAACAACTCTACTTTCGGCTATAGTGTTGTTGGTGAACTTAAAGGTTATGAATAGCATATCCAATGTAGCAATGTCACATATGCTAAGGTATCTCATTTTTTTCATCTTCAAGGTTAGCATACAATTACTATTCATTATATTAACAATGCATATTTGTTGTTGTAGGTTGATTAGTGAGTTTTTGTTACCACCATCAAACATTTTGCCTCGTTCGTACTGAGAATTATCTAACATTATGGATCAGATTGGAATGAAGTATCAGACAATACATGCATGTCCCAATGATCACATTCTATATCATAAACAACATGAATTTGCAACAGAATGTCCTGATTGTCATGTTAGTAGATATCGGTCAGATCAAATAACAAAAAAAGTGCCTCACAAGGTTCTTTGGTACATTCCCATTATTCCACGTCTGGAAAGGTTATTCAGGTGCACTAGCTTGGCACAATTTATGGATTACCATGCACACAATAGAAGTCAAGATGAAATTATGTGAATGCCTGCTGATGGTTCTGCATTTAAAGAGATAGAAGAAACATATTCACACCTTAAAGAAGAACCTCATAATCTGAAACTTTCATTAGCAGCAGATGGTGTCAATCCATATGGAGATATGAGATCTGTTTACTCGGTATGGCCTATTTTTGTTATTAACAATAACATTCTTCCTTGGATGTCCATAAAGAGGGAGCACATAATGTTGTCAATGATTGTGCCAGGTATTTTTTTAATATAGTTATCTAAATTAATTTATAAATAGTGCATGAAAATGGTTATAATAATTACGTAATGTTTATGTTCATTCAATTGCTAGGTAAATACCAAGTTAAAGATATGAACGTGTATATTGAGCCCCTAATTGATGAGTTGTTGAAGTTATGGAATGGCATCACTATGTATGACATCTCTAGACTGATAGGACATCGACAATTTCAATTCCATGCAATGCTTGTATGGACAATACATGATGCCCCTAGGCTAACTCATTTTTGTGGTATGTTATATTGTTAAGATCACATATTTTTGATCTATTATAGTGCTTACACATTACTATCAAATGCTTAAGTTGCGCATGATAATTGTACATGATCTTTTAGGTTTTCAGACAAAGGAAAATTTTGCATGTCCAGTTTGTGGTTCGAAGATGAAATGTCGTCATTTGAGAAGTTTAGGAAAGCAGGTGTTTGATGAGTTTAGACACTTTCTCCACAATAATCATAGGTGTCGAATTGCCAAAAAACATCTTTTCAATGGGAAAGAAGAGACATCATCAAGGCCGTGAAGAATGACACCTCATTTATGGAATTTGGAATATGATCGACTAAATCGTCAAGATAATGTCCAATTTGTTGTCCAAAGTTTACAATTTGTATTTTGATATTGTCTTATATTTACTAATGTTGTAACTAATGCTCGTGAAGGTCGTCAAGTCATCAATGACCAACTTCCTAGAGGAATGAAAAGTTATCCTACTCAATTTAGTAGATTACCATACTACGAGGATCTCCCTATCATGCATTTGTTTGATGCTATGCATATTGGAAAGAATGTAACAGAGACACTATGGAAAATGTTGGATGGAAGGCGTGATAGAGAAAAAATTGCTAAAATTTGTACTGACATTCATGAATCTAATCATGCACTAAAAGTTTTCATTGAATCAAATAGGAATGGAGAGTGCATAAATACAAGTTCCCTTCCTTGGTTATTAACGGAGCAACAAAGTGATGCATTAAAAGAAGTCATAAAAAAAACAAAGTTTCCAACAGGATTTGCTGCAAATATAAGCACTCTTCTATCAAAGAAAGGTGATTTTGGGCCAAGGTTGAAGACACATGATTGGCATACCTTCCTCACAGTAAGTCATGTTTTCTATTTATAGTATATTTGTAAGATTGAATGTAGTACCAGTTGCATTATTTAATAATATATTGAAATGATCATTTTTTAATGATTACAGTTCGTCCTACCTCTATCCCTTCCACAACAATTTGACAGTAGTATTAAACAAGTTATATATGATCTTGGAAAATACATGAGGCTAGAAGAGTGTTTTTTCTTAGATTTGTAGCTTTTTATCTGAAATCTATTGTATAATTTTATTTGAAATCTCCTCTATGTGTTTTTGCATGTTGAATCTCATTTAGGTGGTTATCATCTAAAGAAATTGATAAAAAAGATATAAAATATTGGAAGAGAAAAATTCCACAACTTATGTGTGAAATGCAAAAGTGTTTAGCTCCAACGTTTTTCAATGCTTAAGAACACTACCTCATACATCAAGTTGAGGAGATTGAATTGTGTGGACCTGTACAAGCTAGATCAATCTGGATGGTTGAGAGGCATTTGAAATTTATGAAGGGCTTGGTTTGACAAAGAGCACGTCCTGAGGGTTCTATGATAGAGGGATATATGATATACCAGACCATGGTGTATATCAGTGAATATCTTCCAAATTTTGCAGTAGGTATCCATCTAGATCGCATTTGGGATCGCAATTGTAATGACAAATTCAAAGGGGAGTACCTGACGGGGAAAGGTAGATTGAGGAGGGTGAGAGGTAATTATAAGTTTTTTTTTTGTAATTTAACAATTCTTATCCACCATCAATATATATAAGTTGTTTCTAACTGGTGTAATTGTCTTCTTTATAGTTGGTCATGAGTGGGATGCACTACACTTTTATATTGCAAAAAATCTTGATTGGATGACAGTGTGGATTGAACAGTCTCAAGAAAATGGTCGCTCATTAACATGGGATGGTGTTGCATTGTTGGTTAAATAAGCTCATCGTAATGGAAATCCTAATGTTATGCCAATGGTACTTGATCTAATATATGGCTTAAGAGATACAAAGGTATGCATAAGATTACTAATCATGAGACATAAGTTTAATATCAACTCACAAATCAATGAGAAGATTCTTGACATGTTTGAATAATTGCAGGTCAAACAGCACAAAGCTATGTACTACCATGGCTATAAATTTCACACAAAAAAGTTAGATGAAACGAAAAAAATGTGTGATTTCGAGATAAGTGATGTCTTCGCGGTCACCAATAATTCATCTAGAACTGACATACATCCTCAACAATCTAAAAATTGATACTATGGCATTTTGGATGATATACTTGAGTGCGACTTTAATTCATTCAAAATAGTTCTATTTGTCATCAAATGGTTTAGGTTATGACTGAATCGAAATGATCCCGATAGGACTGTTATTGAACATGACAGTGGATTTACTATGATTAATACAAGGTCATTTGAGCCAGTCGGAGATGAGCCCTATGTTTCCAATTCAATGCAAGCAAGTGTTTTACTTTGGTGTTCCAGAAAAACCAGGTTGGTCATTTGTTGTTAGACATGACCCAAGAGGAAGGCTGGTAAAGTATAATGTGATCGAAGAAGAAGATATTGAAGAAGCACAAGAGGAAGTAAATGATTATTAGGAACAACAGTTACCCAGTGATGAAGAAGAAGAAGATGGTGATGATTTTGGTCATGCTAACGATAATGGTGATAATGATGATGATGATGTTGATGGCGATCATGATCATGGTGATGATGGTCATGATGATGATAGTGATCAAAAGGATGATGATGGTGATGAAGATGGTGGTGGTGACGACGATGATCAAAGTGACGAGTAAATGATGGTGATGATGATGATGATGATGATGATGATGACATGGATGATGATCATGATGATCAATGAAATCTTCAGGTACGATCAATGTCAACTATGATGGGGTCTTGTATGACCAAATATTTCTTTCCAAACCATATGTGCACATATAAACATTAAGTAGAACATGCCAAATATTTTTTTAGATATAAACATTAGTTACGCTAAATTTTTAACTTAAGACAAATGATTTACATATACAATCTACTTTATTATTATTTTTTTTTTTGGTAAGTCTATTACTTTAATTTCGCTACCGATTTCTAAGACTTACTATTTTTTTTCACAGGGCGATATGGATGCACCATGTCAGACACCTTCAGTAGAGGTAAACATTAATTATTGTAAATTTTAATGTTAATATAGAAACAAATGTCCTATTATTATGTTCTTTTCTTTATGGCTTTGGAGTTATTTTGATGAAAGTATACGAATATTTGATGTCATAACTGATAGGAAAAAGCTACAATGATTGTTGATCAAATGCAATCTGAAATACGGGCGTCATATCTACATGACATTGGCCTTAGTACTGACCCTGTATTCATCACCCAACAAATTACACAAATATGCATTGATGAGCTTGTTCAAATTATCATCAAGGGTGACAGAATGAGGAGAAAGAGGCACTGAGAATAGAATTGGACCGTAGAATCCAATCTTTGAAAGTAAGCAGTAATTCGACTAAAGTAGTAATAGAAGTTCAATAGATATTAATATTTTATAGTATCTTATGGATCATGATCTCTGATTTTATGTGTTCTTGTATAGACATATGTGCCAGTTGCAACATCACATGTTGAATATGGTCAGGGTTGTTTCACAGTACCTTCGTGTAAGTAACACTTTGTTTGTTTTGATCAACATTATAACACTTACCTTTTTTTTTTCGACATTTCTCGCTAGTATCACATTTGATCTTTATCCATTGCAAATTTCTTTGCTAACAATATTCTATTCTTCAGCTCATGATGAGTGCGAACTCCTCCTTCGGTTGGTGGTCCACTATTGTCTGTTGCATTGTTAGCAACAACGACCATGCAAACATCATCATCTATGCCTAGTAGAACTGGTAAAACCTTGTTTTGCTATATTTTGTAATGTCTTTCTACAAGTTGATCAACAATGAAGTAGCATTTTTGTGCTTAAATGATGTCTACAGAAGCTTGCATACACACACCACGCATACATACATACATACATATATATATATATATAGCCACACATAGAGAGACATGGACATAAGCAGGAAGGTAGACCAATAGAGAGCAGTACTAAAATTGTCATTTAATTGTTATGATGTTTCAGTTGATAGAGCAACAGAGAGCAGTACTATTGAACCTAATCCATTTCCTGGGGCAGTTCATGTGATTAGTACTGGTTTGTTTGAAGGGACATTTTCGTTGAATAAGAAAACTATGTTTCCATTAAGAGAACGAAAGCTTCCAGGTGCTTTAAAATTGATATTTTTTAAAGTGTAAATTTAGTTTACTTTTACATTACTCATTTTGGACTGATAAATCCTTTATGTTTTTGTAGGTAATAATGCTTTCTTTGAACATCTTTTTCATATGACATTGAGACTGTTTGGACCCACCATACGTAAAAGGTATGTAGTTTCATATCATTGCTACATAATTTTTATTTTCTTCTATTTATTGTAATATATTAAAGTTATTGATCTAACAATCTATTTTTTTTTTAAAAGGTGGAATTTACAAGCTAGGGAATTAAAAAATTAGTTGATTGCATCCATTGAGGAGAAATTTGAGAAAAATATTTTTGACACTGGCCTACTTTTGAAAAGAGCAGCAAAGCATATAAAGACTGTGAGGGATCAATATAGAAGGGGTCTTAAGGATAACCCAAAGTACGACCGTCCTCCTATGATTCCACCAATTGAGTGGAATGAAATAATAGAAGATGCAAAGGAGAAAAGGCTATGTGAAGATAGAGATAATGAAGCAGCACAGGGCAAAAAAAGGTATGTCATTATAGTATTAAGTACAATATAATCATGCACTAATTATTGATATTTGTAAATATATAATCTAAGATGTTTGAAATTGTTCATAGATTGCAGGACACATTCGTGGCTACAAAAGCGAGAATAGAAAAGGTTGGGCAACACAAACTTGGCTCTGGTGGCTATATGAATTTGTAGTCTCGACTTGTAAGTAGAGCAATGATTTTTTTTTTTTTTTTTAATATAATGTTGCAAACAGTTTTGTTTAATGAAACCATACATGGAAAAATGACGTTATCAAGCAAAAACCATAGGGCACAAATTTCAATGTGGAGGTCACAGATGAAGATAGAAAAATTGCCTTGAAAGAAGGCTATAAAGTTGTGGTTGCACGTCTACATGAAGAATCTATAAGCCTTGCCCAAGAATCCAGTGCACCAAATGATATCTCACAGGTAAATTGGTCAGATGAAAAGTAAATGAAATTAAATAGTTGAGAAGATTCTTTTTTGGTATTAGTTTTAAACGTAAATTGATAACATAACAATGTGCATAACATTTTACTACAGCCTTCATATCCTACCACAGAACTTGCTCCTAACGAAGGCCATGATGTGCATTATAGTGGTGGAGGTATTAATTTTCTATTGGAAATTAATTATGCAATTATGAATAAAATTTAACATCTTCAATTGGAATTTGACGTGTATCCTTTTTTTGAATATTTCAGAGCATGTTGAACATCATGTTGAAGGGCTGGACCATGTTCCAAGTGTTCAACATGTTGACGTGGTGGCAGATCAAAATGTTAATGTACATGATGTGGCATTGTTAGGTAAGAAAAATGCATTTTATGTTGTACTCATACTTAATTACAAACTTGTAGGTAGATTTTCCTTAGATCTCCTTTGAGGTCTTCAACAAATCTGCCTTGTACTTATGAATAATCCACCAAGATTTGAAAATATTGTTTTTCAATAAATGCTCTAAACTTGGAATACACCTTCATAAAAATTTTGCCTTAGATCTACTCATCATATTCAAAATAAGCCTTCACATGTCTGTTCATTTAGGTCTGATTTAGGTCTTCCACAAATTTGGCTTATAATTATGCTCTTGAATCTCTTAAAATATTCTTTGTATTCAAATGATATTTAATGAATTGATTGATACAAATTTCCTCATACTTTAATCCAAATATCATTGTCATTGTCAAACATAACACAGATATAAAATCATTTTGGTTATTCACTTGTTATACAAGTTAGTCTTATCTTTTTGGTTTTCACAAGTCATGCACTTATGCATCTTTGGGATATCCACAAGCTATTAGAGATGTTTGGATGGTTCATGTCCTTATTTTTTTTGTGTTGTTTGTAGGATTTTTGCCATGAAGTCTAAGGACAGACATGTTGGATGTTTCTGATAGACATGTCCACCTATAAGAAAAGTATCAAATGTAGAAAAAATGCAAAGAAAAGCTTGTAAGGGTTTTAGGTGTCTTTAGGCCTAGTACAACTCGTAAGGGTTTTAGGTGTCTTTGGAAGGGTTAGTGAAGTTATAAAACCTTTGAAAAGGTTAGTGAAATATATTAAATGCATTTATGATTGTAAGTTGTCGAAGTTGACACTTTGTGTCAACTAGACAACAAATTTCAGTTTATAACTAACTAGTAACAATCAAATAGTTAGACAACAGTGGTTGTTTACTATTGTTTGGTTATTTAGAAGGGATTTGTCGAGTGTTTGGGGGAGAAGTAGAGTTGGGGTGGTGAGACAAGGCATTGTGAAAAAATTATAATCAATAAAATAATCCTGTTCTCTGCAATTCAGTCTCTGTCCCATGGAACAGTGAGTTCCTATGATGTATCAAATGCATTTTGACTAATATTTAATGTGAGAACATTTTATTATTTTTTTAATCTTTTCCATGCATTCTTTTAATTTTCATTGTGGGTTGAGTAAGGAATAATAGACTAGTGCATTCAAACCAGTGACTGGTTAGGCACAGTCAACTGTACTTATTCTGAAGTTTCCAATGTAGATTCTCTCCTACCACCTGTACTCACTGTTAGTGGTGGGAGACAATGAGGTTGTGATAATTTATTTGTACTATATTAACCAAATTTAGGAGAGTGGGAAAACTTGGTGCAAGTGCAGTGTTGGATGGTAATTGTTGATGGAGATTTAGCCTGGATTAGATACCAATCTAATAGATAGTGGATCATTTCATGTTTGAAGATGTTTGGGGGGTGAATCCTTCATGTTTGGGGGGTTGTCTCTGTTACCAAAAATGAGACAGTAGAGCACTGCTAGTGTTATGGTGGGCAAAATATGTCTTTCATTGTAATAGACTATTTCTAAGTCATCTGTGTTGTTTCTTGCTATTATCAAGCAGTCTTTGTTTTCCTTGAGACCATGAACAAAATTATCTACCATTTTTGCTAATGATAAAATTTTGACTTGAACAATGATAAAGTTTATTAGTAATCATTATAGTGGAACAACTTTTGACCTATTCAAAAACTTTAGTCGAAGGTGTTGGAATTGATAGTGAACCCCAAGCTCCTAGAAATCACCTGCAACCAAAATGCATGTTACATCTGTGTATGAGAGAGAATATTATCCAAAAAGCATGCCTACTTTGGTGATTTGGCTATTATTGCAGCACTACAAAGTGTCTTATAGTGTTTCTCATTTTCTTAAATAATAGGCAATTAGTCCATGATTTCATCATATCTTATAGTGGAACAACTCCAAGAATCTTGGGTAAATTGCTTGCTATAAGACTTTCTTATATAGGACACTCAATAATGTGGGCTAAGTGGTGGGCACAAAGAGGAATAAGAAAGGATATGTACAAGTGCACGGTGCAGTAGAATTCAAAAATGAAATTATCTTAGTTTCATTCTGATTATCCTCTGTTACCCTCACATACATACATAGCTCACTTCAATTCTTCAATGCTCTTAAACTTATACACATCCCTTATCAGCAGATTTGGTCATAATTCTCCTAAAATTTACAAATATTCTTGGAAATAGCAGCTACCTGAGACTCAGGAATTAGATATAAATAAGTTGAGACCAAAATTTATAATTCTTGAACAGGATTGAAAATAATTTTGATTTTGTAAGATGATTTGATATGCAGCAGCAGAATTCATCCTTGTTTACTTTTGATTTATAGGGCCAGTGCCTTATCCATTGGGCAAGAAATTGACTATTGGCGGGAGATCTAATTCAAATAACTTGTATAAGAATTAATCAACTGCAATCACCCATCTCCATTCTTATGCAATATCCCTTTTATGAACTCATATACCCTACTAATTTACTGAAGCATTTATATAATTGCTTGAATTAAAAGCAACAATAAAACCAACATACAACCCATCCAGACTGCATTCAGCCAAATAAACCTTATTTAAATGACTTCAAAGTAAACAAACCCATAAAATGGAGATAGAAATTGATGATTCACAGATATAGTGTAAATACCCCTTTGTATTAGCCTTTTCATATGACTAATACAATAACCAATAGAAAACCAATTGAATGCCCAGAATAGATTGTCATTTCTGACATTTTAATTTGCTTATTAGAAAGTACAATGGAAGCAAACTCAAAACCTCTGCATACTATTGGACCGACTGAATATGTACTCTTCTTGAAAGAAACAAAAAAAATGCACAAGTCTCAGACCATCACAATGCCTTGAAAACTCATTTATATAGCATGAGCTGCAACAAGAAAAGGGCAATTGTGATCTAACAAGTGTCCAAGGAACAAAGCATCATACAAAAGACAAAAACAATCACAATAGAATGCCAGGCATATCAAATATTCCTTCAAGTAGGCCCGTTCTAGTTTCTATTGTGAATCATCAACTTCTAATTTGTATCTCATTATTCCGACTCCTCAAAATAGGTGGCTACCAAGCTGGCCAAAGAAGGATGATCTTGTGATACCTCCAAATTGGTTTTCTCCTATGAGTTCTCACTGCTTTCACCCTAAGCAGGAACTATTACCTTTTCCCCTTCTTCTTTTTTCAGTTCTGGTGCAGACGTGTCAATAACCTGCACCTCGCCTTCTAGTTTCTCATCATCATCTGAACTGTCCTCCTCTAACTGCTCGTCCAATAGAAGATCTGTCATCCAAGTGTCAAATTGTATATCATCTGGCCAACTGAACTGTAGGATATCATTTTGCTTTTTTAAAATATAACCAGCCTCCTTTTCAAAACAAACAAATTCTTGCTTCAAAGAATCAAAAAATAATTGGACTTTAACCAATTCCTCTGTCGTGGTGGCCCACCAGGCATGCCCCTTTTCATTAATAACTTTATTTATCCTTGTGTAGAAAAGGTCATCCAATTCTTTACTCCACTCTTCCTTATTTTTCAATTTCTTCTTTCTATCCAAGGCAAAAAGAAATAGATCAAATTTTTTATTCTTGTACTTATTCAAATAAGAAACAATTTTTAGTTGTAGAGCAACTCTCCTATTATCAAAATCTGACAGGTCATTAGCAATATCATACAATTTTTCAACATGGTCATGGGAAGACTTTATAACTGAATAACATAGAAGGGTGATTTCCTTTTCCCTTCTTCCCCGTTTATTAACAATAGGCTTCAGGGTATCATCATGAGTTTTCAATTCCTCCCATATATCTATTACTTTTACCAATTGATCAAAGAATAAGGGCCACTCAATTTTGTCTGCTAAATACATAAGAGCCTTTCTAAGCTTATCCTCATAGAACGTATTTAACTCTACATGTAAGGCCCATTATATTCTCTTCAATTCTTCAAATTCCTTGGCTATATAATATTCAGGCCTTTGAGGTGTGTCTGGTATCTCTACAAGGGGGGAGGATTTAAAAGGTTCCACTAGAGGATGGGGGTATGTTATTCTTGGCCTTGTGGATTTTCCCATTGCCTTGTTTTCAAGTTCAATTCTCCTTTTTACCTCCCTATTATAGGCCTCAAGAAGTGTTTCATATTTATTCTGTAACTAAGACATAACTTGTTCCTCCTTCTTAGCAGTGGCCAACACAAACTTAGAAGAATCCACATTCCAATATGTTGCCTGTACATGTGAAGTGTCAGCAACCCTTCTTACAAGTATATTTCCCATCAACCCAGACTCATCTGATTGTGATGGTGTGGCTCTAGATCCCTTTCTCAATGACAACTGACCAATGCAACTTGATCTTCAATGAATGAAGTGCCTTGGAAGTCTCTTCTATTTGGATCTTGCAACTCCAATCTACTTGAAATAGAATTGAAAATTAATGCATCTGCAATATCCCAATTGGGCAATAATAAAATGTTAGATGCCTTTATCATTTTCCTCCCCTCCTCAGGGCTTATATTCTATAATTCCTTCATCATTTCTTCTTTAATTTGGTTTTGCATGGAAGTTTCATCCATTTTTGGATGCTCTATTTTCATCTTTTTACATTTCTCCTTGAAAACGTTCAAGTTTGTCCTCCATGCAAACTATTGAAAAGCCCTTGATTTCATAAAATTGTCATCAGTCAAAAATTGATGACTTGCCTGCTCTAATACAGGGTCCAACTCCCTACCTCTATAATCAACTATTGTTAGATCCAAACTTGGGAGAGGAAGTTCTGGAGGGTTACCCTCATCTAATTCTTCTTGAGTAATAAAAATATCTCCCTATGATCCCATTTGTTCGACGTGTTCACCAGAGAGCTTCTCTTCTCCAATCCTCAAAGGGGACTGGGTGGGTGAATATTCCTCATCTTGAGGCCTTTCTTCTATCATTACCTTTTGCCTCTTAGGACTAGGCTCTTCAGGTCTCTCCTCTTGGGCTATACTGGTAGATCCTATTATTTGTTTTCCCTTGTCTATAGGAACCCTTTTATTCTGAATTATAGTATATCTGGGCCTCTTTTGTACAATTATTTTATCAGTTCTCGCATTTGGAGTGAAAGCCAACCTCCTCATGACCTCTCTGGCCTTATCAGGATATGAATCAATAAAAAATTGTTTCTTTTCATTCATGACCTCCATTATTTCAGGGAAGGTATTCATGAGCTTACTTATTTTGTCAGCCTCTGTAATAGCATTATCCAAAGGATCATATTTATTATCAAAACAATGAATGAATTCTAAGACCCAGGAATAAACTCTCCATTTTTCCTTTTTAGTTTCCTGCTCCTGCAATGAGAATGCATTCCTTATAATATCCTCTAGATAATAAGAATCGTGCTTGACCAGTCCCAACTTGATTCTATGCCTCAACATCTGATTGAAAAATCCCTCAGAATCACAAAAACGGGGATGAGAGACAGCCATCATATATTGCTCCAAAATTTTATGCAAAAAGATCCATCCCCCTTTTGTAATCACAAATTGATGGGCCACTGTGTAGGTAGGGAAAATTGACCCTAATTTCCTTTTCAACAAAAACATTTCTTCCACTCCCCCTAATTACCATAAAACTTCAGCCATTCCCGCCTTCAAAGGAACTTGTTAAGGCAAAACATGAGGGTTCCCATTGAAACCATAGATTCTAAAAATAGTAGAAACAGGGTAGGGGATGATATCTCCCCAATTATGTGAAACTTTCAAGTCATAGGGGTTATCCATAGGCCTGATGAGACTCATTAGTACCCTAGGGATTCTGGGATTGTCACTCAATGTGAGGCATCTCAATTTAGCAGCAAAATATCTATCAAATCTGACAAAACTAGCATTACTTGCATCCCAGGTCATATTTGCACTCCACAACTGGACCATTTGTTCAACTTGTTCACCAGTGAGTTGCTCTTCTCCAATCCTCAAAGGGGACTGGGTGGGTGAATATTCCTCATCTTGAGGAACAAATTCTTGCTTCAAAGAATCAAAAAATAATTGGACTTTAACCAATTCCTCTGTCGTGGTGGCCCACCAGGCATGCCCCTTTTCATTAATAACTTTATTTATCCTTGTATAGAAAAGGTCATCCAATTCTTTACTCCACTCTTCCTTATTTTTCAATTTCTTCTTTCTATCCAAGGCAAAAAGAAATAGATCAATTTTTTTATTCTTGTACTTATTCAAATAAGAAACAAGATTTAGTTGTAGAGCAACTCTCCTATTATCAAAATATGACAGGTCATTAGCAATATCATACAATTTTTCAACATGGTCATGGGAAGACTTTATAACTGAATAACATAGAAGGGTGATTTCTTTTTCCCTTCTTCCCCATTTATTAACAATAGGCTTCAGGGTATCATCATGAGTTTTCAATTCCTCCCATATATCTATTACTTTTACCAATTGATCAAAGAATAAGGGCCACTCAATTTTGTCTGCTAAATACATAAGAGCCTTTCTAAGCTTATCCTCATAGAACGTATTTAACTCTACATGTAAGGCCCATTGTTTTCTCTTCACTTCTTCAAATTCCTTGGCTATATAATATCCAGGCCTTTGAGGTGTGTCTGGTATCTCTACAAGGGGGGTGGATTTAAAAGGTTCCACTAGAGGATGGGGGTATGTTATTCTTGGCCTTGTGGATTTTCCCATTGCCTTGTTTTCAAGTTCAATTCTCCTTTTTACCTCCCTATTATAGGCCTCAAGAAGTGTTTCATATTTATTTTGTAACTAAGACATAACTTGTTCCTCTTTCTTAGCAGTGGCCAACACAAACTTAGAAGAATCCACATTCCAATATGTTGCCTGTACATGTGAAGTGTCAGCAACCCTTCTTACAAGTATATTTCCCATCAACCCAGACTCATCTGATTGTGATGGTGTGGCTCTAGATCCCTTTCTCAACAACAACTGACCAATGCAATTTGATCTTCAATGAATGAAGTGCCTTGGAAGTCTCTTCTATTTGGGTCTTGCAACTCCAATCTAATTGAAACAAAATTGAAAATTAATGCATCTGCAATATCCCAATTGGGCAATAATAAAATGTTAGATGCCTTTATCATTTTCCTCCCCTCCTCAAGGCTTATATTCTATAATTCCTTCATCATTTCTTCTTTAATTTGGTTTTGCATGGAAGTTTCATCCATTTTTGGATGCTCTATTTTCATCTTTTTACATTTCTCCTTGAAAATGTTCAAGTTTGTCCTCCATGCAAACTATTGAAAAGCCCTTGATTTCATAAAATTGTCATCAGTCAAAAATTGATGACTTGCCTGCTCTAATACAGGGTCCAACTCCCTGCCTCTATAATCAACTATTGTTAGATCCAAACTTGGGAGAGGAAGTTCTGGAGGGTTACCCTCATCTAATTCTGCTTGAGTAATAAAAATATCTCCCTGTGATCCCATTTGTTCAACTTGTTCACCAGTGAGCTGCTCTTCTCCAATCCTCAAAGGGGACTGGGTGGGTGAATATTTCTCATCTTGAGGCCTTTCTTCTATCATTACCTTTTGCCTCTTAGGACTAGGCTCTTCAGGTCTCTCCTCTTGGGCTATACTAGTAGATCCTATTATTTGTTTTCCCTTGTCTATAGGAACCCTTTTATTTTGAATTATAGTATATCTGGGCCTCTTTTGTACAATTATTTTATCAGTTCTCACATTTGGAGTGAAAGCCAACCTCCTCATGACCTCTCCGGCCTTATCAAGATATGAATCAATAAAAAATTGTTTCTTTTCATTCATGACCTCCATTATTTCAGGGAAGGTATTCATGAGCTTACTTATTTTGTCAGCCTCTGTAATAGCATTATCCAAAGGATCATATTTATTATCAAAACAATGAATGAATTCTAAGACCCGGGAATAAACTCTCCATTTTTCCTTTTTAGTTTCCTGCTCCTGCAATGAGAATGCATTCCTTATAATATCCTCTAGATAATAAGAATCGTGCTTGACTAGTCCCAACTTGATTCTATGCCTCAACATCTGATTGAAAAATCCCTCAGAATCACAAAAACGGGGATGAGAGACAGCCATCATATATTGCTCCAAAATTTTATGCAAAAAGATCCATCCCCCTTTTGTAATCACAAACTGATGGGCCACTGTGCAGGTAGGGAAAATTGACCCTAATTGCCTTTTCAACAAAAACATTTCTTCCACTCCCCCTAATTGCCATAAAACTTCAGCCATTCCCACCTTCAAAGGAACTTGGTAAGGCAAAACATGAGGGTTCCCATTGAAACCATAGATTCTAAAAATAGTAGAAACAGGGTAGGGGATGATATCTCCCCAATTATGTGAAACTTTCAAGTCATGGGGGTTATCCATAGGCCTGATGAGACTCATTAGTACCCTAGGAATTCTAGGATTGTCACTCAATGTGAGGCATCTCAATTTAGCAGCAAAATATCTATCAAATCTGACAAAACTAGCATTACTTGCATCCCAGGTCATATTTGCACTCCACAACTGGACTAGCAGTATTTCCCCATTCTCCTCTCTATTTAGTTCCATCTCATTACCAAAATATGTCACTCCTTTGAACAAAAACATATGCATTAATAGAGAGTAGTGACCAAAAGTTTTTTCCACCTTGCTCTTCGCAATCCCAACCAAACCAATGTGAATTTCTTCAGCCAAAAAGGAAGCAAAATCAAAAATAACATCTACACCAAAGGAAGCAATCTGAACCATCATGTACATGAAACCAATGGGCATAAATTCTTGCTCATCTTCACCAAAAACTCGGCATAAGGTCTTGTATATCTCTACAACTTGGGAAGTGAAAAGACTCTTCTTAAAAGGCTCTCTAGAGGTTGCAATAATTACTAGAAAAGTTCCTATTGTACCAATATGTGCCCTTAGTGCACCTCCCCTAATTACATCCTTATTTGCTTTATATTCATTCTCTAATTCTAGCAGATTGATTTGCACATGGTAGTCTAATAATGGTTCCAGGTGAAAAACCTCTCTAATTTCTTCAGGAGTAATCGAGACCAGAGGCACACCATCCTTTCTTCTTACAACCCTAATGGCTTGGTCATAATTATTAGCAATGGCTTCAAGCAAATCATAATCCATGAAAACACTTGGGACTACTAACTTTTCCAAATCAAAATTCTAGACATTAGCATGCGGGGCAAACAACTTTCTTTCCGAAAACCACTTTTTAAACAAGATAAGGCCAGTTTGAGTAGTTTTTGCATGCCTAACCCAGTTCCCCTTGTCATATAGGCCATCACCAATTTTAAGCCTAGGGTTTAAGGAAATTAAATTTTTAACTTGTGCAGGCTGTACAGTAGATTCTAGGAGTAATTCTAATAAATCATCATGGACATTCCTATCCATATAATTAATTTGCCCAGAGAATGGTTTCTTATGAGGCATTTTGATAGTATTGAGAGAATTAGAATGCCATAGAGGTTATAATATGAGTACTTACTTGACTTGCTAAACTTGTTCTTCTCTGAACTTCTAAAATTTCTCTCAAACGACAGAAGAATAGTTTCACGTCTTTACCAGGCTTAACACAACACAATCAATCAGGCTCTTGTGCTCAAAAAATTTGCAATCTCTGTTCACGTGGGACTGGAATTAATGAAAATCTTTGTGTTATTCTCTATTTCTCCCACACACAAAGCTTTCACTTATCATAAATGTGCCGAACAAAAAAAATAGAGTGGCATTGCACTTTCTTTTTTAAACTTGTGTCGTTGATCCTTGAAAAATCCTATGATCTGGGAATTACAACTAAGCTAACTCGGCTTTCTTCTTAACACATTGGCAGTCAAGCCAATAAAACACCTCCACCTCTACCTTTCCTTCAAGGCTGGCACTTCAAATTGGGCCCATGCATGACTACGCACACATTTCATCAACTTGCTAACTCGTTATACATAATTCTCAAGCACCTTTCCACAACGAGCTAGCAATGATCACTAATCTTACTTTAATCATGTGGTAGACAATCGAAACAACCTTTAAGAACATGATGGTGGGTCCATTGCTCGTTAACTCGGTATACCTAATTTTTGCACATCTCTTTATAGCGAGTCAATGAGCATCGTCGATCCAGACTTGATCTTGTGGACAGCAATTTTACTTCAACAGTAGTGGGCCACACTCGCTAACTCACTATACTCTTAACTTTCGAGCACTTCTTCATAGCGAGTCAACAGCACCCTTTGATCCCGGCTCGATCTCATGATCAGAAATCTTTGTACCTAGTACATGAGAAGTGGGTCCATGATATTGCTGTCCATGATATGGGCCCTATAGATTTCTACCAAGCATTGGTCAAAAGTTTGACCAATGAATGGTAGAAAATGCGCTAACAACGCTAACATTTTTGGACCACTGTATTTGTCGAAGTTTCGACCAACCTACTGGATGGTCAAATTTTTGACCAAAAATTTTTCAACCAGTGCCATCTAGTTTTCCACCATGCATTGGTCAAAATTTTGACCAATGCCCCGCAGATTTCTACCAAGCATTGGTCGAAAGTTCGACCAATGAATGGCAAAAAATGGCTCAACAACATGGACATTTTTCGACCAACGTATTGGTCAAAATTTTGACCATCCAGTATGTTCATCAAATTTTTGACCAAAAAATTATCGACCAATTTGTTGGTCAAATTTGGTCGAAGATTGGTCAAAAAATGGGTCAAAATTTTGACCAATAAAGGTCAAAAAATGTGCCCAAATGTACTAGTGACCCTTGCCTAAAATTTTTACCTAAAGGAAACCTTGTGAAACATGGAAAAAATCTCCAAGTTGTGGGACTTGAATTGTGAGATTGAGTCTATGGAGATGACCAACTTCCTTACTATCAGGGTGCACCTAACTAGTTCTTGAGAGGAAAGTGGAGAAGGAATGCATAAAAGCAAACTATCTATTCTAATCTAAGAGGAGGCGATACACCAAAATAGTATGTTCAACCTTATCTCTGCCTACGAATGCACAGTTCATCAATATAACTATTTTCACTGAAGTCTGCACCCTTGTCCAAAGTTGTTACCTAAACACGACCTCATGAAACATGGAAACAACCTCCAACCTATGGGACTTGAACTATGAGGTTGAGTCTCTGGAGAAGGTTGGCTTCCTCTTACTATTAGGATGCACCTAACTACTCTTGGAGAGGAAAAGGGAGAAGGAGAGCATGAAAGAAAATCTACCTAATCTAATATAGGGAGGCAATGCACCAAAATAGAGTGTTCGGACCAAACTCTACCCATAAATGCACTATTAAACTAGAATAAAACTAAGGATATACACATTCAGACTTGATTTAATATAATAATCACAAGCAGATCAGAAGACCAAGATGAATGACACAAGGAAAGAGAGATTCACTTATATTATCATTCATAGGCCAAAGAGATACAGTCATGTAGATCATAGATCTCTACAAAACACTAGTAAGAGGCAAAGAGTTCTTGCACTTTCATACCAATGGCTGAAAGAGATAAGGTAGAAAATCATGTAGTTCAGAGGCACAGGGGAATTTACACTAAGAATTTGCAGAGCAATAATAGAGAAAATAGAGAAAGGTCGACCCTACAAAATTCATAAAATTTTTCCTTTATAGCTTAGGCATAACTGGGATGTACTCCAACTGTAATTACTTCACAACAACTTGCCATTAAGTCTTGCAGAGAACAATCATGGAGAAAATCTTATCTGGATACGGATCTAGATGTAATGATATCTGATCTTCTATGTCAAATAATGCCTTGAGAGGATGAAAATGGCACCATTAAGCCATTCTGACTAGGTAGATGGATCAAAAATGGGTGGTGGAGTGTTCCTCTCATTCTGCAGTCATTTTGGGTTGGTCAGATTCGCAAGATAACCCTAGTTTTCCATCATTTTGGCTCGTGAATCAGCAAGTCAATGAGTCAAACTAAAATTGCAAGCAGGATGAGCCACATGGGCTAATAATTTCTTTCCTTTTTGCCACCTTGCAAGGTCTTCCTGAGTTGACCACCTCTTTCATTACTAACCATGCCATCTTCTTTAAAAAATCCTGACCGCAACATTATACTAACCACCGGCCACTAACTGTCAATGCCTTAACTGCTATTTATACCTTAGTTGGACCCCGTGATCCTAACTGGAACCAATTGATAGTTTCATAATACTTGGCCCCACCCTGCCACATGTCACTGAGGTGCTATTTCGCTATGCATATCCTCTGAGCAATTTCCCATAGCGAGAAAGTGCCCACCGTGGATCCAGACTGATCTGACAATCATGAAGACTCACCGTATTACTATGCTATCTCCTTTAAAAAAAACTTGAAAACCTAGGCCCACGAACCACTCAACACACCTGGCATCTTCATCTTGGCATGACCTGGCCCCACTGATCCACATGGCACAATGGTGCTATGTCGCTATGGGTAATATCCTTGTAGCTTTCCATAGCAAGATAGCGCCCATCATGGATTTTCCTTAGATCTATGGTGATCAAAAAAATTGCGCGACTACACACCGAGTTGGCTGAGTGGACCAATGAAATACCACCATTGTACTATGACCCACCTGAAAATTTCCATCAAGGATGAGCCATAATATTACTTTGGAGAAGGGTGGGTTCATGATGTCATTTGTGCCATGCATCGCTCAGGTGCTATGTCGCTATGGGTAACCTCCGAGCAATTTCCCATAGCAATATAGCACCCACCATGGATTCAAACTAATTTGACGATCATGAAGACTTGCCATATTATTGTGCTTTTCCCTTAAAACTTTTGGGCCCATGAACCAAATCAGTGCACTTGGCATCTTCATCTAGGTGTGACTTGGCCCCACTGATCCATGTGGCACAATGGCACTATGTCGCTATGGGTAATATCCTTGCAACTTTCATAGCGAGATAGCGCCCATTATTGATTTTTTGAGATCTAGCGGCGAGCAAGATGGATTTGACCTATCAGTATACCAACCAATAAGAAACTGGCCACGTGCCAACTTGTCTGACAAATCCTCATTTGTGGCCCGCCAAGTGAAGTAGGATCCACATTCTACACAGTCATACCTTAAAAAAAAAATTGACCAACTGCCAATGCATGCCAAATTTCATCACTAATATCCGACAGGGCATACTATGGACCTACCTTCCTTCTGATGTTGTCATAGTATCACTTTCCATCTGGTCGCTAATGATGAGGAACACAGATTTTTTGATAGTGCCATAGCACCCTCCGAGGATCTATCAAAACTCGACGCTAGAGAAACAACAAGAAAAAGAGAGGACCCACCGGCCCTATGGCCAAAAGGTGCTAAGTCGCTATGGAAAAACAACATGCAACTTCCCATAGCGAGATAGCGCCAATCGTAGATATTTTTTGATCTGACGATGGGAACTTGCGGGGCCACAGAAACATTAAAATGCGCAAGGAAGAAATATCATAAGGTTAGCATAAGGTATTTGTGCCCCTTTTGAATATTTGGATATTTAAAACTTGTGGACATTACTACGTTGAATTCAAATGTGGTGATTCTGGCAGGAAGGCAAAAATGACCAACAAATTTGGCGACTTGGAGGGGATGCAAGCCAGCTATGCATAGACCAGTGACCTCATGAATCCATTGGGCTACAAAGTCAAAAAGATGTGGATCCTGTGTATACTATGAAACCCTAACCCTACCTCTGAGAGGAAAGCCTTGAAAACCTTGTCTCTGCAACTGAAACAAGAGATGAAACCTTCTTTCTACAACCACAAAACTTTGAGAAAATTGGCTATCTTATAGAGAGATAGTTGTGCTCGTACACTTCTTGGAAAACAAGGAACTAACAGGAAACAAAATTACTCTAACTATGCACAGAACCTCAACCCCTATCAGAAACATGGCTTGAGACGGATCCCATTGACTGGGATGGGCAAAATTTCACCACCAGGCTTACTTAATTGGAAAGCATTGGCCTACTTTCAACTAACAATTAGATAGGGACCACTCCATAATGCATCAAACTTTGAGTGTCTTCCTGGTTTTGCCCTATCTGCATCCCATTTCAGAACCAAAACTCCTTCTTGGAAGATTCTGACCCTAGCCTTCTTGTCAAAACTCTTTTTTACCTACTGTTGGTGTGTCTCTAGGGTTTGCATGGCTTTACTTCTCTTCTCTTCTAGCTCCATCAGCTCTGCCATTCTTACTGTCATGGCATCATCTTCAATCAACTCCAGCTGATGAGCTAGCTCTAAGGATGGGAACTCCAACGAAATTGGAAGCCTTGCTTCTCTGCCATAGACTAACACAAATGGTAAATTCCCTATTTACCTTTTAGGTGTTATTCTGTCAGCCCATAGTGCAGTCTTCAATTTTTTATACCAACACATCTGGTTATCTTCTATTGTCCTTTTCATGATCTTGATCATGTTCGTGTTGGAGGACTCAGCCAAACCATTACCCTGAGGATAGTAATTTGAGGATGTACTCAAATAGATATTATGATCCACTGCCCATGCACAAATCTGAGCTCCAACAAAAGACTTTGCATTATCTAAAATAATGGTTGAAGGGGCACTAAACCTGGTCACAATTCCATCAAGGAACTCAACAATGAAAGATTTAGTGGCATCCTTCAATGCAACTGCCTCTATCCATCTGGTGAAGTAATCTATAGTAGCTAAAATCCATTTGTGACCTGAATTAGAAGGAGGATTGATAGGGCCTATGAAATCCAATCCCCATTGGGCAAAAGGTTGGTCCACTTGAATGGGATGAAGGGGAAGAGCTACAAGCTTCTGTTTACTAGAGAAGAAAGCAAATTTCTCACACTTCCTCACATACCTATGACAATCATGAAATAGGGACAGCCAATAATAACCAGCCCTCATGATCTTTGTTGTAGTTGTCCTTGCTGAGAAATGACCACCATCAGGACCATCATGAAGTTCTTTGATCATTCTTTCAGCCTGGTCTGTATCAAGGCATCCTAATAGGGCTCCATTAAAATCTTTTCTAAAGAGGACACCGTCAACTATAACATAAGGAATTGACTATAATCTATACTATCTCCTTTTAGTTCTATCTAATCCTTGACGGTATCCATTGCCTAATAAGAAATTCATCATATCATCCATCCAACTCCTTGGGTTGCTATTGTTTACCTCTTGTTGCTCTGTCAGTATCATAGCAGCTTCCTCATCAAGTTCTTGAGATGATAACATCTATTTACACAACCCCCTCCCTCTTACTAGCTTGGTAATCTAAATGTCAATATCATATTCCATCACTTTATTAATCCAGCCAGCTCTTTTCTCACTAATATCTTTGCTCAAAAGGAAATCCTTCACACTAGCATGGGGTACTAACAAATGAATCTTATTATGGGATAGGAGGTGTCTAAATTTCTTTAAAGCTCTGATGACTACAAGGGCTTGCTTCTCTACATAGTTGTATTTATCTTCATATTTTTTAAGCCCTTCACTAAAGAAAACTATGGGCTACTCCTCACCTTTATCATTTTTTTGAGTCAAGACAACAAAAATGCTTGACTCACCACCTAGGGTATAAAAGATGAAATCTTTCTCAAAATTTGGATTCATGAGAGTAGGGGCTGAGGCTATGGCTATCTTGATCTCTTCAAAACTTTCCTTCCCTTCATTGGTCCATGCAAAGACCATACCTTTCTTGAGCATAGCAATAAGAGGTTTCACCATGGTAGCAAGATTAGGGATAAATCTTCTAACAAAATTTATCCTACCTAAGAAACTTTGCAGCCCTTTCTTGTGTTTAGGAAGAGGAAGGGAAAGTATTGCTTTTGTTCTCTTTGGATCAATGGTTAAGCCATCCTTAGATACAATATGTCCTAATAATTTTCCTCGGTTAGTAGCAAAGACACACTTTCTTGGGTTAAGGGAAACCCCAAACTCTCTGCATCTTAAGAATACATGTCTTAGATGATCAAAATGATCTTCTACATCCTTTGAATACACAGTGATATCATCAAGGTAAACTAAGACAAACTTGTCAATCAATCCTTTGAAGGCCATCTTCATTGCCTTCTGAAATGTAGCATCTGCATTGGTTAGCCCAAATGGCATCTTACAATAAGCATAGGTACCCCATTTAGTGGTAAATGCAGTCTTGTATCTATCAAACTCTTTAACCAGCACTTGATTGTAGCCAAAAAATCCATCAAGAAATAAAAATCTCTTTGAACCACTGACCTTGGACAAAATCTACTCCATAGAAGGGAGAGGATGGTGATCTTTAACGGAAGTTTGGTTAAGGTCCCTAAAGTCCACACACAATCTAATTTCTTTGTTCTTCTTCCTAACAGGGAAAAGGTTTGCTACCCATGATGAGTGTTTGATGGGAAAAATTATATTGGCCTCAATCAACTTGGATAGCTCTTTTCTCATTAGGGGTTCAATCTTGGGATTCACTAGCCTCTGCTTTGTCTTATTGGTTTTCCATTATCAACTAAATCTATAGTATGCTGAAATAACCTTGGGTCAAAACCCTTTAAATCATCATATGTCCAGGCAAATATATCATTAAATTCTTAACATAGATGAATAAAACTCTCCTACTCAATTTCAGAACATACCTTACCCATGTTCAAGGATTTTCCATTAGCAACCATGACTGGAATATGATCATCTTCATCAGCAGCTAGGTTCATGTCTCTGCCTCTTGCTTATTCATCAGGATTGAAAACACTCTCTAAGGTAATGAGACCCTTAGGCAATTTGTTAGAACTGATATTAATGATTTGATCACCATACTAATCATGCAGTCTTAACTGGTTTTTACCTAAAAATTCTACTTCATTCTGCAAGAAGCTGACAATTTTCTCATCAGATTCAAACACCTGCCAATGGATTTTGTTATCATGGATAGCAGGCCTTACTACCACTCTGATTTTTTGCTTCTTCTCCTCCTCAAGATTCCCTGGCACATCATAAGATGCACCTATTGTTGCAAGTCTATCAGCATATATGTTTTCCTTTCTAGGGATGATTTGAATATTAAATGCATTAAAACCCTCAAGAAAATCCCATAGCCTATGTTTATAAGACTTGAGCAAACCATTCTTGGTGATATTATGATTTCTCACTTGATTGACCACCAACTCACTGTCTCCATAAACTCTTAAATCTTGAATTCCTCTTTTTTGAGCAAGTAGGAGACCTTGAATCAAGGATTCATACTCAACCACATTATTAGTGCAACTGAACTAGAGCCTAAAGGAGAAATATTACCTTACTTGTGCAGGAGAAATTAACATCACACCAACCCCTGATCCATTTTTATTCCTTGATCCATCAAAGTATATACTCCATATCCCACTCATATCTTCTTTAGTCTCCACAAGATTGGGAACTAGAGCATCTTTCTCCAATATACAATATGTACTAAGACTTGTCTCAAGGGTTTCTGGCCTAAAATCAAATTGATATGCATTAGCCCACTCATCCAAGAAAAAATTAGGTATCTCTGCTAGGTAAGTGGTGGGCTCATTCACTATGTCATTCTCATCCATCTCTAGGATAGGGCAATTCATGTTGATGGAATTAAGGCTGTAAGATTCAGTATGATGGAGGGCTTGAGGCTCTACTCTAATTGAAGCATTGGCTCCATATCTCATCTTGAAAGACATATATGACCAATCAGAAGATATGAAACCACCTATTTGGGCAGTGAAGTTTCTTGATAGACAGATGGAAAAATATGGCTTGACCTCAGCAACAGAGATATCTTGGGTTACAGTACAATTAGGACACACATGTAAGGCCATCTCCACATTCCTAAGGATCCCTATAGTCTTGATAGTACTACCATCCAACTGTAATACATCCCTAACAATGGGCTCATATTTCATTCCCAAAGAATCAGCAACACACCTAGGTATCACTGAACTGCTATCCCCTGAATCAATCATGCAATTATGGACTAGTTTGCCCCCTATAATTAAAGAAACATAGAATGGAGGAGGTCTAACCTTTTTACTTGTTTCTACCTCCCTTGATGGTTGTAATAGGCTTGTGGCACTTTCCATGTTGAGTATCTGATCCTTTGGTTCAATTCTTTCCAATTCTTGTTGTAGCAACCTCTTTTGCACGGGTATAGTAGCAACAGCATCCCACATGGAGATATTCACATTTGTCTTCTTCATTTTCTCTACCACACTGAATGGCATAGCAGGTGTTTTGGTAGAACCCTTGGGAGTTGTGATTATATGAGGTTGAGATGGAATAACTTGAGGATCACTTGCATCCTTTGTGCCATGATTTTTCCTTTGCTGCTGAAAGGTACTTGATTGATTATTTGCTACTTGCTCATGAGATATCGTAGTTGAAGTTGAAGCTTGATTGGGAGGAGGAGGGACAACATCTTCCATAGTTCTTCTTTTTCTTCTAGTGTTATGAGCAATTGAATCCTGGTTTACATTACAATGCTCCTCCATCTAATGATTCATAAAAGAGCAATCGCCTTGTCTTTGCATAACTAAGGCATCTTTAAATTGGTCCTCCTTGTATGATTATTTTGTCGTAGGTTCTTGGACTGTCAAAGCCATAAAATATTTAGCCTTCTGACACATACAATAGGCATAGGAGTAGTTACATGAGGGACAAAAATCTTGATCTTGAGCCATATTGTTTTGAGGGACTATGGCCCTACTTTGGTTTACATTTGAAGTTGAAGCATGGCCAACCTGCCTACTCTAATCAAAAGAATTGTTCCACTGATTAGGATTTGGAGGCCTACCACTACTTGGAGTTTGATATTGCAATTGATGAGGCTTACCACCTTGAGCTTGTTGTCTTTCTAAAGTCACCACCTTGTTGCTTATTTTCTGCATCATAGAGGAGTTATCCTCCAGCTTCTTCCCATAATCTTGCAATCTTTTCTCTAGGTTCTTTTCTCTTTTATCCATGTTCTGCATCAGAGATTGCATCATCTCTTTGATTTCATCTATCCCATTTGAAGATGTGGAAGCTTGAGGGACTGGGACAAGGGATTGTGATGTAGAAGTTGTGGGAAGAGGAGCCATTGTTGGTTGATGATTTGGAACATCAGGGCAGAAAGGCATAGGAGGCCTTAGAGCTAGCTTACCTCCTTGTATTAGGATGTTCTCTAATTTTATTGCTATGTCATAAGCATTAGGCAAGGTATCTTGTCCCACAGTTTGGATTGTAGTGGCAATATCACTGTTAAAAGCTCTAAGGTAATGCAAGAAGGCATTACCAGGGGTAGGCTTCACTGAAGTAGGTATTCTATCCCATTTCTTTTGAAATCTGTAATTAAAATTAGTCATACATTCATGGGGGTCTCTTTTTATAGTAGTCAACTGCTCTAAAAGTGACAAATAGTCACTTTTATCCTCAAAATGTTTGCACAATCCTGCTCCTAATCCATCCCAATCTATTATAGAACCATGAGCTAAACCTCTATACCATTGTAGTGCTTTTCCTTTCAAGGATGAGGCTAGGAGCCTAACTACAACATCATCCTCTATAATACCATGGATATTTCAGACATTTGCAACCTCTTGAATGTGTTCTGAGGAAGAGATAGAAGTTTCACCAATAAAATCTGGTATACTTTTGAGGGCAGCTACTGGTATGTCATGTCTTTGGGCTAATAAGAGAGGGCTCCCACCATTAAAGGTGGAAAAATATGAGCTCTAGGCAATGACATATAGACAAGTGATCTATTGATATGTATTGATGGCAATCTAGGCTGAGATCTAATAGCAGGAGGAGTAGAGATAGATCTTGTAGGTGTATTTATTACTATTGCACTCCTAACTAGTGATAAAGATATTCTAGTCTTCCTTCTTCTAGGGTTTGAAAATGAAAGCTCTTGATACTGAAACTTACCTCTAGAAGATATGCCCATGTTTTAGCTCTAGGCATAAATCACTGCAACTTTGGTCTGGAACCAGATATGTATTTAAAGCTCAGAGTCACCAAGTACTTTGAAGAATGAGCCTCTTGAAGGCTTAAACACTGAAGCCAATTTTATCTCCTCGATGTTGATCTTGAAATCCTCCCTTTTGACACCAGTAGGCTTGAAGTTTTCTAAAAATTTGTCCCACTGGGCGTGCCAAAAAATTGTTGTCACTGAATTCTGCACCCTTTTCCAAAGTTGTTACCTAAGGACGACCTCGTCAAACATGGAAACAACCTCTAAGCTATGGGACTTGAACTATGAGGTTGAGTCTCTGGAGAAGGTTGGCTTCCTCTTATTATCAAGATGCACCTAACTACTCTTGGAGAGGAAAAGGGAGAAGGAGAGCATGAAAGAAAATCTACCTAATCTAATCTAGGGAGGTGATGCACCAAAATAGAGTGTTTGGACCAAACTCTACCCATAAATGCACTATTGAACTAGAATGAAACTAAGGATATACACATTCAGACTTGCTTTAATCTAATAATCACATGCAGGTCAAAAGACCAAGATGAATGACACAAGGAAAGAGAGATTCACTTATATTATCATTCATAGGCCAAAGAGATATAGTCATGCAGATCATAAATCTCTACAAAACACCAGTAAGAGGCAAAGAGTTCTTGCACTTGCATACCAATGGCTGAAAGAGATAAGGTAGAAAATCATGTAGTTCAGAGGCACATGGGAACTTACACTGAGAATCTACAGAGCAATAATAGAGAAAATAGAGAAAGGTCAACCCTACAAAATTCATAAAATTTTGCCTTTATAGGTCAGGCATAACTGGGATGTCCTCCAACTGTAATTACTTCGCAACAACCTACCAAGAAGTCCTACAGAGAACAATCATGGAGAAAATCTGATCTAGATACAGATCCAGATGCAATGATATTTGATCTTCTATGTCAAATAATGCCTTGAGAGGATGGAAATGGCACCATTAAGCCATTCTGACTAGGTAGATGGATCAAAAATGGATAGTGGAGTGTCCCTCTCATTGTGCACTCATTCTGGGTTGGTCAGATTCGTAAGATAACCTTGGTTTTCCATCATTTTGGCTCGTGAATCAGCAAGTCAATGAGTCAAACTAAAATTGCAAGCAGGATGAGCCATGTGGGCCAATAATTTCTTTTCTTTCAGCCACCTCGCAAGGTCTTCCTGAGTTGACCACCTCTTTCATTACTAACCGTGCCATCTTTAGAAAATCTTGACCGCAATGTTATACTAACTGTCGGCCACTAATCGTCAATGCCTTAACTGTAGTTTATACCTTAGCCAGACCTCGTGATCCTAACTAGCACCAACTGACAGTTTCATAATACTTAGCCCCACCCTACCACACGTTGCTGAGGTGCTATGTCACTATGTGTATCCTCTAAGAAATTTCCCATAGCGAGATAGTTCCCACCTTGGATCCAAACTGATCTGACGATCGTAAAGACTCACCGTATTACTGCGCTATCTCCTTTAGAAAAACTTGAAAACCTGGGCCCACGAACCACTCAGCACACCTGGCATCTTCATCTTGGTGTGACCTAGCCTCATTGATCCATGTGGCACAATGGTGCTATGTCACTATGGGTAATATCCTCACAGCTTTCCATAGTGAGATAGTGCCCACCATGGATTTTCCTTAGATCTATGGTGATCAAAAAAATTGTGTGACTGCACACCAAGTTGGCTAAGTGGACCAACAAAATACCACCATTGTACTATGACCCACCTAACAACTGCCACTGAGGACAAGCCATAATATTACTTTGGAGAAGGGCGAGCTCATGATGTCATTTGTGCCACGCGTCGTCGAGGCGCTATGTCGCTATGGGTAACCTCCAAGCAATTTTCCATAGTGAGATAGCACCCACCATGGATTTAGACTGATTTGACGATCCTGAAGACTCGTCTTATTACTACGCTTTTCCCTTAAAACTTTTGGGCCCATGAACCAACTCAGCACACCTAGCATCTTCATCTTGGTGTGACCTGGCCCCACTAATCCATATGGCACAATGGCGCTATGTCACTATGGGTATTATCCTCGTAGCTTTCCATAGCGAGATAGTGCCCACTGTTGACTTTTTGAGATCTGGCAGTGAGCAAGATGGATCCAACCTATCAATATACCAACCAATAAGAAACTGGCCATGTGCCAACCTGTCTGAAAAATCCTCATTTGTAGCTCGCCAAGTGAAGCAGGACCCACATTCTACACAGTCATACCTAAAAAAAAAAATTGACCAACTGCCAATGCGTGCCAAATTTCATCACTGATATCTAACGGGGCATACTTGGTACCTACCTTCCTTCTAATGTTGCCTCAGTATCACTTTTCATCTAGGCGCTATGTCACTAATGGTGAGGAACACAAATTTTTTGATAACACCATAGCGCCCTTCGGGGATCTATCAAAACTCCATGCCGAAGAAACAACAAGAAAAAGGGAGGACCCACCAGCCACGCAACCAGAAGGCACTATGTCACTATGGAAAAACAACGTGCAACTTCCCATAGCGAGATAGCACCAACTGTAGATATCTTTTGATCTGACGATGAAGACTTGCGAGCTCGCAGAAACATTAAAATGCGCATGGAAAAATATCATAAGGTTAGCATAAGGCATTTGTGTCCCTTTTGAATATTTGGATATTTAAAACTTGTGAACGTTACTACATTGAATTCAAATGTGGTGATTCTGGCGGGAAGGCAAAAATGACCAACAATAACCTCAAAATATATAGATTCAATACTTGCTTAACTCAACAACTACATGTGAATTAGAAACCTAAGAATTGCATAAGGAAGATACTTCACTCTATATCACTCAAAGGCCAAATAGATAGAATCATACAGTTGAAGAATAAAGACAATACATTAATACAAGGCAAGAAGGTATTGCACTATATATTAATGGAAGAAAGAGATACAACAGAGAATTATATTAACTCAAAGGCAATGAAAATTACAGTAGAAAAACATAGAATACAATGCTATAGAATTAGAGAAAAGATTGACCCTTGGAAGGGTTACAAAACTTGCTTTTATAGTTCAAGCATAACTGAGAAACTTCTACTGGAATCCAAGAAAATTAACAACTATCACCAAGTTAAAATAAAGACATCAATATAGATACAAAAGAATTTGATTAGGTGTGCGTCCATATGCAAAAATTTGATCCTTATATGCATATTCAACTTTTGAAGGGATAGAAATGGTGGCCATAACTGAAAGATTGGTTAGATGGATAACCCAAAGTAGATGAAAGATAAAAAAATCATTCACCAGGCATGGGGAATGCAAAATAGTAGTTACAGACAATCAAAAGATCGATCTAGTCATTAAAGAGTCATTGGTTTGTGTTCTTGTTCACTCCAAATTAGATATGTCAACATGTCAAACAAAATCAATCATCAATCTTGCTATGTGGCCCAATGATATTAAAACATTCTTCCACCTTACCCCAATATTCAAACTTATGTTGACCCATGCCTTGCCTTGTTTGTAGCTTCACCACCTTTATTTTTATTAACTATTTTAACCTTTTGAAACCACAAAACTACCAAATCTAATAGCTATCATTTCTTCGCATCTTTCCTTCTCTTCATCCTCTTAACTATTGCGATAATGCAACTGGATGAAAAAATGACCCTTCATACCATCATCATGGTTTAGGTTGAACAACATTCTAACCGTGTGTCATGCAAAAGCTGTTATCTTACCTTCATCACCCTATCATAGATTAAATACTGGCTAGCATGAGATGTTTGTGACTTTTTGATTGATGTAAACTTGACTGCATGTGATTCTTTTCATCCTATCATGGCCTCAACTCTAGTTAACCCTTAACTCTTTGTGACTGTGTGACTGCCCATTAATATAATCTATTCAAGACTTCATAGGGTCATGACCTATCTTAGCCGATAGAAAATTTTCTTTGTGATAGTGTGAGTGAAGGGTCCCTCATGCTCTTTTAACATGGTCACTAGTTCACAGCTTATCATTATTGACTTTCCTTTAATATTGTAACCAAGGGATCACCATATTCTACTTTATTCTAACTATATCACATAGTCACAATCTGATTGCAACTTATAATTATTAACCATGTAACCATATGATCAAGTATCTTTTAACTTCTCTGGTTTCACTTGGGCCTACAAGGACATGTGTCCACCTTTTACTTCCCCATATTGTTTAAATTTTTTGCATCTTCAAAATGTGAGTAAGCGACAACCCTAGATCTAGATCATCTAACAGCCAAGAAAAAATTAAACGTTCTCGATCTAGCCAACATCTCTATGCAATTAGAAACTACATGTATGACATATCACTCTGACACTAGATTGTTGCTTCATATAGTTTGATCCACATGGCACCTTATCACATCTTTGCAACCTTAACCTAGGTCTATATTTAGCTCATTGTGACCATGCAAATAAGAGCTTTTGCAGCATTTCCACTTGAAAATCTAACTCAGGAATTAACCCTATGAATAGATGAACAAGCATATCACAATATCGCCACCCTAACCAAGGTTTGAACTTAACTCACTGCGACCATGCGTTGAAGCCAACATCAGACCGTGATCGCTCAGTTGCAACTTATCATTAACTCAAATGTCTCAACCCTAAGACCCAAAAAACATAATATGCATTGCATCATGACCTTGATCTTGAGTTAAGAACTTAATCCTGTGAGCCGGTGAACAAGGTATTTGCTGTGTCACAGCCTTAACCATGATTAATTATTAATCCATTGTGATTGTGGAAAAAGATGTAGTCGCATGATCACGACTTAAAACTCTAAAGGATGAAGCATGAAAATCTTGGAGACTTAGGATATTAAAAGTAACCCAAAGTTTTCACATATGCCTCTATCATGCAAAATTTGAAGATTTGAATATTTGAAAAGATATGACCGTTGGCCATGCTTGACAGGGAAAACTCAAATCTTTGGCAAGAGGGAAAAAATAGCTAATAATTCTAGTGACTCAAAGGGGATGCTTTCCTACTAAGCATATGAGTAGTGATCTTAAGCATCCATTGGGCTATGAAGTCACAAATAATGAAGATCTTCTTTGCAAAAAAATAAAAATACTGAAGAACTAGAAACCTTGCAACTGTAAAATTGAAAGAAAAACTTTGCCTCCTCTACAACTACAACTCAAAACCCACTATTTCCAGAAGAAACAACATGTTCTCATACACTCCTTAGAAAAAAGAAACTAGTTTAAAATATAGACAAAAGCCTAACCCTCTCTAGAAGCAGGGTTTGAGATAAATTCCATTAACTGGAATGGGTAGAACATCACCATCAGGCCTAGATAATTTCAAGGCATTGGCCTCTTTGTAGCTAGTGATAACATAAGAGCCACTCCACATGGCATCAAATTTGGAGTGCCTACCTGGCTTAGTTATTTTTGCATCCCACTTGAGAATGAGGTCTCCCTCTCTAAAAACCCTGGCTTTAGCTTTTCTATCAAAACTTTTTTTGACTTGATGTTGATTTATCTCAAGAGCCTGCATAGCTTGTTGCCTCTTTTCTTCTAATTCCATAAATTTTGTCATTTTGATGTAGTCATAGTATCATCTTCCATTAGCTTCAATCGATGAGCTAACTCTAGGGAGGGGAACTCAAGTGAGGTAGGAAACCTTGCTTCCCTCCCATATACTAGCATGAAAGGAGAGTTCTCAATAGCCCTCGTAGGTGTAATTTTGTCAGTCCAAAGGGTTTTTTTTAGCTTCAAATGCCAACAACTTTGGTTGTCTTCAATTGTCCTATTCATTATTCTGACCAGTTTCTTATTAGAGGACAGAGCCAAGTGGTTAGTTTGTGGTGACTAATCAGGGAAGTACCATACATACTTCATAAATTCTTTGGGGCTCAGGGCATCAACTCAAAAAAAAAAAAAATTGGCCCTATTTTATCAAGATTTATGACTGACATGCAATTATTAATTATAACCCTAAAGTGGTAAAAATACTTGTATAAAAAGGCTAAGGGTTAGGGATTGTTTCATAGTTGTGATGCAAAAATTGGTTCTTGGGGTAGTATTGAGTTGTAAGGGATTACAGATTGTACTCAAGTTGTAATTACTGGATCGTAATAATATCAAACTTGTTTTTTGGTGGACATAGCCCAAGGATTGGGTGAACCACATTAAATCTTGTTGTCTTGTTTTCTTTTCTGTCTATTCTATTAATTTTTGATATTGGTTATATTTACATGTAATTTTTATTTCTATATGTGCTTCAATCTTAACAAGTGGTATTAGAGCGAGGTTGTTTTTCAATTATTCTTTGCAGGAAAATCTCATGGTTAGGTGGGAATTTCACGGTTGAGTGGGAGCGATGGCAGACAAGGGTAAGATGAGGGTTGACAGGTTTAATGAGTAGAACATCTAGTTATGAAAGATGCAAATGGAAGACTATCTTTATCAGAAGGATTTATGGAAACCATTAGAAGGCAAAGCCAAGAATCAAGGATCTGTGTCAAATGATGAATGAGTTCTTTTGGACAGAAAGGCACTTGGAAGCATTCGACTATGCCTAGCACCATTGGTGGCATTTAATATTAAAAAAGTGAAGATGACAGAAGAATTGATGCAAACCCTAGCGAAACTATATGAAAATCCCTCTACTTCAAACAAGGTATTTCTCATGAAGCATTTATTTAATATGAAAATGACAGAAGGTGGATCTATTGCAAATCATTTAAATGAGTTTAATACTATTACTAGTTAGTTATCTGCTGTGGGTATCAATTTTGATGAAGAAATTAGGGCTCTTTTGATTTTGTGTTCTTTGCCTAAAAGCTAGAATACCTTGGTAATGGATGTAAGTAATTATGTTCCTAGATCTAGTACCCTAAAATATGATGATGTGATCAGTGTTATTTTGAGTGAGGAAACTCATAGGAAAACCTCAAGTGGTTCTACACTAGGAAGTGCTTTAAATGCACAAAGCAGGGGCATAATGACTAAGAGAGGAAGTAATTCTAGAAATCATGGGAAATCAAGAGGAAAGTCAAAGTGGAGGAGGTCTTAATTGAGAGGATTGAATGACTGTTGGTACTGTGGGAAACTAGTCATAAAAAGAAAGATTGTTGGAATCAAAAGAAAAATGAAGGAGATAAACTAGATGGAGACAAGGAAGCAAATGTGGTAAGTAACAAATCTGAAGATGATGCTTTGCTTTCGTATTTAGAAAGTGTTAATGATTCATGGGTTTTAGATTTTGGTGCCTCATTTCATGCTACACCTCACAGAGGTTATTTCATTGATTATGTCCAAGGGGATTTTAGACTTGTTTATTTGGGGGATAATGAACCTTGTTAGATTGTTGGAAAGGAAAAATTTAAGATTAAGTTGTAGAATGGGAATCATTGGCTACTACATTAGGTAAGACATGTTCCAAGGCTGAGTAGAAATTTAATTTTAGCAAGGCAACTCGATGATGAGAGTTGTGTAGTTATTTTTAATGATAAAAATTGGAAGGATTCAAAAGGTTCCCTTGTAGTAGCAAAAGGTGTGAAAGTAGGCACCTTATATCTTTGTACAGGTCATATTGTTCCTTCTACTTTAATTGTTTTAGAGAAAAATGAATGTTCAGAAACAACTGCTGCAGTTGAGTAGGGAGAACAAATAATTATTGTAAATTCTAATATACCATTGTGGCACAACAAAGTTGGGCACATGAGTGAGAAAGGTATGAAAGTACTTCATTCAAAGAAAGTTATACCAGGTCTAAAATGTGTTAATATGGATTTCTGTGAAAGTTGTGTGTATGGAAAACAAAAGAGAGTGAGTTTTGTGAAGATTGGGAAGGAAAACAAAAATGAGAAATTAGAACTTATGCATACAAATGTATGGGGACCAGCTCAGGTATCTTCTCTTGGTGGCTTTCATTATTATGTTACATTTATTGATGATGCAACTAGAAAAGTATGGGTTTATTTCCTTAGACAGAAATCTGATGTATTTCAAACTTTTAAGAAATGGAAATGCTTGGTTGAAAATGAGATTGGTAAGAGATTAAAATGTCCTAGATATGATAATGGTGGTGAGTATTGCAGTCATGAATTTGAATATTATTGGTCCACTAATGGTATTCATAGACAGACAACTATTCCAAAGACTCCACAAGAAAATGGAGTGGCTAAATGCATGAACAGGACTATAATGGAGCATGCAAGGAGCATGAGCTTACATGCTAGGTTGCCCTTACACATTTGAGTAGAGGCTATCAATACTATTATATATTTGATTAATAGAGGTCCCTCTACTCCTTTAGGTTGTGGTATTCCAAAGGAAGCATGGACTGGTAAGAAGGTGAGTTATTCTTTTCTCAAAACCTTTGGTTGTGAAGCATTTACTCACATAGATTCTGAAAGCATAACCAAGCTAGAAGCTAAGTCAAAGAAATATGTATTTGTTGGATATGGCATTAATGAATTTGGTTATAGGCTTTGGGATTTTGAAAATCACAAAATTGTAAGAAGCAGGGATGTCATATTCAATGAGAAAGTGTTTTACAAAGATCTATTGTAGCAACATGAGAAGAAAGAAGATGATTATGTAGTGTTGTATGGTACTCCAAAAGATGATATTTATAGACAACAACAAAAAATACCACACACACTAGTGAATGTTAGAAAGGTCAACAAGGCAAATTGGACCTCCAGAAAGATTTTCTCCCTCTTTTTATTCTATTTTATTAATAGATGCTGGTGAACCTGAATGTTGTGATGAAGTTGTGCAGGTGGATACTAAGATTCAGTGGGAGTCTGCAATGAAAGAAGAAATGGACTCTTTGTTGAAGAATAAGACATGGGATTTATGCAAGTTGCCTACAAGTAAAATGACTTTATAAAATAAGTGGGTTTACATGTTAAAAGAAGAGGATGGAGGTGAGAAAAGATTTAAAGCTGGGTTAGTTGTAAAAGGATTTTCACAGAAAAAGGGTATTGATTTTGATGAGATATTTTCTCCTATTGTTAAGATGACTTTTATCCGTACTGTTTTAAGTATTATGGCTACTAAAGATTTTCATTTAGAGTAGTTTGATGTTAAAATAGCCTTCCTTCATGGTGATTTGGATGAAGAGATATATATGGCTCAACCACAGGGATTTGAGATCAAAGGTAAGGAGAACTTAGTGTGCAAATTGAAGAAAAGTTTATATGGCTTGAAACAAGCTCCTCGGCAATGGTATCTAAAGTTTGATAGTTTTATGCATGAGCATGGTTATAGTAGGTGTCATTTAGATCATTGTGTCTACTTTAAGAGGTTGGATGATGATAGCTACATTATTTTATGTTTATATGTTGATGATATGCTTGTAGCTGGGTCTAACATGGATCATATTAAGGGGCTAAAACACCAATTAGCACATGCATTTTCTATGAAGGATTTGAGGGCAACAAAAAAAATCCTTGGTATGAAAATTTGTAGAGATAGGAAGAAAAAAACATTGACGCTATCTTAGGCTGATTATGTGGAGAAGGTGTTGCAACATTTCTCTATGGAGAATGCTAAAGTTGCCAGCACACCTTTACCTAGTCATTTGAAGTTGACTAAGGAGTTGTGTCCCAAGTCACAAGAAGAGGAGGATAAGATGTCCAAGGTACCTTATGATTTAGCTATAGGAAGCTTGATGTATGCTATGGTATGTACTAAGACAGATATTGCACATGCAGTGGGAGTTGTTAGCAGGTATACGAGTCATCTAGGAATTGAGAATTGGAATGTAGTCAAATAGATTCTCAAATATCTAAGAGGAACATCCAATAAGTGTTTATGCTTTAGGGGCTCTACTACTAATTTATAGGGCTATGTTGACTTAGATTTGGTAGGGGATATTGATACCAAGTAGAGTACTACAGGTTATGTCTTTACTATTGGTAGGGCAGTCTTGAGCTGGGTTTCTAGGTTACAGAAGCTTAATGCTCTATCCAATACAGAGGTAGAGTATGTTGCTACTACAGAGGTAGCCAAGGAGATGATATGGCTTCAATTCTTCTTGGAATAATTAGGACATCCTCAAAAGGATAATTATTTATTTATAGATAATCAGAGTACCATTTATCTTGCAAAGAATTCAGCTTTGCATTCAAAGACCAAACATATACAATTGTGGTACCATTTCATTCGATCAGTTTTGGAGGATGGACAATTAAAGTTGGATAAGATACATACAACTAACAATCTAGTGGATATGTTTACCAAGGTAGTAATAGGGAGAAGTTGAACTCCTCTTCAGCTTTGGTTGGTCTTCTAGACTGAACATGAATAAAAGAATAGCAGAGTCTAAGGTGGTTTGATCCAGTGGGAGCCTCATGGAGTAGCGACATTGCTACAGGATTAGTCTCTAAGTGGGAGATTGTTGTTTAGTGTGGAGCCTGATCAATCCCAAAGTGGGAGATTGTTAGTTTGTGGTGATTGATCAAGGAAGTATTGTACATACTTCATAAATTCTTTGGGGCTCGGGGCATCGCCTCAAAAAAAAATTGGCCCTATTTTATCGAGATTTTGGCTTGACATGTAATTATTAATTATAACCCTATAGTGGTAAAAATACTTGTATAAAAAGGCTTAGGGTTAGGGATTGTTTCATAGTTGTGATGCGAATCTTACAGTGATATTGAGTTGTAAGGGATTATAGATTATACTCAGGTTGTAATTACTAGATTGTAATAATATAAAACTTCTTGTTTGGTGGACATGGCCTAGGGATTGGGTGAACTACGTTAAATCTTGGTGTCTTGTGTTCTTTTCTATCTGATCTATTATTTTTTGATATTGGTTATATTTGCATGTAATTGTTATTTATGTCCGTGGTTTAATCCTAACACAAGTCATTGCCTTAGGGATAGTGATTTGAGTATGTGCTCAAGCATATACCATGATCAACTACCCAAGAGAAAATGAGTTTCAATCAAGGATTTAGCATTGTTTGATATTATTGTTGAAGGATTACCAAACAAGGTAATAATTCCATTAAGGAATTCCACTACTGGGACCTTTGTGGTATCCTTCAAGGCTACTACTTTTTTCCACCTTGTAAAATAATTTGTTGTAGCTAAGATCCACTTGTGACTAGAGCTAGAAGGTGGATTTATTGGACCAATACAATCTAGCCCTCACTGGGAAAATGGTTGATCAACTTGAATAGGATGCAAGGGAAGAGCTTCTAATCTTTGGTTGCTTGAAAAGAAAGCACACTTCTCACATTTCCTTATATATTTATAATAGTCATGTTATAAAGTTGGCCAATAATAACCAGCTCTCATGATTTTCATAGATGGTGTTCTAGTTGAGAAGTGGGCACCATTAGGGCCATCATGGAATTCTTTGACCATCCTATCTATCTAATCAAGGTTGATACATCTTAGTAAGGCCTCATTTAGATCCTTCTTGAAAATAATCCTATCCACTAGGGCAAAAGGAATAGATTGTAATCTAAATTGTATTCTTTTGGCCCTACTTAACCCTTGTGGATATCCTTCTCCTAACAAGAAGGCTATCATGTCCTGCATCTTATTGTTTGGATTTTCATCTCTTGCTAGTTGCTCATCTATCAATACTAGTGCAACCTCCACAGTCAGCTCCTGAGATGAAATCATCTTTTTACACAACCCTTTCCCTCTCACAAGCTTGGTGATCTAGATATCATTGTCATATTCCATGACCTTGGTGATCCACCCATCTCTCTTCTCATTGATTTCCTTGCTTAGGAGGAATCCTTCACACTTTCATGTGGGACCAATAGTTGGACTTTTTTGTGAGACAAAAGGTGCCTAAATTTCTTGAGAGATCTTATGACTACAAGAGCCTACTTTTCAACATAGTTGTACTTATCTTCGTAGTCATTTATCCCTTCACTGAAAAAGGCTATAGATTGTTCTTCATTTGTATCATTTAATTATGTCAAGATAGCTTAAATGCTTGACTCACCCCCTAGGGTGTAGAGAATGAAGTCCTTATCAAAATTGGGGTTGATAAGGGTGGGGGTTCATGTTATTGCTCCCATAATCTCTTCAAAATTGGTTCTTTCCTCCTTCATCCAGGTAAACACTATGTTCTTCTTTAGCATGGCTATGAGAGGCTTGACCATAGTAGCAAGATTAGGAATAAACTTTCTCACAAAGTTAATTCTACTAAGGAATCTCTACAACCCTTTCTTATGACTAGGAAGTAAAAGAGCAAGGATTGCCTTTGTTCTCTTTGGATCAATGGTCAAACCATCTTTGGACACAATATGTCCTGGCAATTTCCTCTGATTAGTGGAAAACACACACTTTCTTGGGTTTAGGGATACACCATATTCTCTACACTTAGTGAACACTTGCTTTAAATGGCCAAAATGGTCTACTACATTCTTTGAATATACTATGATATCATCAAGGTAGACTAGCACAAATCTTTCAAGCATATTCTTGAAGGCCATCTCCATTGCCTTTTGGAAGGTAACACCTACATTAGTTAACCCAGAGAGTATTTTTCTATAGGCATAGATGCCCCACTTAGTTGTAAAGGTTGTCTTATATTTGTTAGACTCTTGAACCAATACTTGGTTGTAACCTAAAAAACCCATCCAAGAAAGAAAATCTTTATGAACCATTAACTTTGGAAAATATATGCTCCATGGAAGGGAGGGGGTGGTGATCTTTAAGAGAGGCTTTATTCAGACCTCTAAAATCTACACATAATCTAATCTCCCCATTCTTCTTCCTAATAGGAACAAGTTTAGCTACCCAAAAGGAATGATTGATAGAAAAAAAATTATTGGCCTCTATTAGCTTGGATAGCTCTTTTCTCATTAATGGCTCAATTCTAGGTCTAACTGGCCTCTGTTTTTGTCTAACAGGTATGACATTATCATTCAAATCTATGGTATGCTAAAATAAACTTGGGTCAAAACCCTTTAAATCATCAAATATCCATGCAAACACATCATTTAACTCTTGACATAGATGAAAACAGATTTCTTGTCTAGTTTCAGAACATACCTTTCCCACATTGAGAATCCTTCCCTCATCAACAACCACTAGTATGTGATCATCCTTGTTGGCTGCTAGATTTAGACCTTTTCTCCTTGCCTAATCATCAGGATTGAAGACACTCTCCAAGGTGATTAGACCATTGGGAAACTTTTTGTAGCTAAGGTTGATGATTTGATCACCATATTGGCCTTGTAATTTGGTTTGGTTCTGATGAAGGTACAGCTCTGATACCACTTGATAGAGGGCCACACCACCCTTACCCACTCACAATCAAGAATGCCACAATATGGAGACCAAAAAAAAAAAAAAAAATCTTCACAAGCAATTTTATTATACTTGAAAATCCTTACAACACCCACAAGATGATATCATAGATATGACTTCTTCAAAAAGAAGTTTACAAATTCTTCAACATAAGAGAAATCCCAAATAAGAGTCTTCACACCAAGAGCTTCACCAAGAATTTCTACTTGAAGAGTTACACCTTTAAAGCTTTCACACCTTAAAGTCTTCACGCCTTCGAGCTTCTACTCCTCAAACTTGATTAGAAATGCTCATATGCCTTGCTTAAATAGGCACTTACCACCCAATGCATGACTTATCCACAACCTTCTACACAATATCCACAATCTTCTAAAACTTCCATAACTTTCTAGAATTACAACGAAGCACCACCATGTGGCCCAATTAGAAAATTACATTTCCTTTATGGATCACAACAAATATTAAATGCAAGATTTAAGAAACTTTTCACAAGCTTCTAAGATGCCACCTACACACCTCGATTAATGTAATGAAAACTATTTTCTTATTTTTCTATTTATGCCACCTATGCACCTCGAAAATAAAAATCCTCTTTTCCTTTCTTTTCTCCTTATTATTTTTTTATTATTTCTCCTCTAATTTTTGTCACTTTCTCTCTCCTTCACAATTTTTTTTTTTGTTTTTTTTTTTTTTTTTTTTTTAAATTTTAAATTTTACATTCAACATGTCTCCCCTTTATTTTGGATGCAAGATGCTCCTGCATCAGGTTCTTCTCTAAGAATTCTGCCTCATTTTGTAGAAAATTGATAGTCTACACATCAAAGTAAAATACCTTCCAATTGGTATTGTTGTCTGGGATTGCATGTCTTACAACCACCCTAATGTGTTTCTCCTTTTCATCCTCAACATGCTCTAGTACATCATAAGAAGCACCAATTTTTGCAAGCCTATCAACATGTTTATTTTCTCTTCTAGGGATGCTCTGGATGTTGAATGCTTGAAAGCCCTCAAGGAAATCCCAAACCCTATGTTTGCAATATTTGAGAAGGTTGTTCTTTGTAATATTTTGGTTTCTAACCTGATGAAAAACCAACTCATTATCCTCCTATACCTTCAAAGATTTGATTCCTCTCCTTTGTGCTAGTTGAATGCCCTGAATTAGTGCTTCACACTCTAACACATTATTGGTGTAGCTGAATTGGAGCCTATAAGAGAAATAATATTTCTCCAATTTATGGGAAGGGCATGACACTAGCCTCTGAGCCATTTTTATTCCTTGAACCATCAAAGAACAAAATCCACAATCCACTTATATTTTCTTTTGTCTTTATGAGATTGGGAATGGGGGCCTCTTCCTCAAGTATGCAATAGGTTCCAAGACTTGTCTCCCTAGCTTCTTGCACTAGGTCAAATTGATAAGTAGTGGTCCACTCATCCAATAGATATTCAGGCACCTCTACCAAAGAAGTAGTAGGCTCTTATGTCATGTCTTTATCATCTATCTCATGGATAATGAAATTCATTTTTATGGGACTTGGAGTGTAGGTCTCTATATGATTGGGGCTAGAGGTTTTGATCTTATGGAGGGTTTTGTCCCATACCTTGTTCTAAAATATATATAAGGCTAATTAGATGATATATAGCCACCTATTTGTGCAATGAAGTCTCTAGAAACATAGATGGCAAAATGTGGTTTGACCTCAACTACCAATATGTCCTGTGTGACAGTACAACCAGGGCAAGTATACAATGTCATCTCTACATTTTTCAAGATTCATTCTATCTTGAAAAAGATTCCATCTAATTGGAACACATCTCTAACCATTGGCTCATATTTGACACCCATGAGGTTAGCTACACACCTAGGCATTACAGAACTACTAGCCCCTGAATCAATCATGCAATTATGGACTAGTTTATCTCCTATGATTAAAGAAACATAGAAAGGAGGAGGTTTTTTTTTCTTACTTGATTATCCTTCTTTGGTTGGTTGCATTAGACTTATAGCATCCTTTAGAGTAGTTGATTGATCTTCCACTCTTATGGTTTCTAGCTCCTATTGTAATGGCACCCTTTGTAATGGCATAGCAGTAACAACATCCCACATAGGGATACTGACATTGGTTCTCTTCATCTAGTCCAAAATGTTAAGAGGAGTGCCAACTATTTTGATTGAAGCTTTGAGGGTTACAAGTGTTGATGATTGAACATGAGCTTTCTAAGATTCACAAGGCTTCCCTCTATTTGTGTCCTACTTCTATTGGGTAGCTACACTTGGTTGTGTACTTATTATTGGAACATGAGGAGTGTTAGTGTAAATAATTAATTATTATTATAGTTTACTTAATTTTACTTAGGTTAATGCATTATTTTATTATTTATTAAGTTAGACACTTAGGAGTATGCGTACGCATATGATTTGTCTTGTTAACAACATAGGAGTTAACATTTCTAATTTAGCACATGGTGTGTACAACACAGGAGTTTGCATATTTATCTAAGTTGTCATGTAGACAACATAGTTGTTTGCATTCTAATTAAGCACATGGTGTCTACAACATCTTTTTACGTGACATACCTATGTAGGCTTATCCTCTCATCATCACACTAACTTCTGTGCTCAATGGAGGATAATCCACTCTTGGTGGACATGTGCTTAGTTGTGAGACTTATCACTTTGTTGATTCCTAGTCAATCTAGAGGCTTTTATATATAGGCACTCCTAGTGTGTATGTACATCAATTCATTTTCATATTGTTATTTTGATCATACTTTATTGGTCCATATTGTGCTAGTGCTTGAGCTTCTTGATCTTGAGTGATTTTTCTCTAAGGAAAATTCTTACATGGTATCAAAGCTGAGGGAGCTTCTCTTCGCATAGCCATTGGAGACCATTCTTGCTTCACCTCTCAGAGGACCTCAATTTAAATCTAGAGTATCACAGTCATTGGGAGTGTCTAGAGCCAAAGTGGACCTCGCCATTGCATCCAAAGTGTTGATTCGATAAATTTTGACTATAAATTTGCCTACCCTAGACCATAGTCAAATTTGAAGCAAAATTTTTTTGCAAACCGGCACCCAAAGGCCCGATTTGCAAATTTGGTATGACTATTTTAGATCTCTAAATTTAATTATCAAATCTACAATTTTAATTTTGATTTTTATTTTCTCTGCATTTATTTTTGGATTATTTTTTCGAAAAAAAATTAGCCATTAGGCCTATAGAGGAAAAAAAATTGCAGGAATCAAGTGGTCAAATCCTGGCCCCCCGCGGTGGAATATTCCTTATTAATCTAATGGATCCAACCATTCACTACCAACTTCACATGTACACAGTAGAACAATCAAAATTTCTTTATATCTAGTGGCCAATCCAATACCTGATGAGCAACACACAGCACTTCTAGCAGCTCTTTGTTTTACCTCCTGTGGCATCAAAATTTTAAATCGCATTGTGTTCTCCCACACTGCGAATGTGGGATAATCCTACCTCTCACTAGCCTTTTACATCCTCCTTGTTAGTGGCTTCCAAAACTCTAGCCCCTTCTATCGATGTCACCATATGGCATTCTAATCCATGGCCATGTGTTCAACCCAGTCAGCGGACACATAAATAGCCTCGTCGGTGTCTATTCAGTATATGGTGACGTTAGTCTGCCAACTCACTTGCACCTATCATCTGCCATGAGTTCACCACATTAGCATTCCATGTCAGAGTCTATATAATTCCATACACTTCCATGTGAGTGATTTCCATATTAGCAAACCCTACCACATCAACAGTTTGTATTGTACGAACTACCAAGTCAGCCAGGCAGGCCCTTTTTTTGCTAACATCACCTTTTACGATATTAAATTTGATGGTTGTTTGACCATCATCAACAAGACATATTGCACTACTGTGATAGTCATTTGGACGTCAAATTTAACATAGTTTTTTTTTTATCAAACCCCTCTCCATATGTAGTTTTTATTTGATAGTCTGACTTCGAGAGGCTATATCTCAGTCATCCAAACTCTAAATCAGGTGCAATTTTTTTGATTTTGGCTAGAATTTCTTGAATGTTTTAGTGGTGCTATTATTCTCTAGTTTTAGTGCATGGACTTGTCAAAAAAATTATTTTTTAGTGACTGTACCTATCCAATCCTAGATTTTGCAACTTCAAATGCTTCGTATGGGCTCATCTGGACACATTTTTAAGTTCCATTTTTTTTTAAAGTGCTTAATTTTTCATCTACTTTCTAGATTACATCAATAGGATTATGTGGACAAATATAACACTTTTAGAAATAGGTTCTTTTTTGCATTATATTGCTTTGATAAAACTTCAAAATTGTTGAATATCTGAGCTAAAGTGCTTAGTACTAGATTTGAACTCCAAAAGGAGGTTGTAAACACCAAAATTAGAAGCCCACTTTTGTCTTTCTCTTGTGCTCTTTTAATTCTTTGCATCATGGGTTCACCTAAAACTCCACTTTTAACTTCACACAATTATACTACATGGAAAGATATTGTATGGAGTAGACTAATGGAAAAATTTTAAATTTATATGTTGATGGTACAATTGTAAAATGCACTAATTTTGTTGCACGAGTTGATTGGCAAGTTAAAGATAACTAGGCTTTAGGAATTATTAGGAGTTGTGTTCATAGAGATATCTTCTTCCACATTTCCATCTTTAAGGATGCCAAGGGTGCTTGGGAGAAACTTGAAGGTTTGTATGGTAAGATGGATGAGGAAAAGGGATTCCAAATTGAGGATGATCTACTTCTATTGGATCCTAAGAATTTTGACAAAATTCAAGACTGTCAAAAAATCCAATGACTTGAGAGCACTACTTAAAGATTGTGGTAATCCCATGAAGGATGATAGATTGATTCATCACATCTTGAAGAGGCTACCTTCATAGTATGCATCTTTTATTTCGAGTTACAACACTCACAGGTTGACCATGGGAAGTGCCTTCACTAAGCTTACATTTGATTTTCATTTGCAAAAATGTTGATGTTGGAACAATCCGAGTTGATAGATATGGGAATTCTCAAGCCATCCAAGTCTACAACATTGGTGGCTAGTAATGAAAACCAATCAAATCAAGGTAGAAAAATTTCTACCAACAACAAGAAAAAGAAGTGGAAGCAAAAATCACAATCAGAGACACAACAATCTTCCTCCTCACAACAAGGCAATTCTTCTTCCAACAAGAGGATAAACAACAACAAGAAGGATCAACTATTTTGTGCATATTGAAAGACTAAGAGAATAGATGAATTGGAAAACTTACTTAGGAAGAACAAAATTAATGTGCCAAATACTTCCAAGGATTCAAATCCATCCACTTCACAGGGAAAAGGGAAAGCATTAATAGCAAGTTTAAGCTCTTCAAGGGAATTGATTCTTGACTCAGGTGCCTCATTTCACATGGGTTCTTAAAAAGGACACATTTCTTCATTGAAGCAGTCTAAGGTACCTCACATCTTTGTAGGGAATGATCCACAAGTGGAAGTTGAAGGGAAAGGACAAGTTGAGATGGACAAATGGAGAGTTCAAAGATGTTCTCTATATTCATAACCTTAGCACTAATCTCCTTTCAATTTACCAAATCACTCACTATGGAGGTGGTAATAAAGTTGAGTTCATTCCTAATTCAATAATAGTGCAAAATCTTAAGGATGATTCATTGGTTGTAGTGGGTAAAGTCAATTATGACATGAGGCTTTATTCTTTCTCCCACTCGGTGCCTAAGTCTCCTTCACATGCCTTGTTGACACATTCTCAATCTCAAAATAAATTATGGCATGAGTGGTATAGACATCTTGCCTTCTGCAATCTTCATCAACTTAACAAAAAAAATATGGTCAAAGGTCTACCTACAATCAACTTTTCTAAGGGTGAATGTTCAACTTGTTCAATGGGTATACATATAGAAGAGAAGATTGAAAAAGAGAAGCCTTGGAGAGCATTAATTGTTCTTGAGTTAGTTCACACAGTTCTAGTGTTAGAATCTGAAAAGATTAATAACCCAGAAAACTAGTGCAAAGAATTAATATCTAAACTATGAATGCAAATGATACAAAATCAAAATAGCAACATAGATTTAGTCTCCAAGAGAGTAATGCAAATGCTAGAAGCAAAATAGCATTAAGAGGATGCAAAAACAAGAGATGCAAATACAAGCCAGGTAGCATGTTTATATAGGCTAGGAAGAGGGAGGAAGTGGCAACACCAACCAATGAGGAGTAACCATCTATCAGACTAAAGATAGAAAAGTATCTTCCCAAGATAGCTAATGGATGATCACATGTAGGAAGGTGACACCTCGCAACCATTCACCTAATAAGACATGCTTTATCAACCTAAGCGAGATTATTAAAAGTGTAGGAAAAACCTAGCAATATAGGAAAAATAAAAAACTATACTAACACCCCCCCATAAGTGAAGCTTAGGTAGATGTAGAAATGGGTCCCGACAAGTCAAGCCTGATGAGGTACCCATGTACAAAAGATTCCCCAAAAGAGAGAGAAAAGAGACTCCCCAAAAAAAATTTAGGACTCCAAGTGAGAGGAAGAGGCCCCCCCCAAAAGATGAAGTATCCCGCACCCTCAGCAAGGCTCTCAAATGAAGGAACTTGCTCTCAGTGAAGGGTTTGGTGAAAATATCAGCAACCTACTCAAAATTCAAACAATAGAAAAGGTCAATGATGTGACCATGGATGAGCTCCCAGATGTAGTGCATGTGGACCTCTATGTGTTTGGTCCGTCGATGATGAACCGAATTCTATGAGATCTAAATGGCACTCTAGTTGTCACAATATATGACTGATGGCCATCTAATTTGGATACCAAACTTAGTGAGAAGATGTTGAAGTGAAATGGCCTTAGTGGCAGCATTTATAGCCCCTCAATACTCAGCCTCAGTAGAAGATAGAGCAATAGCAGACTAATTTTTGCTCGACCAACAAATAGGACCTGACCCAAGTGAGAAGTTGTACCCTGAAGTAGACTTGCAATCTTGAGAATCACCTGCCCAATCTAAATCTGTGTAGCCCACCAAATCAAGCTCAGTACCTGCTACGTAGTGAATTCCACAATTGTGAGAACCCTGAATGTAGTGAAGGATCTACTTGCCTACTTTCCACTATAGCTCATGGGGCTCCTACATGAATCGAGAGACCATGCCTATAGCATAGGAGATGTCAAGTCTCGTATGAGTGAGATAAATGAGACTCACAACAAGTTGGTGGTACAAAGTGCCATCAAAAAGTGGAGAAGAACATTGAGCTTCAAGTTTGACTCCAGAAAGGAAGGGAGTCAAAGCAGGCTTATAGTCAGCCATATGAAACCTTGAGAGTAGATCTAGAGCATACTTGGACTATGTAATGGTGATCCTAGAAGGAGACTAAAAGATCTCAATCCCGAGAAAGTAATGCAACAAGCCCAAGTCAGTCATCAAAAAACTATCCTGAAGGGCCACTTTGACAGCCTTAATGGTGGATGAAGAACTTCCTGTGATCAGCAAGTCATCAACATACAAAACCAAACATAGATGTGAATCACCCTATTGCAAAATGTAGACATTAGGATCAGAATGGCACCAAGTGAACCCAACTTATAGAAATAAGGAGTCCATCTTGGCATACCAAACCCGAGGACCTATTTGAGGCCATAGAGAGACTTCTAAAGATGGTGCACAAGTGAAGAATCCTAAAGGAAACCATGTGGCTGCTCCATGTAGATCTCCTCATGAAGGTCGCTGTGAGGAAAAGTACTCTTCACATCCATCTGATGTACTTCCCAATGATTAGCTATAGCAATGGAAAGAAAAATTTGAATGGAATTCATTCGGGTAACTGGCACAAAAGTCTCAGAGTAGTCAATCCCAAGAACCTGGGAGAATCCTTTGGCGACCAAGCAAGCCTTGTGTTTGTTAACTGAACCATCTGCTGTAAATTTTGTTCGATAGATCCACTTACATCGAACAAGTTTTCTTCCCCTAGGAAGAGGGACAATATCCCAAGTGTGGTTCCTCATCAAGGAACTATACTCTTCCTACATAGTTGTATCGAACTCAAGAATACCAGAAACCTCATGAAAGGACTATGGATCTGAGGTAGTAGCAATGAAGACATGTGGAGCATATTGAAATTGTGAATGAGTTCTCCTGGTGTCTGATGGATCCCCAACCCAATCACCTATAGACTACAAGGTCTATCTAGCCCAAAGTGGACAAGAAGATGGAGAATCTGGAGGGGAATCATTAACCTTTGAATGATGAGTAGGAGAGGAAGGAGGTGAGTTCTCTCAATCACTCTTTGCATCAGAAGTAGAGGTAGAAGACTGTTCAAGTGAATTTGACTCATCAGAAGATCTACCATGTACTCCAAGTGATTCCAATGTCAAAGTGGAAGGAGTTGGAGAAGTGATAGAAAGTGAGCTTGAAGATCCCTCCTCAAACTAAACACTCCTCTCAATGAATAACTCATGTGTAGTAGGGTGGAGCAATCGATAACCCTTCACACCATCAGGATAACCTACAATTATGCAAGGTCTACTTTGCAAATCTAAGGCCTTACATTTCTCTGCAAGAATGTGGGCCCATGCAGGGGAGCCAAAAACTCAAAAGTGCTTAACTGATGGTTTCTAACCATTCCAAGCTTCAAAAGGAGTAACTCCCTTCAACGCTCAGTAAGGAACACAATTCTGGATATAAAAAAGCATAATTAATGGCTTCTGCCCAATACTATGGTGCAAGAGATCTAGAGTGAATCATACAATTTGCCATTTCCTTCAAGGATCTATTCTTTTGTTCTGCAACACCGTTCTATTGAGGATTGTATGGAATTGAATGCTATAAATCAATCCCCTCTAAAGTGCAAAATCTTTCAAACCGATGGTTGACATACTCACCACCATTGTCTGTGCACAAAAAATTGATGGCTTTCCTAGATTGCTTTTCTACAAAAATTTTGAAGTCCAGAAAATGATCAAATACCTCTAGCTTCTGTTTGAGAAAGTACACCCAAGTATATCGAAAAAGGTCATCAATGAATGTGATGACATATCAGGCCCTGCTGAAAGAAGGATGTTGAAATGGACCAGCCAAATCACTGTGAACTAACTCTAGTATCTGTGAAGCTCTCCATGCCTTACTTTTGTCAAACTTTTCCTTAGGATGCTTACCAAGAATGCAACCTTGGAAAACACCACCTAAGAACTAAACCAAAGGCAACCCTGTGGCCATGCTCTATTGGTTGAGCTTATGCAAATAGCAAAAGTTAAGATGACCAAACCGCTCATGCCATAATTTACTCACATCATTAGAGTGAGTGAGAAAAATAGATGAAGGAGGATCAAGAACAAAGTGAGAAAATAGATAGAGTCATGACTGATGATCTACTCTCACAACTGCAATTATAGAATCACTATGCAACTCATGTATCTCCACTGAATTAGGAGTGAACTCAACTCACTTGCCTGAACTTGTGTGAGTGATCTGGTATATTGATAGGAGATTAGTTGATAATGAGGGTGCACAAAGAACATCATGGAATGTGCCATCTCTCACATCAATAGACCCTCTCCCACACACCTCAACAGGAGTGTCATCACCCATCAAAATAGAAGCCATAGTACACAGCTCCAAGGATGCAAGTTCTTCCTTAGATGAAGCCATGTGGTGTGAAGCACCTGAATGAAGAACCCAAGTGGATGGTGAGGAAGCAACTACAACAAGGGCCTTGCACTTTCCTTTCCCATTATTGTTTTATTTTTCCTTGTTAGACCTTTCATTAGAACTTTGTTTGATAGACTCAGGAACACTAATATTATTCTTCTCAAGAATGTATGTCAAGTGATCAATTTGTTTCTTCAAACATTTATGTTCATCATGACCAAGTCTTTTACAATAGGCCCATTTGACCTTTTCTTTCATAGGCTTATTGCCCTTAGAAGATGAGGTATCAATAGTTTCTTTTGAAGCAACCAGTTTTTGATCCTTCTTTTCCTCACTATTATTTTGTTTCTCATCCTTACTATTGTTGTTACTACTTTGTCCTTTTTGTTCTTTTGTGCCTTGGTTGGCAGCCAAGGCATGTGACTTAGAAGACGTAAGAGTGCCCATCTAGATTAGCTTGTCCTATTCTCGAGTGATATTGACAGCTAAATCATCTAAAGATGGCATGGTGAATTGAGTACCAAGTGCACCCTTAGTAGCATAGAAGGTAGAGACAAACATAAAATATTTTGAACTTAGCTTAGAGAGAATACTAAGAATTAGTTGCTCATCTTTCTTTTCAATTCCACATTGTTTTAACTGTAGCCTTAGTGATTTCAATTTGGTGAAGAAATTCTGGTTTGTGTTGAAATTGCCTGTACTTAAACTAATTAATTCATTTTCCAACATATGACCCCTCATTGAATCTTGTGTGCCAAATACTATTTCTAGCTTTGTCCATATTTCATTTGGTGTATCCAAAGACTCAATGTGAAATAGCAAGTTAGGAGAAATAGACAAACACAATGTTCCATATGCCTCATCACATTTGTTTAACCACTTAGGCTTATCTTCATTTTTATTAGTTTATTTTCAAGTCCCATAGTTATCCTATTTAATCCAACTTTCCTTAAGTGAATTGTCATGGGTGATTTCCACTCAAAGTAATTGTATGGAGTTAGGATGGCCATATTTGTTTGATCCATGATGAAGAAATGTAGAGAAGAAATGCTAAAAAGAAGAGAACCCAACCACAACAATGCCCCACCTTTTTAATCAATCAAAGAAACCCCCCCCCCCCCCAAAGAAATATGATTTGGCACTTTATTTTAGTGCATTTACAACTACCACTAGAAAGAAATACTTGGTCGTCTTGATTCCAATGCATTATAAACCCTCATAAAGAGCATATGTCGAAAGTGAAACTTAGGCACAATAATCAAGGAAAAAAAAGCACCACTGTGATCTACTCAAAAAATAATGCACTTTCAAAAAAATAATTGCCTCGATATGAGGTTGTATGAGAAATTTATGATCCTTCGAAGTTTCCAAAATGAGAACTGTGCACAGTTACAGTTGAGAATCTATAATTTCTGAAAAAATTATGCATGAAAATCAAAAAACAACTCTACTAGTGGATAGAGCACAAAAAAAAGCCAAGGTCATAACAAGAATCATCGAAATTAGAGTCCATATGAGCAAGAACAAGGCATTTGAAAATTGCCTTCAAATCTGCGACTACCAACAGAGAGGGGTATGGCTATAGATTTTTGCGCTTGATTTTGAAAAATATATAGATTGCATGCAAAATCTAAAAGATACCCAAATGGTTTTTCAAGGCAGCGAACAAAACCTAGAAAGCATTTTTCTTGCTGATGTACAGAAGATGTAGTTATAGTATAAATCAAATGCATTTAACAACAAAAAATGGCCCCAACAACCAAAAAATGAACACAGCAACCAAAAGATGTCATAAAAAGATTGAATCAGCTACCTAAGTCAATAAATGGCTTGCTAGAACCTGTAATATTGATTGAAAGCACCAAATATGCAAGTTGGTTATCAAATTTGAGATTGAAACCTTAGTTTTGTAACTTGTATGACAATCTCTGATCTCGGTGAAATGAAAGCCAAATCTTACTCTCTCGAGCTTGTTGGATGCATTGGAACAACCAAAAATGTTGCCAGTATAACTAGAAATGCTGCAATCACTCAGAGATTAAAAAAAATTTATCAACTTTTCTTATTCTCAAGATCATCCAAAGATGCGAGAGAAGAGCATACTGGGTTTTTCAAAAACTTACAATAAGATTTATTAGCCCCCCCTGAATCTCTCAAATAAGGAAACTAAAATCTACTCTTGCACGTAGAAAAGATCTAATACCATGTTAGAATCTAAAAAGATTAATAACCTTAAAAATTAGTGCAAAGAATAAATATCTAAACTATGAATGCAAATGATACAAAATCAAAATAGAAACATAAAGTTAGTCTCCAAGAGAGTAATGCAAATGCTAGAATAAAAATAGCATTAAGAGGATACAAAAATAAGAGATGCAAATACAAGCCAGGTAGCATGCTTATTTAGGCTAGGAAGAGGGAGGAGGTGGCAACATTGACCAATGAGGAGCAACCATCTATCAGACTAAAGATAGCAAAGTATCTTCCCAAGATAGCTAATGGATGCTTACATGTAGGAAGGTGACACCTCGCAACCATTCACCTAATAATACATGCTTTATTAACCTAAGCGAGATTATTAAAAGTGTAGGAAAAACCTAGCAGTATAGGAAAAATAAAAAACTACACTAGCATCTAGTAGATCCTTTTTCAGTGACATCAATTAGCAAGGGTCGCTATGTCCTCACTTTCATTGATGACTTTTCACACTATACATGGGTCTACTTTCTTAATCACAAGAATGAAGTGTTTTATAAGTTTCTAGCCTTCAAGAGTCATGTTGAGAAGCAATCAAGCAAAGCCATCAAGGTTCTTCGTATGGACAGTGAAAGTAGATATGTGAACTCAAGACTTAGACACTTTTGTGAACTTGAGGGCATTAATCTTCAAAATCCAATAGCATTTAGTCCACAAAAGATAAGTGTTGTAGCAATGAGGATTAGAACTCTTAAGGCAATGGCAAGTTGCATGATTCAAGCTAAGTCTCTTGATCCATCACTTGAAGTCAAAGCTATAAGTAGTGTCAATCACATCCTTGATAGGTCTCCTCATAATGTCTTAGATGGAATGACTCCTTTTGAGGCATGGTGTGGAAGAAAACTAGTTGTGAAACACTTCAAATTTTTTGGTTGTCCAACATGGGCACACATATCTTCAAGGGAATGCATGGCATCACCATCAAGGCCTTGTACTTTCATTGGATATGAAGAAAATGTTAAGGCATATAGACTTATGGATCCTGAGACTCATGAGATATTCATAGAGAGGAATGTTCACTTTGAGGAAAGTTCACCTAGCTTATCCTCTAATCCTCTCCATACTTCATACATTGTGAAAACTGATAGCGACAACAGTGATAGTGATTCAATAGGTTTAGATATGGGGGATCCTATTGATAGATGCAGAACAAGGTCATAGCATCAGCACATTCTACATGGATACATTGCTACAATGATAGGTTTATGTAATTCAGTACAGTTGGGTACACCTTGTCTTCTAGTTCTAGAATTAGGGGATGACTACATAACAGATATTTCAGGCTTGTTTGTTGAGTCCAACATATCAGATTTGGGAGACATCATTGATGATATACATCTTCTCTTTGATGAAGACAATCCTTCTTTAGTTGTTGTGAGGGAATACTCTAACCCTCTTGTCCATTCTCTATATGATCAGTCTTACAAGGTTGATATGATTGTGGATCCTTATGTACAAAAGTTGTAAGGGGTCTCTTTATCATTCAAGGAGATAGTCAGTTCTTTGGGGTATGTTCTACATCAATCCTTGTCAAATCAAAATTTGTTCTTTTTAGCAATGTTGGAAGGGGCAACCATTAGTATCAACATAGGGACAGAACAGTAGGTTTCAAAGACACCATTCATCTTCAGGAATTTTTCTACACATTAGGAAAGCATCTCATATGCACCTATGCCATTGTTTCTTCCTAAAGGGAGGAACATTATTCAATAGCCATGGATCAGCTTCTACATTCATCTTGGAGCAGCTATCACTAATCATCCTCTTTGAGGGTTTTTTCTATCTCATACTTCTCTATTGTATATACATGAAGTATAGTGTAATGGGGGATCTTAATTACTCCATCCATCCATGCAGCTTGTATTTTCATCTCTCTTTTTGGGGGAGGGTTTTTCCCATGAGGTTTTTCCTCTTTCTCCATTTTTAGAGAGATTGCATTGCATTTGTACATGGGTACCTAACATGGCCTAGTAGTCGGGACCCATCATGCATTTTCATTATAGCTTTCGTGAGCCTAAGTGGATTTCCCTAAGTTGCACTTAAGGGGGGGTGTTAGTGTAAATAATTAATTATTATTACACTTTACTTAGTTTACTTAAGTTAATGCATTATTTTATTATTTATTAGGTTAGACATCTAGGAGTATGCGTACTTATATGAGTTGTCTTGTTGACAACACAAGAGTTAGCATCTCTAGTTTAGCACATGTTGTCTACAACACAGGAGTTTGCATATTCATCTGAGTTGTCATGTAGACAACACAGTTGTTCACACTCTAATTAAGCACATGGTGTCTACAACATCATTTTACATGACACGCCTATGTAGGATTATCCTCTCATCATCGCACTAATTTATGTGCTCAATGGAGGATAATCCACTCTTGGTGGACATGTACTTAGTTGTGAGACTTATCACTTTGTTGACTCCTAGTCAGCCTAGAGGCCTTTATATATAGCCACTCCTAGTGTGCATGTACATCAATTCATTTTCATATTGTTATTATAATCATACTTTATTGGTCCATATTATGCTAGTGCTTGAGCTTCTTGACCTTGGGTGATTTTTCTCTAAGGCAAATTCTTACAAGGAGAAACCCCTGAAGTTGATGCTTGATTTGGTGGAGGAGGAACAATATCCTCAATAGCTTTTCTCTTAATTCTAGTGTTGTGGGCAATGGTATCCTGATTGGTATGGCAATGTTCTTATGGTTGATGGTTCATGAAAGAACAATCACCTTGGTGCTGCAAATGGGAAGCATTAGTAGATTGAGTAGCATTATATTGTTTTCCTAATGCTTGATATTGTGTGGTTAAGGCTAGGTATGATTTTTCCTTTTGGCACATGCAATGACCATAGGAATAATTGCATGAGGGACAAAATTCCTAGTCCTAAGCAAGATTATTTTGGGGAACTAATATCCTTGCTGGATTTGGGTTTGTATTTACCATAGAGATATTGCCCATAGGCCTATTATATGTAGGGACTTGAAAATAAGGCTAGGGAAGCCTAATATTTTGAGCCTGCAACCTTTCCAAGTCAGCACCTTATTTCTCATCTTCTGGACTACTAAGAAATTATCCTCCAACTTCTTTTCTTACTCTTGCAAATTATTTTCTATCTTAGAGCCCTAATCTTGCACTTTCTGATTACTTAACATCAAGGCCTCCATCATATCCTTCAGCTCTCCAAACTCACTAGAAGATGTGGAGGCCACTAGGGCTATAGCAAGAGGTTGGCTTGTGCAGGCAATAGGAATAGGGACTATTGGAAGCTGATGATTGAGCATATCTGAGAAGAAAGGCAATGGAGGCCTTGGAGCTAATTTTCCCCCTTATATCAAGATATTTTTTGCCCTTATAGCAATTCATAGACATCAGGCAAAGTGTCTCCTCCCATGGATTGTAGAGTGGTAGTAATATCACTATTAAAGGCTCTAAGGTAATACAAGAAAATATTACTAGGAGAAGGCTTAACTACAATGGGTATTCTCCCCCATGTTTTCTTAAAAAATTACTAAAAATTAGTCATGTACTCATGGGGTTCCCTCTTAATAGTTGTCAGCTTCTCCAAAAGTGATAGGTGATCACTCTTACCTTCAAAATGTTTACAAAGCCTAGCTCCTAACCCATCCCAATCAGTAATAGAGTTAGGAGACAAACATTTATACCATTGTAAGGCCTTCCCTTTTAAAGATGAAGCTGGAAGCCTAATAGCAATGTCATATTCTACAATACCATGTATATTGTAGACATTTGAAATCTCTTGAATATGTTCTATAGGAGAGATAGAAGTTTCACCTATAAATTCAGGTATACTTTTAAGAGTTTCTATTGGAATATCATGTCTTTGAGCTAGAAGAAGGGGACTTCCACCATTGAAGCTAGAAAAAGCATGGGCTCTAGGCTATCCCATATGGAGTAATGACCTATTTAAATGAAAAATGGCAACCTAGGTTGTAACCTATTAGCCAGAGGGGTAGAGATAGATCTTGTAGGTGTATGTATTTCTTCAGTACTCTTGACTGGTGATAGAGAGAGTCTAGTCTTTTCCTTCTAGGTTTTGAAGATGAAAGCTCAATGTATTGAAAGCTACCTCTAGAAGATGCCCTTGTATGAGCTTTGGGCATGAATCACAGCAACTTTGGTCTGAAACTAGATGTATTAGTAGACTAAAGTCATCAAGTACTTCTAGAACGAGCCTCTTAAGGGCCTAGAATACTAAGAGTAGCACTATCTTCTCAACATGAATTTGAAGTTCTCTTTTTTGACACCAGTGAACTTATAATGCTTCAAAATGAGAGTCCCACTGGATGTGCCAAAAACTATTGTCACAAAAGCTTGCACCCTTACCTAATTTTTTTACATAAAGGCAACCTTATGAAACATGGAAACAATCTCCAAGTTTTGGGACTTGAACTGTGAGATTGAGTCTTCAAAGAAGGTCAGCTTCCTTACTATCAAGGTGCACCTAACTATTTCTTGAGAGGAAAAGGGAGAAGGAATGCATAAAAGTAAACTACCTATTATAATCTAAGAGGAGTTGATACACCAAAATAGTATGTTCAACCTTATCTCTACCTAAGAATGCACAGTTCATCAATATAACCTCAAAATATATTGATTCAATACTTGCTTAACTCAACAACTACATGTAGATTAGAAATCTAAAGAATGCTATAAGGAAGAGACTTCACTCTATATCACTCAAACGCAAAATAGATACAATCATATAGTTGAAGGAAAAAGACAATATATTAACACAAGGCAAGAAGGTATTGCACAGTGTATTAATGGAATAAATAGATACGACAGAGAATTATATTAACTTAGAGATAGAGAAAATTATAGTATCAAAGCATAGAATACAATGCTATAGAATTAGAGAAATGATCAACCCTTGGAAGGGTTACAAAACTTTCTTTTATAGTTCAATCATAATTAAGAAACTTCTACTAGAAGACAAGAAAATCAACCACTACCACCAAGTTGCAAGAAAGACATCAATGTAGACACAAAAGGATTTGATCAAGTGTGTGTCCATATCTAGAAATATGATCCCTATATGCATATTCAACTTTTGAAGGGACAAAAATGGCAACCATAACTGAAAGATTGGGTAGATGGGTAACCCAAAGTAGTCAGAAGATAAAAACAAATCATTCACCAAGCATCGGGAATACAAATAGTAGTTGTAGACAATCAAAAGATCGATCTAGTCATTAAAGAGTTGTTGACTTGTGTTCTTGTTCATGCCAAATTAGATATGTCAGTAAGTCAAACAAAATCAATCATCAATCTTTCCACGTGGCCCAATGATATTAAAACATTCTTCCACCTCACCCCAGCATTCAAACTTAGGTTTACCTATGCCTTTCCTTGTTTGCAGCTTCACCACCTTTATTTTCATTAACTATTTTAACCTTGCAAAACTACAAGACCATCAAATCTAAAAACTGTCACTACTTTACAGCTTTCCTTCTCTTCATCCTCTTAACTTTTGCAACCTTGTGACTACATGAAAAAATGACCTTTCACACCATCATCATAGTTTAGGCTAAACAGATTTCTAACCACACAATGATGAGAAAGTAGTTATCTTAACTTTGTTGCCCTATCAAAACTTAAATATTGGCTAACACAAAATATTTGTGACTTTGAAATTGATGTGAAATTGATTGCATGTGATGCTTTTCATGTCATCATGGTCTTAACTCCAGTTAACCCTTATCTCTTTGTGACTGTGCAATTGCCCATTAATATAATCTATTCAAGACTTCATAAGGTCATGGTCTATCTTAGCTAATGGAAAATTTACTTTGTGACTATGTGAGTGAAGGTTCCCTCATGTTCTTTTAACTTGGTCATTGGTTCATAGCTTATCCATACTGACTTTCCTTTAACATCATGATTGAGTGATCACCATATTCTACTTTATTCTTATTGTATTTTATAGTTGTGGTATGATTACATCTTATAATTATTAATTGTGCAACCATGCGATCAAGTATCTTTTAACTACTCTAGCTTCACCACCTGTACTCACAAGGACACGTGTCTACCTTTTGCTTCTCTGCGTTGTTTAAACTTTCTACATCTTCAAAATGTGAGTAAGTGGCAACCCTAGATCTGGATCATCTAATGGCCAAGAAAAATTTGAACATTCTCTATCTAGCCAACATCTCTATCTAATCAAAACTACATGTATGTCATATCACTCTGAAACTAGATTGTTGCATCATATTAGTTGATCCATGTGATGCCTTGTCACATCTCTACAACCTTAACCTGGGTCTGCATTTAAATTACTGCAACCATGCGAACAAGAGCTTTTGCAATGTTGTTACTTGAATATCTAGCTCAAGAGTTAACCCTATGAACTGGCAAATAAGAATATTTTAATGTTGCCACCTTAACCAAGGTCTGAACTTAACTCATTGTGACCATGTGTTGAAGCTAACATCAGACCGTGATTGCTCAATCACAACTTATCATTAACCCAAATTTCTTAACACTATGACCCAATGAACAAGGTATTCATTGCATCATGACCTTGATCTTGAGTTAAAGATTTAACCATGTGAGTTGGTGAACAAGGTATTCATTGTGTCATGGCCCTAACCATGATTAACTATTAATCCATTGTGGTCATGCAAAAAGAGGTAGTTGCATGATCACAACTTAAAACTCCAAAGGGATAAAGCATGAAAAGCCTAGAAACTTAGGATATAAAAGATAACGCAAGGTTTTGGCATATCCCTCTATCATGCCAAATTTGAAGATTTACATATTTGAAAAGATATGACTCTTGGCCATGCTTGACAGGAAAAAATCAAATTTTTAGTAGGAGGGCAAAAATGCCTAGGCCAATTTTCACCTTAAACTTTTTTGGCTATAAGCTAGTTTGGATTCTCTTTTATCCAATTCTTGACCTTTTCCTACCTAAGGATTGGCACATTTGATGGTTTCCCCAAAAGGCTTCCAAGATATCATAAGGACAAGGTTGTTCTTGTTGAATTGTGTTGACAAATACTATAAGTGAACACCTAGTGTTCCAATGTGAAGAAGATCATCGAGATTCCCTTCCTAATAGTGGTTGAACCTTACTCCTATTCTTGTAGATCCAATGCCCTACATCTAATCAAAAGTTTTGAGAACAAGATTAAATTGGTTGATTATGAGGTTTTAAGGCATCAATACAACCCAGTGAACTTTGTGAGAGATCATTTGAAGGTTGGTATGCACACAAACATGTTTCGGATATTGAGGACTATTGGGCCAGATGCTATGATGAATACCAAACTAGGGAGAGGTATTGGTCTAGCCTAATAGTTGATGAAATTAAAATTTATAATGAAATTTTTGAATTTTTGATCTTGCAGATGATGGCTTCTACATGCATCCCTTGTCCTATGAGAAAATCAAGAATACTCCCATTGTGTCAACTCCATCTGAAGGTCCTATTGTTTATACAATGGAGGTTCTAATGTGTGGGATCATTAGAAGAATGGATAAGTGGGTGGAATGGACCAGATCAAGGAAGAAAAGAATAGGGAGTACAGGCTCTATTGGTGGAGTAGCTTCTAGAACTACTCAATCAACTACAGCTACCTCCACAACTATCGCTACTTCAACATCAATGGTTCTAGCTTAGTTTATTGGTGGAGGTGGACCCCAACCTCCTAAGAAGAATGTTCAAATTACTCCAACATGTGGAGGAGGATATCTTCCAAACATGGGAAAGGTTGGGGATAATAAGAAGGAAAAAGAGAAAGAGCAGGAGAAGTTAGTAGCCAAGCCTTCCCCCTGTACAAGTCATCAACCTTGATGGTGACAAAAATCCCCTAGGTGGTCAAGAGAAAGATGCATCTCAGCAAGGTGATTTTCTATCCCTCTCAGTTACCAAGGTAACTACTTTCCCCACCACTACTTACAACAAAGTGACACCCCAAATGGTGAGGAAGCTCTTCAATCCTACAATCCTATAGTAAGAAATCAATATCTTTTCAACTAAGCCATGGTTAGAAGAGACCATTGATTGTAAGAAGAGAAGGTGTGAGGAATTTTCCCCTTCCAATGACCTCATTATGCATGTGATTTCATCTCATTCATAATCAAAGAAGGTGAAGAAGTAGAAAATCATAATAGTATTGGCCATTGACTCTTCTACTAGTCATATGCTGATGGAGATCACAGAACCTCAAAAGGAGGGTAAGTTTCATGAGCTGACTGCTAGTGATTTCCAAATGAGAATTGTCAACATTGGTATTCCTATGCATGATTCCATGGTCAACATATGGAAGTCAATGAATAAAAATATCAAAGATAGACTAGAGGAATTAAGAATAGATAAAGAGGCTCTCAAAGCCTTAAATAAGGAATTGATGGACTACATCAGAGCTACACTTGGAATCTCCTCTACCAGTACATTTGACCCAAGTGCAAAGGAGACCAAGTATTTTCTATTAAAGCTATAGTTGAAGAGGCAATTTGGTCAAATTGGCCATGCCTGGATTGATCAATTTAAGGCCCAAGGTCCCCCTCTCATTGAGAACCTTGGAAACCTATTGTTAGACAATGACAAACTGATAGAAATAGTGTCCAGTCATCAAATCATGATGCACAAAGCATGAGAGAAATTGGCAAAGCAATTGGCCTTGTTGCAAGAGGTAATTGATATGAAAACTATTGTTGCTCTGACCCATGAAATTCTTAAAATAGGTCAAAAACCATTGCTTCATTGGAAGCAATCATTGGAATTTGTAGTTGAAATCTCAATAAGATCTAAAAATGAGCCAAAGGATGTGAATGACTTAGTGCAGAAAGTCATGGATAAGATATTTGAACATCTAAAAGTGCTACATACTAAATCATATGTTCCCAATAATGGTCAATTGGTTGGCATTGAGTGAATGAAAGATAAATATCTAGCATTGATAGAGGAATCCACCGACCCATCAAGCTTCTAGATGTCAAAGATCTAAGAGCTTTTAGTGGTAGATTTCATTATGAGGCATGCATCAGAGAAGCTCTAGTCAAGAATTGCCAGAGTTGAAGAGTTGACAGAGATGCATGATTACTAGATGATTCAAGCTGATCACATTATCATCCCAAGCATCAACAAACTAAATAGTGTAACTAATGTAATAGAGCATACAAAGCCAAGCTTGTAACTCCAAAGAAAAATTGATGCTCTGAAACTCTCTTAAAAAAGTGTCACCTCTCCTCTTTCTCAAATTGTAATATTGTAGCCATTTTTGGAATTATCCTCATAGGCTAGACTTTGTAATGGATGATGACTTAGTCAAATCCTATTTTTAGTTCATCTATTTAGAGATTCTCTACTTTGAAATCATCAAATGTAACTAGTCATTCCTAAGAGGCCTATAAATGTAGCTTTTTGGGAAATTAATAAGATCAGCAAATTATTTTGTGGGAAAACCATTGTAGCTGGGACTACTATGTGAGACTCTGACTCTACATTCTAATTTTTTTGTTCATTTAGTTTTGCATGGTACTTGGGATAAAATGTGTTGTAAATGAAACTAAAAGTTTTCAAATAAACTTGTTTTTTTATTTCATTTTAGCAGATTGTAAGCTTTACTTTCTTCTCTATACTATCACCTTATTCCCTTGTTCTATACATTTTAGTTCATATGCATTTCATTGTCGTATGAGGAATTTGGGATATTTTAATGAAAGTTACTAAGTAGGAAGCAATACAGGTATTGTCATAATTCAGTCACTTGGGCAATCTGGGCATTATCAAGCTAATCATTATTTATCCTATCTTGTTATGGTAGATAGTCTTGCAACATTACAATCAGAGATTAATTTAGTGGCAAATATTCACCTTTTTGTGATCTTGTCTCATGGGTCTATCATCATTTGGAAAATAGCACATGCAACATAGGCCAACTGTGTCATTAGATATTTATCAGATTTGGATTCAATGCCCATGGTAGTCACCCATTAGTTATTACATGATTGGTCAAAAATATCGGTCCAATCACCAATGCAATATACATTTTGGATACATTTATTTTAAACATTTCACCAGCCTTTGCATGTTTGTTTCTTATTGGCCCACGCTATTTTTCCATTACCACAACCAAATAATTTTCCCTTGGGTTGGGCATCGCCTACCATTTTCTCGATATGTGTTGACCACCAGCCCCATTTAGCCAACTATTTCCTACTATGGGCTTGCATAGGAAGGTGCGCTTCACCTATGTTTAACACTCCTACTTGTTAATCCCATGTAATTTGCCAACCTAGATTGGACTATAAGATATTATTATTCTACACAATTTTCTCTTTTCTAGTCTAGAGATTGGTATTTCTTATTGCCGCCAAAGTTTCAGAGTGCTGAGTGCATTGCCCATTGACTCATGGACCCTGGTTTTCATAAAAGGCAAGTGATTTTTATTTTATTTTTATGTCAACAGTGGTACTACCATATTGGTACAGTGGTACTAGTTATTTTTTAGTTTTACTGTCCAGTGTCCACTAGTGACTGGACATCTCACATGCTAAGATATCCTATAGGTTTGTTAATTATATTGGGTAGTATTGTAGACTATAGTACCATAGTAGTAGTACCATTTTTTGGAGAATGAATCATATTATTGTGATTATATGTAATCTAATTAGACTACTGTCATTGTTCATAGTCTTTGAGTCATCACTATTTGAGCCTTTTGTTCAACAACTAAGTTCATTTATTTTTTTTCAACCTTTATTGGTTTGCAATGTCAAACAAGAGGGGTAATAGGGGTTCCAGTAGGATCCCTAAAAGCCAAGAGAGGCCACCATTACCAAAATGCATAAGAATAGCAGCATATTTTGGTGGTGAAAATGTTGGCAACCTATAAGATTTAGAAGTTAGATCTCCAGTGCTTATTGAAAAAAGGAGATTCATCACAAGTTGGAGACTTAGACCGTATTGAAGTTCAAGTTAGCGAACCTGATATCTCAGTCAAGGATTAACATGAACATGATTTGGAGGAACTTCCCTTATGTAGGGAGTCAAAAATTGATATTATAAAGTTGGAGTCAGTCCCGGAGCAGTCAGGTGAGAAAACCAAAAGTGATTCCATTAATCATGTTCATGCATAAAAGGGGGGAAAAAAATTAGAATAAAAAAAAGGTCAATCTTACTGGGATCTATCCAAAAGGAATTTTTAGTTAGAATGGGTGAAAAATTATTGGTTCATTGAACCAATGGCCAATCCAATTGATGGTGAGCCTCCTATAGAATGCAAATGTAAGAATTGCACAGAGATAACAAAGAAGAAGAAGAGGTTGCAGCTTAAACTTTATACCATTGAAAAGCATGTTGATAAAGTTTACAAAAAGGAAACTACAGATGGAGTTTTAAAAAATCTGTGCTAACTTGAAAAAAAAAGGACAACTGTCTACATATCAAGAACGCTGAAATATATGAGTTACACCAGCAAATATGGGAGAAGCGTTCTGCAGTAAAAGGTTCAATCAAAGATTTTATTGGGAAAGCAATGGAAGTGAAAAATATGAGAAAATTAGTTCAATTAAGTATGGTCTTTTATATTTTGAGTAGAGGACATCCTATGATGAACTACCCTTCAATTATTTCCTTATTATGCTTTTTTAAACTTTGAAACTATCTAAATAGTCATTGGTCAGTAAACAACGGGTGGGAATGGGCTAGATGTCTTGCACAGGTTGAAAAGTAAGATATGAAGGAAAAAATAAAACACTAAAATTTCATCACACTATCTCTAGATGAAGTTACAGCAATTGATAATACTTCCTAGGTGTGCATGCATGTTTATACTATAAACAATCTTTGTCGTCAACCCTTTCTACTATTTGTTGCTAAATTGAATTGTAGTGTGACAACTGAAAATTTATATGATTTATTAAAGAGTACTCTAATTGAATGTGGAAGTTTGGATAAAATGGAGATTTCCAAAATTTTGGTGTGTGTTGGACTGGATGGAGCTTCGATTATGCAAGGTCATCAAGGCGGTCTTTGCAAAAAGATCAAGAATGATTTGGCACCCTATGCTATTCTCATTCATTGCATGGCCCATCAAATGAATCTAATTTTTGGAATTGTCAGTGATTTTGGTTTTGTAATTAAAGTAAAATCTCTAATCAAAGAGATTTACCAATACTTTTGATGAAGTCCAAAACAAGTCTAAGAATTTCAACACTTTGCTCAAGGACTTATTGATGGGAGGAAGCTTCTTAAAGACAATGATACTAGATGGATCTCTTTGGATGGACTAGCACATTGAGTAATCTTTGAATATCCATCATTGCTTGAACTAATCCACTCTGTGCGAGACAGATTCCCTCAACTATATTCAAGTCTAACTAATATTAAGATACTCTTAACTTTAGCAGCTATTATCCCCATGCTACAAGACATGAGAAATATTATAAAAAAGGTTCAACAAAGAGCTATGTACATTGTAAAATATAATAAGCTACATAAAATGACATGTAATAGCCTAGATACTATGTATCAATTACTACCATTAGATGAATCAAAGTTTGCAAAGTGGATAGAAATCACAGATTTGAACAATCCTAAGAACTTTTTACATATTGGTACAAACGATGAAGTTTATGCCAGGGTACGTGGAGTTGACATACCAATGAAATACTATGCCTAAGTCAACCCCGACTCCAACCCCAACAAAGTAGGAAGTAACGTTGAATCAAAATCAGAAAAGGTACTTTCACGTGTTACAAGTGAAGACTTCAAGAAGATCAAAGACTTTGTGCTTGACTTTGTCAAGCGAGTTTGCTACAATCTTTCATTAGAAATTAGATTCAGATTCCCCCTAAAGGAACTGCTCGAAGCAATGTCAATTGTTTTTCCACAATATTGGTCTTTGAACTGTCTGACTGATTTTTGAAGAAGGATGATGACTTTGATTCAACATTTTTACAAACCTAAAGTAATCAATGGAGTAAATATAAATGGAATTTTAGATGAATCTCGACTAAGAGATCAATCATATTCTTTTGCAAACATAATGAGGGAACAATATGATCTTATGGAGAACCTAAATGAAGAGGGAGCGGTAACAAAGCTTTGAAAAAACCTTGGTGAAAGAAATCAGTTGAGAGAGTCAATACCAAAATATTTCAAGCTTACCAATTTATGTTTGACAATGATATTGGGTTTAGTGGAGGATAAGAGAGTTTTCAGTACTTTGGACTTTCTGAAGTCAAGGGTTAGAAACAAATTAGACAAAAATTTGGATAATTATTTGAGGCTATATAATTCTAGGTATGAGGTAGATAGTTTCCCTTATGATAGGGCTCTCAGCATTTGGAGAAACCAATATCAAAGAAGAGGGATTACCAACATTTCAGACCCAAGTGGCAGTGGTAGTGGTGGTGGCACTAGTAGTGGAGGTGGCAGTGGCAGTGGCAGTGGTTCATGTCTTGATATTGGAAGCAATGAAGATGATGTTGACTTTTTCATGCATACTGATACTGACAGTGAATTTGAAGAAAACAAAATGCATAATGAAATGTTATATGCAATAAATGAGGAGGATTCTGATGATAGTGATGCTAAGTCAGTCTAGGCAGAGTGGAAACTATAGCAACTTCTCAACCTCAAGTTCTAACTTCTGCGTAATTCAAGTAGTAGGCTAGTAGTAGTAGCTCTAATCTAAGACTCTATCTACTAATTAATTATGTTTTTAGAAGTAAATTTATAGCCTTCATTCAATATCCTTTTATAGATACTTTAAAAAAAAATTGAACATGTTGATGTTACAAACTTACATGTTTAGATTTTCATTGATTGTATTTTTTTTAACATGTGAGATTTTCATTGATTCTAGTTTCTTTAAGAAATTGTAACATAACGCATTTAATAGAATAAGATCGATTAAAAAAAAATGTATTATAATTTATAATTATAAATCAGCCTATAACATAATACATTTAACAATTACAAACAATTACAACCCTTTGCAAATGACTCGATGTTAAATTGAAATGACCTTGAATTCCCTTTTGCAGATACAAGGGAGCAACAATAGTTGTAGGTCAATTTGTAATTGTATATATAATCAAATTATTATTACATAATACATTATGTGTGTACAATCACATTGCCAATTGTACAATTTTTTCAAGTAGTAGGAAAAAAATTCCCATCTGCTCTGTGTAGTAATAGTATGTCAGTGCCTAGCTGCCCAACTATCCTGATATGCTGGCTCTTGATTCCTGTAATAATTAACATTAAAAAAAGTTGAAATTAAATTTGAAATTTGAAATTAAAGAGAAACAAGTAAAAAAATGATTATAGTACTATCACTTACTAAGTTGTTACTTCTTAGTGCTCTCATCTATGGTTTGAAAAGATGACCCAGCTCCAATGAATTTCTTTAGGGTGCTCCATTTTGCATCATTTGGAAGCTCCATTTGTTTGAGGTTGTAGCTAAATAGTTGTAACCTCGTCAACAATGAATACTTCAGAGAGATAGTTTTACATGAATCGAGGAATTTATCTATAACTTCATTCATTGTTGATAGTGGTTTGATGCAACTTGCAATTCTTTCTAGAATGGTTTCCTTAGGCAAGTTGCCTAAATCAGGATTCATGTTGTCCTGCAACTTTTTCATGTAATCTTCTTTTCCAATGAATCTATCATCTTCTTTTAAGATTTGCAGCTGACTCCTTTTTTTTCTTTGCATTCTCTAATTCCCTCCTGATATGGTGGATTGTGTTAGTGCTTGTAGTAACACTAGACTCTGGTTTCTTTGCATTCTCCAATTCATTCTTCAAATCAAGGATTGTTTTTGCAATTGACTCCTCTCTTTTTTTCATATTCTCCAATTGCTTATTCAAATTGTGGATTGTGTTTTCACTAGACTCCTCTTTTTTCTTCTCATTCCCCAATTCCTTTTGCAAATTATAATTCATCCTTTCCTTAGACTCCTCTTTTTTCTTTTCATTCTCCAATTCAATCTTCACATTATTATTTTTCTTGACAGTAGAGTCCAGGTCAGTTTTCAATTTATTGTTGACCTGTGCACTACTCTCTACAGACTTGAACAACTGTGTAGTAGAGGCTTTTTCATCCTAAAGTCTTTTTTGGCACTCATTCAATTCTTTAGTCAAATTTTGCACTGGTTCATTCATCTTTTCTTGTTGGACAATTGCCTCTGTAGGAGAAGAATTCTTTATCCTATTTTGCAATTCTTTGAACCTATTGTCTATTGCTTTCTCCTTGGCCTTCACATTATCAAGGTCTACCTTTAAATTTTCTATTTGCTTTATAAGCCTTTTTTTTTCCCTCTCCATTTTTAGAAGTGTAGAGTAGACCATTTTGTTGCTCTCTTTTGATATATTGATTTTATCAATATTTTTAACATTTTACAAATCCATTTGAAGACTGGTAACTTGTATATCATTATGATTTATTATATTTTTTGGTGTATTATTATCTCTATCGAGGGGCATAACAGCCATGAAGTTCATCATTTCATTGTTTGGATCATATGTTAGAAATATTATGTTAGTAGATCCTTGACATTCAACAACTGCATCACTTTTCAAAGTCTTCATAATTTGCGTATTTCTTTCGCTTGTCTGTTCAAACTTTGATGTAAACTCATTCAAACTAAAATTTGGGTTTGCTGACACAATTGAGTGTTTGAAAGGTGAATTATCAATTGTATCATTGTATACTCCTCCAATTCTAGTTAAACTTACTCAACCTACAATTTTATTTTGAGAATTTCCAATAGACTAAAGATGGCCCATTCCAAATCCTAGCATTTTAGGACTATTTTCTAAGTTTTTTACAGAAGCTACTGGTGCATACATTGGTGAAGTAACCGTTGACATTACTTGCAATGTAATTGTCATAACTTTTTTTTTTTTACACAAGGTTCATCCATGCTAGTGCTAGTGCCAGTGCCAGTGGGAATAACTACAACTAGATTTGAAGATTTAAAAAATAACTTGTTGGGATGACCTTCAAAAGCATAAGTATAATGTTTTTTACCCTTTCTAGATGAATCATCTTCAATCTCAAAGAGTCCAATGATTGGTTTACATCCTCTTTCAGGGGGGTCTGGTACTGAAACTGGATTCCAAATCCCTTCACCACTTGCACTAATGGGGCCTATACCTGCATAACCCATTTTTTGTATCATAGTTGCCCCTTTACTATGTTTGTTTGATAGAATCACTCATTTGAAGTTTAACAATATCTCTACCCTTGGTTGACCTAGAATCTTGAATACCTTGAATGTCGATATTAGACTTGAGGTCCTTTTGTCTTTCATTATCACTGTCACTGCCAAAATCATATAGTACAGTTGGAAGCTCTTTATTCCAATAATCACTGAAAAGTTCATCCTCCTCAATTTCTTCAAAACCTGCTGATGTCCTTAGTTCACCCAAATTTTTCCTCATTTTCTAAAAATTAGTCATCATGGTTTGACACCATAATTCAGTTGTGCATGGCTCTTTAATTTCTTTCGGCATAAACCTCTTAGAAGGTTGAGATGTTTTCTCGTAGAAATTTAAGTATGTTAGAGGCTCTAATTTGTGTGACTATGATATGTGCAATGTCATAATTTGGGATGACAATTCTTACATTGAAATATTATTCTTTGTTGCATGTTTCTCCATCTCTTTCTTAATCTCATCCCATGAATCCTTGTTTTTTAACTTATCTATCAATGGCATCTCCTAATGTTGATATTTTCTCACAGATTTCTCATTGGCAATAAGTCTCATTTTTATTATGTTCAGTGGATCATAATTCCAGTGAATGACAAAATCAAAGCCAAAAAAATTTACCAATTCATTTACCACTTTGAAAGTCGTTCTCTCAAATGTGAGGCCTCCAATTGCAAAAGGCAAGGAAGCAAATATCATTTTCTTTTGTTGTCCATTGAAAAGTTCATCTACGCTCTCCATCTTTTGTATATATTCCAATGCAAAAACCCTTTCTATAACATGCATTGGAAGTTTCCAGGGTTCAACCGTTGAACTGTAAAACCTTAAGACGGTGTACTCTTCCATGAAGAACCAGTCAACCAATTGAATCTAACTTCCCAGTTAAATGCAATCTTTACAAGACATAGGCAATCTAAGCATTGAAGTGCCTATGATTTTTTGGTAAATAGGTGTCAAAAAGAAGTCTACAAAATGGTTGTATTTTTTATTTGTAGCAGTCATCCTCATCTTATGTGTCCACTCATATATTGGACTTGGAGTCTCTGATTTCTTCTAGATTTTCTCATCAAACTTATAGACCTCAATATCAAGCTTGTTGTTCTCTATCTCAAATATTGGGTGATACTTTCCTAAAAGAAAGTAGCACAAGTAACTTGTGAACCTAAATGTCTTTGTCTTGCATGTAGTTGTACTTTGTTTAATCATTAGTAATTGTTGTTGCATAGATTCAACAATGTGTTGAACAAAATTATATCTTACATCTACCTTCTCAACTAACTGGCCTTGACAATGGATATTATAAATCATTTCAAGAACATTGGCCCCCTCTTCCTTGTTACTATCCAATCTCAGACAAAACAATAACAAAGAAATAGTATTCTAAACCCATGGCACAAAAATATCATACTAATAAGAAGGCTTATGGTCTATGTCCAGTGTAACACTAGTAGAGGACTTTGAGTTTATTAAATCCTTAATAAATGAATCTTGAAAAAATCTTTCGAGTTTTTCATAAGCCTATGCTAGTTTATCCAAGTTAATGCGCTCGTTAAATCTTTCTAGTTTAAACCCTGGCTCTAGGTCTAACAGAGTGAAAAATTCACTGTAAATTATGGATAAAATTTCCTTCTCAATTTTTTAGTTTACAATTGTCTTTTTGTTTTCATCATAATTCTGAGCACATGGTATTACAATTTCAGGGCAAGGGAATAGTTCGGGTACAACAAGGTTTGCTAATCTAGTAACCAGAACAGCTAGTTTATTTGTATGTTCACAAATATTGTTGTTATATTTGTAATAATTTCTCCCCTTCTGTGGATCTTTCCACTTATTAAACAATGAATGTCTAATTCCCATGATTTCAAAATCTCCATGGATAGCAGGATCAAAAATACCGTGACATTCATCAGTGAAACTTGGGGTTTATAGCACTTGCCTGAGTTCTATAATGTGTTTTTTTTCTTTATGCTTGCACTCATACTAGAGGTTTTTGACTTTGTTTTGCCCATGCCTGCTACTGGTCATTACACAAAATTCTTCTTTAGGCCCTATTTAAAATAATTGTAAAGTGTAAACCTAAGACAATTAAAATCAAGATTTCTATTGTTACAAATTACAATGAAAAAAAAAATTAAAAATTAAATACCCAGAATCGAGATTGGATAATTGGTGTTGTCATGTGATACTCAAGTTTCACACTTTCAGTCTTCAAAACACAAAATGGAATTTTGCCAGTCTTTGAAAATTTTAAATTTGAAAACCTATCATATTGGACTCAACTTGGAGAACTTTCAAATTCATACTCTAAAAACATAGAAGGTTAATAGTTAAAAGATAAAATGAAAGTATTAAGTAATTAATGGTTTTAGGTACTTTACTAATAGTATATACAATGTACATGTAAATGACATAAAGAGTATTACACAAAATTCTTCTTCAGACCCTATTTAAAATAATTGTAAAGTGTAAACCTAAAACAATTAAAATCAAGATTTCTATTGTTGCAAATTACAATGAAAAAAAAATTTTAAATTAAATATCTAGAATCAGGATTGGATAATTGGTGTTGTCGTCTAATACTCAAGTTCCACACTTTCAGTCTTCAGAACACAAAATGGAATTTTGCTAGTCTTTGAAAATTTGAAATTTGAAAACTTATCATATCAGACTCAACTTGGAGAACTTTCAACTTCATACTCTGAAAACATAGAAGGTTAATAGTTAAAAGTTAAAACGAAAGTATTAAGTAATTAATGGTTTTAGGTACTTTACTAATAGTATATACAATGTACATGTAAACGACGTAAAGAGTCAAGACTCAATAATGTAGTAATGTAGATAACAATAATAATAATAATAAGTAAAAATTTATTTCATTAATATACATTTGAATAAATTTGTTCATTTTAAATTAATTAATTAATAAAAATCAAACTTAATTATCGATATGATTTTCAGGTCAATTTGTGAAATGCTATCGTTGTTGTCAAGAGTCATCCGAAATTGTGACACTTGTCAAGGACACGTATCATGATTCTGGATGTTTCTTGACAACAATGATAGAGGATCCAAAATTCATCCTGGGTCATTACCATTGGCGTTGATCTACCTTTTACTTAACAATCGCAGCATCATCAAGTCGGAATTAAGTAATAATTTTTTTTAAAGATTAAACATAATTATTAATAAATTAATCAAGTCCTAACACTTTAAACTTAATTGAGCTTTGTAATGACCAGACACATGTCACAATTTTAGATGAATCTAGGCACATGAAAAAACATTCCCCAAATCGGCTCGAAATTTATCTCAGGTTGTTGATCTTTCTTTTAGTCAACGGTCGAGATTTCGAGTAGAATCTTGAAGTACACGTGTCTCAATTTTGGGTTAATTTAATTATTTATACTTTAAAAAATTATATATATATAATATGATTTATAATAATTATTATAATAGTTATAATATAATATAAATAAAGGAGATTTTCTTTTCTATCATAAACTTTTTATTGTAAAGATGATATGAAAAATTCAATGAAGATATATTAAATTTTATAAAATAAAATTGGTGCAAGATATGAAACAAGTGTCATTAGTACTTGCCTTTAGTTTTTATTTAAATCTAATTTAAATTTAATAAATTTATTGTAATATATAAAATATTTTAATTAATAAAAATGTTATATAATTATATTTTTCTATAATGATGTTAATTTAAATTTATATTTTATTCATAAATATAATTATTGATATGTATGTTATATTACATATATCATATGGTTATAATTATATTACATTATATTATATTATAAATAATTATATTATATGTTCTATTATATAATAAATAATTATAATATAAAAATAATAATATTTTTATAATAATAATAATAAATCTTAAAGATTATATAATATAAGCAATATTATTTTTAATTGAATGACAAAAAATATATTATAATTTATAAAAATACATTAATAAAAGATAAAATATAAACCAATACACTTACATTAAATATATATATATATATATATATATATATATATATATATATATATATATATATATATATATATATATTAACGTTAATGAATCATATTGAAAATAAAATATTTAGCTCTTAGCTCTAAGCCTACCATCAAGTACTAATAATAAATTATAATGATAATAATTTAATTTAAATAAAATAATTTAAATTTAAAAATATAATTACAAATGTTATATTTTTATTCATATATATTATTTAGTTTCAAAATTAATATGTAATATAGTTTATTTATCTATAAATTATTAACATATATTGATAATTGTGATAGTTGTTTATAAACATAATTATTAATAATATTAATTGAGTCTTCTAATGAGCGGACACATGTCACGATTCTGGATGAATCTAGGCATATGGAAAAAAATTCTCAAAATCGGTCTGCGATGAAGATTCTAGATCAATCCAAGCATATGGGAAAACATTTCCCAAATCGACCCGAAATTTCTCTCGAGCCATCGATCTTTCTTTTATACAACGGTCAGGATTTTAGGTAGAATCTTCAAGTACACATGTCCTAGTTTCGGGCAAAAATAGACTTTATCTTCAATCTTATAAAATTTGGCCCGAAATAGAGTCGCGGCCATTGAAAAGAATTTACATAGCATATTAATTAATATAGAGGAAAATGTTGAAATAAATATTATTAAAAAAAAAATTATTAATTATTATTATTTTACTTTTAAGCTTGAGCATGTCAAAATCATGATGTTAATTTAATTATTTATATAAAATATTATATATATAATATAATTTATAATTATTATTATTATAATTTTAATATAATATAAATAAAGAATTTTCTTTTTATTATAGAAATGATTTTCTTTTCTATCATAAAAATTTTATTGTAAAGATGATGTGAAAAATTCAATGAAGATATATTAAATTTTATAAAATAAAATTGGTGCAAAATATGAAATAATAATGATAATAGTTTAATGTAAATAAAATAATTACAATTTAAAAATATAATTACAAATGCTATATTTTTATTCATATTTATTATTTAGTTTCAAAATTAAAATGTAATATAGTTTAATTATCTATAAATTATTAAACATATATTGAAAATTGTGATAATTGTTTATAAACTATTCTTCATCATTTAAAAGATTTCATAATGAAAAAAAGTTAGGAATAAGTGACAAGATAGGTATGAAATAAAAATTTGATGCATAAATTATCAAAATTATATTTAACTTTGTTAAGGGTATAATCTTTAGTTTTCCTTGAAATCCGCTCTTAATATCTTATCGCTCCATTTGTTTTAACCAATCAAATAATAGATTAAAGAAAAATAGTTTTAGAAATTACAAAACTTTTAATTGGATAATTTTTGATTAAATAATTTTTTGCTATAAATCATTAATCAAATATATTACATGAAACCATAAAGGAAATTGGGATTGTTGAAACCCTTTTTTTTGTTTCTAAGTTCTAGGTTCTAACTTTATAACTATTAACAATTAATTATTTTTAACAAAGTCACAGACTAACATTTCAACAGTGCATTGAGAATCGAGATGCCAAAAACAAAGTCGTAGACTAACAAGAATAATGATTTGAGAAGCCAAAAATTATTATTTTCATTGATAATATTTTAGACTATACAATGTACATAATATTGATTCATAGCATAGATATTCAAAATAGCTGATTAAATCAGCCTAGTTTTACTATTTCGTAATTTATAAAAAAGGGCAAGGCCCAATCCTAATAAAAATACAGATATCTTAAAAACTTTAAATCATTTTTTTGCCCAAAGGGCAACAAATAATAAAATAGTATTCAGGAAACAGAGAACAGGGAACCAGGGAGGCTAGAAGCATCAGCGGGCTAAGGGGCTGAGGGCTTGAAGCCTTCAATCATAAAGGTCTTCAAGTCCCTCCAAGAAGGAATCTATTAGAGAAGATGATGTCGCTGAACTCATCCAGCCATGTGAGGTCGGTCATGTTGATGTTGTCCAACAACAACCACTTCTGTAGAAAATCTCTTCTGAGTCGCGCCCACTTCCGATGACGATCCAATTGTCATTCATTCATGTTGAGTAGGAAAGGATGCTTATGTATAATGCACCCTATGCCTTCCTCCTAGCACTTGTCTGCTACGTCTGCAAAAGGGATGCCAATGCCTGGCCCTGGTACCTACTTGGCCAATACAAGAATTTGACATCATCTTCTAAAAGCATTTCCTTAAAAATGTTATACAGAAGCATCAAAATGTCTATTTGATTGCCTCCAAGGTTGAGAAAAGATGTGAGGAAGTGGGAGGTAATATCCGTGGACACACGGTACCTCTTATCGTTTCTCAAGAATTCATGACCGAGGACCATGAATATAGCATGGAAGATAAAAGGACTTCGGGCATCTGGCTTGTAAACCATGGTAATGACATCATCAAGAATCTTGTCCAAAAAGGGCTTTTGCAGAGCCATTGTAGTGCATTTCAAGCAAATTGGCGTATCCATGACTAAGATTCAAGAAACTCTACAAAGTGCAACTACAAACTGAATTTAGATTGAAGAATATGAGAAATGATAATGAAAGAGGATTTGAAGAGGCTATTTAATGGCAGTTGCATTAAATTCTTTGGTGTTTGCGATCTTTCATATATATTTTTTTCATATTCCTATTAATTTTCAAGTGTGTGAAACATCAAAATATACTGGCATTAATGTCGGACAGTCAATAGTGCTTGACATTGAGTAATAACTTCCATGCAAACCTTTCCACATGTCTCCATTCTAGAGAATTTCATGCGACTCCAAGTCTTTTCAAGCGAGTGGCCCCAAAATGTATCTTTTGTCATTGATCTCTAATTAATCAATGGTCAATAAAACTATTGTATTTACTATTAACAATATGAAAGTGATGGTAGCCGACTTAGTAATAGTGACACTAACATAATGACATTATGACATTATTAATAATAGTCCTAAGAAAGTACACAAGTTGAAACTTCAAGCGACTACTCAGCAGTCAGTACAGTCACTAGCCAATACATGTACAAATTTTTCTTTCAAATTAAACAATTTTTCAGTTTACCACTGAAGATTAGCCAAAACCATTATTATTCATTTTTCTACAAAACAAGTAATTCACCTATGACATTATTAATTCATTTTTGGCAAGGGGAAAAATAGCCATCATTTATTTATCTATCAGTAAGAAAAAAACATTTATTTGCCGCATTTAAAATGATTTTTGCTAGGGAAAGAAAAAAATCACCAACATATAATATTTTATTTCCCTACATGGAGCAAAAAAATCACCCTCAACATTAAAAATTTCCTGCCCACAAACTGTTAGATTCGCCAGCATTTTAGGTTTTTTTTTTCGGGAGGGGTTTTTTAAAGTTATCCCTTCTTACAATCTTGTGTTCAAAGTTAAAATATATTTTATTTAGATATTAGAAGGGATCAACTGAAACTCATGTACATTCGTAGCTATGGAAGTTCTGAGTCAATATTTGAAATCACCTCGAATGTTTGAAGTGTTAGGAAATCTAGTTATACCTCTTCTACTCTCTAGTTAGGAGCATACCCCAAAATCTAAAACAAATTCATTGCAAACCTTTGCACCAAATGGGAGTTGTACCTTTCAATTCAAGGGTCTCTAATAGATTACTAAATTGTCCCATTCTGACATTAACAGTCTTTTTTTCCATCACTATTGGGCACACTAAGAGTCAAGGTACAAACCATGAAAATAAGGAAGACAATTTATTAACCAATAGTTTTTGGTGACTCTACTAGGGATCTACTTTGTAGAAACTCTAAATCATATCTTTCCCAATATCGAAAGATAAAATGATGTGTATGTTCCTTAATATCTAAGTTTCTTTCATAAGTATTTTTGTGGATTTATTGAAGTAACTTCTAAATTCCATCGTGGTTCGCACTTACATTTGTTGAGTCATGTTTGTTAACCCATGACAAAAAATGGTGTTGCCTCATGAAGATCAAATCCTAGTAATTCAGCCCAACCTTGGCTTCTAAGATGAACAAGATGGTATAATAAACTAGTTCAATACACTCACCTAGAGAAATAGAAAACCCCTTGACAAGTACAAAAGAGTTCACTTTGCATTAGAAAGAGAAGAGCCAATGTTGAATATTGGGAAGGTGTGTTGCAGCAAAGAAGATTGAGACAAGTACACCCATTGTTAATACAATCATCACCCTAGATCCCAAGCATACCAGGATTGTTTGTGATAGAGGGAAAATTGATTTAGTATTTAAAGAGATAAAGAAAGTTGACTTCCCAATATTAGAAGATCCTCTAAGAAGAGGGAGAGCCTGCTCATGGTACCTAGTGTTTCAAGGTATCCATGGACCTCTTTTTCTGCCACCCCATCTTGTTTCCTAGAGATGCATTCATTCCTCTTCCCCTCCTATCTTTCACACTCAAATTTTGTCATTGTGTAATGCTCCCACCTTACACAAAGTCTTATCCTTAACTGTCATCACCTTTCAGCCAAGTCCATTAATCCTTCCTGCATCAATGGTTGTGCCTTGGGGAAATGTTATTGGTCCCCCACGACTTGCTACTAACAATGACTTACCAAGGGCTTCCCAAAAGAACTTCCCCAAGTTCAATGGTGATGGGAAGGTCTCTACAAATGAGCACATTGATGCCTTCTTTACAGCAAGTAGCATTGTTTGTCCTCAACACAAAGATGTAGCTATAAGAATATTCATAGAGACTAGTTGAAAATGTAGTTGACTGGTTCCAACATCTTCCTATGGGATGCATAACAACTTGGGACAACATGCAGAATCAATTTAAGGTAAGCTATAAAAGAACAGAAGATGAACATGCTTTTTTGTCTCAACTCACTCAAATTAAGAAGAAACCTAGTATCCCTATGAGAGACTTTGTTTCAAGGTTCAACAAGTTGGCCAACTAGATTCCTATTGCGAGTAGGCCAACAACACATAATCAGAAGATTTTCTTCATTGGTTCCATACCTCTAGTTATAAGCTTCCAAATCAAAAGAGAGCATGTGCCTAATCTCCAAGTTGCTTAGAATTTGGTGATAGAATTAGAAGATGATTTGATAGCATCCAAATAGTGGAAGAGAGAGCTTCAAATTAGAACTTCAACAAATTATGTTGTTGGTATAGCCAATAACCACAGGAAGTAATGCTCCAAAAATTATCAAATGAGATGATTGCCATGAAAAGGAAAATGGTTTAAATAGTTCCTTCATTCCAGGAACCTTACTAGGATGTTTCCAGAAGGCAACATGAAGGGAAACCCTTAGATTTAATACCTACTCAACAAAAGATTGCCATAAAGGTAGCTCCTAATAAGAAAACCATGTGCATATTCCACTTAAGAGAGAATCACAATGGTAACTCTTGTTTGAAAATTAACAAATACAAATAGCTCAATACAAGTAATGAGCTAACAGTAGAATATCCCAAAAGTGAAGATGATTCTGCACCCCCAAGTGACTCTAGAACATTTTTCTTGGAGTATGAATTAGATTCAGAGATAGGAGGTGATTATTTTGCCACCTTGGATGGAGTGCAAATGACTGTAGTGAAAAAAATTCAAAGGGATAAAAATATGGCAAGCTCAATTCCCATCTAAAACAATGCTTTTGCTTCTTCACCAGCCATGGCCGGTACATCTACCCCCTCTACTTGGAGGAGAGAACAATTGAAAAATAGAGCCAAGTGATAAGTCTCACCCCTCATTTGATATCATCCAATATTACAAAAATGCTCATATTCAAGTTTCTCCCCTAGATTACTTGAAAACTCACCTTGCCAAATTGCAAAATCTAGTAGATTATTGCAAAGGTGAAGTCAGTGATAAATCTCATCTTAATTTCAATACTACCATCAATGATGAGCAACCTCATTCCAGTATTGGTCCCCCTATTGATGAAGAACTAGTCCTACCCATGTTATTCAAATAAGGTGAGTCTTCGATCCTAGCTACCTCTCCTAGCCAAAATCCTAATCCATTCTATGTCTCATTATATGTAAATGGTCACCAGTTGAGTAATTGCATAATCAAATCAGGGGCCTCAGATAATGTTATACCTTCTACTATTGTCTATGCCTTAGGCTTACCTTTAACTAATACCTTTGGACATTTTTACTCCATTGAAGCAAAACAATTTCCCCTATTAGGTCAAGTGAAGGATGTCTAAGTGGCCTTAGTCACAAACCCAGCAAAGAGAATGAAATTGACCATCCTTGTGGTTGACATCCCTGCCAGTTATGGTATATTGTTTAGTAGGAGATTTTGAAGGGATATGGGAGGAAAAATTGAACTAGATTGGTCTCATGATATTATCCATGTTGGTAATAAAAAGATCAAGCTAGAACCTGAGGAGAAAGCTAAATTTACTATGATGAAATCAAATGATCCTGATGTGGTATTCAAAACACACGCCCCATTCCTCGCTAGGAATGGGGACCCCCTAATTTTTTTCAACTCCTGAACGCTCAATTCGAGAATCAGGAGAAAGAAATTTCTTTAAAGTTGCATCAAAAAAAAAAGGAAAAAAAAACTCCCCTCTCCCGTGCACGTGCATTGAGGCGCGGCACGCTTTACATTTTTCAAGAGGGAGAGAGAGGGTTATAAAACCCTCCCTCCCCCTTTGTTTCATTCATTTCTCATGGGAGAGCAAGGAGGGAGAGGTAAGAACACCTCCCCCTTTTCTTGGTTTTTCGTGCCCTTTTGGGCGCTCACACTACAACTGTGTAGTGTGCTTGTGCGCAGTGCCCTTTTGGGAATGGGCATTGCGCCTAGGCGGTGCACTGCTGCGGTGTGTGGCATTGCACATGCGATGCTGCAAGTGACATCCTTTTTGGGTGCCCACACAGCACCTCTACCTTCGCATCGCTGCTCGCGACACCCACGCTAGTGCCCTTGCGGCACTGGGTGCAATGCCTGCACGGCCCCCTTTGGGGCACTTGCGCTTGCGCCCTCGAGGCGATGCATGTAGCACTCGCGCAACCCTCTTTGGGGTGCTAACATGGTGCATGTGCACGCACACAGTGCTGGACAGCACGCACGCGACACCTATATCCGCAGCTGCGCTCGCCTTAGCACTGCGCTTTTGCAGTACACTCACTCCTGCATGTTAATGCTTGCACCCACGCCTCGGCGCCCATGTCCGTCGTTCAAACATTTTTTTTAAAAAAATATTTTTCTTTGCAAAAAGGTGTTAAAATAATTTGAAAAAAAAAATTTATTTTTAAAAAAAAAAATTTAAATTTTTTTTTAAAAAAAAACATTAAAATTTTTTTAAAACAAATAAGTCCCTAAGGGGGACATTTTTTTTCTCTTACGTTTTTTTTTTTTTTTAAAAATATTTTTCGCTATCCAATGCTTGATCATGTTTTCTTTTTCCTATGATGCGCAGGTAATATAATCAAATGGCATCCACATTCGGATCGGCAGCAAAATAATTGTTTACAAGTTCCAAGGCGTAACCCCAAAATCATGGTTACACAATGAATACGCTGAGACCAAAGACACAGACCTCGGACACACAAACTTGGGAGAGTTTTTGAGAGTTTGTAATAGTCCGACTGAAAGGTCATCCTTGAGGTCTACCCTAATCTGTTCTAGATTAGTAAATGCAGCATCACATCCCGAGACTGTGCAGTCAGTTGAATTGATTATGACCCTATCTCGGCATTTTGTTCCTGATGAAAGGGTGGTAAATAGCATCACTCGGGAAGTGGTCTTGGATTTGCAACCTAATAACATCGAGAGGGTTTTCCATCTACCTAGAGCTGATCAATTCATTAGACTTTCATATGAAGTAGCTGAGAGGTGGCATAAAGATCATTACCAGGAGGCCATCGACATCATATATTCCTTATACTTCATTGAGAAGCCACCTCGGGGAAAGACAATTAGCAAAGTGGATATGACTCAAGGATACATGAAGGATGACATTGGATATTCAATCATTCTCCTGAGCATAGTCATGGGTTTGCCTATAGTGGGTCATCTCACTCCATTCATGGTCAACTTCATTGAGACTATTAGACATGCAAAGATGCCACTAGATTGGGCCACCACACTTAGCGAGAACTTGTGTGATTAGTTGCAGATGGTAAAGCACAAGAAGAAGTTCTACATGACTTCTTATGTGGTGTATCTACTTGTAGTAAGGGCAACCAACTATCCTAGGTTGTACAAAAAGGGCAGTATGCAAGACCCTAATGCATGGCCATATATAGTTTATCCCCAGTTGGTGAAGAAGAAGCTATCACCGCAGAGCAAGGAGTACAGAGTTGTAAATGATGCTTTCATCTTTTCCATCATTTGATTTATCAAGGGAGATTATGGGAAGAGATTGTCTAATGAAGCCAAGGCATAGATCACAACTCTCTGAGCATATTTCATCTAGTTTCGGCATTCACATACATTCGAGTGGGTGGTGCATCTATCAATCTGAAGAAGCTCCTGAGGTACCCAAGTGACAAGTTGGTCATAATGGAAATATCCAGGCAGATTGAGTTAGCTTACGAGAGGATTAAAAGATAGTGAAGACCTTGCTAGGATTGGCCATTAGTTATAGGAGAATATAAGGTGAAGAGGAAGTAGGATATCTCGACTTTCAAATGGGAATGGGAGAACTATCCCCTAGAAGAATATAATTCTCCTCGACCATATTTTGACAATGTTGGTAAAGTGGTAAACTTGGCAAGGAAAGACTTCTATCATGAGGATTCCATTAAAGATCATTGGATGAATGTCATAGATGACTACAATGTCCACATCAAAGGCTATTGTAGGATGACTTTGTATTTAGTAGAGATGACTCTCCATTTGACTATCCCTCATGAGATAAGGCTATAGGACTCACAGGAGCTATTGGATCAACTATTCAATGCAGATAAAGTTGGTGAGATACCCATTCTGAATGCAAAAGTTGATAGAGAGGAAGGAGATGATATTAATCATCGAGTGAGACGTGTCATTCAAATTACAAAGAGTTGGATCAAGAAACCATTTCCACTTGATCCAATTTTAGATACAATGATCTTCCATGCACATGCTTGCCTAGAAAGGGGTAAGGGAAGGAAATTCATAGTTCCTATCTTTGCGATCCAGTCTCCTATCAGGCCTAAAATAGTCTACAAGCTTGATCATCCTATGGGATACTACAACCCTTCAGAGAGGAAGGGAAAAAGGAAGACAGCCTCTCTGTGGAGGTTTCAGGTAGAGCATGTTCAAGAATAGGTCCCTTCCCAGCAACAGGATTCAAGTCCCCAAGAACCCCAGGATGGTGGAGCTTCTCATATCCAGGTTGAATTTCCATTGCCTCTTGTTTTGTCAAGTCAACAAGAAGAGGAAGAAATTCTAGAGACATCCATTCCTCTAGTGCATGAAGAGCCTGCTTCTCCTATGGTTCCACAGAAACAAAAGAGGATCAAGGTTAGAATGAACAAGAGGCAAAGAGTTCGTAAAAGATTAGTGCCTAATCTATCTATTCCTGGGACCATTCCAGAGGAAGAATTAGATGAGGGGGAAATGGAATTAGATGAAGAGGAGGAGCAAGTGCCTCTACAAAGGAAAACTTAGCTAGCAAAAGCCATAGAATTGGAAAGAAGGAAAAGTGCCACAAATACCCCGCCATCCACCCAAGCTGAAATAGTAGAACTCTCTTCTTCGAAAGATGAAGTACAGTGATGGGTGAATGAGCAAAGGGAGCAAGGTGATCATGTTCTCTCCATCCTAGATTTTGATTTCATGCCTATGGGTACAGAGTTAGTTGGAGATAAGATAAAAGATACCCCTACAGGTGAACTTCAATGGCAAGATTGGACACAAATGCCACTCGAGACACAAGGTCCTCATCTCACTCCTCCATCTTCACCTCAAGTCATGATGGTAGATAAGGGTTTAGTAACACCTCCACCTCTGAGTTCAAAAGAAGAACATGTTCAAAAGGAACTGTTATTACAAGGGCAACCAGAACCAAGGGTTACTGATGAGCCATCAAAAGAGGCACAGATAGTTGAATGTGTACAACAACCTTCTCAGGAAGTTGAGGATCAAACTATAGGATCTACAAAAATTGAGACTATAGAAGAAGAATCCTCACAACAGGAGACTCCAAGAAAGAGTGATAAAGGGAAGGAGGTAGTTGAACACATCCCTTCATCATCTAGAGTCAAGGCTATAGAAAGACATATCCCAAGATGGTTTCAAAAGGAAATAATGAGAAGTACCAAGCATCAATTTTGTGCTTCAAAGGATGATATTTGTGACATTGCAGAGATTTTAAACAAGCCTGAATCTCCATTACATGATGCAACACCATTTGCATTCGTCACTAATACATGAAACTAGGATTTATTTGCACAAGTGGCTCACCCTCCGAAAGGTATAGATGCAAAATTTGTTAGTCTTGAGGACTATGAAGTGAAAGATATTATGTTAGGAAAGCCTACACGGGATACATCCCGACAGATGATGACTATGGGAGTGAAGGAGGTTCTCAGCCATATGGAATAGGATGAGATTGAAATCAGAATACTTCAAAGGCAAGTTGAGATCTTAAAGGGATATCTAGCTAAAGTTATTGGTCCTCTTGATCATGAACACCCTGAGGAGACTTTGAATACCATTCTTAGAGAAGGGGAAGGTGTACAACTCAATCCATTTTTGAGATCTTGTCAGGATTGGCAAGACAACCTTGAGGATAAGGGTGTCACTATAATCACATAAAGTTTGAAGTTATTGCATGCTATGCAAGAGAATGTTGATAAGATCGTGGCAATTTTGAGGTAGGACTTCAGTATCATGGATGAGGTATAGGCATGGAGCAAGGATTTACAAACTCTACAAGCCATAAAATGGAAAAGGTGTCTCATTCTGATTGATGTATATACCGAAGAGGAGTTAGACATGATAGATAATTGGATAGAAAAGATTGCAGATGGATATAAAGTGATGGAAACATTGCATGATGAGATACATAGGCTCAAGGACCAAGCCTGAGAGCGAATTTTGGAAGTAGAAAAGTTGTACAGTGATGCATGCTTGGACATTTTTGAAGATGAAGAATGAGAGAAGCTATTGCCAGTTGAGGTAATTGTGGAAAATTTTAGAAAGACTTTGGAGGAAGCATCCAGTGATGAAGACATCAGACAAGCCTTCAGGACAGAGGAAGCACTATTAGAGTTGGACACCAAACTCAAAGATTTTGTAGAGACTCGAATTGAGGCGGACAACTATAGACAGAAGGTCAAGGACAAGTATGAGGCTTTGGATATTCTATATGTTGCTAAGATTATTGAGATGATAGAGAAATTCAAGGGAAAACATCCAAACATAGCTTTGGGATGAAGATGAACAAAACCCAGATGCTAGAATTTCAATTTTGACACTTAGTAAAATTTTGAGATTTTGACCTAGTCGAGGTCCGCAGCTCCATAGCTTTGCAGGTCCGCAGCTTCATAGGTTTGTAGCTCCGCAATTCAGAGGTGTGATGATAGTTAACTACCAATTCCAAAAATAGAGCTTTCCATGCAACGAGAATGTATTCTGATGGCAAGTTAACTTCGACACATGCCTAGTGAAGGGGCACCTTCTATTTTTGGTGTCTCCGTGCACTTCCACCTCAACTAATGACTTCCTCCTACTTTCTCTCTCATATTTTCTTTGTTTTTGACATGTAAAGGGCTCATGCATCCAATTAATAAATAAAATATGGATGGAGTCCCTCTAAGCACCAGTTAGATTGTTAATTTGTATATATTTAGTTCGTTTTAATATTTTAAAAGCATTTTATTGCATGAGGATATCTCTCACTCTCAACACAAATTGAGGAGATGATTTCTTATAAATACCCCATTGTAAAATGTAAGAATCCCCACCATTATTATGCAATAAAATTATGCTTTTGGTGCTCAAATTTGGAGTGTAGTTATTCTTGCCTGAATGTGTCATTGTTTTGTGAATTTTATTCATGAGATTGTGATTGAGCCAAAGGTTTATTGCATTGTTTCTGGTTGTGTGATCTTTTAGTTCTGGTGTTTGCTACAGATATATGAATTTTGTTGACATAACGAGCTTCAGAAGAGATCACCCAATTGTGTCTACATAGTTTTTTGTCTCACATGAGCGCACTTTTGATGGCCTTGCGATTTGATAAAGAGTGAAACATCATTTGATTTGTTAAAGATTCTTACCGATGATTGCATCAGTGGATTCTAAGAAGTGTTGCTCCTATTTTCATTGGTTTCCTACCAATTTCTTCAAAGGTTTAACTCGTAGCATGTTATGTTCTATAGCTTATGTCTATTTAGGAATTTCAATTTCAAGTCATTTGATTTCATGTTATTTTGCTTTCAATTTTGTTATTTGCTTTTCTAACCCCTTGATAGAATAGGAACTCATTTTAGTTGCATGCATTAAAAAATAGAAAATACAAAAAATATTATTCTTTTTGGTGTGATATTTTGAGATAGCGAACTGATTTACTTCAATTCTGAGATAAAAGAGTTCTTAGAACTAGTAAAAGCCTCTTTGTGAACACTCACATTTATCTTCTACTGAGCAAATTTTGGCACGTCGCAAGACAAATACTGAACCTTGGAGTGGATCCTTAAAAAGATTTTCTTTTCAAGAGAGGAATTATGCAATGGATTCCTATTGTTGACCTTGTGTAAAATGAATGCCCAACAGATCCCAAAGTCTAAATCTTATATCAAGAGATGAAGTTTGGGAATTACATGATGTTTGTTGACTTCAATAATTTAGAGGAAGAGCCTAAATCTCCTAATGATCAAAAGATCTGGACCATAGAGTTCGATGGCAGTTGTGCAACTATCAGATCTAGAGCAAGTGTGGTGCTCATTTCACTTGATGGAGATTGACACAACTTGCCTACAAGTTGCAATTTAAGAACACAAATAACACTATAGAGTATGAAGTGTTACTATTGGGTATTACTAGTACAAAAAAAGAAGTGTGAAAATCCTGAAAGCTGAAGGGGGTGAAGAACTCATACTCAATAAATTTTGAAGTCAGTATACTGTGAAAAATACAAGACTTTGAAACTACAAGAACAAAGTCTAGGATGAAATTGAAGATCTAGATGTCTTTTCCATACAAGTTGTTCCAAGGGAACAGAATGCAAGGGAAAATATGTTATCTGCCTACTCTTCTCTTCTGCTTCCCCATCTTGAATTCAAAGATAATCAATATAAGGTTGAAGCCCTCTTTAGACCTAATGTACCAAACAATGTTGAATCATGGAAATTCTTCACTAGTGATAAACAAATTCAATGCTTCCTTGAACGAGTTGAGCCTTTCAAAGACAAATACTTGCAAGGAAGTGAGAGTTCCTAGCGAGATTTTTCCCTGATAGCAAGAAATATTTGGAGCTTGGTGCTCAACAACTTAAAGGTAACAAAATTCCCAAACACCTAATCTCTTGAGAAAATTTGTTTAATATACATGATGCATATATCAGAAGAGAAAGAGGTAGGAAAGGTGGAACTTCTAGAGATATTGAGGGATTGAACATTGTATATGAGAAATGTTAGTATGCTAATAGAAACCAAATTTAAATAAAGCTTCTACAAACTAAACAAAATTCATAAACTTCAAGATAGACTAAGATGAGCTCTCAATTGAGAATATGAGCCATTAATGTACTCTCTCAATAAGAAGCTCTCTTGTTGAGTGGCTTTGTCTAAATAGATAGGATGTATGCTCAAGCTTATGCTTCAAAAATGGCTTCAAATGGAGTTGGAATTTGGGTGTGAGTGTATGGTTTTGATGTAAAATGGCATTATGACTTTACTTCATAGATTGTGTTATTTTTCAAAGGGGAAGGTTCCAATTTATAGGCAAGAGGCTTGAGGGATTGAGGGCTAAGATGCAAGGATGGGAAAAAGCTCATGGAGGGCTCAGATTGCATGAGAAGAGAGCACATGGATTGTGCTTCCTTACAGCCAATCAGGGAGTGACACATGTCAAAGGGTGAGAGGATGGAGGAAAGGGGAAGGATGAGTCAACAAAGGAGGCTCAAGGGATAAAATCTTCATAAAGACCCTCATAATGACTTGTAAGAGCAATAAAAGGGCTTGGAAGAGCCATTTATGGCCTAGTGGACTTCATAAAGTTTTATGGTTGAGATATTTTGAGGGAGATGAGAGCAATTTCGACTTGGGCTTGATTAGGAGGGTTTTAAGCTTGCTTAGGATTGTGCAAATGATTAGAGGATGGATTAGGATGATTTAGGATTAGCTTAGGGATAGGCAAGTGGATGGCATTTAATGAGGGTGGGTGAAGGAGGAGATATTTGTTAACTTTGGCTTGGGTTAGTAAGTCTTAACCCATGTTTAGGGAATGTGACAAGGTTAGGAGGGAATTAGGATTAGGTTTAAAGACATCTTCTAGAAGAGTCTAGACTTTGGATGAGAATAAAGACTTTCTAGAATAGTCTAGAATTTCTTAGGATGAGGATGAAGACTTTCTAGAAGAGTCTAGAACTTCTTAGGATGAGGATAAATTAGATTTTTAGGAAATAAATAAAGTTTTATTTATTTCAAGAGTTTGGGTTGAGGAGATATTTATTAAAACTTTTTTAATAAACATGAGGATTAATATTTAATCTTAATTAAATATTTTGAGTTGGGATTAGGGGTAGGAAATGATGGGATTAACCTTTAATCAAAATTAAAGAAAGATTAGAAAATTTTGGAAGAGGTTAGTGGTCTTAAGGAAATTGGCCAAGTTGTGGGCAAAAAATAAATTTTTTATTTATTTTGGGTTTTTTGGTCAATTTATTAATTAAATAATTAATAAATAAGGAAATAATGTTTAAATAAGATTTAAACATTTTGGGAGGGATTCCTTAATTAAATATTTTTAATTAAGATAAACGGATTTAATGGCATAAAAATTAATTAATTAATTAATTAATAAATGATGATGTCATCAGGAATTTTTCAGAAAATAAAAATACTTTATTTTCTAAAGGTTTTTAGGTGCCTACATTTTGCCCCTCTTTGATGTGATGCCGCAAGTGGCATGGCATCAAAGATAAGAAAATAAGATGCCCAAGGCTAGAGCAGAAGAGGAGAGAATGCACTGTGAGATGCCCCCTCAAGAAGGTAGCGAGGAGAGAAAGCAAGGCTCGATGGCTTCTTGAAAAGTACAAGAATCTCGGATGAGCAAGGAAACTCAGATTGGCAAAGAGAAGGGGCTGAATTAGCTCAAACTCTCACTATGGGAGAATGATAAAGGACAAGCAGATGCACAAGAGGAAGCAACCTTAAGACTTTAGGGAAGGTGGAGGATGAAGGAGCAGAGTGCTATAAAAGGAATCCAGGATGGGGAGATGGATGAGGGGATTAAAAAGCTAATGCAACAGGATTTCAAAGAGTCAGATTGGTAGAAGATGGGTTTCGGAGATCCCTAGGACTAGGATCGTGGATCTCGAAAGATGAGGCTTGCTGGATTGATTTGGATTGGTGGAACCCTAAGACTAGGATTGTGGATCCCTAAAGCTAAAGGTGAGGAGTGATTCAAAGAGATACTGATGCATAAGTTGGGGTAGGAGAGATGGATGTTGGATATGGATGGGGGATAATGGAGATGAAGGAAAACCATTGAAGCTTTTTGAGCAGGGGGGTACTTCAAAGAGAAGTACCACCATGTAGTTGAGCACTAGATTTGCTATAGGACTGTTGGTTAATTGCCAAGGTTACCAAGAACATCAAGGCATTTTCACCAACTGTCCAGAGGATTGACAAACTGACTCAAAACAAACACGCAAGGATTTCTCCAGTATCACACATGAATCCCAGAGGAAGCAGTGTGGAAATGACACTGGGTAACCCACAAGTAGAAAAGAAAATAAGCAAAAGACATGATCAAGACCTTACGCTCTGATTGCCCCATTCGCAATATACCATGATATGGAAGATCGTGGCAACCTTGAGGAGGGAACAAGGAGATTGCTTGGAAAATATATTTCAAGACCCAACAGGGAAGAGTCCAAATCAAAAGAAAGTGAAAATCCAAAAGAGAACCGTTTGCCAATGAGATGGGTAGGACGAGGTACTAACGGACCAAGATCAGACATGAGGAAAGCTATATCCTGCAAGGACCTATCGGAGAGCACCTAAGCTGGTGAATTTGGATGAGTGATGCGTCTAGCAATCTAAACTAAGAAAGATAACACTTTGGTAACAGGAAATCTAGCTAAAGGATGCATTGGAATAGCTAACCAAGATGTGCGATGGGTGCAAGATGCTGATCAAGGATGAACTAACACGAATGTTGGATAGATACAATGGTACTAAGCTAAAGAGGATGTACAAGTTGATGGACCAAGATATGTTACAAATGTACAAGTTTGTTCATGTTTTAGTTTTTGTGAGATGGAAATGTTTGTGAAAGATGGGATGTCTATAATAGGTGATAGGTGGATAGGTAGATGGTTTGCGAAAAGCTTAAGTGAAAATGGGGTTGTGTGTGTGCACGTGATAGTATACAAGCTAGGATACAAGATTATTTACAGGCTAGAATATGGTACAAACTTTGGACAAGATTTGGATATACAAGGTATGGCACAAGATTTACAAGGTATAATACAAGCATTGGTACAAGATTTTACAAGCTAAGGTACAAGATTTTACAAGCTGTACAGGAGGTATTTACAAGCTCCATTAGATTTTGGATATTTGGTTGGAACACCAAGGGAACAAACAGGTGTTTTATGGGATGGTGGGTGAATGGATGAGGGATAGGATAGTGATAGATAATGGATTAGTCTTAGTACACAAGGTGCCTGAATTACCAGGTTTTTGCCAAGGTACCTATCCAAGGTGCTTGAATTGCCAAGTTTTCACCATTGGACGCTTATTTCTCTTTACTATTTTTTTTCTTTTGTATTTTTCAAAAGCTGGGTATACCAAGGATCTTCAAGCATAGAACTTCTTGAGATGAATGATATTAGTAGGATCATTCAAGAGTTATCCTTCCAGTGTACATAGTTGATAGGCTCCGGAGCCAAAGCAGTGACAACATAAGGACCAAGTCATGTAGGTTCAAACTTGCCTTTCTTTTTTCAATCTGCTTGGACTTTCATGTTTTCTTTGAGAACCATGTCACCTGGCTGAAAGTGTCATGGAAGCACCTTCTTGTTGAAATTCCTTTTGAGACAAGTTTGATAGACTGTGAGATGATCATAGGCTTGTTGTCACTTCTCATCTAAGAGATCTAGCTGGGTGAGCCGAGCTACTCTGTATTCTTCATCTAATATTTGCCCTTGCAAAGATATGCGCAAGGAGGCGAGTTCAACCTCTATAGGTAGTACCACTTCGGCACCATAGACTAGGGAGTATGGAGTTGTGCCTGTGGATGTACGGAAGGAAGTTCGATAGGCCCATAGGGCTGGATTTATTTGTAGGTGCCAATCACGGCCGGAATCATTAACAACTTTCTTTAGGATTTTGAGGAGGGTTTTGTTAGTTGCCTCTGCCTGGTCGTTACCTTATGGGAAATATGGGCTAGAAAAGCGATGATGGATGCGGAGGGAAGTGCATAATTCTTCCATGTTGAGATTTTCAAAGTTACCGCCGTGGTCGTTGAAGATGGTGGATGGGATGCCAAAGCGGCAAACAATGTGGTACAAGATGAACTTGGAGACCTGAACTCCTGTAGCTGAGACTAGGGGGACTGCTTCCACCCATTTAGTGAAATAGTTTGTAGTTGTTATTATCCATTTATGTCCATCAGATGAGAGGGGTGTGATAGCTCCAACTAGATCAAGGCCCCAACAAGCGAAAGGCCAAGGTGGTGCAATAGGTTGTAGATCTTGTGCTGGAGCGTGCACAAGATTTGCATGCTGCTGACATGGGAGACACTTCCTGACAAAGTCACAGGAGTCTTCTTCAATGGTAGGCCAATAGTAGCCTGCTCTAAGGATTTGTCACGCTAGGAAAATACCACTCGTGTGGGCATCGCAAAGTCCAGAGTGTACTTCCTTTAACACCATCGCGGCCTTGTTTTGGTCTAAACATTGAGAGAGAGTATCATGATAACCTCGATGATATAGGGTATTGGCTATGATAACATAGTGGGATAATTTTCGGATGAGGTTCTGGCGTTGGGTACATGTGAGGTGAGGGGATATGATACCATCGTTAAGGTAAGCGTGAATCTCATGGTACCAAGGGGATTGGGGACCAACCAAGATACAAACACGGTTTGAATCCTCATTCGCATAGGCGGGTGTGAGGAGCTGCTCCACTAAAAACTCATACTGTGTAGCTTCTTGGGGAATTTCCAAGAGCGAGCCTATAGTAGCCATAGCATCTGCTGCTTTGTTCTGTATTCGAGGCACTTGTGTAAACTGAAGCCTTGTAAAATGTTGGGTTAGCTGATCAACTAGCTCTTTGTAGGGTAATAGCTTTTCATCTTTGGTTTGATATTCATTTAGGGCTTGCTTGATGATGAGCTGAGAATCGCCAAATATTTGTAGCTCAACAATATTCCATTTTGTAGCTATCTTTAATCCTGCTATGATGCCTCATATTCAGCTATATTGTTGGTGCTAGGGAATTGTAGCTTGAAGGCTTTTGGAATGTAATCTCCTTGAGGTGTGACCAACAATATTCCTGCCCCTGATCCATGAGATGTGTATGAGCCATCAAAATAAAGTTTCCATGGGGGTTGTTCTTCAATTAGACAGATATGCTCATCTGGAAATTTTGTGATCAACGGATAAGCATCTATTAGAGGTGCATCAGCTAGGTGATCTGCTATAGCTTGCCCTTTGATTGCCTTTTTGTCCACATACTGGATGTCAAATTCGCTAAGGAGCATAACCCATTTGGCCAAACGGCCTGTAAGTGTTGTTCTGGAGAGCATATACTTGAGAGGGTCAATCTTGGAGACTAGTTGGATGGTATGACTTAGCATGTAATGGCAAAGCTTTTGAGTTGAGAAAACAACTACCAAACAAGCTTTTTCCATAGGAGTGTAATTGAGTTCATAACCAACTAGGGTTCTACTGATGTAGTAGATGGCTCTTTCTCTGCTATAGTCATCGAGCTGTGCTAGAAGTGCCCCTAGAGTAGTAGGTGTTGTTGATATGTACAAAATCAGGGGACGACTAGGAACTGGTGGAACCAAGATAGGGGGATTGATGAGATACTGCTTGAGATGGTCGAAGCTGCACTGACATAAAGGATCCCACTTGAAGTTCTCATCCTTCTTTAGTAAATGTGAAAATGGTGTACACTTATCTGCAAGCTGGGAGATGAAGCGCCAAAAAGATTGAAGCTTTCCCTAAAGAGAATGAAGTTGTCGTAGTGTCTAGGGAGGAGGCATGTCTAAGATAGCCTTGACCTTCTTGGGGTCGATCTCTATACCTCATTTAGAAACTATAAAGCCTAGAAGCTTGCCAGATGTGACCCCAAAGACACATTTCTTGGGATTCAGCATGAGATGATATTTGGCTAACCTATCAAAGACTTTCTCCAGGTCAGCAAGATGATCCATGAAGGTATGAGACTTGACCAAGATATCATCCACATAATCCTCCAAAATGCTATGGATGAGATCATGAAAAATGGCTGTCATAGCTCTTTGATAGGTAGCCCCAGCATTCTTTAGGCCAAAAGGCATCATGTTGTAGCAAAAGGTTCCCCAAGGGGTAGTGAATGTTGTCTTATGCTGATCCTCTTCTGCACTCTTGATTTGATTATACCCAGAAAATCCATCCATGAGGGATAAAATTTCATGTCCATCTATAAGATCTACAATCATATCTATATTGGGCAAGGGAAAATCATCTTTTGGACAAGCTTTGTTAAGATCTCTAAAATTAGTGCAGATTCTAATGTCACCAGAAGGCTTAGTGACGGGGACCATGTTGGAGATCCACTCTGAATAGTCGATAGGTTGGATAACCTTAGCAGCTAACATTCTTTCTAACTCAGCTTTGACCAGTAATGCCACCTTGGGGTTCATTTTTCTAAGCTTTTGTCTGACGGGCTTGATCTATGGATTGACTGCAAGATGATGAACTACAAGCTTTGGATCAAGCCCTGGCATGTCCTGATATGAACATGCAAATCGGCCAATGTTCTCTCTTAAGACCTCAAAGAGGAGATCAGCTTGGTCTTGTGATAGGGATGCAGCAATGTGAACAAGCCTAGGGATCTCTGAAGAACCGATGTTGACTTCCCTAATATCCTCAATTAGAATAGAAGATATCTCTGATCGATTATCTTGAGGAGGCAATGCTAAATCCTCATGTTCTGCTTGTGGCTCTGGATGTTCTTGCTGAGGGGTTCTCTTCACTGCCTTAGCTAGTCTCAGATTCACCTTAGTTCCAATTTTGGGTGTATCGAAACTGGGTTGGGGATTTTCTCCAAAATACCCCTTGGGATCTAGCTTGTAGATATAGGCAGAATCTGGCTTTGTCTTCTTGTGAGGTGTTTCAACTCCCATGAATCTCAGAAGTGCTTCCTCTGATGTGAACTCATCAATGTGTATGACGCTTGGTTGGTCCCAATCTATGAGTTGTGGATGGGTGAGTGGTAGGTCAATGAGGTGGATGGATAGTTCTTGGAGAATAGAGTCTTTGAGGGAGATTTGGTCTAGGATATTGTCGTAGGCTCTCTTTTCAACTTCCTCAGGAATGTCTTTGATTTTGACAAGGTCACGGTGAATTTTTGAAAAAGCGTGACCATTCTCATTGGTGCCCCCAGTTGTGGGTATGCCAAAGCCAAGACCTAACTTTGATTCCCACTTGTGTGCGTCGATGGGGCATTGCATGCCTCTTTCTTCTAGTCCTAGACCACCACCTTGATAGTTCCATTTTTCAGTGATGAGCTTATGTTCTTGGGGATACTTTTGGCTGAATTGATCAAGGCGTGCTTGATTTATTTGAGGTGCATCCTTATGTAACCAATTGTTGATATCCGAAGTGAGCTCCTCATGAAGAGGGATTTTCGAGGATACAAAGGTTGTTGGGCCAAACTGTTTGTATTGAGGAGGTGGAATCTCCTTAGCTTTGTGATATGTCGGTCTTCCATGGGCATGTGGATCAAGTGGGAGTGCCCCGACAACAAAGGCATCTGATAGACTATACTCTCCACAGCCTTTGTTATTGATCTTCACGGTAGATAAGGTGGGGGCGAGGATGGTTTCTGGGTCCTTACAAGTGTGGGATGAGTTGGCGATGGTTGTGCTAATATCAATTCCAGGGCAATGGTTTGTAGATGAGGCTTCAACTACATTGCAATAAGCAAAGGGTTTTGGATCAGCATGGATGGTTACCTCAGTGCCTTGATGCAGAAATTTGATGCACTAATGGTAAGTGGATGGAATGGCTTTCATGGCATAAATCCATGGGCGACCAAGGAGGATGTTGAATGGTAGGTTTAGATCAATAACATGGTAGAGTGTCTCTTGGATGACTGGCCCAACCTTGATTGGCAGCAAAATAGTTCCTTCTGTGGTTCTTTCCAAGTTGTCATAAGCTTTGATGGTGATAACCTCACTGATGATATCTGTCTCAGTATACCCACCTTGTTTTATGAATTTTAGGGTGCAAATATTCAAGGCTGATCCATTATCTATCATTACTCTTTTCACGGCAAAATTGGATACCATGATGGCTATGTGAAGTGGAAGGGTGTGATCTGGGTTGACCACGGGTATGTCAATGGGTTTGAAAGATAGGGCACATGAGGATGAAAGGTGTCCAACAAGATTATGAAAATCAGTAGCATTGATATCAAAAGGGACACGGGATTCTATGAGAGCACTGTCAAGGATGTTCTTGTACATAGGACTAGTGTGAAGAAGGTCTAAAATGGAGATTTGGGCTGGCATGTTCCCAAGGTGTTCCAAGATATTATACTGGCTTTTTGACAAAGCTGATGGTGCTGGTGAAACTGGTGGGCCTACAATGTTAAATCATGCTCTTCGAGTGGTGACTGCACACTCATTGTTTGGTCCTTGGATATTGATAACATTGACAGAAGGCTCTTTCTTGGATATACAACCTATAAGGCTACCATATTCTATAGAGGATGAAGTGTGGTCATTGTTCTTCCCATGCTATTGGTTTGGCTGACGGTTGTTGGTGTTGTTGTTGTTGGTTTGGATAGGTGTTTTTTCAGGATTTTGGTTGTTGTGTGGAGGACAAGCATTTTGATAGATCTGTAAGTCTGCATTAGGAGAGGTTTGGGCACCAACAGTGATTTCCTTCCGATCAATGAGGTCCTGCACATAGTCTTTCAGTTTCATGCATTTGAGGGTAGTGTGACCTTTTACCCTATGAAATTTGTAGTACTCATTGTCTTTGTACCATGCAGCTTTGGATTGGCTTGGGTCAATTTGTTGGGTAGGAGGAAATTTGATGAGGTTTTCCTTGACTAATTTCTCAAAAATGACATCCAATGGCTCACCAAGGGGTGTATAGTTTCTAGGTGTAGATTGGAATCTGGGCTTTTGTCCTACAGCTACATTGATGGCATTAGCTTGATTGCTAGACCCTTGGAAGTTGGGTCTTGGATTATGGTTTTGATAGCTTTGGTTATTCTGTTGTTGGTAGTTGATAGCTTGTTGATTGTTTGGTTGATATGGTGGATTGGACTGGTTGTGAGAAGGACCAACAATATTCACATGTTTGGTGTCAGTGATGCCATCTGTTGCAACGTGCTTGTTTTTGTTCCAATATCTAGACTTGTCATTGGAATGTGATTGATTTTGGTTGGCCTCTTTGTAAATCTTGACCACACCATCTTTAATGAGTCCTTGCTCAAGGATCATTCTTTTCTCTTTGATATCTTTATAGGTCTGCAAATAGTTCATGGTCATGTGGTGAGCCAAGCTAGGATGGGCATTATCAATAAACATTTTCACCACATGGCACTCTGGCAAGGTGTAGGATATGCGGGTAGTAAGGGTTTCCCATCTTTTCAAGTATTCAACAAGGCTTTCTCCACCTTTTTTCTTAGTGTGGACAAGGTCAACTATTGATAGCTCTGTTTCAACAAGATGGGCATATTGGGCTACGAATGCCTCAGATAATTCAGCAAAGTTTTTAATTGTGCCATAGGGGATTCTATAAAACCATTCAAGAGCTGGTCCAGCCAAGCTTTTGGGAAAAAGGCGCAAGAGGAAGACATCATTGAATGCCATGTCCTGGCAGTGCATGTAAAATTCTTTGATATGTGTGACAGGGTCTCCTTTTCCTTTGAATTTGTCAAATTTGGGTACCTCAAAGTGTTTGGAAAATGGTGTCATGGTAATGGCTCTATCAAATGCGTAAGGACACACATTCTCAAACTTGAATGTCTTCGGATCATTCCCTTCTTGGATGGCTTTCAGAGCTGTCTTCATTTGCTCCCATTCTGAATTGATAGGTGATGGCTGGGGTGCCCCCAATGTAGGAGTGCCTTGAGGTAGGTATGCTATAGATGGGGCCACTGAATATGGATGGCTATGAGGGATTTGCTGATAGGGATTGTACATTGTTTGGGCAGCTGCATGGTGGATGACGGGTTGTTGAGGGGGATGTGGCGCATATTGCTGCATGTGCTGCGAGGCTTGATGTTGATATGGGATTTGAGGTTGAGATTAAAGAACATAAGCTGGTTGTGGGATAAATGAATGGCTTTGTGGAGGTAAGGTATAAGATGGTTGTGAAGCTTGGGGAAAGGATCGGGGGGCTTGTGGGGTTTGACCAAGGTATGTGGGCTGCGCCCCCATTTGGGATGGTACCTACAAATAATTGGTGGTTGGTTGGATTACTGGGTTACCTCCTAGAAGTGGCATTGAAAAGTAGTTGGTAATAGGAGGTAATGGATTAGTTGGTGGTGGAGGTGGTGGGAATTGAAAGCTAGGAAATGGAATTGATGGGGTTTGATAGCTTGGTGGCTGGATTTGGAAGCTTGGTAGAGTGGTGGTGGGAGCTTGGGTCACTTAAGAGCTAGGCAGAACATTGGTAGTAGCTTGTGGGGTTTGATAGCTTTGTGGAGTGAGGGTAGTAGCTTGTGGATTTGTGGCTGATGGCACTAAGCTTCCAAGACCTAATGGAAATGATGGGATTATACTTTGGGCTGTGGTGAACAAGCTGGGGGTGATGAAAGGTTGATTACTTGGCCCCATGGGCAGCATCCCTATTGTATATTGCTGAGGTTGGCCAAAGATGCTAGCACTGATTTGGGAGATGGGTGGATTTGGAAGGCTAGGTTGGGGAGCAGCAGCAGCAATAGTGAAGGGGGTGAACGGTGAGGTGTTTTGGGTAAAGGGGGTTTGGAGCAGAGAGGTATGAACTAAGGATGGAGTGGTGGTGGCTGGGTTGGCTTGCGGCATGGAGATTTCAACTTGGGTGGATGATGGTATGTTTGGGTCTGTTGGATCATATGGATTGGCTGGAGGCTCTTCTTTTGGCATATATTGAGGATAATTTGGATCATAAGAGCCTATGGGTGGTGGTAGCTACCCAAACAACGGGTGAGATGGATCTGATAATGGAGGGGGTCTTCCAAAGTCAAAGGTTCCTACATTGTCCCTTCGAAAATTAGCCATTATTGTCTCTTTGTTCTTGTCTATAATGGCATTTACCAATACTGCATTTCCTGGTTGGTTCATGAAAGCTTCAATGTCAGTAGATGATGGCATAGCTTTCTCTGGGCTGAAGGATGGCTGAGTCCTCAAGGGGGGTGAGGCTGTTCAATCCAAATGATAGGGCTCCATTTTATTTTTCTTCTTGGCTAAGCGAGTGACGGGTGGCATGAAAAATGCTCCTAGGGATGAGATGCAACAAATGCTGGTGGATGCAAAAGGGAGGAAGGCTTTTCTATGAAAATGATTTCCTAGGTTGAGACAAAGCTATATGACAAAACCTAAGGAGGATTGGGTTGGGGATTCTAACTTCAAAGATATGTTTCCAAAGCACAAAAGGTATGCTTTCCTATGTGCAAGCTTGGTGGTGATTGTGTCAACTTAAGGATAGACTGATGATCCTTTAGGAAGAACACGAGATTGACCACTTATGGATCCCAACCTTTAGCTCAAGGTGATGAGGGGTAACAAGTGGCAAAGCTAGATTACCCTAGACAAAGCTTTGTCAAAAGAGATAACCTTGGTGAGATTGGTGGTTTTGAAAGTTTTTAGGAATGGCAAACTTTTAGCAAGGTGACAACAATTTTGAAAGCTTAGATGTGCAATTTTTGGATTGCTGGCTAGATGGTTTGATTCTAAATGAGATGGATGAGCTAATAATTCTTAAGGGGATAACCTAAGATGGCTGGCTTTTCTACAAAGATGACTCTAAAGTGAAGCTTATCCAAGAAGATGTGGAGAAACAAGGGTGTTCAATCATAGAAATCATGCCTAGTTGGTAAGGCATAAGCAGGATTAACTCCTGGATGTTGGCTAAATTTGATGGTGCGCTCTAACCAAGCCTCTTGAAGTGCTTTGTCAGCAGCTTTGTCCTCTACTTTGTGGAGTTTGGCAATTCACGGGCTTGGTGTTATTTCTTTTCTCTTGGCTGAAAGTTCTTGGTATGCCTGAGATGGCTTGAGTTTAACTTTGTGAAACTTTTGTTTGGGTTTGGGTTGCTCTGACATGGATTCTTGAATCTGCTTGGCTTTGAGAGACCTCAGTTATTTTGCTTCAACTTTTTCAACTTCTAGAATAGGCAGTGACTACGCTAAGTGTACCCTAAGCTAGGATTGACCAAGTTTGGAAAACATTCATTCAATAAGTAAAAGACCAAGCAATAGATAGAAACAACCAGATAGAAGTTTTGATTCCCAGAATGTGATACTTGCGCCAAGGAGTGTGTGTGTTCTACAAATGTTTTGATCAGTCACTTCAAGCACATTAACATCCTAGATGGTTGTCTACAAGGCTGACAGTTAGTTTAGTTAGGGAGTCCTCGATATACCCAAGGTACGTGAGGCCCAAATTCGTAGATGAAACCAAAAAGATGTCACACAACCAAGAGGAGCGGTAACCCACTTCTCCTCTTTCACTTCTCAAGGGTATAAAGTTCCTTGAGGCTTAGCCTGAGTGACAAAATCTTGATCCCAAGAGAGGTGTCTTTCGATTCACCTCCCGATTCTTATACTCCGTCGGAACGCGGGAGTTGAGGTCATCCAAGGGGTGATGAAATCCCCAAGTAGGCCTCCTAAAAAGAAACAAGGTTTTGGATCCTAATCTTATGCACCCAAGATGGCCTCGAAAGAAAACAAGGGGAGAGAAGACTTGGATGACCTTGGGCTAAAAAAAATATGCTTGTTCTTTTACCAACTGACTCTTATATGTGCTAACCTAGACTTTGCAAGCACTCATGTTTAAGAGATAATGTTCAATTCCAACTTGAAGCGCCAACAAAAGTAAATCGATTGAAGAATGCAAACAAGAAGAAGAGTTAGGGTCAACAAAAGAAAACTCGCGCGCCCGGAGGCCCTCCACGTCAAGTATTGATTAATTTCTTTTAAATCATTCAAGAGTTGGTGTGATTTTGTTTTAAGCCCAAAGCAAAGATGTGTGAGACTCGATTTCTCAAGCGCGCACCCGGAGGCCCTCCACGTCAATAGTTGTTCAATTTTAGTGCCCAAACTTGAAGTGTGATCAATTTAATCTAGAGTTTTGGTCATTTAAAAATTTTGATAAAGTTAAAGCAAACATTCAAAGACCAAGTGAGTGAGTTAGATTGTGGAACATTTAACACCTTTTTCAAGTAGACCCATCCCCATAAATGGCGTTGAGATTGCAACCAATGGTTGAATTGATGAGTGATTAGAAAAGAGGTGAGTCCAAGGAACTACTCAAATTGATTTTTGCAAATTTGTATTTAACTTTAAAAAGTTTCTTAAATGTCCAAAAATCAAACTTTACCTAAATTGCATGTGGAAAAGAGATTTGTTTTGTTCAATTTTAAAAGCTCCAAATGATGTGTTTGATATTGCAATGGTTAATTGATCCTTGGCATTCAAGATTGGATTTGTTGTTTTAATCATGCTTTCATAATAAAAAAAAAACTTGATTTTAATCCATGGCACTCAAGAGTGATTTTAGCAACATGCATTCAAAGACAAGTGATTAAACATTCAAGTTTTTTCCTTTGAGCATTCAAGATTGAGATTTTGTGTGTTGTTTTAAGAACTTTGAAGTGCTTTGTTTAAACCTTAGATCATTCAAGATTGTTTTGGACTCAAAAGTGAAAATGACTCTTTGGACTTTGGTTTTCATTCAAGATTTTTTGTTCTAATTTGCATATTTTAAGCCCAAAAATGATATTCCTAGATTGTTTTGATGCATAAAAAACCTAAGAAACATTCAAGATTTTGCAACAAGACATTTGTTTGGAACAAATAACAAAGCTTTTAGGACAATTTTTGACAACCATTTAGGACTCTTAGTTTTCATGAGATTTTTAAAAGAACTTTAAAATATTTGCAAATGAGGTTCATTTTATCCTTGATTGATGCTTTGAGTTTGATTTAGATTTTAGTGTGTACTTAGTGTTGATTTTGAACCTTTTGAAATGGAAACTTGAAGTTCTTTTTAAATTTCCAAAAATGAAGTGTTCCTAATTTTGCATGAATGCATCTAAAACCTTGATGTTGCAAGGATGCAAATGATTGAATTGGTTTAGTTTTACTTGTTAAAAGATTTTTTCTTTTTTGCAAATTTTTAATTTTTTAATGGATTTAAGTATGATTTGGGGGTTCATTTTAAGCACTAAAAAGAAGTGTGTATGATTTTTCTTCCTTAAAAAAAAAGGCCAAGATCTCTCACAAGAAGAAGAAGAAGAAGTAGATGGAGTAAGAAGAATATAGACAAGAAGAGGAAGAAGAATTCCAAGTGCTTTGTCCACCTATAAGCTTGAAAAATCTGCAAATACTATGAAATAGACTATGAGTTCCTGTGTCTTCTTCATGCTTATGTGGACCTACAAAACCAATTTATACAATCCTACCAATCACAAAAACAAGAAAAATTAGCCAAAATTAGCAAATGACATACAAAACTTGACTAAAAAAGCTAATGAAGATGACCCATGTGGGGTCCCACCGGGCATGCCAAAATGTATATGAGCAATGTTAGTATGCTAATAGAAACTAAATTTAAATAAAGCTTCTACAAACTAAACAAAATTCATAAACTTCAAGATAGACTAAGATGAGCTCTCAATTGAGAATATGAACCATTAATGGACTCTTTCAATAAGAAGCTCTCTTGTTGAGTGGCTTTGTCTAAATAGATAGGATGTATGCTCAAGCTTATGCTTCAAAAATGGCTTCAAATGGAGTTGGAATTTGGGTGTGAGTGTATGGTTTAGATGTAAAATGGCTTCTTAAAATGGCATTATGACTTTACTTCATGGATTGTGTTATTTTGCAAAGGAGAAGGATCCAATTTATAGGCAAGAGGCTTGAGGGATTGAGGGATAAGATGTAAGGATGGGAAAAAGCTCATGGAGGGCTCAGATTGCATGAGAAGAGAGCACATGGATTGTGCTTCCTTACAGCCAATCAGGGAGTGACACATGTCACAGGGTGAGAGGATGGAGGAAAGGGGAAGGATGAGTCAACAAAGGAGGCTCAAAGGATAAAATCTTCATAAAGACCCTCATAATGACTTGTAAGAGCAATAAAAGGGCTTGGAAGAGTCATTTATGGCCTAGTGGACTTCATAAAGTGTTATGGTTGAGATATTTTGAGGGAGATGAGAGCAATTTTGACTTTGGCTTGATTAGGAGGGTTTTAAGCTTGCTTAGGATTGTGCAAATGATTAGAGGATGGATTAGGATGGTTTAGGATTAGCTTAGGGATAGGCAAGTGGATGGCATTTAATGAGGGTGGGTGAAGGAGGAGATATTTGTTAACTTTGGCTTAGGTTAGTAAGTCTTAACCCATGTTTAGGAAATGTGACAAGGTTAGGAGGGGATTAGGATTAGGTTTAAAGACATCTTTTAGAAGAGTCTAGACTTTGGATGAGGATAAAGACTTTCTAGAATAGTCTAGAATTTCCTAGGATGAGGATGAAGACTTTCTAGAAGAGTCTAGAACTTCTTAGGATGAGGATAAATTAGATTTTTAGGAAATAAATAAAGTTTTATTTATTTCAAGGGTTTGGGTTGAGGAGATATTTATTAAAACTTTTTTAATAAACATGAGGATTAATATTTAATCTTAATTAAATATTTTGAGTTGGGATTAGGGGTAGGAAATGATGGGATTAGCCTTTAATCAAAATTAAAGAAGCATTAGAAGATTTTGGAAGAGGTTAGTGGTCTTAAGGAAATTGGCCAAGTTTTGGGCAAAAAATAAATTTTTTATTTATTTTGGGTTTTTTGGTCAATTTATTAATTAAATAATTAATAAATAAGGAAATATTGTTTAAATAAGATTTAAATATTTTTGGGAGGGATTCCTTAATTAAATATTTTTAATTAAGATAAAGGAATTTAATGGCATAAAAATAAATTAATTAATTAATTAATGATGATGTCATCAAAAAATTTTCAAAAAATAAAAATACTTTATTTTTTAAAGGTTTTTAGGTGTCTACAAACATAGGTATTGAATTTAAGCCTAAAATAGTTAATATTAGAAGTAGTTTCTCAAATAAAGAAAGGACTAGGGATAAAGGTTTTCTTTTTGAATAACAAGATGTCTTTGCTTGGGGATATGAGGATCTAAAAACTTTCAAAAATAGTGAGTTTAAACATAAGATTCCCCTTAAGCATGAAGCAGTTCCTTTTAGACAAAAGAAATGCAACTAAAATCTAATGATCTCAAATGCCATCTTCAAAGAAATCCATAAGATGTTAGAAGCAAGGATCATCTATCCTATACACCATTCAACTTGGATAGTTAACATTGTCCCTATCCAAAAAAAGAGTGGGGAGATCATAATTTGTGTTGACTTTAGAAACTTAAATTCGGCTTCTCTTAAAGACAATTATTCTCTCCCTAACATGGATCATCTACTACAGAAAGTGGTAGGATCTAAGATGACATCTATGTTGGATGGTTTCTTAGGCTTCAATCAACTTGAAATAGATCCAAATGATCAATTTAAGATAGTGTTCACCACTCCTTGGGGAGCTTTTGCCTATAATAGAATACCTTTTGGGCTAATCAGTGCTGGAGCAACCTTTCAAAGAGCTGTGAATTAATCCTTTATAGATCTCAAGGATAAGATTATAGTCATATATTTAGATGAATCAACGGTCCTCTCCAAGAAAAGAGAAAGTCATTAATCTATCTTCTGTGTTACAAAGGAAATTTTTTTGGATCATATAGTGTCTCAAGAAGGTATTAAAATTGATCTTGAGAATGTCAAAGCTATCTAGCAGCTATATTTACCAGTGAGAAAATATGGAATGAAATCCTTCTTTGGACAGGTAAATTTCTTAAGACACTTCATTCCTAATTTTTCTGAATTTACCAAGTGCATAAGCGACATGATGAAGTACGATCAAATATTCAAGTGGAATGACTCTGGAAGGAAGGCTTTTGATGAAATTAAAATCTCTATAGTTGAGGCTCCTATCCTAGTTCATCTAGATTCTACCTAAGAGTTTATTATATACTTTTATGCTGAGGGACTATAGATCGACTAGGCCCAGATCATATGCAAAGAGCTTGCCTCATGGTTGAATTCAACTAATGCATTTAGGAAATTCTACATGTCCTCATATTTAATATATACCTTAGCCACACATCACCTCTGGTCAAGTCTTCCAAGTATTGAAGACTATGATGAGAATACAAGGGTTTATGAATTCTAACACCACCTATAGTTGTAGAGGAGATCTGAAGGGTATGTAAAAGTTAATGATGCCTTCATAATGAGGTTGTGTCAAGAATTAAAAGGTTGCCCTAAGAGAAGGTTTTCACCTTAATCTATTTAAGCTATAGGCCAATTTGGATGTTCTTTTATCCAATTCTTGGCATTTTCCTACCCAGGGATTGGCACATTTGATGGTTTCCCCAAAAGGCTTCCCAGATATCTCGAGAAAAAGGTTATTATTGTTGAATTGTGTCAAAAAATACTAGAAGTGAACACCTTGTGTTCCAATGTGAAGAAGATTGTCGAGATTTCCTTCCCAATAGTGGTTGGACCTTACTCATATTCTTCTAGATCTAATGCCCAGAATCTAGTCAAAAAATTTGAGAGGAAGATTAAACCAGTTGATTCTGAGGTGATAAGGCCTCAATACAACTAGTGAACTTTGTGAGAGATCATTTGAAGCTTGGGTATGCTCACAGACATGTTCTAGATATTGAGGACTACTGGGTCAGATGCTACAATGAATACCAAACCAGGGAGAGGTATTGGTCTAGGCTAATAGTTGATGAAATTAAAATATATAATGCATTTTTGATATTTCTAATATTATATATGATGGTTCTCCTACACACATCCCTCGTCCTATGAGCAAACCAAAAAGACTACCATTATGTCAACTCCACTTGAAGGTCCTATTGTCGATCCAATGGAGGTCCTAATGCATGGGACCATCAAAAGAATGTATAAGTGGGTGGAATAGACTAGAGTAAGGAAGAAAAGAATGGGGAGTATAGGATTTACTAGTGGAGTAGCTTTTGGAACTAATCAGTCAACTATAGTTACCTCCATGACTATCACTACTACAACATCAGTGAGTCTAGCTCAATTTGTTGGTGGAGGTGGATACCAACCTCCTAAGAAGAAAGTCAAAATTACTCGACTTTTTGAGGAGGATCTCTATTGGACACAAGAAAGGTTGGGGATAATAAGAAGGACAAAGAGAAGGAGCAAGAGAAGTCAATAGCCAATCTTTCCTCCCCTGTGCAAGTCATCAACCTTGATGGTGACAACAATCCCCTAGATGATCAAGAGAAAGAGACATCTCAACAAGGCAATGATCTATCCCTCTCAATTACTAAGGTAATTACTTTCCCCACTACTACTCAGAGCAAGGTGACACCCCAAGTGGTGAGGAAGCTCTTTGATCCTACAACCCTACAGTCGACGATCAATGTCCTTTCAACTGAGTCATGATTGGAAGAGACCATTGATCACAAGAAGAGAAGGTGTAAGGAAGCTTCCCCTTCCAAGGACCTCATTGTGCATGTGAATTCATCTCAGCCACAATTAAAGAATGCGAAGAAGTAGAAAACCATAGCAACATTAGCCACTGACTCTTCTATTGGTCATATGTTGATGGAGATCGCAGAACCTCAAAAGGAGGGTAAGTTTCATGAGTTGACTGCTAGTAATTTCCAAATCACAACTATCAACATTGGTATTCCTATGCATGATTCCATGGTCAACATATGGAAATCAATGAATAAAAAGATCAAAGATAGATTGGAGTAATTAAGATCAGAGAAAGAGGTAGTCAAAGCCTCAAATAAGGAATTGATGGACTGCATTAAAGCTACACTTGGAAGCACCTCTAATAGTAAATTTGACCCAAGTGTAGAGGAGAATGAGAATTTATTATTATAGCTACAACAAAAGAGTCAAATTGGTCTTGCCTAGATAGATCAATTAAAGGCCCAATGTCCCCCTATCATCAAGAACCTTGGAACCTGTTGTTAGACACTGACAAACAAAGAGAAATAATGTCCAGTCATCCAACCATAATGCACAAAGCATTTTAGAAATTAATGGAGCAATTGGCCTTGTTGTAGGAGGTAATTGATATGGAAACTACTATTTCTCTAACCAATGGAATTCTTAAAATAGGTCAAGAACCATTGCTTCATTGGAAGCAATCATTGGAATTCATAGTTTAAAGCTAAGTAAGATATGAAAATGAGCTAAAGGATGTGAATGATTTAGCACAGAAATTCATGGATAAGATATTTGAATATCTAAAAATGTTGCATATTGAATCATATTTCACCAATAATGGCCAGTTGGTTGACATTGAGCAAATGAAAGCTAAATTTATAGAATTCATAGAGGAAGCCACCAACCCATCAAGCTTCTAGATGTCAAAGATCCAAGAACTTTCAACAACTGATTTTGTTTTGAGGCGCGCATTAAAGAAGCTCCAATCAAGAATTGTTAGAGTTAAAGAGTTGACAAAGATATATGATTACTAGATGATTCAAGCTAATCACATTATCATCATAGGCGTCAATGAACAAAATAGTATAATTGATGCAATGAGAACATATAGAGCCAAGGTTGTAACTCCAAAGGAAAATTGATACTCTGAAACTCTATTTGACAAATGCCACCTCTCTTCTTTCTTAAATTCTAATATTGTAGCCATTTTTAGCATTCTCCTCATAAGCTAGACTCTGTAATGGATGATGACTTAGTCAAATCCTATTTTTAGTTCATCTATTGAGAGATTATCTTCTTTGAAATCATCAAATGTAACTGGCCATTCGTAAGAGGCCTATAAATGTAACTTTTTGGGAAATTAATAATATCAAAAAATTATTTTGTGGGAAAACCCCTGTAGTCGAGACTACTGTGTGAGACTCTGAGTCTACATTCTAATTTTTTTGTTCATTTAGTTTTTACATGGTACATGGGATAAAATTTATTGTAAATAAAAATTGAAAGTTTTCAAATAAACTTGGTTTTGTTTCTTTCATTTCAGTAGATTGTAAGCTTTACTTTCTTCTCTATAGTATCACCTTGTTCCCATGTTTTGTATATTTTGGTTCATATGCATTTCATTTTCGTATGAGGAGTTCAGGATATGGTTAATGAAAGAGACTAAGTAGGAAGGAATCTGAGTATTGTCAAAACTTGATCACTTGGGTAATATGGGCATTGTCAAGCTAATCATTCCTTCTCATCTCTTGTTGTGGTAGATAGTCATGCATTGTTACAATCTTGCATTCAAAGGTAAAATAGATTGCATTTAGATGTTAGAAGGGATCAACTGAGACTCATGTGCAATTGTAGTTGTGGAAGTTGTGAGTCAACATATGAAATCACCTAGATTGTTTGAAGTGTTAGGCAATCTAGTTATACCTCTTATGTTGTCTAGTTAAGAGCATACCCCAAATCTTTAAAAAATCATTGCAAATCTTTGCACCAAAAGGGATTTGTACCTTTTAATTCAAGGGTCTCTGATAGATTACTACATTGACCTATTCTATCATTAACTATCTCTTTTTCCATCACTATTGAGCACACTGAGAGTCAAGGTACAAACCAAGAAAATAAGGAAGACAAAATGTTAACCAACACATATGTAGACTTTGGGAGCACAATAATGGCCTTTCTCTATTCCTCGACACTCATGTGAGATATGGTTAGGAAACCATCAATTGGTTCACTATCAATCTGTGGATACTCTTTTGTTTGTAATAAAACTAACTTGGTGCATGGGAGAGGTCTGAGGTGTTTGATTTAGCATTTTTCAAGTCTTTCTCAAATAGTATATTGTGATTTTGCGTTGATGAATCAAGAATATCCTCTATAGTGATAAAATCCTATTGTTCACTCTCTTCTAACTTCCTCACTTCTTCAATTCTCTCAAGTTCATCATCATCTTGACTTTCCAATTCCACTGCATCTCTGCCCTCTTCCTCTTTTTCTTCTTTTACTGATGGAACTAGATATCCAAATGCTTTCTTCCATGTTACAATGCTCTCCTTCTCAACTTCATCATCTTTATTTTTCAAAAATTTATATGCCCTTTTTTTGGCATGCATTTATTTGAAAAATATTTTCAGGCAATAGACATATGTGTCTTCCCTAAATCAGGCTTTGTTTGGGCTAATGTTGTCTCCCTTATTTTTCTTTCAATGGATAATGCACACTTCCATTTTGCATCAAATCTATTATACAAATTCTCATAAATACCTTCACCTAATCCTATAGGTGCATATATAAATTTTGTCATCATATCCTTTTTTTCTTTTTCAATCTTTTCTTGATCATCTTTATTTAAAGAATCATACTTAATTAGCTTAAGGTGTGTTGTGCCAGCTGAATTTATAATCTTTTCACACACCTGATCAATGGTCATGGGAGGTAGCCTAGGTACAATTTGAAGCTTTCTCAAATCATAAAACTCATCTTCCTATTCATCTTCCTCCTTCTCATCAGGTGTAACAACTAGTTTTCTTCTTGGTCTCTTAGGTAGGCTCTGCTCGGTCTATTTAGTATGTTTCCTCTTTGTTGCGATTCTTTTTGTCTTTGCAGTTGGGGATTGAACTACCTTGGATCTAGTTATTATCCTTCTATTTGGCTCACATTAGGGATGTGTGATTTCTTTCTTGACATTTTGTTTTAAATCCTCCTTCACCCTAGGATCAACATTAATTATTTTCTTTTGATTTTTGCATCCAGCTTGGTAACAACTAACTCTTTACCTTTTGATTCTTTGTCTTCTTTTTCTTCATCAAATTCCTTATCCTCACCTTTTCCCTCAATTATCTGGAGTTTTCATATGTCAAGCTTTCCCTTAAGGTATTCTATAATCTTCTTTTGTTTCCTATCCATTTTGGGCACTTTAGTTTGCATTAGCATTTTAACCTTGGCTAACTCATCATTATCGAAGGGATCGACATTCTTGTCAATTCCTCATATAATAGTGCAGTGACTGCTACAGTGACTTCATGATCTACATTGGCTTAATATTGCATGGGCTTTAACCATGACACCCTTGGTAACACTACTTGGTCATAGGTGAAATATGTGTCTACCATGAAACATATATGTCATCAAAATAGTGATCTACCAATGATTTTGGAATCCTCATCTTATTTTTTATCTTATTCTTAAACTCATCAAAATAGTTGTCCATAATAGCCTCAATTTTTTCTCCCAATTGTTCAATGAGAACATTAATCTATTTACTAACCGGTCTATTTCTATCCCATATGAATGAATTTTATACATACAAAAATATGCAAACTAAGAATGATCCAAATTTACATGAAGTGTTCTTGGCATTCCAAATTACTCCAAGATTTTTGTTGGGATATGATTGAAAAGATCATTGTTGAGAGAAATTATTGAAAGAGGAAGATTGTTGAAGAAGACTATGTGTTTCAATCATTGTTTTATCACTAATGTCAAACTTGTTATTTGTTGGTAAAAAAACTATTTATAAAATTCAAGTACTATCACTTAGTTAATTGATGAAGAGGATTTGATCAAAAGATGTAACAAGAGCACCTAGAGGAAAGATTGAGTTATGATTATGTAATGAAGTACAAGGAGCAATTAAGACAGTGATAATATGATGCATTGATGATCTACTTAAGGTTACAAAGTTTGGTTACACTTAAAAAGTTTTGAAGAACAAGTTACACAAATTTTCTCTGCCAGGCTTGATCGAGTGGATAGTAGGCACCGAGAAAAGTCAGTACAAGCCAAGTAGAATATTAGTTGGAGCCGAGTAGAAGTTCATTCTAGTGTATGCCAAGAAAAACAATTGATGCTGAGTAAATTTTTGTTGATGTCAAGCACCAGTAAACGTTAGTTCATGTCAAGTAATTTCACAGTGGATGTTGAGGAATGCAGTATGTGTCGAGCATCAGAAGGTTGATAATGTTGAGCTGCTGCATTATTTAAAAGATTGAAGATTTGATGAATTTGAGGTGATAAGTTTATTTTCTTGGATTTTGTGAACCAGGTGGAAGATAAGGTTGATGAGCTTGTGGCACAAAATTTGAGGTAAACTATTTTTAGATGAATTCAAAGTGGATTATAGAAGAAGTTTCTAGAAGAGATATGAGATATGGGGTAAATACATTGTATCCTACCTAATCCATCTAAACCCTAAATTAGACAATGGAGAGTGAATGGAAAAATATCTTAATTTCCTATTTATAGGGATGGTTGGTCATGAAGCAAGGTTTTCATATGCGAGAACCTAAGGGAGACAAGGAATAAAGGTTTTTTTCTTCATCAAGTGACCTAAGAGAAGAGTCTGCAATGGCATGTTAAACAAGAAGGCTTAAGGAGATGAATGCTTGAAGGGTGAACAAGCTATCAGAGTTGCAAAGTATGAAGGCCAAGAAGAATTGAGGACTGAATAGAGATATGTAATCTACAAGAGAAGTTGTAAGTTGTATCAAATCAAAGCCTTACTATTACTCTCTAACAATTGTATCAATTTAGGGTAAATCCTTTGGATTAAGGTTGACCTAACAGTCATTTGTAAATCTTTTAACTGGATGGCATTCCAAGTGAATGGCCTAAAGTACTCTAATAAGGGCCACTTCTAATAGGGTGATTGAAATCTTTTAACCGAGTCACATTTAACAGTGTGTATTGTAACCTTTAACAGGGTTGGCCTTTCACAGGACATCACTTTAGAAGAGTGAAAAGAGTAGCATGTTACTGGTGGTTTTTCCCAAATTGGGTTTTCACATAAATCATTGTGTCAAGTGTGTTGATGAATCTATTATGTTACATGCTTTACATTTCTGCAAGTTGATTTGACAGTTACCTACAAGTTTTTAGTGATTGCATAATCTTAAGGATGCATGCATGAGTATAAATGTTTTATGGGTTCACTAAGCTATGAAAAGTTTTATTTATACATATGGACCTTGGATAACTAATTCAACACCCCCCCCCCCCCCCCCCCCCCCAAGTTGTTCTAAAGTATTCATACAATTGGTATTAGAGCCATATGCTTAAGAGAACTAGTTTGAAAGTACTAGAAGCACAAAGATCGAGATGTCAAAAAGAAAAGTACCCAAGCTCAATAGAGATAACTTTCCTACATGGCAAAGTTTGATAAAGCTGCACCTTGGAGGACTTGGAGATCATGCACAATCTACCATTTTTGTGGAGCATGTTAATCCTATTGGTGCCCCAACTACTAAAGATATGAAGAAGAAGAAAGAACACAACCAGTAAATGTTGGAGATTTCCTCTACCCTAAGTTATGTTGAATTTGATGATATCGAAGATCTTGACAGTGGAAAGAAAATCTAGGATGCCATAGCTACCTTCTATGGAGGAGACACCAATGTTCTTAGAGCCAAAGTTGAGAGTCTCAAAGGTAATTTTGATGAAATGAGAATGGAAGAAGGTGAATATTGCTCAATACGTTGAAAGGATAAAAGTAGTTAATGCAATAAGAGGAGCAAATGGAATATACTAGATGATGATATTGTTTTAAGAAAAAAATTGAGAACATTGTTACCTATATATTCTATTAGATTTTCTACAATTCAAGTACTAAGATGTATTCCAGGGAATAAACTATCACTTGAAGTTCTAGTAGGTAGACTCATTGCTTTTGAGTTATCTAACTTTGATAATTACAAGCCTGAAAAGATTGAATTTTCTTTCAAAGCTAAGGTGTCATTAAAGGAACCCGATGAGAAGAAGAAGAAGAAAAATAAGTATGTGTCCAGTGACAGTGATACAAATGAGGAGGATGTAGAACAGCTTGAAGCACTATTGGCAAGAAGATTACATAAAGTAAAGGTAGGTTCAAAGGTAAGTTATCCATCATTTTTTTCAATTGCAATGAGGTTGGTCATATTATTGCTAAATGTCCAAAAAAGAAGAACTACAGAGGTAGAGACAAGTACAAGAGTAAAGGAGATGAAGATAGCAAAGATTACAAAGACAAAGGCAATAAGTCTTGCTACATTGCTGAAGAGGAAACACATGATGATTCTGATGAACATGTTGCAATGAAGGATGAATCTGATGAAGATGATGCAACTACACTTGTGACTTGTGTGAAAAAGAATGATAGATGGATCGTTGATAGTGGATTTTTACATCACATGATTGGAGACAAAAGTAAGTTCTTTACCCTAAATTATTATGATGGAAATAGTGTTAGATTTGGTAATGATGCACCATGTTTGATAAAAGGAAAAGGTTCTATCAAACTTATGAATAAGAGTTTATGTGACAATGCTTACTATGTTGAAGGACTCAACTACAATTTATTGAGTGTGTCACAACTGAACAATTTGGGATGTAAGGTTGAGTTTGAAAATAAGATTGCTAAGAAATATGACACAAATGGAAAACTGATTGGAAAGGGTGATCAAACTAAAAGTAATCTATTCTATCTTGATATAGAGGATGCTACTTGTCTTGTAAAATTTGATGATCTATAGCTATGGCACAAGAGGTTATGTCATATTAATTTTGAGAACTTGATTAGTATCAATAACATGAAGAAAGTTAGAGATTTGCCTAAGTTGAAGAAGCTTGATAATGTAATGTGCAAACAATGTCAGTTAGGTAAAATGACAAAGTGAAGTTTTAAAAGTAAAACTTATACCTCTAAAGGAATACTAGAGATTTTTCGTACTGACTTGTGTGGACCAATTGATGTGCAAAGCTACAAGGGAGATAAATACATAATGTTATTTGTTGATGACTAGTCTAGAATGATGACAGTTATGTTTCTAAAACAAAAATCTGATGCTTTCCAAATGTTTAAGTGGTATTTGGCAAGAGTTGAAAAAGAAACAAGTAAAAGTCTAAAGTGTTTGAGATCTAACAAAGGAAGAGAATTCACATCCAATAAATTTCAGATTTTCTATAATGATAGAGGAATCAAAAGATAGACATCTGCCCCTAGAACCCCTCCACAAAATGGAATTTTTGAAAGGAGAAATAGATCTATAATGGATTGTGGTAGAACACTCATGATGGAGAAGAATTTTTCTTTGAAATATTAGAGAGAAGTTGTAAGTACAGCTGTCTATACCTCAAACCGTGTGCAAATCGAGAAAGATACTCATTCAACACCTTTTGAACTATGGTATGGATACTCACCCAATGTAAAATACTTTAAGGTATTTGGAAGTAAGTGTTACATTCTTAAAGATGTTAGAAATGGTAAACTTGATGCAAAAAGTGAAGAAGTTATATTCCTAGGATACTCCACAAGAAGTAAAGCTTACAAGTGTTTGAATAATAACACTAACAAAATTGTGGAAAGTGAAAATGTGAATTTTTATGAATATATAGAAGTGTACGAGGCTAAACCTATGAAAGAACTAGAAGAATACAAATCATTTGTATATGTCTATGATGGTATACCTGCTAAAGAAGATGTTGCAAATCAATTTACAAATCAACAGCAAGTTACAATGACTATCAAGTCACACCCTATGAATGTTGAGTTACATTCAAGAACTGAGCTACATTCAGATACTGAGTTACAGTATGAAGTGGATGTACATTCTGATTTTGAGATTAGTATACATGAAAGAGTTGTTGAACTACCCAACAGAGATATGCATAGTGATTTTGAAGTTGAAAGACAAAATGAAGAAACAAGAGTTGAACCAAGATTGTCTAAGTATGTCAAAAGGCATCATCCTGCTACTCAAATCATTGGAGATAAAGATGCTAGACCAATGACAAGAAATAGATTGAGAAGTGAAACATATTTGCTAAGCATGAAGGAACCCAAATCAGTAAGAGATGCATTAGAAGATGTTGACTATTACAAAGCCATGGAAGAAGAGATTGAACAAATAGAGAAGAACAAAACATGGAGTCTAGTTCCTAGACCAGAAGACAAAACTGTAATTGGTACCAAGTGGGTATTTAGAAACAAGCTAGATGAAAATGGTGAAGTCACAAGGAACAAAGCAAGATTAGTTTGCAAGGGATATGCACAAGAAGAAGGAATTGACTATGGAGAGACATTTTTCCCTATTGCTAGATTGGAAGGAGTAAGAACTCTACTTGCTTACTCTGCATACAAAGGTTTTAAAGCTTATCAGATGGATGTTAAATTTACATTTCTGAATGGCATATTAGAGGAACAAATTTATATAGAATAGCTAGAGGGTTTTGTTGATGTTAACAATAACAACATAGTATATAAACTACACAAAGCTCTATATGGTTTGAAACAAGCACCAAGAGCATGGTATGAGAGACTTCATAATTATATTGTGAAGATTGGATTTGAAAGGATTGGTGATAATAGCAATCTATCTATGACGATAGAGAAAGGCAAAGGTATTTTGTTATTTGAAATATTTGTTGATGATATCATATTTGGAGGTCAAGATGCTTTATGTAAGGATTTTGAAAATTAGATGAAGCAAGAATTTGAAATGTCTATGTTTGAAGAGATCAATTTTTTTGTGGGTTTGCAAGTATATCAGATGAAATATGGTATATACATCACTCAGTCAAAGTATGTCAAGAAAATATTGAAAATTTTTGGATTAGAGGATTCCAAACCAGTAAGTACACCTATGGTGATAGGACACAGGTTGTCAAAGAATGATGATTCTATTGAGGTGAATCAAACATTGTACAGGTCTATGATTGGCAAATTGTAATATGTAGTACATAGCAGACCTAATATAGCATTATCTGTAGGGATAGTTGCAAGATTTTTTGCTAATCCCAGGGAGAATTATTTAATGGTTGTGAAGAGAATAATGAGATATTGAAAGGTACATAAGAGTTTGGTCTATACTACAAGAAGAATGAAAAAAAATGAATTGAGAGCCTACATTGATGTTGATTGGGCTGGAAACATTGATGACAGAAAGAGCACCAGTAGAGGAGCATTTTTCTTCGGCAAGAGACTAGTTACATGGTCTAGTAAGAAACAAAATTGTACTTCACAATCTAGTGTTGAAGTTGAATATGTTGTTGTTGCTATAAATTGTACAAACATTGTATGGATCAAACAGCTACTCAAAGGTATGAAGGAAGAAATCACCGAACCAGTAATACTTTATTATGATAATACAAGTGCTATCAATATATCAAAGAATCTAGTGATGCACACAAAGACTAAGCCCATTGCAATCAAGTATCATTACTTAAGAGAGTTAGTTCAAGATAAAGAGGTGAAGATGGAATATGTTAACACAAAGGAGAAAATTGTTGATATCTTCACAAAAGCATTACCTAAGGATGCTCATGAGTATCTAAGAGGTAAAAACTAGGGGTGGTACCCCTATCAAAGGCTATTTTACTAACAAGAAGAGTGCCCTGCATTAAACAAGATGATGTTCATATATTACACATTGATGTAGAGGATCTTACTTTAGGAGCTACCTAAAATAATCATAGAACTAAAACTTCAAATAAGTCACAAGCAAGGTGAAAGAGGGAGAAACTAAAGAAACTGAAAAAGCCTATATCTACATGTTTAAGATGACAAGTTTTTGGTATATGTCTTTGGCATTGTTGTCAAGGAGGGAGATATTCTACTGATCAATTCTGTATGCATAATCACAAAGGGAGATGATATGGCTAATCAACAGTGAGATTTACTGATATCAAGAGGGAGAGTCAAGAGATTATTGTCAAAGAGATGGAGAGTAGAAGCTAATTGATGATATTTTTGATCAAAGGAGAACACAAGTATGATCGAGGAGATAGAGAAAAATAAAAGAAAAGAGGGAGAAATCCTAATCTACCTAGTCAAATGGAAATATAGTAAGAGGGAGTTATAAGAAAAAAAATTGTAACCTAATCAAAAGATGAAAGTTTCTGATAAAGGGAGATATATCAATATAAGTTTTCTTTTTGGTATTGTCTTATTGTTCTAACCTAGTCAGTTTGTTTGAACAAAGGTGTTTACCATTTGGTTGATTTGGTTAATCAGTTTGGTTTGCCATCAATGCCAAAGAGAGAGATTATTGAGATCTGATTGAAAAGATCATTGTTGAGAGAAATTATTGAAAGAGGAAGATTGTTGAAGAAGACTATGGGGTAAAAGCACAAACCTGTGTCACCTTTTATAAAAGAAAAGTGATATCAAAATTTAAACTCTTCAACTTTAACGACATAAAAGTGGCATTTGTGTTTAGAATTTGAAGATGATGTAAACTAATGAAATGTGTAAAATTGGATGAAGTTTATGTCTATAAATTTTTTTTAAAAAAATTGAGTGAAAATTTTATTTATTTTTTAATTTTTAAAGTGTATTTTTTTTTTTTTTTAAATACTAAAAATATAGAGTTTTTTCCCCGTCAAACAAATATATGCAAATGTTCATATTTTGGTTTGATTTTGGAATATGTTAGAGTTGACATGTATACTTAGTGCACCGAAAAAGAAAAATTGAAATTTGGCTAATATGTTTGAAGTTATAATAGTCAAAGTTATCAGAAATTGACAGTTTTTTCTCCCATCAAACTTTTTCCATCAAATCTACATAATTTTTTTAAAAAATTACATATTTTTGAAGAAGACTCTCTCCTCTAGTGCAGCATTAAAAAATAATAATTTTTTAACATTATTTAATATTTTTTTTTTTTTTTTGAATAGACATCTTCTTGAATCTTAAGATACCTACTTGTAATATTTTCAAATTATAACATATTATTCATAATCAAAATTTTAAAAAAATTATATGATCATAATCGTGACTCCGAGAACTTCACAAGTATATTTTTAGTTTTTAAAAAAACTTCAATTTAGTAGGTCAAATTGGCCTTCAAAGTGAGATGTTTACAAAAGTTCTAATTTTTTCTTGTTTGGCTGCCATATAGGATGCCACACAGACTGTTTCGGCCGGAACAGTTTCGGTCAAAATTGTTTCGGCTGAAACCCCTATCGGTTGATTAAACCGCCAGTGGTTAATGTCACTGTTTGATATAAAATAAAGTTGTTTTTTTCTTTTTTTTAAATCAAATATACAGAACAACGAAAATTGGAAAAGGATTTTCGAAAGACAATTAATTTTGAAGCAATTTTTAGCAACTATTCTGCAGATTTAATCAATATTGCAAAGGATCGAATATTTTGAAGGTGCTTTTTTTCTCATCTACTTATTTTTGTTTTTATGTATTCTATATTGAAGCATTAGCTGATAAATTTAGTGAAATCTAAATTTATTTATTTTTGTTTCTATAATTGAAATATTCAATGGGCAGTAAAAAGAAAAGATCAAGGAAATATGATAGAATAAAAGATGACAAAATGAAAGGCCATACAAAACATAACCAAAACCAACCTACTGAAATTTCTGAACAGGATGAGATTCATGAAGAAAATGAAAGTAATGAAGAGGAAGAAATTGGCATTTCTATTAATAGAGACAAATTAGAAAGCATAAAAAATTTGATGGATTTGGATGAAGAACTACTTTTTAACCAAATTCCATCTAAAGATATGATAAATGATAACACTATCAGAAAGCATTGTCAGAACATGTGGGATGAATATTTCAAGGATAAAAGTATATTTGGATAGGCACAATTATTTGTCAAGTTATTTAAGAGAAAAGATATGAGACCTGTTTTGGAGTTGTTGGGTGTTGATAACAGGAAAAGCCATTCACATAATATTAATAAAACAATAGTTGAAAACTTGCAAAATGCTTATAACAAAATTGACAACACAACTCAAGGAGGTGATTTGAAAATAAACATGTATCTGAAAATAACATATAAAACATCAAAGTGTCCATATAAAATGTATGTATCTGAAAATAACATATAAAACATCAAAGTGTCCATATAAATATGTATCTAGACATAACATGTGTGTAATAAAATAAAAGGTCACATATGATAATCAGCTACATCCCCTCTCCTGATCCTGGGCCTTGTCCCCAAAAGGGTCTATCAGCTGCATCTGAAACTTGTGTCAAATGATAACTTGGACCATTTAATTATGTGTACAGACAAATTATATCAAGATCTACATGTATATAAATCAAATATATATATATACTTAAATTGTAACATACCTGGGACTCACGATGTGTAGGATCTGTCGGTGTTTGTAGATCAGCAAAACGTAACATACTATCACTCAAACCCTATAACACATACACAAACACACACATATACATAAATTTAAACATATAGACATATTATTTACCATAATAAAAATAAATTTAAACATATAGAGATATTTACCATAGCATTATATAATGCTCTGCCGATCTGACTGATATCTGAATCATGCAATGAAAGAATAGTATCAGCGTCCAAGTTAATAGTGCGGCCCTGATCTGAAAGCATGGAGGTAAATAGACCAGGCTATCTAGCACTAACATCCTGAGTGGGGGGGGTGTTGTAGGGTCCTGAGTAGCTAGGGTTGGTGTTGTAGCCTGGGCCTGTGTAGCAGCAGGAGCAGTAGAAGGTGCAGGAATGTCCTCCTGCCTCTGTGAATCCTCTGGGACTACTGTACGTGACAAAATATGACTAATATGAGAGCTCATGTCACGAAGTGGAATCCTTGAGAGTGTATATAATGCTCGATATGCATCTAAAATATTAGATGCTAAATATGATGCCCAACAATGCAATGCATCCACCTTTAAGACTACAAAAATGTCTACTGGAGAAGGTATGTCTGCAACTCCATAATCATCATCAACAAGTGCACTAGATGATGTAGCTATGGGAGCAGTACCTCGAGACTGTAGCATATATCTACCACACTGATCAAAAAAAATCTCGTGTAACTGTGTGGTGACGATAGCGATGCTCGAAAAAATCTGTGTCCTAATTGTGTCATCAAGAACACTCTCGCCTGCAGCAGCCATCTGTGGACCTCTCGGCATAACCAAAAGGTTTGGAGCCACCATTTCCCATTTGTTAACGAGCGCAAGAGTGTCCACGGGTCTAAATCTGTTAGAAAGTCTCCCCTGACCCTGCCCAACATGCTCTGGATAATCTGTATAGTCAACATCATAGTGTAAATGAAATTCTACAAATAATTGTTTGCAGAAATATAGAGGGAACTCATCCTTTTGTGGCTATCTATGATGAGTGGCCAACCAATGAAGATACATCAATGGTGCGACGAGTGGATCAGTACACTTCATCGCAGAGTAGCCTTTAACTCTGCAACAATCTGTATAAGATGGAAACATGGATTTCACCATGCCGGTGGAAACCTCAGTGTCAATCTGTGTGTACTTCACAGTGCCAGTGACACTGTGAGATAAAGAATAATAAAATGTCTCAATGCTCATATCATCAAAAGGGTTGTATGATTCAACGGTCTGAATCATACGAAATAACTCCTCTCGCATCACTCTGACCTTCTCCCTTTTAGGGAGGGTGGTAGAAGAGGAAAGTGAGGTATCCAAAACCTGCATAGCACGAGATAATCTCGCAATTGTATCTCTAAATAACTGTTTTCTATCCTAGGTGGAGGAGGTCGATCTACGTGTTGTACTAGACTCAGCACTCTGACCCCCACCACGGACATTGGCATCCGTTGAGGATATAGGAGCAGGATCCCCAGAACCGGATTCCATAATGTATATATGAATATAAATACGAGGATATGAATGTGAAGCTACAAGAGTGATAAATATCTAGAGATCGACACATGCATATATATATATACAAATATAAACATACAAGTGTATTTAAATTAAAATAATTAAAAGTTAAATTTAATTTGAAACACACATACATATAAATACACAACATTAAATGTGTGGTGCTAAATTCAATCATGTAACATGTATGTATTTTTAAAAAAATTATCTTAGAGATCATATCTAATGTACATTGTAACGTGCTCATGCAAATGTGAAAAATAAATATTCGTACATGTACATGTGTATATGCGATAAAAAAAATAAAATTTCTTGATTAAATGATAACTAAGTGTACACATGTATATGCAATAAAAAAATATAATTCTTGACTAAATTCTAGATTTTGATGTAAATGCTTTGATGATTATGGGGAGTGTAGATGAGAGTTAGGACATAGGGATAGAAAAATTTGTTACTAGATAAGTAAATGAGTTTAGTTAGCAAATGTTAGTTTACAATTTAGAACTCATGACTTAATTTAGTAGTTTGAATTAGAGTTAAGAATGTTAATAAAGTAAATGGGATATAGTTTTATTAAGGTTGATAGTACGGTCAGTCTATTATGTGCTAGTAAACATATGAATACCTATTAGAACCTACAATAGACATAATGACCTAGTAGGAGTCCATAGGTCCCCTTAACATATATATGGATAAAAATACCTAGAAATGTATCATAAGAGGTCATTATGTGTCATTTGGTAATGTAAGAATCATCATTCCCTAATAAGACCTATTATATCCTAATAATACATATTAAGACTTATTAGAACCTATAAAAAATAGTATGACCTATTACGACTCCTATGTCCCCTTAAGAAACACATGTATGGATAATGTATCATAAGTGATCTTAATGTGTTGTTTGGTAATGTAAGACTCATTATTACCTAACAATACCTATTATGTGCTAGTAAACATATAAATACCTATTAGAACCTATAACAGACGTAATGACCTAGTAGGAGTCCCTAGGTCCCCTTAACATATATATGGATAAAAATACCTAGAAATGTATCATAAGAGGTCATTATGTGTCATTTGGTAATGTAAGAATCATCATTCCCTAATAAGACCTATTATATCCTAATAATACATATTAAGACTTATTAGAACCTATAAAAAATAGTATGACCTATTACGACTCCTATGTCCCCTTAAGACACACATGTATGGATAACGTATCATAAGTGATCTTAATGTGTTGTTTGGTAATGTAAGACTCATTATTACCTGACAATACCTATTATGTGCTAGTAAACATATGAATACCTATTAGAACCTATAACAGACGTAATGACCTAGTAGGAGTCCCTAGGTCCCCTTAACATATATATGGATAAAAATACCTAGAAATGTATCATAAGAGGTCATTATGTGTCATTTGGTAATGTAAGAATCATCATTACCTAATAAGACCTATTAGATCCTAATAATACATATTAAGACTTATTAGAACCTATAAAAAAAGTATAAACTATTACGACTCATATGTCCCCTTAAGATACACATGCATGGATAACATACCTAAAAACATATCATTTAAGTCATCTTAATGTGTTGTTTGGTAATGTAAGACTCATTATTACTTAACAATAACTAGTTGTTAAAATGAACATCGTGAATATCTAAGTGTGGTTCATTCGATTAGTAAAGTGCCTATGTTATGGTTAGAATTTGGTATAGGTTATGATTGTAGTTAATATAGGGTTATGTTAGAAGGTGTATTTAATGTCAAAATTAATTTCACCATAAGAGATTATTGTTTCACCTAGATCCATCAGGTTATGTTAGAAACTGAACAATGTCCCCTAAAGTTTTGCTACATTTTTTACTAATGTTTTTCTACATTTTTACCTCATGTTTTTCTATATTTTTTAACTAATTTTTTTAACATTTTTACCTAATGTTTTTCTATATTTTTACCTAATATTTTTCTACACTTTTAACTAATGTTTTTCTACACTTTTAACTAATATTTTTCTACACTTTTAACTAATGTTTTTCTACATTTTTATCTCATGTTTAACTACATTTTTGCTAACAAATTAATTTAAATACCATTCTAAAACAATCTAAAATAATTTAAAACAATTTAATTAATTAAAATAATTTAAATATATTAAAAAATAAATAATTTTAAATATTTAACTCACAAAATAGGTAAAAATCAACTACTTTAAGTACAATTAACATTTACTGATCAAAAAACACATTTTAAAAAAAAAATTAAAATAGGAGGAAAAAAACCACTAACCCGTTACGGCCGAAACACTTAAGCTACTCTCCGGAAACCTAGGAACTGCAACAGTCAAAATGATAGCCGCAAGAGGTTTGCGCCAATTTTATTATGTCAAGGGTGTTTCGGCCAAAACTGTTCCAGCCGAAACAGTATGAGCCACATAGTCGCGGGAAACCGCCACGTATGTTCGGTCAGAACTATACTAGCTGAAACACTTATGGCCGAAATACCTCATGGTATCACAAAGGGTGATAGGTTTATGCTTCCACCCTATGTGTTTCAATCATTATTTTTTCATTGATGTCAAACCAATTTTTTTGGTAAGACAACTATTTATAAGATTCAAGTATTATCACTTAGTTGATTGATGAAGAGGATATGATGAAAAGATGTAACAGTAGCACCTAGAGGAAAGGTTGAGTTATGATTATGTAATGAAGTACAAGGATCAATTAAGACAGTGATGATATGATGTATTGATAATCTACTTAAGGTTACAAAGGTTGGTCATGCTTAGAAAGTTTAGAAGAACAAGTTACACAAAGTTTGTCTACCAAGCTTGACTGAGTGGATAGTAGGTGTCGAGCAAAGTTAGTACAAGCCGAGTAGAAAATTAGTTAGAGCCGAGTAAAAGTTCATTCTAGTGTATGCCAAGAAAAATAGTTGATGCTGAGTAAAGTTTAGTTGATGTCGAGCACTAGTAAACTTTAGTTCATGCTGAGTAATTTCATAGTGAAGGTCAAGCAACGTAGTATGTGTTGAGCATTAGAAGGTTGATAATGTCAAGCTACTGCATTATTTAAAAGATTGAAGATTCAATGAATATGAGCTGACAAGTTTATTTTCTTAGATTTTGTGAACCAGGTGGAAGATAAGGTTGATGAGTTGGTGGCACAGAATTTGAGGTAAACCATTTTTAGGTGAATTCAAAGTGGATTCTAGAAGAAGTTTCTAGAAGAGATATGAGATATGGGGTAGATACATTGTATCCTGCCTAATCCATTCGAACCCTAAATTGGACGATGGAGAATGAGTGGCAAAATATCTTAATTTCCTATTTATAGGGATGGATGGTCATGAAATAAGGTTGCCATATGCGAGAACCTAAGGGAGACAAGGAGTCAAAGGTTTTGCTTCATCTAGTGACCTAAGAGAAGAGTCTGCAATGGCATGTTAAAAAAGAAGGCTTAAGGAGATGACTACTTGAAGGGTGAACAAGCTATCAAAGCTAAAAAGTATGAAGGCCAAGAAAAAATGAGGACTAAATAGAGATTTTTAATCTACAAGAGAAGTTGTAAGTTATATCAGATCAAGGCCTTATAGTTACTCTCTAAAAATTTTATCAATTTAGGTTAAATCTTTTGTTTTAAGGTTGACCTAACAGTCATTTGTAAATCCTTTAACCAGGTGGCATTCCAAGTGAATGGCCTAAAGTCCTCTAACAAGGCTCACTTCTAATAGGATGATTAAAATCCTTTAACTAAATCACATTTAACAGTGTGTATTATAACCTTTAATAGGGTTGGCCTTTCATAGGGCATCACTTTAGAAAACTGAAAAGAGTAGCATGTTACTGGTGGTTTTTCCTAAATTAGGTTTCCACATAAATCATTGTGTCAAGTATGTTGATGAATCTATTATGTTTCATGCTTTACATTTCTACAAGTTGATTTTACAGTTACCTACAAGTTTTTAGTGATTGCATAATCTTAAAGATGCATGCATGAGTATAAATGTTTTATGGGTTCACTAAGTTGTGAAAAGTTTTATTTATACATCTGGACCTTGGGTAACTGATTCACCCCCCCCCCCCCCCCAAGTTATTCTAAAGTATTCCAACACTTTTCTAACAGTTTTTATAATTGCAGCTCGGCCAAGTCATAGTTGTGGTCTTTCTTTACAATATTATGACACAAGTCAACTACAATGCAAGGAACATTATTCAATTGGCTTGACTGATATAGTGTGTGTGCAATTACATGCACAAAAAAATCAACAAGTGGATCTTTAATCCCATCTATTGACATTCCTTGGTCATTCCCCTTGACCTTCGTTTGTTCCTCAACAACGTTCTTCGCAGCACATCTCATTGTCTTTTCTCTATCCAAGGTGAGAACTAATAACTCGATAAATGATTTATTTATTTATCTTTACTGGTCCACCTTCCAACCATATTTTCATAGCATGTACTCATCTTAGTACAATTTTTATCCATTCAAATTTAAATACTTTTGAAAATGCTAGGGCACGAGTAAGCACTTTCTTGGAAACAATCTTATTCTCATCTTTCAAAACTCCATTGTCACACAACTTTCCATAAGTTGCTCACAGCTCATAATCTCCAATTTCTACAATCTTGCACACATAGCATGATCAAACATTGTGAACCATCAATACTCTTGATAGAATTGACAATAGGATGCTCAATGCATCTCCAATCATGATAATGTTATGGTACACCATAAATTTGGGTAGAGGACATTGATCATTCCTCACAATCTATGTGTTGCTCTTGCTCTCAACATTTCTTTCCTAAATATAGATGTAGTGGATGTCATTTTTGAAACTGGGGTTTAATCAACTTCACTTCAACACTTTCAAAATCAACTTAACTCACACTATAAACCAACCTTACTTAATTCCTCAAATATTGTCAATGCATGTTGTGATTTGCTTGTTCTTTTGCTAAAATTGCCTTGATTGCCTTTGAATCACCTATGTGCACTAAAATCGCTTGTTCAATGAAAATGAACATCAAAATTTGATATAAACCTTCAATCTATCATTTTAGGTATGAAATAAATATGTTGTACTGAAGTAGGTGTAGAACACCTATCTTGATCTTCATTACTTAGTTCGGTAGATACCATCTGGTTTAACCAACAGATTAGCTCGCTCGTTGTAAATGTTTGCTCCATAGTGCAATACTCAGTCAATATAGACAATATCACTGATGCTCAACACTTGATAGTGTAGTTGATTATATAGTCTAATTCTTCTCTCAGATCTGTAGTAGTGTATCTTGATTCATACTGATATGGACTTTTAATCACATCTCTTGCTAGGAATTGGTCTGTAATATATCATTCAAGTGTACAATTCCTTACATACCTCCTTTGATTAGTTGGATGTGGTATGATCACTTGATCCATTGGATTAGGTGATCTCAACTTCGCTTGATCCACTAACTCTAGCTTCTACTATCTTTTTCCAAGTTTTATTTATTTCCTTCTTTGTTTGTTCCATGTTAAGTTTTTCCTTTTCTTTGATGTGTTCATTACTTGGTGTTGGTTCTTGGGTCCTGTAATTTTCACTAATATCTCCAACCTTGAGACATCTAAAACAAACTAGGCTTCCATTCAACCATTTCTTGTAATTCCCTCTGAAATGTTTTCTAATGTAATTCTCTTAAATATGACCATACTCCCACAATAATGACAATTGTACCATGTGTTGTAATACCAATTGTAAGAGTTACCTTTCTTACATGCTTTTTCTTGCCTTTTGGATGTCCAGTTGGATTTTGCTTTAGATCTGCATTCTTAAGCTCTATGTCCATATTTTTGACAGATGTAGGAATGTTCCTCAAATCTCGGTGTCTTTGGCATGCACTCATGTGCTTGGTGTCCTTGTTTTTTGTAATTAAAAAAAATTTGAGTAAACTTAGCTTTAGGATTTTGTGTACTATTCTTTCTTCTACAAGTATTTTTTGTGTGTCCTACTTTACTACAATAATGACATGTAGGTTTACCTTTAGGTTTTGCATTTCTTTTCTCTCCACTCTTTGATGACTCACCTTTCTCAATGGATTAAGAGTGCTCAAAATTTCCTATACCATAAGTATCATTGGATAACCTTGGTGATCTTATCAATTCTTCGAAGTATCTTATCGCTTCACTTGGTTTATTCATTCTTTCCTAAAGTTCTTTCTCAGCTCTTGACACATTCCTTGGTTGGTCACTCAATGATCTCAGATTTGTGATTTCCATGTCCTTTCTGTTCAGCTCTTGATTTTCAAGTAACAATTGATTCATCATGTCTAGCTAATTATTTGTAAACTTCTGCACATCATATCACCTTTCTTTAAGTTTGATAGCCATTTGTCTTTTGTCTTCTTCGACCATAATCTTGTCTTCTTCAGTTTTCTTCTTTTGTTCAGTAACTTCACATAATCTTACTAATTGGATTTCTTGTTCTCTCTTCAATCCTATGACTTCTTCACTCAGAATGTTGTTCTTTTCCAATTGTTCTAGTATTGCTACATCACTTTCACTAGAATTCCCATTGTTTAGCAATCCTTTGGTATCTACCTTCTTGTATAGTGTATCATTATATTGAATGGCCTTATCTTTCCTTTTCTTTATGGATTTCCTTAACTCTTATTTTGTTGCTTCAAGTTGTTGAAGTATGATGTGGATGTTAATCATCTGATTCTCAATTATCTTCCCCAATTTTTAAGCCTCCATCTCCAAGATCTAAACTCTCAAGTTGTTAGACTTCTTTCAAAAGAACTTTTCTCTGATACCAATTAGTGGAAATCTTATTGGGAAACAAGATACTGAGAGGGTCAAGGGGTGAATCTGGGTCTATAAAACTTTAGCTCCTTAAACAAAATACCAGATTAACTGAGTTAACTCCTAATCCATCTCATACCTTAAATCATAAATCTTATAGTCATGAACTGTAAAATTGAAATGAATCTAACTATGCATGTCATCCATGAAAATAGAAATAGATAACACAAAGATTTTGGTAACCTAGAAACCCTCCAACGTAAAGGTAAAACTAGGATGGGGATGACACCCACAAATCTTTACTGTTGCAACAACAAAGTTTTCCTATTAGGGCTACAATTTGATCACTTCTAATGATCTACCCTATGAGGGGTCTACTCAGTTAAAATTAATACAAGATTGTTAAGTCTACCTTGATTAAAGGATTTAAACTTATAATGAAGTAAGCACTCTATCAAGAGATTTAACAAGGTATATTAAAACCACTTTGTTAAAAGATTTTCCCTGATATAGTGGTTAGAATGTGTCAGTACCTGATCATTTGGTTTTCTCTCACAAATTTGATTATGGATCTTATCTTTTCAATGTCTGAATCCAATCTCCTTATCTAATTTACATTGTTCTACCCTTCACTACTAGGTTTCTATGCCTGATCTCTTTGTCAAACTCATCCTTCCTTGCTTTTTCCTTGACCTCTTCTACACATTCATGATCTTCCTTCACATATCTTCACACTCTTTCTCGCATCCATAATTATGTACGGTTTGGTCCCTTCTTAAAAATACAATCATGGAAGGTTCTAGATCATAATCAATGATCCAAAATGTAATCTTTTTTGTTTAACCCTTTTTTTATTTTTCGATTGATTAATTTTCCTTCCTAGGGATTAATGTCTTCTAAAAAAAATATGTAATTGTGTCCTTAGTTGTCTCTACAATTCATAAATATCTCATAGAAGTTAGCCAAAATAATTCATATAAGTTTTTGTGTCATTACAAACACATATGCCAAAATTGAGTTATTAGGCATTGAATGTTCTATCGCTCGATCATAACTAACATTCATGTCGTCTCTTAGAGTTTATAGGCTCGGCATATACTGACTCACTTCGCATAAGTTAACTTTACATTGCTTGGTCTCCATATGTTTCACTTAGCATATGTAATAGATCTGTCTCTACTGGGGTCCTCAACAACCTTTGACTTGCTCAGCATGTAGTGAAATATATGAACAAGTCCATGTAGCTCGGCCTTCTTAGGGTGGCTTGGTGGCAATGATGATCGACCAATGTTGCGTAGAAAATAACTAAGTGTTGGACACTAATATTCAAAAAGGCTTAGAGATCAACAAGAATGTTATTGGAACCCTACATTGCTTAGCTTATCATAGAGGATTAGACTTATCAGCATAGCAAAGAGAAATATTCAAAGACAATTTATGAAAGAGTCTAGAAACCATAATTAGGTCATGAAGCAAGGCAAAAGATAAGTTATAAAAAGATAAGAAGTGTGTAAAGAAAAAAAGAAAGAGAGAGAATAAGGTGATGTGTTGTTGAAGTTGTGTTCAACATTAGAAAAGTGATTATCAGAACACTGAATAGTGTAGTAAGCTATCAGAAGGAGAACAGATAGTGGAAAATAAAGTGGACCTATCAAGGAAGAGGAAAGACAAACTACAGGTCAATTTCTTATTATTTTTACCTAACAAGTTTATCAACAAGATTATAAAATCCTTTTACAAGGTGGTTTTTAATAGGATTTAGAAGCTCTTATTTTGAAATTATTGTAAATCCTTTAATATGGAAAACATTGTATTAGTGGGATTGAATCTCTTAACAAAGTAGTCTTTTATAGGATTGTTGATAGTCTTGATTGGGTATTAAACACTTTTAACAGTGCAGTCATTTAGAAGATGACACTATTGTAAGCTCTTAATATGGCACCTTGTTACTATAGTATTGAGTTGTGGGCATCATCCCTACCACATTTAGTTCCTGTGAGAAAGGGTTTTTTATGATACCAAATTATTGTGTTATGTGTTTATGAGTTCATGGTTTTTTTTGTTACTTTACATTTATATAAATGCATTAACTATCGATAATGTTATTGACTACAAGATTAGAAGGATTGTATTTTATGAAGAAAATGGTTTGAACTAGAAATTATTAGGTGTTGGTTCACCCCCACTCCCCTCAATACCTCTCATATAGCTTACCAACATCTCCACTCCAACTAAAAATTAAAAAAATTATGCATTATCTTCGAGTACTTTTATTGGGGATTCATCATTTACATCATCCATTGAGCCACCATAATCTCACATCTTATAAGGCCCTGATTTGTGATCAATAGAAGCTCCAAATAACATTTGAAGATTGTGGTGAACATGCATATGATATTTTTCCTTTTTTCCTATTAAGTCTATTACTCCTCACAAAATATATGAAGGTGTACTTGCTCCAATTTCTTTTCAATTGTAGAAGCACTTGAAACTTGTTTCTATAAACTAAAAGTAACTAATATTAGCATTTTAGAATACATAAATAATCAAATAAATTCATCAATAATAATTTTTTGCAAAATTTTACCCAAGATAAAACACAAATTATAATATTTTGTAGTGGTGGTGTTTTTGTTTGATCATTCTTCCAAAATGATTTGGTTTTCATTTTCATTTAAACAAATGGAACATCTTTATGGGAAAAATTATCTAGTCCATCAATATATCTTGACATTTCCTCCTTGATTGTAGTACAATCCTTTCTAGTTGAATAAACTCTATCGATGTAGGTTTTCCATCCTGTGGAAACCTCATCATGTAACCATGGTCTTTTGTGTGACCATTTTGGGTTGAGTAAAAATCCAACAAAATGAAAAGGAGTATGAAACATCTTCCATTTTTTAAATTGTGTTTCCAAACAATGTTATGATGTGCCTCTTGATCAAATGATGGTGCCACAAAAATAAACATATCTTTTGTTTTCCCTTGTATGATTTAGCTTCTCAAACACATCTCCCATACATGGTTTATCATTATAAAAAAGATAAAGGACTTCATGAATAGCTCAATAAAGTGTTAGAAAATAACTTGCTTGTTGTCAAAATAAAAATGAACTACTATCAATTATGAGATCAAAATTTTCACGACATGCTTTTTTTTATACTTGATCAATCCCTTCATCTCTCTCATTCAATAAATACGAGTATTTTCTTTAATGTTTGTTTTACCTTTACAATACGATCAACCATAATAAAATATGAATCAAATCATGTTTCAAAACATCTCACTAGTTGTAAAGAAGCCTATATCCTATATATAGCTTGTGACATGGAGTGATTTACAATATAATGCTACATTTTTCAATATTTACAACAACATCACAAATCCTAGTCTTATTGTGTGACTCTTTAAGAAGCAAGTTCATGTAATGAGTTGTAGAAAGAGTCCAAAAAAATGATTGGAGATTCATCTTCAATCCACCCTCCAACAAAAATATTTTTTGAAGCATTATCAATTATAATTTGTACAACATTGTGTCTTCCTACTTGTTCAATTGCTTCTCAAAAAAGACCTACCAAATATGTTGCATCTTTCACATGGCTTGAAGTTTCTTGTGATTTGAATAGACATTATACCATTTAGTGAAGAAAAAAGAATATTAATTAATGGTCTATGTGCAACAATGCCAATATGTCCATTTGAAACTATGGAAACACCTCCATATGACCTACTACCTCAAAAACCTTGTGCCCTTTCTTCAATATGTAACTCTAAAAGTAGGCAATAGAAGTGTTAAATTTGTAAGAAAAACAAGTCCAGTGTAGTTTCATGTGCTCAATATCATTTGTTGGGAGTCGATAAGAGAGAATGAATAATAGTTTGTAAAAAAAATTCCAAAAGGAAAAAGAATTGATTTGGTTCAAGAGTTTACTTTTATAGCCTTCAAAACCTATTGAAGAGAATTTTAAACATTCTCAACTAGGGATGACACAACCTTTAGGTGGTTCTACTTCTATTTATGAATCTCAAATTGAAAAATGTTTGATATTGACAATAGAAAGAATGTAGATACGGCTATTGGAAGACCTTTCTTTGGTTGCATAGTGTCATTCAATATAGCTAGGTCTCTTTTATGGAAAGAGGCTATAAGTATAGTCAATAATGCACCTAAAGGATATGTGCCTTCAATTTATGAATAAGGTTATAATATTGTTCTAGATGATGAGAATAAATGCATTAAAGTAAGGCTATAAGAGTTTTAAGGGAGTTGGCCATATACGAGTGTTTTCAAAGTTTCAAATGCATGGATTGATTTTGTTACACATCAACCATTAATTATTATTCTTGTTTCTTTTCCAAATGGTATAATGTTTATCAAATCTCATGATACTCTAGGCCATGTGAAAGATGCAACATATTTGACATATTTTTTCCAAGAAGAAATTGAACAAGTAGGGAGAAATAATGTTGTACAAATTATAACTGATAATGTTTCAAACAATGTTTTGGCAACAACATGAATTGAATATGAATATCCAAATTTTTTTGGACGCCATGTGTTGTTCATTGCGTGAAATTGTTTTTTTATAGATTTGCACAATAAGAATCCTTAGATTTGTGAAATAGTTGCAAATGTTATAAAAATGTTACATTTTATTGTAAATGACACTATTTACATAACATGTATATGAAATATGCTTCTTTGTAGGTACTTAGATGTGCCAAAACAAAATTTACTTCAAATTTTATTAAGGTTAGCTGAATTGTAAAAGTAAAACAAACTTTAAGGCAAATGATCAAGTGTATCGAATGGGAGAGATGGATGGATCAATCAAGTATCATCAACCAAGCATGTGATGGAATTTTTTATTTCATAATTAGTAGTGGTTCGTTTCTATTTTGGAAAAAAGTAAGTGATCTTCTAACACTTTCTTGGCCTATTCTTGAAGTCCATCTTTTTTACAATGATAAACCATACATTAGAGATTTTTTTGAGAAGCTAGATCAAATAAGGGAGAAGATAAAAGATATGTTTATAGTTGGGGCACCATCATTTGATCAAGAAACATATGATGTTGCTTGGGAATCTAATTTAAAGATATGGAAGATGCTTCATAGTCCTCTTCATTATGTTGGTGTATACTCAATCCAAAATGATTTCACAAAAGATAATGGTTAGATGATGAGGTTTTCATAAGATGTAAAGCCTTCGTCGATTAGGTTTACCCAACTAGAAAGGATCGTACTACAATCAAGGAGGAAATGTCAAGATATATTGATGGACTAGAAAATTTTCCCATAAAGATTTATATTTGATTAAATTAAAAATGAGAGAGAAACTATTTTGAGAGAATTATGGTTCAAAAATGCCACTACTATAAAATATTATAATTTGTGTAATATCTTAGGTAAACTTTTGCATCGTTAACTTTATAATTGATGAAATTTATTTAATTATTAAAAAAAAATTAAAATGCTAATATTTTTTACTTCTATTTTACAAAAACAAGTTTCAAGTGCTTCTATATGTGACAAAAATGAAGTGAATATGCCTTCATACATTAAGTGAAGCGTAATAGGCTTGGTAGGAAAAAAGCATAGGATCTTGTGAATATTCATCATAGCTTCAAATATTATCTTAAGCTACTACTAATTACAAATGAGGGACTAATTGGATGTTGGATTATAGTGGCTCAATGGATGATGGAAATGATGATTTGCAAATAAAATTACTTCAAAAAAATGTAGAGGAAAACTTGTTTACAGTTGGAATGGAGAAAGGAAAGGAAAGCAAAAACAAAACATTGCTTGAGCTTTGAGCGAGACCTAAGATTTTCTCCACTCCACTTCTCATGAGCTAGGTCCTAAATAGAAATTTTTAATTTTGATAACTTTTTTGAAGTTTTATTTATAAAACTACAAATAGTTATGATAATTATATTCTCTTTTGAACTTATATATATATATATATATATTCATGATGTTATTGGTCTTTATTTTATTATGCTATGTATTTTACAAAATTTAATTTCATGCATGCTTGTTTATACCAATAAAACTTTGTGTATATGAAAGTTGCATGAAGTTATATTATATAATATTTAAAAGTGGTATGTGATATTATTTAATTTGATACATTTTTACTTCTAGGGAATAAAATAGTGAATATATAAAAATGTCGTGTGTGTGTGTGTGTGTGTGTGTGTGTGTGTGTGTGTGTGTGTGAATATATATAAATTGAAATCATGTGTGTGTATGGGTGGGGAGTTGAGAGTGAGAGGAATACATTCAAGTTATACATTTACCAAAATTATAAGTAAACCATATCTAAGTTACCTCGTGTCCCCATGCAACTACTTATGGACAATTTCTACTTAAATTTAAAATTGTGTTTCCATGAAACTTTTAAATTAAGAGGAACAAATAGTCTTTGAAAAAAAAGGAGGCGCTAAAAATAAAAAGCAGGTACTTATTGGAAAATTAATAGATGTCTTCATCATAGTCTTTCCTCTACTTTTTATGTGCCTAAATTCTCTTCCAAACTTAATTTACAACAAATATTCATTAAAAAGATAATTTAATCTTTAAAATGGTCAAAAAATAAGCACAAATTTTTCTTCAAAAGGGCCACCATTTTTGCATTTCTTTAAGAAAAAATATATGAAACGACAATAAACCTAATAATCACATGCATACCTACCCTTATATATACCAAGTTGCATGCATTTCATGTTTATTTAAATTACCACAATTTCTTGGTGTCCATGTATTGACTTTTCGATTAAGCAACATTCATTTACCTCAAAATTTATGTAAAGTATATACAAATTTAAAATAAAAATTTGTTTCAAATATTTATAAAGTAAACTTTTTAATTGAGAAAATATAATTGTGTAAAGAATCAAATCAAATTTCAGATGCCATAAACAAACATACCAAAGACTCTGAATGCCAACTTTTTGAATCATCCTTGCAATCAATAAGTGAATTATAATCTCTATTGCAATTCTTTTATAACAAAATAAAAAAACTATATATAAGAAGAATTGTATTTAGAATAACCACAACTACATATAAAAAGACTTATAGTTAATTGTTTTAATTATTTTAAAATAAAATAAATTTATAAATCATATTTTTCTAATATTTTAACTATGAATTTTTCAATAAATACAAAAAAAAACCCGAAAAAATTTTTATATTAATTAAATATTTAAAAAGAAACATTTAAATTTATTTGTATATAAAAATAATCAAAAATAATCAAAATTTCATCAATATTAACAAACTTATTTTCTATATATTATTTTCTAAAATGAAATGCATGAATAACTAACCCTTAGCTTGAAATATATTACTCATTTTCATAAAAAAACTAATCCCTTTTAACTTCAAAATTATTATTGCATGCATAAAAAATTAATACTCAACTGCAAGTAATTTCTTCTAAATTTAATTTAATTATGTTGTACGCAGGGGAATGTGGCCTCATAAAAGGCAAGCTCTCACTGGATATGTGCATAATAGAATTATCATGAAGACTATAGAAACTTTGATGAAAATGTAGTGGGGTAATGTAAAGCTATACTCCAAAAACTTTGTACCGAAATATGGGGTTTCAAATAGAATTATCATGAAGACTGTAGAAACTTTGATGAAAATGCAGTGGGGTAATGTAAAGCTATACTCCAAAAACTTTGTACTGAAATATGGGGTTTCAAAAAAATACAGTAGAAGTTCATCCAATGCAAAATTGTACTTGGAAGTAATCTCACATCCTATAAGGCCCTAATTTGTAATTAATAGAAGCTCGAGATAACATTCGAAGATTTTGGTGAACATGCATATGATATTTATTTTTGTTCCTACAAAGCCTGATATGCCTCAAAAAATGTGTGAAGGCATACTTGCTCCAATTGCTTTCAAATGTAGGAGCAATTGAAACTTATTTTTGTAAAATAACAATAAATAATATTAGCATTGTAAAATGCATAAATATTCAAATAAATTTCATTAGTCATAAAATGATGCAAAACTTTACCCAAGATAAAAACACAAATTGCAATATTTTGTAGTGATGGTATTTTTGTTCAATAATTCTCCCAAAATGATTTGGTTTTCATTTTCATTCAATCAAATAGAACATCTTAATGGGAAAATTTATATAGTCCATCAATATATCTTGACATTTCCTCCTTGATTGTAGTATAATCCTTTCTAGTTGGATAAACTCTATCAATGTAAGTTTTCCATGCTATGGAAACCTTGTCATCTAACTACGATCGTTTGTGTCATAGTTTTGGTTTGAGTAAAAATCCAACAAAATGAAAAGGAGTATGAAGCATCTTCCATCTTTTTAAATTACATTTCCAAACAATGTTATGATGTGCCTTTTGATCAAATGATGGTGCCCCAAAAATAAGCATATCTTTTATCTTTTCCCTCATATGATATAGCTTATCAAGCGCATCTCCCATTCATGGTTTATCATTATCAAAAAGATGAAGGACTTCATGGATAGATCAAGAAAGTTTTATAAAATCACTTGCTTGTTTCTAAAATAAAAATGAACCACTACCAATTATGAAATCAAAATTTTCATGATATGCTTGATTTTTGATACTTGACCAATCCCTTCATCTCTCTCATTCAAAAAATACGACTATTTTCTTTTATGATTGTTTTACCTTTACAATACAATCTACCATAATGAAATATGAATCAAATCATGTTTCAAAGCATCTTAGTAGTTGTAAAGAAGCATATTTCCTATATATAGTATGTGACATGGAGTGATTTACAATATAATGTTTCATTTTTTTAACATTTGCAACTACATCACAAATCATGTCTTATTGTGCAAATCTTTAAGAAGCCAGTTCATGCAATGAGTTGCACAAAAAGTCCAAAAAATGATTGGAGATTCATCTTCAATCCACCCTCCTACCAAAACATTGTTTGAAGCATTATTAGTTATAATTTGTACAACATTGTATCTCCCTACCTATTCAATTGCTTCTCAGAAAAGGCCTGCCAAATATGTTGCACCTTTCACATGGCTTGAAGTATCGTGTGATTTGAATAGACATTATACCATCTAGTGAAGAAAAAAGAATATTAATTAATGGTGGATGTGCAACAATGCCAATAAGTCCATTTGAAACTATGGAAACACCTCCATATGACCTACTACCTCAAAAACCTTACAGCCTTTCTTCAATATGTAGCTCTGAAAGTAGGCAATAGAAGTGTTCAATTTGTAAGACAAACAAATCCAATGCAATTGCACATGTTCAATATCATTTGTTGGGAGGCGGAAAGAGCGGAAAAATAATAGTGTGCAAAGAAATTCCAAAAGAGAAAAGAATTGATTTGGTTCAAGAGTTTAGTTTAATAGCCTTTAAAACCTATTGAAGAGGATTTTAAACATTCTCAACTAGGGATGGGACAACTTTTAGGTGGTTCTCTATTTATGAATCTCAAATTGGGAAAATGTTTGATATTTTCAATAGAAAGAATGTAGATGCAACTATTGGAAGACCTTTCTTGGTTGCAGTGTCATTCAATATAGTTGGGTCTCATTTATTGAAATGAGACTATAAGTAGATCAATAATGCACCTAAAGGACATGTGCCTCCAAGTTATGAATAAATTTGTACTATTGTTCTAGATGGTGATAATAAATACATTAAAATATGGCTACAAAGTTTTCAATGGAGATGGTCATATACAAGCGTTTTCCTAGTTTCAAATGCATAGATTGTTGTTGTTACATATCATCCTTTAATTATTATTCTTATTTCTTCACCAAATCGTATAATGTTTATCAAATCATGTGATATACTTCAAGCCATGTGAAAGATGAAACATATTTGACAAGCCTTTTCCAAGAAGCAACTGAACAAGTAGGGAAAAATAATGTTTGTACAAATTATAACAAATAATATGCTTCCAACAATGTTTTGTCAACAACTTGAACTAAACATGAATTTCCAAAAACCAAATTGGACACCTTGTGTTGTTCATTGTGTTAACTTGTTTTTCACATATTTGCACAATAAGATTTCTTAGATTTGTAACATAGTTGCAAATGTTAACAAAATGTAACATTTTATTGTAAATGACAGTATTTTACATGCTATATATATGAAATATGCTTCTTTGTAGGTACCTAGATGTTCCAAAACATAGTTTACTCCAAATTTTATTATGGTTGACAAAATTGTAGAAGTATATCAAGCATTAAGGCAAATAGTCGTGTTTATCGAATGGGGGAGATGGTGGATCAATGAAGTATCATCAACCAAGCATGTGATGAAATTTTTGATTTCATAACTAGTTATGGTTCATTTTTATTTTGGGAAAAAAGTAAGTGATCTTCTAACACTTTCTTGGCCTATTCTTGAAGTCCCATCTTTTGTACAATGGTAAACTGTAGGAGATGTGTTAGAAAAGCTCGATCAGATAAGGGAGAAGATAAAAGATATGTTTATTGTTTAGGCACCATCATTTGATCAAGACACGTATGATGTTGCTTGGAAATCTAGTTTAAAAAGATGGAAGATGCTTCATAGTCCTCTTCAATGTGTTGGTTTTATACTCAATCCAAAATGATTTCACAAAAGATAATGGTTAGATGATGAGGTTTTCATAGGATGTAAAACCTACATCAATAGGGTTTACCCAACTAAAAAGGATCATACTACAATCAAGGGGGAAATGTCAAGAAATATTGATGCACTAGAAAAAAATTCCCATAATGATTTATATTTGATCAAATTGAAAATTAAAGCCAAACTATTTTGAGAGAATTATGAAACAAAATGCCACTACTAAAAATATTATAATTTGTGTGCTATCTTAGGTAAACTTTTGCATCATTAGCTTAATTATTGATGAAATTTATTTAATTATTTAAAAAAAATTAATGCTAATGTTATTTACTTCTATTTTACAAAGACAAATTCTAAATGCCTCTATATGTGACAAAATTGAAGTGTATATGCCTTCATACATTAAGTGAATCGTAATAGGCTTGGTAGCAAAAAAGCATATGATCTTGTCAATATTCATCATAGATTCAAATAGTATCCCAATCTTTTACTAATTACAAAAGAGGGACTAATTGGAGTGGGATTATAGTAGCTCAATGGATGATAGAAATGATGTAAGTGCTAGAAAAAATACTTTTTAAAAAATGTAGAGGAAAATTTGTTCACAATTGGAATCGAGAAAGGCAAGGAAAGCAAAAACAAAAAATTGTTTGAGCTTTGGGCAAGACCCAAGATTTTCAAATAGAATATAATCATGTTTTAAAAATAGAGATTTTTTAATAGAAATATTTAATTTTGATTTTTTTTTAGAAGATTTATTTATATAATTACAAATAGTTATGATAAATATTCTCTTTTGAACTAAAAATAATTTTTAATAAAATATTTAAAATTTATCTATTATTTTATTGGTATTTATTTTATTATGTTATATATTTTCCAAAATCTAATTTCATGCATGCTTACTTATACTAATAAAACTTAATATTATTATGTTATATATTTTCCAAAATCTAATTTCATGCATGTTTACTTATACCAATAAAACTTCATATATATGAAAGTTACATAAGGTATATACAATATTTGAAAGTGGTATATTATATTATTTAATTGATACCTTTTTACTTCTAGAAAATAAAATCTTGAATATACAAAAATCTCATGCATGTGTATGTGAATATATAAAAACTAAAATCAAGTGCATATATGAGATAGAGAGGCACATTCAAGTTGTATATTTACCTTTTTAAAGTAAAATACAACTAAGTCTTTTAAATTAAGAGGAATTGATAGTCTTTAATAAAAAGGAGACTAATATTAAGTACTTAATGGAAAATTGATAGATGTCTTCATCATAGTCTTTACTCTAATTTTTATGTGCCTAAATTCTCTTCCAAACTTAATTTGCAACAATTATTCATTAAAATACCAATTTAATAAGATTGGTCAAAAATAAGCACAAATTTTGATTCTAAGGGATCACCATTTTGGCATTTGTTTAACTAAAAATATCAAACAGCAATAAACCTAACAATCACATGAATACCTACCCCTTATATACCAAGTTGCATGCATTTCTTATCTATTTAAACTACCATAGTATCTTGGAACTCATAGTTCATGTATTAACTTTGGAATTAAGCACCATCCATTGTAGCTCAAAATCTATGTAAATTATCTACATTTCTTTTTAGCAAATATTTCAAATATTTAGAAAGCAAAAAAAATTATTGAAAAAAGGCAAATTGTGTAAAAAATCAAATCTAGTTTGAGATGCCATAAAAAAACATACCTCCTTTTAATGCCTCTTAAGTGCCTCCCTCTAAATGCCAACTTTTTGAACCATCTCAAAATCAATATGTAAATTATAATATTTAATGCGTTTCTTTTATAACTAAATAAAAACACTAGATATAGAAATAACTACAACTATGCATAAAAAGACTTGTAGTTAAATTGTTTCAATTCATTTAAAATTATAGTTAAACTATTTCAATTAATTTACAATTAAATAAACTATTAGATATATATATTTTTAATACTTAAATCATATTTTTTCAACCAAACTTTAAAAAAAGTTTTAAAAAATTACTAATTAAAACTTAAATAAAAACATTAGATATAGAAATAACTACAACTATGTATAAAAAGACTTATAGTTAAACTATTTCAATTAATTTAAAATTAAATAAACTATTAGATCATGTATATTTTTAATACTTAAATCATATTTTTTCAATCAAAATTTTTAAAAATAAAAAACTACTATATTAAAACTTAAATATTTAAAAAAATCATTTTATTCATATTTAAAAAGAATCAAATAATTCATATATTTTTATGTGATAAACAAAATTTCATGCAATATAAACAAAATTATTTTCCATAAATTATTTTCTATGAAATTCATAAACTACTAACCCTTAGCTTTAAATATAGAACTCCACATTCAAAAATAACTAATCCATTTTAACTTCAAATATAGTATTGAATGCATAAAAAACAAATACTAAATTTAATTTAATTAATAAGATAAAACAACTGTCCTATAGATTTATAAGTGAATCCACTTTTTAAAAAAATATAACTACTAAATTAAACTAAATTTATTTGATGGGAATTCATTTTGGTGGAAAAATAAAGTGTATTTTATTTACAAATGGCATAATTCTTCCCTAAGCACTGGTGGGGCTAAATTCAGCTCAAATTAAGAAAGCTAAAAATTTGAAAGAAAAGATTCCAATTAACCCTTTAACCCCCTATTAAAAAGTATGTGGAGCCACCTGCTCCACAAAAATAAAACCCAAGCCCCTCCCATAGAACCCCTGCCTAAGATCTGAAATTTTAAGGCATTATAATTTCTTTTTGAAGCAACCAGAGTTACAGTTATATTTTAATTTTAAAATATCTAAAACTAAAAATAATAATAAATTGGTATACATTTTAAAAGGAAACCGTGTCTAAGTAACACCTAGGACCAGAAAAAATTGTGTTAATGAGAAAAACAGTTAAGATCAACTTATAAAACAATTGCAAAAATTTAAAAACGAAGACTAATTTTCTACAAAAGTCTATCTTGCCCTGCAAAGGAATTTTCACTTCTATATAACCATCATCCCTCACTTCAAATAGTTTTTCTAGAAAAAGAAAATGCAAGTTTCTACAGAGTTATTTGTTCAGCCTTAAACTTTTAATTTTCAAATTTATCATCAGTAACAATTTCTGGAACTGGAAAGCATGAATCTGCTTTTTCATATTCTGATTGAACTGCAAAAAACCCAGCCGACTCACATAACTATTCTATAGTCTGGACCCGTATTTTCTGCTTCATGCAACGATCTCCACCGTAGAATACTCCGTTTGGGTGGAGCCAATTTTTGTATAAATTATATGTTTCGTATTTTGATTGTAACAATAATGATCAATTAATTTTCATTGTTCAACAGCTCTGTTATTCTTCAGTTTTGACCCCCCGCATGTCTTGATTGTTCGTGTTAGCCAGATCTAATTGTAACTTAGCAGGTACAGAAAATTTTTCATTTAAGCGAACGGTTTCTTGGAAGTAATAAATCCATTTACTCATTTTAAACTATCATCCCTTTAGGAATCAAAGGCCCTCTCTCTCAATCGTCTTTAAAATTACAAGTCCTGAATAATGAAAACAATTTCCGCAGATAACTGGGGCGTATAATCCTACCGTCGCTCAATATTTCCAATTCAAAAACTACAATCAAATACAGACAGTCTTTAAATCTAATAAGCCAGAGAGAAAAATATAAGTTCACTTTATATCTACAATAAACAGAATCCATTTTCCAAATAAACCACATTTCCGAGATCAAACAGTTTACTCATTTTGTCTTCAATTACAGTCTCAAATCTCTAACTTAAACCACACAAGAAGTCAAACAGACATTTCCATAAGAGAGGTGGTGTTCAAAAACACCAATACAAAAATACCTTTGATTCTCAAAGCAGATCTATCCACCGAAGCCATAGAGAGTCCTGCCCTGCCTCTTGAGAGCATAGACCACATCCATGGCGGTCACTGTCTTGCGACGCGCATGTTCAGTGTAAGTGACAGCATCTCTGATGACATTCTCCAAGAAGATCTTCAAAACACCCCTGGTTTCTTCATAGATCAATCCGCTGATACGCTTAACACCTCCTCTCCTGGCAAGACGCCGGATTGCAGGCTTGGTGATGCCCTGGATGTTATCACGAAGAACTTTCCTGTGCCTCTTGGCGCCCCCCTTTCCCAAACCCTTACCGCCCTTTCCACGACCAGACATTTTGAACTTGATGCAGAGAAATGAAAACTTTGCAAATACAAGTCCCTTTGAATGCTTCGAAGGAAGCCTTCTCTCTTTCTTATACCAAGTTGCTTTGCTACGGGCAGCCGTAATTGACCGTCAGATCTGGGATGACATGGTTGCGATCCGTGGCAAATGTAAACTTGAATTATTAGCCGTTGGATTTCGATAGCGGGCGGCTGATTGGTTGCCCGTTGAGCGGTAATGCGTTCCCGTCGGTTTTTTCAAAAGGTTTGTCGATCTACTATGTTTCAATCAAAAAGTGTGTTTAATTTTAAACTAACAATCTTAGGGTGGAATGGGTGAGCTAAGAGATAATGGGCAACGTCTATACAGCCACGAAAATGCACTTCCTTACGAAGGAGAGGACTTAGTCAATTTTTCAAAAAGTTAAAAAAAGCAATGTAAAGGAAGTGCATTTTCGTGGTTGTATAGCCACAGGCAAGATAATGAAGCTATTTTCAATTAATCCTTCTCATTAAGACAAGGAGACTATAATTTTCCATAATCTTTTTAGTTCGTGCCAATGGACATGATACTATAGCATGTGAGTGTGTACTTTTTTTAATTTAATTTTGACCAATAGTAATAGTTTATTTAAAATATAAAAACTTTTTGGATAATATTTTTGCTTTGGATTGAGTTGTATTTTTATTGGAATCATTACGTGTGAAATGGCTATGGGCCTATTAGGTGAACAGTAGGGCTTTCACTTTTTTCTACAATGTATGATTTTTAGCTTTTCTACCGACAAATGCAATCAACATCTAATAAAATCTTTCCTCATTTAACTTGAGACTGCGCGGATTGCATAAATCTATGTTAGGTGAACGGCTTGTGGTTTAGTGACTTTGACATTTCTTGTCATTCCTTTTTTTCTGATGATGAAACCAAACAAAATTGCATCAAATCTTGTTTTGTGGACTGGAAATGCATTGCCTTATTTCATTGTTGCAAGGTGTCGATAATTACTGGATAATTCATATAGGTGTCTAGATTTGGTCATAGAGCAATTAATACATGGGAGAATGTGTCTCGGTGGCATTTATAGAGAGGAATGTTGGGTTTCTTAGTTCATGTGGTCTTCTTTGTGTTGTGTGTAGAGAAAGTGGTAAGCTTTACTAGCTAACTGTTGCAATCTATTTTGTTTGCAACAATTGTTTAATGTGAGAAAATATTTACTGACTCTGTAATATCATCTTTGTCATCTTGTGTATATTTGTAGTGAGGCGATTCCAGCTTAAGTGTGTTTCTTAAAAGTATGTTTCTCTGAAATTAGTATCGCACAATATTTCTTTGCATAGTATGTGATGAGGCTAATTATTGCCTCTATTTTATGATAGTTTTAAACACTTTGTTTAACACTCTGTTTTATTTTCATCAAAACATTTGTGAACTTATGTTTACCTAAACCGATGATTAACCTATGGGTAGATCGCATGTCATTTTTTGCCAATATTATATATATAATGTAGTATTTCATATAACCATCAGAATGTGTGTTCTCATATTTGAATCTAATTTGATAATGCTTATTTGCAAATATATATGCATTATAACTAACATATTAGCAATGAAGCTAAAGATGATTGGAAGAATTCAAAGATGAATGTTGAAGACAACCAATAGCATTCAAGGAGAAAAGACGGTGAGGTTTAGCCACGGTGGAAAGGTTATAATAGTACCAAAGGACACGGCTACGAGTATGGAGGAGCTATGAAGACTTGCTACATTCTTTGCATTTATTATTATGTCAAAGCAGTTGTCCAAACTTTATTATTCCTGCCTTGAGCTGTTATCTTTTCTTCCTACCCTGAGCTGTTATCTTTCCTTCTTTTTCTCCAGTGGATTTATAGCTAATTTGTTGCCTTTTCTATTTAAGAATAAGTGTCGATCTTTAATTTATAGGGATCAGACCAATTGTGTTAGGGGTTAGAAGAAGAAAGTTTATGAAAACAAATTGTTAACTCTTGTAGTGAGTTGTTTTTACAATTCTATGTATTGTTCCCATGTAATGAATTTCTGAAATGTAATTAAATAGTTATTGGCTTGCATTCCGTGTTAGTAGATTAGCAAAAGCCAACCAAGGGGGCCCACTTGGGAGGTGGACTAGATTAGAGTAGTATATATTTATTCTCAAGCATTTTTAGTATTGCAGGTAGAAGTTATAAGTTCCTTCCTGTAGCATCATACCTTTTGAATGTTCCTGCAGCATCTGTGAGAACAGTTATAGTAGATGAATTGAGTTGGAATATATGTTAGCATTTCATTGCATTTCCAATATTCATTTCAGTAAAGAGTTAATTGTGTTAGTTTCCTACAACACTAGTGTAGGTTCTTTCCTTGCATTTTACTTTCCTGTAGCACAAGAATAATGACTCATTAAGGAACCTAGTGCACATACTGTGCCGACCATCTCAAGTATACGTCCCTGGGTTGACAAAATTAAATGCACCTCATAGTGGAAAAAATAGTCCTTAGATTGAATACACTATTCCTGAGTATGGCCTTTGGCATGATTATTATACACCTATTGTGAGGCAGATCAGTTTTATTTCTCGTATAGTTTTGGATATTTGATATGGTGGATGTCATTGTATGTGAATTCTTTGTTGTTTCTATTGAATACTGAACAAGATTATGGAGTAGTTATAACCGGTACTATTTTGCCCTTACCTAAGATTTGTTGGCCCAAAATGATTAGAATACATTACTAGTAGGGTCTAAACTTGTTTCATCTAGTCTTCTCTTTGTTGGGCATATATAGGTTGAGATCTTCCTAGAGTCGTTTGGAAGCTTATTTCCTATTCAACTTATTTTTGTGCATGGAGGACTTGGCAATCTATTGGGTTCGTTAGCAATGGTTTAGGCAAAGAGGATTGAGATCCACTGCCACGGTGAACATCTTTCTCTAGGTTGTTGGTTCAAATCTCGTAAGATCATTTTTGACAGCCTGTGCCAATTTTTTTTGGGTTTTTTCTCTATTTTTTAAAAAACATTTTTAACACAACTTTTGTTTTTCCCTGCAGGACTCCTCCTTTTACTAGTTAGATGGTCATTTTGTGGTGGTTGAACTTGAATTCCCAGTCATCATCTCTTTGCAAATGTATCAATCACACCTCTTACTACATATAACGCGAATCACAATGGCTCCTTTCATTGAGTCGGGACTCACTAAAAAGGTTAGTCTAGTCTTCTGTCAAATGTCTATGGTATGTATCTTTATTCTAATGATGAATGATGAGGCTCATCGTGTGACTTTGTGAGATGCGACAACACCACACTTTGATTCAGATTTTATTTAGATATTCAAATCAAGCTTTGACTCTAGATGTTTGTTGCTTTGATTATTGCATATACTTGATGCTTTTAATCTGTTTTAAATGTTTGATACTTTTGAAATGTTTATTTTTTACTAGCACGATAATGACCTTCATTGTTTGTGAGCGATTATTCCAGTATGCCTTCATATGCACAGTATTTTTCTCATTGCTCAAGTCATCAAAATTATGCATCATTCCTCATTAATGTTGCTACGTATCTAATGTGTTTGTGATTACAAGCTTGTTGTTCCTAAGAAACCTTTGAGAATAAATTCATATCAACAAAGGAATGAAATATGCCCACTACATGTGTAGTACAATGATATATATGTAGTAGAAGGTTTGGTAATGATCTGACAACCTACGACATTTTTTTATTTTTTTTAAATCTCCAATTTTATTTAAAAACATTTTTAAGGCAAGTTTTTTTTTTCTTCCTACGAGACTCCTCCTTTTACTATTTAGATAGTCATTTTATGGTGGTTGAACTCGAATCTCTAGTCATCATATTATTAATTTCTATTTTTAGAGAATTTACTAGAGTGCAATCACCTTGCTCAAAAAATTGTGATGTCAACTGGTATGGATTTAGACAATTTAGCGAGGCAAGAACAACACAAACTATCAAGAATTTCTATTCTCCATAACCAATAGTTGATAGAGAGCAATCTATGCCTTCTAAATTGCCAATTTGACAAACTTTGCCAATACATTTTGTCATGGATGGAGAGTAATGCATGCCTCGGGGATGGATAAAATTGTCTACTCTACTATGCATTTGCCACAAAGCCAAGTGCACTATCGAAATAATAATAATAAACTTCAGTCTACATTATCTTAAAGTGTTCCAATGTAGTAGGTTGCCTCTATTTTGACACATGTAAATTAAAGTCTGCCTCCTACATCACAAATTATGTTATATTTTAGGGCATTGAAGCTCGAATCAGAGATAGTCTAGGTGAAAGATTCAGATACTTTGGTTTACCTTAAAGGTTCACGCCCCTTTGACCTTCAAGATATAGTTGTCATGCTTGCAATTGATACTAAAGTTCTATACACGTCATGGTAACCTACCACTATGTTCCTCAACTTGGACTAGGTTTATGCTACAATCCTTTTACAAAGGTTGTCATCAATTTCATACGTATGTTTTCAACTTTCTAAGTATGAGATGACCTAGACGATACATGTAAAAATCTAGATATAATATGAAGGGGAGAATATAACTAATTGTAATATGAATATCCTCGAGAGTATTGTTTAGGGAAAATTGAGTAAACATCAACAAACTTGATTAAGTGGAATTCCTTATAAATATATTTTTGAATTTGTTTTTTATAATACTTTGTTCACTAAAATCATTCATTAGAACTTTTTCCATTTCTCGAAATAATTTTGTTTAGATTTTCTATGAGGAAATTTCTTGCACTAACTATTATTCCTTTTTCTAAGTTTTTACCAAAAATCCAGAGATTTGTTCCTTACATGATATAAACATTCTTTTACTGTGGGTTAATTCTTCAATGTTGAATCGTTTCTACCGAGATCAAAAATTGTATCTTAAAATTTTCTAACCCTTCACTTAATATTTATCTCTTGATAATGTATGAACTAAAATAGATCACACACCTTATTTTACATTAATTGCATATAAATTTTAGCCTGTTATTCTAGACTCTAGGTAAGAAATAATCCTAGTATGGGTAACAATGTGTAATTTATCAAGTATACTGATATTTAATTTTTAAAAATATATTAGGAACAAATAAAATGATGGCAAATATAAGAAGCTATATATTATTTTTTCAATATGTCCATTTGAGATTTAAAAAATTCTACATTATGGTAGGTTTGATTTTCTTTTGAATTGTGGCAATTGTCTTAATGTTTACAAAATTGTTTTGTATAATGGAAAGATTTTTTATTTGTAGTAGGTTGCTGATTTTGAAAAAAATTAAGATTTTAAATAGAAATTAGATGATATTTTTCATATTTTTCATAACAATAATAGAGATCTAAAATTGTTATATATATATATATATATATATATATATATATATATATTTATTTATTTATTTATTTATTTATTTTAATTTTTTTTTTCAATTAATAATATCTATAGGAACTTTTTACTTAATTTTCTTGGTCTATAATATTGCATGCTCTTTGAATGAATAATGTTATAAAAATTGCTTACATATTTACTCCAAGATCTATAGGTTATTTTCAAGAATATTGCTAAAACTTTTCATATAATGATTGAGTTCTTTTTCTCTAAGCTTTTCTCCAAAACAAAGAATATGGATAAGGAGACCTACTATACACTAACAAAGATAAAGTGTAAAATATTTTGTATAAAGTTGTTTAATGGTTCTTGATATAGTTGTTGAACAAGTCTTCTATGCAACCAAAATTTCCCGACATAACATATGAAAATTGTTAATTAACATTTTCTTAATGTATATTATTAACTTTAGAAAAATATCAAGAACGACGGAAAAAAATATTCAAAGCCTTTAGTAATCCACATTATAAGCAAAAAAACCTTGCAGAATTGACAAGAGAGATCCTACACAATTACACAAACATGATTGCATTAAGTACAAATGTTCACAAAAATACAAACATTTAAATCTTCAAAACCAAATGATTTCATAGTTATCCATTTACAATATACTTAATACTCTCATATGTCAAGTAAAAATTATAGTCAGTAGGCTCCATTTGAAATATTATACCAAATGATGTCTATCACAAGTTTATTATTAGATTATTTGATTTTGTAATACATTGTGGCAGATTTTGTCTTCTAAAGATGTGTAACTGAGTTTATATTCCAAGTCCAAACACTAAGTGGGATTGCCCAATCATTAGCATGATTGAAACACAAACTTTAGAAAATGTGTTTGTCATGGAATGTCTAAATATGGAGAAGTCAGTGTGGATTGTTCTGGGTGAAGAATTTTTGGAAAATATATATGGTTCCATGTGCTACAAGGACATTGTTTCTAAATTCCTCCCCAGTTGCATGGACCTTTTAGAGAATGTAGAAAGTGTGAAGCAAATGGCAAATGCATATGTGAAGCATCAGTTCAAGCCACTTGATGACTATGATGCATACATTAGTGCATATGTGATAGAGATGAGTAGTGCCCTAATCGGTGGCTTGTTCTTCCTTGAATCTCTAAGTTCATGTGATGTTACTACATGTCTATATTATTCCTTCAAAATTGCAATTAGTAGTAAGTACAAATCTATCATAGACCATGCCTTACACATTCACTGTTTCTAGCTATCTCCACAAAATGCATTGAGAATTTTGGATGTTTGCAATGCAACGATATTCCTACAAGTTCATATGTCTCCTCTTCCAATGCTTCCTTATGTTCAAACCATTTGCTCGATGATTATGTCCTCTTGTAGGGAGCTACTATAAGTTGCAAAAGATTTCTCAAAAATGTTTGTCATGTATGGCCATATAGTGCATATATGTGCATAGTAAACATTATATGTGGTGAAATATCTTTATTCACACTGCTGAGGGAATTTTTGAAAAGAAAAAAATATATTTGTTTCCATGTCTCTATTTTGCATCATGTATGATTTTAATTTTCTAAATTCCTCTTACTTTTGTTTACACTATTGGTCACTTTACTAATATTTATGGACTTCAAATACTATGTTTTCCTTATGATTCTATATACAAAATATATTCTAAAACCTAGTAATACACAATATTTGAATTTTAACAAATCAGAATATTAGCCATGGTTTCTATTGGTTTATATTGTTATTATTGTTTTACCATAACATCTAATATATCTTTGACTACTTGTTCTCTACCCATCCCTACCTAGTTAGAAACCTTTGATTACTCCTCTGTATTATATGAAGATGCAATTGCAATTGTGAAAAGGTTTTAAGTTCTACATCTTGTTCCTTTAAAATGTGATTGGGCAATTGCATTTAGTGTTATGTACATATTGTTCACCTAACCAAAGATACCTAGTTGACTCATTTGCTTCTTTATATCATATTTCGTAGGTTCCCCAAGCCTATTTCAACAACTACAAATTATGAATACAAGTTAAATACAAAACAACTATCTGGTATGTCTCAACCCTATCTTATCAACTAGCAATTTATTTGTGACTTCTCTAACTAGTGAAATAAAATATAATTCATGTATTTGCTTGTTTGTTTCACTTGGTCATTTTTATATTTCTTTCCTCTCTAGTAGAGTAAAATTAATTACAGTTACAACATTGGAAGTTGAAAAGATAATTGATATTCTAATACAATATAGTTGGTAAAAAGAATTCTAAATCAATATCTAATTAGACTTCCTTTGGCATATCAATTATAATTCAGACTCATAATTAATCATGACTATAATATATAATGAAATTAACATTATAATATTCAATATAGATGATTCAACTATATTTCTAAGTCAAACTAATCGACCTCATGTTTCATGGGTACTAGTTTGCAAAGCCCATCTTCCATCCAGTCCAACTCTAGCTTGACTACACTTAACTACGAAAACTTAGGAAGTCCTGGTGCTTCAACTATGTCAGAATCACCTCTTTCCAATTCATGTTAGGTGTTCCATTCATTGCCATGAAATTTGCATTTTCTAAATGACTACATAACCAAAACATACAACTTCAACCTACTATGGTGCTCTCCTTTCTAACAGATATCGTAGATCATGAATGTAAGTCCATGTAGTCATCTTACATGTTCAAAGTAACATTGCGGACTACATATAGATCTCTACAGACCTTGTTATTCTAACATGTTTGCTTTAGATAACTTCTACACGATGAATTTTGTGTCTAGTGCAAGGGTTGATTTAAAGTTGGATAACAACCTTTCACATGTTACACATTGACCTAATATGGCACAATTATCATTTGTAATCTAATGACATTATGAACAAATGTAAAGGTCATTACTCACATATTAATAATAATGTAGACAAAGATGTTGAATTTCTTTTCCATGCGTCTTTACCAATTTGTAAAACATTGCACCTTAATTTTCATTACTTGTTTTGTGTTAGGTCTTACTTGGAAATGAAATTTTACACAAGTTACAGTAATTAATACAGAGTTTGAATATGAATGATGTAGGACAATGACACTTTACAAGCCTTAAGTTGCTATTACAACTTCAAGTTCATATAACAAATACACTCTTCATCTTGGCAAGTGCAAGTATGACTATCTTATGATAGAATGGTTCTACTTGAATCAATAATGCTTTTTTAAATCTGCATTTCCTTTCTCCTCTATTTCTCACTACAAGAAACATCCTTTTCCATGTTGCTCATGACCTACAATGTAATACTCTTTTATGTAATTTAATACATAATTGAGTGAGCCATGGAGTTTAAAGAAAAGGCAAATTACATCAGGAGCACCTAATATTATATGGATGTTTCTATATATTTACTAAGGAACAACTTATAAATGTTTCCTTAAATTGTTTGGTTACTTCACAAAGTTGGCTAGAATGATGACTAGTTTATTGAAGGAATTAGTATGCAACATATGCAATAAGTAGAAATGCAAGTGTGGTGGAAAAATATAAAGCTATTAGGATGTGCCCATGGGATCAATGTTGGTTAAATAGTTTTCTAGCCACTACATGACTTACTTTTGCATATGGTAAAAAGGTGTTTGTAAACAAACAACATAAACATATTTTTCATTTTAAATCAAATACTTGAAAGAAAAGGACAATTATCTGTGCATAGGTGAAAATGTGTATCAAACAACAAGCTTCCATAAACTACCATGCATGTCATGGTTCTTATTGAAAAGTTAACTATGCTACTTTAGAGTTACCAAAATCTTTAGTTAACAAAACTATTGCTTTTCTCATGCACATGCCAATTGCATATATGAAAATTCGATAATGATTTCAATTTCTACAAATGCAAGTTGATTACTAATTGGATTTTATAAGCCTTGCTCAATGTTTTGTCATCTCTATCTATCATGTCATAGTTACAATATCAAAGACAATCACATAAACATGAACAAAGTTCTTTGACTTACAAGTGATCATATTAACGATGCTCACATCCAATCTACTCGTAATATGGTTATGCTAAATCAACAAAATTGAAATTGTTCACTCATAAAAGAAACATGGAAGTGGACAAATACAATACAAAATCCCATTTACAAAAAATTGATATTGATAAAAGTCTTCAAGAACATGGATTATGTAGATTTGATAACTTCAAATACAATGTTGGTGATTGTTTGTTTGATTCATTTGCATTTTTACTCAATTTTCAGCTCACCTCAATTGAAATACACAAGTGAGTAATAGATTTCTCCATCACTTGCCCTCAAAATTCTAATGAAGAGGCTATACACACTTTCACTCATGAATTGCATCCATAAACATTGAAAGAGCTACATAATATAGTTGATCCTAACACTTATTTACGAAGAATGCAATTATCTACAAAGGCAACTAGCTCAAAAGAAGATCAAGGTTTATGGGGTGATATATTTTGCATTCATTGACTCTCTAAGTGGCTAAACATTTGCATTTTTTTTTGGTCTTCAACTTTTGAAAAATGATATCTGGACTTCAACAAGTCAGTTAGTTCTGCTGCATACAACATCCTATTTCACGATGCAAATCCTCTCTGCGGCCATTTTGAACCATTGGTTACCATAGAGACCAAAAAAATACATAGCCCAAGCATGAACTTGCATCAAGTAAAAAAAAAAAAGAGAGACAAAAGTGAAATACAAATGAATAACATAAATAGGAAAAGAAAAAATGATTCTACAAATGACAAGTTGACTAATACTAGTAAACTCAATAATGCCAAAAACCTTGGACATAAAAACTTGTTTGAAACAAAGAAATTTATTAGAAGTAAAGCTCAAGAAATGGATCAAAATAAAAGCAAGAATGACAACTTGAGGACCTCTCAAACAATCAATCAAGTTAGCAGAACTTAGAGATGCAATCAACTGTGACAATCAATAGTAAAAGAGCATCAAAAAAGAAAAGTATCACACAAGTGCAATGATATTTAGCTACAATAGAGGACACATCAAAACATCCTTGTGCAATATGCCAACTCCTCAATTTTAGAAATGATGTAAAACAACTTAAACATAGGCATAAAGTTACATATTACAACTTAACAAATCATAACATCATATTTTGTAGTGACAACATATGTAAAACATGTGCAAATGCATTAACTACAAATAGAGTCCCAAAATATGTTGTTCCTTTAAACATTAGCAAAAACATTCCAATAAATAGCGTACAAAATTTGACTCAATTAGAAGAGCACTTGGTCTCATCAAGAATTGTATTTGGACAAATATGGGAACCAGGACACAAAAATTCACAACTAGGCTTAACTGGTTCCATCATAAATATTCTTGTAAACATACACATAGTTCAAAGTTCTTTACCACTATCATTATCAAACACATCAACTATTGTCATGTCTATTAAAAGATGTTCACAATATGATAATGCTTTCCAAAAAGGCATGGTGGAACCAAACATTATCATGCATGGTTTACTTGATTTGATTAAGACAACACTTTATAAAATGCAAAATGTACAAATAAATGATAAATGGATACAAACATTACACAACAATATTGACAATGATGACAGGGACCATTTAGATTCAACTGATTGAGAAAGTCAAAGTGATATTAAAATTGAAAACTCAACACAAACTCTAATTCATGGGTACACAGACTCAAGGAGTATTTAAAACATGCAAGACAAATTCATTGAGATTGCTATTTCCGAGGAATGTTATCCAACTGGAATTTTCAAAGACAAATATTTAGAGGAAATGAACTTCCCAACACTCTTCTATGGTGAGCCATGCAATACAAACATTATAGACAAATTTACTTACCAAAAGTTGGCACAATGGGAATTACTACATTATCGTCAAGATTTTGTACTGCATACAACAAACCTCTTCTTAAAAATAATTAACTTACTCATACATCAAGTGATGTCAACAATGTGGATATGAATAAGAAAAGGTCAGCTAAAAGGAAGAAAGTTGCTTGCAAAGGATGTGAAACAAAAACCAAACTTAGAAAAAATATTAAAATTTCACATTGGATATTTAGACTTCAAAAGAATAAGAATATCGCCTAACTACATAAACCAATTAAAGAAAAATGTCTTTGTAATGATCCGACAACTTGGACCACCTACATTTTTCCTCACTTTTACTAGCGCTAAACAAAACTAGGACCCTGTAGTCACAACTCTACAATATTTGCACAAATTGCATCAACAAAGAATGCAAGATATGACATCATTTGAATCCAATGACATCAACAATGTTGAACTAGTAATAAAGGATCCAATTACATGTGCCACGTATTATAGACATAAGATTAATGCACTAAGGAAACTAATTTTGATGGATAATTCTTTTTTTGGGAAAGTTGTTGACTACTTTTTAGTTACAAAATTTGAAAACAAGGGAAATGAACATGACCACATGCTTATTTGGATTTGAAATACTCTAATATATAGATAACAAAGCAATGATGAAATTGTCAAATTTGTTAATCACCACATAACACGCAACATTGACCACTTGCAAACACACATGGCTAAATTGCAAAAACACCACCACACAAGACAATGCAAAAATCATCAAAGAAAAAATGCAAATATAATTTTCCAATACCTCCACTACCATATACCATGATTTTGGAGCCATTGTTTGATAATGATAGTACAGTGACAATGCTTGCTTTAAAAAAAAATTGCAACTTTGGAGAGCAAGCAATTTACCACATTCTATGCATTTGAAATGTTTTTAGTAGATTTATAAACAACACATAAAGGATACATTATTTTAGTGAGATCAACGTTACACAAACCAACTCTTTTTCTAAAGAGAAAACCATCAGAGATATACCACAATAGTTTATGCAAACAAATGGAAAAGCTATGGAGAGAAAACACAGATGCTCAATTTGTCTTGAATGCTTACGCTACAATAATATACTACAGTTCATACATGGAAAAAGTAGACAAATCCATGACACGTGCATTCAAAACAATATGAGATGATCACCAAAGATAAAATATAGATGCAATAGGGATGTTAAGAAAGGAAATGTTTTATTAAACTTGTAGGAAATGTCAGCACAACAAGCTGCTCACTTACTCTATCACTTCCTCTCAATAAAAGTTCATGCAAATGTATCTTCATTGACACAAGACTAGACAATGAATGCATCTTTGTTCTAAAACCTATCGCTCAAATTCTAATATCAAAATCTCTAATAGATCACTACATAAATCAACCAACAAATATCTCCCACATATGTTTGGTTGATTTTGTCTCAAAATATAATATTAGAGTGATGCAAAATATAACAAAGAAAAAAGAAACCATAATATGATTCATTAGTTACAATAAAAATAATGATGTCGAAAATTATTGTAGAAAGCAATTACTTCTTTTTGTACCATTCATAGAACATGAAGTTCATCTCAAACAGAATTTTAGATCCTGGGAATCAACATTCACACATCACAAAGCTACAATAAAAATAAACCACTCAAAATTCTTCTTCAAAACCAGCCCTACATGGGGTAACATTGATAGTGAAGCCAATGATATCAACATGCAAATAATAGAAAATAGTAACAACAATGAAACAACACAAACCTATAGGCTTTAAGAAGAATATGACATTCATAGTGACATTGAAGCAAAATCACATAAGAAAATAATAAACACAACTTATTTAGGATTTGAAGTAGCAAAGCATCCACAAATACTCAATAATGTTGACTACTTCGAACTTAGACAGAAGCTCAACAAAGAGCAACAACAAATAGTCAAAGACATTGTTATAAAGAAAATGAAAAATGAGAAAACTCCAATTAACCTATTCCTTATAGGAGGTGTTGATGATCCTCTAAAAGGCCATTATTTCGAGAACCTTTTATCTTGTTTCTAGACAATTATCTTGCAAAAAGCATTTTATTACTCTATGGTTTAAGCAAAAGAACTAAAGTTTTTATGAATATACTATCTATATGTTAAGACATGAAGATTGAATTATAGATTGTTTAGATTTGTTGTATTTTCTTGAATCTATGGATTTCTATGGTTTAATGAAGGAATATTACATGTTGATAAATATTTCCTCGTCCATGCTATGTTTGGGTAGGTTCCTTCCTGCAACCATAGGATTCGCAAGAGTGATAATTTGAACATTATACCTTTTTTTCTAACATTGGTGATGAAATGAATATATGTATATAGAAGTTGTTGCACTTAATACTTTGTAGGTGTTTGTCATGCATATTCAAGGCAACATTTCTGTGCTAAGTCAAAGCTGACCAAATGATTGATGAATCACAGTGTAAGTAGATTATTGTGCAATTTCTGTTATGACAATGCATGAAGATAGCTTCCTCAACCTACTATGTTCTTAGAGGAGTTAAAATCCAGTCAATGGCATTTTTGTTCTAAACTTTATGATCTGTAATTGATACTCATTGATGGAGTGATTGTAGGAGTAGGAAGTTATTGTAGTTTTCCTTTAAATAATTCCCATTGCGACCTTGAAAGGAGATTTTTTTGGGTTTTGATTGGAAGTGTAGATAGAATAGATTGTTTGTTCAATAGTGTATAATCTTGTTTTCAGATGTAATCTCTTATTATGAATGAATAGAATAGAAAGTTCAAGTTTCCACCTTTAGACTTGATCATTTTTCTTTTCACTCATCCAAGGGGGCCCACTCGATGAGCGAACTGCTTTGTTAGAATAGATTTGATTTCCTTGTTTTGTTTCTTTGCAAAGTAGATATATGTTGTTCATGTAGCCCTTGATAATAGAATCATTGAACTATTCCTACAACATAGGTACATAAATAGATTTGTTTTTTGCAAAATTACTCTAAGCTTTAAGCAAAATGTCATTTTAGTTCCTAACTTAGCTTCCTTCAACATTTCTTTCTTGTTTAGTTGTAATGACTTAAAGAGGAATCAAAGCATATACTTTGCAACCACCCTCTCAAGCTTATGCTCCTAGGTTGACAAATAAAATGAAATCAGTATGTTATTCTTAGGAAAATACATGATTGTGTCTAATTATAGGGCCAATGTAGAAGGATGTCCAATCCTTTGTTACTGAGGTATTTAGCTAACTGACCATTTTTGGCACCATTGTCGAGGAAGGTGTCAATCTAATTCAACCTTAAAGTCATTATGTTAGATTAGATTTTGCATTATTTTGCATGCATAGAAGAAGAGACCTCCTTGGGAGATTTCTTCCCCATAATATTTAGGGAGACATTTTTTATCCTGAACCCAAAGAACCACACGGCGAGAACAAAGAAGAACCTTTTGAAAATCCATTCGCTGCTACTCAAGAATGAATACCCTCATCCTCTAATGAATCCTTACATTTGAATGGTTTTTTTGCTAAACCTAAATACCAAGATAATCCACTTGCTCTTGTCATTTATCAAGCACCATTAATAGTACCTCCTCCGGAGATGAATCAACCTCAACCTCAACCAACGTTTCCTTTTCCTATCCCTCCTCGACAAGGTAACCAAAATTTGAAAAACATACCTACTGTTGCACTTCCCAAGTTTTATGGCTTAATCACTAAAGACCCAAAAATATTTCTCTTTGAATTTGACATACTATGTAGAAGTTATGACTATACAACTAATGCCTACAAATTGAAGTTGTTTCTTTCTACCCTCAAAGAAGCTACTCTTAGATGGTTCATGGGGTTGGGTGCCAATGTTGTGGCAGATTGGCCTGCAATGAGCAATCTGTTTCTCACAAAGTATAAGGAATACTATAGGGGTCAAGATTTAAAAGGGGATGAAATTTTCAAAATGTCCCAAAAGGATGATGAAACCTTGGAAGATTATGTTTCCCAGTTCATGTTCAACTTGCAGCGTAACACACAACATCAATTGAATGAAGAGTGAAAGGAACATCTTTTTATGAGAGGTGTAAATGAAGGAAGCATTGAAGCTCTAGACCTTGTGGCAAGAGGGAATATCACTCAAAAGACTTGGACTGATATGCAAAGTATATGCTTGAATTATTCTAGAGCTATTGTGAAGAAAGGTAGGGGACTTAGAGATCTACCACAAAAGTCCAATGGCAATTTAGGAGTATCCAAGATGGAATTATCTAATTTGCTATTAGACTTCAAGAAAGAGATCATTAATGATGTAATCACTCAGTTGGACACCATGTCAGCCTAAAGAAAGAATGATGAAGCTAATGACATGTTGACTAAATACTATCCACATTGTAGAGAAAAGAAAATGTAATGTAGATGTAAGTTTGTTGCAAGTATGGAGGCACAACCAATGCCAACTGAGTTCAAAGCCATCGATGAAAATGGAGAGGTACTCTATGTCACTCAAAGAAGGCCATGGGCTCAAAGATAAGGTATGCCACAAGATCCTCTTCAAAGTTATAATAATAATAATAATCAATGACAATTTTTTTAAGATATTGGTTTTAGTGAAAATCATAGTTGGTAGCAACCTCAGAATTGGAGTACCCAATCTAGTCAACCAACCCTAATGCCTCCAACTTGGCAGCAAGCTCTAATGCCTCCTCTGGCAGCCACTAATACTCCTTCCAAGTAGACCAAACTATCAATTCAACCTAACCCTAAACTAAACAATATTAAATAATAGACTCAACAGTGAAGCTATGCCATCTCATTGAATGATATTCACTTAAGGTCAGACATCACTCTTTCCACACACCAAAAAACCTATAATAACTAAATTTGAGGATCCTCCAACTAAGCATATAGATGAGTCAAATCAACATACCTCTCCTATAGCCAAAGAACCTCAATTTCCCCATAGGTTGATAGAACAAGGCCAATCCATGTAGAACCATGCAGTCAATGATTTTCTTATTTGGTTGAAACAAATGACAGTAAAAATACCATTGTTGGATGCTATTAAGGAAGTCCTTGCCTGTACTAATGCTATTAAGGAAGAATTTAGAAAGAAGCTAGGAAGGAAGAAGAAAGATCCAAAAATGATTCATGTCCCAGGATAGTTGTCTGACTTAATGCTAGAGAAATGAACTGTACCCAAATACTCTAACCCTGAGAGTCCTATAGTTATAGTTACTATTCATGGGATCCAAGTTCAAAATGCTTTGGTTGACCTAGAAGCATCTATTAATGTCTTGACAAAGGAGGTATTGTCTCAGTTTCATATTGTTGGGCTCAAAGAGACACCCACCATCCTTTAACTTGTTGATAGCTCTACCATTAAACCAGATGGGATGATAGGAGATTTTATAGTCACCCTCAATTCTTGGGAATATCCAGTTGATTTTTTTATTCTCTCCCTAAAGGCTAATATAGGAGGATATCCTTTAATCTTAGGGAGACCATGGTTAGCTACTACAGATGCGTATATAGCTTGCCAATCTAGGAAGATGATAATATTTATTCTGAATAAATATGGAGCAAAATCTCCAATGTGTCCTCAAGCTGAATGCATCCTAGAAACCATTGTACCATCTTTGAATTCACTACATCATTCAAAAGCTTTATAGTTTCTCCATTTATTATTACCTCATGAGATGGATTCTTCTCCTATTGCTCAATTATTCATGGCAAATAAGGTTATTAAGATGGAAATTGGTCTAGACAAGGAATTGAATGTAAACAATGCCTTATCACCCTCCCAACAAGAAGTTATGTTGTAGTTACTGTAGGAGAATCAAAGTGCATTTACTCAGGATTGCATTGACATGAAAGGATTAGATCCTATGCTCTGCGCTCACAAGATTTATATTAGCCCCGACTTCAAACTTGTTCGACAGCCTTAGAGGAGAGTTAATCTAGTCTTAAAAGATATTGTTAAGAATGAATTGTAGAAAATATTAAGTGTTGGTTTTATATACCCCATCTCTGATAGTCAATGGGTCTCACCCTTGGCCATAGTACCCAATAAGGGAGGAAAATGGCGACTTTGTGTAGATTATAGGGAGTTCAATTCAATCACTAAAAATGACCATTTTCCATTACCATTTATAGATCAAGTCCTTGACAACCTAGCTAGTAAAAAGTATTTTTCTTTTTTGGATGGCTTCAGTGATTAAAATCAAATTCAAATAGCCCTAGAAGATCGAGAAAAAAAACTTTTACCTACCCATGGGGAACATTTTCCTATTCAGTCTTACCTCTTGGCTCGTGCAATGCCCCTACCACATTTCAACAAGTTGTCATCAATGTTTTTTCAAATATTTATGCTGACTGTATGGAGATTTATATGGATGATTTCATTGTTTATGGTGTTACTTTTGAAGAAGAAAAATCAAATTTAGAAACAGTACTTAAAAGATGTCAGGACTATAACCTTTCTTTAAATAGTGAGAAATGTTTTATGTTGATGGAGGAAGGGGTAGTCCTAGGCCATTTCATTTCATCCAAGGGCATCCAAGTAGATCTAGAAAAGATTGAAGTTATTAGTACCTTTCCTACATGAGAGAAGCAGAAGGATGTATGTAATTTTTTGGGACATGCTGGATATTACAGAAGATTTACTAAAAACTCCAGTCAACTTGCAACACCTCTCTACAACTTGCTCAAAAAGGATTCTAAATTTGTTTGGAATTTTGACTGTGCAACATCCTTCCTACAACTTAAGGAAGTTCTTACCACAGTGCCTATTTTGAGAGGATCCAATTGGGGCCTACCTTTCCACATTCATATAGATGTCTCAAGTTATGCTATCGGTGTTGTGCTAGGACAAAAAGTAGACTCTGTTGAACATGCCATTTATTTCATTAGTAAGAATTCGCAAGGTGCATAATTTAATTACATAGTCATTGAAAATGAATTACTTGTAGTCATCTATGCCCTCAATAAGTTCAGGCATTACACTACTAGATATGAGATATTTGTTCACACACACCATTTTGCTATAAAATATTTGATGAACAAACCTACAATTTTAGCAAGAGTAGCTCGATGGTTATTGCTCATGCAAGAATTTGACATCACCAAAGTTGATAAACCTGGTAAGGCCAATGTGATAGCCAATTTTCCCTCTCGGTTGCATGTCCCTAGTGATCCTACAACCATTGACAATAGTTTTTCAAATAAGCACCTTTTTCTATTGGCCTCACAAAACCCATGGTATGCAGATATTGCTAATGAACTTACCACTAGAAAAATTCCAGTATACTTCTTTGCCCAAGCCAGAAAGCTACTAGTAGAGAAGAGCTTTAATTATTCATGGATTGTTGGATTTATGTTCTATACTAGCCCTGATCAAGTCATGTGTAGGTGTCTAAGAGAAGATGAAACATATGATGCCTTGAAGGCCTATCATGATGAGTCCTATGTAGGTCACTTTGTAGCCAAAAGAACAACCTTCAAAATCTTAACAACTGGGTATTGTTGGCCAAGCTTGCACAGGGATGCAACCAGATATACAAAGAAATGTGACAAGTGTCAATGAGTGGGAAGACCCACTAAGCCAGATGAAATGCCCCTGTAGCCTCAAGTAGTTGTCACATCCTTCGACAAATGGAGGATTGACTTTGTAGGATCCATTGAACCTACTTCACAAGGCAAATCCTACATTCTGATGTGCATTGACTACGCCACCAAATGGGTGAAAGCTAAATCCATGAAACATCCAAGAGATATCAACGTGGCAATGTTTTTGTATGAATCCATCTTTACATAGTTTGGCATTCCTAGGCAATTGACAGGTAATCAAGGGACTTAGTTTACATCAAATTTGATAACTGCTCTTATGAAGGAGCATACTATTAGGCATGGTAAATCATCACCTTATCATCCTCGATCTCAAGTAGAAGTTACTAATAGGGAGATGGAATCTATTCTCACCGAGATTGTAGCACTTGATAGGAAGGATTGGTCCATACACCTTCCTGAAGCTCTCTAATCTTATAGAACCACCTGGAAGTCCACAACTCATTTTACTCCCTTTGAGCTTGTTTATGATGAGTCAATAGTAATGCCTGTTGAATTTGAATATAAAACATTGAAGATTGCCTTTGAGCTCGGGATAGAATTCAATATTGCTCAACAAGACTGAATCCTAAGTTTAAAGAGTCTTGATGAATGGAGGAAATCTGCATTGAACAATATTGATCTCATTCAACACTAGAGGAAACAATGGCATGACAATTTTATCAAACATAAAATGTTTTTTTGTAGGCAATTGGGCACCCCTTTATGACTCAAAGTACCAGCATAATCTAGGGAAGTTCTAAACATGTTGGTTAGGACCATATGAGATTGTTGTTGTATTTCCAAATGATGTAGTTTAGTTGTTTATAATTGATCCTATTTGCTTCAAACTACCTATCAATGTGCATCGTCTCAAGCTTTACCATAAACCAGTTAGCCATGAAGATTTCCTAAAGTAATTCCAAGACAATGAGGATATTGTCGTTCCCATAGCCACAGAGTTTGGGTCTTCTACCCTGACTCTTGCTTGTTCTTGACTCTAATCAAGACATTCATAATAAACACTTCCTTTTTGGAAGCACTTTATTCAATCCATTCCACTTCCACTTTTCTCTCTTCCATCTTACCATTCCATCCCATCACTCTCTAAATTTTGATGATCTCTCCATAACATCTTTCCTACAACAATTGCCAGGTACCTCCCACATAACTTTGCGTGCATTTTATTTTATTTTATTCATGCTTTGTTATGATTTGGTATTGTTTATAATTGTTCACTCTTGCCTATCCTGGCCTGATGGGACCCATATCTTCATTTAGTTAGGAGGAGAGAAATATTTAAATGTTTTTTTTTTCAAATCACATTTACCTTGACCATGTTGTCGTTTCACCAACTAGTTGAAAAGTAACCCATATTGCTCTGGATTTTCTAGTGAAATTGTGAACATGAAAATACTTTTCCATGGTGGCTATCTAAGCTTTCATCTCCTCTCCTAAAGTCTTGCCATTAAAGGTAGGAGGTGTGACCTTCTTGAGTTCCTTATTGAGATCTCCTGTGATTTGGAACTAGTCAAACCATCCTATGGTTAGCTTCTTCCTTTTTTTGTTCTCCAATCCTTCAATCTTCTTCCTATTTCCTCTAAGCCTCAAACAATTGATTGTCTTATCTCTTCTTCTATGCTTCTTCTTGTTGATGCAAAGCTTCCCTACGCTCATCCTCCTCAGCCTATCGCCCTCTCATGGCATTTTCTAGGTCATCCATGTGCTATCCCTGTTGAGTGAGAAGCACCATAATTTGGTTTAGCCTTTGGTTTTTAAGCTCATCCTCAGTACCATTGTTGCCTCCACACCTATTGCCTCTACAAGAATACATGATGACAGATTACTCTTGTTCCAAAAGCAAACTACGTAACATCAACATTAGCAAGACCTTAGGTCCTAGTGTTTAACACATCTCTGATACCACATGTAAGTACCCAATTCTCTAACATTTCCACATATGCAAAACAACCATAAAAATATGGAAAAGTGAAATTGAAAATTCAAATGTCAACTACATTTTCATAAGCACTTATTCCCATTTCATCAAAGTTGAAAAATTAATTACAACGATAATCAAATGAGTCACAAAGATGAAACATATCATAATTTTGGACATAATTAATGTCATTTGATTCTATTACAAGCTGACCACACGTCAGAACTACAAAAGCATAAGATACTGAAATATACATATAACACATTAATCTTATGTCACAAACTATGTTGACTTGCACACCAAACACAAGCATAGCATCAGTTTATCATATGGTATAAATCATATGATAACATAAAACATATAAATAACATGCCATCAAACCTTAATGTCCATCTGCATGTAGTCCTATCTCCAAGCCGTTGAAATGTTGTCCATTTGTTATCATGAGATGGAAGAGTGGTCCAGGCACTTTTATAGCCCAACCATGGAGTGGTTAGCTCCCTAAGATTCTTTGGTTAAGAAGAACTACTCAACCCTGGCATGAGAAGGCTAGCAACTCAACACAATTGGATCAGAAGGAACTGGTGTAGCCAAGTGCCTAATCTACTTACACACATGTCTAGTAGAAAAATACACAAGGATGTGGAAGAGGGAAAACAATTAAAATAACCAATGCATTTCAATGATATGCATAAATGTTTTACCGAGCTTTGCCGAGCACCATGAACTAGTTTAGTGTAAAAGACTGGTAGGCAATCAAAAAAGAATAACCAAAATCATCATTTGATATCCATTTAACTACCCTCCTCTTTGGATCCACATTCAACAGCCAAACTTACAACTCAATCACTGTGAAGATGATAATTACAATCCCACGCATTAATTCTAGCAATTTCAATCCTTCAAAACAAACAAATCAACTCTTAATGGAAAATCCATTAATAAATCTTCAATTCACAAGGAATTAGAATTTAGCGTTTTAAGATCAAGCCATGAGTCTTCCAAGAGCTTCTTTTATCTAATCTCCTAAAATATCATTTATCACACTAGAGAGAAAATTATAGCTCTACTAATTGTTTGTTAACTATCCCTTTGATGTTGTAAAATTAGGAATTTAGAACACAAGTTAAATTAAATTAACTTAAAAGTAATGATTTGTTGTTGGTTTTCTAAGCAATTGTGGCCCTATTCAGCTATTTCAAAAGAATGTAAGCAAACTGAGATAGAGAGAGTGTTGTAGATGGAGTCTCGTGATTCTCCATTTGTAAGATTTACTATGAGTTTTAGATTTGTAACTACTATACATCCCACCTTTCTACCTTGCTAAACAAGATTTGATTGGACCAAAAATTTACATTCTCTACCTGTGGCTTGTGTCGCTTTCTTAAATCTACTAAATAAATCATATCTAGGTAGATTTATATCCTTTACACATTGTTTGTTTGATCTAAAATAATAGTCTGAAATGAAAGCTGACAATCTATATGAAAGAAAATAAAAACAAATAAAGTTTCTTGGAGTTAACTTCTACCTCAAACCTATTGTTAATTGTCAAATAGAAATTTTCAACTAGAGATGTGGACAACAAGGTCAAAATCTCCATTGACAATAGAGGGTCAACTAAAGAAAACAACATTTCAATTTCCTACACCTTCAGCTACAAAATTGATATGTCTTAATTTATTATCAAACATCATAGAAAAATGCTAATTTAAGTTTCCTCCCATTTCCAACAAACACTAATTTACTCGGAAGTATTAGTTCTCAAGAGTCATTGATTTCACCTAAGACCATATATTTACTAAGGAAAATGATTTCACCCAAAACCATTGAAAATTTATCAATAACATAGTCATGACGAAGGAATGTACTCTGAGTTTGCAGGTCTGTACTCAACATGACATAGAGAATCTAAATGATTGAGTGAACAGGTATAACTAACAACATAAACTTTGGTGACTACAAAATGGGTGATAGCACTTGAGAAAAATAAGAAAAAAATGAGCATCCTTAAAGGTTCATACTGGCATCCAAAAGGAACAAATGGTCTATCACTGTTCTTATTAAATTGACTAGAATATTGCAAATTTAAATCAGGCAATATAGAAGAACATTTCCCATAGACTTAACACTCACACACATCATCCAAAAATATATTTTAAAAAAATCATTTAAAGAATAACCGAAGATAAGAACCTATATTTTTTTTTTGCAAGTGAATTGATCAATGCCCCTGCTACCACTGATAGCCCTATGACCATACATCTCTTTAATCTTTTCTCTCCTTTCCAAATGTTTCAAGTGTTGAGTATTAGGAATATTTAGGAGCAAATGAAAACTAGGATCATCCAATGCCCATAGTTGCTGCCTTTATAGCACATCAGGCTTGGCAGATTTGATTTGAGAAGTTCAAATGAGAATGCACTCTAGCTATGCTGTCATCCTTCTAGTTGCTTTGAAAAAAATAGAGTCATCTCCTTCTTCTGTGACTTCCTTTTTCCTCCTTCCACTAATTCTCCCCACCTTTTGCATTACCTTCCTTCCCCCTCTTTTTGAATGGCTCCCTCCTCTTTTATTATTTAGAAATCTCTCCTCTATAAAACTACAGTTTTCCTCCTTTTTATTTGGCACTAACATAATGAAGTTTTAATGAAACTCCTTATTAGTTTGTGGTGACTAATCAAGGAAGTATTGTACATACTTCATAAATTCTTTGGGGTTTGGGGCATCGGGCCAAAAAAAATTTTGGGCCATGGCCAACGTATGGCCAACATATGGCTGACATGTTGTAACTCTAAAGCGACATGAATACTTGTATAAAAGGGCTTAGGGTTAGGTGTTTTCACAATAGATGATGCAAAATTAGTTCTTGCGATGGTATTGAGCTATAAGGGATTATGGATTGTAATCAGGTTGTAATCACTAGATCGTAAAAATATTAGACTTGCTATTTGGTGGACGTAGCCTAGGGTTTGGGTGAACCATGTTAAATCTTGGTGTCTTGTGTTCTTTTTTGTGTGATCTATTATTTTTTGATATTGGTTATATTTGCATGTAATTGTTATTTATGTCCATGGTTTAATACTAATAGTTGGTATCAGAGTGAGGTTGTATTTTGTCAATTATCCTCTACACGAAAGTCTCACGGTCAAGTGGGAGCAATGGCAGATGAGGGTAAGCTGAGGGTTGACAGGTTTAATGGTCAGAACTTTCAGTTATGGAAGATGCAAATGGAAGATTATCTTTATCAAAAGGATTTATGGAAGCCGTTGGAAGGCAAAACCAAGAATAAAGGATCTATATCAAATGAAGACTGGGATCTTTTGGACCGAAAGGCACGTGGAAGCATTCAATTATGCCTAGCACCATCGATGGCATTTAATATTACAAAAGCGAAGACAATATAAGAGTTGATGAAAACCCTAGAAATACTATATGAAAAGCCCTCTGTTTCAAATAAGGTATTTCTCATGAAGCATTTATTTAATATGAAAATGGCAGAAGGTGGATCTGTTGCAAATCATTTAAATGAGTTTAATACTATTACTAGTCAGTTATCTTTTGTGGGTATCAATTTTGATGAAGAAATTAGGGCTCTCTTGATTTTGTGTTCTTTGCTTGAAAGTTGGAATGGCTTGGGAATGGTTGTGAGTAATTTTGTTACTGGATCTAGTACCCTAAAATATGATAATGTGATTGGTGTTATTTTGAGTGAGGAAACTCGTAGGAAATCTCCAGGCAGATCTAAATTTGGAAGTGCTTTGAACGCACAAAGTTGAGGCAAAATGATTGAGAGAGGAAGTAATTCTAGAAATCATGGGAAATTAAGAGGAAAGTCAAAGGGGAGGAGGTCTCAATTAAGAGCTCCAAACGACTACTGATACTATAGGAAACTAGGGCATAAAAAGAAAGATTGTTGGACTCAAAAGAAAAATGAAGGAGATAAACCAGATGGAGATAGGGAGGCAAATGTGGTAAGTAACAAATCTGAAGAGGGTGCTTTTCTTCTATCTTTAGAAAGTGTTGATGATTCATGGATTTTAGATTCTGGTGCTTCATTTCATGCTACACCTCATAGAGGTTATTTCATTGACTATGTCCAAGGGGATTTTGGGTTTGTTTATTTGGGGGATAATGAACCTTGTCAGATTTTTGGAAAGGGAAAAGTTAAGATTAAGTTGCAAAATGGGAATCATTAGCTACTACATGAGGTAAGACATGTTCCAAGGCTGAGTAGGAATTTAATTTTGGTAGGGCAACTCAGTGATGAGGGTTGTGTAGTTACTTTTAATGATGAAAATTGGAAGGTTACAAAAGGTTCCCTTGTAGTAGCAAAAGGTGTGAAAGTAGGCACCTTATATCTTTGTACAGGTCATATTGTTCCTTCTACTTTAATTGTTTAAGAGAACAATGAATATTTAGGAGCAGTTGCTACAGTTGAGCAAGGAGAATAAATAGTTGTTGTAAATTTTGATATAGCATTGTGGCACAACAAACTTGGGCACATGAGTGAGAAAAGTATGAAAGTACCTCATTCAAAGAAAGTTATGCTAGGTCTAAAATGTGTTAGTATGGATTTCCATGAAAGTTGTGTGTATGGAAAACAAAAGAGAGTGAGTTTTGTAAAGACTGAGAAGGAAAACAAAAAGGAGAAATTAGAGCTTGTGCATACCGATGTATGGGGACCAACTCAGGTATCTCCCCTTGGAGGCTCTCATTATTATGTTATATTTATTGATGATGCAACTAGAAAGGTATGAATTTATTTCCTTAGACAAAAATCTGATGTATTTCAAACTTTTAAGAAATAGAAATGCTTGGTTGAAAATGAGACTGGTAAGAAATTAAAATGTCTCAAATATGATAATGGTGGTGAGTATTGTAGTCATGAATTTGAATATTATTACTCCATTAATGGAATTCATAGATAGAAAATTGTTCCAAGGACTCCATAGGAAAATGGAGTGGCTGAACTCATGAACATGACTATAAGCGTGCAAGGAGTGTGAGGTTTCACGTTGGGTTGACCTTACACATGTGGGTGGAGGCTATTAATTTTGTTGTATATTTGATTAATAGAGGTCCCTCTACTCCTTTGGGTTGTGGTAAGGAGAACTTAGTGTGCAAATTGAAGAAAAGTTTATATGGCTTGAAGCAAGCACCTTGGCAATGGTATCTGAAATTTGACAGTTTTATGCACGAGCATGGATATAATAGGTGTCATTCAGATCACTGTGTTTACTTTAAGAGGTTGGATGATGATAGCTACATTATTTTATGTTTATATATTGATAATATGCTTGTGGTTGGGTCTAACATGGATCACATTAAGGGGCTAAAACATCAATTAGCACATGCATTTGCTATGAAGGATTTGGGGGCAACAAAACAAATCCTTGGTACGAAGATTTGCAGAGACAGGAAGAACAGGGACTTAACACTATCTCAGGCTGATTATGTTGAGAAGGTGTTGCAATGTTTCTCTATGAAGAATGTTAAAGCTGTCAGCACACCTTTGCCTGGTCATTTGAAGTTGACTAAGGAGATGTCTCTTAAGACATGAGAAGAGGAGGATAAGATGTCCAAGGTACCCTATGCTTCAACTATAGGAAGCTTAATGTATGCTATGGTATGTACAAGGCCAAATATTACACATGTAGTGGGAGTTGTTAGCAGGTATATGAGTCATCCAAGAATTGAGCATTGGAATGCAGTCAAATGGATTCTCAGATATTTGAGAGGAACATCCAAAAAGTGTTTACACTTTGGGGGTTCTACTACTGATTTGTAGGGTTATGTTGACTTAGATTTGGCAGGGGATATTGATACCCGACAGAGTACTACAAGTTATGTCTTTACTGTTGGTGAGGCAGCTGTGAGTTGGGTTTCTAGGTTACATAAGGTTAATGCTTTGTCCACTATAGAGGCAGAGTATGTTGTTGCTACAAAGGTAGCCAAGGAGATGATATGGCTTCAGTTCTTCTTGGAAGAATTGAGACATCCTCAAAGGGATAATTATTTATTTACAGATAGTCAGAGTGCCATTCATCTTGTAAAGAATTTAGCTCTGCATTCAAAGACAAAACACATACAGTTGTAGTACCATTTCATTCGATCAATTTTGGAGGATGGATAGTTAAAGTTGGACAAGATACATATAGATGAAAATCCAGTGGATATGTTCACCAAGGTAGTGACAAGGGAGAAGTTGAATTCCTCTTCGGCTCAGTTGGTCTTCTAGATTGAATAACAATTAATGAACAACATAGTCAAGGGTAGTTTGATCCAATGGGAGCCTGATGTGGTAATGGTATTGCTATAGGATCAGTCTCCAAGTGGGAGATTGTTGTCTAGTGTGGAGTCTGATCAATCCCCAAGTGGGAGATTGTTAGTTTGTGGTGACTGATCAGGGAAGTACTGTACATTCTTCATAAATTCTTTGGAGTTCAGGGCATCAACCTAAAAAAAATTTGGGGTCGTGGTCAACATTATGGCCGACGTATGGCTGACATGTTGTAACCCTAAAGCGGCATAAAAATACTTGTATAAAAGGGATTAGAGTTAGGTGTTTTCATAGTAGGTGATGCACAATTGGTTCTTGCGGCAATATTGAGCTATAAGGGATTACAGATTGTAATTAGGTTGTACTCACTGAATTGTAAAAATATTGGACTTTCTATTTGGTGGACATAGCCCAAGGTTTGGGTGAACCAAATTAAATCTTGGTGTCTTGTGTTCTTTTCTGTGTGATATATTATTTTCTAATATTGGTTATATTTGCATGTAATTGTTATTTCTATCTGTGGTTTAATCCTAACACTCCTTGCATTAATCTCCATTGCCCACCAGTAAAGGACTTTGACTTCCACATGGCTAGAGTAGTTTTAGAAACTTTAGTTTTAAATTAATTTCATCTTATTCTATTTTATGACCAGACTTCAAATTTGAAAACAAATGTTTATTACCACCTATATTTCTCAACGAACTATTTAAGATTAAAATTTATAACATTTCAAAAGAAATAATAATTGAATCTTCTTATTTAATCCTTTATGCTACACATACATATAACATACATATATTTAATTCATTTAGGTAATTAAAATTTAAAGCAAATGATTTGAATTCAAATAAAACAAATTGAGTATGTGTGTGTGTGTGACTACACCATACAATTTCTAGGCCAACCTTGCCGAGGAGCTAAACTCCCCTACCTCAACCACCCTTCTGCCTTTAGTACCTGCACACTCACAAATTCGCATAGGCCAACACATCAGTATTTCCAACATATTGATAAAGAAAATAACATCTTAACCATGGCATATCTTATCGAAATTCATAACCTCAATAATTTTTAATAATATGAATTTTAAACATTCATCATACATGATAAAATTTAAACATGTAAATACAACCAATTATTTAATCATTATGTCAACATCTCATAAAATCAAACATATTTTAACTATCATAATGATATTTAAATGAAAATACCCATCTATAACATTAACAATAAAAGTTTTGAACAATGTCCATAATGATTCGACTGAGTCGAGTCATACATGGTAAATCAACACTCAGAACTAAACAAGGTCTTCATCATATAGTCATAACACCTATCAACCATAGTATTAAGTTGATCACACAATGACTTAGTGTCTAACTCACAAAATTGATGTAAAGAAAAAAATTTCCAACCGAGGTCAACCTACCTAATTGACTGAGCCAAAAAAGTGTCAACGACCTCCTACCAAATAGGAGTCACACAAGACGGGTCGTGACAGGTTGTTTGTTTCAACAAATTCATGTCTCATGTAAAGCTAAGAACCAACTTGGCCATGCTTTCTAGGCCTATTGATCAATCAATATATTCTAGAGAGCATAATCTACCGATGTAATGCTTCTGCTATCACTATAATTATTGCCTCACATTGAATAGTTTTAGGCATGTAGTGTTATGTAACAACAAGCAATTGTCTTAGTACCTAAGCTTTAAACCAATGAATCAAATGAAAAAGCTGGTAAAGATGATGTACTTCTTCTCATTTAAGATTAAAAATTTGTCTTGCACCACACAAGGCATTTGAAATCTACAGAAATCAAATTATCAAAACACATTAAGGTTGCCTAAAAATGATAGAGAAAAAACATCACAAAGTTGCAACAATTAGTTAGTGCCTAGCATTGAATTGCCATTACAAGCAAATGATGATTCAACCTACACACAACAAAGCCATGATAGTTGACATGAACATAAGGTAGTGCAGACGTGAAAGGCAACGATAATGTTGTAAAACCACAGATATTTGGAGACCCTCCTAAACATCATAATTTTGACTTCAAGTTTTTCTCATGACCAACTAACTACATAGTTTCCCTTGGAGTCCACATAAATTATTTCAATAATTCTGGATGATAATAACAAATAATAGGATTATAAGGTCGAGACTAATATCATTATCCTCAATGCTTCTTGTGTGATTAGTTGATTTAGCTATACTTCAACTATACAAATTGTTCAACAAAATGAGATGGGCAGCAAGTCTGAATTTTTAAAATCACAAATATCGGGGGTTTCTAGGTCAGTCAACAATTACTGGATTCACATATGTTGCCTATAAAAAATAATAACTTATGATAGAAACTTGGCACATCGCGTCCTTGTTACCATTAGCTTGCTCATTAAAAATTGTGTACCTTCTAAAGATTACATCTTCACATATCAAACTATAGCATTGAAGGAATTTTGTAATTAATATGAAGTAAAATATGTAAATTATTATTTTTTGCTATTGGTTGGCTATATTTTTCTACATAGTTTTTTAATGTTTCCTTTTTCATGTCAAAAAATTAGGAAAAATGTTAATTCATTTCTCATTTTTCTTAAGTGATGAGCTTACATCATGCATGTTTTTGCTGGCACCATGGATGTGTTATTGATGTGGTTTTTGCATATCAAATTAATTTTCAAATCCAATAACCATATGCTTCCATGTGTTCTTTTCTATGTTAATTTTTTTACCCATTCTTTTTATTGGCATTTCCAACCCGTTTGAGCTACTACCATTAATTTCATCCCTTCTCATGAAAATGGAGGTTTGAACATGATTTGCATTGATACAGTAGTTGTGTTTAACAATCATTTAAATGCTAATCTCATATTCTCTATAGTAGAAAATGGATAAAGGCAAGCCAGACACAAGGAAAGATCTAGAGCAACCTTCCAATTAAGGTATACAAATTTGAAGTGTCCATAAATAGGTAAGTATTGTATACGTATTTGGTATATAGAATAGGCTACCACTAACTCATATGTTAGATTGATTTCAGTTCAACACTATCATGCTAAACAATTCACAAATGTTAATAGTTTGAGGCCTTTGTTGAACAAAAATTCATTTATGGAAGGAAGTAGTTAATTATAAAGAATTAAATAGGTTGCATAGCTAGAAATAAATAGAATCACTTGGTACGATTTGTTATGAAAGTAGAGAAAATATTCTTTTATTTCAACGTACTAGATATTACATTTGATAGGTATTTTATAATATTTGTGCAACTGGTAGAAATTAGTTAAACAATTTAATTGTACACAAACTACTTCAGAACAATCTAACCTAATCTATGTAATACATTTAATAACAATGTAATACATTATATTAACAATTCCCCCTTTATTACATTGTTCATGCAACAATATTCATCTATTAAGAAACCTTCCTTTAAATTTTTTTAAAACAAAATGTATACATATTTTGTGAAAATCTGCACTAAAGAGACAAATCCTAAATCAGGCATATTTCCATCAAGTTATCTCATAACCCTTGTAAAGGTGTAGTCCCTATCTGAGAATCTCTAGTTATCCCTCCTTGACTCTTGAATCACAACCTTGCAAGCTACTAGACAACCATTCATATTGAACTCTACGCAAAAGCCCTTACTTGCCTCCACAAATCAAACTTCATTATACATGTATCCTCAAGAACATCAACAATAGGAGCAATAAACAAAGAATACTTATCAAACAAAATATCATCTCAAAGTGAGAAGCTAACTTTAGATGATTAAACTCCTCCATCCTCCTGTGCTACCAAGCTTTGAAATTCATTTTACACTTTACCCTCCAAAAGTAGCACCAAAAGAAGTTATACTAGCAACAAGGTGTGACTTGTTATTGTAATTGACCATAATTTTTATATTATTCTTTATAGTTTTTGTCCAATAAAACAAAATGACTAACAATAGTATCCATGTACCCATTGTTTTCCCCTTTAATTATCATCCCAAAAACTAATCAAACATATGCAAACTTCTTGAACAAGAGTTATTTCTTTCAAATAGCTTTCCTACTACAATACATTATTCTTACAAAATATTTGGCGACATCCTCGAAAAACAATTGACTTGAAATGAAAATGTGGCACTACTAGAAAGGAGAGATTTGTCTGATTTTAGTTGTAAGATGAATTACTTTACAGGAGGAAATAGTTGTTCCTTACTCCAGGAATCTTTATCTACTTCTGGAATTCAAGGACAACTTTACAACATTGAGTTTCCTTTCTACAATAGCTTTGATACACGTTGAAAAAAATATTTTATTTCAACCTTCTAGGTATTATATTCAATAGATATTTTATAATGTCTGTGTAGCCAATAGAAATCAGTTAAACAATTAAATTATGCACAAACTACTTTGTAACTAATTAACCTACTCAATGTAATACATTTAATAACAAATTAAACATTATACTAACATGCTTTATGTGGTCCAAATTCACTATCTTGAATTTGTCAAACCTTGAAAAATGTGTATATGTTTTCATGTTTCTTTAAAGATTCTCTTTGTTCAAGATATCATTGCATGGTCTAGCAATAACTTTTCATCCAATAATTTTCATTTTAAATACAATTATTTCTCTTTTCTTTGAACGATAATGTAAACTTCCTTAATTTTGTGTACATATATATGTAGCTTCATAATATTAAAATTTATAAATTTATAAGTTAGATTATAAATCTATCTAAAAGAATGTCCAACATTTTATTCTAAACAAATTCAAATTTGTGATAATCAGTTGAAGTTTATATTCAATACTGTAATAACATTTATCTGTTATTTATAACTTTCTTAGATAACTTATTCCAAGGCTACTTATTTATATCATTTTATTTGCATTATTTCAATGAATGTATCTATTTAATTTCTCACTGTTTTAACTCTATTTTTTTTCCTTTCCCGTCGTGATATTTTTCAAAATTTTATATAGAACATAAATTGTAGGAGATAACATGTTGTGAGGTTTTTTTGGCATGGATGGAGGTGGAGCAAAATTGAAGAGTATACTGCATAAAATTACATGACAATGGTAGAAAACCCTAATTTAATTATCTCAAGCTACATGCTTTACATTTGGGATCTAATTGCCAGTAAAGTGCAACATTGGACCAATATGCACTGTAGAGTTGCTTTGATATTTCTTTACAATTGAGTTAATTTTTTTTTACCATCCAATTTTTTTATCTAATTTATTTTTATATGGAATATTTAAGAACCTATAAAAATTTGCTAGAAACAACAAATGCAACCATTTAAAGGCACCAATTGCTTCTTGTATACTATTAGGTATTTTTTACTATCAAATATGAATTAGATACATAGTTTCTTAAATTATTGCTCTATGTATATATACTTATATAATGTTTTCCTATCAATATTCACCAATTATAAAAATAAAATAAAAATATTAATGCATTCTCTAATGTTTCATTGTTAAAATTTCCAATGTTGCTTGGTGATTAAATCTCATATATTTTGTGTCAAACTTATCCCAATTTTTAGGCATAATGTTCATGCCCAATCAACTCACCTAATTATATAGTGATAGTCATACAATGATCTGATTGTGATTTGTGCTGACGAAGGAATAACTCTAACAAAAACATAAAAGTATCCTTGAATTTACAATGCCAACTACATCACAAATTTATTTGTTTATTGTTCAAATTTGTGGTTGTGAATTCTCACTTCTTGGGCTGACACAAACTTTTATACATGCCCCACTACAATACAATAATCAAAGAACGTTCCCATTAGTATTAGACATTAAAAGAAAAAGGTCCATGAGGAACCTCATAAAGAAAATCTACATACCTCTATTGCAGATGCAGGGCTAGCATTTTCACTAATTCTCTTGAATCCAAACAAGAACATTGAAAGCTACAAAAGCTCCAATATTCATTGACAAGTAAAACCAATTAAATAATACACTTATTGTTTTCTTTATTTCCTTATCCATCTCATCAAATTAATTTTCTCCAAAGGAGGAAACACAAGGCTTCCTATTACCAATTCCTTAAGTGAAGAGTTAAAGTGCACAAAACGTTACACCAATTTGCACTATAAAGGAATAAAATTCATCAATCTTGTTGCTAGAAAATGGAGGCTTTAGTTTTGGTATTAATATTAATAGAGTCAAGAGAGTCATTACTTGGAAAACATTGAAATGATATCCCTCATATAAGTGTTGGAAACTACAATTGGAACAATTTTTATGTCGACATTGATGTCAAACCTTATTGTAAAGACATTTAATAGTAGTGTAGAGTGTCATATCACTTGATTAATGAAGAGGATTTTAAAATAGAGTTAATTAGATGAACTAGTGAAGTTGATGAGTAAAGACGAGAAAGTATATTGGAATTACAATGTGAACTTGATCAGTTAGTCTTTGACAAGATAATGTGTTGTTTGATCATTATATGAAGTCAAGTAGACAGTTGAGTTGATGTGTAGAAGAGAAGACAAGAAATTGAGTAAAACACTAAGCTTGATTGAGTATAATTTTTACTAGGCTAACGAAGCAGGAGATTAAGGAACTTAAGAGATAGTTGAGCAAATAGTATTAGCCAAGTGTTAGTTATGGTCGAGCAAGATGAAGGAAAATGTACTTGAGATAGAGCATAGTGAAAATCGAGTGAGCCAATTTAAGCCAAGCAAGACAAAATAGTAGAGATCGAGCTACATAGTGATTACTGAGTAGATGAACATAGCAGTGACCGAGTGTCAACATTTTTATAGTTTCTGAAGAATCGAGTTTTGAGGCTGGTATAGTTGAATTTTCAAATTGGTCAAAATGTGTAGAAGATAAGGATTGATGAGCTGGCATATTTAATGCATGAATTGAGTTTGTTAAGAAATCAAAGGAAAGGCTTTAAAGATAAGATTTTAGAAGTGTCAAGAAAGGAGAAGAAGGACAAAACAATGATAAGATTTAATGAATCTAATCAAATCCTAAGATATACAATGATGTTTAAGTGGAAAAAGATCAAAGATATCTATTAAGAAGGCATAAGGGATGATTATTAATGTTGGTTCATTGTTGATTGATGATTTTGTGAATAACCTATGAAGAATAGAGTAGTAGATGAAAAAATGAGAATACTGGTGAAGTATGATTGCTTGGAGGGTTTCCAAGCAGATTAGAGATTGAGAGTATAATGAAGTCCAATTAATGGATCAACAAATGAGCCGAATGGAGATCTAAATTTGTAAAGTGAGTTTCATCTCGACAAATCAAACCTAGTTGTTACTTTCTAACCACTATGACAATAAAATCCTTTAATCAAGGTTGACCTAACAATAATTTTGTAAATCCTTTAATTAAGGTGGTATTCTAATGGAATAATCCAAGGTTCTCTAATGAAGCCACTCCTAATAAGGTGATTAAATTATCTAACCAAGTCACACCTTCATTGAAAAACTTCATGGTTGGGATCCTAAGATAACTGACATTATGGTCAAGTCATGGAAAGATGGGAAGGTGAAGATAAATGGTATAGATTTATAGGTAAATGAAGGGTTCATACCGGAGGTCATCGATTCTCCTAACCAGGGCATGAAATTCTATAGGGTTAAGAAAATAACCCTAAATGTTGTGAAAGAATTTGCTAAGGACGCCAAGGAGATGAAGAATTTAGTAAAGATCGGTGCCTATTATGAACCTACATCTATAAAGAAACTTTGGAGGTTTTTCCTAAGGGAAATTATCTCCTACATAACACTAGACACTAGGTTTGACAGGATTTGTATCCACCATTTCATTATCCTAAACCACTTTAGGTATGGAATAAAAATTTCCATCCCCTTCTACCTCTTCTTCTCTACAAATAAGAATATCATAGGCTTTAAGAAGAAAGTGTGCGCTAACCCTACCTTCCATGAGGGTCTATTATTACTTATATATGAACATTTTAAAGCTCAAACCCATGGAAGGGTTTTTGCCCATAAGGAAAAATCCTTAGAAGAAACAGAGAGCTCTTACCTCCCTTTAGATATGGAGGATAGTGTAGGTTTGCATTTGGTACATGAAGAGGAGGTGGTAAAATTATGAAGGACATGGGCAGGAGGAGGAAAACAAAATTTGGGAAAGGAATGACAAGAAGGATAGAGCAAGAGGTCAAATTAGAGGAGGATTATAACAATGATGAAGAGGGGATGGAAATAGAAGAGGAGGGAAATGTGAAAGAGGTGGGCACCAGTAAGGCTTAGGAAAGCGTGAAGGATAGCAACCAAGCCAAAAGGAGGAGGGGTGGAGAGAAGGAAGCGGAGAAGGTATATGGTAAGGGCAAGGAGATCAATCTCGAAGCTCATGAAGAGAGTAAAGAGGATGATGGATTGGCTAAAACCACTATTGCTCTGGGCACTAAGGGAAAGAAAACTGTATGGAGGAATTTTCATTCTAGCACTACAAAAATGAGTCTATTAAGAGAGCATATCCACCTAGAGGCAATGGATGGAAGGGATGGCAAAATTTAGTTGGAGGAACTCATCAACCTGGCTCTAGTGATTCTAAATGATAACACGAGGGAAATGGGGATGAACCTCCTAAACAATGCCTACAATAGTATGGTGGATAATTTTTTATCCATCAAATGGATTTTCCATGAAATTGAAGAGATTAAGTTTAGGATGCAGGGGCAGGAAAGGATAGAAGGTGGGGAACGGGGATATCAGAATTAGCAAGTTGGATGTGAGGGTCACTGAGATTGAAAAACAAGTGGAAAGGATGGAGAGCTCTCTCCATAGCTCAGCTAACCAGAGCCTCGACATAATCAAATGACTAAATGACAATATTATACAGTTGTACTCAATGATGGAGGAAAGTAAAAAGGGGAAGGAGGAAAAGGACAAAGAGGAAACCAGGGCTATTGATGAAGATGACTTCTTGTAGGTTGAGAGCCCGAGCAAAAGAAGGAGATCAGAAAAGAGGAAGAGGGAAGAGGAGGCTTCTCTAGATAATAGTCATATGAAGAATGATGAGGCAGAGATCGTGGAAGAGCTGGAGCTCAAGAATGCAAAGCTGGTCAAAGAAATGGTATCGTGATTGGTGCTCCTAGTTTTCTATTTGTACCCTGGCTTTTGGTTATTTTCTTTCTATTTTATTCTAGTGGTCGGGTATGGTCTATTTTTATGTTTCTTTATTGCTAGCTTTAGACTTTTAGTAGTATTTAGTTGTTAACTACCGGGTTCTAGGAACTCGTGTAAAAAAACTTGTTTTACTTAATTAAAAGCTGTGTGTTTTGTAACCTTTAACAGGGTTGATTCTTAACATAGCTCACTTCAAAATCATGAAAACTGGTAACATGTTACTTGGTGGTGTTTCCCAAATAGAGTTTCCACATTAAATAATGGTGTCATATATGTGTGAATGTTATAGTGTAATGTATGTTGTATACTATTATTTTGTTTTTCTTAGTCAAAATATGCTGAATAGAGAGCTAGTGATGAATGAATAAGTTAAGTTGCTCATAAGTTTCTATATTGGTTGCGTTCTTTTACGAGGTTGAATAAGTTGTATGAAGTTGTTGAAAGTAGAATTGGTACATCTGGACCTGAGGATAAATGATTCCCTCCCCTCTTAGTTATTCTAAATATTCTAACAATTAGTGTCAGATCTTAGGTGCTTGTAAGGAAAGTTTGAAGGAACTTAAAGCTAATTCTCAAGATGTATAAGAGAATGGTACCTAAGCTAAACAAGGAGAACTTCCCTGCATGGCAATGACTGATGAGATTGCATTTATCTGGAGTTGGGGATTTTGTAGTGTACTACCTAGAAAATGAATACATTGAAGTACCTAGACTCATGACTATTGAACAAATGAATGAGAAGTAGGAGCACAACCAAATGATGATAAATGTGGCATATTCCCCAAGTTATGATAAATTTGATGATGTAAAGGAGTGGACTATTGTGAAGAAAAATGTGGGACAAGTTGGCTAAAACCCATGGAGATGACAAAAATGTGTTAAGGGCTAAAGAATAAAGTTTGAGAGGCAAGTTGGATGACATGAGAATGAAAGAAAGAGAGACCGTTGTACAATATTGTGGTTGAATCAAGGAGGTTGTGAAAGTTATTAGAGTAGCTAGAGGAGACATATCTGATTAGATTGTGATAAGCAAGGTATTGAGGACTTTGCTTCTTGTCTATGCAATTAGAGTATACACAATTCAAGAACTAAGATATACACCTAGTAATTATCTAACCTTGGATAGTCTGATAGGTAGATTTAATGTATTTGAATTATCAAATTAATTATACACCTTCTATTTTCGAGTGTGCTTTCAAGTCTCAACTAACCCTTGGTGGATCTAGAAGAAAGAAAATAACAATCGTGTGGAAAGTGATAGTGAATTAGATGATGATCTTGAAGATCTTGATGCATGATTGGAAAGAAGGCTATCAAGTAGAAAAGGAAAATACAAAGATAAAATTCCTATTATCTATTTTACACATAACAAAGTTGTTCATATTGTTCCAAGGTGTCTTTGTGAAGATAAGAAGGAAGAAAGGAAAGACAAGAGGCATCAAGGAAGGAAGAGCAATATAGGCAGTTGAGGTAACAAGGACTACAGAGGCAAAGGTAAGAAATCATGTTACATTGCTAATGAAGATGGTTCTGATAGTGATATTGATGAAAATTGTAAGAATTTGCCTAAGGGAAAAATTCACCCAGGAACTAAGAACTCAAACACAAGCACAACTGTAGACCAAAAATGGATATGATCAATTAATCAGAGTATGTTTGAATACATTGCTTTGTTCAAAATGTGATGTTCAAACACACTAGGAGTGCCTGTATATAAAGGTCTCTTAGGAAGCACCTAGAATGTCTCTAGAAACAACCAGAAGATAAGACAACTAAGCACCTTATCCAACATTCTAGATGAATGGATAAGAATGACAAAGTGTCATATGTGTGTAGAAGATTCCTGTGTTGTAGACAACATGTGCTTAAAAGAGGTGCAGACCCTTGTGATGTCATCATGAAAACTCACAAGAGTGCACAAACTCCTAGGTGACTAATAAATAAACTAACGCAAAATAATTAAATAATGCATTAATCTAAGTAAACTTAAGTGTAATAAGTAAATGCTTGTTTACACCAACACCTTCCCTTAAGTGCAACTTAGGGGAATGCCCTTAAGTTCACAAAACTAGGATGAAGATGCATAATGGGTCTCGACTACTAGGCCATATTAGGCACCCATGTACATAATGAAGATGCAAATCTCTCATAAAGCAGAGAAAGAGGGAAAACCTCATGGGAAAAACCCTCCCCCAAAAAGAGAGATGAAAGAGGATGCATGGATGGATGGAGTAATCAAGACCCCCCCATTACGACATACATCTAGTATATACAAGAGAGAAAAGGAGAAGGACAAAACCTCTTAAGAGGAAAAAGTCCCCCCCAAAACGGAGAAGAAGGAGATGAGGTAGTCCCCCCCCCTTAAAAGTAGTGTGTCGATCAGTGAGAAATGCTTCGATGTAGAAGTTGATCCATGACCTTTGAATGATGTTCCTCCCCTCTGGAAGAAACAAAGGCAAGGGTACTCATGAGATACGTCACCTATATGGAGAAGAAATCTCTATGATGATCAATGTCTCTAAAACCTGTCCAAAAGTCCCTATGTCAATATTAATGATGGCTTCCTCCAAAACTACTGAAGAGAAGTGTAGATTGAACAAAGAGTGTGGTAGAACCTTCTTCAGGAAACCAACAGTCTTCTCAAATGTGAAAGAGATCTCTTGCAGATGTTGTACATAAGAATCAACAATCATGCTAACTTGGAAGGATTGATAATGTAGAGAATGTGCAATAACTGTAGAAGAATCCGCCTCAACAAAGAGAAGCGATAAATCATCATGAAAGTCTCCCATATCTGCTATTTGTGACTCCAAGAATAGAGCTGAAATGTCTAGCAAGAAATCATCACCTGGAAGACCATGAGTACCCTGCAGTGCTGAAGTACATGAATTAGTCACTATGGCAAAAGATGAAGTATCTGCCTCAAAAAGAAGATGAATGTCCTCAAGAATGTCTCCTACATCTTCAATGTGAGACTCCATGAACAACTGTGCAATGTTTGAAAGGAAGTCTTGGCATGAAGGTAGAGTAGGAAGACATAAAGTATCCTGCTACACTAAATCTAAAGCATATGTGGCTGGAACATGATCAATAGGAGCAACAGGAGCTGGAGGTGTGATCTCATCTGAGGTTGAAGAAACCATAGCTGGAGTGACTGGATGTAGAAAGTCCTCTAGAGACGGAGGATCATAGGGATCTTCATATGCTTCCCAAATAGACCACCAAATATCACAAGGAAAATGTGCCAATCTAAGAAGACCAAAAGATTCCCTACTCATACTTTTATGCAGAAATTGATTAAGCTTGATAATATATGTCCAATCAAAATGTGGTGGCATTGAATAGAGATAAGGAAGCAATCTTGGATGTTCTCTTAGATGGTTAATTATCAAAGTCCTCCATTTGTAATAGTTCCTTGTTGTCAATTGTGGTCTAATACCAGACTGACAAATTTGACAAGACTCCATGAGATCAATCAATGAATCCCCAAAGAATCAAAGAAAATCAAAGAAACCCCGCCCCGCTCCCCCTCCCCCCCCCCCCCGCCCCCCCCCGCCCCCAATGTATGATTTAGCACTTGGTAGCCACTTGCTAATTTAGGGCCTATTTCTGAAAGTAGTATTTCTATCCATAGAACCTATAATGTGATTGCAGATCTGGAAAGTAGACAAAAAAAATGCACTTTGAAAAAAAATGGAACCTAATTTGGAGTCTGAATGAGCTCGTACCAAGCATTTTAAGTGGCAAAATTTGAGATTTTGGAGTTGTAGAAAAATTCAAAAATAGAGATCTCAAACCACCTGCACCAATGTGTAGATCACAAAATCCTACCCTGAAACAAAAAAAAAAATTGCTCGCAAAAAGGAGTCTGTATGAGGAAGATATTGTTGTTTGAAAATCGTTGCTACTATTATTTTTTTTGAATCGCCACTGCGCCTCCAAAAAACAAATGGCTCTAGATTTTGCTTCAGATGTCCAATTTGGATGAAACAAAATCCGATCTGGGGTTTTTTTTGACCTTTTGAATGTGATGCAAATATCTGATTTGCACCAACAAGCTTCAATCTTCACCTGCAAAAAATCTCTCTTATGGCCCTATGGCCAATTTTTTTTTGGAAAATAATGCAAATTCGAAAAAATAGCAAAGATGTAGATGAAAAAAAAAGCAGATCTAAAAATTAAATATACAGATTTGAAATGATCATACCAATGCTGCAAATTAGTCCTTCAGGGTGCCAGTTTGCAAAAAAAATTGCCTCAATTTTGACTATGCCTAGGGTAGGTGAAATTATAGTCAAAATCCATCAAATCAGTGTTTCAGATGCAATGGTGAGGTCAGATCTGATGTTGGACACTACCAATTTCTGCGATACTCCAAAGTCAGGCTGCGGTGATGAAGCAAGATAATGGTCTCAAACGGTTATGTGATGAAAAAATCTCCAAATGCTCTGATACCATGTAAGAATTTGCCTAAGGGCAAAATTCACCCAGGAACTAAGAACTCAAACACAAGCATAATTGTAGACCAGAAATGGATATGATTAATTAATTAGAGTATGTCCGAATACATTGCTCTATTCAAAATGTGATGTTCAAACACACTAAGAGTGCCTGTATATAAAGGCCTCTCAGGAAACACCTAGAATGTCTCTAGAAACAACTAGGAGATAAGACAACTAAGCACCTTATCCAACATTATAGATGAATGGATAAGAATGACAAAGTATCATATGTGTGTAGAAGATTCCTATGTTGTAGACAACATGTGCTTAAAAGAGGTGTGGACCCTTGTGATGTCATCATGACAACTCACAAGAGTGCACAAACTCCTAGGCGATTGATAAATAAAATAATGCATTAACCTAAGTAAACTTAAGTAAGTGTAATAAGTAAATACTTATTTACACCAACAAAAATGATAAAGAAGTTATTTATGTTGCAATGAAAATGATGATTGGGAAAATATTTGCCTGCTCTTGTATTGTGATTGGCATGCATGTTTTGTCCCATTTGTCTTTTAATTCATCTTAAGATACATTAAACACTATGACATATTTTGAATAAGCTTTAAAGTGTGCTTTTGTAAAAACAATAAAAAATATTCAATAAATCATACCTTTGTTCATACCAACAGTCCCTCTCTTGTTTAATGTTGAAAGTAGTGATAGCATGATGATCATTGATTTGATGGTATGGTGCTTTCCTCAATCTGTCTATAAGGATGCTCTTACTTTTCTTTGAATAAGACATTGATTTAAAGGCCTTCACTTTGATGTTCTTTAAAATGTTTCCCACTTTATTTGAAAACAACAAACAATATTGTTATTTTTAAGGACCGCAGCAACTATAATAGCACAATCATAATGTATGGTATGTGTTTTTCAAATGCAACATCCTCTTATATATATAATATCTCTAACACACACACACACACACACACACACACACACACACACACACACACACATATACATATATATATAATATATAATATATGTATATATATGTACGTATATATGTATGTATATATATATATATGTATATGTATGTATATATATATATATATGTATGTATATATATATATAATATGTATATATATATACATACATATATATATATACATACATATATATATATACATACATATATATATATACATACATACATATATATATATACATACATACATATATATATATACATACATACATATATATATATACATACATACATATATATATATACATACATACATATATATATATACATACATACATATATATATATATATATATATATATATATATATATATATATATATATATATATATATGCTATAATTTATCCTGGAGAAGCTACAAAATGTCAACAATTCCTCTTGGCTAGGGAGGATAAACACACGACCATGTATTACCTCAATGTAATATTCAACATTTTGACATCACATTTGATATCAAGAGTATTGGTCTTCCAGAATATAAACATATGATATTCACCAAATACTTAAATAAGGTTTGGTATCACATCTGATATCATGAGTATCAATATCCCATAATATTGACATTCAATATCCACCAAGTACTCAAAAAGGTTTTGTTATGACATATGATATCATGAGTATTGGTCTTCTAGAATACATGATATTCACCAATTACTCAAAAATGTTTGGTCTTCTAGAATACATGATATTCACCAATTACTCAAACATACAAAATACAATATATAATGTTATGCATAGACATTGTAAGATATCCCTCATAATAGAAAATTATGTTATAGTCATCTTTCAATAAATTTTGTAAATATAAGTGACGTCATTTAGAAATCATCACTTCCTCGTGATGTAAACAGGGGGTAGGCCCATTAAAATCACAGTCATGAGGTATATTCACGAATCATAGTCCTCTTGATAGCTACAATTTATTGATTACTGGAGAATCCATCACAACATGGTTTACTCCCTCTAAATCAATATGATCAAGATCATCGAAGGTTGACTAAATCATATCCTCCATCTGCTCCTCTAGATAGATGTGTCAGACTCCCTCTAAACATCAATCTTTCGAGCTTCCTTATCCTTGAAGAAGTGTCAAACTCCCTCTGAGTCTGAAACCAATCTCCCTTTTCTTGGTTGGTAGTGTGTCCCTATTTTTCAAGACCTATATTTAACTCCTTCAAATATTAATGTCTCTCTTGCATGTCATTCCTTACATGATTCTCTCCTTTCAATGTGTTGTGTGGACCTTTAATTATCAATCATCTTAATAGTATTATAACTATGGGTCGTAAATTGTATGTATACGAACCCTCTAACATGGTCACCTTGACTTTACTTGGCAAGATATTAATTGACATATATATGTTCGCAATCCATCTAATAGACATCATAAATCCGAGGGGCATTATAATTGCTAAGAAATGGAGAGTACCAAGATGCATTTATCAATACAATCTCAGTTGATTTCAATACTTATCTTTGCATATTTTATATCCATTGAGAGCATTCAATGGTCCCTCCATTTTTTAATTTCTCTGGCTTTGAACTAATATGTAATGATTCTGTAATCTTATTATCTTGGAATATAATTGTTATTCAAACCCCAATCACTATTGAATATTTATTTTTGTCTATGTTTTATTAAATATGATACTTATCACTTTGGTTGCAACTCAATTCTTATCGTCGTTGCTTTCTTTATGCAAGTCTCTCGTCACTAATTTTTCCTGTGAGAATTGATTGTTCAAACTTATTTAACCGGTTTGAAAGGATAAAATTTGGTACATCCAAAAAAAATTTGAATGTATATATCCTGAATAGACAAATATTATTTCATGTAGTAAATGTATATATGACAGAGAGTTTCAATCTTAAAGTCTCCTCCAGACTGCAAAGAATCCTCCAACTTGATTCTTCTTTAGATTAATCTCATCCCATTTGATCTTCGCTATGCAGTTCTAATGATTTTATTTGAAGAATACAATATCTGAGCACATGTTTGTGCATGTTATTTTTTATTTTCTACTAGTGATCATTGACTCGGGACCATATATATTTCTTCCTATCATCGTGTCGATATCCTTTTATATCCGCACCTGATGCACTCGTCACTAAGACTTCCCTATTTAGGGGTCATTATTTCTTTTATTTATAACATATTTGTTGCTTGACAATTCATATGGCTAGACTGTCAACCATACGAGTCTATCTCTCTAGACAGGTTCCTTAGATGATGGTTCTTGGTCATTCTTTTGTTGAGCCAAATGTTAATGTCCAGAGTCGACTATTCTCTGTGAAGTCCTCTTCCTCTTTTTGATCATCGAGTTTAATGTAAATTTTTTTTTTCGATAATACCAAATCAATACTTTAGATTGAGTTTGTGAGCTTCTTTATGCTGTCTAGATGATAAATGTAATTGTCATTTCAAATGTTTAGTGTCCACATTTGCTATAACTTCTACTATTGATGCATTGGATTATGATTAAATACCCTATCCATTTCTATTCTTTGTATGACATTACTAAGATCTGCTTTCAAGTTATTTAGGCTTTATAGAAGGAACTTGGCTTTGATGTCATGTTGTTTTTATGAGGAGCGTTGCAAATGTAACAACACAATCATTATGTCTAGTATGTGTTTTTCAAGTCCAACATCCTCTTATATATATATATAAACACACACACACGTCACATATCCTTTCATGAGACATGTTTGTTCATTTTATAGTTTATCTAAGAGACGCTATAAAACATCAACAAATACCTTGTTCTTATCACTGTGATGCACACCTTCGTGATTTGTAGCAGTTATGATATCCCCTTACTACTCACATATTTAAACTTTGTTTATATGTTGATTATATCATCTCTTATTAGCGAGCTGGGTTCTAACCCTTGTGGGAGCCACATTTACGTCCACTCGCTAATCAGAGCACTTGTTACTGTGCATGAAACAAACTAGTTAGAAAATAGATCGAGGTTTGGGTTGGCAATATGGATGCATATGTGGGGCATGATGATGAGATAAGATAGTCATCAATCATTGCTTGGATCCATTAGATCTAACCCCCTCCTTTCTTGTGATTGTAGGACTTGGTGTTGGAACGCGAAAAAATAGGAGCAATAGGGCATCAAGAGCGTGCATGGTCAAAGCGAGCAACAACATCGCCAATCATTCAAGCAATAGTTGGCCCCTATGACTCTTTATGCCTTAGTTCTTCTTTTTTACACGTGTATTCATGTTTTTATACTCAAAATTTGAATTTGTTCTTTAGCTAGTTTCACAACTAGTGTGAAACATTTGAACATATATGATCAATAAAGAACTATGTTTTTAGAAAAAAACATGTAAGAATCAGTTTTATATGATATTTTTTCTTCATCAAATGTAATGTTCTAGCTTCTTGTTTGGCATGAAATCAAAGCTCTTACACTTGGAAAAATACAAAAATTGCACATTTTTTTACTGACATAACTATGGCTCTACCCAAATTCAGCCAAGGGTGAAAATTTAGGTAACAATTCCTCGTAATAACTAGATGATTCATGATTTATTTCCTTACCCTTCCCCCCCAAGGCCATATACAAAGAGGCCTTGAAGGTTACTTCAACTTTATGAATATTATTATCATGATTACTTAATTCAAAAGCAGTGAACTTATCAACCAGTCCATCAATAAAGATAATTATCAATTATTCTCAACTCATGAATGGAAAATACCCTAATGACATAAACTAGTAATAAAGTTCTCAATATCTTACTTACCACATCCTCTTCTATGATGTCACCACCAACATTTATAATAGCACCATCTACTTCCTTTATCCTTTGACTGTACTGAGCAATGTTCTCTCCTTCCCCCATCTATTATGTCATCATGTTTTCCTTTAAGCCATCAACCTTGGCTTTTTGCACATGTTTGTCTTCACTATAGATTAATTTCATATATTTGCAAACTTCATAAGCAATCTCAAGTCCATGTATATCAATATACTCAATATCAAATAGAGTACTTGCAATAGCTTTGAATGCTTGCATGTTCTCTTATTTCTCCTTCAGTTTATCTGCACTAAGAGTCTCAATAGGTACTATATACTTGGTTTCAATGTAATTCTAGAATTATGGCTCTATTCCTTTTAGATAGAACTTAATCTAGTTGCTCCATATTGTGTAGTTATCTATTATGAACTTGTGACCTTCCTTCTTCATGAACAAATATTTTTCTCTAGTTGTTAAGCTTACTATAAAGAGGACCAAGACTTTGATACCAATTGTTAGTAATGTTAAGTCCAAGATTAAAAATAGGGGGGGTGGTGGGGGAAGGGTGGAGGGGTGAATAAGTAATTTCCTAAATCCAAAATTTTATTAACCATGCAACCCAAATAAAATATTTTCATTAACCACTCATTTGAATTCACGAAATTATAACTTATGAAGCAATAAACAATGAAACAAATAAAATCATCCACACATGGAATGCAAGGAATTTTATTCCATGACTGTTTTGACCCAAGAGATAACTTATTTTTTATTATTTATTTATTTGCATCATGAGATGATTTGATCACTATACAATATTTCGATTACCAATACCATAGTTGTCAGAGGCTAGACTATGATGTTCAATTTGATCATACATGCATGATGATTCTAGCAAGATGACATGATGCTTTATGATGATGCATGATTTATTTTGTATCCAGACTTTGATAATGGATTATATGTATATCTTAAGGGTGTTATTGGATTCATTGCTATTATGCCTTTATGTTGTTAATATTTGTAGTTTACCTTTACTAGATATACGCTCATATGGTTCTAAATGATTTAAATACTATATATTGTGAGTATATGTTATCATACTAAGTTTCACTGTTATTATGCATTAATTCTCATTGATTCCAATACGAAGTGGGAACGAAGTCGTAGTCACTTTCTTACAAGATCTAAATTGTGTCCCATTTTCCTTTAATATGATTATTCGTTTGTATGTGCTTCAACTATTTATATATTGAGAATTTGCTCTTGATGTTTGCTTGTTTATTAAATAGGTACTAGGTAAATTCACCTTGAGTACAAGATCTGAGTGTGTAGTTATATCCCCTGATAGTAGGAGATAATGACCTTGACCTTTCGTGTTGAGCCAATTTCATCCCTATATGGGCCATGTATCCATATTATTGTGTTATTATTATCCCTTCGATAAATGTTGGTAAATCCAAGATTTATAATGCATTGTGTGACTATAAAAATAAGCATGCACGTGCATTCATGTTTCCATAATTATCTCAAAAAATATTAAATTAAGATGTTAATTTAGTTATGTATGGGGAAATTTTAATGATTTAATTTATTTATTGGCTAACTTGTTATAGTTGAATTCTGAATCTTGAAATTCTTTTAATTGATTTGGGAATTATGCCAATTAGTATATTAAGCAGTTAATATTATAATTTATAATTAAAGTGTCTATTTGAGGCAAAGGGGAAATTTTTGCACTTACTTTTTCTTTTATGAAATGTGAAATTGAGTTTTGCTCCAAAAACCCTCTTTGGTGATTTTAGTATTTTACTCATTATGATAGAATGGCTTATTAGATCATCATGAGGATAGGTTTGTTTGATTCATAGTGTAAATCTCCATCTTCTATGTGTTTTTCATCTTGCTTGTGCTTTCATTCCCCATTTCAAGCTTTTAGAATGAGGCAAGCCTCTCCCTTTCTGATTATTTTGCTTCATGTTAGTGCATTATTTTGATTGCCAAATGTTTGGAGGTTGATAACTAGTTTTTCTAGGCAACTATATAGCGGCTAAATGACTATGAACAATTGTGTGAGTTTTTCATTGAAAATGTTAATTTAGACCTTGTTGTACTGTCAAATTTTCATGTGTACCAGGACAAGATTTTAATTTTGAAATTTGGGACTTTGAATACATTTTGAAAGTGGGTTTTTTATTTCATCGAATCTAGGGATGTTTAATTTTTGGCCAATTTTCTTTAGCCTCATTTTGTGTGTCTCCCATTTTTTAGTTGGTATTTTTAGGTATAAATTTGTACACATTCATCCCTTTAGATTTTGGTTACATACCCTTACTATACGTGTAGATGTGTTGAGTGGCTTCTCATGAGTACTTCGATCCGAAAGTGGTTGGCAAAGTAATATGAAGAGGTTTAAACAAGTAATAAGCAATTAAATACACAACATCATAAAACTTAATGCAGGATAACCACCTTATTGATAGCCGAGTGTTCCAAGGGAGTCTATGTGAGGGCGGTGTGTCACTATAATCATCGGTCTCTTGTGAATGATGGTATGAGTGTTATAATTACTTTAGAGTAACTAAGAGGGGGGGGTGAATCAGTTATTCAAGGTCCAAGTGTCCCTTTCAAATCTTTTCACTAAGTGTGGTAAATCCATTAAATCATTTAGTCATTCAAACTTTAACTTGTCTAATTAGCAAGTTACTATAAATCATCATGCCAGTATAACACTTAGGAAATCAACACATGACACAGTGATTTACGTGGAAACCCAATTTAGAAAAAACCACCAGTAACATGCTACTCAATTCTCACCCTTCTGAAGTGATTCCCTATTAAAGGCTTACAACACACACTATTAAATGTGACCTAGTTAGAGGATTTAACCACCCTATTAGAAGTGGGCCTGGTAAAAGGACTTTAGAACATTCACTTGTAATGCCACCCTGTTAGAGGATTTACAAATGGTTGTTAGGCCAACCTAAGTCCATAGAATTTTCAAATCTAATAAAATTGCTAGAGAGTATTAGAAAATCTTGACCTGATTACAACATACAACTTATCTTGCAGATTTCATATCACTTCTCTGCTCATACCCTTGCCTGGCCTTCTATCTTTGCAACTCTTAACTGCTTGTCTTATCCTTGAGTCTCCATACTCAATGTACTAGTGCAATCATCTCTTTATGACCACTTGTAGAAGCAGAGCTTCTATGCTCTTCCTTCTCCTTCTTGACACTTTCTGTAGCAACAGTATCAGCAGCTCACTTCTTCTTGGTTTATGACTTCTTAAATAGAAGTCTTGGAGTTCCTTTTCCCACTTAATTCATCTTTTTCTTCAATTTCAATTCACATTGATTAGGTAGGATTCATTGCATCTAACCCATATTCTATTTCCTCTAAAGCTTCTTGAATAATCAATTAGAATTCACCCAAAAATGGTTTACATAGGATTTTGTGCCAGCAACTCATCATCCTTATCCTCCAACTTGTTCACAAAATTCAATGTAACCACTAAGTCGGCTTAGATTTGGCGAATCTTCATTATTTGAAATAATGCAGCAGCTTGACACTATTGAAATACTGGTGCTCGACACATATTGTGTTACTCAGCATCAACTATATTTTTCTTGATGCTCGGCACCTGAAGATCACTCGGCACCAACTGAATTTTTTTTCCTGATGCTTGGCACCTGATCTTTTAATCGACACTTGAAGATCACTCAGCACTAACTAAAAATGTCTATTACTTGACTTCTACTAAGAATTTGCTCGACTTCTTCTCATGATCAAGGTTAAAGCTTTGCAGTCAACTTTGTTACAACTCCTTTTTCAATATGTCTAAATGTGACCATCCTCTATATCTTTGAGTATGTTATCAATACACTACTTAACCATTGCCTTAGCTGATCCTTGCACTTTATTACAACATCATAACTCAACCTTTCCCTTAGGTGCTCTTGTTACATCTTGTTGATCAAATCCTCTTCATCAATCAACTAAGTGATAGTGCTTGAATCTTATAAGAAAATATCATTCCTACAAATAGCAGGTTTGACATTAATGGAAAAACAATGATTGAAACATTCTTTTACAACAATCTCCCTCTTTGATCTTCAACAACAATGAGCTTTTCAATCAGATTTCCAACAATCTCCCTCTTTGGCATTGATGGCAAACCAAGCTGATCAACCATCAAACTAAATTATTCAACCACAAACTAACTAGGTTAAAACAATAAGTCAAAATCCAAAAGTAAATTGTAACATTACATCTCCTTCTACTATTCTAATTACTTCATTTTTAGCTTCTCCCTCTTTACTATTGTAGCCTTGTTCTTTGTCTTTCTCCCTTTGTATTGTTCATCTTCTACTATTTTGATCAACTTCTACAATCTCCATTTATCTTTATTTGTTCAGTTATCTATATTCAATCTTTATCTAAATCTTTCATCTTCAACAGTTGTTGATCAGTTCTTCACCTCTCCCTCTTTGACAACAATGCCAAAGACGTATTAGCATCTTTAATATGCAAATGTAGCTCTTATAGATTTAGTCAATCTCTCCCTCTATCACCTTGCTTGTGACTGATTTGAAATTTTTAGCACTTCTATTACTTTAGGCATGGATCCCAAAGTAAACATCCTCCACATGAATGTGAAAAATCTTCAACATTCGGCTTATTTGATGTAGGGCATTCTTGCTTTTTCTTTAAGTAGCTTTAGTTAGGGGCATCACCCCTAACTTACCTCTAAGATACTCAAAAGCATCTTTAGGTAGTGCTTTTGTGAAGATATCAGCAATATGTTCCTTTGAGCTAACATATTCCATCTTCACTTGTTTATCTTCCACTAGCTCTCTTAAATAATGATACTTAATTGCACCATGCTTGGTTTTAGCATGCATTACTGGATTCTTTGATATATTGATAGCACTTGTATTATCACAATAAAGTGTTACAGGCTCAATTACCTCTTCCTTCATACCTTACAACAAATGTTTGATCCACACAATATTAGTGCAGTTTATAGCAACTACCACATATTCAGCTTCAGTAGTAGATTGTGAGGTGCAGCTTTATTTTTTGCTTGTCTATGTAATCAACCTCTTTCCTAAGAAAAGTGCTCCTCCACTGGTGCCTTTTCTATCATCAATGTTACCTCCCCAATTTGCATCAATGTAAGCTCTAAGTTCAAATTTCTCATTCTTTTTGTAGTACAAACCAAAGTCATCAGTTCCTTTTAGTTATCTCAATATTCTCTTTACTGTCATTAAGTGGTTTTCTTTTGGATTGGTAGAAAATCTAGCCACTATTCCAACAACTAATGCAATGGCTGGTCTACTATGTACAACATACTATAGCTTTCCAATCATTGACCTATACAATGTCTAATTTACTTCAGTAGACTCATCATTTTTTGATAGCTTATGTCTAGTTGCCATTGGTGTGCTGACTGGTTTTGAGTCTTGTAGCCCAAATGTTTTGAGTACTTCCTTGATGTATTTGGATTGAGTCACAAATATGCCATGCTTCAATTGATGTACTTATAATCCAGCAAAGAATTTGATTTCTCCAAACATTGACATCTCAAATTCATGCTTCATTTGGTTTGCAAAATCTTTGCATAAAACATCTTTTCCTCCAAATATTATGTCATCAACAAAGATTTATGAAATCAAATGTCTTTACTTTCATAAGATTTGATGTACAAATTGTTATTGCCGTATGTTCTTTCAAATCCTATTTTTACAAGATATTTGTGCAACCTTTCATACCATGCTCTTGGCGCTTGCTTCAGTCCGTAAAGTGCTTTGTGTAGTTTGCAGACCATGTCCTTGTTCTTCTCATCAACAAACCCCTCTGTTTGTTCTATGTAGACTTCCTCTTCCAGTATACCATTCAGAAAAGCTGACTTCACATCCATCTGGTAGACTTTGAAACCTTTATATGCAACATATGCAAGTAATGTTCTTACTCCTTCCATTCTTGTAATAGGAGCAAATGTCTCTCCATAATCCAGTCCTTCTTCTTGCGCATAGTCTTTGCAAACTAGTCTAGCTTTGTTTCTTGTTATTTTAACATTCTCCTCAAGTTTGTTTCTGAACACCCACTTGGTACCAATCACATTCTTATCAGTTGGTCTAGGAAATAGAGACCAAGTTTTGTTTTTCTCAATCTGATCTATCTCTTCTTTCATGGCCTTATACCAGTCATCATCTTGCACTGCATCTTTGATTGTTTTGGGTTCAATCTTGCTCAGTAGACATGATTCATTTCTAATTCTATTCCTTGTCATTGGTATAGCATCCTTGTCACCAATGATTTGATATGTAGGGTGATGTCTTCTTACATACTTAGCTAATCTGGGTTCAGTCCTTCTTTCCACATTTGATCCTTCAGCTTCATAATCATTTCATTCTTCTTCATCAAGTAATTCATCATTCCTTTTGTGTATACTATTTTTAGAACCATTTTGTTCATTTTCTACATTCTACAGCTCGACTTCTAAATGAAACTCGACATTCATAGGCTGAGACTCGGCAAATAGTGAAGTTTGTTGCTAGTTTTTGACTTGATTTACAACATTGTCTTCAATTGTCATTCCTTCGTAGAAGTATACAAAGGATCTATAATCCTCTATTTTCTTTGACTCATCATCCTAAACTTCTGCATGCTCATCAAAATTTACATTTGTGCTCTCCACAACTCTGTTAGTGTTAGTATTCAAACACTTATATGCCTTACTTTTAGTGGAGTACCCAAGAAATATTCCTTCATCACTTTTTGCATCAAACTTGCCATTTCTAGTGTCTTTTAGAATATAGCATTTACAACCAAACACTTTGAAATATTTAACATTAGGTGAATGACCATACTATAATTCAAAGGGTGTTGCATTCGTACCTTTCTTAACTTGAACTCTATTCAGTGTGTAGACTGCAGTACTTACAACTTCTCTCTAGTACTTAATTGCAACATTTTTCTCCATCATCAAGGTTCTAGCATAGTCAATCACTGACCTATTTCTCTTTTCAGTAATACCATTCTGTGGTGGAGTTCTTGGTGCTAACATTTTCCTTTTGATACCTCTATCATTGCAAAATACTTCAAACTCTCTTGATGTGAACTCACCTCCGTTGTCTGACCTTAGGCATTTCAGGTTATTTCGTGTTTCCTTCTCAACTCTAGCCAAATACCACTTGAACATTTGAAATGCATCATATTTTTGTTTTAAGAACATAGCAGTCATCATTTTGGAATAATCATCTACAAATAGCATTATGTATCTATCTCCTAGGTAGCTTTGTACTTCTATTGAGCCACATAAATTTGTATGAACTAACTCTAGAACTTCATCGGAAGTGTATGCTTTGCTTTTGAAACTAGATTTAGTCATATTCCCTAGTTGACATTGTTTACACATTGTGTTTTCAAGTTTCTTTAACTTAGACAGCCCTCTGACTTTGTTCTTCCTGCTAATGCTAATCACATTATCAAAATTAGCATGACACAACCTTTTATGCCACAACCACACATCACCAAGTCTAACAATAAGGCATACTGCTTCTTCTATATCTAGGTAAAACATATTACTCCTAGTTTGTTCACCTTTTCTTATCAGATTTCCATCAATATCATAGATCTTGGCAATTTTGTTTCCAAATTCTACTTTGCAACCTACATTGCCTAACTGAGATACACTCAACAAGTTGTAGTTCAATCCTTCAACACAGTATGCATTATCACATGAAATTTTCTCTGTAAGTTTGATAGAGCCTTTTTCTTTGGTTTGACATGGGGCATCATTACCATATCTAATGCTATTTCCATCATATTGAGTAAAGGTAATGAACTTACTTTTATCTCATGTCATGTGATGTGAGCATCCACTGTCTATGATCCACTTGACATTCTTGTTCACATAGGTAACCAATGTTGTTGCTTCATTTTCATCTTTGTTTGATTCATCCTTCGTGGCTACATAGACTACTTCATCATCATTTTCATCTAAATCTTCTTCAACAATGTAGCATCTCTTGCCTTTCTCCTTGTAATCTTTGCCATCATCTTCTCTTTTGTTCCTGAACTTGCTTCCTTCTTTAAAGTTTTTCTTCTATGGGAATCTTGCAGCTATATGACCTACTTCATTACAATTGAAACATATGATAGGAAGCTTACCTTTGAATTTGCCTTTACCTCTATCAGATTTCCTAGCCAGTAGTGCTTCTAACTATTCCACATCTTCCTCATCTATGCTGCTATCATTGGATGCATGTTTTCCTTTTCTTCTTCTTTTGCTTGATGTGTCCTCCTTAGTATCTTTTATTGTCATTTTGGCCTTGAAAGCAGATTCAAGGTTCTCAGGTTTGTAATTGTCAAAATTGGATAGCTCAAATGCAGTCAGTCTTCCAACTATTCCTTCAAAAGTTAGTGTATTTCCTTGTACACACCTTAGCTCTTGAATGGATGAAACTCTTATAGCATAGATAGGCAGCTGAGTTCTCAAGTATTTGTTGATGGATGTTTCTTCTTCTAGTTGATCACCTAGACTTCTTATTGCACTCACCACTTCTTTTATTCTTGTAGCATACTGAGCAATATTTTCACTTTCCTCCATCTTCATGTCATCAAACTTCCCTCTTAGGCTCTCTCTCTTTGCTCTCTGGACATTCTGATCTCCTCCATAGATTTTTGATAGGGTTTTCCACATCTTGAATGCAGTGTCACAGTCTTTGACATCATCATATTCGGCATAGCCAAGTGTAGAGGCAATCTCCAACATTGCTTGATTGTGCTCCTTCTTTTTGTTCAAATTATCTGTAGTAAGAGGTCCTGTTGGAGTTACATGTTCTGTTCCAATTGAAGTTTGTGCATAGTCACCTATTGATCTTAAGTGCAATTTCATCAAACTCTGCCGTGTAGCAAAGTTGTCTTTGTTAAGCTTGGGAACTTCTCTCTTGGACATCTTGATCTTCCTACTTCTAGTACCTTGAAACTAAATCAACAGAAGGCTCTGATACCAATTGTTAGAATTGCTTTAGAGTAACTAAGAGGGGGGGGGGGGTGAATCAGTTATTCAAGGTCCAGATGTCCCTTTCAAATCTTTTCACTAAGTGTGGTAAATCCATTAAATCATTCAGTAATTCAAACTTTAACTTGTCTAATTAGCAAGTTACTGTAAATCATCATGCAAGTATAACACTCAGGAAATCAACACATGACACAGTGATTTACGTGGAAACCAAATTTGGAAAAAACCACCAGTAACATGCTACTCAATTCTCACCCTTCTGAAGTGATGCCTTGTTAAAGGCTCACAACATACACTATTAAATGTGACCTAGTTAGAGGATTTAACCACCCTATTAGAAGTGGGCCTGGTAAAAGGACTTTAGAACATTCACTTCGAATGCCACCCTGTTAGAGGATTTACAAATGGTTGTTAGGCCAACCTAAGTCCATAGGATTTTCAAATCTAATACAATTGCTACAGAGTATTAGAAAATCTTGACCTGATTACAACATACAACTTATCTTGCAGATTTCAGATCACTTCTCTGCTCACACCCTTGCCTGGCCTTCTATCTCTGCAACTCTTAACTGCTTGTCTTATCCTTGAGTCTCCATACTCAATGTACCAGTGCAATCATCTCTTCATGACCACTTGTAGAAGCAGAGCTTCTATGCTCTTCCTTCTCCTTCTTGACACTTTTTCAATCACTTGATAGATTTGACACTTTCTGCAACAATAGTATCAGCAGCTCACTTCTTCTTGGTTTATGACTTCTTAAATAGAAGTCTTGGAGTTCCTTTTCCCACTCAATTCATCTTTTTCTTCAATTTCAATTCACATGGATTAGGTAGGATTCACTGCATCTAACCCATATTCTATTTCCTCTAAAGCTTCTTGAATAATCAATTAGAATTCACCCAAAAATAGTTTACATAGGATTTTGTGCCAACAACTCATCATCCTTATCCTCCAACTTGTTCAAAAAATTTAATGTAACCACTAAGTGATCTTGGATTTGGCGAATCTTCATTATTTGAAATAATGCAGCAACTCAACACTATTGAAATACTAGTTCTCGACACATACTGTGGTACTCAGCATCAACTATATTTTTCTTGATGCTCGGCACCTGAAGATCACTCAGCACCAACTGAAATTTTTTTCCTGATGCTTGGCACTTGATCTTTTACTCAACACTTGAAGATCACTCGACACTAACTAAAAATGTCTGTTACTTGACTTCTACTAAGAATTTGCTCGACTTCTTATGACGATCAAGGTTAAAGCTTTGCAGTCAACTTTGATACAACTCTTTTTTCAATATGTCTAAATGTGACCATCCTCTATATCTTTGAGTATGTTATCAATACACTACTTAACCATTGTCTTAGCTGATCTTTGCACTTTATTACAACATCATAACTCAACCTTTCCCTTGGGTTCTCTTGTTACATCTTGTTGATCAAATCCTCTTCATCGATCAACTAAGTGATAGTGCTTGAATCTTATAAGAAAATATCATTCCTACAAATAGTAGGTTCGACATCAATGGCAAAACAATGATTGAAACATCCTTTTACAACAATTTCCCTCTTTGATCTTCAACAACAATGAGCTTTTCAATCAGATTTCCAACAATGAGGCCTCCCAAGAGAGTTAAGTTACCATACCCACAAAATAATTGGGCTAGTATGAGATAGGTGATTACATTTCACTATAGTCCCTACATAGTCTAATTTAGAGCATTCTGCATAGTAATCTTAAGTACTGCATTACATCATGATCACATGTATTCCCAAGTCATGTTATATTTGGCATATACATAACTCATGGGTATTTGTGTCTTACATCAATATGGTTAGGTCATTTTCTCCATTAGAATGACAAGGTGGGCCTATGGGTTCCACGTGGTTGGATGGAATTTCCACCCATATCACTATTGGGGATCAGAGAATATGGACGATATTCTTCTAGTTGTAGGGCAATGCCTTGACTTTCTCTCTTCTCGTTTTCTCATGATTGTTTTACTTGTGGCCTCTGATGCAATTTATCTTCTAGAATTGAATATATTATGTAAACAAGATGTTTTATGATCTAGATGCTAGTACTTGTTGTATTTCATGTTCTTGAAGCATTTAATTGCTTGTCTTCTTGATTTTTTAGTTTTCGATACTCCTTGGTGTGTAGGGATTTTATTTTACTTCACATTTTAACTTCATTCTATGGACGATATTTTTCACGGTTTTATGATAAAATATTTTATTGTGTGAACCAACATTTCATCATTTCCTTCATGGTATTTCGTTATATGATACAACATTTTATTGGACCATGGAAAAAGGTTCATTGTACACCTTTTCATTTTATCCTTTCCCTTGTGGAGTCTCATCCTATGATAATTTGCAAGATACCTTCATATCTTGGATAGAGGGCACTTTAGTGCATGATTGGAAAATTTTAAATAGATATTCTATTACCTTTTTATGAGACACATCTCTATAATTCATAACATATCGAATATCAATTATCATTGGGATGGATGGATGCAATTTCATGAACTTAATTACATGTTTAATTACAAAAAAGAATTTGTATAATTAACCATGTAGGAATTGTATTTTGGGTTTACAATGAATGTTGAGTGAAATGTTAACTTTAGTGAATACGATGAACTTGCATGCTAATGACTTGGTAATTGACCTCATGAGCGTATCTTGAGGGCTTGGGAATATTTGGTTTGTGTGCTGGTCTTCCACTTATGATATGTTATATATTATCATTGAATCTATTTAAAAATAAATGAAAGTATGATAGTCCATGATTGATCCTTGTGTCTAAGGATTCCCAAGAGAGGCACTATGTGCAACATAAGAACACAAAGTTTTTTTATCATGGAAAATCTTAGTTAGAGGGAAAAACCATGGTAGAAATTAGTACCAATAAGTATTTTGCACTCTTTCGAAGTACACCCAGTTAAAGTCTTAGCCTTGTTAGTTTGTAAATGCCCTGGTAGGAGCATAACCTTTTAGAAGTCACTTGATTAAGGGATTTAGAGTTCTAATTAAAGAACAACTTGATTAAGGGATTTCACCTTTAGACTTGTTAGGATCCTACTCAACCTATTAGGAGTGACTCAGTCAAGGGATTTTCTTGGAGAGCCTATTAGGATTCAATAAGTGAAAGTGATATAAGAATATACCTCTGCTTGTATATGTAACGCCTTGCTCGGGAACCCAAAAGAAATAAACCTAATATGTTACAAAGTTTATTGAATTAATTTTTTCCTCTAAAGTTTATACAATATCAAAGTAACAATGTAGAAGCAATATGCACAAACACAACACTTACACATACAATCATAATATATATTTCACTCCTCAAGGGTTCCATCACATTGAGTCACATTTAAGATTTTTTTATTAATTGTTTAAGTCTTAAGTACAATGTTCAAATCATAAAAATATAAAATATTAATCATGAGCAAATGCATGAATACAACTAATACAATGAAATATATATAATAGATAGCATCCACTACACATGTTGTGGGGTATGCGAGAATATATACAAGTACATCAAAATACAAGATACATGATAAAATATAAATACATCAACATAATAGAAGTCTCTGAGATAACAATAAGAATGATAAAGGTGCAACTACATCCATGAGCATCCAACATCTTTCAAACTGAGGGAGACCCAAATGGTAAGAAGACACTACCTCCCGACCGCATGGTTACCTTGTTAGGCTTTCACTCCCACCGTGCATGGAAGATAATAAACAATCTACAAATGGTTAATCAAACATAAAAGAATCCTAATAGCCAATTCTACCTCAAGGATAACACAAACCACTCAAGAAGAAAAAGATAATCAAAGTCGAAAGGACACTCAATCCAATACCAACACCCCACACCAAGCCAACATCCAGATACCAAATACAATACCGTATCAAATCAAGATAAAGTCCATGAAAGATATCCACCTTAAGTCAAAAGTCTCTTGTCAAAGAACAATAATCAACAGATAACGTCTGCCATCAACAAAACTAAATCACCAACAATTAGAGCATCCAACAATAAGTACCCCACCAACAAGTACATCACCAATAAATACACCACCAAAGGCAAATACAAAATCTATAGATGAGACTCATGCTATATACTACTTGGAGTGTCATCACATGGTCAAACTACTTGATTTACCTTGGACTGGTCTCTCATTAGACACTAGACCCTCAAGCGTTGAGTTACCCTGGACTAGTCACTCTGGACCTTGAACCCTCAATGTGACATGTGGAACTAGAATAACCTCTCATGAAGATGAGGAAAACCAATCATACCTCTCATTGGGTATCATCCCATTCTCATCCTTAGCCTGTAAAAACACTCAAGGCATGGGTGAGGCACATCTCTAACTTATCTTTTTAATGTATCTCAAGGAAAAAGGGTTAGACAAGATATTTTAATTACTATATTATCACTTATTACACAACTTAGAATAGATTACCCTGTACTGACCACTTTGAATCTCGAACCCCTATTGCAAACCACTCCCAAAGACACGTACCTAAACAACCTCCCCTAAGCACATAAACCACAATTATGTCCCATACCACAACACCCATAAAGGTAGAAATTGGTTCCTTAACAAGAAATCCAAAAATATTTTGGTTCCCAAAACCCAAGTCATCATATATGCTCACCAAATAAATCTGATAAACATAAGCCTCAATTTGAACCATAAGGTACATCTTGACATCTAGTCAAATAACCATCATAAAATAAATCTTAAAAGACGCCTCTGGTGCACATCCTAATTTAGCCAACTAAATAACTCACATAAAATCCATTACAAAATAAAATATCACATTAAAATTTCCAAAACCCATCACAAAACAAATACCTCAAAACCTCAATAAACACACATCAAATAATACAAGGTTCCATCGAATGATTTGGATTAGATTGTTTTCAAAAGTTTTGTTTGATTATATAAATGTTATAAAAATGTAGATAAATTTAGTATGTTAATTATCTAATAAGTTTAGAATTAATTATTATATGTTAAATCGATAGTAATAAAGATAAAACATTTTCAAAGTTCATAACATTGAGTTTTTATGCATTTTCTCTACGTAAATGAGTTGGTAATTTAAATATTATAATCTCATATGGAATGATACAGATCTGCAACCTATATCGATGGAAAGATAATTTAATTTCACACATCTTTAATCATTACCAGTCCTAAAGAAAAGTTCATTTGAATGGTGTAAAATATGAATCTTCCTAGCAATATTATTTAGATTTGAAAGTTACTAGTTTAGAAGAAAGAGCATAACATTTGTTCAAACTATTGGATCTTCATGAAAATCAAGAAAAGAATTCATAATATACTTATTTAAAATTACAATAAGTGATTTTTTGTGTGTCTCTAATTGAAGAATCATGCTCAAATAGGCCTAGTTTTAGCATGACAGTCAATATTTGATCACGTCTGTACAAAAAAAAACATAGTTGATTTTTATATATGTTAAATAAAATCCAAATGGGTGTCTAAAAGTATCCTTTTATTTTTGATAAAATATAATAAATAAAACTCATAGCAAAATCACACGTTTCAAACCCTTAAACTGACACACAGGTAACTGCAAAGACATTTATCCATAAACAAGAAAACATAAAGAATCTATTTCTAACTGAAATTGCAAGGAGATTTGAAAACCCCTACCTTCAAACACCAAGTTGATTTATTAAGAAGAAGAAGAAGAAGAAGAAAACCTAATTGTAGGCTTTACTCCCAAGCTTTCAACAAAATCTTTTACTTCCAAAATTTGAATGCATAACCTGTAACTTTTTTTTTTTTGATTGGTAAGAGGCTGAAGTCAAGATTCATTATTATTATGTGATTTATTATTATTTATTAAGTTGCGTAGAGTCGAACCCAAGACCTCTTCAATAAGAGACTCACAATTTATCGTTGTGTTGTAGGCTCTTACCTAATGCATAACCCTTGTCTTCTAAAATCTATGTTCAAAATTATCTGGTTGTTCTCCAAAAATCTTCTCTTTTCAAAAATACCAACATGACCTCTTAATAAATAATAAATAATAAATAAATAAATAAAACTAATAAAATTAAAGTTTCTAAAATAAGTAAACTTACAAAATTAGGCAATTCAACTAAAATAAAATAGTTTTTCTCTATTTTCTTATATTTTAAAAAATAAATAAAAATCACTTTATTTATTTTTTAAGAAAAGAAATATACAATTTATTCTTCTTTTTGCTTACTTTTAATATTAAATAAATAAATATTCTCTAATATATTTATCTTTTTATAATAAAATAAATAAATATCATTTCCTTTAAATTAAATATCTTATTTCTCACTCAAAAATCTTATTTTAATTTTATCAATTAATGTGCAATTAAATTGCATATACATAGTTTAATCATTAAGACAATTAAAGCCCACTAATTATGTGCAACTTTAATTTTATTATCATTGATTAAATATTCATGATAAATCAATATTTCGTCTTTAATATTTTAATTTGTCCTTTTTCAACTTACATAGAGACTTTTTAAATCAAGTCTTTTAAATTAAAAAATACATATTAATTAATTAAATTTCCCAATTAATTAAATATTATGATATTATAATTCTTTCTTTTATTTAAATAATATTTAATAATTCCAATATTATGTGATTAATCTAAATATCATAATTAAACAATTTACCAGATTAATAACATAGTCAAGTCTACATAAGCAAAACCATTCAAACTCAAACTCAAGCAACACACCCAAAGACAAACTTGTGAGTTTAAAAAGGGGTAGATAGTCAATTAGAGTCCTCCTTGTAGGAAAAGTGTTTAGGCTATGGTCGGGATTGGACTTGATCATTATCTTCACATTCCTACCATTGAGTTATTGTGATAGGGCACACTTATCCTAGCAATTTAGGGAAGTCGATGCACGATACTTGCATCCTGCATAAAAGACGAGCATGTAATGTGCATAAATAATTTTAAACTAAACATGCAATGGCAGGGAGTGGTACATTGTATAGATCTCGACTAGTAGATGACTACGATTCCCTCCCTTGATCACATTAGACACGATAGACATAAAAGTAAAATAGACACACACGTCATACACATGCAAGTATGGGGTAAGTACCATAGTGAATCACGAGTCAACCCATCAAATGCTCAAATATAACAATGCATCATTGTGAATGTAAAATACTCATCATTAAAGACATATCATTCGACATCGTTATGAAAGCAATCATATTTACTAACTAAGAATCATTAAAGCAAGAAGGAGCAAGATGCGAGTAGCGAGATTTCATAGTAGAGGAGGGCATGGATTTAGCAAAGGCAATAGAGGAGGTAGATTTACACGGGCTTGGATGAATCATCGGGGGGATAGGTTCCACCAGTAGCCTCTATCATATGCATATTTTAATCAATCTAAGAGGATAAAGATCTTTAACATTTGAAAAGATTCCCAAGCTTCAGGTTCTTCATCCAAATCATTGCCTTCTGAGCCAACTGATCATCATTCGTCCAAATCAATTCACGCAGAATGGCTGCCATCATTCATTTCGTCTCCTAATAACAGATCTATTACAAGACCTAAGTTTCTAACTTTTCCAAATAATATCCCCATTGGAAGGAAAAGGCAAGCACGTAATCCAACAAAGCAACAAGGGTTGGATTCTTCTAGGATACCTAAGGTTATAGGTAATGTTTCTTCCTTTAAGGGAAACCAACATAGACATGAGCACGATCAATATTATCCAAACAGTAGCTTGGGCAAGGATCACAAATTTGAATGGAGAAAGAAGGAATCTAGATTAGAACATATCAATGATTCCCCCATGTAGCCTTCATATCCATTTGTAATCTTTCATGATCATTACCTTGAGGCACATATTGATCTCCTTAAAGAAACTACATTAATAGGTATGTTTGGCCCTAACCTACTACCATTATCCATTATTTTGGATTGGGCTAATCTATCTAGCAGGAAGTCAAGGAAGTTTTTTTCATTGATTCACAGTGCAATTACTTTATAGTTTTATTTGATTCAAAGGCATCTAGGGATTCTGTGCATAAATATAAGGGTTGGTTTTTTAAAGGGCAAGGTTTATTCACCATTTCATGGACACCAAATTTCAAACCTAATGATGCACTACCCCAATTCATGTTGTTTTGGATTTGCCTACCTGCTTTACCATTGGAGTATAGGGATCCCAACATTATTGAAATTATAGCTAATCAGATTGGAGTTTATATCAAGCATGATTTGATCCCCTATGAAAAGCTTCAAAGAGATGTTCGAGTTTGTTTGTTACTTAACATGTCTAAGCCCAAACCAATGGGTGTCATGATCAAATTCAAGTGGGGTGCCTTGAATCAACTCATTGTGGTTCAAAGTCCAAAGATTGTTGACACATTTTCGACTATTTTGGGTCACTTTACATTAGACTATTTGCAAGATCAAATTCCAAATGTAGACATATGTTGTGATCACTCCATAGATCCCTTAAAATGTGCATGGGCCAATGCAAAACTCTTCCAAGCATATTCATAGAATCCAGTGGCTTTCAATCAGGTTCTTCTTAGTCAGGTTGTGGTTCCTTTTCAACAAGATTTTGTTCCCACTAATGATTTTAATTTCTTAATTCAAGTCCTGGCATTATTGTACTTCTTCTAGCATTATTGGAGCAATGATATAAATATGAGCATGAGCTCTAAGTCTGCATTACTATTGATGGGTTCAGACGATTCAAAACCTGATGAAATCCTTGATTTGTTGTTGGACACAATAGTGCATGATCTCACCTATCATAACGAGCCTATTAATTTCTTATGCATTATCAATGATCTAAAAGGTAAGAAGATCCCCTAGCATCAACTTTTTAAAATAGCCACAACTCTCTCAACAACTTTTGCATCTGATTTGATTCATGAAATTGCAATTGAGGAAAGAGTTTCTATAATGGAAATTATTCACCCGGATGAAAAAATGTCTATTAATCAATCTAATTGTCCAAATGTGACTCAACTGGTGAATGTGGAAAATCCCCTAGGTCTCAATGAAGTACAGGAAGGAACAACTGTTTCCTTATATCCAAAATCATTCAATAATTGTCAGATGAATGCTCTCATCCAACCTAAATTGTTAGCATCTACTAATCTTGAAGTAGCCCATCACTTGAATGATATAAATAAATTGGAGCTTCCTTTAGATTATTGTCAGATCAATGAGTTTGTAGAATCTCAAATGAGGATGACTAATCTATCTGAAGAAGGCCACATTTGAATGAATTAAATGATGCAGATGTGATGAATTTAACTGGTCAAGAATCAGAAAGTTCTCAAAAAAATGGAAATAACACAGATAGAGGGTATTTTGACTTCTCAATTCATTTGTCATTAGATCAATCCCCTACTACTATCACCATAGTGATGAAGACTCCAAAAAAGAGAGGCAGAAAGCTGAAATCTGCAAAGACGTTATTGGAAGTGGATGCTGGTATTCAATCCACTCTTGATGATAAGTTTTCATCAGTCAAAAGATTGACAAGGAGAATGAGAGGTTCTCCTTGTCAGCAATGAAAATCATTACATGGAATGTCAGAGGTATCAATGCCTCTAACAAAAGAGGTAGGATCAAGCAGTTGCTAGATTCTACAAAAGGAGATATTCTTCTTCTTCAAGAAACTAAATTATCAGAACAAGTTTTTGATAAGACATTGGCTAAATGGACTAATTGGCTTTCAGTTCATGCAAAGGGGCATGGGGCCTCTGGGGGTTTAGCAATTTTATGGAATGCTAAAAGTATTCATGGTATTCTTATTGGGCAAGATTCCAATTGGCAGTTAGTGAAAGTTGAACACTTTGATTTGAAATTCCATATCTTCAACATATATGGTCCCACATCTACAAATGATAAGAGGAACCTTTGGGCTGTACCAATGAATCTTATTCAGCAACAAAGAGAAATGAATTTTATATTGGGTGGGTATTTCAATGCATTACTATCAATGTCTGAAAAGAAAGAGGGAATTTGTCTGCCCACTAGAACTATCCAAGATTTTTCTTCATTTGTAGAAGATAATAACTTAAGTGAAATTTTTCTTGACAATGGATTATACACATGGACTAATCGACGTATTGGTTTTTTAGAAATTGCTGAGAGACTAGATAGGTTCTTGTTTTCACAATCATGGAAGCTATTGAGTTTTAGTTTTAAATTTGAAATCTTACCTTTTGCTATATTAGATCATTTTCCAGTCCAGTTATTGATATCAAAGAACAACATATCGCAACGTCTTTATCGAGCTAGTTCTTTTAAGTTTGAACACATGTGGTTCAGGCATCCTGATTTTATTATGCTTTTAAAATATTGGTGGATAAATGCTCCAACCTTTAGGGATCCTAAGATGCTTCAATTCTCTAAAAAGTTTCATTACATGATAGGGATGATCAAGGAGTGGAATGTGAAGGTTTTTAAAAATGTGTTCAAGCAAAAACAAGATGTCTCAGAAAAACTTGAGAAGGTAAATTCAGTCATCATTCAAAAAGGTCTTAGTCCAGATTTATATCATGAGCAAAAATCCTTGAAAGAATAATGGGAGGAGCTTTGCAACACAGAGGAGATTTATTGGAGACAAAAGTCTTGTGAACTATGGTTAAGAGATGGCGATAAGAACACAAATTTTTTTCATGAAACTGCTAGAGTTAAAAGGGCAATTAACACTATTTTTTCAATTAAGCACTCAGAATCTGGTCATCTTATAGAAGATGACAATGGTATTAAGGAGAAAGGTGTTCACTTTTTTTCAAATCTCTTGGCTCCCCCTCATTTGGATCCTATTGATGACAATTTGATTAATGATTTTATTAGTTGTATTCCCCCTCTTATTACAACAGATCATAATAGGATGTTGCTTGCCCCTTTCACATTGGAAGAAATTTAAAAAAGTGGTATCTTCATTCCCACCTGACAAAGCCCTAGGCCCTGATGGATTTACAACTCATTTTTATCAAAAATGCTGGGATTTTATTGGTTTTGATTTATTAGTAGTGGTTGAAGGGTCGAGAAGGAATGCCAAGATGATCAAGAGCTTCAATTCAACTAACATTGCTATTATTCCAAAAGTTAAGCAGCTAGCTTCTTTTGCTGACTTTACGCATATCTCTTTATGTAACATGATTTATAAATTGATTACTAAAGCTATATACATGAGGTTGCAGCAATTTATTCCTCGTATCATTTCTTTAGATCAAGGTGGTTTCATGCCAGGAAGAGAAACATGGGAAGGCGTTGTTGTTGCACATGAGACTCTTCATTCAATCAATTCTAGTCAGTTGTCTAGTTTTTTGATCAAGCTTGACATGATGAAGGCTTATGATAGGGTAAGATGGTCATTCCTCTTTAGAGTTATTTCCAAATTTTGTTTTTCAGATAAGTGGTGTAGATGGATCAAAAATTGTATTTCTGGTGCCTGGTTTTCAGTCGTTATTAATGGAGAGTCAATTGGTTTTTTCCCCTCTTCTCAAGGGATTTGTTAGGGTGATCCACTATCTCCAGTTTTATTTATTCTTATGGCTGATGCTTTCAACAGATTCATCAATAGATCTTTACAATTGGGCTTATGGCAATGAATTTTGATTCCTTGTACATCTATCACAGTTACCCATTCCCTATTTGCTAATGATACTCTTCTTTTTGGTATGTCAAATTTAAAGGAAGCTAACCATATTAAATATGCCTTGGACCTATATTCAGAAGTTTCTGGTCAGAGAATCAACGCCAACAAATCCAAAATTTTCATTTTCAACACTAATGATGCAATAGCTCAGAGGATTTCTTCAACTTTGGGTTTCTCGGTGGATCACCTCCCATCTGTTTATCTTGGAATTCCTTTTTTTATGGGAACAAACAAGCCAAATTTTTGGCTTCCTATCATTGACAGAATTAGGGCTAGGATCTCTACTTGGAAAGCTAGATGGTTATCTTTGTTAGGCCATATTTTGCTAGTTAAAGCTATCCTAACAGCTATCCCAAACTATTACTTGTCAATTCTTAATGCTCCCTCATCTATAATCTTGCAAATTCAAAAGATTATTAGAGACTTTATATGGAAAGGAAATTTGTCAGATAAAAAGAAGCTTCCTCTTGTTTCTTTGCTTGAAATGTCTCATGATAAGGCATCTGGGGGTGTGGGGTTGCATGATATTGCTACTAGAAATAAGACTTTTTGGGGCAAGCTTGTGTGGCAAATGTATACAAAATCTCATGCAAAATGGTGTTCAATCATGCAAGAAAAATACTTAGATTCTCCAAGTCCTTCCAGAATTTTTACTATGTCTAATCCTCCTTTAGGTTCAGCCATATGGAACTTTATGATGTCTTCAAAGGATATTGTTTTTAATTATGTTACTTGGGAAATTCACAGTGGAGAGAAAGTAAAGTTTTGGGAAGACTCATGGAATGGATTTCCCCCTCTATGTAGACAAGAAAAGTTGGATGAAGCACGCAAAGTCCTAAAAGCTGAGTGGGGCTCCTCTTTTTGGGACTATGTTTTGGCTATTGAAATTCATTCAAGAAGGGTTCTCTGGAAAGAACCTCCAACACATCTTCTTAGTCAACCAAGTCTCCTTTCCTTGAGGGACTCTCTTGTTGAAAGAATTGTTTTTCTTTCTAATAGGGAAGATATAGTTATATGGGCCCCAACCAAAGGTGGTAATTATTCAATCAAGGAAGTTTATTATGGTCTACGACAAACATATAATTCAAGCAGGAAGTGTAGAGCTTTTTCCTTTTGTTGAAACTCCACTGTGTTGCCCAAGGCTGGATGTTTTGCTTGGCTAGCCCTTAGAAAAGGAATAATCACTAGCAAACGGTTGTCCAGGCTAGGTATTGCTTAATCTTTTATTTGCAAATTATGCAACAAGGAGCTAGAATCTACATATCACCTCCTTCTCCAGTGTCCCTTTGCTTATTAGTGTTGGGTTTTTGTGTTGAACAAGCTTCAAATGTCTTTACCTCTGCCAAATAGTCTTTGGGACCTATTTTAATCTTGGCCAGTTCTATTCTCAAGATCTCTATTTGCTAGTATTTGGAAGTGCATCCCAGCTGCTGTGGTGTGGGTCATCTGGTGGGAACATAACAAGATCATTTTTCGTAATGAAAAATCAAACCTAGAATCTGTTATAGATGGGATTGAGAATGCAATTTCAGAATGAGTAAATGTAAATATATTCAATTGTATGAATAATATTTCAGTATCTGCTTGGGATTATCTTCTTCTAAAACTATGGAAACAAATTAAGTTACCTCCAGGTTTCTCTGCAAACTGGAATTCTAATCATCAATTTGATCGACTTCATGTAAAATGGTCTCCCCCCTCTAGAAATTTTCTAAAGTTAAATTTTGATGGTTGCTCTCGTGGGAACCTTAGTATGTCAGGATTGGGTGCTCGTATTAGGAATTGGCAAGGTGAAGTAGTTGCAATCAAAGCAGATGTTTTACCAGTTGGTACTAGCAACCTTGTAGAAGCTCAAGCCCTATTGGCAGGTCTAATTTTGGCAAAGAGATGTAATGTTTCCACCATCCATATTGAAGGTGATTCTTAGGTAATTATAAACTCTTATCTCTCACGATCTTCTCATACCTAGAAACTAGCCTATATCCTTCAACAATGCTGGGATTTAATTGATTCTTTTCAAGCTACTTGTTTCTTTGATACTCTAAGGGAGGGCAATAAACTAGCTGATTGTCTAGCTAATCTTGGTTGTGAAGGCTCCATATTTGAATCTTGCCATTCAGAGGTTATTTTTTTGAAATTCCCATGCTTAGCAGAGTGCCGTATTTGGGACACAAAGAAGATGAATAGAGCTTAATAGAAACTAGTACTGTAATTGATCGACACACGACTATTAGTTTGCACATTCTTTGTGCATGTTCACAAATGCTCCAATTAGTCAGTAGGTTCAAAGCTCTCTTGATTTTAGTTAAATCTTTTAGAAGGAGAGGTTCATTGGCATAATTAGACCCTAATCATTGTTGAGTATTGATATATATCATATTTTGGGTACTCTTTCTTAGTGCAGAGAAATTGTATTTTGCTATAGGTATGCCTGGTATGACATAAACTTTTAACACTTTTGTACTTTGGCAACGATTCAGAGTTTTCTTGCTAGTTCTTTCTCTGATGAGCTCTTGAACTAGTTTATTAATAAATATATTATATAAGTGCTATGTCACTTTTTTATAATAAAAAAAAAATTCATTAAAGCAACATTAACACGCAAGGAATCGTAATCATTATACAACATGTGAAATATAATCAACTATGTAATCATAAATTATATTTTCAAGTAATCAAATAACATCATACCATATATCTCTGAAACTAACACATGTATGAAATAGGCCTAAAAGAGTTCAACATATATAATATAAAGTAAATATGGGTGGACATTATAGTATATATCTAATTAATCACGATACCTATTTTTTCTTGCGAACAATCCGCACATGCCTTGATCGTTCCCAACATTCATTATCTACAACTTTACAATTTAATCAACTAGACATAAGTGAATTCTTCACTTGCTGGGGCAACCACTAAAAAACAATATATATTACATTTGATTTTCTCTTCATGCATCCTAATCCACCATAACATTTTACCAAACCTAATAAATCAATTGCCAATACTCACTGACTTTCAAGTGTAGACACAAATCAATTTAATAGAGAACAATCAAACCTTTTACACTTTCCAACATGCATCCAAAACTTCAAGAAATTTGATTTCACAATCAAGGCAAAGCTATCTCACCATTACACATCATTCTACTACATTACCACGACACTAGGATAATGAAAATATTCACCAAACAAAACTAACTAAATCATCACCAGTTAAGAGAATCTAAAAATAACTATTAGAAATGCTTAGTAGACTCTTTAAATGCTTAGTAAACTCTTCACAAAACAATCTTCAATCCACAGATACTATGTCTTCAGGTACACCAAACACCTTTTGATTGCAACAATAATATCATAGCTTCGTCTAGATAATGTCAAATGAACCACGACACATTAATCCACACAACTTTGATCGACCAATCAAATCATTCATCATCTGTCATTGTCTTTTTTTTCTTCATTTCTTAGTCGATCTTTAATTGATCACAACTCTCTACAAACATGTTGCTAGCCTGTGTAGTCCAACATATAACATCTTGAGACATGTCAGTAAGTCTCTTCTTTGAGCCACGCACTTTAATTTTACTCCAACTCCTATTGCAACATTGGATTCAACTAATTCAACACTTAGAAACTCATACGGTATACTGTCATCCAACATAATACTAAGTTGACATCAATGACAATACAATAATTTATACCTTAACATGTACCTTAACACCTCTCAACACAATTAGCATCAGTTATGCCAACGTGTAAACATTATCACTACTAACCAAGCTTGTATACATCTCATTGTGCATATAGCTTATAGGGAAAACACGTTACCAAGATTCACAAGAAAAATATGTTATTAATACAAATGATTAACAACTTTGTTGATTTTTTATTTACTAATTACAATTAAAATTAATACCAAACCAAATGTACTAACATGGTATTCGTCCTAAGTAGCTCACCTAGTGATACATGTATTAGGTAAAGTGATCGAGTAAAATATCCCATTAAACCACAATTGTGTCATTTAAGGACTCCATCCTATGTCATCACACCTATGTGTTGTTTGATAATGATGACGAGACCATCCTAATAAGAAAGTACAAATAAATATTATTCCAAATGCATGAAAACTAGATATCATCTCCATCCTCTAAGGAAAATCTCTCAACTTGCTTGGTCATCATTCAATGTAACTAAAATCATCCATCTTTCAAATGTGCAGGAGTATCTTATCACACATAGAAAATCCAAGTGTCTATTTGAAAGACCCAAATGAAGATATCAACATGTGTTTTGTATACTCAAGGAAAATCTATCGTATGAGGGAATCACAATAGAGGCATCACATTCCTAAAAGGCTATCACTAACCAAAGCCACCTATACTCCCAAATGCCACCTCACCACATGTCATCATGAGACCTACCACACCAGGTCTCTATTAGAAGTACCAATAACTGAGGTGGCCAACCTTTCTATAATTTTTTTACTTTTCTTATACACATGGGACACTTAAGAATTTAAAATATTTTTGCAAACTCCCATATCAGCGATACCTACTTTAGAGATTTCTCATTGAGTGCATATTTTATATTGATAACATTAACAATATTCATGGAGTCCCTTTCTAAATCCAAATTTGTTGCCTTTAACCATTAAAACACTCAAATATGATTATATCACTTTGAATTCAACCTCATGTTAGCTATAACCTCAGGATAGATTGACCTTTGAGCAAAAATACTTTCTATGCAATGTTTAACAATGCAAACCCATTATAAGTAGACCATGCGACTCCAATGTGAGGGTTCATAGGAAGATCAACCTTTGAAACTTTATGTGGTGGAGGTGGGGGGGGGGGGTGTCTTTAAATACATAATTACCTTGAATACCATATTTAATACAAGTGCCAATATAATCAGATGCCTTTATTGAAGGCTAAGTGTGAATGGATAATGTAAGTGGTTCATGAACCAAACACAAAGTTTGATTGCCCGTGACCTATATGGTTATTTTTCATTGCATATCAAGTTATTAATATTTGACTGCAAACTATTATTGACCATTTTATAGACCTAACATTTTCTAAAAGTCATTTCCACAAATATGAATGAATACCACACTACGTAAACTCACAATTTTGACTTTACAATTTGTATAATTTAGTGACCCAACTAGTCTTGATTATTGCTCTTGTTTGACATGTATACTCACAATAATTGAAAATACCTTAGCTTTGGGGGGGGGGGGAGACTGCTGAACTGAGAGGTTTCACCTTCTCAAGTCAACCCTCAAGACTCCACCTTTACCACCTTGGGCAATTGTTGGTAGATAACAAGCAATCTAAATGTGAATTGCAATGTCAATATCACTCTTTTAATGCTCCAAATCTAGATGTTCTTAGGACTAGTCCTCAATGCTTACAATAATTTAATGATTCCTTACATGTTTCAATTCTCAAATGGATTTCTTAAAATACTTAAGGCATAACAAACAATCACAGAAACATATACTAATTTGACCTCTAATGATTAGGAGAAAAACATATGAGTTGGAAAGCTAAATATTTTAAAATTCATGTAAGATTTGTGTTGTACAAGATGATTTAAATATTTGTCTTCTATGTCAATCATTAACACACATCCACAATTCACATTCAAATCACTTGCATGTTTGCTTGTTATCTACCAACAACTACCCAAGATCATAAAGATAGATCTTACATGCCATGAAAATGACCTAGGATGGGAAAAATAGGTTCACTACATACAAACATAAATTAGTAAATGCATTGATGATAAATGTACATAAACATATTGCATTATAAATTAGTAAATGCATTGATGATAAATGTACATAAACATATTACATTATTAGTCCCTACCTTTTAAAAGGTAGGGTACTAATGTTTTCATTTTCCCAACTCCATTTATTTTTCATTCCGACAGTGGTAATTTTCTAAAGTTTTTGCATTCAGATTAAAAAAATTTGAATTTAAAGCAAGATTTCAAAATTTCTGATTGGTGAACGCATTTTAGCTAGGGTTTTCAGGGTATTTGGAAAAATAATAATATCGAAGATAAATAAGAACATGTTCGACTTTAATACACATTTATGACATGTCAGGAAGGAAGTAGGTAGGAAAAAAGATGGAGTAAATGTAGTTGTAGGAAGCTCACCGACATTGCGAAAAGATAAAATTAGGAATTGTGGTTCTGTTTTCAGGTCATGCGACAGTTGAAGTAAAAAGACACAAATTATGTATTGCATGCCCTTCTCTGTTCTGTGTTCTATTTGCTTTTGCAGATGAAAATTATCCATAGATACGAGTAGCATATATTTCTTGCTTTTGTCAATAAGACTGGTTCTTTTTTTAGGCAAACCTTAGAAAACTAAACAAAAGGAGACATTGGCTCAACCCTAGCATTTTTCTTCAAAGCAAAGGAGCAGCAACGAAACAACTCTTTAATAGCAGCTGGGCTTCCTTTCGGTGAGCATCTATTGCATGTTTATCTGTATGTACTTTGCATCTAATGATAAGCGTAATGCTCTAAGCTTCAAACTGTTCGACTTTAAATGTTTTTAAGCCATGGACGATTGCCTTAAAGTGGATGGAAAAATGTTTTTAAAAAAATGAAAAATCAGTTGTGGATTTTTTTTAAATTGTGATTTTAATGTTTTGGGCGTCTTTGTAATTCTCGGGCTCGTCACAGGAATTGCTCCTAGACTTTTCTCATATATATTTTTCTATCAATTTTAGCTACCTAGATAAGGCTTCGAGAACACTCGGATGGCTTCCTGCTAAATGCATAAAAGAGCCTGCCCAACTAGTCAAAAGGTTCGTACTTACTTATATAATTTCCCTTGCTCTCCAAATGAGATTGGTTCTGTATCATTCTATTTTCTCTTTGTATGTTACACACATGTTTTTCTTTCTTTTTGAAATTATTTGTGTATTCGAGTGTTTTCACTTCTTATAATCCACATAAAACTCAAGAAAATTTGCTTTCCCCCCTTTTCCTCATGCTCAAGTTGCCGCATCAACATCAATAAGGCTGCAGTAAAATTAATTCCAAAGTATTCATGCCAATACTGTAGCTCTGTGCAAAATAGGCTCCCTTACCTCTTTCTGAGCATAGGCTCTGAAATTCGTATATGCAGCGCTCCCAGCATTCCCGACATCTGTCACACCATATATAATTTTTTGTCAGCTGTAATAGTTGAATAACTTGCAACATCAAAAACTTGCTTCATAATAGAGGACTCATAGGAATGGTTATTTCTTTAGCATCCATAAATAACAATATCAGAATGTTCAAGATGGATGAAATCTCCTTGAAAATTACCTGTCCTATGTCCTTTGTAGAGCAGGATTTCTTAAACATGTTTTTCCAGAAGATTTACAAGCCAACTCCCTTGATTTATAACGTCATCTTGGCTGGAAATCTAAACCTTGGACCCTGCGATGATTGAACCTGTATTAATAGATTTTTGCTCTTTCGTTATAAAAGACCTCCTGTGCTCCCAAAGAAATGTTGCTACATTCCCAAGCCATTGAATGGTTTGCACTTGAAAATCTTGAAACCATGCATTACAATGATTATTGAAGAGTGAATATATCAGTCCAAAAAGGTGCTAGATGTCACAATCATTCCAAAGGACTTCTTGACCTGGAATAGGCTCATCCCATTTGTTGATGAAGCCCGACATGTAATGCCTCGCCAAGGGATCCAAAGAATTAACCTAAAATTTCACTAAGTTTGCCAAACAAATTTTTTTTTTTAAACATAAAAGATAAACCATTTACAACTTATACTTAATAACAAAAGCAATAGCAACAGTTCAATAAAAGTAAACATAACATAACAAGTTACATTCTTCATGGATCCCTTAACGTTGAATCACATCTAATCATAACTATTCATCTAACATCACATCCTTATGAAATAACAATGATACATCTAATGTTCTTAAACAATATACAAGTGTCATTTTTGTAATTACATTTTAGATTGCTCAATCATCCACTATACATGTCACAAGGTATAAAAAGGCTTAAAAGAATAAACATCCATGTAAATAAAGTACATCATCATCCAATATTAATTCATGATGCAATTAAAGTAAATGAAATCAGATATCATACATGATACATCATCACAATAGATATAAACATCCATCATAAAAGATAGCCATGATTATAAAACACATCTAATCTAAATGCACGATTCCTCCCAATCGTAAATAGCATCATTAGACCATCATGGATCCTAGCCATCCCTCCATGCGTAACATTCCAAATCACCGAAGAGATCATCGATATTAACATAGTAGGAATATCACACCTAAAACATCCTACATCATATGCAGAAAGAAATCTACCATGTAACTAAAGCATAAAATAACATCATCTAACATATGCTAATCATCAATGAAAGGATACATATCCACCATCATAAAGGACGTATTAGCCACGATGTCTCAAACGGATCTCAAATGATAAGAGTGGAAAAACACTACCACCCGACCACGTGGAACCTAAGTGGTCCACTCCCATCGTGCCGAGGAGACAATCTCAAGTCCCAAATAGGCTATCAATAATCACATAGCAAAGATACTCTCTAAGTCCAGAAATCTTAAAAGTATACTAACTCAAAGGTTCCAATCACAAACTGACATCTAATCCCCTGAGGCACACAATGACATGTAGGAAACCTACTATGTAAGCGGAAAAGTGTCATTGCATATATCATGTAGAAGTTACCCTAGCAGTTAGCTAAACTCCACGTGTCCCTACTGATCCTCATGCGGCCACTAGTATCCTCTCATACAGACGAGGCATACTATGGAATGCAAGGTCGCAACCAAGCGTTCTCTCTACTCCCATCATAGTCTGTACAAGCACTCGAGGCATGGGTGAGAATCAAAACAATTATCTTTTTAGGTTCATTTAATCCCCATTTAGAGTAAATGTTATCACTTATTAACAAAACTTACAATGAGTTACCCTAGCAGCCACTTAGGGCTTCGACTCCCACTGCAAGCCACTTCTCGACACTACAAGTAGAATACCTACCCTAAGCTCGTGGAATCATAAAATCACCCCAGTCCTATATGAGCAACTGGAAAGAAATACCAAAAGATAATCCACAATAAGAATCATCAAATATCCACAATAAAAGCATCAAATCTCCATGAGCATCTAAAAAACATCATAGATAATCATGACCACAACAGTTCTCTATTGGAAACTGAAGGTATCCTTGATAATCATAATAATAATTGGTTCTCAATAACCAAAATATATCTCAAAATCATATTGATCAAAGACTCCAAAATGGTTGAGTCAAACCTGTCACAACATGACATCATTAAGAAATAAATCAACATTTCAGTCCCATCATGGCGACTGGAAAATAATCCAAGGCTAACTGATCGATGACTCAAAAAATGGTTAAGTCAAGTGTCTCAGATAGATATAACTCAGCTTCACTCAAGAAGACTGATAAGCAATATCAATCAATAAATACAAACATCTCATAGAGCATTCCATCACATAACCATGGTTGGGTTTAGAAAGATCGAGACCAAATAAGATCAACATGCCATCACATCTCATAACCCTCGAGCCTCTGGTAACAACCTAAGACTGGTCAACACTAGTCAACCCAAAACTCAAAACAAGAAGCATAGAGAAAACACAATGCAAACACATGTTTTGGTTTACTAAAATTACATAGTTGAATTAAGTGTAGAGGTTTCCAGTTTTCGTTTCAAGTATACTAAGAGTACTCATTTGACCTACAAGTCAATCCGTTTGTTTCTCCAATAGCATTATTTTCTCTATTATTTAAAATAATATTCTAAGAATAACTTAAGGGTAAATACTTTACTCATTAAACTGATCATCATTGGCCTTTAATTAAATTGTTCTATTTATTTAACTAAGATCCACATTCTAATTGATTAACTCTTCTTTAATATTACTTCAACTTTTCAACATAATCAAAGGATCGTTATTCGTTATATTATAAGAGAGCCAATTATCAATCTTCGAATAAGAAGATTATAACTTTATTAAAATGATCAATTAAATCAATCAATTAACATAGATACACAATCCATGACCCTATATCATTTAATTAAAACTCAATTAAATATTACTAAATCTTAAGTCTTTTAATTTAATCGTTACAATAATTAAATCATCACTAATAACCATTAAAATATCTAAAGTCATTATTCAAGTCATTAGAATAAGACTTATCAACTTCGATGTAGACAATTCACATCTTCGCTAGAAGGATCGATATTAGCATATCAATTAAAACTTTATTACATATCTTAATTATTAATAAAATTTAATTAACTCTAATTAATTAATTTAATTAATAATTACATAACCATACCAACAAACCAATAAATATCAGTTGATTAATAACTAACTATAATTTGTACGTTAAAAGTCAACCATAATCTAGTACACAAATATTCATATTCATAGTTCAATAATAATAACTTGTTAAAATTTAATAACAAGCTATATTGGAAATCTTATTAATAAATCTATAATGACCACATTCGTCACTCTTTTATGAATACTAATGTCTCCTTAATTAATCTGTATTATCGATAATCATTTCAAATTAAGACTCTATCACACAGCTTAATTATTAATATCATAGTCATATTAACAACTTAATGAATATCAATTGATTAATAATTTTCGTAAATTAGAAATCAACTATACTCCAAATCCAAAACTTCAATCATTATATAATCTCCACTAGATTAACTCTAATTGGATTAATTGATAATTATTTAAACCATTATTTATTAATAGTTTGTTAGACCCAACAAACATTGATAAATAATAAACTCATCAAAACTATTATTAATCGATCTAAAGAAACTTTACATAAACTTCATTGGTTAATATTTAATTAACTCTTAGCATGATCAAGGTATATCAATAATTTATTTAATAATACATAACGTATTAACAATAACATAATAATTCAAATCGTAACAATGTTATAACAATGACTCCTTGTCAATTAAATCTTAATCCATTATCATTAAAGTCTCTTAATTTAAATCAACATAATATAAATTATCATCTCTTAATTATTTAATATATATTAAATAGTATTTAATATACATTAATTAAAATCAATATTAAAATGTCAACTAAAATCCATTAATATTTAAAATAATAATAATTAATAATAACTTGTTAGTCAAAACAAGTTATATTAAAAAATCTTAATATATCGACTATACTAGATTCATTACTACTAATATCTCTCTTTTCAAATTAATAATAATTATCAAATTATTATTAATAATTCATATTTAACATTGTTATAATACATTAACATTAATATATTGAATAACGTACAATATTCATTAAATCAACATATAATAACGTTAATATATATATATATATATATATATATATATATATATATATATATATATATATATATATATATATATATATATATATATATATATATATATATATATATATATATATATATATATATATATATATATATATATATATATATATATATATATATATATATATATATATATATATATATATATATATATATATATATATATATATATATATATATATATATATATATATATATATATAACATTTAATTATATATTTTAATTCATATATTATTAAACAACAATTAACAAAGTTCATACTTATTAACACTTAATGATAATAAATCTAACTTGAAAAAGCAATCATAATTATCGCTATGGGCTTAATGACCATAGTCCATATGATAAACCGTGCGGTTGCTCGTACTCAGTCTTGCAGTCGAGTACACTGTGATCGCAGTGCTGACGCAAAGGGAAGCCGCCGGATAGGAAAAGTAAGAGGTGAGTGGGTGCGGTGGGTATAAACCCCACCTGCCCCAAAATATAAGTTGATATATATATATATATATATAATGCATTTTTTAAATAGCATTTTCAATAACGTTTTCATGCGATTCAAAATTAATAAATCTCTACTACGATTTAATATCGATAATTTAATAAAATATTTAAACTATTACATTTAAATATATATATATATGTATATGTATATATTTGTGTGTGTGTGTGTGTGTATGTATGTATGTATGTATATATATGTACATGTACATATATATATATATATATATATATATATATATATATATATATATATATATATATATATATATATATATATATATATATATATATATATATATATATATATATATATATATATATATATATATATATATATATATATATATATATATATATATATATACATGTACATGTATATGTATATATATATGTGTGTGTGTGTGTGTGTACATGTATATATATATAAAAGTATGCAGATTCTATATATTTAAAAAGAGAATACATATATATAACTTTAAATAAGAAGGGCTTTCAAATTATTTAAATTATGAATTTTTTCTTTAAAATAATTGTTTTCTAACTTTACTCGTTAATTCCATCTAATAGGTTTGACTATAAATTTTGAAACCCCTTTTTAAATCCATTTCTCAATTCGCTTCTAATTCGAACCCAAGCCCGATTTAGATCTAATTTCTTCTTAAATTGAAACTAGGGTTTTCTATTATTTTCTTCTCAACCAATTAAAATTAACATATATATACATACATATATATATATATATATATATATATATATATATATATATATATATATATATATATATATATATATATATATTCCAATTTCAAAATTGAAGATTCATTCATGGAATATAATCAAACACATATAACAGACACGATGAAGACAGGAAGAGAACGAGTGCAAATGGAATATGCGAAAATCACGAGTACACCTGGACACTGATGCTAATTTTCCATCTCTCAGAAGTCCATAGAAATTCCCTTCCTTCTCCAACATTCGCAATTCCTCCAAGATCCAAGCCAACCGAAACCTCCAAGTGACTAGAGGTGCTTGAAGAAGCATAGGAGCATGTAGAAACATATGGGCATGTAGAAGCATATGAGCATGTAGAAGAATATGAGCTTCTCAAATGCATGTAAGCTTTTGAAACTTGTCCAAACACACTAGGAGGGCCTCTATTTAAAGGCCTCTAAGATGCATCTAGAATGTGTCTAGAAAGAACTAGAAGATAAGCATGACAATTAAGCATGAGTCTTCTCCAACCTTCTAGATGAGTCATAAGGTTGTAGACACCATGTGCTCAAATAATATGCTAACTCCTAAGTGTAGACAACTTGTGCATTCTTTAGAGTGCAAACACCTGTGTTGTCTACATGAGAACTCTCGAGAATTTGCAAACTCCTATGTGAGCAAATATTAAAATATTTCACATTAATTAATATAATATTTACTTTACTCATTTATTTATTAAATCTCATGCACTCACTTTAATAAATCCACTTGTTTTATCTTAATATATTATATATATTAATCACATGCGCACACATCATGCAACTTATAATATTTTAATAATTTTAATATCTTTTCCACTTTTACATTCATTTTCAAAACTTAATTGCTAAAATATTTATTAACTTAAATAAATATTATCACATTCCAACTTTAAAATTATAACTTTTATCTTCAAATTTAATTATTTTATTTAATTAATTTCTCAATTAATTAAATAAAATAAATATTAAAATACCATATTAATTTTTCATTAAATTAAACCATTAATTAAATCTTTTAATTAGGCTTAATTAATAGAAAATACTCGAAAGACTCACAAGGTGAAAATACAAAAACTCATCATAACCAAAATACATACAAAATCAAACCAAGGGTTAATATCATGAATTACATTATCCAATGTATTCAAAGGGTACTCAACTCGGATACTTGTCCTGATTTCCAATTAGGACAAATGGCTTAAAGGGGTTGAGAATTTATCTCCCCTCTCTTACCATTGAGATAATGCGATAGGGTACGCTCATCTTGGCAATTCAGGGAAGTCGATACTCGGTACCTGCAACCTGCATAAAAACTATGCATGTACATACTATATATATATATGCTAAGCTAAACAGGCAATGGTAGGAAGTGGTGCATCGTGTAGATCCCGACTAGCAGGTGACTACTACTCCTTTCCTTAACCATAGCAGAAACACCATACATAAGAGAAAACACGCACACCATACACATGCAAGTATGGGGTAAGTATCCATAAGAAAACACATATAATAATAAACCATCTAACTAATCATCTTCAATAACTTAAATCACTAAATAATCATCATACATACATGAACTATAAAGTACCAAATAATCTCATCATATATTAACTGAATCCATAGCACAATATTTGATAGTCTCAAAACAATGTTACTAATAATCATCAACATAAAATAGCCCTAAAAGAGCTCGACAATGACATCAAAAGTGCGACCTAGGGCAGGCACTACACGACATAAGTGGAAATAGACACAACATATTAGCAGTCAACGAAAGTGAATATGAATGTGAATCTGGTTTGTGTTAATTGACAGTAAAAGTAGCCAATTTTTTTTAACCTCTGCCATTTGCAACAAAGATTTAAATTTAAATGTGCCCACACAGAGACTATGTTGCAGGAGTTAGTCTGCTTAACCATAATTAAAGAAGCTGGTCCGAGTCATCCTCTACAAATACTGGTGCACTACAATCTTACAAACATATTTAATTGATGGCATATAAAATTAAAATAGTAGTCTTCTTTCTCATGTTTGAATTTTAAATCACTGTGCAATATCACTTACATTGTTCTTTTCTGCACAGTACATTTAGCTTATCTATATTTTATAAACAATTTAGAAAATTTTATTTTTAAGTAGTTTTTAATAATTTTATTTATAATATAAAATATATTTCTAATATTTAATTAGTTCTAAAATATTACTGTTAAATGTGTAAAATCTTATAGTTAAATATCAGATATACAATTGATATAAAAATAATTACTGTAATTCTTCTACGTAAATCTAATATTTATGATTCAAATAATTTTAGTTACTCATTAAAAAAGATATTCTGTAATCAACTAATTACACCTATCAAACATGTCTACTTATAGTAATAAAAAAATTAATTAATATTACATATCATTTCTTAAAAAGCTTTTTTCAAAGAAAAAGTAAACTCTTCTTCATAAATGAAATATCTATAATCTTATGCAATAACAAAATATATTTCAAACATATATCTAAATTTTCATGGTGTTTTCTAATTAAAGTTGCGAACAAAAATAACATTCCTTATCTTAGGTTTAAACTATCGAATTTAATATAAATTTTAAAATAGTATATTTGATACAATTTTAAAATTCCTTGCTCTCAAATTCCTTATCTATGCAATCTATTGATAAAAGACTACAGTGTTTTGACCAAAATGGTTTTATTGACACAGGCAAGAGCTCCATAATTGGCTTGGTTATGATTTTGAAGAACTAACAAACAAAGAAGCCAATCTTCTAGCAGGTACATACCATTTCTTAGAAAGTTTTCTTTTAAAAAAAAAATTAGATTCTTCTTCGTAGATGAAATATTTATAATCTTATGCAATAACAAAATATATTTCAAACATATACCTAAATTTTCATCGTCTTTTCTAATTAAAGTTAGGAACAAAAATAGCATTAACTATACTAACTTTAAACTATCAAATTTAATAAACAAAAATATCTCGTACATGATACATGAATTTCTTAAGTTAAATATCAGATATACAATTATTATAAAAATAAAAATAATTACTATAATTCTTCTTCATAAATCTAATATTTATGATTCAAATAATTTTAATTATTGATTAAAAAATATATTTTTTAATCAACTAATTACACCAATCAAACATGTTTACTCATATTAAAAAATTAATTAATATTACATATCATTTCTTAAGAAGCTTTTTTCAAAAAAAAATTAAACTCCTTCTTCATAAATGAAATATCTATAATCTTATGCAATAACAAAATATATTTCAAACATATATCTAATTTTTTATGGTGTTTTCTAATTAAAGTTGAGAACAAAAATAACATTAATTATCTTAGCTTTAAACTATCGAATTTAAATTAATTTTTAAAATAGTACATTTAATGCAATTTTAAAATTCCTTGCTGTCCAATTCCTCATCTATGCAATCTATTGACAAAAGACTACAGTGTTTTGACCAAAATGGTTTTATTGACATAGGCAAGATCTCCACAGTTGGCTTCGTTATGATTTTGAAGAACTAACAAACAAAGAAGCCAATCTTCTACCAAGTACGGTGTTTTACCAAAATTTGAAACTACGATAAATAATAATTTGAAACTAGTGTAAGCTTCTGCGTAATGAAATTTTACTATTGCTCTAGTTGTGCTTCTAGTTACAAACATGTCAATCAAATTTAAATGTATATAGTAGCTTACAAAATTGCTTCGATTTACTTCTTATAACTCACTTTGTTTCAATCAATTCCTACATTTTAATCCATAGCCTTTCCTGTTTTCATTTCATTATTTGTATGTTCCCATTGTCACCTAACTAAATATACCATGATTCTTAGAAGCCTAATTTGACCTTTGCACAAAAGCCTATTACCAATTGAATCACTGTAATACTTGAGATAAATTCGCCTCCTAATTTGTCCTTTGCACAAAAGCCTATTACCAAATGAATCACTATAATAGTTGCAATAAATTTAGCTCCTCGGAATGTGATGAGTCACGAACTACACCACCCACACAACTAGCTCCATCATCATTTAACATTTCACATGATACACAGCTGAGCACAACAACATCAACCAACAGAAACATTCAAAACTCACTACGATCATTAAAGAAACAATACGTCATCACACAGATAATCAGAAAAGTGATGAAAAGCAAAGACAACAATCCTTCTGTTCCGCGACAGAAAGTCAACCACATCAAGCACAAGCTACAACACCTGTCAATGCATCAGGAATGTGCTTAATAACAACACAACAAGGTCATGTCAAAACTAGGCATTCATTGCATCACCTCAAAAACATAATACGCAAGAGCATAAGCATAGGCTTTCCTCAACAAAATAGAAACCAAGAAAAAGCTAACAATGCCAGAACACAAAACAACCTCCAGCTACATTTCCATCAAATTCAAAAACATAAATCTAGACAACTTTCACCCCATGGACAAATCTCAAAATCAACAAAAGCATATCAACATGTCATAAAAGACACACCCACAAACCCATGCAACTGCTGTGAAATGTTACATTTCCAAAAAAATACACAAATCATTGACCAAACATTTGTTGATGCTTTCAACTCTCTTCAAATAACACATAAAGAGAACAAAATTGAAATCAACAAATTGGTGTGTAGCCAATGTTTCAAAGCAGTCATGTCTGGCAAAGTTCCTCCATTTGCCGCACCTTGGAGAGTAGAAAGAAACAAACGTATTGATGTCGTCCATACATTAACGTCACTAGAAGAAAGACATGTCTCGTTGCGCATTGCATTTGCCCAGATAAGAGAGCTAGGTTACAAAAGGTCACAATATGGCCTAAATGGAACAATCATCAATGTGCTTGTAGATATTGATAAAGTACAACGAGTATTGCCCTGACAATTAGATGACAACAGAACTATTGCAATAAGATTGAAGTGAAAGCTAGAGTACGAAAATGCATATGCCCAAGGCAATATAAGACCCTTATGTGTGATGAATGCATTATCAACTTTAGCAACAACGCCCTTGTATATTAGAGAAAATGTTGTCATAGATGAGCATTGGGAGGCCACTCTAAGGGAAAAAAACAAGAGATAGCATCTCTTGGCAATACAGAAATAGAAGACTCTAATGACAATGATGAACTAAATAATGAACCAATCTTAGAATCACTTATACATTAGTTCAACGACACTCATTCAATCAAAGATCTTGATACACCAATAATTGAGATTGCACCTTCTGAAGGAATTAGACCTCTTGGAATATTTCAAGATGAAAACTCGGAGGAAATGAACTTTCCAACTCTCTTCTATGGTTATCCGAGACCACAACACATTGTCAAAAAATTCTCATTCCAAAAATTTGTAAAATGGGAACTCATGCATGTAGACAATGAATTTTCCACACACATTACAAACATTTTCTTTAAAGCAATAAAACTACTCATTCAACAAATCTCCTCTATTGCATGGGTTTGCATAAGAAAAGCTGAGCTTAAAGGGAAGAAGTTGTTAGCAAAAGACGTGTGCACGCTTGCAAATGTTGAACGAATATTGCAATCACCAATTGGATTCAGATCATTCAAAACTATTCATACATCACCTGATTACTTGGACAATACAAGGAAAAACATTTTTGCAATGATCAGGCAATTAGGACCCCCAACATTCTTTGCCACATTAACAAGTGTTGAGCACCTATGGCCACCGCTACTACAAGCCTTGGATCATATGTATGCTGACAACAACTATAAAGATACTGAGACTATAGAGGGCAAAAATTTAGACTTTCGAATAAGACAGAATCCAGTTCTATGCACTCGGTATTTCAATCACTGACTTAATGCATTTCGTAGAATGATGTTAACAAACACAGAGTTATTTGGCAAAGTGTCAGACTACTTCTTTGTCACTAAATTTCAAAATAGAGGTAATGAACATGTACATTTTATGGTTTGGATTGAAAATGCACCCATATATGGAAAATGCACAAATAAGGAAATCGAGAACTTTGTCGACAAATATGACTCTTGTAATTCTGCACTTTTAGATGGAAACCTTGTCAAAATTCAAACACACCATCACATAAAAAGTTGCAAGAAGTATAAGTCATCGACTTGTCGCTTCAACTTCCCAATACCTCCAATGAGAAAAACAACTATTCTAGAGCCTTTACCGACAACAACTCTAGGAATGAAAGAGAAAGCAACAAAGCTCTTTATGCAACTTGAGCACAAACAATATTCAAGAGATGTTACATTTGAGCAATTCCTTAATGAGTTCCAGATTACTAAAGCTGATTATATGTTAATGCTATGAATGACATTAAGAAGAAGAGTACTATTACTAAAAAGAGAACCAAGTGACATCTGGACAAATGCATTTGCAAAGCAAGTCCCATTGCTATGGTATGTGAATACTGATACACAATTCATATTAGATGCCTATGATGTTGCATCTTACTGTTGCTCCTATATGACAAAACAAGATACAACAACAACATTATCCTTTCAAAAATTGCGCAAGCAATCAATGACAACTTATGACAACAAAATAGAATTCATACGCAAACTTGAAAACGCTTTACTAAACTACCAACAGATGTCTAGTCGTTAGGCTGTCCACATTGCATTGTCATTGCCATTACGAAAATCATCAAGGAAAACTATCTTTATTAACACTGCACCATCAAACAACAGAGTACTCATGCTCAAAAGTCTAAAACTACTAGCTAAAGAACACGACAATTCCGACGACATCATGTATCCTTCTGCAATAGAAAAATATATATCAAGGCCAATGACACTAGACAATTTATCATTAGCTGAGTACACTGCGCTCTATTATAATAAATCAACTAATGTTCAAAAAATATGAAAACCACAAATTATTTGATTCGTTAAATACAACCCACACATTGACTATGACAATTATTGTAGAGAGAAGCTTATGTTGTATATGCCTTTTCGAGTAAGTGAAGAGACATTGTTATTACAACACAACACATGGGTTGATGCACTCAATGCTAACAAATCAGAAATAGCAAAAATTAAAAAAAAGTTCAATGCGCAAATTCATTATGGATGGGGTAACATAGATGACATACGAAACGAAATAGAGAACAATGAAAATGCAACAATGATATTTAATTGGCAAACACAATCCAACAATGAATCGACAACACAAGAACAATATGACTTGGCTAATGACCTAATGCACAATAGAAAATCCAAACCAAAACAAATTGTCCAAACTACACATAATCAATTATTTTCAGAAATTGCCATCCATTCTTGCAGAGCACCGAAGAATACTTCAAAATGCGAAGAAAATTAAACAAAGCACAACAAACAATATTAAAAGATGTCATAATGACAAAAAGACTTTCACCACATAAACCATTGTACTTATTCCTAATAGGAGGAGCAGGAACTGGCAAGACCTTTACAGCAAAATTGCTCTATGAGGCTCTGATCCGCCTGTATGACAAACAACTACAGAGTGATCCACTCAAACCAAAAGGTATTGTTGTCGCACCAACAGGAAAGGCTGCATACAACATAGATGGGTTAACTACGCATTCCATATTCCATCTACCATGTAACTCATTGAACATTGCACCATTGGACCTAGACACCTTGGGTACATTGAGCAAGAGACTATATCAACTTCATGTTCTTTTAATTGACGAGACATCACTAATAGGATCAACAACCTTATACAACGTAGACAGAAGGCTACGCCAAATAAAACATACACCAACAGAACCATTTGGTAACATAGACATCATATTTTCTGGTGACTTCTACTAAGCTCAACCAGTATGTGATGGATGGATTTTCGAAGAACCAAGAATTAATGGTGAAAGGATTCCATACACATTTTGGATTGACAATATCAAATACTATAACTTGAAAACTGTTCTTAGACAAAGAGATGAACACTTCGTCTTCATTTTGAACCGTATAAGAATCTCTGAACAAACAAATCAAGACATTTGGTACATAAATAGACTATGTCAAAAGTCTATATCTAATGATCCAAAATTGCCGCATTTATTCCAATGCAACTCTGCTATTGATGACCACAATAGAAAAATGCTAGACCTCCTACCAACAACACTCTACAAACTTGAAGCAATTGATCGAAAAGATATAACATTGGAGAATAACCCTCATCAAGTAGAGAGGACAAGCTTACCCGCAACTATATTCGTCAAGTTAGGAATCCTAGTTGAGCTTATAGTAGGTAATCTTGACATACAAGATGGTTTGGTCAATGGTGCTGATGGCACATTTGAACTACACACAAACAACAATCAAGACATCCTCTGGATCGAGTTCAATGACCCTAATGTTGGAAAAATATGAAGACAACAAATGCAACACATGTATACAGATAAAACACAACCTACATGGACACCATTGACATGAATTACAAGAAGAATGTGAACATTAACAAACATAATCATATGATCACAATTCCCTATACAACATGCATCTACAAGAACTATCCATAGAGCACAAGGCTTAACAATGGATACTACAGCTTTCGACCTTACAAGAGACAAGAGCTAAGCACATTGACCAACTGCCACTGCTAAATCAAAAATTTGAATTCTACCCATCCTATGCTATTCATGGATTGCTCACATGTAGTAGCAAAACTAGCATAATGCAAAATATGAAAACATATGCAACAAGACACCTCGAATAAATCATAATTGACATTTCTCATATGTAAAAATGCTTACGCATTGCAAACATATATATGACACCAGCTGCATCGACCAACGAGCTTTTAAATTTCATGCAAACCATCACCGCCGCTCAACCAAAACATTCAATACTAGTAATTGCAGGAGACTTCAACATCGATATTCTAAAGACATGAACAAAAAAATCACACCTCTTTCACATTATGCAACAACACAATCTGAAACTCGCAACACAGAACACAACAACACAAACAAGAAGCAACCTCGACCATATTTGGATACATAACACAGAAAATGAAATAATAAAAGCCACTGTTCTAGACACATACTGGACTGACCACTTTATAGTTGCAGTCCAACTCCAACTATAGAAAATGACACCGTAACATATTTCTAACATAAAATAGAAAAATAAATATGATAGCCTACAATTAACCGTCGAATATTGGCTACATGTTGGCTATAGGTTGATTTCAACACACCATGGACATAGACCAGAACAAAGGCTCTCCAACTACTATGGACAAGAGCAGGCAAAAAAGGCAAGTAGTCTCAATATTTTCATACTTCTCCACAATAGCTTTGTATACATTTCTTACAATCTATGTATTTGAACATATTCTATCTACTTCCATTGCAGACAAAAAGTCGTTGCAACTTCCCTGACTCCCATATTTGACATCTGCAACACACAATCAACGACAGTCTTTGAGGGTGACATCCTAGCTACATATGGACCAGCTTGCAAAAACTCTGCACAAAATGAACAAAGATCATCAATTGCACACATAGATTTGATAGACAAAGCCAGTCTACTCACTATAACAACAAACATCACAAACACCTTGATTGATAAATATTTGCATTGGTTGACTCCTAGAACAAGCATCCGCATTCAAAAATTTGGAATCAAGAAAAAAAAATCACAGTATGAAAGAGGAGATGCTGACTACTGCATACAGTTCAAGTCGAAAACTGAAGTGGAAAATATACCTACTGTTTGTGAACAACAGAGATTGTCACCTGATACAAAAAAATCCCAGCTGATTCAATCACACAACATCTATCCAACTGGCAGTCTCGGTGTCTTTGTAACTTCATATGTACAAAAGCCCACAAAATTCCAACTACAGATTAGAGATGGACAATGGCCATGTGATACAGCCACTGTAAGTAACAAATAACACATAACAAGTTTTACCATAATGCTATTATGTAATTTCAGTACTTCAATTTCTCATATCTACTTTTCTGTTGCTAGTTCATAGTGCCAAAAATGCACAGTTATAGCTACAAAAGCCTAGAAAATATTTGCAGATCAACACCATTGCCAACAACGTTATTGCTATTGCTAAAAAATGTCACATGCATCGGCCCACGCGATTCAGCAGTTATTAGATCGGGCCTACTGACCTACATAGACAAGCTGAACGACAACTGCACTATAGAATCATTACAACTTGCAAATAGCAATTTGTAGGTAAGTCAAAAAATAAAACTTATCTAAAATTAAGTATTCAATAACAACAAAAATATGACTACAATCAATTACAATTGACCTCATTCTTTGTACTTCCAGGTGACAGGAACATTACGAGTAAAAAATGTCCACAGCTCACCATACCAGCCATTGTGCACAATTTGTCAACAAGTAGTCTTTGTATCAACAATAGATGATCCAACTGACATTCATTGCACTAGGTGTGGAACATATACAACATTCCAATTTCAACCCTTTCTCCAATGCATCATCGAAACAGAAGACAACATGCTCGAATGTATTCTACATGGAAAGCTCTTGCAGGACCACTTCCTTGAACTGACAAAAATTGAGTTCAATAAGTACACAAAGACTATGTCTACAACAGTTTACATGATGCAGAATTTTGAGATTCAAGGCACTTTTACACTTGCTATGGATCACACAATCACATCAATTACAAGAGAGACTTCAACTGTAAGCATTTCCAAACAATTTTCTACTACTATAATTACTCTTGATCAAATTTACTTGCAACAAATGCAAACAAAACTTTTAACCTACATTGATTTGCAAATTGCAGGGAGCATAGCCAACCAATGATCATTCCAACACTTTCCAAAAACTACAGCAACATCAACAACATAAAATGAACATTCCTATAAAATAGTCGTACCTAAAATAGCTCATGCTTCTTAAATATTTACAATATTTCATTATTGAATTCGCATTGAACTATTGTGTAGCTCTAACCACCACACTCTTTTTCTGTAGGCACACCATCTTTATCAAAAGCAAAGCAAAGCAAAAGTTCTCAATATCAGTTTTTGCCATTCACCGGCTTATATATATATAGTTCACACACATTTACTTTTTGCCACTCACCAGCTTATGTATACAACCATACATATAAAAGTCACGAAAAACATAATATAGAAAAAGTTTTTGCTATATGTTTATACACCAAAACATAGAATACAAAGCTACATAACCCATGTAAATTCTTCCAACAAACTTGCTGTTCTTTACTAGCCATTATATTAAACACTATACAATTTACAACAGTCGAAAATAAATATAGTAATATACAGTTTAAAGTTTTCCTTCCAGCCAACACAACAAAATTTTCTTACATTCCCTTCTCTCAATGCACTTTATTATTTTCCATTTGATTTGTTTGCTGTTAATGCTTAAGTATTATGTAAATTTGGTATCTTGTCTTCTTTATTCAGTCTCTTTCAGCTTTATCTATGCTTCTGTTTGCTACTACAATATCTTAACTGAACAAAATAGAGTGCTTTCACAGAGAATGTCAACTACACACAGTTTACTAATAAATTTAATTGGACCTGTCCAACTTAGCAAACCTCTTTAATTTTTAAATTCATATTTTATAATATATACAAACATTTATTAAAAAAATTGTAAAGCAAAAAACTTCACAAATTGCATAGCAAAAACATTCCCCGTTGCACATCCAACAAATGAATCCCAAAAGGTAGGGACTGCTGCTCGCACAGAGCTCTTGTTTATAAATAAGAATTTAGAATGACGTAAAGAAGCAACATATTACAAATATTGACCAATGCCCCTAGATAAGTCACATCACACATCCTCTCATAATCATCCTAAAAAATAAATAAAAAATAATATTAATTGAAACCCTGATAAATATTGAGTGGTGTACAATGCATCTCAAAAATAAATATAAATATTTGTTTAAAGTTGAATTCCATAGACATTATTCTCACCATAATCCACTTAAAAATAGAGAGCTACTACTATCTATAGTATGCCTCGCTTAAAAAAGACAATATTCCTTACATCACACCGAGACAGAAACCCTATTACCAAATTGGCACTAGCTACGGTGCAACATATTTGCACCGTGCCATTTAGCCTTTCCAGCGTCTCCGTTAGTTTACCTTTTGCAGCTCTGTATCCGTATGTTGTGCGATTTGACAATAACTGTCAAATCCATTGCACATAGTAAGGATTGTTTTTAAATTTTCCTTCATATTTTTTTAAGGGTGGATAGTTTGGGTGCCGATAGTTTGTATGTGAAACTTCAAAAACCCTATATGTTACATTGTATATTACATACAACTTATATATTATTTATTTATTTTATTGTTGTATTAATATTATAAATAATAATATTAAGTAGATTTATTATGTCTTTTCTATTATTTATTGTATTGTATTAATATAATATAATATAATTTTATATACATTAATAATTTATTTAAAAATTTTATTACTTTAATTTAAATATTTTGAATAAATTGAATTTTATAAGTAATAATAAATAAATAAATAAATAAATAAATAAATTAAAATATATATATATATATATATATATATAACTTATTTTATAATTCATTCAAATTAATAAAAACATATAAATTATGGTTTTAAAAGTTTAGTAGCATTAAAAAAAAAGAAAAAAAAGACTTATATATTATATAAATATAAGATAAGGTAATTATTTCTTTATTAACTAATTTTGTAATTTTACTTTAAGTTATTTTAATATGTTTTATTTTAATTTTTTTTATTGTTGACAATTTTTTGATATTAAATATATGTGTTTTTAAAGTTGTTTGATTTAGTAACAATTTATATTGATGTAAAGTAAAATTGTCGAGTTATTGATAGTTTACGTACAATTTAATTGATATCCGTCAATGAATTTTTACTTTTAGTTATTTACATTAAAATATCAATAAATAAATAAATAAATAAATAATATATAAGTTTAAAAAATATTATATTACATTTAGTTATTTAGTTAGATTTAGTTATTTTACTTTACATCGTTATTTTACTTTACATCAATATAAATTGCTACTAAATATTTTTTAAGCTTTCTTTACCTTTCAAAAATTCACATTTTTGGGCTCGTAAGCAAATTTCTTTACATTGATATTTTCATAAACAGATTTGCATTCAATGAATTTGGAATTGTCATGGATTGGCAAGGAGATTTCTTTAGCTTTCTAGAATTTAGATTTATGGGTTCTCTTGATCATGTCTTGCTATTTGATGTTAAACCCATTACGCATGCCTCTTTTATACAGATCTTAAGAAATTTCTGAAAACTAGACAGATAACTCTTTATTATAGGCAGATTTCAACAATATTTAATATTTTTCACTTATTTATCCTTATCTAATTTTTTGAGACATTTCTATATTATGTTAGCTAGTTTGAGTTGACATTATATTCAAAGGAGAAGCTAAAGGATACTGTTATCCTCTAGAACAAAATGTATCTTTTGATTTAAAAAAAAATATTTCAAACAATAGATTTTTATGAGAATTATAGAGTGAATTCATATTCATTAATAACTAAATGTAAATAAATAACCAAATGTAATATAATATTTTTTAAACTTATATATTATTTATTTATTTTATTAATATTTTAATGTAAATAACTAAAAGTAAAGATTCATTGAGGATACGTAAACTATCAATTACTCTCTTAAATAAAATTTGAATTAACACTAATATGTTAATAATTGATAACATCCTAACATAAACTTTTTACCCTAATTTAAGAAGTTAAATTTTGGTTTTCATTTAAAATTTTTATTAATTTTATTAAACTTTTTTATATTTTTACATTGAAGAATATTTTATATACAAGAAAATGACAATTTTACTTTACATCAATATAAATTGTTATTAAATCAAATAACTTTAAAAACATATATATTTAATACCAAAAAATTGTCATCAATAAAAAAAAATTAAAATGAAATATATTAAAATAACTTAAAAGTAAAATTACAAAATTAGTTACGATCAATTTTTTTTTATAAAATTAGTTAATAAAGAAATAATTACCTTATCTTATTTTTATATAATATATATGTCTAATTTTTAAATTTTTTTAAAATGCTACTAAACTTTTAAAACCATTGTATTGTATTAATATAATATAATATAATTTTATATACTAAACTTTTAAAACCACAACTTATATGTTTTTATTAATTTGAATGAATTATAAAATAAGTTAATAAATTATATTATTCGTATTTATCTTATATATATATTATTACTTATAAAATTAAATTCATTCAATTATATGTTTTTATTAATTTGAATGAATTATAAAATAAGTTAATAAATTATATTATTTGTATTTATCTTATATATATATTTATTATTACTTATAAAATTAAATTCATTCAAAATATTTAAATTAAAATAATAAAATTTTAAAATAAATTATTAATATATATAAAATTATATTATATTATATTAATACAATACAATAAATAATAAAAAACACATAATAAATCTACTTAATATTAGTATTTATAATATTAATACAACAATAAAATAAATAAATAATATATAAGTTGTATGTAATATACAATGTAATATATAAGGTTTTTTAAGTTCACATACAAACTATCGGCACCCAAACTATCCACCCTTAAAAAATATCAAGGAAAATCTGAAAACAATCCTTACTATGTGCAATGGATTTGACAGTTATTCAGATTGCAGACATACGAATACGGAGCTGCAAAAGGTAAAACTAACGGAGACGCTGGAAAGGCTAAACGGCACGGTGCAAATATGTCGCACCGTAGCCGGCGCCTTACCAAATTTGGCTTCCGGCGTCATTTCGTTTGCATTCGAACTAATTCCCCGCATCCATTGGCGGAATGGAGCTGCCACAGATCGAAGTATAATGCATCTCGGCCGTCCATAATATCTCCATCGCACGATCTACAAATCTCATATCTGACGCGAAAGAGCGACTATATATATGGACTTCAACTTTGACCTTTCATCAAAGTTCAGGTCTTCTTTGGATTGCTTTACGATATTTTACTTGGTGAATCAAATTCTTAAGAAAGTCTGTAAGCATGGAGTCAGGAGCCAAGGCAGGAAAGGGAGGAAGAAAGGGCGGAGCGAAGAAGAAGAGCGTCTCCAAGTCTGTTAAGGCTGGTCTGCAATTTCCTGTTGGTAGAGTGAGCCGATATCTGAAGAAGGGCAGATACGCGAAGAGAGTTGGATCTGGTGCTCCCATTTACATTGCAGCTGTGATGGAGTACTTGGCGGCTGAAGTTCTTGAGCTCGCTGGAAACGCTGCCAGGGATAACAAGAAGAACAGAATCATTCCCAGGCATATTCTTCTGGCAGTCAGGAATGACGAAGAACTGGGGAAATTGCTTGGCGGAGTGACCATTGCTCACGGCGGTGTTTTGCCCAACATTCACCAGGTGCTTTTACCTAAGAAGTCCTCTGCTTCCTCGGAGAAGGAGCCCAAGTCTCCCAAGAAGAAATAAGCTTCATTTATGTTCTGTCAAACGGTGTTTTATAACACCACCATGACTTTTGAACATGTTATTCCTTCTTGCAGTGACTGAATTTTTTAAGCTTGCTTTTGATGACTTGCGAAGCTCGATAATTAACTATGCTGAAATTAGTAATAGATGACATTTGACTCACTGTAAAATTCGTCCGGGTTGTCTTTGTTGTAGACCCTAATCTTTTATGCAAACACGTGTTTTACCGGTTTATCTTTATCGGGATTTTGAATTTAGATAAATTTTTAGGCTTTCAAAATAATTGTACTTGCTTAGCACTGCAATAAGTTCAAGTTTATTTCATGAGGTTTTAAGTTTCAATTATATATTTTGAATACTTATCAATATCTGCAAATGATAAGCGATTTCCGTTAGGTGCTTTGGTTTTTCTTATTTTTGTTTTGTTGTTGGATTACTAGTTATCAATTCTTTTTTACAAATGTAATAGCAAAAGAAAAGGCCTGTTCGTTTATTCATTAAGCAGTGTCGCATGTTATTGCTGTAGATTACAGGTTTTCGATTAGAGTTTAGAAAATGTAATAGCAAAACAATTATTTGTCCTGATTCATCAAACGGTATCTCATATCTATAGCTGCAGGTACTCGACATCTTTCTATGTGATTGTTAAAAAGACTAAAAGGTCGCTATGGCTGTTTTGTAGAGTGAATTGAACTTGATTGAATATGTTGGATAACTGAACACTATTTAGTGCCACATACAAGGCACTCTTACTGACTTGTTTGTCTATGCTTGAGCATATATAATAACACTCCTTTTTAAGTGCACAACAATAATATAACAAGCGCCGAGTAGATAAAGTGCCATAGGTGATGTAGAAGTTGTTTTATGAATAAGAGTCTGGTAGCTTTCTTCGATCGGCTTTTTTTTAACTACAGGTATAGACACCTAGCTATGGTCTAAGTTTTCGAAGTTTTAATATAGTTTGACGCCATTTACACCTTAAATGTTTTCTTATAGCTATCTCAAACGTATGATTTTATATTTGTAGTCTTTGGATCTCCTTTTGAACTATTCTTTGCATATTTGTCTTGTAACCTGAATGACGTATATTTTTTTCTCGACCATTATCAATTCTTGATTTATCTTCTGCATTCTTCTTTCGTCCTTCAAAGTGATAGTATTTTCGAAATGGGACCGGTGTCCTATCGTGGATGGATCCGTCATATCGGGTGATTCTTTTGTAGGCATTATTTCACAGTGCGCAAAGAAGATAGTCTGCTATGGAATTTCAATCTGAAATTAAAAAAACTAAAACGGGACGCTAAACCCTCACTTTGTAAGCCGTGATCTGTTATGAATAGATTCTTCTCTTATTCTTGCCGCATGTTAGAAATCTGCAAATGCTAGTTTCTCCTTTTGATGCAGCAATTCTTTTCTTTTTTTCAGTAGAGATTTGCTTGTTAACGCTGATAATGGTGTTCGCCTATCTCTTCAGCAAAGAGAAAAATTGGAAGCAGTGACTTGCCGTTTTAGCTACATGGAGTTTAGAAAATGTAATAGCAAAACAATTATTTGTCCTGATTCATCAAACGGTATCTCATATCTATAGCTGCAGGTACTCGACATCTTTCTATGTGATTGTTAAAAAGACTAAAAGGTCGCTATGGCTGTTTTGTAGAGTGAATTGAACTTGATTGAATATGTTGGATAACTGAACACTATTTAGTGCCACATATAAGGCACTCTTACTGACTTGTTTGTCTATGCTTGAGCATAATAACACTCCTTTTTTAGTGCACAACATTAATCTAACAAGCGCCGAATAGGTAAAGTGCCATAGGTGATGTAGAAGTTGTTTTATGAATAAGAGTCTGGTAACTTTCTTCGATCGGCTATTTTTAACTACAGGTATAGACACCTAGCTATGGTCTAAGTTTTCGAAGTTTTAATATAGTTTGATGCCATTTACACCTTAAATGTTTTCTTATAGCTATCTCAAACGTATGATTTTATATTTTTAGTCTTTGAATCTCCTTTTGAGCTATTCTTTGCATATTTGTCTTGTAACCTGAATGAGGTATATTTTTTTCTCGACCATTATCAATTCTTGATTTATCTTCTACTGCATTCTTCTTTCGTCCTTCAAAGTGATAATATTTTTGAAATGGGTCCGGTGTCCTATCGTGGATGGATCCGTCATATCGGGTGATTCTTTTGTAGGAATTATTTCACAGTGCGCAAGGAAGATGGTCTGCTATGGAATTTCAATCTGAAATAAAAAAAACTAAAACGGGACGCTAAACCCTCACTTTGTAAGCCCTGATCTGTTATGAATAGATTCTTCTCTTATTCTTGCCGCATGTTAGAAATCTGCAAATGCTAGTTTCTCCTTTTGATGCAGCAATTCATTTCTTTTTTTCAGTAGAGATTTGCTTGTTAACGCTGATAATGGTGTTCACCTATCTCTTCAGCAAAGCACATGCACCAACTCTATCCAATTAATAGATGCATTGACTATTACAGCATCATCCCTTGTAAGATCTATGGAGTGGTCAACGTGTATGAACGGACTGGCCTTGACACCAAATTAGAGAATGTAACGGCAGAAAGACTTGCATGTTCTTTTATTCATCAAATAGTTAAAGAGACTGAGACAAAGCATCTCCGCAAATATCATTTCGCATTTATGGATAATGGAATTAATGATTAAGTAATGTTCTCTAAATGTAGTTTGCTGTTTCTGGTTTATTTACCTGTTTTTGTTTCTGTAATGTGCACATTTTTGGCTTGTTTCTATATGGGCTCTCTGGAAAGATGACGCTTGTTTATGCTTATGGTTAGAGCGGAGAAAAGATGGTAGAGGAAATGATTTTTTTTAAAGAAATTGTTGTGGTTGGCTCTGGCGTTGACTACATTTTTGTATTCACTTAGTGACTAGATGATTAAAAATATCTTATCTACTTTCATTTGAGGGTTCTTGCATTTAAGTTTGCTGTCTTTTTTGTTCCTGGTTGTCCAAGCTTTTGCAGATCAATTTTTCAATCTCTTGATTTGAGCTGTATCAGTTTTTGAATGAGAGCAATAAAAAGATATGCGTATGACCGAAGAACCCTTTCTTATAACTTCATATGTTTTTCCTTGGCGGAGTTTTCTGCAGCTGCCTATGCATTTAGAAACTGCTTTGCAAAATATTGCTTCATATTATTGTGTGGCAAGTGTGCCATCGAGTTTCCAAGGAAATGAAAGGTATAAGGCTCTGTCGAGACAATAGAGAAAGTAATAAGCCCATGGAGTTTTTTACTCATAATGACCGTTTTACTGATTTTGCAGTGGAGGGTCTTCTAACCCTCTCCCAATGATTTGGAAGTTCTTAAATAAACTTGACTATTTAATGTGGAATATATGCCAATCACCCTGCCAGTAGCCATTTGTTACCCAGTCTATCACACTAGATCTGACATGTTCTTTTGTAAGACCAAATATCATGCCACCAAAGGCAGCAACAAGCAGGAAATTCACATTGCCAAAAGCTCCCTCTCTTGATCTTATGAACGAAATCATTGGGAGAAGGTTGGAAGGTATTTTGATGTTTTGACAATACAATTTGAGCGACAGTTTTCTGGCAAATTTTGCAGTCACTTTGCAACAAGAGTAATTCGTGTGTTATGGATTGAATATGGATTCTTTTTGTTGTAAAGAGCTACAGTAGATCATTTCCTTCCTCTGGGTGCTTTGGTGGTTGTTAGTTTGCACTTGTCAAATAAAAATCAAACCTCTGACTGCTGTTCACTTGCAGTTATAGGGTTTGTCTCAAATAATGCCTCCAACTTGAAACTCTATTGTGGGAATTTCACGGCCATTGGAGGTCTTCAAACAGATTGAAGAGGCCATGTACATTCTTTTCCACTTCGCAGTAAGCCAGGAAACTCAACTGGTGAATTTTAAAATCATGCCCTTGGTGAGCTCTGTGATAGCCGGACTAGGTTATCTTGAGTATCAGAGATAAAAACTTGCAGGGTGGATTGAAGACGGTCATCTAATGATCCAAGAAGGTGAAAGGACATGAGGAAAGACTAGACAAGAAATCTAGCATGAGTGAATTCATTTTGATGGTTTTTGATAAACTTGACCATTCACTAGTCCTAAACAAGCTTAACTGTCCTCAGTTAGGGTTCTAGATCTGTTCGGCAGAGGGGAACATAATACCTATAAAAATCTTGAAGCTCAACTAAATGGGTATCTGGAGTGATCCTTCGTTTGAGGGGCCATTTGGAGAAATTTGGAAAGAAGTCTCAAAAACCAAGAAAGGAGGCCCCTGTTTTGTTCAATTTGCCAAGAAATTAGTGCAGAATTCTGTAACTTGATTATGTGGATTGTGAACAATGTTTTGGGGCATTATTCCACCCCTAGTTGAAGTTTGGATTGCAAGGAAGCATGTTTTGGGAAGCAAGAAGTTGATTAACAACTAATTTTTATGGACTTTCTAGGGTAAGGTAGAAGCATGTTTTCATTCCAAAACCCATCTCCTTAAGGGTTTGAAGTTGTAGGAAGAAGAAAACAAAGTGAATAGGTAATAGGCCACAAGAATCCTACAAACTTCCTATTATGCTCTTGGAAGTGGGTACTTCCAAATCGGTTCTCAAGGATTTGAAGTTTTAGGAAGAAGAAAACAAAGTGAAAATAGGTGAGAGTCTAGAAGAATTCGAGAAACTTCTTATCATTCTCTTGGAAGTGGGTGCTTCCGAATCAGATAGGGGTTGACGCTCCTAAATTTGTAAAAGGGAGTTGGTGTTCTAAACTTTTGACATTTTAGGATCAATAAGTATACGTTTAAAGTGGTTTATTTTATCCTGAAGGGGTTTTTGAGTATAATTTGGGTGTTTGTGTTTCTCTTGTCTTAATTGTAATTGGGTGTTTGTGTTGGTGCTCCTAAATTTGTAAAGGGAGTTGAGTCTACAAGAATCCTAGAAACTTCCTATCATTTTCTTGGAAGTGTGTGCTTCCGATTCAGATAGGGGTTGACGGTCCTAAATTTGTAAAAGGGAGTTGGTGTTCTAAACTTTTTACATTTTAGGATCAATAAGTATACATTTAAAGTTGTTTATTTTATCCTGAAGGGGTTTTTGAGTATAATTTGGGTGTTTGTGTTTCTCTTGTCTTAATTGTAATTTAGCTTATAATTCGTTAAAAGTAAAAATCATCTCGTGTTAAAGTTTATTGTATATAGGTATTGTTTTCAATTTATGTGGATCACTTATTCACTCCCCTCTTAGTAATCCTTATATTCCACACTATGGTCATGTGTTGTTCTTTGTTCTTGATAGGGATGATATTGGTAGAAATTGTTATTTGATGAATATACTTGAGATTGCAAGCAAACTAGGGTGGGAAGATTCAACATTGAAATTGCAATAGTCTTCAGCTCTTAAGCTTTTGACAATGGAGAAACTCAAATCAAAATACTATGATGAGGATAAAGCTTTTCAAAGGGTATTCTTTTATACTAATCCTCCAACCCAATGTGACCCAAATCATATACTTTTAAATCAAAGGGCCCTCCTTAGATTGATTATTAAATAATATTACTCTTAGAATAGGCTTGTAGAGAATAATATTAACTAGTCAATTTAATTCCATTGGTGTAATTAATAGCTTATGGGAATTAAGCAAGTTATCAATTATTTTCCATTTAATTCCATTGGTTTTAATTAATAGCTTATGGGAATTGAGTGAGTCATCAATTATTTTCCCTTTGTCAACCTAGAGGGGACATTATAGTTGTTCATTCTCAGGGATTTCTTGACCTCAAGCAATCATGTATATTGAATCTATATTAAGCTCAAATGTTCCCCACCAATACTCGGATCCCAACTTAGTCCAGGGCCTTGATATGTCTTCAACTGTGTTATGCTATGTTGCACGAAGTCTGAAAATTATAGATTATTAACCTTTTGTCTAAAAGAGATAATCCTTTCCAAAATTATGTACATCTTTATCAAAGCTTTTGTTGCTCCACTCTATTATTAATGTCACCATGCTTAGAGTTGTGAAACACTTGTCATGATCCTATTGAAGTGATGCATCGAACATGTCAATGCTAGGGTCCCAAATCATCACTCTCTCGCCAACAAGGATTATAGGGATTGATGTTTTTTTTATCATGCCACCAATGCCAAATCTTCATTTGAATTTGAATGAACCTCCATGGATGTGAAAAATGATCATCTCTAGTGCATATTTAGTCAAAACAATCCACCAAATGCTATTGTTATAATTCCAAAAATCATCTATCTAATTGAGAGCCTCATTCCAAATGAAATGGTAGGTAACTCCAAAGGTAGAGAATAATGGGAGCTTATTAATATTCCACCCTCTAGTAAGGAAAGAGTGATACAAACTTTTGCAACTCTAATCAACCACTATCTGATGCAAAGTAGGGGTGGATTTTACATGATTGATACCATACTTGCAATAATGGGTGCTTGCAACCTTACAAGTGCAATTTACAACCTCTCAAATGGTGGGTTTCTCCTTTTAAGGCTTCAATTCTCTAGTAATACTCCAGAACTAGTTTTTCTAGCATGTTTTCTATTGCATATCCAATATTCAAAATCTGATCACCATTCAAGACACCTTTAATGCGACTTGAAATATATCAGATTTGCAGGTAGGGTTGTTTTGGAAGTAAACACTCAAAACTGAATTGCTACATTGTAATTAGGTCTAATTAGGCTTGATTTCCAAGGTAATCATGTGGTTTTCTAACTCCAAGTTACCAAACTTCATTCTAGGGCTTCCAACATGCCTTATGGATTATGAGTTTGTAAGTTTTATCAACTAGAGCAATCACGAAGTCAACTTTCTTCAAAACCCTATGTCTAACCATTGACTTAAGCTTAATATAGAGAGATGTTAGGGTAGGGTTACATCAAACTTGGCCCTAACTTTTGTATTTAGGCTTATTTAGGTTCGATTTACAATGCAACAATATGGTTTTCTAAGTTTCCAAACTTCGTTCTAAGGCTTCCAACATCTCTTATGGGTTATGAGTTTGGAAGTTTCATCAATTGGGACAATCGTCAAGTCACCTTTCTTCAAAGCCCTATGACTAACCATTGACTTAAGCCTATACATATAGATATTAGGCTAGGGTTGCATCAAACTTGGCCCTAACTCCATCCCTTGCTCATGTAAACACCAAAAACATTAAAAGCATCCTATCTATCTCCATTCTACCGGTTGTTAGAATTTCCCACCCGTGGAATGGGCTCAAAGTCGTGCTTTTTCTAATCAGACCCTTAAAACCTATGGTTTTTGGCCAATTTCAATAGATTGGCTCTAATTTCCTTCAATTTTGATGAAATTGTTTCAAACTAATTGAAAAAAATTGTAGGCTCAACACACCATCTCTCCAAATGAGGTTTACATCAATTATAGGCTGTACATGATTGCACAATTCACTGCAACACCAATAAAACATAGAAAACAATGTATATTTTTATTGTTTGATCTCCAAAACTTGTGTCCTTGGTCAATGGAATGAGGTTGTTTATATGTTTTGTCAACCTCCCCAATGGTTACCAACAACCTTTTGAACTAGAACTACCAAGAACAACAATTTGCCCATCATGGCAATATGAACTGGAAAAGTTGCTCGACAACAAATGCAACTTCTGCAACTTTTCACATTATGATATTCCCCATGATCTAATGACACAACCTGTACTCCTAACCACTAAACATGATCTGATAAGACCTTATTACATGAATGCCAAACACAAACCAACCAAATGACAACATGTGCCACTTTGCATGGGTGCTCCTACATGACTATCCCTAAGAGACAAATTTGTAAGAGTTTGGTATAACTTTGATACCATGTAAGAATTTGCCTAAGGCAATAATTCAACACCAAGATCAAGAAGCACAATAGATAGCACAAGAGAGACTAATGATGATCAAGATAATAATGGATATCAAATGATTGGATATGAGATAATTTGATATGAGATAAATACACACTAGAAGTGCCTTGTATATAAAGGCAACTAGAATGACTAGGAGTTAGCAAAGAGATAAACATCACAACTAAGCACATGTCCACCAAGAGTGGATTATCCTCCATTGAGCACAAGAGTTTGTGCGATGATGAGAGGATAAGTGTACATAGGTGTATCTCATAAAGAGATGTTGTAGACACCATGTGCTCAAATAAGTTGCTAACTCTTGTGTTGTCAGCAAGACAACTCATATGTCTATGCATATTTCTAAGTGTCTACAGGACAACTAATATAAAAATGCATTATCCTAAGTAAACTTAATTAAAGTGTAATAATAATAAATTATTTACACTAACACCACCCCAAGTGCAACTGAGGGGTATGCGCTTAAGCTCACAAAGCTAAATGCAAGATGCAATGTGGGTCCTGGCTACTAGGCCATGTTAGGTACCCATGTATAAATGTAATGCTCTACATACAATGTTATGCAATTGAATGCAATCTTTCTGAAAACTAATAAAGAGGGAAAACCTCCTCCAAAAGGACAGATGAACTAGTACAAGTTGCATGCAAGGATGGAGTAATCAAGACCCCCCTAGTATGACATACATCATGCGTGTACAAACATATATCCCCCATAAGAAAAAATACATGATGGTATCCCCCCATATTGAATAACCTCCTACAAGGATGTCATGAAGACAAAAAAGTATCCAATGCCTACAAACGACATTTCTCCCTTTAGGAAGAAGATACACCAAGTATATGTGCAAGTATACTTCCCATTGTGGATAGGAAGATGGATGAGGAATCCATATGTAGTATGCGATGGATATTGCCTCTGAAGTTTGCTCATATGTTGACAAGTCCTTGATGAATGTAGATGCCACAAGCCAATCTGGTGGATGCCCAAAAGGTGGCAAACAAGGAAACATGTCCATGTATGAAAGTGAATCAAACTCCAAAGACAAGGAATCATTCTTATAGGAAGATATGGGAAGAGAAGCAATGTAGCCTCCCCTCAATGATGAATGCACACCCATGAAAGAAGCTCCTTGATGAATGAAGAAGCTACACCATGAAAACTGAATGATGTTCCTCCTTGTAGGAAGAAGTAGTGCCATAGTTGTAGTAGAGAATGCTCCCCAACTAGTAGGAAGAATCCTCAAAAGATATGATGTTTGAGCAAATTGGAATACAATCTCCAAAGACTGATATGTTTCCTTTGAAATAAAAGAGTTCTCCTCCAATTGTTGAAAAGAAGCGTCCACAATCATGTTAGTGTCAAAAGAAAGATCAAGTGGTTGAATGTCAGAGTGTTCCCTCACAACAAGTGAAGAAGAATTTTCCTCAACAAAGAGAAGATGGATGTCATCAATAATGCCTCCCACATCTTCAATGTAAGACTCCACAAACAACACTGCAATGTTTGGAAGGAAGTCATCCCATGAAGTTGAAATAGGAAGACATGGTGTTTTTTGCTGCACTGAATTAGGAGCATCTATGGTTGGAACTGGATCAGTAGAAGTCATAGGAGCATCAGGAAGTATGATCTCAACTGGAGTTGTAGGTACCACAATTGGAGTGATTGGAGGTAGAATGTCCTCTGGTAATGGAGGGACTTGTGGATCTCCATATGCTTCCCAAAGACATCCAAATGTCGTGAGGACTACTTGCCTTACTAAGAGGAGCAAAAGAGTCCTTACTCATGCTGTTATACTTAAAGCGAAGAAGAAGAGAAAGATGTCCCCAATTAGTATTAGGTGGAAATATCATCGAATATAGATAAGGAAACACTTCCTTATGTTCTCTTAGATGATTATTCATCAAAGCACTCCATTTCTGATAGTTCCTTTTTGTCAATTTGAATCTTAAACCAAAGTGACACTTTTGACATGACTCCATGAGATCAAATAATGTATGCACCCCCAAAATGCAAAAATAAAATAAAATCAAAGAAACCACACCTTCATGCATGATTTGTCACTTTATATTTAGTGCGATTACAATGGACACTTGCCAATTTAGGGCATAAGTGGACTTCTGATTTTGATGGTTACAACAACACATATGAAGCTATAACACAAGATCTCTCAAGGATCTAATTAATTACAAGTGTAAATAGGCCAAAATGGGACCAAAATTTGAAAGTACTACGTCTACTCAAAATTACTCCAAACCGATACCAGGTCTGGAAAGTACACAAAAAATCATGCACTCTAAAAAATAAATAGCACCTAAATGTGTCCAGATGAGCTCAAACTAAGCCTTTGAAGTTGCAAAAATCAGGATTTACGATTTTCAAAAAAATTCAAGAACAAAGATTTCAAACCTCTTGCACCAATGTGTAGATCACGAAATTCTACCCCATAACAAAAAAAATTGCTCGACAAAAAGAGTTTGTATGAGGTTGATATCGCTGTATGAAAATCACCTCTGTAATTATTTTTCTTGAATCGCCACTGTCGCACCTCAAAAAATCAGTTGACTCTAGATTTCACCTCAAATGTTCGATTTTGATGAAACAAAAAATCGATTTGGGTTTTTTTGACCTTCTGAATATGATGACAACATCTGATTTGCACCACCAAACTCCAATCTTAACCTGTAAAAAAATTCTCTCCAATGACTATGCAATGAAACTCCTGTGGCTCTGATACCATGTAAGAATTTGATATAGCTCTAATATCATGTAAGAATTTGCCTAAGGCAATAATTAAACACCAAGATCAAGAAGCTCAATAGATAGCACAAGAGAGACTAATGATGATCAAGATAATAATGGATATTAGATGATTGGATATGAGATAATTTGATATGAGATAAATACACACTAAAAGTGCCTTGTATATAAAGACAACTAGAATGACTACGAGTCAGCAAAGAGATAAACATCACAACTAAGCACATGTCCACCGAGAGTGGATTATCCTCCATTGAGCACAAGAGTTTGTGCGATGATGAGAGGATAAGTTTACATAGGTGTATCTTATAAAAAGATGTTGTAGACACCATTTGCTCAAATAAGTTGCTAACTTCTGTGTTGTCAACAAGACAACTCATATGTCTGTGCATATTTCTAAGTGTCTACATGACTACTAATGTAAAAATGCATTATCCTAAGTAAACATAAGTGTAATAATAATTAATTATTTACACTAAGAAATATCCATGGTTGAAAAATATATGCAATATATCACTAAACTGATGATCTATTGTGTGTCACTACACGAAACAATATGATCACCCAAAAAACTGCATTCGAGCTTTTCATTTTTGTTTGTTGATGTTTAGGCAAAAAATTGTTAAAACTTGCTTGTTTGTCTCTAAGACGTAAAAAGTTAAAATGCCAAATTGGGGGTTCTGATCCTTTTTTTTTTGTTTGCAATGGTGATGCTGTAAGTAATTGCTATGTATTTAACTCAAATTTTTGATTAATATACAATGGAAATCAGGAAATCTCAAATCAGTATATGTTCTATAAATTTGGTATTTATTTGTTTGTTTTTAAGAATATTTTAAGAAATCATATATTTTTAAATGTTCGGTAAAGTGTCAATTTGTTGCTGATTTTTTCACTTATTTTTTTGGGATTTTGAAATTTTCAAATTTTTTGGGCTGACCGAGTTATTTCCAAGTTCGAGTATTTCAACTTTGGAATATCAATTGTCAATACAAATAGTACCAAACAGCTTCCTAATACTAATGTGTGGGCTACAACCTGATAATTAGGGTTGAAATGCTTCTCTTTATTTGTAGTTTATCATGTTATGTACCAAGGCTTAGCTGAAACTTATCCACTCCAGCTAAATGCCATTAAACATGAAGATCATTGATCATGCATATCTCATACCTTGAAAATTGAACAACTACATATTCCAATAATGCATCATGAGGGAGAGGTGTTTCAATGGTCTCTCTAAGAGTGTCACATGCTTAAACAAAGCTGAATCAGCAATGTCACTATTTATGTCTGCTTCCTCATAGGCTGGTCCAAAAGATGTAAGCTCTACTATGTGAGTCACTAGAGATGTAACTCTGCAAATTCTGCACAAATGATCAGAGGTCCAACCAAATCCGAATCCCTCATGTTTCTGTCTACATGTGTAGTTATAAAACTAGTGGCCAATCTACCAAGTGCATGCTCAACAATTCTATCTTCATCCATGATTTGAGTCATCAATGGGCTTTCTAAAAGAGAAAACTCATGAACCTCATGATGCAAACTAGATATCCCAACAAAATTTCCTGAAACATACATCTTTTCTTGTTCACATGTACTTATATGTTCTTCTTGCTTCCTCATCTCAAGAGGCTTATCCTTTGTATGCTCCATCTCCATGTTTGTAATTTTTTCCGTTAAAAGAATTGAAGACAAACTTCTCTTTGTTGCTTCGCTTGATCTATATGAATGAAACATTCCATGATTCCTTGTAATACCAATATTGTCAACCTGAAAGTTCATATCAGACATCTTAAGACAAACAAGAGCACAAGGACCAGTGTTTACCACCATCCACTGAGTGTTTTCTTTAAATCTTTTCATGGTATCTTCATAGTACTCATGCCATTCATCCCTTTAGATTTTGGTTGCTTGGAAAAAATGGCTGTTATAAGAGCTCTTTCATGATTGCACACTGCACCGTGTTGTGAGACTTCCTCCTGTCTCAAGAGTTTATAGTCCTGTTGCTCCTCCCAACCAACATATGGGATCATCTGAGAATGGAAAATGCAAGAACCTTCACGCCATACCTTCGTTATGGGAATCATGAATGCCTTCAGACCTCTGATTGACCTCCATAATCTTAGTATTAGATTGTTGTTCATTGGATGAGGGTATATCAAAGATTGTTTTCTGATCTTAATGATGAAGAACGTGCCAAACTTAATTCTAAACAATGCTCATTGATCTGATTTTCTGTTTCTTGTAGGGCCACTGGGTAGTCTCCAAGTATTCTTAAATACTTCTGAATAAATTTCTACAAGATTAAGGAGGTGCTCTCAATCTGAGAGAAGCTGTAAATAATCTGTTTTCATTGTCGTCATAGCTTTTTTGATTAGTTGCAAATGAAAAGATTCATTCTTCTTCAAGTCCTCTTCTCAAATTGAACCTCCCAAAGGTGATATTCAACCATCTTATTAGTGTTATTGAAATGTGTTAGTGTTGCACCAATCTTATCTCCATTGTCCTTTAATTGGTTCTCAAATTTATATGACTTACTGGGCTCATGAAGAACATCTGCATTAAATGATGAGTTAGTTGAGTGCCCTTGACAAACTTGACTCTTAGAATCCTCTCTATGATATCTTCTTTGTACACTTGCTGATTTAGAACTAAGGCAGCATTAGGCCTAAACACAAAATCATAATTTGTTGTCATAACACAAATAGGCTGCTTTTTTCCCTTGTACTCAAGATTCAAATCAACTATCTCGATGGTGTCATGTAGAGAAAGTGGGACAGCATTAGAAGAATCATCAAGGGAAACCATCACAGTACCGTCTCGTCAAGCATACTCTTCAAATCATCCACAAAGAGACTTTTGCAACCTTACCTAGAGCAACAATCAATTTATTTTGCTGCTGCTTCTTTGTGTCTCAATACCTCCTTGGCTGACTTAAGTTCAGATTGAACATTAATGTACTTATCTTCATTGGTAGATGCACGTAAAGAATCAACTTCATATTAGTTTCCTTGTTCAAATGATCATTTTGAAGCAAACTTGTATGTATTTCCTTGCGGAGGACCTCTTCAAATGATGGCAAGAGATTTCTTGAAGGAAAATCTTTCTTCAGTACCTACACCTTTTCACTGATGCATTGGTGATTAGGTCCCCAAATCATTTTACAGAAGTACATTTTTTGTTTCCTCAATTCATTTTTGCTGTATCTCTGAACCCTTGCATTGAAAGATCTGACCTGTGCTTTCTTTTTGGTTGGAAAAAGTCTTCAACTCTCTAGTATGCAGACTAAATTTTGCGAATAGCTCCTTCCATCATTGAACACTTTATCTCAATTCTAAAACGCATTCGAAGAGATGTACATTTAATATTATCATCTTTTATTTCATACTGTGAACCCTCAACAATTTTGAAAGTGAGTCCTAATAACCCTCAAATTGACAAGATGCACATATCTGATACCACTGTAGGATTCCCAATCAAGAATAACAACAGATAACAATATTGCTCTCAAATATCACTGGTGAACACATTTAATCTTGAATTTCTCTTACAGATTCAATTTACGTTTATTGTTTGCTTCAATCTGTATGCATGTTATTCATAGATTGTACATAGAATCATAATAGATACAGAAGAGTTGGAGAATAAATAATGCACTTAATGCAGTTCTATGATCCTGTAAGGTAATCTTGGACAACCCCTTTCACAATAAAAGATTGTTATGCAAGTACAATGAATACCACAAAAATAGACATTTGATAGACAGCTCACTTATTCCTCAAAGTATACAGCTTGAATTAACTATGGATCATCGACCTTGTGTACAGCAGTCTCTTGGGTCACTACAAATGCTTCCTTACCGTAGTGCTCCTTCGTCCAAAAGCTCTGACCCAAACTGGTTGAATTTCGACCATCCTGTGGAAATTATTTTTCAATGGATGCCTTTGATATTCTCATGCCAATGGTCAGATGAACTCTATATTAAACTTGTCCACAATCTTCGATCTTGGCAAATTTATCTCAAGGAGCTGTCACTAATTTGATGAGATCATTGGTAGACTAGGGCGGGAAGATTCACCGCCGAAACTGCAATATTCTTCAGCTCATAAGCTTCATACAATGCAAAGATTAAATCCAAAATACTTTGATGATGATAAAGTTTTCGCAAGGTCCCTTTATACCTGTCCAATCCAATTTTCCCTCCCAATTATTTGAATTTGAATGGGACCTATGGAGGGAAAACTATTCTGACAAGTGCATTTGCTTTGTCTTTTTGAACATAAGCTAGATTTGAGCTTGAAGAGAAAAGTGAAAATCAGCCAAGAAGGGAATCAAAGGAAAAATTCAAAGTGAAAGAGACACAAATTATTTGGAGAGTGAAGTTCTACCAAAATTGAAATTCAACTAATACAATTATTGTTTAATTTCAAAAGGCGGAAGATAAAATTTCAGTTGATTGTTGAGTAATTGGAAGGAATGGTAATTGTGTGGGGATGGATATGATCATGAAAAATCTGCCTTGGATGTGATGAAAAATGTGGTGAAGAGTTGCTATGTAACTCAATATGACAACAGTGATGTGAAATGTTGAAGAAAAAGATTTCAGGGCTATTAGTGATTATTCTGAGCATTCTACTTCGCATAGTTTTATTGGTCCAACTGAATGGTGGAATCAACAATGGACTCCTTTCCACAGAAAGACTAAGGCTGGAAATGCTGGTAAGGATTCAAAATTGTGTCAAGGAATCCCAAGAGAATACCTTAGTGACAGGTCTATTAATAGGTCCATTTCCTCATTTTGGTGACAATGTTGTCTTGCGCTTTTGAATCACGAGGTTCAGACATTTTCAAAAGAAGGGGTGGATAATGTAATCAATGATTTTCCAGATTAACATATTTGTGAGTTGGCAATATCTTTTTAGTGCTAGCTTGCAACTGTCGCTGTCATTTTGTTTGTTTCAACAGTCCTATCTTGGGTTGTTTTAATGTTTTTTTCCTTTTAGGAGTCTTTTGGTTCTTTCTGGGGGTTAGAGTTTAAAGGTGGAATAAGGTGTTGTCTTGGGGTAATTGCTGTACAATTCAGATCACTGAATTTTCTTTTATTTTGCTGCTATTCCAATATAGATTTCTTTATGGGTTATGAAGATAATGACCACGTATTGTTTTGCTATATACGGTTTCGACTAAAATGTATTATTTGTTTAGAAGCTATGTGCTCTGGATTCTTACACAGGGTGCTGAGCAGCGTTTTGGAGAATTATTTGCAGACAGATTGCATCATAGACTGACTACAATCTGTAACTGTTTAACAACAAACTAGAGACCCAATTGGTTGTTCATGTTGGATAATCTATTCCAATGTTTAGAAGTCCTCCAAATTGTTTGTATTTTTTTGTTTAAATGAAGTTGAACATTCATTTTTATCATTTCATTGAAGTAATATAGTTTTCCAAATATGCAATTTTCAATTTTTGGTTATTGCAAGTTTTTTTCACTTCACGAAATGTGTATCTGATCCAATGGAAATGGTTATCTTGGCAAACTCATAATATCATTGAAGCCATTTTTACATTTGTTGGTATGATTATAATTTTTAAACAGAGATTAGATGAGTTTCACAATTAAATCAATGCAAATTATTATTTGTACTAGCCTCTTCTTTGTTACATGTGAATATTTATGATTTTGGAGAAGGATCATTAAGTAAATGCAATTGCAATATATCATACATTTGTTGCAAATTGTTGCTTGTTGTTTTAGTGGCGGATATAACACTAACATAGCAAGACATTGGTCACTGGAGATTTTGGCCTTACACAAAAAAATTACTATACCTTCAATCAGTTCTATGAAAATACAAGTACAAAATTTGTATATTTTCCATGATTTAGTAAGATATAACTAGAGATAAGTGACATTTGAATTATCACGTGTTTGATGAATCATGCATAGCATTGTATCAATGTATACCTCGTTGCATGTAACATGTATTGACTAGAAATTGGATTGTATGAATTGTCGTTGTCAGTGACATTTGAAATATCACATGTTTAATGAATCATGCAAACATTGCAAAGCATTGTATCAATGTATACCTTGTTGCATGTAATATGTATTGAATAGAAATTGGATTGTATGAACTGTAAACTGTTGTCATCTTACAAGATATAATCCGAGGTACAGAATCAACTACAATAGGTTTGATGCAACTAGTGTTGTCTTGACATTGACAAATTTTAGGGGTTGAGGTTACAATTGGGTATAATTGTGTAATCTATTGATTAGTCATACTAAAATTTACATCACAACTTTTTAAAATAACCTAAAGAAACATCCTCTTGGGTTTATGTCGTGTTCAATGAATAGGAGAGTACATCCACTATTGCAGTTAGCATTTAACCACCTTTAATTTGTAATGAGCCTACCTTTATCTTTGTGATGACAAATCCCAAGCTTTGAAAGTGAAGAAGAGCTTTACAATTTTGGACCTAAAGTTTTGGCAACAGTTGTCAATTTCTCCAATAGCTTCATTTAAAAAAACTAATTTAAAATTTAAAATGTTTTGGTGATAGAAGTTTATGTTAAAGAAATATGTTTTTAGTTGTTATACAATGGTGCTAAGTTTAAAAACAACTCTATAAGCTTGACAACGGTTGTTATTAGAAATATTAAGAATAAAGGGAAAAACACGTGGCACCCAGCCAAAGGAATTTGGTGCCTAAACAAAGGCAAGCAACCAACAGTAGCCATTTTTCATGAAATATTTCCACGTTTGTAGACAATTTAACCACATCAAACTAAAAACAAGCAGGGATTTTAAACTCTGAAATCTATCATACATACAAACTATAACCAAATCACCACCATTCGTAGAAAACATAGGGATATCTTCAAACCATGTACAACAATAAGACAATGTATACCAATATGCTAATGAACAATTTTCAAACAATAATTGGGCCTGTAAGGAGGAAATTGGTGGTAAGTAAGCTGCAATAGGACTTTCAAGTTTATTGATGCAGAACAACTCACTGAATTTGATCAAACTAAGTGAAGTTGTAGTGAAGATTCACAATCAATTATTAACACATTGAACACTGTTTTTAACCGAGGAAATCTCCACATTTTATTATATTGCATTGTGAGGACCTATTTACAAAATCTGAGATAAATTATTCTTTGAATGTACACTGCGCATTCTGTTTGTGCATTTCTGTATTATTAATTCTTATTTCCAAAACCATGCAAATACTCTGTTACATAGCAGCTGTTCACAATCTGTAGAATCTTGGGCTCATCATACTTGTTTTTTTCACCTACGACTTCGATTTGTTCACCTAAACTTCCTACGTGGCTGTGACTACTCCAGCTACACGATGCACAACTTTTTCCTCTACTTGTACTAAATTGTGATGTGCAACTCATGAATGTTTTGGCAGTGTTTGAACCTGAATCCTGAGCTTTGGCAAATCTAGAGCATTTACCCAAGAAGCCTCATCTGTTGCACGGTTCTTCCTGAGAACCTTATATTACCAATATTCATTTCTCCTTGTCTTTTTGGCTGTGTCTAACAATTATCTAATTAACTTTTCTAGATTTCTCTGACAATTGATGGGTTCATTCTGCTACATGCGACTGATCTGAGACCATATCATGTTCACTTGACTCACCTTCTTTGTATTTATACAAATCTGCAACATTAAATATTGAAGAAATATCAATCCTAGTCAGAAGTTCAATCTCTTATGCATTTGATGAGAACTTCTGCATAACCTTGCACGACCCAATCTTCTTCCACTTCAACTTATTGTAGGTTCCTTGTGGAAATCTTTCCTTCTGTGGATGTGCCATCACAAGCTCACCATCTTCAAATTCTTGCACTTTTCTATGGTTATCAACATGTTCTTTATGTGTCATGGCATTTTTCTTCAAGTTCGCTTTCACTTCTTTATAAATCATGGATATACTTGGCAAAATCTTATATTACATCACATTTTTACTCAATTCTGCACTATTGTTCAACTCGTCAACACCTCTTCGGCGATATTCATACACTCCTTGGAATTGACTTTTGCCCTACTCTCCAATTTACATAGTTATTATATGCAAACTCTGCCCATGCCAATATTAAATCCCATTCATTTGGTTTATTATCTCCAACCAAACATTTTAACAAATTTCCCAAGCTTCGATTGTCAACTTCAGTTTGACCATTTGTTTGAGGATGGTATGCTGAACTAAAACCCAACTGTGTGCCCATCTTCTTCTACAAAGTTTGCCAAAAATGACTAACAAATTTGTATCATCATCTGAAACGATGTTTTTTAGCAGTTAATGTAACTGGACAATCTTCTTGTTTAACAGTATAGCTTTTTGGGAAGCATAACTACACTTACGACATGGTATGAAATGAGCCACTTTTGCAAATCAGTCCACTACAACCAAAACATAATCATTACTTCTGTGTTCGTGACAACTTGAAAACAAATTTCAGGCTAATACATTCCCATGGTCTCTTTGGTATCCGCAATGGTAGGTATATTCCGATGTCTTGCTGCACTCCTTTAGCATATTGACATATTCGAAAACCTTGTACCATTTCTTTTACATCTGAATTCATCCTTGGCCAATAATAACTCTCATTAAGCTGTGATAAAGTATTGTCCATTCCAAATTGTCCGCCCGAACCACTACTATGTTTTTCTTTCATGAAGTTTTCTCTCATTGAGCCTTGAGGTATGCACAATCTCTTTCCTTTAAACATAAAAAATTCTTGTATGTAATACTCCAACTGTGGAGTTGTATCAATCCTAATGGGATCCTTACATGCAGCCCAATCTTCTTTGAAATCTGCATCTTCTTCATACAATTCTCCCATACAAGAAAAACAAGCTACATTTACTCTCATCTCATTCAACAATAAACACCTTCTATAATGCGTTGACAAGTCTATTTGATTTACCACTTCTACGTTCTAAAACAAAAGATTAACTTTGTAGAAACTCAACCCATTTAACATGCTTTTGACTCAAGTGACCTTGTTATTTGATGAATTCCAATGCATGATGGGTATTACATGAACTCTTTTGGCAACAAATAATGTCTCCACCTTTTGAGTGCTTGCACAATTGCATATAACTCTTGATCACACATTAAGTACTTTTTGGCCTCAGTTGGCATCTTGCTGAAATAAGCAACTGTTTTTCCCAAGTCTGGACATGCTAACATAGGCTGCTCCATTACCTTTGCCTCTAAAATATTCACTTCTTTCTATTGTAGCTGTCCAAACTCTAAACAAATTCTTTTTTATTCCCCTTCACTATCTTCAAAATTGGTGCACAAATCTCTCTAAAAATTCTGATAAACTTCTATAGAAGCTTGCTAATACATAAAAACTTATTGCTTCAAACATGCTCTTCGCTGAAGGCCAATCAACAATAACTTTTACCTTTTTTGGATCCACTCTCAGACCACCATTATAAACCTCGAAACCCAAATGCACCACTTCTTCTTTCTTCACTATCTCAACTGCTGCAATTTTGGATTTCTTCTTCCTTCGCTCTCCCAACCGCTGCAAATTTGGGAATGATACCAAAAACATGTTCTCTCCCTTTCAAAATCTCTCAAACATTGTTTTCTAGAAACCAAACGTACTTTCTCTTCACTTGACACTTCAATGGATTTAAAATATATTCTTCCCCATCCTTCTTGATTGTATAAGTGTTCTCTTCACCATCATGAAGAGCCTTTCTATCAAATTTCCATGGAATGCGTAAGAGAGGTGGGCATGCATACATTGGCATAATGTCACACATAACCTCATCCTTGTATCTTTTAATTTGAAAACTAACTAAACTTTGTTCATTCACCAACACAAGATCGTCCTTTTGTAACCAAGAGATCCTATATGGATTGGGATGCTTATTTTGTTTTAATTTCAATTTACGCACGAGTTCTTGAGACACAATATTATCCATGCTCCATCTGTTGACAATGACTTTACAACACTTACGTTCACCTTGCATCTTGTTTGAAATAGATTTCATCTTTGAATTGGCTCTTTTTTTAGCTTTTCCAGATTCAGCAACACTTTTCATATAATAAATGAATCTTCATCTTCGGGGTGTTCTCCTTTCTTAGTAGTGATCTCCTTTGTAGTTTTATTGTGTGCTTCATGCACTCTTGCTTCCTTTCATTTACCTTCATCTCACTGAATTTGCGGACATTCAAATACTTAATGTTCCGTTTCTCCACATTGGAAACATGTAATGCTGAATCCTCTTATTCTATCACTTCCAAAAGACTCTCTTCCACAAGAGTAGTCTCCTCTTCCTTCACCTCCTTGCATGCTTGCATTTGATATGATGGCTTCCTCTTGCTTATTTGAAAAGCCTCTATCACTACTTGGTTGTCCTCTTCCATGTGAAAATATGCCTTTGCCCCAAGAGTTATTTTGTTACCTCCTATTTAGGTTTACTTCTACCTTGGAGACATTGATTTGCCTCCGCCACGCTGTGCATATTCATCAAACTTATCTCATCTTGAATGGATTTAAATATCTTGCAACTTGTTCGGTATCTTTTTCAGCTTGACCAACTAGTATGCTTAACTGGTAAAATTCTTTAATATACCCCTTTATACTACTTTCCTTCTACGTCAAATTTTGTAATTTCTTTATCAAATTAATTTGGTAATTTCCTAGCAAAATTTTTTGATTGAATTTTTGTCACCATCTGATCCCAGGTCTTAATTTTCCCCTTTCATCTTTGCTGCACATCTGTTTGTGGATATTTCCACCTTAGGGAAGCATGTCCCTTTAGCTTTGTATGTGCATATTTCACCTTTTGGTCTTCTTTTGTATTGTCATATTCAAAGTGTTTGTGTCCATCTTTGTCATATTCGAATGAGTTGGTTGGATCAAATTGGGGTTTGGACTGTAGTTTTGGAAATGCTTTCATGAATCTATCTTCTCTTGGATCAAGTCCTGGTCTATTCACCCCTTGACCTCCTTAAACAAACTGCTCTTCCTCTTCATTATCACTAATATTTTCTACACTGACTCTTCTTTTGAGCCATTTCCATTGCATCCAATCGTGCATTGATACCTTTCATTGCCTTTGTTGTACAAGCTATTATTATCTCTATAATCTTACACTCCACACCTTTGAGTCCTCTTCCTCTGCAAGCACATCCTCTAAGCAATGTTGGTTTATGGCGACTGATTAGGCAATTATATACACTTGCCATGCATTGTGGAGTTCAGGGCAATGGCCCATTTATTTTTTGGGTTAACTCATCAAGCATTTCTGGTTTGAATCGTCAAGCATTTCCCTAGGTTGACTTATCAAGTATTTTTTAGGATTTACTTGTTAATCGACATTGGTAAACTGCCAAAAAGGCTATAAATAAGCTGCAGTATAATATAAAATGTATTAGACTATATTTTGCTCTTCATTGGATAATAAGATTGAACTCTCTATTTGCTGGAAGTAGTTCAAGATTGGGTGAACTAGGTTAAATCTTTGTCTTTTGTTCTACTTATGTATGTTTTAGTCCTTTGCATTATTGGTTATATTTGCATGTAACTATTAGATTTTTGTCTTCTAACCTATTCTCCTACATTTTGTGATTACAAAATGGAGGCAACCCTACATAACTTGAAAGTTAAAAGCTTCCAATTTCTCTATGTTAATTCACTATATAATTCGTGAAAATTGGTCAATTAATCTTTCCTAATTCATATTATGAATCTTTTAATTGAAGGTCCTCATCAATGTTTTTTCCTAAGCTTAATTAGATTTATTGAATCTAATGGCATTTGTTTGATTTTTGAGGCTTTCTGTGATGTCCCAATTTTAAGCGGGTCTCTACAATTGGCTTGGTTAGTTCATCCATGTGATTCTCATGAGTTGACAGTACGATTTAAGGGTCTCAGTTATTGAGGCTTTATTATTATAATGTCTTTTATTGATATTTAATATTATAAAAAAGTGTTATGTTGATGAAGCTTCTTAAGTGAAAAGTGTGCAAAAGAAGCCAAGGGCCAAATTGTGTTATAAATATGAGCTCATTTGGAGAGAAAAGGCATCCAATTGTTTTTTTAATTTTTTAATTCTCTTGTGAGGGTTTTGAGTTGTGAATTCAATTCCACTGCTGAAGTATAGTGGTTTTGATATGAAGGTTTGAGGCTGTGGTTTTACCATTCCATTGCTGAGGTATAATGGAATTAGTATTCGCATTTTTGGAGATTTGTTTGATATCTTCCATTACTGTTTCTACTGTGGCTAGGGAGATAATGTGGGATGAGAATTGATAGAATTCTGCATGTGCAAATTGAGAATATATAACACTAGGGTTTGGCGTCCACATCTTGTGATTCTCTGTAAGTGATTTCTCCATTTCAAATGCCCAAGGACTGTAGATTGATGAGTTGCTAGGCTTTGGAAATTCTTTGCTACACCAGGTATGTGAAATCTGGGCATTTAAGTGATTTCATTGGCTGCAAGTCGTGTGCTTAGTCAGCTGCAAACTAGGTGATCAATTGGAGGAATTCTGGGCACATACGCGTGCATCTCTAGGATTCAATTGGAGGTGGTTTGAGCTGTGTTTCATTGCCTTGGCCCTTCCATATTGTAGGCCATTTACAAGGCCACCCTAGGCATTCTCACCTGCTTCAAACAAACACCACTACTGGTGTCCAATTAGGCTACAATGGCTGCAAGTATTGGGCAGCATTTTGTAATAGTGAGCTAGGCATCTATTTCTTCAATGGGCTGGTTATTTCCAGGTTCATGTTATTTCCAAATGTAAATGTTATACTTGTTGCAGCTGTGATTGGAATAAAAATTGCATATTGCTCACATTCTGACATTGGCATATCACATATATTATCCATTTATGTTTTTAGCATTCATTCCATTCTCATATATTTATACATTTAAAAATCATAAAACACAAATTTGCAAAAGATGTTTATATCATTCAACATTCTAAGCTAGAGCTAGGTTAAGCTCATTCCAAAGATATGAGAGTTTACTAGTCAAGTGTTTGACGAAATGTCAAACCATTGATTAGTAAGGGAAAATTGGTGTTGGTCAAGGCTATAGTATGTTGGGGTTGTTATAGTGGTATTAGAGTGGTTTCTTGCCATCTTACGGGGTAGAAAATTCATTTTTATTTCACATCTGCTGTTGTATTTGGAGTGACCAACACTCTAGCATTTTCTAGTTATGGACAGAGATAGGAGAACTAGTAGTTCTAGGAGTCGGTAGAGTAGTGTGGAAAATAGAAAGAAAATGAATGATTTGAGGGAGAGTATGGAAAGACTTGAGCTACATCAAAAAAGGTTAAAGGCAAGACTGTCGGATCCGGTGATGGTAGATAGGGCAAGGTGATATGTGGTTTTAATTTTTAGTAGATTGACACCGAGGATGCAAGATAGAAGGCTTTTGCTTTCCTTGACAGACATTCATGATGTAGATGTACTTGTGTTTAGTACGATACCCTCTAGTCCTATCTGTAGTCTTGATGATGGACTTTCCACACATAGACATATGGATGTGTTAGCACCATAGTTACGGGACTCAGACTCACCTTTGACTTGGAAAGGTCAAAATTTGACTCAGACTCGGACTCAGACTCGGCGACCGGACTCGGCAAGGACTCAGAAAATTGAAAAACCCATGAAATTCAAAGATTTTTAAGGATTTTAAGATTGTTTCATGTATCTTTTAGTCAATTAACATCAAATATATAGTAATTGAGATAAATAGAAGCTACTTAATACACATACACAATTTTGCATAGATCACATAAGTATAAAAGCGAATTTCTGAAGGAAAAAAATTGAATAACACTATAAAGTTATAAACTATAAAGTAATAAACATAGTGTCACTCCAGTGTCAAAGACTCAAATGTCTACAATATTCATGGATTAAAAATTCCATGGTATCAAATTCATAAGTTCAAAACATATATCATAATCAAAATAACAACTAGAAGACTAAGGCTCATAGTAGTCTATGTCCTCCTACGAGTGCGCCTAAGATAAGTCATGGAAGACTCTAGAGCCATTCTCTCTCCCTGTGTCTGTGGCTGAGCTTGAACCTCATCCTCATCCTCATCCTCATCATCATCCTCATCCTCACCCACATAATCCTCATCATTAGACTGGGATTGATCACTCCTAGCCTCAGGGTCCTGCACTCTATCTCCTCGTGCTGTAGCCTCCTCAATTGCCATCGCTACTACCTCAACCTCCCGATCCACCTGATCCAGCCACACCACATCTTCATCATTGGAGATAGGATCAACCATCTCTGTGTTCCACTCTGCATGAGGATCAACATTCTCTAATACAATCGGTGACGTATCGGTGCCAAGGATCTATCTATGGTGAAGGCGAAAGTTGTAGTGAACAAAGACAAGATCATTTAATTTTTTCATTGCCAACCTATTGCGCTTCTTTGAGTGTATGTGCTCAAATAAGCTCCAATTACATTCACATCCTGATGCACTAGATGGCTGGCTCAAAATGTGAATCACAATCCTCTATAAATTTGGCACCTTTGCGCCAAACATCTCCCACCATGCATCTGAAACAAGAAAATTTTGAATCATATCAATAACTTTGAATTTATCAAATTAAAATGGTAATACCGTTATAGAATTACTATTAGAAATTAGGAATCTAAAATGTAGAATCAAAGATTTTTAGTATTTACCAGGCATCAATTCTGTCCTACTTTTCTTGCACAACTCTCGTGCAAATAAGTCCCCTTGAGCTTTCTTAAACAACTCAATCTCACGGACTATATCTGTTCCAACTGCTGATTCAGGTGACATTCTCTCTATAGCATCGTAGAGGCCGCTCCACACCTCATCATCAGCCTTGAAATGTGGGCTGAATTGGTATGCTGGATTAAGGAAGTAGGCCGCTGCATGTATAGGCCTGTAAAGTAGATTATGCCAACGTCTATCAATAACATCCCATATAGGCCCATACCTATCTCGATTTCTTGCAAAAAAAGAACGAATGGCCTCCTTCACCCTATCCATGCCCTCATAAATGTAGCCCATTGAGGGCTTCTCATCAGCAGTTCGTAGGAGAACAACAAGCGGCTTTACAAACTGCAATCATTATGAAAGTTGAAAAAGAAATAATCAACTTTAAGTTTTTCTTTAAAAAATGAACAATAATTTATAACATAATTTCATAAACAAAATAAAGTTGAAATGAGGACAAAAAGAAAAATTACTGTCACAATATTAGCAATCGGTGTCCAAAAAGAAGCCTCATCAAAAACATAATCAGCTGCAGCAATCCCCGCAGTGGTCTTTGCATATGAGGATGCAATCCACTCCTCACTAACAAACATGCATCTCAAATCTCCATTTGAATCAAGCAAAGATTTCAATGTGAGAAGATTGGTTGCAAATCTAGTGACCCCTAGACGAGACAACTCCTTTTGCCCATTGTGTTTTCTCATGAGGTTGAGGACCCATGTATGATTATATATGAATTTGCATACACTCCTTCCTCGCTCTATATCTATTTTTATCCAAGGTATTTTAGTAAGATCCTCTAACATGAGGTCAATGCAGTGAGTAGCGCAAGGGGTCCAAAATAAGTGAGGGTGTCTCTCCATAAGAAATTTTCCTGTAGAAACATAATTTGTTGCATTATCTGTAACTATCTGCACCACATTCTCCTCACCCACGTCCTTTATCACTTCATCCATTACCCCACAAAGATATTCAACATTCCTTTTTTCCTGAGGCATCAATTGATTTCAAAAAAATCGCGGCACCTGAAGAAAAAGAAACAAATTAGTTTAATGATTAATGATGAATCACGAATCATAATTTATAAATTTATAATTTATAAACTTAATCACTTAAGTACAATTTCTACTTCTAAATTTATAATGTCTAAGACTCTAAGTACAATTACGGTTTACCTGATGAGGAGACAAGAAAGTTGAGGAGTGTTCTATTCCTTCTATCAGTCCAACCATCAGTCATGATGGTGCAACCCTTCCTCTTCCACACCTCACGCTGCTCCTTGATTTCAACTTCTACATCAGCCACCCTTTGGTTCAAAATAGGGCCTCCTAGCTCTTCAGCACTAGCGGCTTTGAACCCCAAATCACAAACAGCAACAACATCGATTCCAATTTGCCAATAAGGGGACCTAAAACAAATAGAATAAAATTTAAAGTTAAACAAATTAGTATATTATAAATAAATTTGAAAACAAAATACAAATTAAAATAAACAAAATAAGCATATTATTGTCTCTTGAAAGTTAAAGGTTGAAAGTTGAAACTTTGAAAACAAGAGAAGACATAAATTCAATTTTAAATAAATAAGTACCTTGCTGCATTGAATGAAATGTTTTTGTAGATGAAGAAGTCTCCAAGTGCCAATTTTGCATAATAATGTTTATCCTTGTTCCAACCCATGCCCTCAAGCGATGGTTGTGCACTTGGAGCCGTGCGTAGAGCAAACATGGAATCAAGTGTCGATTTTTGCTTATGAATGCAAGGCCCAATGGTCCCACTCGTAGAAGTAGTGGCATCCATAGGTGGAGTAGGGGATAATGGAGAGCGAAAACTAGAAGATCCCTGTTGGGCTCCGACTAGTTGTGCCATTTCTTCATGTTGCTTCTTTTTCAATTCTCTTTTCTCCATTTTTTCCTCTAGAAGAGCTTGCATGTCTTGCATAACATCTTGGGGTACATCTTTGCATTTTTTAGCAACACGTCTAGGTATATGTGCGAGGTGATACTTCAATCTATTTATTCCTCCCCCATTATACACTACACTGCAATGCCAACATGTAACAACTCTCTTTTTGTGCCCCGGGATGGCATGTTTCCAAACCCTATCCCTTGCTATTGCACTTGGGTCTGCATTAGGGTTAAATAGAGGCCTAGTTCCACTTTCCTCACCTTGAGACATAATGTGAAAATTCAATATGTTTGCTGCTAGCCTACTGCAATATCAATGTAAACAAAATTAGAAGTAAAAAATAGTAGATAGTAGTAGACTAGTAGTAGAGAGTAGAGACCAAACAAATTTAAACAAAAGGAGAAGTAAAAATACTAAAAAATACGAATGTAAAAGTTTAAAACATAGTACAAAACAAGTTAAACAACACAAAGAAATGCAACTTGTAGCTTACTTCTTCAAATTTGCACAAACAATGGAAATGCAAGTTTGTAAAAACCTCCTCCAAATGCTTCCTTAAGCTCCTTTCAATGCTTTAATGCAAGCTACAAAGATGCACAAACCATTAGCAATCAATACGGGAGAGCCAACTGGTTTGCTGATTTCTCTGTCAAAACCCTAATATTCTTCTCTAACTCTTTCCTCTCTCTTGTGAGCACAAGGAAATGGTGGAATGACCTTTTTAGGTCAATAACATGTTATAAGAACAAAAAATGTCAACATAAAACAAAGCATTTTTTTTTTTTTGCCTTTTTCCTTCTTAGCCGCTGGCGAGAGTCTTGGCATCAGGACTCGGTGAGTCCGTTTGGACTTTGCCAGGACTCGGCCAAGTCCGAGTCCAGAGGCAAATTGCCTCGAAAATTAGGACTGCTTCGGACTCGCAGAGTCCTGATCTGACTCAGCGAGTCCCGTAACAATGGTTAGCACCATTGATGGACAAAAATACTATCTTCAACAGGTTGAGGATTCTAGAGTTGTTGCTACGGATAGTGTAAAGGCTATTGAGGCAATTGTTACCATTGATCATTGACACTCTCTTGAGGAGGGGATTGATATTGGAGTCTATGCAGAGCATGTGAGCATCAATGTTTGTGATAGCCATCATACTGATGATTTAGTGTAGGAGGCAGTGGCTTCCTCAAGTGGGACTGATGCATGGAGTCACCCAACTGTGATGTTAGTGATCTAGGTGTTATGGCGGAATCAACGTAGGTTGGTTTAGGCTCCGGCATTATGGATTTATGACATGACAATGCGTCATGTTTGCAAGGTCAGGTGACACCCTTGACGATTCATTTAAGGATGCTATGAGGTATCGTGGGTTTGATATTCCTTGCCAAATGTTAGGTGACGATTCCAATGAGTTTTTGGATGGGTCCCAGGATCAATGTTTATAGGGACTTACTATTGAGGGGGAAGTTGAGACATGCAAGGAGTTCGATATTTAGAGAGCTTCAACTTCTTTAGATGAGGAGTTAGTTGAGGTATTGAGTACTTGTACCTTAGTTATTGATGTGTACGAGGATGAGAGTGCACATGATGTTAGCGATCACGAGGTGAGTAGTTTAGATTGGGTCTCTTATCAATGTGCAAGTAGTGAGGCAAAGAGCTTGCATAGGAGCCAAGGGTTACAGAGACATCATGTGAATAGTCAACTGAAGGTGAGTGATAGTGACATCTCTTCAACTCTTGAGCATTATGATGCTATTTGTCAAGATGTTACCCGCATTTGGTTGGGGTGCTCCTATGTCAGATAAGCATGATGATAATAGTCTTTTCCTAGTAGAGGTTCATGCACTTTGAGAGGCTCTTAGGATCATGAAGCATAGTTATTCATAGTTAGTTGTTGACATGGATTACTTTCTGGAGTGGGGTAGCACTTGTTATGAGACATTGTTAGGGAAAGAGGAGGTGGTGGTTGAGTTCATTCATGAGCTTGAGGTGACTATGGACACTCTTCAGTATACTCAGTTGGCTTTGCAGGAGTTATGGTCATGGTTAGATGAGGTGATAATAGAGTTGGAGCATGTTAGGTCCACACCAGCCGCAAATCTAGTCTAGTTTCAAACAGTGGTAGTTGGTGTTGAGTTTACTTCCACGGGTAGGGAGGATGGATGTGGTGGTGAGGTAGTTGCATTCGTTTGGGATATGAGTGTAGTAGTCACAAAGGTGATGAGGCCATCGATGAAGGACTGTAGAGTAATTCATGCTGTGCTAGGTTCTCCAATAGTTGGCATGATAATGGTGGATTCTTCAAAGGGTTGTGTGTTAGTTCCTGACACTACTCCTTAATAGGGCTTGGACAAGATATCACTTGATGTGGGAATGTGATCTCATGGAGATTTGTTTCCTTTTGACTGGAGAAAATCTGTTGCTTCATCTCATACAATTGATAGCATCAGACAATCAACAGATGGCCTATCATTTTATGGTAGGCCCCTATAATTTTATGGATCTGCCCATTTTTGTCTAGGTGAGCCCTTACCCTTACCCTTACACTAATATAGGAGGCATGCTACAATTTCAAAGGAATCAATTGCAGATTGTGGGGGAGTAGGTTATGCTTCCACATATAATTTCTACTCACAGAGTCTGTCATGGAGTATCTATTAGACAGTAAAAATTTGTGAGAGGGATCATATAGAGTGTCTGAGGGTACTCTCATTTGCGGCTCTCATGCTATAAAATGATTGGTGGAAAAGATTGCAGAGACCTTGACTACGATGCTTCCCTATAAGAATTTTGTGGTTAGATTTGCTGAGAGGATTTTCTAGGATCCTGCCCGATCAGTAGTTTGGAGTTGTTTCCTCATTCCCTGTTTGGTATTGATGAGCCATTGACTGATATTGGGCTTTTAACTGATATTACACAATGAGGAGTGCTCATCATTTCACTTTTGTACCATCCATTATGTGATGGGTTAGCACCATCTTTTGCAAATGGGATCAACAACTACAATTTAGATCACTTGTAGTATTGACACACCCAGGACAACCTAGCAAAGGTTGGAGTTGGTGGTGGTTTTTTGGGTATCTATATTTGTTACCATCTCCACAATGTAGTTGGGTGTGAGTGTCAGTTAGATGTGGACTCAAGTGTTGCCGATGAGTTATTTTCTCTATTAGTGCCTCCTTTAGTTTTCAGATGATCCTATTGTTGATATCAATTATTTGGGTGTTGGTGCTACATTAGACAATTGTGCATGGTATAGAAATTACACAGTTTACCCTTATGATCTAGGTGGATTGCGTTCGCTTTTTCTCTAAGATTGCTTGTGGACAAGAAGTCTTAGGGAGGGAGGATTGTAATGTCCCTAGTTTTAGCAGGTCTCTGCAGTTGGCTTGGTCAGTTCATCATCACGACCCTCGTGAGATGACAGTGAGATTTGAGGGTCTCAGTTGTGGACTTGCTATTTTTAGTAAGTCTATTTTGGGCAGTTACCATATTTGGTAGTGCAATTGGTGGTGTTGGCAGTTGGTCATAATTTGCATTGGATGGAGCTATAAAATGAATGGGTTCATATTTATTGATTAATTATTGAGGCTTTATTATTATAATACCCTTTATTGATATTTCATGTTATAAAATGGTATTGTGTTGATGAAGCTTCTTAAGTGAAAAGTGTGCAGAAGAAGCTAAGGGCCAAATTGTGTTATAGATATAAGCCCATTTGGAGGGAAAAGGCATTCAATTATCTATTTATATTTTGATTAATTCTCTTGTGAGGGTTTTGAGTTGTGAATTCAATTCCACTATTGAAGTATAGTGGTTTTGATCTAAAGGTTTGAGGCTGTGATTTTACCATTCCATTGTTGAGGTCTAGTGGAATTGGTATTTGCATTTTTGGAGATTTGTTTGATATCTTCCATTACCATTTCTACTGTGGCTAGGAAGATAATGTGGGCTGAGAATTATTAGAATTCTGTATGTGCAAATTGGAGAATATATTCCATTGGGGTTTGGTGTCCACATCTTGTAACTCTGTGCAAGTGATTTCTGCATTTCAAATGCCCAAGAATTGTTATTTGGCAAGCTGCTAGGTATTGGAAATTCTTTGCTACACTAGGCGTGAGAAATCTGGGCATTTAAGTGATTCCATTGGCTGCAAGTCATGTGCTTGGTCTGCTGCAAACTAGGTGATCAATTGGAGGAATTCTGGGCACATACGTCTGCATCTTTGGGACTCGATTGGAGGTGGTTTGAGTTGAATTTTATTGCCTTGGCCCTTCCATATTGTAGGCCAGTTACAACGCCACCCTAGGCATCCTCACTTGCTGCAAACAAATGCCACTGCCAGCATCCAATTAGGCCATAGTGGCTGCAAGTATTGGGCAGCGATTTGTAATAGTGAGTTGGGTGTCTATTTTTGCAACAGGCTGGCTATTTCTAGTTTCATGTTATTTCCAAATGTAAATGTTTATAATTGTTGCAGCTGTGAGTGGAATAAAAATTGCATATTGCTCACATTCTGAAATTGGCATATCACATGAATTGTCCATTTAAGTTTTTATCATTCATTCTATTCTCATATTTGCAAAAGATGTTTATATCATTCAACATTCTAAGCTAGAGCCAGGTTAAGCTCATTACAGAGATATGGGAGTTTGCTAGCCAAGTGTTTGACAGAATGTCAAACCACTGATTAGTAGAGGAACATTGGTGTTGGTCAAGACTATAGCCGGTTGCGGTTATTACATCTTCAAAGTCTGTTTTAGTGTTTTAGTGTGTTCGTCTTGGTCCTTTTGTTGCCTTTAATCTCTTGCTTTCGGCCACATGCTCGTTTTGAGCTATCACAGGACTTAATTGAGGTTGCCAATCAAAAGATATTAAGATTTAGTGTATGTGTAATTGGACTTTAGAACCCCGATTGCTAATTTTTAAACTTTAAATCTTTTATTTTGTAGTTATGTTGCACTTTTTGATGTTTTTAATTTAGTCAATTTTAAATGTGTAAATACTTTATTAAGTTGCACTTTTTGATCTTTCAAGTTATAACTTAAATCACTCAAGTCATAAATTGCACTTTTTGAACCTATTTACATGTTACTAAGTTATAGCTTAAACCACTTAAGTGAAAAGTGCTTTTTTTGAACCCTTTTACACATTACACATGAACTTTTATATGCAATGTGTAATAGGCTCCAAAAAGTAAGATTTCACTTAAGTGAATCAATTAGTCATATGCAAAATAGAAAGCAAGTGAAAAGTGCAAGTTAAAACAAGTCAATAACATATGCTTGTAAGTGAATATGCAAATGCATATGAAAAGTGCAATTTTCTTTATGTAACATACACAAACGAAGTCAAAAACCACAATTTGGCTTAAAATACTTTCTTTCAAGTGCCAAATCACACTTCTTGGAGCACATTGCATATTTTGCTTGTCCATCACATGCAATATGCAATGAGAATTGAAAACCACTATTTGTTCCTGTTACCATGCAAAACAACTTGTATTTTTCCAAAACCACTTGGCTGGGCATTATATTTCATAAAAAAAAAAGCACGCGTAACTACACTTTTAAAGTGAGATTGCATATGCATTTTGAAATCATTAAAACTAAAAGCATCTTCAGCTTATGCAATGTGCATTCCAAGCCCAAAAGTGCGATTTTCCTCTTGGTTGCTCAAGTTTTCATCAATATGCAATGTGCAATCCAATCCACACCAAAAACTTCGATTTGCTTCTTGTTTGCAAATGACTACCAAATGCATTTGTAATACATGCTCAAAACTGTGACTTCTCTCATTTGCATTATAGCTTGTAGAAAAGCAACGTGTAAATCACTCCAAGAAGTCCAATTTGAAGTAAATTATGCAATATATATTACACACTAAAAAGTGATCTGCACTTTAGGCATTCCACTTGCATGTCATTTAAATATGCAATAAGCACCAAAAAGTTTGAGTTAGGACTTGGAATGAAGAATATTGAAAAGTTTTATATGCAATATGCAAATGCATTTGAGAAACCCGATTTGGAGAGAGGTGTTTGATTCCAACTTCTTTCTTGCTCCAAGTTTTACTCTTTGCCCTCCAATTAAGTGTAAATCTTTGGTTTTGTTTGCGTTTCTTGTTTTTGTTGCATATTTGATGCATTATTTTGCTCTTTTCCTTCCATTTGTTTATTGGCAGCCCCAAATTTTTGTTCTTGATCAATTTTTTTTTTCAAAATATCATTCCTTGTAAATGCAAGAAGGTTCTTCCTCGCCAAAACGGAATTGCTTGCAAGGTTGAGGTGTTTGAAAGTCTTCATTTTGTGTCATTGCAAGAGGTATGTTTTTCTTTCTTTTCCTTGTTTTGTAAATACGTTTGTTTGTTTTTGGTGCTTTTAAGAGTTTGTTTGTGAGGAAAATGATGAAAATTGTCCTCAAGAAATGCAAATTTCCATCCATATTTTCAACTTTCATTCTCATTCCATCTCCAAATTCCAAATATGTAATCAGATTTTAAAACCCCGATTACACATTTACACAAGTTAAAAATGATGAGTTTTTACCACTATATAAATGCATTTCTGAATCCCGATTTTGGGGAAAACTCTCATTTTTAAACACGACATTTCCTATCCACATGCTCTCAAACTACATAGTCATTCAAGCCAAAATCCATAATTTGGCCATATTGAATCCACCTGGAAAAACCTGATTTTAATCAGTTTTTCTCAAAAAAGTTGTCCATGTCTTTTCCAATTTCTTCAAAGAATAAAGACATCTTGTCAAGAAGATATGCTTCAAATCAAAAGAAGCAATATTCATTTAGTCTCTACTTTCCCAATGGCTGTCATAGAACTTGAGTTCATGTGGGAATGCGCCAATCACTTAAATTTAAAAACAAAATCAGTTAAATATGCTACTAGGAAAGTTGTTTTGAGTTTATATTTGGACATCATTGAGAAGGTTCTCAAAGTGTCAGAAACTCCAGAATGTGCACATTTGACAATAGAGAATTCATAACTATAGAATGAGAAAAAGCTTGATTACATCAAGTTTAAAAATGACAACTGGCTAATCAACAAGAGAATCAATTTCTCTAGATGGACAAAGGTGATGCAACACCATAGTTATCAAAGTGAATGTAGTGGCTCAGAATACAAGAAATCCTGATCCTGTAATCATCCTCAATTGCATCATCAAATTCAAAGTCTTTGTTGATAATCTACAAGATTGATTTGTTTAGATTCAACAGTTTTAACATTTTCATCATTTTGCTTTGGTGTATTTATCTTTTTGCTTGTAGTTCAAAAGATATGTTCCGTGTAATTAATTTGCATGCAATCGAATTCCACGTGCCTTCAACAATGTAATTGAATAAGTCTTGTTTCCTTTTTGACTTAGTCAAGGTGGTTGAGTTTCTCCCACTTTTTACTCCTCTTTTATCTCATTTCTTTTCCTATATAAGAAAGTGCCTTCCATTGTAAATATCATCTTTTTATATGCAAGAAAACTCTATAGAATTGGTGCAAGTATAATTGTGATTTATTTGTGCAAGTTTCCAAGATAAGTGAATACAAGAAGCAATTTGTTTCAAAGTTGTGTCTAGGAACGGTTGTGGTATAAACTGTAAGCAATGTTTATAATTTGTGTTGCTTTCTTAAATTCATGCAATCTTGTTTATATTCAGAGCCTCCATAGAATTAGTTACTTTCAGTTTGTGTGTTGGGATAACTTAGAGATTTAAAATTAAGAAATCATTGTTTATGGAAGTCTGTGTGCTTCATTTGTGGTGGTGAAATTAGAATTTGAAATTATCTATTTGTGGAAGTCTATGTGCTCCATTTGTGGAAACTCATCTTTGAAGGATTGCGTAGGAGTTAATGAGCTCCCTATTTATCCTTATAGTTTAGAAATTAGACATAGACCTAAGCTAGTATGCTCACAATCAATTTGTGAGTTGATTTGGGTTTATTGGTATCACTGATCCAATTTGAGATAGAAGTATAGTTAGAGTTTCATTATTCCCATTACCTGTTTAATGAGTATTTGGATTCTTTCATAAAAAAAAGAGGAAATAATATTGGTAACATCCCTTTTTTGACTCTCTCGACTTCTTGCTTACCTTGAATTGATCCAAGTAATAGTGAGAAGGGGGAGCCTTCCCTTTAAGGTAGGAGAGACACTGTCTCACACGCTACGACTAGAACTATTATTTTGCGACAAAAGTTCTAAAAAATTGTCAGTTGCAAAATATCCACCCAACATAACCCTAACGAAAAAATTTAGGTTCACTTTTCAACACAATCGTACCCACTCTGATACTAATTGATTCATAATAACTCATTTTATCAAACTAGGTAAAGTCATAGAAATAATCCACAATCAATTATTAACACATTGAACATTTTTTATAATAGAGAAAATCTGCACATTTTATTATATTGCTAGGAGCTATTTACAAATAATGAGATAAATTCTTCTTTGAATTTATACTTTGTCCATTTCTGTATTATTAATTTCTTATTTCGACAACCTTGTGAATACTTTGTTATATATCAGCGATTCACAATTTTTAGAATCTTGGGTCACCACAAACTTATTTTTTTCACCTACAACTTAGGATTTGTTTACTTAAACTTCCCACATAGTTGTAACTCTCTTCTAGCTATGTTATGTGCAACTTTTCCCTCTATGTGGTGAGTCAGAGATGTGTCTCAAGCTATTTCTATGCCATATTTTCTCTAAGTTAAAGACTTGTTGCTTTCCAACCACTGTGTTGCCCTTCACTTTCTTTCTTCCCTTCAGCGAATTGTCTCTTAATTTCCTGTATTTGGAAAAAAATGGAAAGTCACTTGGGTGCATTGGGGCTTATTTTAACACCGTTCATAAAACATTCCATTAGCTAAAAAAAATATAGTTTAGATAAGTGCTAAAGTATCTAGGAAAATGAATTTCAACTAGATGCAAAATGAAACAAAATATCTAAAAAATCAACAATTTTTTTAATATTGTGATATTGCTATTAGGATTTTGATGTGTAGTTTTTGATTCAAACTCATTGACCCATGTTTCATGAGTAGTGATTAACACGAATCCATCTTTCATGAGAATAAATGTAGCACTTAGCACTCGTTGGATCTAGGTGATGCTCACTGAGGTGAAGTACCCCTGGGAGATCACCCATCCTAGTACTACTCTAGCTTGAGCGTGCTTAACTATGAAGCTTTCTCCATGGTTAAACCCACTCTATTTGCAACCCAATTTAACCATGGAGAAAACTCCGCAGTTAAGTGTGCTCAAGCTGGAGTAGTATTGGGATCGATGACCTCCCGAGAAATCCCGATGCTTCACCTTTGTGAGCATCACCTAGATTGAATGAGTTCTAAGTGTTCCATTTGTTCTCATGAGAGATGGATTCATGTGAATCACTACCCATGAAACATGGGTTGATGACTTTGACTTAAAAACTACACAGTTAAATCCTAATAGCAATATCACAATTTTTTAAAAGTTGAGTCAAATATCAAACTGGCCTGAATTCTTTGGCATCATTTATACATGCAAACAAGTAATTTGTCTCATTCTTATTTCATAATCTCCTATATTGGAAGGAAGAGGATCCAATAGGCCTCAAGAGGGATGAAGTGGTAAGTAGATCTAGTGGTCCTTTTTTGATATGGTATTGATTATGCAAATGTAATTGAGAAATGTAAGCTCTAGGGATAAATAGGAAGAAAGGATGGTTTTTTGCATTAAAGGGAGACTGAGCATTGAAAGACCAATACTAGGATGAGAAATGGTAATCAAAATTGTAACTAACTTGCAATCCAAATTTCAAGGTGAAGTGGAAGGACGAGTGACTTGGTTGCCTTGTTCTTGACACTTTGTGACAAATCACATGTAGACTATAGCCATTTTGATCTTTTTGAGTATTTTCTCGCCCATCTACCACCAATTCTTGTACATAAAAAACAGAAAATATTGTGTATAAAGGGGTTGCCTGAGTCAAACCCTAGTTTAGGAATCAACTTTGAAAGAAAAATGAACTATGTTTGAAAGGAAATTGTGCTACTGTATAACAAAGGCTTTATCTAAAAACAAAATGCTTATTATATCTTCATAAATCTTCTTGATGTTGAAATGCTCATGAAGACGCTTGATGTTGACTTAGGATAAGAAGATTATGGATGCCTACACAAATGCTTAAATGTGTAAATCACTTCTTGTCTTCAATGCCTTGAATGCTTGATCTCTTGCATTAGGACTTGAAAATGTGAATTTTTTGTTGAAATCTTGATTTGGAATTTGATTACTTGAAGTGATTTTGCCAAAATGAGAGTAGCTTTCTTTTATACCTCTCCAAACCATTTCTAGGTGTAAAATTCAAAGAGAGTTGACAAAGGTCTAGAATTTATGCTAAAAGCAAATAATTGTTGCATGGTTCAAATTCGGGGCAAAACATTGGGGAATGGGGTATTTTTGGGAATAAGATAACCCAAGTTTCACCCAAGATGAACCCGAGATGAATCAAAGGTCCTATCTGGAGAGAGGATGCCAAAAATATATGCAAAACTAGAGTTGGATCAAGCATGTTGGGCACAAAAGGCAAAGAACACTAAAATAGGGCCTAATTGATCAAGAAATTGCATTAGGATGCACAAGACTTATTAAACATTGATATTTGCAAAATTTAGATTTGGAAAATATAGTTTTGTGGTACATCATAATTGAGTACAAATATTGATTCGTAGGGTTTCCTTCAACTATTGCCAAAGTCTAGATTTAAACAACATTACAAGACTACGAAGTCCTCTAGTTATGTGAACAAACAATTTGTATATAGTTTGGATAGGGTGGTGTCACCTATCATCCCTTATTTAGGTGCAATCGCCCAACTCATTCCTACTGCTATGCCTGGTAATGCATGGATATTGCTTTTATTAGGGGATAGAATAACCAAATGTGTTATAGATGTTTGAAGGCCCATGCCAATGGTCTTGTGACAATCTAGTCCTGGTCTTGTGTTGGTGAAGTGATTGGTTTAATGTCACCTCATTATTCTGCCGATGATTTGGTGCTCCTGATATTGCTGCGCTGGTCTACAAACTGATTCGACGCGTTTAATACAATAATTGGTAGCTCGACACTTCTACAAAATGCTTGCTAATGAAGGTAGAGGGTGGTGCTATCCTAATAAGCGCTAGATCTCCTTGAACCAATAGTTGCACTTGTTGGAAAATTTGTCATTGATGCCAAGTAGATATTCAATACACTCAATGAATAAATGAGATTAATAAAATTTGTCATTGATGTCAAAGGGCGCTTAGTTGATATTGTTAGAAGTTCATCATTGATATCAAATGAGTATGGACAAGATTGTTAGAACATGCTGAAATTGTATTGATAAGATTATTATTATCATTGATATTAGTTGAAGAGTATTGAATCAATTGGTGTGATTTAGTCAATAACTTGTATCAGTTTTATAAAGAAATTTGAAACAGATGCATAAGGCATCACTTATGTTTGGAGGGAAACTAAAAAGGTTTAAACAAAAATGTTAAACAAAGACTATGTTAGCCAATCTGTTCATTGGCAGGAAAGACAAGAATCATGAAGGCTGAACATGTTTGAAGTCAAGGAGTATTGCATAGGTATTGGTATGAAAAATTAGTACCCACAGACTGTTCTCAAAAGCATTGCACAAGTGTTGAAGATAATCATATAAACATGTCAAATCAAAGATATAAATATATCCTAACCAAATTGGCATGAGGTATGACAGCAACCATATATTAAGACAGTGATTATTTAATGAACAATGATTAATGATAGTGATCAAACATGAACATATGAGCAGCATTCATCCTTAGAATACTGTTGATATCAGCAGTCAGCATTGATCAGAAATAATCAAGTTAGAATGCAGCAATGGCATCAACTATACCAATGAACAGTAACTTGCAGCAATTGAAGTTAGAATATATGGCATTGAATCAGTGTATTATTTAGACCAGACAATGATCGTGTAAGACAAGTCAAACAAATATTAACCCTATACTAAGGTGTTAATCTTGTTTATAGGTGGCCATTCATTTTGAAATGGTGCAGTTCAGAATCCAGATTAAACAATTTCTATAGATGTGCGATTGATTAAAAAATGGGATTATTTAATATTCTAATGAATACAACAGAAAGGAGATCGTATTAAACATAAACAATAATATAATGCAAAGGGCGCAATGAATAACAAAGAGATGCATTAAGCTTAATTAAGGAAAAGTTACTTATAATAAGGGATTGCATTTTGAAGAAGTTTGACTTCATTTGTGAAAACAAAACGTCATTTTGATGAGGAGATTACAGCTGAAGATGGAGGAGGTGTATGTGGAGTATTTAAAGAAGATAGCTTGAGTACATACACCAAAGAGAGTGCATTATAAAGAGGACTAATTCAGAAGTGTGTATCAAGTTGATAAGCAGATTATAAGGAAGAGACTGTGATCTCTTTTTAAGAAATTTAAGACCAAGTTTATAGCAGATTTGAAGGTGGTTAAGGAACTTCATAATAGCAATCAGTGAAAGAAGTTTTGGCAGACCTATAATCATTTTATAACAGATTTGAAGATCAATTTGAGAGGTAGTATTGATTTTAACGAATATTTTTATCCATCATCGTTATAGAGATGGAGAATTGAATAGGGGTTGGTGCCTCTAGTAAGTGCTCAGAAATTGAATGAGGGGTCGGTGCCTCTGATGGGAAAGTTCTGACCAATTGAATGAGGGTTTGGTGCATCTAATAGATTAGTGTTTTCAAATTGAATGAGGGGTCGATGCATCTAACAGACGAGTGTTTACAAATTGAATGAGGGGTTGGTGCATCTAACAGAGGAGTGTTTACAAATTGAATGAGGGGCCGGTGCTTCTAAATTTATGAAAGGAATAACTTGATAAAGCAAGTAATTTGTTGTGGTATTCTCCTGAAGGTTTTTCACATAGATATTGTGTTCTTTTGTTCTTTCCATCTAAATGATTGTTGTAATCATGATTGATAAAATTTGAATTGGTAAACATTGTTGTTATACTGATTCACTATAATATCCCCAATGGATATTATATCTAGATTTTAATACAAAAATTCAACTGATAATTTTGCATGCAAATATTTTCAAATCATCTAGCAACAATGTGCAAAACAATATAAAATACCCAGCTGAAAGATAGATTCTGAAATGGTATTACATTAGAACAATAACAAAAATCCAATCATAGTTACAGAAATGAGATCAAGATTGGATATCAGAAATGCTAAGTGAGACACCTGCATGATATCTCCAACCAAGAATGGGTTTCTGTCCAGTGACTCTTCAACTTCCCTTTGCTTGTCTCTTTGTCTTCTTCCTTTTTTTGTCTCCTTTTTAAAATTAAAATGTCATTTTATTAAATTTTATTAAGCTCCAATTAAGACATTATAATACTTATGAAGTCATTTAATTTTCTAATATCTCCCAAAAAGGGACATTACAACACTCTCACTTTTGTGATTGTTTGTCCTCAAGCAATCATGAATCTGCATACCAATACTAGGATCCCATATAAATCTGCAAGTAGCTCTGTAGTACATACTAGAACTACTATAATCAAAACCTGTCACACTGCAAAATAAAACATTCCAATACATCTCATTCATCAATGATATCCTTGGATCCCATGACAACCTCAAAAAAACTGCTTCATCTATTCACTGCACAAATCTGATAATAATAACACTAGGCCTTATGCTGTGAAGCTACTCATCATGATCCATAAGAAATAAAAATCTCATCTTGTCGACACTTGGATCCTAAAACAATCTATCCATCCCACTAAGGGAGTGTAAATAGATGTCCATCATTCCATCGTCTTTCTGCATCAACCAACTGAATTAGTGGTCCACCAAAAAGATGCCAAAAACAACTTTATTGTGCATGAAGATCAACTCATTAGGCCACCAAATGTTGCTGCAAAAACCCAAGACAACAATAAAAAAGATAGCAATGTTGTTAATATTTCTTTGTACTGGAAAGATTATCATCTCATATGGGATATCCCTCAAGTAAAGATGTCTCCACAAATCTCCATTCAACTCGGTAACTATTATAGATAAAGCCAAATTTGAAAAAGTAATAGAAGACCAAGCATGACAACTACTAATAACTGAAGTATGAGTGAAGATAAAATCACCAATCAATATAGAAGAAAATGCCATATCATAAGAACTAAGTGACAAGTCTATAGATGAACCATAGTTGTCTTCATTATTTATCAAAGACAACTTTGGAATTTCTGATTCACTACAAGTACCATCAATCAAACCAACATCTCCACTGATGAAATGGTTGCCATCAAGTGAAATTTCAGAACTAGTATCACTTGGCTTATCTTCATCCTCAAGTGAAAAAATTGTTACCTCATGATATTGTGAAGGCATATACTTGCTGTTGTAAAAATCAGAATTCCTGTGGTACCCTTGTGTCATGTCATCAACCTTCACAAGCACTCTATCATTGAGAATTCTATAATCTGCTCTTGGATTTTGAGCACCAAAACTTGTTGATTCTTCTACATTAATTATTTGAGGTGAGAAGGCTGCATATTTACAAGAATGAGAAAGTGAAATATTGCTGAAATTATTCTCTCATTTCTTCCTTCAAGAGTTCATCAATTCCCTTCGCTATTTGTTTTACCTCCATCTCCCTTGTACCAACTTCTTGATCTTTGGTTGTGGATAATATAGACATCTGATTTTCTAATTTCTATAGAGAGAAAAATGTCACGCTAAGATGATAACAAAGATCATCAATCATTTTTTCCTTGTCCTCAAATTTTATAGCAAGATCCCTATCCATTAATATCTGCAAGTAGTTCGTTTCATTCTTTCAAATGTTTCTTTGATGGTGTGTAATTGAGAACTAGTAACAACACTTGCATTTCCTTTTTGCCTTTCATCAATTTGAGTTTTCCACATAAGATCTTCAATGAAATTGTGAGAGTCATCTGTCCTTGTTAACACTTTTACAACCCTCTCCTTTGTGACCAATAATCTATCCTTCAAATACTGCAATGCTAAGGTCTTAAGTACAAATTCACCTAAGAAATATGGGCTATCACACACCAAATTTTCTGATTTGTTCTCAACTATTGGAGCAATATCACCATCACACTTAATTGCTTCTACAGCTGGTGTTATGTACTCTTCATGAAGTAATAATGGAATTGCATCATGATCATATATAGATTCATCAAAGGTGTTCTTCTCTTCACTAGTTTTGTCAATAGTAATATGCAAATTACCAATTAAGAGTGTAGCATGCCTCTCACCTCTAGCTACTGATTCTTTCTCTAACATATCATCCTTAGCTTGTTGGAAATTATCATCCTATTTTTTCTCAACAAGCTCGCAATCATGTGCATCTGTTTCAGTTTGCTCCTCATGAATCAATGCTCCATTAACATTTGTAGCTTTGTCCTTATCACTGTTTGGATGCAATAGATATTCCTCCTAAATAATGCCACAAATATGTTCAAGTGTCAAGACCTCTTGACATAATAAACAAATCCTCTCTTCCCTCATTTGGTTCTTATTCTTTGTTGGAGATCCTAAAGGCTATAATCCCATTAGCTTTAATTCTTTTTCAGCCTACTGTTGTTTGTACTTCTCAATTTTTTGGCTCACACATTGTCTCAGCAACTTGTTGACCAACTCATAAGCAATTTTAGAAGCATCTTGTTATTGCCTTGAAATTGCTAACAGAATATGCATAAGAGGCTGAAAATAAGCATCACTCTCATTTATTGTCATAACCATGATAGTTTGCGCTCTTTCCCAATTATGCCTAAGAAATGTTGAAACTTGGTATTTATTAAATCATGCAATCCCAAGTCAAGTAGAAGATTACACAATTCAATCTCTGCAAATGATTTTGGTATGACAACCTTTCTAGAGAAATGATGACTATTAATGTTCCCAAGGTAATGGAAGCTATCAACAATTAACTGAAGTACCTCCTTAATTATGTCTTCTTCGTAAGGTTCTTGGGGTGCTAAGATTATTGTGGCCTCCATCAAACAAGAAGTAACCAACAATCTTATCTTTCTATCTGAATGCTTCACCTACTTGTGTTGATTCAAGACAGTCATTGTAGGAACAAGAACAATCTGCAGCAAATCAGAGGGTGATTTCTCTATAATGGTCAAACATCCTTCCAGTTGGATCAAAGTGGGGAAAACCTCTTTCTTTGTTTGTAATTCCAACCCGAGTTTTCTATCTGTCTTATAGAGTACGTTGGCCAACTCCAATGTGTTATTTGATGCCATTTTAAAATCCGATAATCTTTTCCAACTTTGCCCCATTTGTTAAATAATTTGCTTTCGATAAAGTTCTTCCTGACTTTCTGAGTTAGTTCTATTATTTGTATTCAATATGCTGCTTGTTGAATCCTGAATTAATCTCCCTACCAGCTAACCACTGTAGAGGTATGCTTCATCACTATGTATTGGTAAAAATATATTCAATTAAGAATATCAGTATAGAGATAATAAATGCAGATCTGGACTAACAGTCACATGTCCAGAGTTAATTTTCAAATGATTCTCCAATACATAAATCTCTTACCCATGCTTGGCACAATGAATTTGAGGCACAGGGTTGTACAACTACAAGGGTTTCTTAATTCTACTCAAAACTCTCACCGAACCACATAAGTATCATTTCAAACCTTGAAATCTGATTAACTTCTTCCACTTGACCCATACAATCATCACTTCTGATTACAAGGACGACTGGAATGGGGACTTCAGCATGTCTGAATATGGAGTCGTCATAAGCACCAATTGCTAGTCATAAATTCCCATCCCGAGTTGTATCCACAACTACCACTAAAACAAGCCACCCCTTAACTTTAGACGACAATAGTCATTCATAATGAATAGACAAATTAGTTCTCCAACTTAGAACTTTCACTCTAAATTTAATAAGAGTCAAAGTATCATAACAAAAAATGTTCAAACTATAACGGGATATGCTCTGAGTGTTGTCCCAAACTAGTATTGAGAGGGGGGGTGAATCAGTACACACTTTCAAACCGGTTACTTGATCTACTTTGTCCTATATTCTAACTACCAGTTCTTTAAACAATAAGATAATGATAAAAGAAACGCAATAGAACCATACATGATCACATAAGAGAGGATACAACAATGACGCATGAGTTTTGTATGTGGAAACCCTCGGTGTGAGGATGAAAACTACAGTGGGAGTATTATACCCACTAGCCTTTCCTTTCAAGTAAAAGGGTATCATATTAGAGGCTACAACTATTTTTACTAAGGACACACATTATTAGGAATACATATAATTTGTTTGGATTACAAATTCTTGTCAAAGCTACCTTGTTAGAGGATTTATAAATCTCTTTTTGAGAGACACCTTGCTAGAGGGTTTACAAATGCTTACATTCAAGTCTGCTAGGTTAAGAGCTTACAATAGTTGAAATGATGAGAAAAAACAAACTAAAGTGTTGGTCTAAAAGATGGCACAACTTGCCTTCTAGATCGTCTGTGAAAACCTCAAAGATCAACTGATGCTTTCTGTCTGTATTTGCTTGCCCTCTAATCACTGTTGTATCACCTTTCGCTTGTCTGTCCTTCCCTGTCACTAGTCACCGGTCTATTGTTCCTCGGCTCTTTGGTTTGCAACAATATTCTTCTTTTTCTTAGACTCAAATCATGGACAACACACTTCAAACATGAAGCATACATCTTATATACATTTATCAATGTTTGAGTGCCAAAACCCTTAAACATCCCGCTTACAGTCAGTGAATTCAAAATTTGAGTTGTATGTATGAGCTAGTCATGGATGGCCCGTGATACCTATAAGTAGGTTCCTATCCTTATAGGCCTATCTATCTTTCAGTGAGTTTACATCTAGCCTCTGTCCTAGCATTGTTCAGCTACAACACACTCCAAACATGAAGTTTACATCTTATATACATTTATCAATGTTTGAGTGTCAAAACCCTAAAACATCCTGCTTACAGTCAGTGAATTTAAAATTTGAGTTGTATGTATGAGCTAGTCATAGATGGCCTTTGATACCTATAAGTAGGTTCCTATCTGCATAGGCCTATCTATCTTTTAGTGAGACTACATCTAGCCTCCGTCCTAGCATTGTTCAGTTGCTTCGACTTGGATGTCTATCACATCACTCTTTCTGACTGTTCTTTCATCATGTCACATCCTTAGTGACCCTTCGTGCTTGTTACTTGACTCACTATTCACTTTGCCTATTTGCCTGTTCTAACTTCAACTAAGTCATCTCGTACACCATAATTGGTGCATGCTTCTACTAGTGGTTGCATTGACTTACCACCGGTTGGAATCAATGACAACACTCAAAAGTCTTTGTGATGCAAAGTATTAGTCATCACCATTCGTCGGTCTCCATACCAATGTGATTGATAGGTCCAATACTGAGTATAGACAAAAACTTCTTTATTGTTATGATAAACTACTAGTGCCCAACTTCTACAAAAATCTCCAACTAAAGTTGCAAAAAACTCAATATAGATATCACAAGGTCATTAAGAATAAATTTTATGATTTTTAAGTAACTACCCCACCTCTTGTAGAATGGTTTTCCACTTAATATTCCTAGTCGGTGCATTTACGAGGGCATTCACCAATCTCAATAACAATCCATGCCAATCTTCAACTATTCTAATCTTGTTAAGTATACGACTGTTGGACTATCTCCTGAGGAATCTCAGTGTTCATTCTCTAAATCCCAACACTACCCAAATGCAACTGGTAAATCCTACAAATACAACTTCTCACACCTATATTAGATAGATATGTAAAGCCAATCCCGTATTTGTAATTTTGTGCAGTTATATTTGATTGTAGAGATGTTGGTGGACTATATGTTTTCTTGTGCATGGTCTAATACTCATAGAATTGTCGTTTCCAACTTTAGTAGTGCTATTTGGGGTTCTCAACATGTATTCATAACATGCTCCTTCATTTCTGACTCCTCCAAAAAAAGCTCGACAGTATTTTGAGTTGTTTTATAAGTCACCATATGTTGCCAATATACCCCACATAGCATTGGCCTTGCACAGTTTGGGGTGCATCCTTTCAGACTTGGTACTATATTTGATCCAATCTGGTTCCTTCATCACCTACAAGACTTTTCGGATTCCGTGGAGGGGCGGGACAAATACTCTTATCTTGCATTTTCCTCTTCAGAGGCCATTGCTTGCTTGAACCCTACTGGTTGGGTTTGCTATTGGTTTTCTCCGACATTGGCTTTGTTGGAGTCTATCGGGATCAAAATTAATTGCCTTCCTCTTTTCCCGCACTCCCTGGATGCCCTATCTCACCTCTTGCCCTCCCCACAAGAGCTGAATAGGCATATTAGGACAAACATCTACAAACAGTATAATTAGACTACTTGGACTTGTCCCCTTGGAGGACTTCATCCTTAAATGGCATTTTAGGCGAAGCATTTTCTCAAGTTACATGATGGGATTATTGTGCATCCTACGTACCTTTCTCATAGCTGGTCTCATGCCCTCCGCATCTCTTTTGACTCTTTTAGAGTTGGTTCCCATCGGTTTCACATTCAGACTAATTACTACTTGGATAAGAAGGTTCCATCTTTGTGACTTGGGCATAGTAGAGATGGAGACACACTTCATTTTCCATTGTCCCATTTACTACTAGATTAGAGGGAGATTCTACTTCTTATTTTGGGAGGTCCAATCCCTCATAACATTCTTCACATATCCAAGAGGCTCAGAGACTTCAGGACCATAACCTGCAATGACTCCTCCCCCAAAGGTTGTAGTCTGACCAACTTATCACCTTTTTCTCAGTGGTTTCCACCACCCAACGTACCAAGCCTACGTCGGACCCCCAATCTATGCCTCATAGTTCTGAGGCAATGCATCTATACTTCCATTCAGCAATGACTTTCTTCTACTAGTATCCTCAGGATCTCTTGAAGATGGCTTGAAATCTCCTCTTCCACAACCTATTCATCAATTCTTGATTTCTTCCTTGTGGACTAGACTAGCTAGTGGCAGGATTGCCTTCTTCCCTGTGGATTGGACCTGCTAGTGGGTAGGATTTCCTTCTTCCTTGCGGACTAGACCAGCTAGTGAGTAGGATTGCCTTCTTGGTGGCTCCTGCTTACTTTTGTTACAATGTTGTTTGTTTGGTTCTTTGGTGTCTTTGTTGTTTCGCTTGTTCCCTTTGAACAAGCGAAACAATGTTACAATGTTGTTTGTTTGGTTCTTTGGTGTCTTTGTTGTTTCGCTTGTTCCCTTCTTCCTTGCGGACTAGACTAGCTAGTGGCAGGATTACCTTCTTCCTTGTGGATTAGACCTACTAGTGGGTAGGATTGCCTTCTTCCTTGCGGACTAGACCAGCTAGTGGGCAGGATTGCCTTCTTGGTGGCTCCTGCTTACTTTTGTTACAATGTTGTTTGTTTTGTTCTTTGGTGTCTTTGTTGTTTCGCTTGTTCCCTTTGAACAAGCGAAACAATGTTACAATGTTGTTTGTTTGGTTCTTTGGTGTCTTTGTTGTTTCGCTTGTTCCCTTCTTCCTTGCGGGCTAGACTAGCTAGTGGCAGGATTGCCTTCTTCCCTGCGGATTGGACCTGCTAGTGGGCAGGATTGCCTTCTTCCTTGCAGACTAGACCAACTAGTGGGCAGGATTGCTTTCTTGGTGGCTCCTGCTTACTTTTGTTACAATGTTGTTTGTTTGGTTCTTTGGTGTCTTTGTTGTTTCGCTTGTTCCCTTTGAACATGATTGGGTGCTCCTACTTTTTACTGGGTTGCTAGTTTGTTCCTAGCTGTCCCTTAGACCCTTGTCGATCTCTTGTTGGACATTAATAATTTTTTCTTATCTATCTCTAGAATGCGATAGTTTCATAAATTTAACATAATATTCTTGAATGTTCTCTTGGAAAAGCATCCTTTAGATTGAAGAACATATTCATTTTCATTCCCTTTACCTCTATATGTGAGCATATCCATGCCTAATGGTATGATGATAGTTTGTGTCTTGATAGACTAATGAGCTTTCCTTCTTTTGATCTCTTCAATTGAGATTGATTATTCAATTTTAAGAACTCACTACTAGGAAAGTCATTTTTTTATCCATACAATAATATTCTTTAGCTGGCTTTAATTTTCAAACTCCATCCTAATCATTCACAACCACTGTGTACATGTAGAATTCATGGATGTATACCAAATGCTCTAAATTGCAAAAACTCACTATTTTTGTTACAATGCATTCACTAATGCAAAATAAAAATTATGTCATTTATCTTCTTAATTTTTTTCTCTGAGTATGAATATTTTTGATTAGATGAAAACAGGTTTTGAAGGGGCCTTGAAACCCTTTACATCTTAGAGCACGAAATAAACAAGTCCATAGACACAGTAATGATTCCCACTTTTTGGCCAACTTTGACACTGAAATGGATATTTTTGAAACAAATTTCATTTTTAGATGCATATTACTAAAAAAATGTTAAAAAAATTGAAGATGATGTAAACTAGTGATTTTTAGAATTTTCTTTCTAGTTTTTAACAATCTTTTTAAATTTTTCTAAAAAATTCATTTGAAGTCCATTTTTCCATCTCCTTTGAGAAGTGGTTTATATGAAAATTGACATTTTCAAAGAGTGACGAGTCGTTTGATCAAGATAACTTAAAAAAAATGATAATGACAAAATTCTTTCAAGGATAGAATGGTAACATCAATATCTAGCAATTTTAGTTGGTTTCATTCAATTTCATTTAAAAATGTAGATTTTATTTAGTGGCAAAGTGACGCTAATGATAATTTAGACATAGCTTTTTTTTGATCAATTTAATTTGATTTGTATTTATCAAATCAAAATTTTCTTGATTTTATAGAAAGTTAACACACATACCTTTGATGGACATATTTTTTTTATTTTCTCATTATCTATTTTTCTCGAAGCTTCAAATCAAGATTTGTGAAGTGGCTAGACAACCTATATTTAATAAAATTAAAACTGAAACATTATGATAAACACAACATATACTAAAAATATAGTCATTGGAAAGCTTATTCAGAGTACAACAATTTTCTATTTTTAGTTTTAGAATATGGACTTGTTTAGCCCTTGTTTAAGCCCTTAAAAGGGAAAAATTTGATAGAAATTTTAGTAAGTTTGTAAAAAATCCAATTTTGGGACCTTCGAATGAAGGGGGCTTCAAATGAAGCCCTTGGAGAGGCTTCGAACGAAGGGGCTTCATTAGAAGCCCCCTAAGGGGTTATTTGGGTGGCCCCAGGGGGGTTGAACGAAGCCCCTTGGCCCACTTTTTGGCCACCTATTGGCCCCGGGGGGTTCAAAGGAAGCTCCCTAGCCCACTTTTCGACCACCTATTGGCCTTGGGGGCTTCGTTCGAAGCCCCTTGTGGTAGTTGGCACAAGGGGCTTTGAATGAAGCCCTGTAGGTCATGACTTCGAACAAAGCCTTACGAGGCTGCATTCAAAGCATAAGCTTCATTCAAAGCCCCTAGAAGACAATTTTTCCACTTTCGGATGAAAAGTGGGAACCATTATTATGGCCTTACAATGTCAACAAACATGAAACAAGCATGGTAGGGACAAAAGCCAACATACACCAAGACAAAATAGAGACAACCAACTAGACCAACAAACCAAAGAGACCAAAAGACAAGACATAACACAAAAACACTAACTTAGACACTTCAACAACTCTACTACCTCAAGCTCCAACTTATTCATTTCCCTAGCAACTTTCTTTAGCTCTTTAACTTCATTTGATAAAGGAACTCCTTCCTGGTGTCTTCTTCTTGGTATGTGCTTTGATCCTCTCACGGGGCCCAACCTGCGAGTCCCTAGGTGTATCTTTTTCATCAGCAACATGCACAATAGCCTTATCCAAGGAGGAGTTATCCATCTTATTCAGAATAATTTTGATGTGTTCATTTGAAGCTTTGGTCAACAATGCTCTTTAAGGTGGCTTCAATTCTATCAGTCCTTCCTTCTGAGGAAAACTGTAGTAACCTTGTTTGGTTATGCTTCTAGCAATACCACTTATTCAGACATTTGACATTTCAACAAACACTTGACAAACAACCCAATTATCACTGAACATATGGTATTTAAAATTCCAAAACATGGTATTGGAAAATGCAACAATTGTTCACAAATTCAATTAACCTTAGCCGCTTAGCCTTATACATTGCTCAAATAAATATCAAGCACTAGTATATAAATCTATCATGTGAATTTACACATTTAAATCTGAAACAAAAAATTCTGAATTTTTTTATGAACTTCCTATGTTTCAGACAATTATACCCTTGATTGCAATCACATAAAGATTTTATCACTAGCAAAACCACAAATGTCCAGCCTTGAGAAATCCAAATCAGAAATTACCAGAAATCAGAGATATAAATTACCAAACTCTCCAAGATAGAATTGCCCTCTCAGCCATAGTCAATTCAGTAGGAGAAGACATTGAATTATTCCAACCAACAATCTCTCAGCCACAAGAAATACAGTACGAGAAGCCACCATGAAAATCTCATAATTCACAAGAAACCAATCTCCACTATACTTCAACAATGGAGCAAAAACCTCATATCAAATCCTTATACCTCAACAAGGGATTTGCAAATCAGAACCTTAGAAAAGCCACAAAGGCAACAAAAGCAAATAAATATAGTGTCTTTTTCTCAAGAAATGGGCTTTTATTTATAACCTCCAAATGCTCTTTTTGTTGCCAAAATGTAACATCATTTAAGAAGCTTCACCACACAACATTAATTAGAAGCTTCCATTAGATTCTTTCACTTGACTTGGCTTAACTAGTTAATAAATGGCCCTTTCCAATGATAACTCAACCCTCAACTTAAGTGAAATTATAAAGTGAAATTATAATTTTATAATAAGCCATTTAATAAATTAATAATAATTTGGCCACTAAAAAAAAATAACTTCCAAAATACTCGTCTTTTAAATGTCATCTGAAATAGGAGTCATACCTATTATTTCTCCATGTGATCAAATACACTTTCCAAAAATAGAAAGGGTCCATCTCAATCAACACCCGACTTACCACAAATAGTAAGTACACAAAACTAAGCTCAAATGAAGTCCAATTTGAGCCAAACGAAGAACAATCGATAGCTTACTAAATTGTGGAGAAGACAAGACCCTCCCAAGTGAAGCCACTGCCATAAAAGACCCTCTATTCACAATAATTAGCCTACGAGGATCTCAATAATAGGCTAATCTCTCAAATTTTGATGCCGACAAAAATGGGGACATTACACAAACATCCTATCCTCCAAGGCTTTAAGACCTGCATTGACCATCTATCTCACCAGCTCTGCCTTTGTTCCCATTAGTCAAGTCTTTAGCAATACCAACCACATTTTGCATCTCAACTTTATCCTCCAAGGCTCTAATTTTAAGATGGATCTCCTTAAGTTCATGGAAAAACCATTTAATAACCCTGTACTGATCTAGGATCCCATTCCTTGCAACCAAAAGGACATCAAACCCACTCTCCCTGCTAACATCACTAAGAATCAACATGGATGGGTCAATAACTTGATCCAAATTCACATCCCCCATTTCCTTTCCCTTAACCACCCAATTAATTTTTTGACACTAGATCCCAATCCTCAAGTCCTCCAAACTCACAGTCCTCCTATACTTTGCGTCCTTTACAAAATCATCTTTAAGATTGTCCTCTTTTAGAATAGTGTTATCAAAAGTAAGGGAAATATGGCTAGGAGGGGACAAAGCCTGCTCAATTTTGTCATTTCCTTTCACCATTTTCTAAGTGGGAGCCATATTTTTCTTCTTACCCTGTGTATCAAGTTCCTCCCTATCTGTGTCCATCTCATCACCATCCTCATTATACTCTTCATTTTAGTTGACACATCCCCCTTAGTCAATTTGCTTTTCTTCCCCACAATCTTGGTAGGGGTCTTTGTAGGGGTTTTATTTTTACCTTTCTTTTTAACACTTTTCTCCTTGTCATCCCCCATCTCCGAACCCTCACTCAACTCAGTGTCAGAATAGTCCTCATCATCAAAGGAAACTGAGTCTTTTGCTTCCTCACTAGAATTAGGGGAATCATTGATATGCAGACCAATAAAGTTATCCTTAATGTGTTCATAAACTAGAACCATTAGGCCATCATGTAGAGGGGGAATTAGTAATCTCTGGAGAGCAGATACCTTGAATGCTAGCATTAATGAAGTTGAACAAGTAGAATGGGAACAAAATTTTCTTATTGTGCTAGAAATGATTTAAAAGCACGAAATGATATGAATAGACTCTGGAAAAATGACCATCTAGTGTAATGTAGTATATTATCGCCCTCAACACTATCCTCCAAATTTTCTTCACAGAAGTTGGAGAGTAGTAGGTCTTACCTATTTTTACTAGAGTGTCTTTCTCCTCAGCATTTTTGGGGAAGAGATTGATAGTCACCTCATCAACTTTCCTATCTCTGTAAAGTTTTTTGCTCACTACTAGAATCCCCATAACCTGCAAAATGAGTTCCTCATTGATGACAATTTTCTTTCCTTGAAAGACCAACAACCCCTCATTCCATTGTTTTAGGAAAAGCTTAGTGACCATAGGATTGCCACCATGCAGACTTTCCATAAACATAGTAACACCAACCTCCTTTAAGACCTCCCACACCCTCTTGTACTCTTTCCATTTATCAGATGAAACATGCTCTTTGTGATGTCTTTACCCTCTCATTCTAATACTCCAAACCTTCCAAGTCTTCTTCAACTTAACAATTCTACAACACCAAATTATAGAGCAAGAAGCACCATGCAAAACAAGGTTAATGTCTTTGCTAAAAATATTGGTCCCTTTCCTAAACACCCACAAAACATGCGGATGGGAAATGCAATAATTGTCCCAATTGGTCTCGATCAGCCAATGTTGCCTTGTAACCATCAATTAACACCCTTAAGTACTAAAACATTCATTGCGCAAAACTCCACCTTTTCCATTAATCTTATCATAATAAATATGTGACATCACTTCTGGTGGCAAGCTGGCTTCCCCTTGTGACCTCATCTGCTAATTGGATGTAGTTGCCATGTTAGCTAATGAATCAACCACCATATCAGCTTCTCTAAAGGTATGGGAAACATAATATTTTTCCATAGTATTAAGGATTTCCTTGGCTTTCGACATAATATTAGCAATAGCCATGAGGGGCTAGATAATCCATTTAAACGTCTCACTATATTATTTGAATCGCCTTCAATCCAAATTTTCCTAGATCCCATCTCCTTAGCTAATTGAATAACTTCAAGGGTGGCCATAGCTTCTGCATAATGGTTGGTCTTATTTCCCAAGGGGAGCGCCACAACAACAATGCATTGGCCAAAATGGTTCCTTACCACTCCCCCACACCCAACCAACCTAGGATTACCCTTAGCTGCTCTATGTATGAGTGTGGATGTTACTAGCAAACTTGATAAATATTTTATCAATATTTTGTCTCAACTATATAGATAAAACCATAAAATGTCGAAACACTGAACTTATATGTTTTCTTTACATTTAAAGCAGGGAATATAAATTAAGTCTAAGAAACCCATTACATCAACATTCATGGTAATCATAACTTTGGATGATCAAAATATTGATTGGCCCCACATATTAATCTTCACTTATTGTGCCTAGCAATATTAAAATAATCACTACAACATTCATAAATGATTCATGACAAATAACATATTAATCATTTGATTAACTATGCTTTATAAACAATAGCCATAGTTTAATATTTTGCCTCTGCTAATGATTTCGGCCTTTGGGAAGCAGTAAGAATTGAGTAGATTTTGATAAGAATTGCAAATGAAATAGCAATTGTGCAGAGGTGAGTATGATAATAGAATTGACCACCACTCAATTAGAAGAGAGATAAAATCTTGGAAAATATCAAGAGACGTAGTTTGTAGTGAATACAAGAATTTGTAATATATATGATTCAGGTTGACCTCTTGTAAAGTCTCAATATCAGCAGACAACTTGTTTGTGCTTAGGAGACGATTTAGTAATACTTGATACAACAACTTTTAAATCACATAATATAGAATTAGAATAAAATATTTGTGTGTTTTCCCAAATCAAATAATTTAATTAGCATATGTAGATAAATCTCTTGCTTATGAAACCTCACAGAGTGGCAAGAAAACCAATTCTGATACCGTTGTAATATCCCCGATAGATATTATACCCAGATTCTAATACAAAAAATTCAACACAAATTTTTGCATGCAAATGTTTTCAATCCATGTAGCACAATGTACAAAAAAATATAAACTACCTAGTTGAAAGATAGATTTTGAAATGGTATTGCATTTAAAGCTTTTGTAGAACAATAACAAAATTTCAAACGTAGTTATAGAAATTACAAGAAGCTTGGATACTAGAAATATGAAGCTCAAATAATAAGTGAGACATCTGCGTGATATCTCCTACTAACAATGAGTTTCCATACACTGCTTCCAAGCTCAAGAGCTCTGTCCTCAAACCTGCTGAAAGCTGAAGCTTCCAAATTCTCCAAGATATCAAAAATCAAATTCATTAAACCAAGCATGCTCAAATGAATCTAACATTCTTCTTTTAAAACCCAATGTAGCAATTCTTTAACTTCTCTCTGCTTGCTTCGTTGTCTTCTTCCCTTTTTGTCCTCTTTTTAAAATTAAAATGATGTTTTATTAAATTTCATTAAGCTCCAAATAACTTAATAAGTCATTTTAATACTTTAGAAGTTGTCATTTAATGTTCCAAAGTCTCCAAAAAGGGACTACATTCACTCCATCCCCTCCTTCAATATTTTGTGCTCATCAATATCTACCAAAACATGGCAACATATACTTGTAATAACAAAATTGTTGTAAATATTAACTTATGAGCACACCCAAGAAGGTTTTCTCTTAATAGAGGAAGAATTAATTGGTAGGGTTTTTGCCCAACTAGGGGTCATTGCCTTGGAGGTATGATGTAGGGAGGGATGAAGAAGTAGGGCCAAAGGCACACTCAACTATCCAAACCACCATGCAAGAGTTAACACAACGGAAACACAACACAAAGAACATCAACCAAAGGAGGAAGAAGAGCAAAACACTTTTATTGATTTATCAAATAACCAACATACATGCCCAGCTATAAGGCCTTTTGGGTTACAACCAGATACAAAATAAATTCAAATCCACCATCCAACTTTAAATTCAAATTTTCAGACATATATGCTTCCAACTTTCACATCTTCTAAGTTCTACCCCTCTAAAATTCAATCCTAGACCTCCTTAAATACTTGTGTAGCCATAGGTCGACCTATCAAAAATTAAACCTTACATTAAATACATGCACAACCACAGGTCGGCTCACATCAAATATTAACTACCAATATCGAAATTAAGTACGCGCAAGGTCGGCCCAAACAGGAACCAGAGACAGACAACTCAGTCAAAGAAGGACCAAGACAAATACTGGCACTAGGCACCAACAGGAACACTGGGCACCAACAGTAACACTAGTACCAACAGATTCACTTAGCACATGAAGGAACACTCAGTCAACACTAGATTGCTATAGTAACTCAACATCTATTAGAGCTACAATAACTCGACATCCACTAGAGCTACAGTAACTCGACATCCATTAGAGCTATAATAACTCAGCATCCACTAGAGCTATAGTAACTCAACATCCGCTAGAGCAACAATAACTCGACATTCACTAGAGCTATAATAACTTAACATCCATTGAACAACTCAGTAGCAACAGAACATTGGAAACCACTGGCACTTAGCTCCAATATGCAAAATGAACAAAGATGAGCAGGATAACAAGGTAACCCAAGATGCTTCTGCATCAAGGTATCGTTATAGGCAAGGATTATGGAATTTTCCTTTAAAGGATTCTTGCTAATTAGAATGGTCTTGTAACATACGAATTTTCCTAACCAATTTAATCATCTAATTTACTCATAACTGATTCTACTTCACATGAAAAGGACTTCTATTATCTATTATAACTAAAGAAGTAATTGCTTCCTATTCTACTTGCCAATCATATTTCAACTACTGAAATGAAATAAATATATGAATACGTTGCTAACTTTTCATCCATTCTAACTGATATCATGTTCAACTAAAAGTGAGAACAACTATATTCTTTATCATCTAATATCTTTAACTAACTGATAACATGTAAAGCTGAAAAATAAAGTAACAACTATCTAGCTAATCTACTATAAATTGAAGGTTAAGGTACAGGAGAAAAACATACAGTAACAATGGGGAAATCCTTTGACATGTTCAAGCCTCAGCATTGGTGAGAGGAGAAGCATTGTCATAGGCTGAACCTCCTAACTGCGGACCATACTTATCCCCACACATCCTAACTTAATACAACAACCCTCCCTACCTCGAGATCAGGCTTGGGATGTTCTTAAGTCTAGCCATCTGAGTAATCCGGTGGTTTGAGTGTCCCATCAGTTATTCCTAAATAACTAAAGCTTCTAAACAAACAAAAAGATCTCATCTTGGCCAAGGATTTCAAATTGGGTTCCTAAACCCGATCTCTACCACTCGACTTGACAACATATTTCATTATCCGAACATGCATGAGCTATTTTGTATTTTTCTATTACTTAGTTGATTGATTTCCTTTTTGATTCTTGCAGGTTATCTTCACCTCTTCACCATTCATGGCTTCCTGTTGGTGATTCCTAGGTGCTTGAGAAATTAAATCCATTTCCTCTTGTTTACACCTCTTCACCTTTAATGGCATCCTTGCTGGTGAAATCCTCGGTGTTTGATTGTTAAGACATCATTTACACTATTATTAACTGGATGGGAGGAAATATAATATGATGGACAAGATCTTTGACTCGTGGATTTTAATACAGTTTTGTGTCCTCCGTATAACAAAGACATTCTCACGTTTATTTAGTCGTAAGCAAGTGACATGATATTGAGCTCTATCTAAGTATCTATGTCTTATTACATTCTGTCTAGGATTCTGATTTGACGACAGTATTGACACTATCAGGGATAAATGAAATAAATAAATAAATAAAGTACAAAGCTCGGACCTGGTATAGCCTTCAGTATAAAAGACAAAACAACAAGGAATTAAAAAGTATTTAATCATGACTTATAGCAACAGATTTCTTCCTCCCGTGGTTAGATTAAAAGATTATCCACGACACCCTTTGCTTTGAACTGGTTGACAGTGAAGAAGAGAAATAATGGAATCAACCCGAAACAGTATGATGTGAAATCAATTATCAACTGAGACTCTCCCAACTTGCTAGCTTTGGTAGGCTATAAAGGTAAGAAGATAATATAGTGTACTGAGAAAGGTTGCGTCAAAAATGATCCAAGCTATTATTCTATTTAATTTGGCCAGCCTTGGCTCTTCGGCTACCTTAAGTTATCAAGAAGGCCATTTGAAAGTCTTCAAATTCGAAATATAGAAGAAAGAAATAAAGAGGGAAAAGAATAAGGTGAAGTTGGAGAGTTTTAAATTTTTATTTTATCATTATTATGTGCTCTTTTATACGTTCATGTGCATATACTGGTGAATTGGCATCATTAGATTATTAAATTATAATTTATTGGCGTCACTTCATTTTTATATACATGTGTTTGTATTTAAGGGTTATAATAATGATGAAATAAGAAATTTCAATAATAAATCTTCAAAGGTATGAATTTTATACTTTGTAGATTATTTAAGTTTTTATTATATTATTTTCCTAATAGCTCATGCGGTCCTATAATGTGATATGTTGTCAAGTCTTCGTATCCTTTCCAAGGTACTCTTAGTTCATAGCTATTGATCTTGATGATTGGACCAATCGACCATCCCCTTTCGATGATCTCATTTAGCAATGCTTCCCATTTCTTTAGTCTTCTTCCTGCAATCACCCCAAGCAAAACATTCTCGCCAATACATTAATTTAAAGATATATTGATCATTAATTCCAATCAAACAATTGTCGATCATCTAATGACAATTATAGGTTGCTTGATTATTTTCATCAACATCTATAATAACTAACTGATTTCACATAACTCGTTATCAGTTGGTACAACGTATATAACTAACTCGCTTCACATGATTAGGAAAGAATAAATTGATACAATGTCTACAATTAACTAACTTGTTTCACATGATCAGGAAGGAAATAAATTGATACGTCTATAATTAACTAACTTGTTTCACATGATTAGGAAAGAAATAAATTGATACAATGTCTATAATTAACTAACTTGTTTCACATGATCAGGAAAAAAATAATTCGTTAAACCAACGGCTATGATCAATTTAAAACTTAGGGCAAAATTTGGGATGTAACATACCCACCCCCTTAGATTTTTCATCGTCCTCGACGAACAAAATAACAAAATTTAAGCAATACTTCGTTTATACTGGAAGAATAGAAAATATCCAGTTTTCAGTTTTCAAAGAAAAGATAGGTGTATCTTTGAAAAATGTCATGATAATCCTCCTAGGTGGCATTATCCTCAACATATTGGTCCCACTGAACCTTGCACTGAGTCACTTCCCGATTTCATAAGCATAGCTTACATACCTCGAGTATTCAGAGTGGTTTTACCTCTACCACCCTTGGTTCTCATACCTACAATAATTTCCAATCAATCATATGTTCATGGTGGGTAATATACTTTTTAAGATATGACACATAGAAGACGTCATGCATCCTGACAAGGGCTGGTGGTAGAGCAAATCTGTAAGCTACTAGATTCACAACTTGCAAAACTTCAAAGGGTCCCACATATCTCGGGACTAACTTAGCATTTTTACCAAACTTGATAGTATTCTTCTGAGGTTTTACTCTTAGTAATATTTTGTCCCCTAGTGAGAATTCTCTAGGTATTCTTTTGGAATCAACATAACTTTTTGGTTTGTCGTTCACTTCCTTTAACCTTCGACGAATCTGGATTACCTAGTCCTCCATCTCTTAAAGCATTTCAAGCCCAACAATGATTCAATCTTCCAACCGATTCCAACTTACTGGGGTTCTGCATTTACGACCATACAAGGCCTCAAAGGGAGCCATTCTAATTGTGGACTGATAGGAGTTATTATATGCAAATTCTAGTAGGGGTAAGTATGTTTCCCATTGGTATTGTCAATCCATACACTATACTCTTAGGAGATCTTCTAATACTTGATTTACCCGATCGGTTTGACCATCTGTCTCAGGATGATAGGCTGAACTAATGTTTAACTTGGTACTCCAGGCTGTAAATAATGTTTGCCAAAATTTGAAAGTTATCCTAGCATCCCTATTTGAAATAATTTTCTCCGAAATTTCATGCAACCTGAAAATCTCTTTCATGAACTTATGGGCAATCTCGGGTGTTCCATCAGTTAAATTCCCTAGTATAAAATGAGCAACCTTTGTCAATCTGTCAACCACGACCAAAATAGTATTGTGCCAATTCCATGTCATAGGTAGTCCTTGTATGAAATCCATGGATATTACCTACCATTTCCACTCGGGTACTTCATTTGGGTGCAATAGGCTTGCTGGGTACCGATGTTCTACTTTTTCTCTTTGGTATTCCAAACATCCTACTACAAACTCGATTATCTCCCTTTTCACCCCCTTCCAGAAATATAGAGGTTTTATATCATATAACATTTTTGTTACTCCCGGGTGTTCTGAATATGGATCTGAATGAAATTCACCTAAAATTAGTCTTCGGAGTTCAGGGTCGTTGGGCACATAGATTTTGTGGTGATATCTTAATAATCCATCCTCTTCTAAGCTAAACACTGAATACTTAGGATCTTGTGGGTCTCTGATAAGAGCTAAGCTGATTTTTGTATAAAATTCATCACTCTCCAAGTGTCATAAAATCTGATCCCTTAACCTGAAGTTTACAATAGTTACCACCAAGATGTGTCTTCTTTGACTTAGGGCATCTGCTACCTTGTTTTCTTTACCTTTAATGTAACTTATGTCAAACTCATAATCTGTTAAAAATTCTAGCCACCTCCTTTGTCTAGCATTAAGATTCGGTTGGGTAAAAATATACTTCAAACTATGATGATCAGATCTAAGCTCAAAAGGTTTTTTGATTAAGTAATGTCTCCACATTTGCAAAGCATGCACGATTGCTACTAATTCAAGATCATTAGGTGCGTAATTCTGTTCATAGTTTTTTAGTTTCCGAGATTCATAAGCAATGACTTGTTCATCCTGCATTAACACACCCCCTAATCCTTCTCTAGATGCATCTGTTATAACTATGAACTGCTTTTGTGGATCAGGTACCCTTAGAATAGGTGTTGGAGTCAAATTTTCTTTCAAAAACTTGAAGGCTGATTGACACTTCTCTGTCTAGATAAATTTCTTTCCCTTCCTCTGAAGTGAAGTGATAGGATAGGCTATCCTTGAGAAATTCCTGATAAATTTTCTATAGAACCTTGCTAACCCCATAAAGCTCCTAACTTCGGATAAATTCCTAGGTGTGGGTCATTCCTTAATTGCTTTTATCTTTGACGGATCCACTTCTATACCTTGAGCTGATATAATGTGCCCTAGATACTAAATTTTCTTTTGGTAAAAAGCACACTTAGATAATTTCCCATATAGTTTGTGTTCTCTTAATCTTTGCAGAACTATTTTTAAGTGCCTTTGATGTTCTTCCTCATTCTTGGAATAAATTAAGATGTCATCTATAAAGACCAATACAAACTTGTCCAGACAATCTTGAAAGATGATGTTCATTAGATTCATAAAAGCTGTTGGGGCATTGGTTAACCTGAATGGCAACACTGTAAACTCGTAATGTCCAGACCTGGTTCTAAATGCGATTTTATGTATATCCTCATCCTTTATTCGAAGCTGATGGTATCTTGACCTCAAATCAATTTTTGAAAATACTGTCGCACCCTTCATTTGATCAAAAAGATCATCTATCCTTGGCAATGGGTACCGGTTTCTTATGGTGACTTTATTGAGCATCCTGTAATCTATGCATAATCTCATGGTTCCATCCTTCTTCCTCACAAACAACACTAGGGCTCCTCATGGTGAGACACTAGGCCGAATCAACTTCTTATCTGGCATATCTTGAAGTTGGATCTGTAATTCCATTAATTGTATAGCTGTCATTCTATATGGGGCCTAGGATATGAGTTCCGCTCTTGGTATCAAGTCTATGATGAAATCAAATGCTCGAGAAGGGGGTAGTCTAGGGAGTTCTTCGGGAAACACATTTGATAATTCTTCAAATAAGGGTATTTTTCTTCAAAGGACTCTTTTAACTTTTGATTGATTTATCCATCTTCATAAATGTAGTCATCTCCATAAGTGGTGGTTTTTGGTTCCCTTGTGTCCTCTATCCTAACTGCAAAAATCTCCTGGCCCTTTCTCCCATATCGTTTAAGTTACATTGCAGAAATCTGTTTAGATCTAATTTCATGCTTAATCCCTGAAATGCTTGTTGGTCTACCTTGATCATCCACACAGTTTATAGTTTTGGCAAGACAATCTACTTTGGCCTTATGTTCACTGAGCCAATTGATTTCTATGATGATATCGTATGACCCAAGGGGTGCTACATATAAGTTTAGTTCCGTTGAAAAATTCTAGAAGTCAACTTGAGCTTCAAATAGGCATTGCTTTACCTTAGTTCTTGACTGGTTCGCATGTTCGACCGTCCATGGTTTTGCCATAAAACTAGATCTTTTTGGAAACCTACTTAGCAATCTAGGTGATATAAAACATTGAGATGCTCTAGTATCAATTAATATGGACACAGGGTTTCCATAGATCTTACTCAGAGTTTTAATGGGGCCTATTTGTTGTTTTGCCTGTCTATTAACTAGAGCTGTGTGAATCCTTTGCTGAAAGACTTGCTGCTATTGTGGTAAAGATGGTCATTGTGGCTGGCTGACGTTGGGTTTATTGGGGCATTGGTTTACATAATGATCTCCGCCACAGTTAAAACATCCTCCTGGTGGTCCTTTCTTTCCATTATTCCTGTTGTTTTTACTTGTATTATAATTGCTTTTGGCATCCTTGGCCCCATTGCCCTTTAATTGTGGTTCGCTATATTTGTAATCCTTAAATTGCTTTTTTCTAAGGCTCGAAATCAGCACCCTTTGAATTCCAGGTTGTCTTCCTCTTGTTGTCTCGGATGAAATCATCCTTTCTGATCTTGTGTTCTTGCCAAACAACCTTCTCTAAGGCCTCTTCCATGGTTCCGGGAGCGAGAACATCAATAGCTCCTATCCTATTGTTCAATCCCATGATGAATTTCCTCACCTTAAAATTGGTATCTTGCTAATATGGCGGTATGTATTTTAACAATCAGGTGAACTTCTCCCAATACTTATGTACTGTCATGTCTCCTTGCTTTAAGTTTTGGAAGTCTAAAAGCTTTTGATCATAAAAGGTTTGAGGCAGCCAACGGTTCCAGAAAATGTTCACAAGCTTTTCCTAGGTGATCTCATTGGTTCTTATGTTCTGTTCAACCTTGGTGTTTCCCCACCAGGTTGTAGCTTCTTTGGTAAAATGATATATTCCCCAAGCTGCCTTTGAGGTTTTAGAGAAATTTCTAATCTCAAAATACTGTTCTATCTCAGTTAACCAAGCTTCTACTTTCTCCCCAGACTCAGAACTGAAAAACTTAGGTAGTTTTATTTTCTTAATGTCTGTTGATAAATCAGCCACTATCTCTTTCTTCTTTTGTTTCTTCGATTGCTTGGGAGAGGGAGTTTTGTTATGCTCTGAGACTTATGTCTCTGCTCTAGGAGATGGTGAGGTTTGAGTTTCCTCATAGTTTTGCCCTATCTGGGCTGCCATTTCACTCATTCTTTTTTCCCTGGTTTCTAGTTTTAGTTGTGTTTCTTGCAGGATCTGAAGTAGCAATTCAATTGAAGATTGAGGGTTCTCATGTATTATATCTTGATTTTCATTGTTTTGATTGCTGTTCATTTTTATGTTTATGGTTCCCATGTGACCTGTTAATTTACAATTGTGTCAATTATGTAGAAAAATGAAAAGAGATCTTTACAAAAAGAAAAGTCTTGCGAACACATGATTTTCAAATACCTTAATTTAATTTATTATTTTGTTGCTTCACTTAGAGCAACCTTATTTACAAAATTTCCTCTATTGAGGATGTTTACATCAACATAACATTTAATCTTGCTTTGCATCACTTAGTTTTGGTTCAATTTGGTACATATACTGCACCATCCAGGATCTATGAAACTGTAAAAGAGGATTGCTTTGCCGAGTGTTTCAACTCTGAATCAGCTTGTTTCTATATGCTGCCTTGTTGGCAGGAGTCCACTTGACTCTTTCCTTCTTCATCTGCTGAATTGCCTAATTCAAAGTTTCATTATCTCAGGGTATAGAACAACAGGTGTAATCATATTTAGTCATGTTTTTAATGAGATAGGGAAAGATGGGGTGTCGAGTCTTCTTGCTTGGTGTTTTATGTACTTGCATCCTATAGGCAATCCATAATTCTTTCAGGTTTCAAGAAGGTAGTGTGCCCTAGGTTCAGTGTCTAACCCAGTTCACTCTGATACCATATGTGACATGAATTTTCCTAACCAATTTAATCATCTAATTTACTCATAACTGATTCTACTTCACATGAAAAGGACTTCTATTATCTATTATAACTAAAGAAGTATCTGCTTCCTATTCTACTTGCCAATCATATTTCAACTGCTGAAATTAAATAAATATATGAATACATTGCTAACTTTTCATCCATTCTAACTGATATCATGTTTAACTGAAAGTGAGAACAACTATATTCTTTATCATCTAATATCTTCAACTAATTGATAACATGTAAATCTGAAAAATTAAGTAAGAACTATCTAGCTAATCTACTATGAAACTGAAGGTTAAGGTATAGGAGAAAAACATATAGTAACAATGGGGAAATCCTTTGACATGTTGTTCAAGCCTCGACATTGGTGAGAGGAGAAGCATTGTCATAGGCTTAACCTCCCAACCACGGACCATACTTATCCCCACACATTCTAACTTAATACAATGACCCTCCATACCTCGGGATCGGGCTTGGGATGTTCTTAAGTCCATCCATCTAAGTAATCTGGTGGTTTGAGTGTCCCATCAGTTATTCCTGAATAACTGAAGCTTCTGGACAAACAAAAATATCTCATCTTGGCCAAGGATTTCAAATTGGGTTCGTAAACCCAATCTCCACCACTCGACAACATATTTCATTATCCAAACATGTACGAGCTATTTTGTATTTTTCTATTACTTAGTTAACTGATTTCCTTTTCAATTCTTGCAAGTTATCTTCACCTCTTCACCATTCATGGCTTCCTGCCAGTGATTCCTAGGTGCTTGAGAAATTAAATCCATTTCCTCTTGTTTACACCTCTTCACCCTTTAATGGCATCCTTGCCGGTGAAATCCTCAGTGTTGATTGTTAAGACATCATTTACACTATTATTAAATGCATGGAAGGAAATATAATATGATGGACAGGATTTTTGACTCATGGATTTTAATATAGTTTTCCATCCTTCGTATAACAAAGACATTCTCATGATTATTTAGTAGTAAGCGAGATGATATTGAGCTCTGTCTAAGTATCTATGTCTTATTACATTCCGTCTAGGATTTTGATCCGATGACAGTATTGACACTATCATGGATAAATGAAATAAATAAATAAATAACGTATAGAGCTCGAACCTGGTATAGCCTTCAGTATAAAAGACAAAACAACAAGGAATTAAAAGGTATTTAATCATGACTTGTAGCAAGGAATTTCTTCCTCCTGAGGCCGGATTAAAAGATTATCCACAACACGCTTTGCTCTAAACTGGTTGATGGTGAAGAAGAGAAATAATGGAATCAACTCGAAACGGTATGATGTGAAATCAATTGTCGACTAAGACTCTCCCAACTTGCTAGCTTCGGCAGGCTATAAAGGTAAGAAGATAATACAGTGTATCGAGAGAGGTTGTCTCAAAAATGATCCAAGATATTCTATTTAATTTGGCCGGCCTTGGCTCTTCGGCTACCTTCAGTTATCAAGAAGGCCATTCGAAAGTCTTCAAATTCTAAATATAGAAGAAAGAAATAAAGAGGGAAGAGAATAAGGCCAAGTTGAAGAGTTTTTAATTTTTATTTTATTATTCTTATGTGCTCTTTTATATGTTCATGTGCATATACTGGTGAATTGGCATCAATAGATTATTAAATTATAATTTATTAGTGTCACTTCATTTTTATATACATGTGTTCGTATTTAAGGGTTATAATAATGATGAAATAAGAAATTCCAATAATAAATCTCCAAAGGTATGAATTTTATATTTTGTAGATTATTTAAGTTTTTATTATATTATTTTCCTAATAGCTCATGTGGTCCTATAATGCAATATGTTGTCAAGTCTTTGTATCCTTTCCAAGGTAGTCTTAGGTCATACCTATCGATCCCGATGACTGGACCAATCGATCATCCCCTTCTGATCCCGTTTAGCAATGCTTCCCCTTTCTTTAGTCTTCTTCCTGCAATCACCCCAAGCAAAACATTCTCGCCAAGACATTAATTCAAAGATATATTGATTGTTAATTTCAATCAAACAATTGTCAATCATCTAATGACAGTTATAGGTTGCTTGATTATTTTCATCAATGTCTATAATAACTAACTCATTTCACATAACTCGTTATCAGTTGGTACAGCGTATATAACTAACTCGCTTCACATGATTAGGAAAGAATAAATTGATACAACGTCTATAATTAACTAACTTGTTTCACATGATCAGGAAGGAAATAAATTGATACGTCTATAATTAACTAACTTGTTTCACATGATCAGGAAAGAAATAAATTGATACAACGTCTATAATCAACTAACTTGTTTCACATGATCAGGAAAGAAATAATTTGTTAAACCAATGGCTATGATCAATTTAAAACTTAGGGCAAAATTTGGGATGTAACAGGTCCAATCTCTTCACACTTATAAGAACTTGCTATTATTGTATAAAATGGACGATAGGTTTTGAAGGTCAGCTCCAAACTAAGTATATTATTATTATTTGAAGTTACAACCATCCATAGGTGCAGTTTTTATTGTTATTAACAAATTAAATTTATTGTTTTTTATTACATATATCATTTTAGAGTTAATGAACATATATTTAATTAAAAATAGGTGAGAAGACATAATAATCTTTTTGTTATCTAGAAGTTTTGACTTATTGTGCAATCTCACATATCCTCTTTATGACCTTACAAGGACCATAAATATCTAAGCACCATCTACCATTAGGGAAGATTGTTTGTAGGGCTATGACCTAAAAATTCATTGTCTCCCACCTCAAAAGTATTATCAATTTGATGGCAATCACCTTACAAATCTTCTTGTTTTGGGATTGTTGTAGATAATCTTTGAGTGCATTCATGTTATCTAGGTTTTGTTGAACCAAATATCTAGCTCGAGGGAGTAACACAATGTCTCAACTTACACATGCTGCTTGCTGCCCTATAACATAGTTTCTCAAGTAATTCTCTATCTACTTATTCACAATTTCCATTTTCCTAGTGGTTTAAGGATAGTAATTAGGTCTTGGCATCAATATTCCCCTGTCAATAAAAACTTTCTTTGCAAAACAAGCTGATAAATCTGATGTCCTTGTCACAATATCTCTTGGCAGCCTATGGAGTTTAAAAATCTCTTTACAGAATAGGTCAGCCACTTGTGGGGCTTTGTGCTGTGAATATTTATAATGAAAATGAGCATATTTAGTGAGTTTGTCAACCACCACATAGATACGATATTTACCTTTCATATTTGGGAGTCTTGTGATAAAATCCATGGAGATATTCCCCCATTTTTTATTTAGAATGGGCAAGGGCTGCAACAAACCAGCCGGGAATGCATGCTTTGTTTTGTTTTGTTGACAAACTAGACATAACCTAATATGCCCAAAACATTATCATCGAGCCCCTTCCATGATAAAAGCTCCCTTGTTTGCATGTTTGAAGTACTTTGAGTGACAACCAAGTGGTGTGTTATGACGTACCTGTTTTTGCTACATATCATTCAAATCCTTTTGATTGACGAAGAACTACAAGCTGTTATAATCTGTTTTTAATAGAATTAAATAACAACCCAAGTATTGTCTAAACTTGGCTGGTACAGGTGTGGCGGATAACACATATGTCATAAACTGAGAAGCTCCTCTCCATCTCCTTAATATTCCTACTTTCAAATGCTATGGGTTCTACTTAGCACAAAAATTGTTCCAAGATCCTCTCCCAAATCATCATATTCTGAAACAAAAGGAAGAGGAAAATTTGGAATAGCCAAAATAGGACATGAACTCATCACCCCCTTGATCTTATCAAAAGCCTTTTGTGTTGAAATACTCCATTAAAGGCCCCTTTCGTTAAATATATCAATGGACAATAAACTTTGAGAATCCTTTTCTAAATGTCTTCTAAAGCTGCAAAGTGCCACAAATCCGCTCAAATGTGATAATGGCCAAGGCCACTCCATTATTTCCTTGATCTTATCCTCTTTTATGCTAATTGCTTGGATGCTAATCTTATGTCTAAAGTACAATATCTCAGTCAACCTAAAGTCACATTGGTGTAGAATGACTGTTGCTCTGATATGCAAAGCACCTCATTCATGTGCTTCAAGTGATCCTACCATGCCTTATTGTAAATTACGATGTCATCAAAGAAAACCGACACAAATTTCATCAATCATAAAATAAATGCCTAATTTATGCATGAATTAGTTAATCAAAATGACATGACCCAAAACTCATAATACCTAGAATGACATCTAAAATGTTTATGCACATCCTCATGTCTAACCCTTATTTGGTGATACCTCAATCGCAAATCAATCTTGGAGAAGTGCACCACATTGTGCAACTCATCTATCAAATCATAATCCTAGGTGAGGGGTAGCAATTTTTTATTGTCTTCTTGTTGAAGGATTTGTAATCATTGCACATCCTCATGGTCCCATCTCTCTCCTTGACCAACACTAGGTATGAAGCAAATGGGTTAGAGCTAGGTCATATTTTCCCTATTTCTTTTATTTTTGACATATCCTTGAATCCCTTTTGAATCTCCTTGTATCTCCTAGAGTAATGATAAGAACTAGTGTTGATGGGTTTTGCTCCTTCCTCAAGCTCACTCAGAAAGTGCCTATCTGGTGATAAACCAAGAGGAATTTCTTTGAACACCTTGCTATGTTTATCCAAGATGGACTTGATTCCAACATGGGAAGACCTCAATCCTTGGATGGACTTTTATCTATATTCGTGCACTTTGCTACCCAAGCTAAGTGGTCCTTTACATTCTGTTATCCAAAATTACTATGAGATGATCATTAGATAGGCCATAAAGGAGTACCTCCTTCCCATCAGACTTCATTTTTAACTCCATAGTTTTATAAGCATGTTATTCACTAAGAAAGTGCAACCATGGCATTCCCAAGACTGAATGTCTCATCACTAGTAATCACATACAAGTCATCTCTCATCTTATGCCATCTTAGAGTCTACTTCATCTCTTGAGCCCTTTAATTACATGGGGTGGTAATCCCATCAGCCCTTATAACATTAAAACCTTAAATCTTTTCTCTTGAAGCCCAACTTAGCCACCAAATTCTCATTAGTGAAGTTGCGGGTTGCTCCACTATCAATCAAAATTGTACAACCCTATAAGACTCCTCTAACTTGAAGAGGGTGACATCTTGGTGTTCTTGAAAGTGTTGCAAGTGTGCCCCGTATAGAATCTCTTCCTACCTTCTCCTTGTGCTCAATCTCTAGCTTACACTCCTTGACCTTTGACTCCTCTCCAACATTGACTCAATGTAATGGTCTAGTCCCTTTCCCAAACATCTATGTTTTGGTTCCCATGGCTCTCTACAAGTGAAACACAAGTTCTTGCTGTGAAGCTCATTCTTAGGTTCTTTTATCATGCTTGCTTCAAGAGGTAGTGTCTTGGGTTGCTGTAAATCCTTGTGGAGTTCATTCCTAAATTAAGACTTGTTCTTGGCTGTGGTATATTCTCCAAGCTCAAGGCCCTCTGTATATAATTTTGCATAGAAGTAGGCTCAAAATACCTAACCAAGCCCCAAAGTGACTCTGATAGCCCCTTAATAAACGAAAACATAAGTCTCCTCTCTGTAACAGCAGGCAATATGACTGAAATTTGTTGAAACTCTGATATATAATCCTCCATTGAACCATGCTATCTCAAACATCTCAACTCTCTAAAATGTACCTTTAAGTCCTTCCTTCGTGTGAAATCGACATATGTTACAAGTTTATAACAGTACAATGTCCTTGTGTGATTTGTCCATGATGCCACCATTTGTGTCACACCATACAAGTGAAGAGTAGCAAACTTGATAGCTTCATATTTTTTCATAGGGCTGACTGAAGTATTCGTATATAGTTTTTGGATCCAAGCTCATGTAGTGAGCTGCCCTAAGCCATAGAAAGTTGGGAGGGTCAATGTGTTTACCCTTTGCTGTAGATCTCAGTGAAATTGCTACATAGGTTGCCTCCCTCTTGATCCATTCTCAGCACTAAGGAATTGCATGAATTGAATTTGGCATCTTATATCAGGATTGACTCTTGAATATTCATCTATGCATGCATTGGAATAGTTTTCTGTAGCATTTAACTCTTCTTTTTGTGCCAAGGGCTGAGTTTCTGGGAACCCTGCTGTCATGATTTCTGGATCTATTCTTATTTGAGTTGTTTCCTTTTGCTCCATAATTGTATGCAAATTTGGTGGAATGGTTGGTGTTATTCAAGTTTTGCACTAGTTAAATGAGCATTTGTGTTGTTTCCTCCTGTTGGTTGGTCATTTGTTCTTGCTTTTGTGTCATTTTCTGCTTGAAGGCTCTCCTATTGTCATCCAGATCTGTACTCTTATTACTTCTGCTTCCAATTCCAGATCCGACTCTGACTCAGCTTCAAGTTTCTTTCTCTCTCTCTCTCTAGGGTCTGCTTATCCCTTTGACTTAATTGGATACACAAATTTCAACCAGCAGCTGGTCTAATACCAATGAAATATCTCTAGGGTTTGTAAGAAAAATTTACAACTTCAAATTGAAAACAACTACGGAAATTAGATGGGCAACTGAAAACAATAACCAAACTACAGTTAACCACTTGTGCAGAAAACTGAGGGATATCTTCAAACCATGCACAAGAACCAGGCAACCTATGGCAATACACTAATCAGTTCATGACAATACACTAACAATAAGTAGAGATGTTAAACATTGATAAAAATCCGCAACAATAAAACCTGTAAAATACAGGTCTCTAGTACATCAGATCTAACTACAAAACTTAATTTGTAGGGTTTATTTCAAGTTTCAACTGTTGCCAAAGTCTAGCTTTATACAATGCTGATAAGAATATGAAATCGCTCTGTTACATGAACAAACAAGTTCTGTATAGTTTGGAGAGGGTGGTATCACCTATCAACCTAGATCTGGGAGTAATCACCCGAGTCTATCCTGATCCAATGCCTGGTAATGCAGGGAGATTGCCTTTCCAGGCAATGGAAGAGCCCAAATCTGCTGTTTTGGCTGTTTACAACCTGTTCTAGTGGTTTCATGATTGTATGATCTTGACTTGGTGCTGCTGAATTGATTATCCTGCTGTCACCCTAGTTTGCTGCCAATGTTTGGTGCTCCCTGTTACTGTTGCAGCGGCCTACAAATTGACTTGACGCTTGTGATACAGTTATTGATCTCCCAACACTCTCAAAATGGCTGCTAATTAGCTAGAGGGTGTTATTGCCCTAATAAGCCTTATTCAACCAACAACTGCACCTATCAACAAATAGTTGCATATACCTGAATGGCATAAATGTTATAAGTATCAGCTTACAGGTATATTTTGCTTAAAGAAAAACAATAATTGGTAGGGTTTTCATCCTATTTGGGCTTCCTACCTCGAGACTTTGTACAAGGCTAGCAAGAAACATTTTTCCTTTCTGAGGATTCTTGCTGATCAAAATGGTCTCTTCTCTCCAACCTTTCAAGAACTTGCTTATATGTTTATAAAAGGGGCGCTAGGATTCCAAGGTTGGCCCAGAAGAAGTAACTTAAAAATAAAAATAAAAATTAGGATCAGCTTGGCATATAGGTCTAGGTATAATTATTATAATATCTAATATTACTATTTTATCATTTTAGTGTTAATAAACACGTTACTTAATTTTAATTATTAATTTATATCTCCTAGGCAGAGGGTAGATGACATTTCATAAGCCTTAGCATCATCTAAAAGCTTCCAAGGAATACGGTATGGATTTAAGAATGGGACAGGCTAATCTCCATTCAAAATGCACTAAAGACAAAACAAAGTCAAACTTTCTTTTTTTCCAGATTCACGAAAACACAGTGATTTTTTTCCAAATTTTTTGTTGTTTTCGACTACAAACTATGCAGATCATAAAGATCAAACACTGAAATTTTCAGAAAAATCCATGATGTTTTCGATTTTTTGAAAATTGATCAACTGTACAGTTTGGATGGAGGATAGTCACGTCCTTTAAGAATGTATGGCTTAGTCAAAGAATCCAACACTGAGATTAAGCATAGCACCATGCCAACAAGGCCCGACTTATGGAGATGGGAACGAGATGTTAAGTTAATGTTTAGGCACCAATTAAAATGTAGTAACTAGCCAAGTTTAAAAGCCAGTGAACTAAAAATCAGAAGTGCTCTATCAGTCATATACTACACAACTATGAGAACCAATTGACATCCTCCAAGAAGCTAAGGTTGGTCACTATAAAAACAAGGTCAGTGTAGATCAATACAAAGCATAGAGTAAACTTTCCAAACATATCTCAGATGATAAACAAAGACTAGAATGCAAGCCATAATATAAATGGTGCAATTATATGAAAGCAAGGCACAACTTTGCCAAAGAAGGCATAGCATCTTGTGAACAAAAACAAAGAGAGCTCCCAACCATGGAAAATCAATGCAGCTCCATAGATGTATGGTGGAATTAAGAAGAAATGATAAACAACTATTGCAGAAATCAATTTAGCACCCTCAACATCATCTTAACTATGGATGAAAAGCTTCATCAATGGCTGGGGAGGGTATAAACTTGGTAAGAAGCATAAAATATAAGCAATGCACCATTAATATAATTCTGGCAACTCAGATCTCCCCTAGACAATGATGCATAAGAAGTTTTTATAAGTGCCAAGATAAAATGATGCATAATTTGTCAAGTACACATTGATATGATCAAAAGAATGAGATTTCAGATTTATTGATTTCATTCTCCATCCACTGGTTAGTGCTCCTCCGAAATGCTTTTATTGAAATGGTAAGGCACTGGTCTATTCCAGTCCTATGTGGTAGCTTTGCTTGGAGATTTTAATGAAACAGATACTCATTTAATATATAGAGAACTTGTAAAAGACAAATAATAGCATGGAAAAGCTATGACTTTTCTCTCCTAATAAGCTTTTTTTGTTATTAAAATATGAAATTTCTCATTGAATATGGGAATTCTTGCATAGGCCAAAAGGTATTGGAGCATTTGAAGGCAAAATATTTTTTATCAGCAAAGAAAAATTACCTATGTCGCTTTACCTCTTACATTGTTTGTATAATGAATAACTATTTCAAATGAAATAAATATTTTATTTTAACTATTCTTATTTTAACCGTGCTTGATATTATGCAAATTTTTTCCCACCTTTGTTTTTTTGTGTATCCTTCACTTGCTAATCTTAAACTATCAAACTTATTGTGGATTAATGATTATGCCAGTATCATTTCTTATTACTACGTGTGTGTTTATTTTGTCTTGTGATTGCAAATGACGTGCATAGTAAGTCATATATGAGCAAGAGGGTTTTGTACCTGGGGTTTTGCCACTTTAGTTGGGACTTAAATTCTTTGTTCCTTCTTTCCTTTCCTCTTGAAATTAGTAAGAATCGAGTGAAAATCCTACGAAGAGATGACTTCAAAAATTCCAAAGGTAATACACAAGTTACATTTGACACTCGTAAAATTTGCCATGTTGGTGCAAGTTTGTATGCATCTATAGCTCCCAGATTCAAATTTGAACATCAATAGTTGTTGGCATGTCTGGTGGGATACAATGGGAAGATTTTGGTCTACATTTTGTCTAATTTGATCAACATTTCATGTTTCTGACGTAAAATACAAAAATATCAACTTGTAGTAGTATGATTCTCCCATTTGATGATCCCATTGGCCAAAAGATCCAAAACCTTCACACTTGTAGACTATGGCAGCTGATAATTTTTCTGTGCGTTTGAATATTCCAACAAAAAATCTACCATTTTTTGAATGGTATTTAAGTTGTTCTTTGTAACAAGAATCAAGATGTCACATTTCCGAGTTTGCATTGAAGGCATTGCCTTCATTCAATGAAGATGCTTCTATTTGTCCTTTAGATTGCATCCAAGATATTGCTAATCTATGCAATATTCATAACAACATTAAAGAAAGTGTTGCTCTTAGTTGCTTGCAAATTTTCTTAAATGTAAAGCATGTGAATGGTCCAAAACTTCGTCATTTGGTTTGATATCAAGTTGAGATCAACTCATTGATCTACTTTTCAATCACTTCAAGGCATAGTTACACCACCTTGGGGGATGGAGGGAATGATGAAATGGGGGACAATGAGGGGATGGTGGCAGGGGACAAGGGGGAGGGGTTGGGGGGAGGGGGGAGTGGGCGGGTTGTATATACTATACATATGGTACTTAAAATGCTAGCTATGACAAGATTTATTGCAATAGAAGATATAAAGATGTAAAAGAGTAAATACTTTAACATTGCATTGAATTGGAACATCGAACATTGAATATAAATAGTTGAATCAACAAGCAGTCAACACTGGGGCATCCCCCCATCATTGGTGGAGGTCAGAGAATCTGGTCGTAGATTGGGGATGGGGGAACAAAGTCCCCAAGTCCTTAGTGCGTCCTCGTCTCTAGGATGTGGAGCAAAAAGCAGGGGACATGTCTCGATGTTAGTATGGTTCAAGGAGAGCGTGGACACCAAATTGCTTGTTTAGAGCATCAACACAATCAAGTGATACCCTCTAGAGAGCAATTATGGTTTGATAAGGTGTGGAAAAGATTTTCCTAGAATGTCTAATCACCCCCTAGTTTTGAATTCCAATATTTGTTAAGAACATTAAGTTCAAAAATTACTATTATGCTATGAGTTCTAGGAGGTGAAAACCTACCAAAATCTATGGATCTAGTTGTTAAAGCTCAAATGAACCTCATAGAATAATAATCTACCTCTTTTTTGGCTAAAAGGATTGGTTTTTGAGGACAATAACCTTTCCCAAGCTATTCCATACAATCAAATGCAAATTCGCATCTCTTTACCCACCCTCGTTGATTTTTGCTGAAGATTATAGTTGCGATAGAGATCTTTACCTTTGATATTGTCATATGAGTTATTCAACATGTCATCATTTTGGCTTCTACTGAGATTGAGATAATGCCTTCGTTGGACTAACCACCAACGTTTCCCTTTGGGATTCATGATATGGCTTAACCGCCTCTTGTGTTCTATAAGTCTAGTGGTTGTATCAGGCATTGACAGGTTGATCTTTTGATGCAATGGAAACTCTAGCTTGTAACAAGTGGTATTAGAGCTTGGTCATAGGTTCAAATCTCCTCGGGTAATGCTTAGGGGGGGATTGTTGGACTAACCGCCAACGCTCCCCTTCAGGATTCATGACATGGTTTAACCTCCTCTTGTGTTCTATAAGTCTAGTGATTGTATTAAGCATTGATAGGTTGATCTTTTGGTGCAAAGGAAAGCCTCAAGGCCTCAAAGCCAACTCAAAGAATTATTTTGAAGATATGATATAAAGGAAAATTCTATATGACCTGAAGCAAGCACCTAGAACTTGGTATGCAAGGTTGGACAGTTATTTGGCAAAATTTGGATTTGCTAAAGGTACAACAGATAGTAACTTGTATTTGAAAGAAATTGAGAATGGTTTGCTGATAATAGTAATATTTGTTGATGACATCATATTTGGATCAGGAAATGATGAAGCAAGTGATAAATTTGTTGAAGAGATGAATAATGAGTTTGAAATGAGCATGATAGGAGAAATGAAGTTTTTCCTAGTATTGCAGATTATGTAGAATAGTGATGGTATTTTCATCTCACAAGCTATGTACTTGAAAGATTTTTTGAAAAGGTTTGAATTGGAAAGTTGTAAGCCTGTTGATACACCTATGATAATTGGTCACAAGTTATCTAGCAAGAATGAGACACCTACAATTGAGCAGAAGAAGTATAGATCCATGATTGGAGCTTTGCAATATTTGACTCACACCAGATTAGATATAGCAAATTCAATTGGGATTGTAGCTAGAATTCAAGCTGATCTTAAGGAGTATTATTATGCAAAACAATAAAAAGGATATTCAGATATTTGAAAGGAACATCTGACTATGGAATTTTGTATACTAGATTGAGTGATTTCACTCTATGTGCATCTATTGATGCAAATTGGGCAGGCAGTATGGATGACCGAAAGAGCACCAGTAGTGGAGCATTTTTTCTTGGAGGAAGATTGGTTTCTTGGCTGAACAAGAAACAAGATTCTATTTCTTAGAGTACAACTGAGGCAGAGTATGTTGTAGCAAAAAATAATTGTAATCAAGTGATGTTGACGAAATAGATACTGAAGCATATCAGAATTGAGTTTACAGAACCTATTATCATTTACTGTGATAACACAAGTATAGTGAGTATGTCTAAGAATCCTGTATTGCATTCTAAGACTAAGCATATATCTATTTAGTATCATGTGTTGAGAGAGAAAGCAATAGAAAAAGAGATCATATTAGAGTATGTGAGTACTAAAGATCAAATTGCAGATATCTTTACGAAGCCCTTACCTAAAGATGCATTTGAGTACTTGAGAGGTATGCTTGGGGTTATGCCCCTGCCTACTTTTGAGTAGATGATGCAATAAGTGCATCACTCCAATGGTATAGAGCACTATTGTTAGACTAGACTGAATGCTGATGCTTCTTGTATGGGGGAGTATCTATGATGAGCCAAGTCATTGAGAACTCTTGGTATTTGGTCTTGAATAGTGTCTTTGGACACTTGAGCTGGTTGAAGAGTTGGAGCAGTAATTTGACATATTGAGGCTTTTGACATTGATGTCAATGGGGGAGAATATGCATGAAAAATATCTCCTAAGTATGTATGGGGAGAGTACATGGAAATCTCTACTCTATTAGGGAGATTTAGAAAGATTCTTGTAAAGGAGGAATATCTCTATGGGGGAGATATGCAACATCAAGAATTCTAATGTATGGCGAGTTGTTTATTGTGAACAACTATTGTTGATCCTAAAGAAGAAGAAGAAGAATAGAGCAATGTTGAAGAGGATTTTAGATTTGATTGATAAAGAGGATTTGAGAAGATAAGAACAACAACAACAAAGTATTGTTTTGGTATTCATGGAACTTAGATATTTTTTCATCTATATTGCCATCAATGCTAAAGGGGGAGACTGCTAGCATGAATACTAATGATACTACATTGGGGGAGTATCCTAAGCATTGAAGAGTATTGATATGTTGCATTCATGACTGTGTTTGTCATTGATGTCAATATAGGAGTAAGTCTGTGAAGACTCACAGAGTAGCAGAGATTGATATAGTATAAAGGAAATATGTTTTCCTTGTTTGTAATGTGTTGTGATCATTGTATGAAGTGTGAAGTGCGAAAAGGAGCAGAGTGTTTATTGAATGTGAGTAAGCGATCCAAAGGACTATTGGATGCCAGTTTTGTGATTTGGTTACAAGATTTGAAGGAGCAGAGGTCCGATTGATAGGACAGAGGAAGGCAATACTATTCATTTCTATTTTTTGCAAGGAATAATACAGAGATCATTTAGACAGTGGGTTCATTGGTCTTGGCTTTGAAGTTGTTTGGGTAGTGGGTCTAACTATTTTCCACAATTCCTAAAAGGGTTGGCACAACTCTTAACATGGACTGATATGTACCGAATGTTGTTATAGACTCCTAACAGGGTCCATCCTCTAACAAGGAATATTTATATTAGTACATCATCTTGTGGGTACCATCCCCACTGGGGTTTTCCCTCTGATCAAGGGTTTCCCTAGTTAACATATCTAGTGTTAACGTGCATGAGTATCTTGTTGTGGCTTTTAATTATATTGCTCATATGGTTAAGTTTGTTTAAGGTTGTTACTGTGATAATAGTTGGATAATTGATTCACCCTCCCCTCTCAGTTATATTGGTGGATTATATATTCTAACAATTTGTATAAGAGCTTGATCACAGGTTCAAATCTTCTCGGGTAACGTTGAGGGGGGGATTGCCTTCGGGATTTGTGACATGGCTTAACCACCTCCTATGTTCTATAAGTCTAGTGGATGTATCGAGCATTGACAGTCGATCTTTTGTTGCAATGACAACTCTAACTTATAACAACTTCTATATTGTGTCAACAACCGTAGAAGAAATTTGTGGTGATATTTTCGTCATATTCATTTGTATCTTTCTTATAACCAAATGAGCATGACATGGCATCCAAGGTGTCTCACCCTAAATATCTAACATTTTATTATATGAAGAGACATGCGACATGCTAAGAGACATGCATTTGAAAATATGAAGAGACCTGAATTTGGAAAATGAATAGACTGTCGGTTATGATATGAAGAGTCTCTCAATTCAAGATATATATGATTGCTTTGTGTGATGAGTGTATGTGCAATTGAAATCATTGCATTCAATATTTTTTTGGGATGGCTGGGATTTTCCCCTCAAGTTGGAGGGTTTTTTAGGATAAATTTTTGTATCTTTATGGGTCTTATTGTTCTTCATTTTGTTTATTGTTGTTTATCTTTATATCCAGATATAATTTTAACATGGTATCAGAGCGGGTTAAATAACAACAATTAAGAGGGTTTATCTTGCTTACTAGTTCGTCGTGTATCTGTTGCAAATTGCATAACTATTTTGTAGGCAGATTGTATGTGTTGAATTCTGTAGCAGCATTAGAGATCATTTACCTCCGACGATGCCTGCTTCACATCCAACAATTGTTCTTTTTGGTTCCTATTTTTTATATCTGAGCAAACTTTGATGGTTCATTTTGTACCTCCTCATCATGCACCTTATACTTTGTTGAGAATTCTCTCAGTTTTGGCTCTGCTAGTTCATCTCTTTGTGTGTATCTTCTCTCCCTGTTCATGCGATGAGGAGGCTCCTTCCTTTCTATTTTTTCAATTCTCAGGCTGCAGTAGCGTCTCTATTTTGTAGCTGAAGTTTATCTTCTCCTGTAGCTATATTATGTTTTTGCAAGCAGAGAGTCATCTCTTTTGTGACCTTCGTTAACACTCTCTCTCTCTTGCATAATTAGATTTTCTAGGTGACATGGAAGCTCTAGTCATTGTGATTATTCTATTCTTTATAGGCTTATTTAGTGGATAATGCTGAGATAGTTTGGTGTGTTTTTCATCCTGTGTGCAATCGTATCCATCTGTATGTTTGAGTCTCATAATAGTTATTTAAGTAAAATGGGGAGAGTTAAACTGTAGCATGTATGCAATATCTTCGATGGTGCATGTTTTGATAAGAATGATATATCTTACTTCATCTTCAGCAACAAGCATTTTCTGAAATATTTTAACAGTATTATAATAATGGTTACAAATACGTATTATTGTTCTTTGTGTATGAGAAGTGCTTCGAGATCCTTTCCATATTGTATTGTATTGTGTGTATATCTGCATATTATCACATAATATCTCTATTTTTTGTTTGCTTAATATGATCATAGTATAATCATTGAAAATCAATTGTCAAAGAGTGTGAAAAAGGGAAATCAGGGTTATGTGTGCTTCCAATACCATGGCGAACGAGAAGATGGGAATTGAGATGCAAAGAATTTCTTCTTTTAACTCGCTCTTTATTTCATGCATCTCTATGTTATGGACGCATCCTATTTAGAAAGTGCTATGATCATCCTATCAATGCTAATCTGAGTTTATTGTTCAATATTGTTAAAAGAGATTATTGTGTATCGATTTACATTTGTGTGTGCTGGGACCCTTCTGGAGGAAGATTAGACTACAAAGAGATAAGACAATGGTCTCAAGAGGGGGGGCTACAGGTCTATTTTTCAGGTACAGGAGGTCCCATAAGAATCTTTTTGAGGGGCTACAGGTTTAATTAGAATCTTTTCCTTCATAATAGGAGCCCCGTTTTTTTTGGAAGCGGATGAAAATTGGGCGGGGCTGGAAATAGCCCCTCCAGCTTAGGGAAAAATCTAGCCATTTGTCAAAAACTGAGACTTTAAAACTTAAAAAGTCTTTTATCATAAAATAAATTTTAGAAAGTGTTTCCTTAAATTTGGGAGTTGAAACTCAAATTACAAAATCCATAGGACTGCTCAGCTTACAAATTTCCTAAAAAATCTCAGCAGGTGCAGCTCTATTTTTAAGGACGCTGGCTTCCATGGGACCCCAACCTAAGTATTCTATGATTATACATTTGAATGTTGATCATGATTTTTTTGTTATAACTAGAAATAGTATACATTTTTAGTATTGACCCATTTTCCTTTCCCACCACACCGCATCCATCATCCCATCTCCATATGCCATCCCCCATCCCATTCAATTTGCTGTTTTCTTTGTCTTGAAAAACTGAAATTAACTACTTACTACCCAACCGGCTCGTAGTTAACTCATCATAAATTTAGTATCATTTTTGTCAATTGATTTTTAATAAATTGAAACACTATATGATAAATTTAAATCTGTGATCTTACATTCCTCAAATTAAATCAGGAGATAATAATAAAGTTATTTTAGGCTCATAAATAAAATTAAATATCAAATAGAATTACAAAATTAATTTAAGAGATATTAATAAAGAAAAATAATTTTACCCTCTATTAAATTTTTAATAATATGAACACTTGTATATTTTAAATTTAAATTTATTTATTTTATTCATTTATTTATAGAATTTTAATAAAATAATATTAGTGTCACATTCATAATGTTAGTAATAAGATTTACTCTAACCAATAAAAATAAATCAAATATAAGAAAGGTGCTAGGAAATTTAACTATTCGATGATAGATGTTCATGAACAATTTTAGTTAATATAAAAATAAATAAGATAATAAATAAATATATATTTTGTTTTAAAATTTATTATATAATTTTTGATAAATAAGATAATAATAAATATATTTTTTGAACATTATGTTTATCATATTTTAATATATAACAAATCAAAAGATATTTATGTTAATATGGTAATTTAGAACATTATTTTATTAATGTAATTAAGTCGAATTCAATTCACAAAACTATTATAATAAATCATTTCACTAAGAATTTAATATATTCTAATTTTTTTTTTTACTTAAAAATAAATAAAATTATTTTGCCCTTTTACATTAATTTTTCTTTCTCTAGTTAAAATGATTAAAATCTCCTAAGAAAGTTAGTCAATTTTCAAAAGATTCAATACTTGTCCCACTCAAAAGTATATATAATATTTATATTCATCTACAAGGTATTATATCAAGAGTCAAATTCTAAGTAAAGTAAAAACAATCATTAGATAACTCATATTACACCAATTTAAAAAATGATTATCCAAAAAGATATTGGCCATGACCGTACATTATAGTATCATCCATACCTATAAACACATGAGCTAGTTATAAAATTAATTTATAAAAGAAAGATTCAAAATTGATTAATTTTGAATATCATAATGTTCTTACCACCTCTAGTTCCCATTGCATTTACTATTGTTGATATTTCTTGATTAAGATCCAAATATAGTTGTCGACTATTTTGTTGATCAATTAACACTGCAAAAACATGTACATTTCACAAATCAACTTAGATTAGACCAATATACAAATTGAATACTCAAAATTGACTAAATCTTACTTCATGATTTTCTTACCATCTCCCATTTGCATTGCATCATCCATTGGTGTATGGTTGAGATCAACGAAATAGTGAAACATATGCTCTTCTACTTTATCATTTAAATCTATAATAACACACAAATTTAAAATTTAAACTTAATGAACCAAATAAAAATTAAAGATTCACAATAAAATCAACTTAATAATTTTCACACTATACCCAACTTGCATTCCATCCATTGTTGTTGATTTTTGGTTGAGATCCATACAAAAGGATAACATATGTCCAATTTGTTTTTGAACATTGAAAATTGAAATAACATTCACATTCAATTATGATCAACTTAGATAACATTTTCAAGTGTAAAGATATATAATATAACTAGTATATAAATACTTAAAATATTAATTACTGATGTTTTTGGAGGATTGAAAAAAGTTGGAATTTGGAGAAAGGAGCTCTGCAACTTGTATGGCAGCCAAACACCTATGTGCCTCGGCCTCTATACCCTGCTATGTGTTCTCTACAACCTTTTAATCTTTTATGCCCAGTTTTCATTTTTTTAATTGTTTTTGGCATCTATTTTCTCATTGCGGATGTTCTTTGTTGAGTATCCTTTGTGTGTCTTGGGGTGTCGTTTGGTATTCCCTATGTGTGATTATTTTCTCATACCCTATCCTGCAATCATTCTCTCACCTAGGATCACTCGTGAGGATTTTACGATTGGTAATTGTGGCAAAGGGTGGAGGAGAGGCATATGGAGATATGATGAAAGTTGATGAGGTTTGCAATATTGAACATGATAAATCTAATGTCCAACCGAAGGAAATTTTGGAGAAATTATCATATAAAGTTGTAGTAAAAGAATCTTCAATTTCTTGCCCATCGAATGCTTTCTTCTCTAGTAAAATTTGCAGGGTTACTCAAGATGGAATTCGAAATGACAAAGTTAGAGCCACAACCAATGGAGATAGACTCGAGGATGGAGGCAAGATCGACTCTAGTAGCGGTGGAGGAAATGAGGAAGGTAAGATCCTGCCCCATGAACTAAAGACCCTTTCACTTTTGCCGAATGAGGATATGGTAAAAGTCATTAAGTTTGAGCAATCACGATTGAAAAATGTTGTAGTTTTATTTGCTTGTTTAGATAAAGGATTCTTACCCCCTTGAAATTTTTTTGATGAATGGATGGTTAGTGTTTGGGGTAAGAAACTTGAGATTCATGTGACTTCTTGTAGAATGGTTCAAAGAGGGCTTTTTGTTGTTTTTGTCAAGACTCATAGTATGCAAGAAAGAATACTTAATAAGAAATTTTGGAATGTGGGTACATCTCTTTTCAGAGCCTTCTTGTGGTCGCCGAATGGGAATGTAGAGGAAGTGTCTACTAAAGCTTCACAAAATTGGGTAGAAATTGAGAACTTGAATGTGGAATTTTGGTCTTTTATCCATCAATTGCTTAAGCCTATTGGCTCAGTTCTACAAATTGAGCAATCCAAGACCACCCTCCTACATTTAAATGCTAGGGTTTTGGTTGCTCTCAAAATCATAACTATTTTTCCTGATAATATTTCTCTTAATATTGATGTTGAAGCTTTTTCGTGGAAAATCGCTTGTCTTGGTAATTTAGGTGCTTGTATTCATCGTGTAAAGAATGGAGATGCAAGAAAGGATTGTCCAGATTTATTTAGACCCCAAACACCTAATTTTGAGGTTTCAAAGGATAGTGCTAATAAAGCTTCTACTTCTGAATCTGAGAATTCCTTGGCTCCTTCCTCAGGGAAGGATGAAATATCCTTGGAGATAGAGAAACAGGTTTGAATGTTGAGTCTAATAAAGAAGTTAATGATGGTCTAGGAGAGGAGTTTGAGACTATTGTTAGTCCCTTGTATGGCATTGAGCTTATTCCTCCTTGTGATCCCATTTCTACTTCTATGATAATCCCAAGTGGTTCTACCCAGTTAAAATCTATTATTTTCCCTAAAGATAGTATTCCTTCTGTACCTCTGGTTAAAACCCCCACCAAACTTAATGCTCAAGAACTTGCTCTTAATTCTTTAGCTAAGAGGGAAAAGCTAGTTAAAAATGCCAATCACACTTTGACTGATAAGAGTATGCACTTGAATGGTTTGAAGTCTCTTGGAATGGAAAGTTCTCCAGTTCAAAATAAAAATGAGCTCCCCTTTGTTGATGTATCCAATAAAAGGAATAAGAAAAGAAAGGGTAATGATAATCAGATATTAACCAATTCTAGTGGTTATAAAAGTAAACAGGGAGATATCACCAATCATTTTAATAGATTGTATAAAAATAGTAAGAGTAACCCTAAAAATCATGAAAATGATCAACATCCATATCTGGAATGTTAGAGGGTTGGAGATGAATGATAGGAAGTATATTTTTAGAGGATGGTGCAGTAATCTAAAATCAAAAGATTTTATTTTTCTACAAGAAATTAAAGTTGTTGGGTTTCAAGCCCATACTATTCTAAAAATGCTCTGGGATCAAGGTACTACATTTTATTCTAATCATGAAAGAGGTAAGGGGGGAGTTTCTATTCTGGTGGGATCTAATTGGGTAGACTATATTGTGAATAGAGGTGTCTCTCCCTATCATAGGGCCTTATGGATTGTATTCTCTAAAGATGGTCAGAGCTTTGGATTGTGTAACTTTTATGCGCCTAATGATTATAGAGACCGAGCTTAATTGTGGGAATGGGCTTCAAATAATTTTCCTAACACCAAGAGGATTTTTATTGGTGATTTTAATATGGTGGAGCATAGGGAGGATAAAGCTGGAGGTAATTCTTTCAGTTGGAAAGGTAATGAACTATTCTTCTGGAACAAATTCAAAAGGAAATTTACTGTTTTAGATCCTCTTGAGGATAGGAAATTTGAATTTTAAGATATTTTGTATACCTGGTGTAATAATCAAAAGGGTTCTCAAAGGGTCTACTTTAGGTTAGACAAATTTTATGCAAATTCTTCTCTTTTGTGGTTTTTCTCTAACCCTGGCCATTCAGCTATCACTGTTACTCCTGCCTCTCTTTTTAACCATTTTCCTATCTCTGCAAGGATTGGGTTGCATGGTATGCTCCGAGTTTTAGAGATAATATTACCAAGCCTTTCAAACTTAAACTTTCTCTTTCTTAAAGATCAAGATAATCTTAATACTATGAGGCATGTCAGTGACATTGTTAAATTGGTTAGTGGTGATGTGTTACCTAGAGACTTGTGGGAAGGACTAGTTGTTGCATGGCAAAATATTTTTTAGATTATTGGTAAGAAAAATAATATGGATTTAAATGTTAAAGAAAATAGGGCACTAGTGAAACTCAATCAGGTTGAGAAAGATCTGCAGGTCAGAATTCAAGACTTGGATTTAGAAGCTGAGTTGATTAAGACTAAGCACTCATTGAGGAAGATTTAGAACTATAAGATTCAAGGGCAGAGAACTAGATCCAAATTGAATTGGAATATGGAAGGGGATAGGGGGTCTAAGTATTTCTTCAACATCATTAAGGAAAATAATAAAAGAGAGCTTATTGAACACATTAATGTTAATGATGATAAATCATCGGATCCAGAGTAAATCCAATTAACTTTCTTTGAACACTATTCTCAACTCTTTTCATCTAAAATGGTGGATGCTAATTTTGAGGCACTTGATAAATGTTTACAATCGATTCCCAGCAAATTGTCAGAAGAAGAATGTTATAGATTAAGCACTCCTATTACTTTGGATGAAATTAAAAGGATTATCAACTCTTTAGCCAATGATAAATCACCAAGATGTGATGGTCTTCCTGCTGAATTTTATAAAGCTAATATTGACTGGATTTCCAGTGAGTTTTTAGCACTTTATGATGATTCTTTCAATAGAAGATCCCTAGGAAAGTACATTAATAAAGACATGATCAAATTTTTACCAAAGGTTGGTGACAGAGCTGAAGTTAAAAACTGGAGGCCAATTACATTGTTGAACATATCTTATAAGATTATTGCTAAATTGTTGGCTAAAAGAATTGAGAGTTTTCTCAATAGATTCATATCAATTACACAAACAGGTTTAATTAAAGGTAGATATATATTGAAAAATCTAATTACTAGTTGGGAAGCAATGCATTGGGCTAAGGAGAGTAAACAAAATGTGGCTATGGTATTGCTTGATTTTGAAAAAGCCAATGATAGAATTGAATGGCCTTTGGTTATTGGGATGTTATAGGATTTTGGATTTCCTGAGTTTTCTTTTAGATGGGTTAAACTGTTGTTCAAAGATTCTTCTATAGTCATAGATGTGAATGGCAATCTCTCCAACTCTATTCCTCTAGGGAGATCAATTAGACAAGGTTGTCTCATCGCCCCTCCCCTTTTTGTGATTGTTGTTGATGCTTTATTCTATGTGCTCAGAGAACCCTCCCTTGGTCCTCCTGTGAAAGGTCTCCTTCTTCTTAACAATGATTCTCTGCTCATTTCTCAATTTGTTGATGAGATTTCTCTATTTTTGGAACTTGAGGAATGTAACTTTCATAATACTTTGGTTAGTATTGAATTTTTTTGTTTAGCCTCTAGTGCTAAAATTACTCATAAATCTTTAGTCTTAGGTTGGTTGGACTCTCCTCCCAAGTGGGTTTTGTTGACATCTTGGCAATGGAAAGGTCCTAATGAGATTGTTAGATACCTTGGAATCCCTTTTGTTGTTAATCCTTCAACTAAAGCAATGTGGGAGTGGGTCTTTGATAAAATTCAAAAGAAACATGTGAAATGGTAGATTCATTTTTTGTCTTTGGCAGGAAGAATACAAGTTGTGTAGAAAGTTTTGGCTTCGCATCATCTTTACTTTGCTTCTACCTAGTTAATGAATAACCATCAAATGGATAAAATTGAAAAAAAAATTGAGAGATTTTATATGGTCTGATGGAATGAGTAATAAAAAGAGACACTTGTGAATTGGCAGTAGTGTTGTAAACCTAAACAGTATGGTGGATTGGGTTTGAAGGATCTAAAAAAACATGCCTCTGGCCTTGCTTCTAAATGGATTGTTAAGGTTGTCCATGGTAATGAGCCTTAGAAAGTTTTGATCAAAATAACATTCAATTTTCTATAGTTCCCAAAGGCAAAAGTTGGAAGAACATTCCATTTTGTGATCTACTTTTAGGAGAGTTTAAGATCAGGGTTTTTGGTTCTAATGTTTTTAATACTCTTTGGAAGGCTTAGACCCAATCAAGGATATTCTTACCAGTTAGGAGTGTTTTTGGCTCTTCTCCATTCTATGTTGTCATAGATAGATCAATTTGGTGGGGGTTATACCTAAATGGTAAACCTTTGGCACTCATACAGAGCTGCTCAACAAAACAATGGAATGTGATGGGAATCTCTTTAATTAGGGACTTAGTGGTTGATAATCAATTAGGTACTTGAGATGATTTTAGAGTTAGATATGGTATCCCACAGACTTTAAAAAAAACATATACTCTAATTTGCAAGGCACTTGGTACATGTAACTTTTGCAAAACTCTTGACTTAGATAGTTTTTTCAATCAATTGTTATGGAAAGATGGTATATTTTTTAATGAAATCTCATTTAAGCAGTTATATTCTATGCTTTTTTCTGGTCCTGCGAATTTTCAAAAGGTGATCCAAGGGCGGAGTTTGTGTTCTCCCTTTTTTGAATGGTCTTTCTTTTTTCAGTATTTGTTTCAGGTTAAAGTGGAACCCAAGAAAGTTTGTTTTAAATGGCTTATGTTGCTTTAAAAACTTTCCTTAAGACCTAACCCGGACTCTTTAGGTCTTTCATCTGGGTACTATAAAATTTGTGATTTAGTTGAGTCATTTGAGCATGTTTTCTTTCATTGTGATTTTGCTATTATGACATGGTCAATTTTTTTGTGCAATCCTATTGTATGAAATTCAAAGCCAGGTCTCTCATGGAGTGAGATCTTGGTTATGTTGAAGCTTTTGACTTTAAGCTTAACTCTTTTTGGTCTGCTCTTACTTGTGAAATTTTATGGTTCCTTTGGAAAGCGAGAAATGAAGATATTTTTCAGCAGAAGGATAGATGACTTACTGAGTTTACTTGTAAACTCACACATTTTTCTATTATGTCACTGGTTTCATGCTCTTTGGAAATCTCTATGGTTTAGTTCATGACACTAGTCAAGGATGGTATGTTACTTATTCACAAGGATGAAATCAAGGCTTTCAAATACCTTGATCAATTTAAGGATATGATGGACTTGGAAGACATAAAACAAATTGTTAAAATGATGGAGGATCCACACATTTCTCCTAGCACCCAAAAATCTGCTGCAAGAGTTTCTATTGGTGAACAAGTTCAGCTAGCTAATGATAGTGAATTTGTTCTAGCAAGGATGGAATGATAAGTTGTTTGATGTTGCTTTTCTTCAATCTCTAGCTTCTAATGATGATTGGGGGTCGAATGTTAATCCATAGTATTTCATAGTTTGTTATTCAGCAATTTGGATCAGCTTGATTTTATCGAAACAACTTTTTCTCTAGTTCTGGTTTTTTCGAATATCTCCGTTATTATTTTGATTAAGTTGTTATGTGATACGTATGGGCTAACTACCTTGTAACTCATACATAGTAATGATCTAATAGTCCTTAATTGGTTGTTGCTCGGGTGGTTTATGATGAATAGTTCAATACGAAGCTGATGTATTCAATTTTTTAATCTATTCTAATATCAAAATATCAATTACCTGAAGTGGATTGTTGAAATGTTTTCTCAGGGGTAACATTCACCATTGATGTTTCATCTCCACAAATTGTATCTAATTTGTTTGAGTATTATAGAAAATATGTTAGATACATGATTAAGTAATTTTCTATAAATAAATAGATAAATAAATTTAATAGTTAAAACATACCATCTACAAGGTGTGTTTCACTTGTTATTGTTGGGTTTAGGTCAATTGAAAAAGGTAACCGACATTGTGGAGTACATTCTTGAGCATACAAACTTGTAATTCAACATATAATTAATATATGAAATGATAAAAAAATCATACTTCTATAAATTAAAAAAAACATTTTTTAATGAATGTACTCACCTTTTTTTCCCCTGATTTTAAGAGTTTCTTTTTGTATTGCTATACCTGAGTGATTAATGCCCTTCTTTTTCTTTTTCTTTCTACATCCTCTAGAGGGGAATTTAAAGGTTTCCTGTTCAACTCTTTCACTTAAGTTTTGAGGAATGGTATTATGCCTTCATTGAGTAGAATGATGTTTGTGTATTTTGTTTGGACTGAACCATGGTGATATTCGTCTCACAAGAATGTTTTCTGACCCAGGTATTGCTTGAAATTTGGAAGAGGAAGTGAGAGATGTCTTGACATCTTTTCAAATCTCTTAATACATTCACTAAGATGTTTTTTCTCATCCACTTTAGTTGGTAAATTTTGGAGCAATGAACTCACATAATCGATGGAATTTTCAAAGTCTTCATTTGAACCATCAAATATGTTATCTGGATTAGAAACAAAATATAAGTTAGAAAATACTTAAAGGAATAAACACTCTATTTTCAAATGATGATATAGAAATTTACCTTTTTTTAGGGTCTTCACCAATGATAAGTCCAAGAGCATCATGATCTTTGAATTGAACACAACTATCTATATAAATTTGAAATATGAAATAATGAGTTTTGAGAATCATAAAATGATCTAATGTTTAACTGTAAAGATATTGTAGAGATTAGTAGTGATGTTTTCATGATTAAGACTCCCTCTATCATCATGGTCGCCATTTGGCAATAGATCAACATTGTATGTAACTTAATAACATTAAACTAGTTACATTTGACACTAATAATAGTAATAATTAAATATTTAAAAAATAAACATGTGTGAAATAAATCATACCTATAACTTGATATTTCTCATTTGTTTTGATTCTCTTTAGAAGATCTAAAATCTTCAATACATGTTTGCATGTGTTTCCTTGTTGCCCAGTGACAATCGCATACATGCAAATCAAGTCCACATTATCTAACAACATACCATTTTGTTGGAATTGTTTGGCTTCTTATGTTATACACATTATGGAGGTGATCATTAGGATAGAAATTTGTATCTAGTACTGTCTTTAATATTTCTAGTGTAGTTTTATAGTATCATTCTTTTTTGAAGTTTGTTACAAATCTAGATGACTGTAATTTTTACTTATTTTTATAGAATGGCTCTACCCTATGAAAAAGTACATAGATGAGCCAATCCATTCTCCTTGTGCAATTCTTAGAAGGATCGCATAAATAGTGACTCTCGATGTGACAATAGTATGACTCTATTGAAGCATTGGTCTCTTGATTTGAATAAAAAAAGTTTCAAAAATTCTTGGCCCACATTTCTACAAAAAAAAAATAATGAGCTCACACAAAAATAGCTAACATGATGTAAATGCATATAAATGTAATGAATAATCACATGATCTTACTAATACGACTCTTATGATGACACCAAGTTTTTTTTAAAGTAATCAATAAAAGTCTTTGGATATTTGAATTCCTCCATGAAATTCTTTATTAGGTGAGTAGGAATCTCTTCATCATCACTCATTGCATACATAATCTAACCTAATCTACTGAATATTTTTGTTTCAATGTCCTTATTTCTCACATGCCTAAATTATAATGTAAAATATCTAGATATGATGTTTCAATGTCTATAATATTGATTAATTCCAATTTAAAATTCACTTTCTTGTACACATTCTTCAACCACGCCCTACGCACATGCCAAATACATAAAAGTATTCGACAACTGAAGGATAGCCTACAAGTTAAATTATAGTAGTTCATAAGTAGTATTCGAACAAAATTAACTTTTATACTTATTCAAACTAAATGAAAAATATAATTTTATAAACTAAATATCAAGAAATAAAAACCTGATTGCCTCAATCGCAACACTAGCATCATCTGTCATGAATGCATTAACATGCTAGTCTTCCTTGGACTCTTTCTCTCTTTTATAAACCTCACTCAGCCATTCGTTTATATCCTCAGCTTTATTTCTCGAGGATATTTCCCATGCAACAAGAACACTAGCCTCTTGCTCATTGAATTCAAGTAAACTATATAACTCAAGTTGTACATGATTACACTATATCAATAAATAAAATATATGTATGAATCTTATAGATTATAACTATCGGTGATAAATTTATTTTTCATAGATATGGGTATCAAATTTTTACTGATACCATATTTATTTGTAGAGAATGTGGAATCCATCGCAATGAGTGAGTTATGTGAATATTTTACCATCATTTCTTGCATCCATGGTGTTTGGATCCCTATAACAAATGGAACATCTTTCATGTTGTTTGGCCTCTTATAGTAAAAAAATTATGTATCCTTTGCATGTCATAAGCTTACACTTTTGGCATCATCTTCATCTTTTTGAGATTGAAGGGATTGCACTCTCTTCCATGCATTCAATACATCTTTTCTAAATAAACATGTACCCCTTTTATTCATCAACTTAGTTAGACTATGATCTAAGTAGTGTTGTTCACATATTGTGTCAATTCTGATACCCATTAGTAATAAAAATTCAATGTAAGATTTGCATTCACTTGATAATCTTGGTGCAAAACTGCTCCTTCAATCACTAGCAGGTTCATCCTTTCCATGAAAAAAATCATCATTAGTTTCATAATGGGTAAACTCATTATGAAACAAATTATATGTAATTATAGCAACATCTGGTCTACCATACATAACCCTAACTAGAAAATGAGCTTGACAACCCCTTTTTTGGGTAAATCTTCTTTGTCATTCAATGTTTTCAGGTTTTCCTCTATTGTCCTCAGGGCCATAAGCACACCAATAACTGTGTATACATGAAAGAAAAATTAATTGACTTGATAAAAATGTATTAATAAATGTGGCATTTTATTACTCTATTAAATATAGGCAAACCTTAAGTATGTCTTTGTAGTGTGGTTAGGAGGTTTTTTGAGATGGGCTCTTTCTGTTTCTTACATAGTACTATCCAAAAAACCTTCCCCTTTGACAAAGTGAGGGAGCCTTTCAAGAGGGATTGCATCACATAAGTCCATGTCACCACCATTTCCAATAGGTGTCCATTCAAGATTATCACTTGAGAAATGATTTCCATGGTTTGGAATATCTTGTACACCTACTTCAATGAGTGATTCCCATTTTCTTTTACCCATTCTGAGTAATATTAAAATAATTGGTGACTATCATTTTTAAAATGTAGAAATATATATATTAGTTTTCTAATCACTCAATAGTATAATTCTCTTTACCTTAGTGTTAACACTTACTTTTGACTTCAAAATAAGAACCAACTTATTAGTATACAAATTATAGAGATATAATTAAATATCTAAACAATATAAAAGGACAGATACAAAGGTACAATTTTTTTTTGATATATATATTATTATAAGTAAATGTATGGTTTATTGTTCCATATTTTTTAATGCGTGTGATGTGATAAAAGATAATTCAAGGTGGAGTATAATGAGTTGACTATAGTAATTGTCGAAATTAAGGTATATTTGTCATTAGTGCAAACACTTATTTGATTATGGATGCTTACCAAGCTCATCACTCAGTCTACAAGTTTGTACCGAGCATTCCTTTGGAAACTAAGCATATGGGCAGTTTAGCAGTGTTTGCCAAGTTCATAGTGGTTACCGAGCAGAACAGTGTTCTCCAAGCAGTTAGTGGTCACCGAGCTTCGCAGTGTTTACCAAGTGATCAAGGTAAACGAAGGACTTAGTGTTTACTAAGTGATCAAGGTAAACAAAGGACTTAGTGTTTATTGAGTGATCAAGGTAAACGAAGGACTTAGTTTTTACCGAGTAAACAAGGTAAATGAAGGAATCAGTGTTTACCAAGTGAAGAAGGTTATCAATGGATTCAATTTTCACCGAGTGACATAATATTCACCAAGTCACCAATGGTTACCGAGTTCCAAGCTACTTAGAGTGATTAGTATGGACCGTGCCTCTACTCTTACCGAGTGCATGATGATGTAGTGTATTGTAGTGGATGTTGAGTATCAGAAGGTCACCGAGTTAGTTTGAGGAACCCGAGTTTTCTACTATCTGGCTGACTCAGTAAAGATTTGTTCACTTGTGTTTGGCCGACCTTGCCAGTGTAAATATTGGAATGGTATATATCATTTGAAGAGAAGCAATGTTGTATGTCATTGTTGGTAATATATTGCAACATTTTGGGAAGAAGAAAAGAAAATCAGCAGCAGAACAAAGGAATACAACAAGGTCAACATAGATGCAAAAAAGTTATATCTATCACATCGGGTGATCAGAGCCTAAAGGATCTTATCAGCAATCAGTTGTAACCAAATCCACTGCTTCATCCTAATAGGTTAATCAGTTTTTAAATCCTTTATAAGGGTAGACTTAACGGTCTTTTGTAAATCTCCTAATAGAGTGCATACTTCAGTGTATGTTTGTAAAGCCTCTAACAAGGTGGATCTAGCAGTCCTACTTGCTCCTAACAGGGAAGATCATCAGAAGTGATCATTGTAAGCCTTAACCGGCCAACTTTATACTACAGTATTGAAGTTTTGTGGGTATCATCCCCACCCCAATTTTACTTTCTAATTGGAAGGTTTCTGGGTCACCAAATCAGTGTGTTCATGAGTTATGAATGCTTATTTCTTCATGCATATAGTAGATTAGATGGATAAATGGTGAATAATTTATTATGCAAAATTGATTTAAAGTTTTAGAGTTACTGATTCACCCCTCCCCTCTTAGTAACTTTGTTAGTCTTGATTATTTCCAACAATTGGTATCAGAGCTTTCTGGTTCTCAGGATAAAGTTTGACAGCTTGAGCAAAGATCAAGGACAATGGAGATATTCAAACTTGACAAATCTATTGAGAATGAAAAGCTAGATCTGGAAATAGCCATGGCTCAACTTAAAGAAGCAAAGGAGTGTCTTTCTCAATCTCTAAAAAGAAGGAAGGAACTTGCAAGACAAATGAATGATCATCAGTATATTGAAGAAAATATTGAAGACCTTTTACCATCAAGCAGTTCAAATGAAGCTAATGAAGCAATCAAGGAACTCCTAGCAAAGAATGGTTCTCTGCAGGAAGAAGTAAGAAAGCTCAAAAGAGAACAAGAAATCCAATCCATCAGGCTATGTGAAGTTTTGGAACAGAGAAACAAGGCAAATGAAGACTTAGAGGTAAGAAATAATCAATCCCTTCAACATGAAGATCTTGTAGGTCAACTATCTAATGCAAATGAAGAAATTATGAATCTAAGATCTGAGAATGAAAGTTTGAGGAATGATTTAATCACTGAAAGGCAAATCGATGCAAGCTTACAAAGCGATCTAAGATCTGAAAGACAAATCAATGAAAGTTTGGAAAATGATTTGATCACTGAAAATCAAGTCAATGAAAGAATGATAAAATCTTAAACAGACATGACTCAATTAAATCAGCAAAGTGAGCAAAAATTTCATAAACAAAAAGGTAAAGCTGGTCTTGGATAGAAGGAAGAATGTGAAAGCTCCAAGCAAGGTGCTCAAAGGAATCAAAGACCCACTTGCAATCACTGTGGCAAGAAAGGTCATACATCAAAAAAATGTTGGAGTAATGGAAAGGCAAAATTCAATGACAAATGCTACAACTGCAATCAACATGGTCACAAAGCAAATGAATGCAAAGAGAAACCAAATTTTGAAGGCAAATGTCACAAATGCAAGAAACAAGGTCACAAGGCATATGTATGTAGATCCAAAGCATTCAATCCAGCAGAACAAATTATCAAAGCAATATTTGGTTGGGACTACAATACTTGGTGCAGGTGTCACTATTGTGGAGAATATGGACACATTGGGATAAACTGTGCAAGACATCACCTAAGAAAGAAGGACACAACCATAAGATGTTACACTTGTACTGAACTTGGTCATATAGCCAAGAATTGCATGAATACTGGAAGAATTGAAGATGAAAAGAAAGCTAAAGCTGATAACATTTGGAAGCAGATGAGACAACAGTGGATTCCTAAATCTACCGAGCAAGACAACTTAAATGATGGTCATGTCACTCAAGAAATGGATGACTCCACCATTTCCAATTAGATTTAAGAAGAATCAAGAATTGTATCTTATAGACATATCTTAAGCAGTTCCAAAGTAAAAAAGTGCAAATGGTCAAATCAGTATTTCAGATACAAAGTTCAAAGAAAGGTTATCATTCATCGTGTTGCATCTACCGAGCAAGGTTGGTTAAAGACCTTACCGAGCTAGGTCGGGAGTAACTAAAGTTTTGTTTGTTCACCAAGTTGCAAGGTTTATTGAGTAAGTTGATGACTATCTGACAAACCCTAGGTCATCTCAGCTACCTTCGTACCTGAGCATTAATGATAGATTTTTCATCAAAAAGGCAGAATTTGATCTCATTTTTTCACCGAGAATTTAGAATATACAGAGCGAAGAGATTTCCAAGAGCACGCAAGTGAGGTCAAGCAATTTGAAGTGATTTTCCAGTGAAATTTTTTTTTATGAAATCATTCACTCACCAAGCAGCAATGGCATCTGCAAGCACCAGCAGCAAGGCAAAGAGAGGCTCTGAAATGCTTGTGAAGGGAGTGGAATAGAAAGCACCTAGCTTCAAGCTCGTTCCTGCCATAGCTGAATCGCTCGACCCGCATGGAGCTCAATCGCGGATTCCACCCAAGGTACTACTTATAAACGATATTCGTACTCATTTCAAATGCACTGTTCAAGAGATAGGGACACTAGATATGGATAATGCCCTAGCTGAGTTATGTGTGGATGGAACCCTCAAACCTGAGTTCAAACATCTGGAAACCAAAGGTTTGACCCATATCCTGCACTTGCCAAGGAACTTTCAAATGAAATGGATAAGATACATTTTAAGTCATGTGCATAATGGTCATTTGTGGTTAGAGCAACCCATCCTGATAATGAAAAAGATGATTCATAAGATCACAGGTTTACCTATGTTGAGAAAATCCAAAACTACTAAAACCCTAAGTCAGGATGAACTTCAGAAGTTAACCCTAGCTGAATGGGATGGCAGAGGATTGAAACTTAACAATGTATCTGATGCAGAGCTAAGATTTGGAATTCATTTAATTGCATATAAGATGTATAGTTCTAGAAGATTGAATAGTGTGCCCTATGAGGCTGTGGACTTAGCCTATAAGGTTGTAAATTAGAATATGGAATTTGATCTAGCAGATGTGTTGTTGAAGAAAATAAACAAAAATATGGATAGCATAAGGACTTCAAAGAAAAATCCTTGTAAATTTGGTTCTTTGTTAGTTTGTTTATTTTTCTATGTACAAAAGTTTTTCCCTTCTAAAGGTATAGTTGTATGGAGAAAAGATATTCCAGTTTTGTATCAGATAAATGAGTTTATTGCAGAAATGGGTATAAATTTTTGATAAAGTAATGGATAATTATTTTGAAGATTTCAAAGAGAGAATGAACAACAGGTTTAGAATTCCCCCTAAGCTTGTTGAAGACTATAAAGAAGATTTATGTTTCATGGTTGACTGTGACAAAGTGTATATACAGGCAGTCATACCCCGTGTGGCATGGGTAAAACCATTGCCTTATGAACTGAATATTGATGAAGCAAGAGATATTATTGAAGCATTGGTGAATGAGCCAGCTATTCCCAATGTTCCAGCATTCAATACCTATGATGAGGCAAAAGCAAGAATTAAACTTGAAATCAAACTGCCTCGGGAAATTAACAAAGGTAAGAGGAAAATTGCTAAGTTAAAAACTAATACTGTCCCTCTTATGCTTATCGAGGGAAACGGTGAAGATGAAGAAGGTGAAGAAGAAGAAGGAGGAGAAGAAGAAGGAGAAGAAGAATTTGCAGAAGAACAGCCAAAGAAGAAAGGTAGGGTAATCATTACCAAACCTAAGAAGAAGCCTACTGCAGTATTTGCTAGAAGAACCAGAAAAGGTAAGCAGGAACCTATACTAGTCAGGCCTGTACCCACATTCGAGAAAAGACTCAAACTATTGGAAGGAGCTGGCATCACAAATTTCAAGGCATTAAAATTTGAAACTAGAACAGATGTTGAGAAAATGCAGATTGAGGAACTGGTACTCAGTAAGATGGGTAAATGGAAATACTCCTCAGACTAGATTGCCCCTCAAATCTCAAAATAACTACTGGAGAGATTGCAACCGAGATGGGAGTCAGCCACCCAAATGGTAAAAGATATTTATGAGTAATCTCTGAAGAACCTTTGACCAAGTCTCATTGGAGCAGAAGTAAAAAATGAAATGAAAAGCCATGAAGGTAAAATGATGATCAGATTCCACACCTCTTTGATTTTGATCAAAGACATTGAGCATGTTGTAAATGATGCTACAAACATGTGGAAAAACATCTATCATCTACATAAGCCCAGTGAAGACCCAGTGGAAATCAAAGATGATGACAGCAACAACGATGATGAGTTTGATAGCACTCCATCCATCACAGTCTCACCAGGAGAGCTCCATGCACTGATGGAAGGTAAAGAGGAAGAAGACAAGGAGGAAGAAGCTAAAGAGGAAGATAAGGAGGAAGATGATCCGGTGAAAATTGCAGCAGCAGTTATTTCATCCCTTCCTCACTCTCCACCTAAAACTATGACATCATCAAGGTTGGAGTTAGCTTTAGCAGGTTTGATAACATCTACATTAGATTTATCATCTACACCTAACACATCTCAGCTCCAGGTATCATCAATGGAAGTGTCTACCACTTCAAATACTGAGTTGCATCCCTCTTCTTCAGCTACCGAGCTAGCCTCCTCAGCTCCATCATCATCAATCGGTATAGCAGTAAGTTCCACAATTTTGTCAATTCCAATTTGTTCTACAATTTGTTAACATTATCTGCATCTACTTCAGACCTAGTTAGTTTAGATACTGCATTATCAAGTGTATCACCATTTTTGGCAAGTACTCCAATTTTTTATTCGATATATACTCCTATTGGCACTCAGTCCTCAAGCATCCCAATTTTCACTGCTATTCCTTCCATCTCTACTATTGTGTCTATTCCTAAGGTCAAACCAGTCATCACAGAAGTCAAACAAAAGCAACCATTAATACTTATGATCACTGGAAAAGAAATTCCTGAAGATATTGACTTAGACACAGAGATAGTAATTCCAAAGATTGACTATGAAAATGCAATCATTGAAGAAATGAGGTATGCTAGTCAACTAATTGAGATGAAGGCTATGCAGAAGCAGCTAAGGTCTGAAAGGGATAAGGAATATAGAATAATTGAGAATGCCCAGAATATAATTACAGAAGCTGTAGGTGTTGAAGTAGATTCTACTCAACACATTTTGATTCAGTTAGAAGAGGTTGTAAATAAATTCAAAGAGGACACCTCTAGTCAAGAAAAGTTGATGGAGAAGGCAGAAAAGAAGTTTGATAATAAAGTGCTTGAGCACATTGCTCAGCATATAGCAATAAAACAGGTTGAATTAACCACAATTTTGGCCAACATTGAAAATTCTTTTAATAATGTAACATCTCTTTTTGCTAAGCTTTGTGATGTTACCGAGTATACTAAGGAGATAAGAGAGAAACTGAATAAGATAGATGAGGATCTGAAGGAAAGTGCACAAAACTTGAAGCTTGACCCCAGTTCAAGCTCATCTCATCACCTAAGGATCAAATTTTTGTCAGAGAAGCAGGCAGAGTTTCTCAGAGAAGAAGAAAGGATTCAGTCTACACTGCTAGATATCCAGAACATGATTCTTCCTATCATGGACACAATGCAGAAACATATTGCATACTCCAAAACATTGATCCATGACAATAATTTCTCTGTGGCAGATCATGTAATTGAACTTTCTGCAGAAGTTCAAGTAGCTCTATCCACATGCAAAATCTTGCAAGAGAATTGGGATAAGACTCTGTAACTCATTCTCAAGGTACATTCTAAATTCATCTCACATTTTGGTGTCTCTATGTAAATACATTATTTTATTCTTTGGCATTATTGTCAAAAAGGGGGAGAAAGAAATACTTAGGAAGATATATTGAAATATTGGTGAGATAAATGTACAAAAAGGGACAAAGAGATACTATGAATAAAAGTCATATAACTCATGTAAATACCTTGTGTATATTGTATGGGGGAGTTATATGTAAGGAAGCCATGTATATTCAGCAGAATCAGACGTCAGTATGTCAGATGTTGTATATAAGTTTTGACTCATAAGTGTTTTTGTCACTAATGCCAAAGGGGGAGATTGTTGGAATTAAGGTATATTTGTCATTAGTGCAAACACTTATTTGATTCTGGATTCTTGCCGAGGTCATCACTCAGTCTACAAGTTTATACCGAGCATTCCTTTGGAAACTGAGCATATGGGCAGTTCAGTAGTGTTTGCCAAGTTCATAGTGGTTACCAAGCAGAACAGTGTTCTCCAAGTAGTTAGTGGTCACCGAGCTTCGCAGTGTTTACCGAGTGATCAAGGTAAACGAAGGACTTAGTGTTTACCAAGTGATCAAGCTAAACAAAGGACTTAGTGTTTACCGAGTGATCAAGGTAAACGAAGGACTTAGTTTTTATCGAGTAAACAAGGTAAATGAAGGAATCAGTGTTTACCAAGTGAAGAAGGTTATCAATGGATTCAATTTTCACCGAGTGACATAATATTCACCAAGTCACCAATGGTTACCGAGTTCCAAGCTACTTAGAGTGATTAGTATGGACCATGCCCCTACTCTTACCAAGTGCATGATGATGCAGTGTATTGTAGTGGATGCCGAGTATTAGAAGGTCACCAAGTCAGTTTGAGGAACTCGAGTTTTCTACTATCTGGCCGACCTTGCCAGTGTAAATATTGGAATGGTATATATCATTTGAAGAGAAGCAATGTTGTATGTTGTTGTTGGTAAAATATTGCAATATTTTGAGAAGAAGAAAAGCAAATCAGCAGCAGAACAGAGGAATACAACAAGGTCAACATAGATGCAGAAAAGTTATATCTATCACATCGGGTGATCAGAGCCTAAAGGATCTTATCAGCAATCAGTTGTAACCAGATCCACTGCTTCATCCTAACAGGTTAATCAGTTTGTAAATCCTTTAAAAGGGTAGACTTAACAGTCTTTTGTAAATCTCCTAACAGAGTGCATACTTTAGTGTATGTTTGTAAATCCTCTAACAAGGTGGATCTAACAGTCCTACTTGCTCCTAACAAGGCAAATCATCAGAAGTGATCATTGTAAGCCTTAACTGGCCAAATTTATACTGCAGTATTGAAGTTTTGTGGGTATCATCCCCATCCCAGTTTTACTTTCTAATTGGAAGGTTTCTGGGTCACCAAATCAGTGTGTTCATGAGTTATGAATGTTTATTTCTTCATGCATACAGTAGATTAGATGGATAAATGGTGAATAATTTATTATGCAGAATTGATTTAAAGTTTTAGAGTTACTGATTCACCCCTCCCCTCTCAGTAACCTTGTTAGTCTTGATTATTTCCAACAGTAATGACTTAGGAAGAGGATCTATTTTAGGAAATTCCAATTTTGGAAAAATGACTGAATTTCAAAGCAAGGCTTTTCTATATGATTGGACAGTAGTAGTACCTTATGAAAGAAATTATGATGTTTATTTTTAATTAATAGAAATATTTTAGACACGTCTTTCGATAACCTTAAAAATCCTTAGCCACGGGAAGATGAAAGATGGAAAAAAAATATTAAATGGAAAAGTTAGAAAATGTTTAACTATGAATTTTAAGTGAAACCTTATTTTAGCTTTGTTTAATTTTTATGCAATCTAACTTGAAGGTGATAGAAGACTAAGAACATTCACTATTCTAGCTTTGTTTAGAAGACTAACATTAGGTGAAACCTTAGTTATAGCTTTGTTTAATTTTTAGGTAATCTAATTTATACTTTATTTCAATTTGAATGATGGATAGAAGACTAACACTATTCATGTGGGATTTCTCAAATAACATAGGAACATTCTCTTAATTTTTAATTTACAAACTATCTCCTACCTTCTATTCTAATTATATGCATCATAAAATAAATTAATGTGCACACAAAATTAAGCTCTTTCTATATGGGACCATGTTGTATGTATTGGATTATTTAATAATTTTATAAGAATTATTTCTTAAGTAACATTTTTTTCATTCAAGCTTGGTTTATTTGTAATGATTTGAGATCTTAACCAATTTTTGGAACAACATTATTCAATATAATTTACAATATAATATGAATAAAAATAGAAATTAATTCTATGAAATTCTTAAGGAATGCAGTAGAATAATGTTTAAAAACTAGTTCTAAATTTATAAGAGAATATAAAAAAAATCATTAAAGATGAATGATTTTACACTTATTCAACAAAATTTTATTTAATTCTTATAATATTTAATGATTGGTGGTCTCAAATTCAGACACTTCATTTCAAATCTAGTTTACATATAGATTTGTATAATAAATATATTTGTATCTTTTGATATGAAATTGTTAAAAACACCAAACATACACAAATAAAAATAAAGATTACAATTTACCAACCTGATCTGTCCTTGCTTTTTAACTTGAATAACTTCCAACCAAGGAATCAACCAAAACCCTAAAATTTAATAGATTAAATATTTTAATAATTTTTTTAAAAATAGTCATTCATTTTTAAATGTAATAAAACATTAAAATGTCAAGCCTGTATATTGTTTTTATCATTATAATTTCTATATTCATTTCTTCTATCTAACATGAAAACTCTGAACATTTCTCATTGATTAAAAATCTTTTTTCAGAAAACATCATATATTTAACTCATTACAATTTAAAATTATCCAAAATCATTATTTAGAATTTAAAAACAAATCAATGAAAATAGTTCAAGCTTAAAACAAAATAAATCATCTACAACTTACAAACATGAAATTACAATTGAAAATATAATTTACAGAGAACTAAGGCATTAATGATTCACAAAAAATGCAAGGATTTCATAATAACATACATATAAATCTAACATAAATAAATTTAAATAAAAAAGCATACTTACTACTGAGATCCACCACTCCAAAAATTTCGTTGAGAAGATAAATTTCAATACCTTATGTTTCAATTTATTAAGATCAATTGGTAAATTTTGGCACCAAAACTACTTACTAAATGTTACAGATATGGAATAGATTTACAGTGAGTTAATTTCAATTTTTCAAGACAAAGAAAACAAGTTGAATGGGATGGGGGATGGCATATGGAGATGAGATGATAGATGGGATGTGGTGGGAAAGGGAAATGGGGTGAGTGGGTAGCCGGCTCCAATCAAGTTTACATGTGCTTATGGAATCATGACAAAGAGAGACGATGGGAATTCAGATTGAAATTTTTTTCTCTTTCAACTCACTCTTTATTTCATGCATCTCTATGTTATGGACGCATTCGATTTAGAAAGCGCTATGATCATCATATCAATGTTAATCTGTGTTTATTGTTCAATATTGTTAAAAGAGATTATTGTGTATTCATTCACATTTGTGTGTGTGCTAAGATCCTTCTTGAGGAAGATTAGACTAGAAAGATATAAGTATTCTATGATTATACATTTGAATGTTGATCATGATTTTTTTTTTATCACTAGAAATAGTATACATTTTTAGTATTATCTTTGTATTTCTCTTCATGGTAGGTTGATTCTACGAATTATTATTAATCTCTCTTTACTATAAGATGGATCAAGAAACAAAAGGATGGTGAGAGATTACATGCAAGGCCATGCAAGATTAAGAAATGAATGTGAGGATATTGCTTGTACCCATGGGACTGAATTGATTACCCAACTTGATTAAAGAGGAAGAACTCATCTAGTTTATCTTTAGAGAAAGAAATGACATTCAGAGGGAGACTTCAGCTGTAAAAATTAGATTAAGAGGGAGCTTGCATGGCAGAAGGAGAATGCCCAATTCTTTACAATCTTGTGTGGTAGTATGATTGCTAAAACTCCCTATTTGGTCAACTTGAAATCAACACTCTTATTGTGATGATCAAAGCATTGAGAATGCTTCCTTTGTTGAGAGGGAATCTTTGTTGAGAGAATCTTAGCCATTTATATACTTGTTGTTAACAAGTTCTTCTCTATGAGAGAATTTCAAGGTTAAATCCCCTGTTAATGAGTTCTCTACGAGAGAAGTTCAAGGTGAAAACCCTTGTTCCACCCTCTAAGAATAGGTATGGTAGATCTACTCTTTGGGAGAAGAGATGTTGGAGATGCATTCTTCTCATGAGAAGTCTAAGGTGAAATTCATTATTCCACCCTCTATGATTAGATATGGTGGATCCACCCTATGTGAGTAGGCATGATGGAAATGCATTCTTCTCTAGGAGAACTCTAAGGTGAAATCTCTTGTTCCACCCTCTATGAGTAGGTATGGTGGATCCACCCTCTATGATTAGGCAAGGTGGAAGTCATGTGTGTGACTGAATGACTTTAATCTTATGCTTTTATGGTTTACCCTCTAGAAGTAGCTACAGTGAATAGTTTTATTCTGAGATAACAATATTGTATTGAGAAAATCTATGATGAGAATTTATTATTGACATTTTTAGTTGCAACTATGTGATTCTTCCATACTAAACATCTCTCTTGCTAAGAGGGAGTGTTGAAGATTATAGCTGCGATAAAGATTTTTACCTCTGATATTGTCATATGATTTATTCAATGTCTTCATTTTTGGTTTAGTTGAAATTAAGATAATACCTCTATATTGCGTCAACAACTAGAGAAGGGATTTATGGTGATATTTTTGTCATATTCATTTATCTCTTTCTTATAACCAAGTGAGCACAACATGGCATCCAAGATGTGTTATGTGTCTCACCCAAAAATTATGACATCTTATTATATAAAAAGACATGCAACATGTGTTTAGAAATATGAAGAGACTCACATTTGGAAAATGAAGACTTTCTATTATGATATGAAGAGTCTCTCAATTCAAGATATGTATGATTGCTTTGCGTAATGACTGTGTGTGCAATTGAAAGCATTGTGCTTAGACCTCTTTTATGTAAAAATATAAAATTTGGTGTGGTTGGGTTTTTGCCCTCAAGTTGGAGGAAATTCCCATGATAAATTGTTGTTTCTTATTCTCTTTCATTTATTTATTTTTTAAATCTTTATTTATGGGTATAACTTTAACAATTTTATGGATCATAGTCAAGTGTTTAAAATATTGTAGAACACTTCTCCCATGAGCTCTGTGAATGTTCATTAAGTTTATCTCATATTATAGAGACTATATATTCTTCTTACTTTTTATGTGATTGATTTAATGTCTGATTTGATTTGCAGATCAAACTCAATGTGAATGGCTTTACAATTTCTGCATCTTTATATATGTAATGCATGTTAGATTGTGGTGACTAATCAGGAAAGTACTGTACATACTTCATAAATAGTGGGGCGAAATTTTTTTTTTTGGAAGTAGCCGACATGGTAGCCGACATATTATGGCCGACATATGGCCGACATGTTATAACCCTAAAGCGGTTTAATACTTGTATAAAAAGGGCTTAGGGTTGGGTATTTTTCATGTGTGGTGATACGAAATTGGTTCTTGCGGCGGTATTGAGCTGTAAGGGATTACGGATTGTAATCAGGTTGTAATCATTGGATTGTAATAAGATCGGACTTGCTGTTTGGTGGACGTAGCCCAGGGATTGGGTGAACCACGTTAAATCTTGGTGCCTTGTGTTCATTTCTGTGTGTTCTATTATTTTTTGTTATTGGTTATATTTGCATGTAGTTTTTATTTCTGTCCGTGGTTTATCCTAACAAGTGGTATCAGAGCAAGGTTGTCTTTCAGTTATCCTCTGCAGGAAAGTCTCACGGTTAAGTGGGAGTCTCACAGTTGAGTGGGAGCGATGGCAGATTAGGGTAAGTTGAGGGTTGACAGGTTTAATGGGCAGAACTTCCAGTTATGGAAGATGCAAATGGAAGACTATTTATATCAGAAGGATTTATGGAAGCCGTTGGAAGGAAAAGCCAAGAATCAGGGAACTATGTCAGAGGCTGAATGGGATCTTTTGGACAGAAAGGCACTCGAAAGCATTCGGTTATGCTTGGCACCATCAGTGGCATTTAATATTACAAAAGCAAAGACGACAGAAGATTTGATGAAAACCCTAGCGACATTGTATGAAAAGCCCTCCGCTTCAAATAAGGTATTTCTCATGAAGCGTTTATTTAATATGAAAATGGAAGAAGGTGGATCTATTGTAGATCATTTAAATGAGTTTAATACTATTACTAGTCAGTTATCTTCTGTGGGTATCAATTTTGATGAAGAAATTAGGGCTCTCTTGATTTTGTGTTCTTTCCCTGAAAGCTGGAATGGCTTGGTAATGGCGGTGAGTAATTCTGTTCTTGGATCTAGTACCCTAAAATATGATGATGTGATCAGTGTTATTTTAAGTGAGGAAACTCGTAGAAAATCCTCAGGTGGATCTACATCAGGAAGTGCTTTAAATGCACAAAGCAGGGGCAGAACGACTGAAAGAGGAAGTAACTCTGGAAATCGTGGGAAATCAAGAGGAAAGTCAAAGGGGAGGAGGTCTCAATCGAGAGGACCAAATGATTGCTGGTACTGTGGGAAACCAGGGCACAAAAAGAAAGATTGCTGGACTCGAAAGAAAAATGAAGGAGATAAATCAGATGGAGACAAAGAGGCAAATGTGGTAAGTAACAAATCCGAAGAGGATGCTTTACTTCTGTCTTTAGAGAATGTTGATGATTCATTGGTTTTAGATTCTGGTGCTTCTTTTCATGCTACACCTCATAGAGGTTATTTCAATGATTATGTCCAAGGGGATTTTGGGCTTGTTTATTTGGGGGATAATGAACCCTGTCAGATTGTTGGAAAGGGAAAAATTAAGATTAAGTTGCAAAATGGGAATCATTGGCTACTACATGAGGTAAGACATGTTCCAAAGCTGAGTAGGAATTTAATTTCAGCAGGGCAACTCGGTGATGAGGGTTGTGTAATTACTTTTAATGATAAAAATTGGAAGGTTTCAAAAGGTTCCCTTGTAGTAGCAAAAGGTGTGAAAGTAGGCACCTTATATCTTTGTACAGGTCATATTGTTCCTTCTACTTTGATTGTTTAAGAGAAAAATGAATATTCAGGAACAATTACTGTAGTTGAGCAGGGAGAACAAATAGCTGATGTAGATTCTGATACAACGCTGTGGCACAATAGACTTGGGCACATGAGTGAGAAAGGTATGAAAGTACTTCATTCAAGGAAAGCTTTACCAGGTCTAAAATGTGTGAATATGGATTTATGTGAAAGTTGTGTGTATGGAAAACAAAAGAGAGTGAGTTTTGTAAAGACAGGGAAGGAAAACAAAAAGGAGAAATTAGAGCTTGTGCATACAGATGTATGGGGACCGGCTCAGGTATCTTCCCTTGGTGGCTCTCATTATTATGTTACATTTATTGATGACGCAACTAGAAAAGTATGGGTTTATTTCCTTAGACAGAAATCTGATGTATTTCAAACTTTTAAGAAATGGAAATGCTTGGTTGAAAATGAGACTGGTAAGAAATTAAAATGTCTCAGATCTGATAATGGTGGTGAGTATTGCAGTCATGAATTTGAAGATTATTGCTCCACTAATGGTATTCATAGACAAAAAACTATTCCAAGGACTCCATAGGAAAATGGAGTGGCTGAACGCATGAACAGGACTATAATGGAGTGCGCAAGGAGCATAAGGTTGCATGTTGGGTTGCCCTTACACATGTGGGCGGAGGCTGTCAATACTGCAGTATATTTGATTAATAGAGGTCCCTCTACTCCTTTGGGCTGTGGTATTCCAGAGGAAGCATGGACTGGTAAGAAGGTGAGTTATTCTTTTCTCAAGACCTTCGGTTGTGAAGCTTTTGCTCATATAGACTCTGAAAATAGAACCAAGCTAGAAGCTAAATCAAAGAAATGTGTCTTTGTTGGATATGGCATTAATGAATTTGGCTATAGGCTTTGGGATTTTGAAAATCATAAAATTATAAGAAGTCAGGATGTCATATTCAATGAAAAAGTGTTGTACAAAGATCTGTTGCAGCAACATGAGAAGAAAGAAGATGATTATGTAGTGCTGGATGATACTCCAAAAGCTGATGTTCCAGCCATTCCTCATGATGTGCAACAACTGCAACAACAAATACCACACACACCAGTGAATGTTAGACGGTCAACAAGGCCAATTAGACCTCCACAAAGGTTTTCTCCCTCTTTGTATTCTATTTTACTTACTGATGCTGGTGAACCTGAAAGTTATGATGAAGTTGTGCAGGTGGATACTAAGATTCAGTGGGAGTCTGCAATGAAAGATGAAATGGACTCTTTGCTGAAAAATAAGACATGGGATTTGTGCAAGTTGCCTGCAGGTAAAAAGGCTTTACAGAATAAATGAGTTTACAGGTTGAAAGAAGAGGAAGGAGGTAAGAAAAGAGTTAAGGCCAGGTTAGTTGTAAAAGGATTTGCACAAAAAAAGGGAATTGATTTTGATGAGATATTTTCTCCTGTTGTTAAAATGACTTCTATTCGTACTGTTTTAAGTCTTGTGGCTACTGAAGATTTGCATTTAGAGCAAATGGATGTTAAAACGGCCTTTCTTCATGGTGATTTGGATGAAGAAATATATATGGCTCAGCCACAGGGTTTTGAGGTCAAAGGTAAGGAGAACTTAGTGTGCAAATTGAAGAAAAGTTTATATGGCTTGAAGCAAGCACCTCGGCAATGGTATCTGAAATTTGACAGTTTTATGCATGAGCATGGATATAATAGGTGTCATTCAGATTACTGTGTTTATTTTAAGAGGTTGGATGATGATAGCTACATTATTTTATGTCTATATGTTGATGACATGCTTATAGCTGGGTCTAACATGCATCATATTAAGGGGCTAAAATGCCAGTTAGCACATGCATTTGCTATGAAGGATTTGGGGGCAGCAAAACAAATCCTTGGTATGAAGATTTGCAGAGATAGGAAGAACAGAACATTGACGCTATCTCAAGCTGATTATGTTGAGAAGGTGTTGCAACGTTTCTCTATGGAGAATGCTAAAGCTGTCAGCACACCTTTACCTGGTCATTTGAAATTGACTAAGGAGATGTGTCCCAAGACACAAGAAGAGGAGGATAAGATGTCCAAGGCACCCTATGCTTCAGCTGTAGGAAGTTTGATGTATGTTATGGTATGCACTAGGCCAGATATTGCACATGCAGTGGGAGTCGTTAGCAGGTATATGAGTCATCCAGGTTTTGAGCATTGGAATGCTGTCAAGTGGATTCTCAGATATTTGAGAGGAACATCCAATAAGTGTTTACACTTTGGGGGCTCTACTACTGATTTACAGGGCTATGTTGACTCAGATTTGGCTGGGGATATTGATACCAGGCGGAGTACTACAGGTTATGTCTTTACTGTTGGTGGGGCAGCCGTGAGCTGGGTTTCTAGGCTACAGAAGATTAATGCTCTCTCCACTACAGAGGCAGAGTATGTTGCTGCTACAGAGGCAGCCAAAGAGATGATATGGCTTCAGTTCTTCTTGGAAGAATTGGGACATCCTCAGAAGGATAATTATTTGTTCACAGATAGTCAGAGTGCCATTCATCTTGCTAAGAATTCAGCTCTGCATTCTAAGACCAAACACATACAGTTGCGGTACCATTTCATTTGGTCAGTTTTGGAGGATGGACAGTTAAAGCTGGAGAAGATACATACCAATGAAAATCCAGCAGATATGTTGACAAAGGTTGTCACAAGGGAGAAGCTGAACTCCTCTTCAGCTTTAGTTGGTCTTTTAGACTAAATGTGAATAAAAGAACATCAGAGTCCAGGGTGGTTTGATCCAGTGGGAGCCCCATGCAGTAGTTGTATTGCTACAAGATCAGTCTCCAAGTGGGAGATTGTTGTTTAGTGTGGAGCCTGATCAGTCCCCAAGTGGGAGATTGTTAGATTGTGGTGATTGATCAAGAAAGTACTGTACATACTTCATAAATAGTAAAAAAAAATTTGGAAGTAGCCGACATGGCAGCCGACATATTATGGCCGACATATGGCCGACATGTTATAACCCTAAAGCGGTCTAATACTTGTATAAAAAGGGCTTAGGGTTGGGTATTTTTCATGTGTGGTGATACGAAATTGGTTCTTGCGGCGGTATTGAGCTGTAAGGGATTACGGATTGTAATCAGGTTGTAATCACTGGATTGTAATAAGATCGGACTTGCTGTTTGGTGGACGTAGCCCAGGGATTGGGTGAACCACGTTAAATCTTGGTGCCTTGTGTTCATTTCTGTGTGTTCTATTATTTTTTGTTATTGGTTATATTTGCATGTAGTTTTTATTTCTGTCCATGGTTTATCCTAACAATGCATGGATGGAAATTTCTTGAATGTAATTATTGATCACAATGTTCAATGTATTGTTGCTATATCTATCAATTTCCATATATAAGAATGAATGAATTCATATCAACATATATATCCAATGATAGGATATGAGGGTGAATGGTCATGACTCTAATTGGAGTCGTGACTATTCTTCACCGTACTCTAACATAGGTGGTTATCTCTTAACCAATATTAATGTGAATTGATTTATATGTGTTGATTAGTATAACATGAATTGTCTACACATTATCCTTGCATAATCAATAATATTGAGGGGCCAAATGAGGATCGACATCTTTAGTCATTCTGATAATAATATGAAATAAATTTAAACTTTCACAAATTCAATATAAATGTGTGCGTCAATTACTTTTAGAAATCAATATTAAAGTAAATTTGTATTATTATATTGATGTATATGTATATATGCATATCAACATATCTTGTATATATGCATATATAAATTCAGATTTATTACTCACGGAGATTGTCTGGCTGAAGCTATATACTTTAATACTCCCTTTTAGATATAAAAGACAAAATATATTTCAATAAGTTCACCTTATTTGGAGAAGTGATATCACCTAAGTTGTTACATCAAAGGATATAATATGCTTAAGAGCATCAAGTCACATGACATTCTTCTTATATGTATATCCAAGTTATGCTATGTGCACTAACATCAAATCACATGATGTTTACCATAACTAATCATAACATGTCCATAGATATTTTACGTCTCATAATATCCCCCATGATTATCTCATAAAGGAGCACAATGATCTTCAACTAATATCAAGTCTCACGATATTTGTCAATATGACCTATTTAGATTAACTATCATGACACGTCCATGAATATCAAGTCTCATGATAGAAAACTAATCAGTATAAACTCATCACCTTATAATGTTTAGAATCAAAAGTTCATTATTAGAAATATCACCACCTTTCAATAATATACATAGGGTAGGCCCATAAGTCATAGAGTCACACATATGACAAAAGAGTTTACACTTTAAACATCTTTATTTATATTAATACAAATTAAAAATTTGAAATTCAAGCTCAATAACTTACATTTCAACCATACCAAGTTTCTTTCTGAAGTGTTCAACTTTCACTCTAGGAAGAGGCTTGGTGAGAATGTATGTTGTTTGATTGCTTGTATTAATATACTCCAACTGAATCACATTCATTTCCATCATATCTCTCACATAGTTGTAAGAAATATCTATATGCTTTGGTCTATCACTAATAATTTGATACACCTTTGATCATCACAATGAATGATAGTAGACTTTAGAGGCTCACCAAAATGTCCCACAAGCAATTTTCAAATCCATATTGCTTCTCTTGCCCCCATTGCGACTATAATGTATTCTGCTTCAGTTAAACTCTAAGCTATTGAAGACTATTTTCTGCAAATCCATGAAATATAAACTAAAACAACACCCTAATGTATTTTTCTAGTTTGTCACACTTCTGGACCAATTAGAATTAGAGTATTCATATAGGTCTAGATTGATATTCTCATATTTAAGTCCATATCTAGTGGTACCTTAAAGGTACCTCAATATATTCTTTACAATAATAAGACGTATCTCTCAAGCTTGACACATAAAATAGTTCAAGGCATTCACTACATATAAGATATTTGGGTGAGTCACTAGTACATTCTGTGCCATTTTTTGATGAATAACTGTTGCCATGAAGCATCAGAGTTATCCTATCAAAAATTGTGATGATCATACTCGTTGCAAACCATGGGCAAGCCAACTAAAATGTACAATGCATATGCCATCACAAATCTCAGAAGAGCATCAGGACAATGATGGAAGACTCCATCATAAAAATGAGCACTTCCCTTGGTAACTACCATTTCTAGACTATAATTTTTGATGACATGTTGACAAGAATGTTATATGATCAACGACTATCCATCAAACATGATTATCCTATTGCTCCTAATGTAGCCTCCTACTACTCCTACTAGATATTGATGTGGTTGTATGTAAGCCACTTTTACTATACTATGTATACAAGACTCTTCCTTTTTATTTTCCCTTTTTTTTATTTCTCCACTAAAAAATATCATTGTAAAGACATAGACACTAAAAATATATTTTGTCTCTTGTTGTGCCCTTGTGATCTATATCTCTGTAGTGATATTTTTCAATGGAGAAGGGAGAAAAGGAAGAGGAAAAGGGAGGGACTTATATACCTAGTGTAGTACACATGGCTTAAATACAGCCACATTAGTGGCCAGCTGAAGTAGTAGGAGGCTAGATGATCCCACACACCCATTTGATCTGGAATGATGGTATGTGCATACTAAATGCTGAGTGTTTGTCTTGAGTACTCCAAAATCATCCATGTCATGCATTCACCTATACACAATGTCTTTCTAGTTTCTTTCTACTCACATGCCCATTTCATTTCATATGATCATCTGAAAATTGTGTCAATATAAATTTTATTATACCTTATGCCCCAACCTAGTTTTTCAATCCATTCATTCATTTACGATTCAAGAGTGAATATATATTTTGTCTCTTTTTGTGCCCTTCTGACCTATGTCTCTACATTGATATTTTTCATTGGAGAAGAAAGAAAGGGAAAAGGAAAATGAAGGATCTTGTATACATGGTGTGGTACAAGTGGCTTACATACAACCACATTAGTGGTCAGCTAGAGCAGCAAAAGGCTAGATGATCCTACATACCCATTTGATCTTGAGTGATGATATGTACAAACTGAATGTTGTGTATCTGTACCGAGTACTCCAAAATCATCCATTTTATACCTTTTTATGTACAGAATATTTTTCTATTTTCTTTCTACTCACATGCCCATTTCATTTCATATTATCATCTAATAATTATTTCAATATAAATTTTACTATAGCTTATGCCCCCACCCATTTTTTCAATTCATTCATTCATTTAGGATTCATGAGTGAATATATATTTTGTCTCTTGATGTGCCCTTATGATCTATGTCTCTATAGTGATCTTTTTTAGTGGAGACAGAAGAAAGGGAAAAGGAAAAGGAAGGGTCTTGTTTACATAGTGTAGTACAAGTGGCTTACATACAACCACATTAGTGGCTAGCTACAGTATTATGAGGCTAGATGATCCCACACACCAATTTGATCTCAAATGATGACATGTACATATTGAATGTTGAGTGTTTGTACTGAGTACTCCAAAATCATCCATTTTATTCCTTCATATGTACACAATGTCTTTCTAGTCTCTTTCCACTCACATTCCCATTTCATTTCATATGATCATCTAAATATTGTGGCAATATGAATTGTATTATAACTTATTCCTACACCTAGTTTTTTAATTCATTCATTCTTTTAGGATTTAGGAGTGAATGTAGATTTTGTCTCTTGACATGCCCTTGTGATCTATGTCTCTATAGTGATTTTTTTTCAGTGGAGAAGGAAGAAGGGGAAAAGGAAAAGGAAGGGTCTTGTATGCATAGTGTAATAAAAGAGGCTTACATACAACCACATTAGTGGCCAACTAGAGAAAAATGAGGCTAGATGATCCCACACACCCATTTGATCTCGAATGGTGGTATGTGCATATTGAATTTTGAGCGTAATTTGTACTGAGTACTCCAAAACCATCCGTTTCATACCTTCATCTGTACACAATGTATTTCTAGTTTATTTCTACTCACATGACCATTTCATTTCATATCAAATTGAGACAATGTGTTTAAACTTTGTAATATGAATTGGAGGAGGAATCATGTGGAGATTAAGGGGTTGATAACTAATAGTCAGTGAGTTGATTGGTATCTCACAACAATCCATTCCAAAATTACTTTAAAATTAAATCAAAGAAGGATAAATTGTGTTGAATGAGATATAATGAAGATTTTGATGGATAATGATTCATTTACTATCTACAATTAGGTTCTATTTATATGTGGGTATGGATAAAGCATTTAGAAGTAAAGATAAGTCTCTGACTTTCACCATTAAATTTGAATACCAAGAAAACCATTGTGTACCATGTTGACACTCTTGTGAAGCATAATTTTGGTTCTTTGAATGGAGGATTAATAGTGTGAATACCTTTGGAATCAGTTATACTTAAGGATGAGTGTAATTAAACAAACTAATAATTATGTTTGCAAGTAGTGAAGGAATTGTTTGAAACTAGTTAGGTCAACAAATGGACAAAGAGAAACATTGTTTAAGGTAGACATGATGAAATAGGGAACCAAGTGATCTTGGAGATTGTATGAAAATGGTGAGAAAGTAGGAATTGGAAGCATGTCCATGTTATCAAAATGTTGTCTTAACATACTTGAAGGAGTCTATAACTTTTAGGAATTATGAATAGTCTTATGGGTGATAGTGAACAATGTAGATAGGTGATCCTTGGGGGAGGGAAAGATTTTTAAGTAGAGTTGTTCGCTTATTATGCATGGAAGTTTACTATTTTCAATCATGATAAGAGGACACATAGGGTTGACAATCAAGACACTCATTGATACTAACAGTATGGTGTGCCTTAAGTGAGAAAAGAGATTTGATGAGATTGATTCATTAGATCTAGAACATCACAAAAACCCTCTCAATGACATTGCAAAAGCAAAAAATCAAGGGCTATTTTTCAAACAAATAGATCTAAGATGTACCTAAAAATATGAAGTTGTTGCAATTTTTAGCATTCTAGACATCTTAGTTGCAAAAAAAAGGAATTGATATTCTGAGAGAAATTCAATACATAAGGTAACATAAAGCTGAAACAAATGAGGACCAAAGAAAAGTACCAAATATACATCCAACATACCACATATCAACATGTGTGGAATAGTGAGTGGCTCCCAAAAGTATTGTTAGCTAAAATTGCCCTCCCACCAAAAAATTGATTTCAAAAGCTTAGTATGACCAACGGTCATAAGTTCAAATATTCAATGTTTGAATAATGCATAAGGATACACAAAAACTTTAATATTTCCATTATATCCCTAAGTATTTAAATCCATTATATTTGCAACAGGGGTTTTAAGTTGTGACCATGCGATAGCTTCATCGCATGATCATACGTAGTCAAGACTTAACTATGTTCCAAACAGTGATGGTGCGAGGTAGTTTTTTCAATGGCTAGCATGATGTCAAAACATTTTTTTTAACTGCAAGTTTTAAGTGGCGATGTGTTTCCTTTGTTGTATGATCACACAATAGTTAATAGATGTAGCTTTCAAGCTAGGGGTCCCCCTATTCTCAGTCATCAGATGCAAGATGATCAACAATCAACATTTGCATGCTTCTTGAAAATGGAAGGTCTTTAAGGATTTTGGGGAAGCACCAAATTATCATGCATCCATGTGGGGCCAATCTCAATGTAGAAAGCTAGTGCATCCCTTTTCTTTTGTCATGTCATCACAAGAGTAAAATTCATCCATCAAACAAAGGGTCAACCAAGTCATTTGATAACCTTCATTCAAAGAGGGCTTCAATGTTCAAGTTGTTATGTTGCGACAAGGTCAGCATGCCAGTCAATTTTTGCATGGTCACAAGGAGTTTTGAGTTAACCCTAGTTAATGTCCTAATGGAGCGATCCTCTTGTTCGCATGGTCGCTACAAGTTAATGTTGACCTTGAGTTAGGTTGTGGCTAAGTGATAATCAGATTTTAAGTCTTGACATTATGACAAAGGTGGTATGGTTATGATCTTACAATGGACCTTTGTATCATGAGATCGTCAAATGAATTGAGTTAGGATGAGATGTTATGATGAGGTAGATTTGTCATGCATTCGGGTTATCATAACTATCAAGATATTGTGAGCTAGAGTAGAAGCTTTTTTGATGTTACAAACAGTCAACGATTCTAAGATCATAGAGAGGGATGGTTAGAGTTGAGATGCTATGGCAGAAGAGAAGTGTTCTAATCTCATGAATTTCCAACCTTATGACTAGCTGTTAGTCATAAGATCTTAGGGGTAAGATTGTTAACTTTCAATGTCACGATGAATGTTTGATGTCTACTCATGTGGTCCTAAGGATGAAAAGACTAACTGTCGAAGACATGACATAGTTAGCCTAACCATTGTCATAAGATCATGGATGCAAGGATAAATTGTTATGATACTACGATAAGCCATGTATCGTGAGATCGACGGGCAAGCTAAATAGTGGTAAGATGTTAAGATGTGTGTCTGATCCTAGGATCATGTTGTCATCTCATCTTGCCATTGTAGGATCATAGAACTAGGATGGAAGAACTCATGAAGTCACAATGCTATGACAAAGGGAAGATCATAAGATCTCAAGGTTATTTTTCCAAGCTTCTAAAGCTATGATCAGGTGTTTATCATAAGGTCGTGACATCATAACATTGTAAGGAGCAGATAAGAGAGCAATTTCATATATGGATCTCATCCATCAGTTTCCAATAGATCATCAATTGGTGGATACCCACATTAAGAAGATGCATGACTTTTAAGGAAAGTGGTTGAACGCTTTGCCACCACATGGATTAGTGGGTCTGGCTCTCAGTGTGGGCCACCAAAGCAGAAAGAATGTATTAAGGTACCTATTGAGTGGGTGTGTTCTATTGGTCAAGGACAATATTATCATTAGTAATTCAAGGCTTTCTACAGCTGTCGATGAAGCCAAAATCTATGGCTATCATTATATCACTTTTTGAAAGTGCTCGATCTTTAACTCAAGCAACATAAGATCTATGGCTATCATTATATCCATTGACATATTGTGCAATATCTTCTTGCCTCTTGTTGATGTATTATCTATATTCTCCAACTGTATGATTGTATCTATTTGAGCATTTGAATGATATAGAGTGAAGTCTCTTCCTTATAGCATTCCTTTGTTTTTTTATCTACATGTGGTTGTTGGATTAAGTAAGGATTGAACCTATATTCTTTGAGATTATGTTGGTTAACTATGCATTCTTAGGCAGAGATAAGATTGAACAACTATTTTGGTGCATCACCCCTTTAGAATAGATTAGGTAGTTTGCTTTCATGCATTCCTTCTTTGTTTTCCTCTCAAAGACTAGATAGGTGCATCCTGATAGTAAGGAAGTCGGCCTTCTCTAGAGACTCAATCTAATAGTTCAAGTCCCACAACTTAGAGATTTCTTCCATTTTTCACAAGGTTGCCTTTAGTTAAAAACTTTAGGCAAGGGTGCAAGCTTTTGTGACAACATTTTTTGGCACGCTCTGTAGGACTCTCATATCAAAAAAATTCTAAGTCTAGATACTAGTGTCACAAGAAGAACTTCAAATTGGTGTTGAGAAGATAGTGTTGCTATTAGTGTTTCAAGCCTACAAGAGGCTCATTTTCAAGTACTTGGTGACTCTACCACATCAATACATTTGGTTTCTAGATCAAGTTGTTGTTTCATGCCCAAAGCTCACACAAGGGCATCTTTTAGAGGTAATTTTTAATATATTGAGCTTTCATTTTTAAACCTTGGAAGAAAGAGGACTATACTGTCTCTATTACCAATTAGGAGTGCAAAAGATATACATACACTTGCAAGATCCATCTCTACCCCTCCTGTTGATAGGTCACAGCCTAGATTACCATCTGCTCATATCAATTGGCCACTTGTTTATATGGCTAGAGCACATGTATTTTCCACATTTAATGGTGGAATTCCTCTCCTATTGGCTCAGAGACATGATATACTAGTATCAACCCTTAAAAGTATACTTGACTTTACTGGTAAAACTTCCACCTCCCTTGTAGAACATATTCAAGAAGTTTCAAATGTATGCAATATACATGGGATTAATGAAGATGATGTTGCATTTAGGCTTCTAGCCTCATCCTTAAAAGGAAAAGCACTGCAATAGCATAGAAGTTTACCTCATAACTCTATCACTGATTGGGATGGGTTAGGAGCAAGGCTTTGCAAGCATTTTGAAGACAAAAGTGATCACCTGTCACATTTAGATAGTTAACAACCATTAAAAGAGCCCCCATGAATTCATGACTAATTTTAACTATAGATTTCAAAATACATGGGATAGAATACCCGCTTTAGTAAAGTATTCCCTTGGTAATGCCTTCTTGCATTACCTTAGAGCCCTCAATAGTGACATAGCCACCATAGTGAAAACTATGGGAGGGGATACTTTACCAGATGCCTATGAGATTGTTATTAGGGTATAAAATATTTTAATACAAGGAGGGAAGTTAGCTCCAAGGCCTCCAATGCCTTTCTTTCCTAACATGCCTAATCACCAACCTACAATAGCTCCCATTCCCACAACCTCTACAAGTCAAACTCTTTCTACAACACCTCAAGCTTATACATCTGCTAGTGAGTTAGGAGAGTTGAAGGCTTTAATGCAAGATATAGGAAAGAAGTTTTAGATCCAAGACAAGAAGTTGGACTTACAGGTGGCTTTCTTTTGCTAGGAGAGTGGTTCTTCTGAAGACAGTGGTGCAATCTCCCCCTATTTATAGGTGTTGTGTGCAAGTTCCCCCTTCCACCTTTGTGAGGGATTTTGATGCTCTTTCTCGACAGTTTATTTGGTCTGGTACCCTCCTCTCATCAAAGTGGAATTTAGTTAAGTGGGAGTATGTTTGTAGGCCAAAGCATGTTGGGAGACTTGGTCTTAGGTCTATGGCTCTTGTTGTCACGGCCCTAGCTGCTAAGCTATATTGGAGGTGGTGCAACAATTAGCAATTAGATTGGGCCAGGATTCTTACTCACAAGTAATTTCCTGGTGTTAATAGCTTAGATGTGTCGTGACTTGCTTTGTTGGGCAAAGGTTCTTATGTTTGGAATACCCTTAAGAAGGTAGCTCAGCTGATTAAGGAGGGTCTTTTTTGGATTTTTAACAGTGGATTGGATGCTTTTTTTTGGCATGATTCTTGGGATGGCCACCCACCCATAATCTCTAGCTTTCCCCAGCTTTAGCCTCTTTGTCACACTTTTACTAATGCTGGTTGGTTTAAGGTGGAGCATTTTAAGACTGTCAAGCATTTGGGTCAGGTGGAGGTGACTTGTTGGAAGGATTCTCAGGAGTGGCCTATTGGTGGCTTTGATGAGGATCACGCTCTTCTTTCTCATGTGTTGGAGGATAGGTTTTGTAGCTCCCTCAATGGGAGGGATGTTTTGGGTTGGAGTCCTAGCCCAAAAGGCATATTCTCTGTGGCTCAAAGCTATGTTATACTTGACAGGAACCTACATGGTCCAACTAAAATGCACTGGTGGAAGAAGGTTTGGAATAATTTTTCTAGGCCCAAATGTAATTTTTTCTTATGGTTGTTAGCTCAAAAGAAATGTCTCACTTGGGAGAATCTTTGCAAAAGAGGCTTTCAGGGACCTTTAATTTGCTTCTTATGCACGCACAATGAAGAGTGTATCTCTCACTTGTTTTTTCTTTGCCCTTTTTTGAGGGAAATATGGTATAGATGGTGGGAGGCTTGGAGTCATGGTTGTATCCATGTCACTTCTCTCATTGAATTTTGGGAAAGTTTGGGCAAACCTCCAGTGAAGACTTCTTTCTTGCAAGTTACCTGGATGATTGGGCTGATTTTTATTCTTTGGAACCTTTGGCTAGAAAGGAACAGTATAATTTTTTGTGACTCTAAGTTAGATAGCCTTCAGTTGTGGAGGAAGATTCTTAGTAGGCTTCTAGAGACTATTTTTGCAAAATGTGATATGTCTGAAAGTATAGATCTCGGTGATCAAGCTATTGTGAGGAATTTGAACCTGGATGGTAATAATCAGGGATGCACTCTTCGAAAAAGGCCTTGCCATGGTAAGCAACGTGTTTGTAGGGATGGGAAATGGACTTCTCCCCCGGCTGGAATCTTGAAGATTAATACAGATGGGTCTTCTCGGGGGAATCCTAGTCATGCTGGTATTGGGGCTATAGGTAGAAGTAATGATGGTGGGGTGGTTTTTATTTTCTCTATCTATAAGGGTCAACACTCTAATAATTTGATGGAGGCCCTTGCTATTAAGACTGTTGTTGAGAGACTAGGATTCCCCTTTAGGTTGGAAAAAGATCATGTGAGTCTGACTCTCAGATTGTTGTTGATATGTTGAATAACCAGAGTTTGGAGAAAATTAATTGGAAATTAGCTTCTTTGGCCAAAAAAATCTTAAGTCTATGTAGTTTCCTGGATTATGTCTCCTTTCGTCATATCCCTCGCGAATGGAATAGAGTGGCAGACTACTTGGCGAAGTGGGCTTCAAAGAATGTGGATAGTTGGGATATTAGCGGAAGCGATGAGTTACCTTCTGAATATTGTGAGATTTTTTATCAGCGATTATTGGAAGATAGGAATATGTAGTGTTGTTGTGGGCTTTTTGCCTTTGCTCTATAATTTGGATTTGATTGAATAAATTTTTACCCCTTTTTCAAAAAAAGAACATTGTGTATCAATGTCAAATAAAAATATTGTATTAGAAATTCATGTTGGAGCGGGGGAAGATAAACATTTGGATATAATAACAATAAAAGAGAATAATGAAATATATATTTCATCCTTCCAAGAAAAAACAAAAAAAGAGGAGCTTGCAGATATATTCCTATTAAGCTAGAGACATTTTTAAGAGAATCTGAATTGATAAATCATGAAGAGTTTCTAGATATTTGGAATTTGGATAATCTAGATAGGAAAAAAGTAGGAAAAGTCTAAATTTGGGAGGAGTTTGGGATCCAGTAAACAAAAGTATTTCAGCAAGATAAAAATAAATTTAAAAATAGAAATCAATCAAATAAGAAAACATTAGCTAGAGATATGACTGAGGATGATAGAGGAATTAGTAACAAAATTATGAAAGAATTAGAAAAAGAATATTAAGATAAAGAGGAAGATGAATCTATTGCTAAAAGTGTGTAGAATGCTATTGAAAATCTAGACAACCTTGGTATCATAGAAAATTTGCAAGACTCAAAACATCCAAAGTGCAAAAAAAAAAAAAAGAGGTAGAAAATCCTTAGTTGAAATTAGAGCAATTACAAGTCTGGTTGGTTACCAGAAAAATATTAGTGATCTTCTAAATGCAGGGAAGGGGAAGTTGCTTCCCATAGAGCTATGAAGCTAAGAACATGGAATGCTAGGCGCTTGAACCCTGTAAAAAGAAGGGCTTACTTAAGCACAATTTTAACATTATTCGAATCAAATATAGTTTTATTATAAGAATCTAAACTTTAAAAAGAAGGTGAAAATTTTGGAAGAAAACTAGATTATTGGAAAATTGAACTAGTTGATTCAGTAGGGGCCTCAAGTGGTATTGGTACTATATGGGATTCAAGGAGGGTAGATTTCACTCCAATTGTATCCAGTAATAATTGGATGGGGGGGGGTTAAAAAGCTTTAAAAGCTTCAAAAGAAAGAAAGAAATTCAAAATTAGATTATCAATTATTTAGAATTAATCCACAAGAAAATATTTTCATTGGGGGAGATTTTAATGCAATTCTAGGTTTAGAATAAAATTAGGTGGATCTATGACCATTAACTAGGTTATAATAGATTTCATAGCATAGTTTGCAAAAGATAACCTTATTGACATTCCAACATCTAATAGGGCCTTCACGTGGAATAATAGATGAGCTAACTTTTGTAATATAGCAGAAAGATTAGACAAATTTATTTTTAAAGAAAATTTAATAACTTTTTAATCATCTTTTCAATACAATCATTCTCCCAAATGTAGGATTTGATCACTATCTTATGAGATAAGAAATAGGTGAATCACAAAAACCATCAAGAAATCCATTTGTGTGAAAAAATGTGGTTTTTAGATGAAGAATTTTTTAATAAAATATATCAATGGTGTAGTGCCTCTCGTGTTTGCAGTTTGTACCTTGTCTATTTGGATTCAAGAGATACTTGATACTCTTATTTTGTACCTTATGATGACCCAAGGGTCGGATGTTATACTTTGACTCAGTTCCATAGATGTATGCTACTATGTTGTTCTGTTTATCATTTTGCATATTGATGTTATTTTGAGATGACAGTAGATCTATGATGGTATCTGGTTTTATGGTTTATTGGACATATTTGTTGAGTATGTTATGAGATGGATTCTATGTTATGGTTATTTACTTCATTCTTGTATCTTTACGCTTTCTGCGAACATGAGTGATGTAAATGGATTAAATAGGTATTTTAATACATGTTGCTTTGGCTATGATATTATATGCAATTGCACTTGATCGTGTGTTTTAGTGTGCAAGAATTATATCCCTGGTAGTGGCACATGGAGTTAGTGATTCAGTTGTTCATATTTTTTCAATGTCATCCATGTATGTTCGACGTACCCTTATTTAGTTGTTTAAATCTAAACCTTTCAGTGATTAGTAAATCCAAACTCATCTGCATTATGTGATTAGACTAGTGAGCGTGTCTGTGCATTTAGAAGTTCGCATTTGTCACGAAAGTGTTAAGTGATTTTCTATGATTTTGGGTTTTTGGGTTTTAAATCTTTTCGAATTTATTTCTGGCAGCTTTGCCTTAGGTGAATTTCCATTATGGATAATAACCTATTTTTGTTTGGGTCAAGTCAGAGTTTAGCTACTCTAGCTGGCTCATTTCTAAAATCAACTGTTCACTCAAAAAGTGAATAAGTATTGGAAAAGTGAATTCATTATTCACTTCTCACTTTTTAGAAATAGAATTTTGAGAGCAAATTTGTAAATCTTCTTCTGAAGGATTCTTGTTTTGTTCATTCTGGGAGCTATGAACATGGGATCTGCACGAGATTGATCTCATTAGATTCGACTTGGGGAGTTTATACTTTGTTGTCATTTTCAGAAGATTCGGCGAGTGATTTATTTTATTGGGCGAGTTACTGTTTCGGACCCTTTTTCTTTCAAGTAGGGCTTTCTCGTTTTGTTGTTTTCACTATGTTTCAGCTTCTGTTTCTTGTAGCAATATGTTACGAGGTTGAGAACTAGTGTTCCCCTTCATTTTCGTTTGTTGGTTTTTCCCAGTTGGTTAGGTATAAACATTTTCCCTATTTTTGAAATGTGGGTTTGGGTTTTTGAGCCATTATGCTGGTCGTTTTTGCATACGATGTCTGATTTTAATTATTTTTGGATTTTTAGGGTTTTTGCACCCAAAGCCCAAATGGGGTTTTTGCCTCGTTTTATGTGTTACCCTATTTTCTTGAGTTTTCTTGGCACAATGTGGGTTGTGGACTTGGATGATCTGTTTGGATATCTATCAAACCACTTTTGCACTTTTTGTTGCATTGGGATGTGTGTAGCATCTGCCATCCCAATTATGTTTTTGGTTGATTAACCTTTTGTTTGTGTTCTTATCCAATCCTTGTGTTGATCTTCGTGATGGTGGTGCGCCACACACGAGTGTAGTTGTCGAGTGACCTACAGGGCCCGATCTTCCATGGTATTTTTGAAAGTTATGATCATTGGGGTTGGTTTGGGAGTTTGCATGCCTATGGGAACTCATCGCTATATGAGCATGGGTAGGGTAGGGTAGCATATGGAGGGGGCTTCTATCTCGCAGCCTGGTGACCTTGTCCCATAGGATTGGTGTGAGGAATTTTTAAGTAAGTGATAATTAAATAAAACATTGGGTGGTAATAAAACTTAAGATAATGAAAAATTTCTATGCATTGGCCTTCAAGGGAGTACCTTGAGTGAGTGTCTGCATTCGTATGATGGCCTCTAAGGGAGTACCTTAGAGTGTTTCTACATGTGATCTGAGCTTGGGCTTTTGGATGCCAAGTGACTCTCCATGATGTCAGTCCCTACATAGTAGCCCATTGAGATGTCTGACCAGGACCCATAGTTTATGCATTTTCTATATCTTGGATTCAGTCATCATACTGCTTGGCGTGTGTGTTAGCCATGGATGTTTTTTTGGTTGGATCATTATCTCCATCAGCATGGTGGGTGTGGACCTACGAGTGCTACGTGGTTGGGAGATGTAGCTACTCACACCACTGCTAGGGACAAGTGTATAGAGACGATCTTGTATCCTAGTGTGACCATTGTTGGATGTGTTCACTTGGTACTTTGGTTTATAGAGTATGCTTCTTGTGATTTATGCTTTCATTGGGATGTTGTTTATCATGTTTAGATGATCTTAGTTTTGACGCATTCCTTATTATGATGATTAGCATGTGATAGGTGATGTTATCTACTTGCAGGTTTATCTTTTGTTGTACTACTAGCATGTTAGATTTCCTTATGCTTTTGGTTATTATCATGTTTATAGTGACATCCCTATCATGACAGTACTGATGATTTGATCGATGGCTTGGGATGTTACACACGGGAGATGGCTAGGGCCCACAATGATCTTATGACACCATTAACGATTGGGAGGAACTGCGTACTTAGTTTGGTTGTTTTGTACATTGCGATGTTAATTTATTTATTATGATGTTTCTTTAGTTCACTACGATATTCCTTTTGTACCTTTACTCTTATCTTTTAGATGGTTAGATGTTGTTATTTCTATATTTCCTTATTCTATTCGAGTGTTATTGCCTCGAAATGTGGATCTGGTACTCCCCGGTGTGGAGGTTCTAAATCGAGTTTTACTCTATTTTTCCCTGTTTGTGTTTTCCTTAAGTATTCATGTGTTTTTATGGGCGACCTTTTATCAACATGGTGCGACACAAAATTGTATTACACGCCTATTGAAATTGTATCGTGCATCCCCTGATTCTATCGCATGCCTCTTGAATAAATATCGTGCGATGCTGGAAAGTATCGCACCTCCTTATAAGAAATATCATATGACACCCTTAAAGTGTCACACACCTTTGGGAGAAGTATCGCCCAGTCTCTGAAAATGTTGCCCTCCTTTAGAAATGTCACGTGATACTTTTCTATGCTATATTAAAGTATCACCTGGTTTTTGTAGAAACTTGTGCAGCTGCGCAGCGAGCACTTTTCAGTATGGTCCAAAATTTTTGAGAGTTGATTTGGATACGCTCTTCGGTGTTCTTTTTCATGTCCCCTTTTCAAATAATTAAAAAATAATAATCTTTGGTAAGGCAGGCAGGCCCAAGAAAGTGAAGTTTCGGAAAAAGGGGGTTAATCTTTGGAAACCGTTGGACTAATAAATGAAAATTTTATTAAAATATGTTTCATTAACCTCTCTTGGATGTGAGTTACGGTTATGCCCTCTTTTAAGGGGTTTGGAAGCATTTTGGGCTGATTCCAGAACGGGATTTTGCTCATTTCTTTGTTATCCTTCAGAGGCTGCCAAACCTGTGGAGAAGGAGACCCAAGAACGGGAGTTTACAGGTTTCCAGGGAGACCCAAGAATAGGAGTTTGCAAGTTTCCAGGAAGGCTAAGGATGGGAGTTTGAAGCCATTCCATGTGCATGCTCATACAGAGTTTTCCTTTGTGCTGAACAGTGCAGATTTGTGGGTTTTCGAGTGTGTTTTTTGTATGAGTTTGGTGTTTTCAGTTGAGTATTTCATATCAGTTTGGGTTGCTGTTGTATTTCAGACTTTAAGGTGTTAAAATAGATCTGAATATATGTATTGGGACGTGATTAAACTTCTGAGATAGATTATTAGTGTTTTTGTTGTGTTTTCGAGCATTTTTGTGTTAATTTCGGGAGCCCGATGAGCATAGTTTTTGTCCTACATTTGAGAACTGTTGTGTAAAGGCTATACGGATCTGGAAATGTCATTTTGTAGGATATTATGCTACTGAAATTTCTGTAAAAATTTCTACTTTCAGATTTATTAATAATAGGTGAAGCTGTGAAGCTTTTGGCAAAATTTTTGGCATACCCAATTTGAGGTTTCTTGAGAAATTTGGTGGATCTTTGTGATATTAGTTGTTTGATCTTGAAAATCTGATTAGAGGTTGGAAATATCATACAAATCAGATAAGGGACATTACAGTGGTATCAGAGCCATGATCTTGCCAGCTTGAGGGTTTGTAGAAGTTGCATGTCAGTTCTGACAACTACCCAGATCTTGCATTTCAGTTTTTAGAACTACCCAAATCTTGCATGTCATAATTTATGGTTGCATGTTGCTTCTAATCAGATGCATGTCAAAATTTATGGTTGTATGCTACTTCTAATCATTTTCATGTTAGTTCTTGGTGAATTTGGTGGTTGTAGAAGTTTACATGTCAGTTTTAACAACTACCCAGATCTTGCATGTCAGTTTTGACAACTACCCAGATCTTGCATTTTTGACAACTACCCAGATCTTGCATGTCATAATTGATGATTGCATGTTGCTTCTAATCAGCTGCATGAAAAAATTTATGGTTGCATGCTACTTCTAATCATTTGCATGTTAGTTCTTGGTGAATTTGGTGGTTGCATGTTGCTTCTAATCAGTTGCATGTCAAAATCTATGGTTGCATGCTACTTCTAATCATTTGCATGTTAGTTCTGGTGTTTGAAGAAGTTATATCCTATTGGGGTTACACTCTACTTTATCCAGAATGGACAGGTATAGTACAGAGTCTCAGAGGACACGATCTTGGACAATCGATATCCAGAGTCAAAACAATAGAAAGGATGGTTATTTAAACATTCAAGATAAACTTATGAAAATAAGCCATGACATGTCTGAACAGTTGATTGAGCACCACCGTATAATGAATGACATGTTGTCCGACCCAGCTAAGGTGGATAAGTTGACTGGATTTCTATTTGGCAGATTTTCTCACAAGGCAGATGACACAATTACCAAGAACTTGCATGAGGAGTTTGAGAAACTAGCTGATAGCCAGGTAGAGGTCTCAGATTCTACTCTGCCACAAGAGGTGGTGGGAAAGGATATTACACAGATTGATAGTAATGGTCAACTTGATACTCAAATTGAGACAATTCTTTATAGGTCGTCAAAGGGTGATGCCACAGGTATTCAGGATGGTATAGTTACAACAGGCAGTGATTACAGTGTAGTGGGTTCAGATGATGATTATGAGGATGTTGTTGTGCAAGATGGTGAGATACCTGGTAGAGATGAGAAGACATTGAGCATTCATGATTTTTCTGAGAAAGAGTACCAGGCACAGTTAGATGCTTCATCACATGAGGTTGAGGCTGGTAGTACTTCACATGATTTGTCCAGCCAGCTGAAGGTGAACAAAGATAGTATTGTGACTTCATTATCTCATCATGACAAGTATGTGGAGTTAGTTGGTATTGGTCATATTACTCAAGTGAGGAGTTTTCTTGAGTTACCAGTTGATTCTAGTTTATGGATATGGACTCGAGATTGTTATATTGGCATTTGGGATTCAGTTGACTGGAGATCTTTAACACTTTTTGGTAGCAGTGTTTGTTTGGGTGCTATCATGGATTTGATTAGCAGATTACACGGTGTTGTCTTTTCTTGTGCCAGTATCTTATCTGATGTTGGTATTAGTTTTTATACACCGATGTTGGGCTTTGTTCATATATCCAGTCGACCATACTTGCTAGAATGTGTTGATGATATTTCATATTTGGCAGTGTGTATAGATGAGTCCCAGGATCATATTAACATTGATGACATCCAGGAGGATGCAGTGGGCAGTTTTGAAGACTTAGTTTCCTTGGGTATAGAGGAGTTGGACAGCAATGCTAATGTTTTTGATACTTCGTATGTTGATATGAGCTTTAGATTTGATTCACAGGATATGGATGGTAATACTCTAGAGACTAGTAACTTTGAGGATACTCCTTTAGACAGTGCATTAGAGGAGGTTTGTAGGAGACAGTCAAGCCAGTGCCATCATGTGTCTAATCAGTTGAGAGTTAGTGACCGAGACATTGCTATCACTTGCCAGCATTTTGATGCTGCTTGTCAGTTGTTAGCAGTTTATGGATGGGGTTCTCCTACTAGTGATGAGCAGGGAGGCAGTTATCTTTCCTTGACAGAGTTCCACTCTTTATGGGAGGCTATTCGGATTTTGAGACAAAATTATATGCAGTTGGTAGCCAACAGAGATTATCTTATGAAGTGGGGCAATACAGCATATGATGCATTGTTGGCCAAGGAAGATGAGGTGAGTGAGCTTACTGAGCAGCTTGAGGTGACTTCTGAGATTCTTGAGAGTACACAGTTGGCTTTCAAGGAGTCACAGTTTCATTTGGCTAAGGTGAACATGGAGTTAGAGCGACTACAGTCTTTACCTGATTCTATACAGTCACAAGCTATGGTGTTTGGTGATCCGAGGATGTCCATGGTCGAGATTGTCAGAGACAGTGGAGATGGGGATGCATCCATCCTTGATACTAACATTGGCATATTAGGTTCATTCCCACTAGATTCAGGTTCAGTTGAGTTGGGTATTGTAGCAGATTTTTGTGGTATGCCTGACATGGGGGTGGCCTCTAGTACTGATGGTATGGAGACTAGATATGTATCAAAGATCACGTGTGATTTTGGTGAGTCGGCAGTTGGCATGGTTCCTGCTAGTAATACTACTCCCTTGGTGATATCTTCGGAGGTAGTAGTCAGTTCCAACATGGTTAATGATCAATTGCAGTTAGTTTCAACTAGATTACAGTCTAAGCCACTGACTGAGATTGGTGAATTCTATCAGCATTACATTATGAGGTACGCTCATCAATTTACCTTTGACGACCATGTTGATGAGATGATGATACAGAGATGTACTTTGGTTCCTAGTGCTTATCATCAATTATGGGACAGTTTGATGCCTCAAGATGAGAGTTGTGATGGGCATGACATGGTGATAGGTTCTGCAGTTGACAGCTTGATAATATGTGACTTAGAGCAGGAGTTTGGGAGTGATGCTTCAGTGGGTGTTGTTATTGATTCTACTCCTTTGGCTATGACATCTCCTGACTTAGCTAGTGATCAGTCATAATGGGTTGTATCACTTGTTCATGGTGAGCTGTTGACTAAGGTTGGTTTTTTTAATCAACATTATATTGCAGGGCATGTACATCAGTTAGCATTTGATCCTTGTGTTGAGGAGTTGATGGCAGGAAAATTTGGTTTGGGTTCCATTTCTTGTTGTTTATCTTGTGATGGTTTTTTACCATCAGGGGTGCACGGGAGTTATGGTTATGAGACAGTGGCCGGTGATTTGCAGAGTTGTGTTGACTGCAGGAGTTGTACAGTCTTTGGATTCTCCATACTTGGTACAGTTTCATTCTAGAGCATTCACCATTGTTGTAGAGTTGGATTGTACATTCCGTATAGGCCAGTGGGATGCGTTGATGGTATTTACTATGTTGGTGGTTTGATTTGTCCACTTTACTTGGGTTTTGATGTTCTAAGAGTTTGTGTCTCATGGGTTTTTGACTGTGGTAGTGGTGATTTTGGAGTTTGGTTCAGCTATAATTGTCAGTTTGATTATGGATTCCTCTTGGTCATATTGCAGAGGATATTGCAGGAGCCTGTGTTAATTGGTAGTAGTATAGTTCATGACTACATTTGGGATCCAGGTGGATTGATTGGTTTATTGTTCAACCATTGCTTGAGGACAAGCAATTTTTGGGAGGGGAGGACTTGTCATGTCCCCTTTTCAAATAATTAAAAAATAATAATCTTTGGTAAGGCAGGCAGGCCCAAGAAAGTGAAGTTTCGGAAAAAGGGGGTTAATCTTTGGAAACCGTTGGACTAATAAATGAAAATTATTATTAAAATATGTTTCATTAACCTCTCTTGGACGTGAGTTACAGTTATGCCCTCTTTTAAGGGGTTTGGAGGCATTTTGGGCTGATTCCAGAACGGGATTTTGCTCATTTCTTTGTTATCCTTCAGAGGCTGCCAAACCTGTGGAGAAGGAGACCCAAGAACGGGAGTTTACATGTTTCCAGGGAGACCCAAGAACGGGAGTTTGCAGGTTTCCAAGAAGGCTAAGGATGGGAGTTTGAAGCCATTCCATGTGCATTCTCATACAGAGTTTGCCTTTGTGCTGAACAGTGCAGATTTGTGGGTTTTCGGGTGTGTTTTTTGTATGAGTTTGGTGTTTTCAGTTGAGTATTTCATATCAGTTTGGGTTGCTGCTGTATTTCAGACTTTAAGGTGTTAAAATAGAGCTGAATATATGTATTGGAACGTGATTAAACTTTTGAGATAGATTATTAGTGTTTTTGTGGTGTTTCCGAGCATTTTTGTGTTAATTTCGGGAGCCCGATGAGCATAGTTTTTGTCCTACATTTGAGAACTGTTGTGTAAAGGCTATATGGATCTGGAAATATCATTTTGTAGGCTGTTATGCTGCTGAAATTTCTGTAAAAATGTCTACTTTCAGATTTATTAATAATAGGTGAAGCTGTGAAGCTTTTGGCACAATTTCTGGCATACCCGATTTGGGGTTTCTTGAGAAATTTGGTGGATCTTTGTGATATTAGTTGTTTGATCTTGAAAATCTGATTAGAGGTTGGAAATATCATACAAAATTAGAAAAGGGACATTACATTCTTCAACCCTATGGTGTCACATTTAGATTTCAGTTGTGTGTGTTTCTATAGTCAATCTCTTAGGGTTTAAAATATATCGTTTAAGTATAAGTTTCCTTATACTTAAGATATATTTTAATATATGGAACGATTCATTTGAGATGGGTTTCAGACCTCTACGGGCTAAGATAAAGATTCTAGAAAATTTTAGAGCTTCAAAAATCTAGACTTAAGCCACATTTCAGGGCTTCAAGATTCTAGACTTAGCCAATTTTTAGGAGTCAGCATTTGTCCGTGAGCTTGGTTGATCTCGTATGTTTTCTTATTTATGTTTTGGTTAGTAGTGGTGTTTGGAGATCTGTTGGTGTTCGTTGATTGTCAATCTTTATGATCTGTGTAGGTTGTTAACATCTGCACTTACACTTAGTTGAAATATATATATATATATATATATATATATATATATATATATATATATATATATATATATATATATATATATATATATATATATATATATATATATATATATATATATATATTATCTTGCTTATTTTTCATCCTTGTTTCCAAGGATCTCTAGACGAGGCATTACAAATGGTGGCATGAAGAGAAATTTGAAGGATCAAGGATATTTTATTTCACAACCAAATTGAAATCACTAAAAGAAAAAATAAAGAAATGGAATAAAGATCATTTTAATAACATATTTCAAGAAAAAATAGAGAATGAAGAAGAATTGAAAAACTTAAATGAAGAAATCATTAGGGTAGGAATGGATAGTAAAAAATATATCAAAGAAAAAGAACTTCTAGCTAAATAGGAAAATATCCTAGCAAAAGAAGAAATATTTTAGAAACAATTTAAATCAAGGGAAACATGGTTGTTAGAAGGTGATAGAAATACAATTTATTTTGATAATAGTATTATTAATCAAATAAATATTAATTAAATTTAAAAAATCAAGGATAATTCATGAAGGGTAATTGAAAACCCAAATGAGATAGCAGAAACCTTGGTGAATTATTAAAAGATACCCTTACTAATATTGAATCATCAAATTTAATAGCTCAGAGTAAGATTTTAGGATCAATTTCAAAAATAATAACTAAAGAAGATAATAAAGATTTAAATAAGAAATTTACCAAAGAAGAAATCAAAGATGCCCTTTTTCAACTTAATCATGATAAATCGTTGGGCCCTAATGGCTTTCAAGCCTTTTTCTTCCAAAAATGTTGGAATATTCTAGGAGACGATCTTTAGAAAGCTATTAAGGGAACTAGGAATTTTGAATCCTTTCTAACTGAAATTAATAATACATTTGTAGCTAATTCCAAAGAAAATTAAACATATGGATCTTGGAGATTTTAGGCACATAACTTTATGTAATACAACTTACAAAATACTCTCAAAAGCACTAGCCAAACAGACTTAAAAGAGTGATAACAAAGCTCATTTCAAAGGAATAGACATGTTTTGTTCCTAATAGGTCAATTCTCAATGGTATTATCATAATTCAAGAATTAATTCATTTTGTACAAATTAACAAGGAATCTTGTCTAGTAATGAAGTTAGATATCCAAAAATCCTACGATAAAGTGGATTAGAGATTCTTCTAGATTCTCTCATCAATGAATCAAATGTTAATATATAATTGCATTTCAACACCTAAAATGTCCCTCCTCATAAACGGTACCCTTAAAGGTTTTTTTAGTATATATAGACGAATAAGACAAGGGGATCCTATATCACATTTTCTCTTCATTAATTTGGGAGAGCTATAATAGAGGCTTAAATTGAAAGGAAAACTAGAGGAATCACAATAATCGAGGAGGCCCTTAAAATAACACATCAACAATTTGTAGATGATACAATTCTACCAAGAGAAAGCACTATGAAAGAAGTTCAAAATTTTAAGCAAATAATAAATAATTATATAAAAGCATCAGGTCAAAAAGTAAGTGCTAAAATATTAGATATTTTCTTTATTAATACCAAAGAGGAAGTGGAGAGAGAAATTTTTAGAATAATGGAATTTAAAAAAGGAACATTTCCATGCCAATACCTTGGTATTGGAAAAAAGCATTAGAGAAAGTAAAGCATGGGACACAATTTTAAAAAAATTGGATAAAAAATGGGAAGTTAGAAAGGGAAGTGGTTAACTAAACTTGGTAGAATGACTATGATCAAAGTTGTACTTGCGGTCATCCCCACATATCATATGTCATGTCTTCCCCTACCCAAAAGTGTAAAAAGAAAAATTAGATTCTAAACTTAAAAACTTATTTTGGCAAGGTATTGGAGATAAGGAAAAACAAACTTTGATAAAATGGGGAAAAATGTGTAGACCTAAAGAATTTGGAGGAGTAAGCATAAAAAATTTGAGTTGGAAAATGAGGCACTAGGGGCAAAACTTAGTTGGAGAATATTTAAAGTACATAATAGTAAATGGGCCAAAAATGTATTTCACAAATATTTAAACAATAATAATCCTTTGTCTTTCTTTAGAACTAAAAATCCTCCAAGAGGCTCAAGAATTTGGATCTTTATGTTGAACTGTCGTCCATCAATAGCTAATAACTTAACTTGGGATATCAGTTTAGGGTAGGATGCTTTATTTTGGGAAGATTCATGGGATGGCTCCCTTCTCCAAATTATGTAAATCTAGCTATCAACATAAAAAAACACTCTTTCATATTTATGGGGTAAGAATGTGAGTGGTTATAAAATAAAAATTAATGATAATCAATATAGAGAGGGCAATGGAAAATCCTAGATGAAACTCCACATTCATCACAAGAAAAGTAGATTTTTAATCTCTTTTTTTTAATAGACAAGCAAATCATAAAGATAGGAAAGATAAACTATTTTGGGAAGCTTCGAAGGAAGGAAATTATAGAATTAAATTAGGGTATGAAAAGAATAAATTCTCAAAAATGGGATAATATTGACATCCCTCTAAATCTATGTTAGGATCTGACATGTCTTCTGAAAGAAGGTATCTTCCTTTGAGTTGCTCTTCAAAACAGAATTCTAACAGTAGATAGGTTTAACAAGATGGGTTTTGAAGGACCATCTAGATGCCCACTTTGTGAAAAAGAAACTGAAATTTTTGAATACTTGCTTTATGATTGTCCCTTTGGTAAGAATTGGTGGTATTGGTTAGGTAAGAAATTAAAGTGGCAGATCACATTCCTTGATAGTGTATTAGATTTTTCTAAAAGTTGGCTAAAACATGGTTGTTCAAGGTTTATAGTAATTTATGGAAAATATCCCCTTCCATACTCCTATGGGAATTATGGAAAGAAAGGAATAGAAGAATTTTTTGTAATGAAAAGATGGATCTAACATCCCTTTTTAATAAATTGGAGGCTCGTATTATTGAGGTAGCTAATAATAATCTTAAAAATTCATATAAGAAGGAAGGTTCTTTTTCAGATTGGATGCATATATGTATAAAAAATGGTTCAAACTAATTAATCCACCATTGATATATATAAAATCCAATAATGTTGCTACAAAAGAATATAAATGGGAACCTCCTTCTACAAGATGGTCAGTAAAATTTTGATGGGGCCTTTAGAGGTAACCCATGACCAATAAGCTTCAGATGTATTATTTATTTAGATTACTAATCATGACTAACTAAACACGCCAAACCTTTAGGAGCAATGTCTAATAACCTAGTTGAATTAGAGGCCCCAATAGAAGGCTTAACTCTAAGCAGAGAGATAGGTATTATCAAATTAGTTATCAAAGGAAACTCACAAATTATCCTTAATGTGTTAAGAAAAGAGAACCCCAAAATATACCCTTAATTCTAAATTGTTGATCAATTTGAAGAAACACTCATATTCATATTCTCATAGTTATACTAGTGATGATTGTATGATCTTCTGATGTCCCTAATAAGGTGCGATGGAAAAAACTAGGACCTACCTATATAAGCCTTGCAATTGCACCTTTGCATACTAGTTTACATTTTAGGGTTCATTTTAGCTTAGTTTTTCATTTTGTTGAGTCTTTTTTGTCTTTCATGCACGTTCCGGCTAGCTACGTTCATCTTCTCTCGTTTATCCTCAATCATATCTTGTCATCTCCTTCTAGCTTTGGCTCACCTCTTTGCTATCCTTTTGTCACAAAGGGTTAATCTTATCATTACATCTATGTACTCTTTTGACCTAATTTTTTAACTTAAATTATTATCATGTTGTCACTGCTTGGTGGTCTTTCTTTGGTTTCAATCTCTTATCTATCATCGTGGACTTTTCTTTATCTCGATTTTGATCTTGACCCAGCTCATTTCATAGCCAGTATTCATAATGAGCACTAATATGTCAAGCCAAGTAGCCAATATCATAAAGTTATGACTTTTAGTGAGGACAGAAAAGTTGCTTGTGCAAATTTTAAAAATAATATATTGGAGATACTTTTCCACTACAAACCAAATTGTGATATTACTCTCATTAAATATTTATATTTCAAGATTCTTGAATATATTTTTGATGGTTAAATACTTTTGTAATTTTTCTTCAAGATTTTAATATTTTATGTCCAATTAATTTTCAAATTTGTATTAATCAATTAATTGATAATTATATCAAAATTTATTTTAAAACTTCCACTCATATTGTTAGATTGAAAAAAAATTGTAAGTTTATTTGTATTAACATTTAGTTAATTTTATTACATGGGCTAGCTTACTGCTTTTAATCATAAAAATATTTATTAAAAAATATGTGAAATAATTAAAGAATTCTTTAAAAATAATATTACGTAAATTTAAATCATTCAAAGTAATACATATTATAAAATAAAATAAGTATGCATTTTATATTCTACTCTTTTTTTTATCGGTAAACGACCAAAGCTTTTATATTCTTCTTATATTTTAATAAATAATATTTTAGTTTTTTTTCAAAATTAAACAATTTATTTGTTTAAAAAGAAAATATAAACATATAATACCATTTTCTTATTTTGTCGTTTTAAACTCATGACCATAAAAAATTCAAATATAAATGGTTGTATAAACCACTTAGTACTAAATAATTCTCACTCACATTTTCATATGTATGAGTTGGAGTTGTTGGAACATGAACTTGAACTTATTTTGTTGTCACACTTTGCAAATCTTTGTATAGGGCAGTTGATTTTCCTTGCTTTTTAATTATTTATCTGTTGGATACAATTGTTTAATTGTGTGTTGTCTTTGATGTTACACAAATGTCATATCAATTGTCAGTCAATACTTACCGAGCTTACTTGGTCTGCAAGACAGTTTTCTTTTTTACTGAGCATTTCTGGAGATTACTCTGCGATGACAGTGTCTATCGAGGTCACTCGGGCATCAAAGGAAATTATGGCAGAAAGTTGTGTTAACCAAGTTCTCATGGTTAATGAAGGAAAGTTGGTCAAAGTTAGTGTTCACTCGGTTGCCAAAGGATTTTGTAAGTTCGCAGTGTTAACCAAGCGTCTATTGGTTAAAACAGGAAATCATTTCAGAATCAATGTTTACCAAGCTAGATAGGCTATCAAAGGATTTTGTTATGAAGTTTACTTATTTCAAGTATTGTTTTCTAGCCGACTGTGGTGATGTTTATTGGTCATTGTAATTTGTAATTGAGCCGACTTGATAATCAAGATGGTATAAATGAAAGGTCAATTTGAGATTCCAGTGTATGTGAGAGTATGCAAGTGTATTGATTGATTGAGAAGGAAAGTGTGTGAGTGAACTTGAAGGATGGTCAGATATCCTTGTGGAACAGCAAAGTAATATTCGATCAAGAAGGATCTAGTATGAAGCAAAACAAAGATCTGTAATTAGCAATACAGTTGCATCTCAAATCAGGTCGTTTCATTGTTACTTTCTTATCATTGTAGCAGTGATCCAAAATCTCTTAATAGAGTTGGTTTAACAGCCAATTGTAAATCCTATAACAAGGTGATAGTTCCATTGAATTTTTTTAAGGCCTTTTGCAAAGCCACTCCTAACAAGGTGATTAAATCCTCTAACAAGGTCACACCTAACAGTGTGTTTTGTAAACCTTTAACCCGGTTGGCTCCTAACAAGGCTCACTTCAGAAGAATGAAAATCAGTAACTAGTTACATTGGTGGTTTTCCCCATATTGGGTTTCCACGTTAAATCCTGGTGTCTCATGTGTTCATGTTATTTCTTTTATGCTTGCAAATTAATCACTGTGAATGTTTAAGATCAATTAAAAGTAAATCACTCACTGCTTTTACCGAGCTACAACATTTTCTGTGTGTTTACCAAATAACAACAGCAATCAGTTTTATTGTTAACATCCAAGGGATCTGAAATATTTTTGTGGTAACTGATTCGCCGCCCCCCCCCCCCCCCCCCCCTCTCAGTTACTCCATCTATATTTCCAACATTATCTTCTTCTATTTTGATTACCCATATTTAACTTTTGCTTGAAATGATTTAACGTCTTCCATTTTCACTACCCAAATTTGAACTTTTGGGAAAATAACTTCTGAGAAACATGATATTGACACCTCAACTAGTCTCTAAAAACAAGCAAATAGAACAAACAGAACAGGTTCACAGAGTTGTAGGTAAACTTAAAACGTATTTGTAAACTATAATGTCTACCAATGTCCACATAGATGTAATGAATTCACAATGTAAATATTACTATTTGGATATGGTTAATATTAAAAAACTCATTTTTTTTAAACTATTACAGAAGTGTAGTGAGACTTCATTTATACTTATCAAGTTAGTTTGTAGAATGATTAAGGGCAAGTATTATATGATCATTGTAGGGTAATATTGATAGTGCATTCTAGCAATACTTCTCAAGGTAATATAATATTACATATTTCAATGATTAAGGGCAAAGGTATTATAATATTGCATATTTCAATGATTATAGGCAACTATTCAATGATCATTGTAAAGTAAAATATTGATAGTGCATTCTAGCAATACTTCTCAAGGTATTATAATATTGCATATTTCAGAACATTGTATGATTATTTGTTCTAATCTTTTTTTATCTATTGGGGGTCTAACTAAGGAAAACTCAACCTTCATAATTTTTTTTAAAAAATTATAAATATGTGCATAAACACCACTTGTCCTTTCACATTTAAACATAAGAAATTTAAACATAAAAATTAAGATGAATGAATTGTGATCTATTGTCTCTTATATCAGAAATAAGAATTGATTTTGCACATAGATTTAGACTCGCACTCATGGAGAACTCAACAAATTAGTTAATTGATGTTGAATTTGACATAGATGAAAATTCCTTCAACCCCAACATCAATCATGGCTGAATTGATGTCAATATAGTGATCAGTTACCTATTATAGAATTTGACATAGATGAAAATTCCTTCACCCCACCATCAATCATGTCCAAAGTGATGTGAATATAGTAATTTCTAAGGCAAAATCAATAGTAATGAATGGAAGTCTGATAGACAGGAAAATTTGGGACACGTGACTGGATTGCAATGGGGGGTTGAAGAAATTTCAAGTATTTCTATCACATGGCAACTCAACTCAAAATCAAACTCTAATTTTAAGTCAAGTTTAAATTTGGCAAAATATCTCAAGATTAAATCTAGCAAAATATCCCTTAAGAGTGTTTAGCAGGAGGAAATAGTTGGCATTAGTGTTAGCTCCACACAAGTGGATTCAATGGATCTTCTTACCTAAGAACCACATGAATGCAAATATGGGATGCTTAAATTTAGATCAGTTTTACAATTTTGTGGAACTTTTTTAAATGAAACATTTAATAAAAATCTCAACAAAATTGAAATGAGCCAATTTAAACAAAAATTAATTTAAAAATAAATGTGTTCCTAAAAATACAAACATTACCTCGTTTGTTGTGACCCAAAAAAACACAACAAACTGAAAAACTCTTTATCTTCAAATATTATCTCCTAAATATATCTTGTACAACTAGTATTAACTATTTATCAATCATACATAGTACAATTTAAATTTGAATAATAAGAGCTCACCTCCATAATATAAATATAAATTTAATATAATAAGAGTTCAAAATCTGCAACATTGATAGTGCTCTTTTACTTATGTTTCTCTTTACCCTATGAATTTACAACACAAATAGCACCAAAGAGGAATGGCAAATGTTGTTGTGGCTTGAATGCTGCCTAAAACCATCATTGTCATGAGCAAACTTTAGCAATCAGCTTGACGCTTTGCTTCACATATTTTAACATCTACACAATTAAGATTTAAAAAAATCTAGTCAGAATAAGACAACAAATGTTACATTCCAATTTTAAATACTCATTTATAGTGTTCATTAAAATTTCAAAAGTTCATCGAGGATGATAAAACACAATGGGAAGAGTATGTTACATATGGTATTAGAGCTCTAAGCTGAACACTAAACCTTTGGCCCAACACTATTTTAGAAGAATTAATAATATAATGTTGAATAAGATTTATATCACATCACTAAATATTTTGCATTGTCAACATTTTAATTATTTAAATTGTGTGATCAAATTATGATCTAGAATATTTTAATTAAAGAATTACAATTGTGAATGTTTATCTTACTCTTAATTATTTAACACTAAAAATATGAGATATCAATATGACAACTGAACTAAAAATACTGTGGACATCTACATGAATTTGACATGAACATGAAATAGCATATCCTAAACATTATCAACTCAAGAAATGTTGATGTAACCCAAGTACACTGAGTAAACTAAGTAAAGTGTGTTTCATTTTTTATTTTATGATATCATACAAGCATTTTTCTAAAAGCATTGAGGTAAAGGAATAATAGATCTTGATTTTGATCATGACTTAGATTTTGATTTAATTTTGCAATGAAATAATTTGATGATGCTATATAAACATCTTTTGTAATTGAAATGTTCAATGTTTAAAATTGTGAAGATCAAAGACATGAAACAAGGTGAAGGGTATGTTACATCCCAATTTTAAATGCTCCTTTATAATGTTCATTAATATTTTTTAAAATGCTCATTTTAAAAAAATACTCCTTTATATTGTTCATTAACATTTTAAAATTTCATAAAAGACAATGAAACACAAGGAGAAGAACAAAGCTTCAATTGAATACAAAAATGTCCGGCAAAATCAATAGTCACAACATTGTTGTCAATAATACATATTTTACCTTTTATATACTATAATGTTATCTCAAACCTAAGTTAACTATCTGTAGAGGTGGATTTACATTTTAAAAGCCCAAGAGCAAGTCAACTCTCGCAGCCCTTGCCATGGCCTCTAGCTCATTTTTGCGTGCTCTTCTTTGGTCAAAGATTGAAAGCTGATGCTAGTCTCTAGTCTATTGCATGCTCTTCGCTTGTGATCTTGTTTGCTTGGGCGCTTTGTGCCTCTCTCCGTTGGTTGTAGGTAGTTGCTCATTTTCAAGGTGTGGGAGTGTTATGCCTCCTATTGCTAGTTCTAGGCCAGCTTCTACTATGCCTTCTAGGGGTAGATTTGTCTCTCATGCCGATGTGGCTACATTTAAGGCAGGTCTTCATGGTGCTCGAGCTGTTCAATCCAAGCCTACCCATCCCCATGAAGTTTCTCCTGTATGTGTTTCAAACTCTATAAGGGTACTCTTGGACTCTAAAACAATCAATAATATTTTAAGTACGACAAATGAGCTCTCTTTTTTTATTGCCATCTTTAGATTTCAAGATTTTTGAGCCTCTCTTTGTAATCTTCATGCTTGAATTTCTAAGCATTGGGAGCCTATTTTAAATAATGTGGTCCACATCTTTCCAATGGCTAAAGGTTTTTTTATAATAAAGTTTAATTATGTTAAATATAGAAAGAGTATTTTGTGCAATAACAATTTTTCATGGGAGGACAAATTTTCTTTATGGCCAAACTATGGCATATGAATTTTGATCCACTAACTAAATCCTTTAACAAAGTTCCTATCCAGGTTTGAATACCAAATCTCTCAATGCATCTCTAGCTAGATTTAGTTTATGACGCTATTGGGACTACCATTGGTGATTTTTTGTGGACTCAAACACTTTGGATATCTTTTATTTGACATATGCTCAATTTCTTGTAGAAATGGATATTTCTAAGGGCCTTCCTAAAAAGGCTTGTTTGAATTCTCCAAAGGGCTCTTGAACTCTAATATTGGATTATGAAGGTATCTCTTTTCGTTGTAAAAAATGTCATAAAATTGGTCACATTGTTGCTCGTTGTATTGCTATGAAAACTAAATCTAGGCAACCATCTTCCTAGTGGTCAAGGCCCTCTTCTAAACACTACACAATAGTTCAGCCCACTATTGCACTTTTAGATTCAACAATTGTATTTGCAAATATTCCCTCTATTGATGATCTTTTGGTGCCAATGTTTGAAAAGATTCCTATTCCTTCTCTTACCTATATGTCCCTCCTAGTCCTATTGGGGGCTAGGACCCTATTTCCTCTCTTAGCACTGCCCCTATCCTTCCTCCTAATTCTATGAGGGCCAATTGACAATAAGCTCTTCAAGGAAAATTGTTGGTGTTTCAAATTCCCTTAGGCTTCATTGTTTAATTTCATTTGGAGATTGAATTGCTAAAGCAACTAAGGTGAAAGACAATTGGACTATGATTGAAAAAAAAAACACAAAACCCCCTACTCCTTTAGAAATGAACCTTCAATCATATAAAGATGGCTCTAAATCAAAGAACAAATTGTGATATATCTAACTTTACCCTCTTGCTGGATCTTTACTTTTGGTTGGTGATAAGCTTTTTGTCACCTTGGTTGCCCTATATTCAAAAGTGACCAGTTCTACTTTTGTTTATTGTATCTTTTATTTTTGAACTTATTGAAAATCTTTAATCTTGTACAAGATTTCAAACACCTTTCAAAATCTGTTTATCTTAATAAAAACTATGTGCTGAGGTGGACACACCAAAACAAATATCTAATTAATACCACAATTTCCAATCCAATGTGTACAAAGTTCAACAGCCTTATCAACATTCACCAGCAAAACTTCTCAATCTACTACTTGAAAGCAAGAACTTCAAATCACGATTTTTAAATTTACAATCGCAAATTTCAAATAATACATACATGACGCCTAATTAAATCGGGAATACGCAATAGAATTTCTTCCCAAGTAGATTAAACTCGCAATTAACCCGACCTTCAGAAGGGAACAAACGATTCCATATCAGAGGTGGTGTTTAAAAAAACCAAAAACAACAAACAATCAAAACCCTAGATTTAACCGCCGAAGCCGTAGAGAGTCCTGCCCTGCCTCTTGAGAGCATAGACCACATCCATGGCGGTCACCGTCTTGCGGCGTGCGTGTTCAGTATAAGTGACAGCATCTCTGATGACATTCTCCAAGAAGATCTTCAAAACACCCCTGGTTTCTTCATAGATCAAGCCGCTGATACGCTTAACGCCTCCTCTTCTGGCAAGACGCCTGATTGCAGGCTTAGTGATGCCCTGGATGTTATCGCGAAGAACCTTCCTGTGCCTCTTGGCGCCTCCCTTCCCCAAACCCTTGCCTCCCTTTCCTCTCCCAGACATCTTCGCTGCTTCAATGCTAAAATTATTCAATCTGCCTTGCCGATTTGAGTACAATGTTTGGCGTCCTTTCGTTACTTATAGTTAACTTTTCTTGCAAAAATATGGTCGTCTTTGACCGTCGGATTGGCTTTGCGTATTGCGATCCGTGGCAAAGTGGGAAAATATTCTTCAGCCGTTGGATTTGGGTGCGCGGACATGTGATTGGTTGTGAAGCGAATACAAGGATCGACAATTGTCTTTAGCTCCAACTCCTAAACTATACCGCGTGCAATAGGAGACCTGTAGGACGACATGAACGTTCTAAATTGCTATTTTGTTTTTTAAATTAGCAATTGCACCAATGGTTATGGGACGCAGCTATAATGTTATGTGGATAGGATGATATATTTGTTTTAATATACAAGCACTTGTACCTATGAGGGGTTCAAGGGATAAGCGATAACATAATTTTCAAAAATTAGGATTGTATGAAATTGCATAGTATAGTAAAGAGTTGAAAATAATTCTCCTGATGATATATAATATTATTTATCAAGAAAGTATGATGTTTAGTGTGGTCCTATAGTGCATAACAACAATTTGGATATTCAGTATAATGAGTGAATATTAGTACTTGAGAATAATTAGTTATCCATTGAACCCGGCAAGTTTATATATTTAGTTCAATGAGTGAAAGTATATATTAGTTTACTAGAATTATTTCTCTCATTTTGGTGTGTCGCTCAATACTTATCATTAATGCATATATATAAACTATTAATTTACTTGGGAAGATTAAAATGATGAGCATAAATCATATTTAAGAAATTTTATAGTTTAACGTATTTTATCTTCCAACAACACATTTCTCATTTACTACTTTAAATAATATAATACTGTAACCGTAATAATAGAATATTGTAACCATAATTTGTGATGTGTTTGTGAATCCCCAGATTGGAGAGGGAAGAGGGAATATCAGAGTGGAAGTCCCGAGAAAAATAACAATAAGAAGTCTGAAAATCAATCCAAGAATGCTGCTTTGCAGAATGGGAACTTGATTCTGCCTGATACAATTTGATTTCAGTGACGGCCTTGCCAAATTGATGCTAAATATGACTTCATCCTCTTCAATGCTACTGTATGGCCAAGAGAAAATGTCTGTCATCTCTAATTTGACTTGCAATAATTATGATCTATAGATGTATGTGCAAAAATATTCATTTCTTGATCTGATCTACAATTTCCTATCCTGAAAATGATCCGTCCAAATTCCAATTTGCTATCATCAACAGATATATCATTGAAATTCCAAACCACAGGGCAAGCTGGGGGAATGGCTAGCCTAATAGCATCAAGAGTTTTTGATCTCAAAACTCTACTCAATATGCAATCAAACTAATAAATCTAGATGATAGAAAATAAAAGACCAAACTTCTTTTTATCCCCTGCAATTGCTTCATTTTGTCTCTACCTAAAAATAGAGAAGATCCAAGATCCGAACATGTTAAACAAAGAGAGACAATAAAGAATCAAGCTTTAGCTTTTCATCTTTCATATTTCATGAATAGTTTGTGAAGATCTGAAGAGAAAGCCAAGCCATTTGTCGTTTGTAAGATTAAATGCAGATTGAATCAAGTTCCCATTCTGCATTTTTGCATATTTCCTTATAAAATTTCCCTAAACAACATATAATCATCCCATTTGTCGTCCTTGCCCCCCACCCTATTCCTCGATCCCTAATTTTGGCAAAAAAATTGACGTCCTAGAAACTTCAGGTAACACTATCTATTTGTAATTATAATAAAATATTTTTTAAAAAAATTATATTAAAAATATGAATTTAAATTATATATACACCTGGATAAATAAGATAACATATTATTAACACTAAGTTACCAGATTCTCTCTTGGACCTAGGAATTTCTGGTTCAATTCTCTCAAAAGTCTGGTCCTTGTCAGATTCTGTCAAAAGTCTGCTACAGAGAGCGAAATTCTCTCACAGGAGCCCTGGCAGAATTCAAACGACTTTTGGGTGACTTTGGTTTCCAGCATAGGTACCTAGATTGAATTTTAGATAATTTGGTCAAAAAACACCCTTTTGCTTACTTTTTCAAAAAGATTTTAATGTCAAAATACAGCTAAAACTAGACTCAAACCGATGATTAGACTCAAATTACTAATCATATTTAATTTGAATTAAATGCTACTTGAATAATGAATATATGTAATACACCATTAATCATGCATATAGGATTGATATTCGGCCTTTATTGATGTACTAGACTGCATTATAGTGGTTTCAAAATGTCAACCTGTGATCTGATCTTTGGTGTCAGAAGTCCAAATTCAATAAGAATATTTGCTACTATAATGTATCGTTTTACTCTTTTATTGTCTCGGGATAGGTCATACAGTACAACCAACCAGAGCACCTAGAGGTGTGGGGAAGTTGGACAAAGGCATCTGGTCTAGGTCTAGGCACCGGCTATGGTGCAACTTATTTGCACCGGCTAGCTGCCCCAAATTCTGTCGTTGCCCCAACTTCTCTGCCAAGTGATGGGACAGACATGTCAGGATTGATGGGACAACATGTCAGCAAATCAATTTCTGTTTTTAATCATATTCCCATTACTTATATATGTTTTTTTTTAACTTGAATGAGTCATAAATATGTTTTAGCTATAAAGTTTACTGTGAAACCATTTCATAATTTTTAATAAATTACATCATATTTTATATTTTGAATTTTGAATATGGAGAAATTTTTTTAGAATAAAATTTTGAAAGTGAAAAAAGATTAATTTCATAATTGAAATGAATTTAAATATTTTTTTAAAAATATTGTAGTTTATTTTTATTATAATAATATACTTTATTATTGAATTTTATTTTGTGTCTTACTTCAATAGTAGTACAACTAATAAAATATTGTTATTATTATTTTGAATATAGCATTCTAATCAACATTTAGAGTCATATTCTAATGTTTTTTAAGATCACATTCTACTATGAAATAAGTACATTGTTGGATTTTTTTTAACATGTAGTTAAAAATGCACACCAATCATGTTTTTACCTAAAAGAATCTTAAAAAGAGTTCTAGACACAAATAAAAAAATGCACACGAATAAAGAACTCAATAGTATAACCATCTAATTTTTATAATCCAATGAAGACTCTATATCACTAAATCATGTTTCACCATCAAAATATGAACTTACTCTTCAAGAGTAAAAGAATTCTAGACACAACCATGTTTTTACTTAAAAAATCTTTAAAAGAATTTTAGACACAGATTTAAAAAATGCACACCAATGAAGAACTTCTTTTTTCTAATGTAGAATATTTAAAAATTTTAATAAATAAAATTTGTAAGATTCCATTCAGAATGCTATAAATGAAGTAAAATTACATAAAGTAAAATCATATTTTGATGGCAAAACATGATTTAGTAAAAATATAAACTTATTCTTCAAGAGTAAGTTCTTCATTGGTGTGCATTTTTTGATTTATGTCTAGAATTCTTTTTAAGATTTTTTAAGTAAAAACATGATTGTGTCTAGAATTCTTTTACTCTTAAATAATTATCTTAAAATAAACAATTGCACATAAAAAATTATCATGTGTGGGATAAGGCATTTGATGTGAAAATAAGTTTATTTTAAGATAATTTTTGATAAAATTATCTTAGCATGAATTCTTCGTATGTAGCCTAAAGTTCAAATAATTTTACAATTAATAAAATATTGTTATTATTATTTTGAATATGCTATTGTACATATGTAGAATGCTATTCTACATAAGTATATAGTCTTTCATTTATTAAAATATTCTACATTAGAAAAAACAATTAAAAATTATTTGAACTTTAGGCTACATATTGGCAAATGTACAACACTAGATGCTTCTTATTATATGAACTTACTCTTCAAAATATGAACTCACTCTTCAAGAGTAAAAGAATTCTAGACACAAATAGAAAAATGCACACCAATGAAGAACTTAATATTATCATGTTTTTTAGTTAAAAGAATCTTAAAAAGAATTCTAGACACAACTCAAAAAATGCACACCAATGAAGAACTTACTCTTGAAGAATGAGTTCATATTTTTTTACTAAATCATGTTTTGCCATCAAAATATGATTTTACTTTATGCAATTTTACTTCATTTATAACATTCCAAATGGAATCTTACAAATTTTATTTATTAAAATTTTAAAATATTCTACATTAGAAAAAAGCTATAAAAAAAAATTGAACTTTAGGCTACATATTGGCAAATGTACAACACTAAATAATGTTATGCTATTTGTTTCTTAAAAATATGGTTGTGTCTAGAATTCTTTTACTCTTGAAGCGTAAGTTCATATTTTGATGGTGAAACATGATTTAGTAAAAAAATCATAAGTATAGAGTCTTTATTGAATTATAAAAATTAGATGGTTATACTATTGAGTTCTTCATTCATGTGCATTTTTTAATTTGTATTTAGAATTCTTTTAAAGATTCTTTTAAGTAAAAACATGATTAGTGTGCATTTTTTAACTACATGTTAAAAAAATCCAACAATGTACTTATTTCATAGTAAAATGTGATCCAAAAAAAATTAGAATATGACTCTAAATGTTGATTAGAATGCTATATTCAAAATAATAATAACAATATTTTATTAATTGTACCACTATTGAAATAAAGACACAAAATGAAATTTAATAATAAAGTCTATTATTATAATAAAAATAAACTACAATATCTTTACAAAAATATTTAAATTCATTTCAATTATGAAATTAATCTTTTTTTACTTTCAAAATTTTATTCTAAAAACCTTTCTTCATATTCAAAATTCAAAATATAAAATATGATTAATTTATTAAAAATTATGAAATGGTTTCATAGTAAACTTTATAGCTAGAAATATATTGCTCATTCAAGATGAAAAAATATTTATAAGTATATATGACTTGAATAAAACAATACATATAACTATTGGAATATGATTAAAAGCATAAATTCATTTTCTGACATGTTCGTCTGATCAATCCTGACATGTTCGTCCCATCACTTGGCAGAGATGTTGGGACAACCACAGAAGTTGGGGCAACCGGACGGTGCAAATAAGTTGCACCGTAGCCGGTGCCCTAGGTCTATGGTTTCCCAGTTTATACTTGTTGCATCAATTTATCTGGTTATGGGCACTTACAGGCTATGACTACCTCCCCAGGATTAGTCTCACCCCAACTCCCTCCTTTGAATAGATGTTGGGTAGGGCCAAGGGGACGCCCAAGGAAAACCAAAAAGGGAAATAATACATCAGCCAGAGAGCAATTGCTCTGAGATTTCTGAAGATACAACCTCACAATTATTTTTCTACTTTTGTAAATTGAGATTGAGAATTTACCATATATGCGAAGGTCCAACCTAATTGTCAAATCAATTCAGAATTTATTTTTCCTGCGAAGTTTTTAATTGTGCATCAAGTTGTCCCTTTGTTTTACTTTTATTTTGGGTAGATTTTTTAGATATATCTCACGCAGTCCTTTAGATGGCCAATTTCCTTGTGTAGTCATTTCCTCTGTAGCAATTATAGTGTATTAACTAAAACAAAATGACAAAAAGCAATTGAATCATCTCTTCAGCCACAGGTTTATGTGCGCATTTATGGAGAAGAGGCTGATAACTATGTTAATTAAGTCGACTCTTTGACGAACAATTCCCATAATCATTGCAGTACATGCATTACAATAATCTCCAAAGCAAACCACGCTTCTAATTGAAAGCAAATTAATATAAGTAGACATTTCTTGTATAACCTTTTTCCTCATATACTTGAAATTTATCGCAATGCCAAGTCCTACTTTTCCAAACGATCTGTTGTTTCTATTTCTAAATATGAATGGAAATGAAATGTGTAATGCCCAAAACACTTAGGGTCCGTTTGGTAGGTGGAATTAGAATGGAATTGGCATTCAGAATTTTAAAAAAATTCTAATCCATTGTTTGGGTCCGCACAATCGAAATTGGAATTGGGAAAAAGTGGAATCCGGTATCCCCATTTGACCCCCAAAACAACGATTCCAAATTCCTTCAAAATACTTGTTATTTGGAATTCCCGTTTTAATTCCCATTTTAATTCCCATTTTTTGAAAATGAGGATTTCAACTAAAGTATAATTTAATTGGGTTTGACTTCCGGATGCCCATTTGGGGGCACTTTTTTTTGCGCTAATTTTTGAAATTTAATTTTTTTAAAGGGGGAGAAAATTTTCCGCTATTACTTGCTCATATATTTGCCACTGTTGAGTAATTTATCAGGCTTTTTCCACCTGATCCACCTTAGTAATTACTGCAAAAAAGTTTGGTGAAATAACTTTTTCACATACATTGTTTCTCAATTAAATGAATCGTATGCAGGACAAAAACAATCTCCTCTGTTGATTTTTTTCTGGTGTAAAAGTGTTTCCAGGTAAGATTTCGTAAAATTTTAATATAAACATTTAGACTTTGCACCTATGAGTCTGAATGTTGTGATGATCAAATTTTTTATTGGGTCTCTACAAATATATATATTTTTAATGGGATGTTTCTGACTCTTATTTCATCAATTCTTGTGATTCAGATTCATTCAACGAGACTTGAACAATATACATATTTCATATTAGTAATTATGTGAATTATAATCAATGGTATTTTTTTTATAGAGCAAGAGTCATAAAAGTTTTAGTATCCATTAGTACAATCTCGTCCTCATCTGTTATGACAATGTTTACTTTCAACATGACTTAATCTTTTTATACTTGTTAAAAATGTTTGGACTTCAACAAACCAAATAAGTATTGAATTTTTTTGCATGATGATAATGCTATAGTTGGATGATAATATTTTGCATGTTATTTTGGCTAGTATTCCAATTCCACAATGTGCAACCAAATGAAAGAAATCTGTATTCTCACAATGAATTCTTGGTCAACCAAACAGTCCCAAATTGGATTCCCTAATCATACTCTAGATTCCAAGTTCCAGAATCCCAAAGCCAGCATTCCAAATGCCAATGCTTAATTTATATTCCAGCAACCAAACGGACCCTTATAGATGTGAACCACATTGGGATCCTCATCCTAAATTTCATCTGCGGCCTTCAAAATGGCATCTATGTTAGCTGTGTTTTGTAGAGAGGTGGGCTTGGGCCCTGCAAGCCCACTGGAAGCTATTTTGGAAAAATGGCTTCTAAGCTGCCCTCTCTACAAGGTCGCACGTACAAGCCTCACCCAGTTCTTCTTTGCCCTCTCCATAGTTGATCGACTATCACAACATAAGATCCTTGAATCTTATAGTTGCTGCAACAGAGATAAATTAGTAACAAGAGAACAAATCCTTCGCATAACCAAATACAATGAATTTGATCAAAGAGGTTCTACGGTTCTAAATAAAGTGATATTGGGGGAAGGAAAAACCAAAGCAAAATGCTACCAGAGCTATTAAACAGGTTTTTCACCAAAACATGGTGTTAAAGTTTTGTGATGTGAAAGAGGATAGGATGTCACATGAAAGGAAAGTATTGGATATGAAGTTCTGTAAAGATCAATCATTTACCTTTTTATTAGACAAACTATCAGGAATCGCAAACATCCAAGTTCAACGACCAAACCCTTCGACTTGTCAAACGCAATCCATTCGTAATGGAATTAATCAAAAATCTGCCTCAACGAACAACCAAAGTTAAAATATTACTACAGATCTTCAAGTTTCAAATTGCCCGGGCACAAACCCTGTAAAGCTTAGCTACCTGTTTAATAACATAACAAAACGTTTGAATAAACATATTTCTCATTTACTACTTTCATTAATAGATAGATAGAGATAGATAAAATTTTAACGTCCACGAGGCTAAAAATAGCCTATGGGACAGCAAGACAACTCAAGCAAACTTAAGTAACAATGTTCGTTGCTTGTGTAGGATGATGATGAGTCCACCCAATTGCTCAATGTACTCTTCGTTGAATAGGTTATGCCAAGAACTGTCACATATAGTGTCTGCAAATTTATCTCTACTACTCTTGTAGGCTTCACATTCTAAAATAAAGTGTTGTTCAGTTTCCACTTTCCCAGAATTGCAGAATCTGCAAATCCTTTCTTCCCAAGCCTCATTTGGCCTCTTCCAACATCCGGTCTCACAACGAAGTTGGTGAGAGTTGGTTCTCAGCTGAGCAATAAGGATTTTAGCCCTCCAAAAAATGTTGGCTCCTATGTATGCTTTTTGGAGTTGATCACAAGCGGGGTTGAACTCATTTATATAATATAATTTCTTCCTTCCGATCTCGCTTCTCCAATTTCTCTTGTAGAATTTCTCCATGACAAAGACCTTTATTTCTTTATTATTTTTGGGGCACATATTGAATTGAATATTCCATTTACTCATCCATTTGATGTTTTGTTGCATCCATGTCCTTTTTCGCTGACATAGTGTGTCACTAAAGACCACTTTAGGCCATCTATCCTCTTCCATTTTTTCGATTCTTTTTAGATAACTTAGAAGGTGAACCATAGCAAGTGCCTCAATAGGAGCAGCCCCCATTTCACTTAGCATGATATCATATGGAACAGTGCTTTTGATTTTAAACTTGCTTGTGATCAAGCGCTTTTGGATTCCTTCGATTTGTTTCCATTGTGCTATAGTAGTGTTGCTAGCCCATAATTCACACCCGTAAAGAACAACTGGAAGCACAAGAAGATCGAACAAGGTTTGAATAGTTTTCCAATCCCACAACTCTGCTTCACGGCACCTATTCTAAAGAGCATAAAAAGCCATCCACCCACCTAATATCCTTTTATACCTGCAGCTAGACCAGCTTAGTTTTTTGTTGAAATCGATGCCAAGGTATTTATACTTCGCAACTTCTTCAAGAACACTTCCATTGTAATAAAATTCATGTTGGTGTTTTTTTTATTATTAGAGAAAATCATAACCTTAGTCTTGCTGATATTGACCTGCATCCCCACCATTCCGCAAAAGCGCTCAAGAGAAGATAGATGATCTTGCAAACCATAGGCAGATTTGGAAATTAAAATGAGATCGTCCGCATATAGGAGCAGCTTTATAACAAATTCACCTAGCTAAATGCCTTCACCCTTTTGCATGTTTAACCACTCTTCCAGTTTGTCAATATATAAACCAAACAAAGTAGGAGATAAAGGGCAACCCTGTTTGACCCCGATATCACTCCTAAAACATTCTGAAATGCCATCTGAAGTTCTAATTTTAACTTTCACCTCTTCGTACATCCTATGAACAGCAGCTCTGAGATGCATAGGAATCCCCAATTCTTCCATCCTAAACCAAAGCTTGTCTCTCGGGATGGTGTCAAAAGCCTTTTTAAAGTCGACAAAGCAACAAAATACCTCTTCCTTTTTCTCCCATTCTTTTTTAATAATGTGTCTCAAAGTGACACAGTGATCCATTGTCGAGTGCTTTGGCCTAAAACCAGCTTGCCCTTTAGCACGTTTATGGTTTTCTTCTGCCCATTTGCTGATCCTAGTTTCTATCATGCTGCCAAAAAGTTTAGCAAAGAGGGGATTGATCATTATAGTCCTATAGTTGGAGGGATTGTTAACATCACCACTCTTAAAAAGTGGTATTGCAAGGCTGATTGTCCAATCTTTCGGAAACTCTTCTTGGCAAATTTTGTTGAAAATTTCAGTGATGTGTGGTGCAAGAGTTTTCATACCCCACTTTAGATATTCTGCTTGGAGCGCAACAAGGTCTTTTGCTTTACCTCCACCTAACTTCTTAATCCCTGCCTCTATCTCTTGCACAGTGAAAAGATTTGTATCATCATTGACCAAAGGTGACTGTCCCACTCCACCCTCTTGTTCATAAAGTTTCTTAGCATATTCAAACCATTGGGTGGTAGTAATATTATTATTTTCAGTTTGTTTTCTCCTTGGTTGGAGTTCTTTCCAAAAACGTTTGGGGTTATTTCTGCCCAAGAAAATTAACTCCTCTCTCCTTGTGAACATAAAATCAGTTTTTTTCTTCTTTAGGATCTATTTGTAGGCCTTAATGTCAAGGTTAGTTTTATTTGACTCCCTTAGGTTTCTTCTACCCTCTTGCATTCCTTATCAAACCAAGCATTGGCTGGAAAACAATTAGTTTCAGATTTTCTATTTTTTGTTGTCTTGCATTTTGAAAGAGCCTCATGAATCAAATTTGATAAATCATAACTGTTAACACCATGTTTATACATAGGGTGTCCCATACAAAGTTCCTCAAGAGTAGTTCTGAAAGTGTTACTGTTTTCTGAAGATAACAAAATTCTACCCTGAGAAGGGGGGTATTGAGGGCCTTGGGTTTTTGCTCCAATCCGCCTATCCTTTGCCCAATACAAATTTACGTACAGCGATCTATGATCTGATTTGAGATCCCAAATGTGTTCTCCAATTGCAACTTCTTCAATATTTTCATACAAATTCTGCGAACAAATTACATAATCTACCACACTTGCTCCGTTGTATGTGTTGCAAGTGAAAGTGCCTGACTTAGCTCATCTAGCCAAACCATTACAAATTATGAGATCAAATGTGCCACATAGAGTGATCAGTTCTTCCCCAAAATGATTGCAGCCTTTAGCATCTTCGGATATTCTTCACTGTAACCATAGTTTGTGATGTGTTTGTGAATCCCTAGATTGGAGAGGGAAGAGGGAATATCGGAGTGGAAGTCCCGAGCAAAATAACAGCGCACATAGCAGAGAGAGGAAGTTTGAAAGTAGCGCACAAAGCCAAGAGACATGAGGATTGAAGCATGGGATATGCCAAGACATGGCATGGATATGAAATCAGCATTGGGAGTGGTTGAACCGTTATGCCAGGGAATGCAATGTGAGAGTTCAATTTGAATAGTGTTATCATAAAGTTTTGATATAAATGTGAAATGAGTGGTTGAACCATTATGCCAAGGGAATGCAATGTGAGAGTTCAATTTGAATAGCGCTATCATAAAGTTTTGATATATATGTGAAATCGGTATTTAATACGAAGAATTATTGTCAAAGATCGCTATAATTCAGTAGTAGAAACGTAAGGGTAATTCTATGATTTTATTGCAAATTTAGAGAGAATGTGACTCACATTCATGTGAGTCAATATTTACATTGTAGGCGTTTCCTTATTTGAGAAGGAGAAGCTGATTGAACCGATCAACGGTTGACAGTGTATCAAAGGCAAAGATGACCATGTAAAGCATCATATTCGTCCATTGGGTTTCAACATTTCTTGGGTCGTCATTAATTTTTAATAGAGCCACTTTTACTTATTTCATTTTGTCTCCTTTCCACGTCACAACATTATCCATCTTCTTGTAAAAAACACGTCCAATGGTTAGGAAGGGCAATAGAAGGGAGCTTCCATTGATGACTCCCTCATTAAGCATAGAGATTGTGAGGCGCGCATCAAACGGCATAGCAAGGAAGATTAAAATTCTCATCTTTACACTTTGGCGGAGCAAGTGGCAACCAAAAGGAAGACGTCCAACCAGCAATAGTAAATATAGTGCTTCTCCATTTCCTATGCTGTGCAACTAAATAAAATCACCCACTACAAGTACTTCCAAGAAAATTGTCATCGTAATGAATTAAAAAAAGTTTCAAAATGATTTTAACACAAGATCGAGGAATTATAGAATGGTTGTAAAAAAGTAGAGAACATGATCCAGTTAAGAAATGATGGATAAATCCGTCAACAATCTTTGCAATCTGGATCGAGAAAATTTGTCAAGCTGAAAGGCCAAATAACAAACTGAGACTACAGATCCAGTGACTAGCACTGAGAAATGCCATGAGCTCTCTTAACATATTTCATCAGTCAGATTGGGAATCCATGAACTCATAGCAGTAAAGGCTCCCATGTTCTTCCTTTGGCAACGATGGCCAACCTAGCCGTCAAGGACATCTGCGCAACATGAAACCCTAATATAAGTTTATTGTTTTTCGTTCTCTCGAGCCATGCAGACACAAGTGGAGAATTGAACAGATGGCTTTCCAAGCCGAGGCCTTCGTCTTTGCACAACTTTCTCACCATGAGCATTGCAAATGCGGCACCTAAAGAATGACTGACAACCAAAACTTTGTAGTGTCCATGCTTTACAATGCAGATCTAACGGCAGCAAGGGCAGCATCAATCCTCTAGGTTTTGTGCAGGTCAAATATTTTTAGAAGAGGCATTAGGGGAAGGAGGGGGGCAATATGTGGGGTGTTGCTTTTTTTCATTTATTTGTTATTTGACTAATATAAATTTATCATAAAAATAAAATAATGCATTGTCTATTAAGATTTGACAAGAACAACTGATATAAAAGATAATGAGAGGGAGAGAAATAATGATAGATAGGGGTCAAATGTGATATATAGAGAGAGGTAGACAAGGGGATATAAAGGAATTGATAGATAAAAGATAGATATAGAGAGGGATACAAAGAGATGGGGGAAGAATTATAGAGATCTAAGGATTTAAAGGTACAATATGAAACTGATGGAAAGAGATGAATGGATAGGGAGTAGGAGATGTTTTTACATATGGAGGGGTGATGGGAGGAAGATAGATATAAAGATGAATATAGAGTGAGAAAATAGGGGAAAATAGATAGAAAGTAGAGATAGGTTGAGGTGTAAAAATAGAAAGAGACCTAGAAATATAAAAAGGGAGACATGGAGAGGGAGAGATAGACATAAAGATATAGAAAGAGATATAAATTGCAAAATAGATTGATAGAGAGATAAGAAGATATAGGTTGGTACCATGGAGGGGCTTAAGCATCCATTTTAAAGGAAGACAAGGTCCCATGATGAAGAAAACTAATTATTAGATGATCATTTGGAATATTCTTTAGGAAAATGGGGACTCCTACAATTTAGGGCAACAAATTTGAGAAGAAAAAAATGTTTGGGCTAGAATTTTCTACACCATCTTAAGATAGGGGTTAGATGTAATATACAAAGAGAGGTAAACAGGGGGGTATAAAGGGATATAGAGGGATCGATAGATAAAAGATAGATATAGAGAGGGATACAAAGAGATGGAGGAAGAATTATAGAGATCTAAGGATTTAAAGGTACAATATGAGATTGATGGAGAGAGATGAATGGATAGAGAGTAGGAGATGTGTTTAGATATGGAGGGGTGATGGGAGGAAGATAGATATAAAGATGTATATAGAATGAGAAAATAGGGGAAAATAGATAGAGAGTAGAGATAGGTTGAGGTGTAAAGATAGAAAGAGACCTAGAAATATAAAAAGGGAGACATGGAGAGGGAGAGACAAACATAAAGATATAGAAAGAGATATAAATTGCAAAATAGATTGATAAAGAGATAAGAAGATATAGGGTGGTACCATGGAGGGGCTTAAGAATCCATTTTCAAGGAAGACAAAGTCCCATGAAGAAGGTAACTAATTATTAGAGGATCATTTGGAATATTCTTTAGGAAAATGGGGACTCCTATAGTTTAGGTTAACAAATTTGAGAAGAAAAAAATGGTGGCGCTAGAATTTTCTACACCATCTTAAAATAGGTATAGATGTTTAGGAAGAGAGAGAGGGAGAAAGAGGGAGGAATTAATAGAAATAGGGTGACATGTTTAAATATAGAGGGAGATAGAATAATGTAAAATTAGTAAGGAAGATAAAGGGAGGGCGAAAGAGGGAAACACACAAATAAAGATATATAAAGAGGTAAAGTGGAGGGAGAAAAAAGAAGAAAGAAATATTTTCCATATGAAATAAGGCAAGATAAATATGTCAATCAAGTGTCCCACCTAAGAGACCTTGGATAAACAAAAATTATTAAATATCATTGCAATCCACTTTATATCTTGGTCTTCTAGATAACTATTTTGTCCAATGAAACAACCAAGCCAACCCACTATTTATGATTGAAAATAGAATAGTTTAGTTTTTATCACAATGTTTGGTTCTTGACCTTTATACAAAATCATTTTACATGTTTTTTAAAGGAGATGACCAAGTTTTAAATATTTGTAAAAATGTTTACAACACTTTCTGAACATTTTTAGAAATCCACTGTGATACCCCATCCATATAAAGGATGAGAGGAAGAGACAAATGAAAGGAAGAATGCTTTGTTGACCTTCCATAATTATGCAATGTATACATTGCACACTAAGGTGTGATTGCTAGTTTATTCTCTTTGTAACAAGCATGTCATATTTAACAACACGTAGTGACTTAGTTGTATATTAATTGTGTGAGACAGTTGACTGTACGTGAGACACAAAAAATATCTATTTTAGAGCTATCGCTCCATAGGAGAAGCCTATCGGCTTAATTAAAGGGTGGAGATGAGTATTAATGTTATGTTGAATGGTATGGAAAAAATTAGTTTTAATTTCAATTAAATAACAGTAATTATTGCAGTCATATGGTCGTGTTAATACATTGGTTGGTGGTTGTTGCTAATATTTTTGTTAGTTATTTTGAAGATCTTGACAATAATAGCATTTTCAAAGGAAAAATAGGTATGTCAACATTCACAAAGAACCTATAGAAAGAATTGTACATGATACTAATCTTTAAAATAATGACATGGAAGAGGGAAAGCAAGGATGGCGTTAAATCCAAGATCGTTGCTCATATTCACAACAAAATATCTAATACTTTTGATGTTTCAAATTTAAAATTTCTTACAAACTCAAGGATTACATTTGCATTAGGGGAAATATATTGCATTACACAATATAAAAGCGAATGATTTAAAAAAAATTGGGTTGCATTTGAGGGGGGGGGGGAACATATGCCTTGTAATTCTAGGCCAAATTGTGTTCTTCGTCCAAGAATGTTAGTGATATAATGATTATGATAATAAGAAGCATTTATACTTGGGTTCACCTTGTAGTTCAATTATTGTTGCAAGTCATGTTAACACGGTGGCCTTCAGTTTGAGTAGGTGCATGCTTTCATAATGGTTCAAACCAACACACACACACACACACACAATAAACCTTGACAAAAGGAGGATGGACAACTAAATGGATGGTTAGATGGGTACCAACATTGTAAATTGTTCCAAGTTAGCAAAAACTAGCTTATCAATTATTGTTCAAGGCAACTTCAAACTTGATGCATAAGTTGGTCACATTAGATAAGGGGCTCATGTACCAAATAGACCTACTCACTGGCAATGTGCTTGAGGGAGTCATAAGGAGATTCACCAAAAGCATAAGGTGGTAGGCCCACCATTTTAAGAGATAAGGAGAGAGACGTAAGGATTAAAGATGATACCACAACACAAAACAAATCTAAGAAGCACTAATGCCTTAGACTATGAGATGTAATCACCTTGGGGATGGGGTCCCCTAAATGTGACCCCACCATTTCATGGATCCAATAAATAATATTTGTTGATAAAAAATATATACTTGCTTACATTTTGTTGATTTCTCATCTACCACATAAGAGCTAACGAAGATAACTTTAAGAGAGATTCATTTTGTGATAAACAAAACTTTAATTGTCACATAACTATTGCTTTTCTATGGTCACCAAGATCCTTCTAGAAATCACCTACTAAAATTTTGAGAAAATTAATATAGCACAATGGATATATATTTGTAAAATGATTTCTTCTCTACAGCACTTCAAACTTTATACAAAAATAATTTGAATCTGACAATGGAGTATGACCTACTATCATAATTTGTAGCTTTGTTGGTGACCAAAATGAAAATAAAATATTGTGAGAGTCACTTTGATATGTGATACTTATATAATCTAATATAAAAGGTTCACATAAATGCAAGAATATTGAACTCTAAAAATTGTTTCATGATTTCAAATGCTAGACTAGTGCATCAAAGGAATATCCAACGTTTATTCCTTGCTTTATGTTGTTCCCAAAGCAATAATATGTAGATAATGCTAATGTCAATTGTAAGAAAAAATAGTCATACCATTGATGATCGCATAAAGGAGCTCTAATGAATATTAGCATTACAATGCCAAAGTACACTACATGTTGATAGCCAAGGGAAAGTTGTAGGAATTTATCATCTTAACTTTCCACCATTTCTACAAGGCCTCTTGCACTCTATTGAAAGCTAATACCTGAAAAAGTTCATCATGAATGTCAAAAGACTAAAACCACCAACAAGGCCATCTTACATAGATAATTTAAATGACCAACTAAAAAGATCTTGCCAAAATATACATTTTTAACTAACACTTTTATTTTTGAGCATTGACATTAATCTCATAACCAACATTTATGTTTGCAACAAGAACCTATCATTGTAAAAAGATTGTGTCACACATTATCCAAACTTTAAGATAACAACAAACAACGTCCAACTTCATCAAAATCTTAAAATATAATGTTTCATTGTTTGAAAGTGGTAAATTGAGAAAGTACTGCAAATTGTTTCATCTTTTGTTAGAGTCATTTCATGTGAAAGTTTATTCAACAATTTTACTAAATTTTATTGGTGCATCAAGGTCATTGTCTTTAGCTTAGCATCATACTGTTTGAATCTTCTTCTTCTTTGACCACATGGGAAGATGTGTGATGTGGACTCCTCTAAGCCATAACACTTCTAGCTTTTGTTTTTATATTTGTTCAAAATTTTTGTTGTCCAAGAATTTATATTCCATTTTGTACACATTTTGATTTGAAATAGCTTTAGGTCATTACAAATTATTGAGATAAGATTAAGACTTGTATCCATGTTTAAGAAGAATTAAACTCAACATCATAGAACATATTAGAGATGTGAAATAGTTGACTATTGGGAATCCTTTTAAAGATAACCATATAACATTGACCACTAAAATAATACACTTTAAAAAATATTTGTATTAAGGATTTAATCATAGGCCATTACAAACAATTGAGAAAGAATAGGACTTGTTTTCCTTATTGTAGAGTATTTGAACTCAATACCATCTAAATTCCTCTGACACAACCTTGTCATTAAACCAAGCAATATAATGTTTACTATGAGGAACATAAGCCTTGTGAAGGCACTTTCAAATTGATTGGTGACATTAAATCATATCTCACTTCATGTCCAAAAAATTAAATTCTCTTCAAAATGAATAAAGTACAACTCTTAGTGTTGCATGAGTAAAGAACAAATCTTGTTCCAAGTGTGACCCTTATCTACAAATTCAATAATACTTACATCATTGTTTCTCTACCGCAATGGTCATTTTCATCAAGAACGACGACAAATAATATAAGACCCAAAAATAGATCTCAACCCTTTTGACCTAGACCTAACACATGCTAGAGCTCTTTGTTGGAATTGTCTATTTGAATTGATTGAATTAAAAAAATCATATATATTATCTTTAAGTATAGTCCCTAAAAGTTAGCACCCATTAATTTTCAATTTCTAGGGCATATTTGGCCCCACTTTAGCAATTTCCTAGATTTTGGATGTATTTGTGCTTGATTTTTCTGCTTATCATTCTATTTTTTCCTAAAACACTTAAGTATTCTCAAATCTCACAACCTCACCTCAAAATTAATACTCTCCAAGTATGTGTCAAACCTATTTTGACCCATAGAAAGTATAGGTTTAACATATTTTGACCTATATTTTAGGGGTTGCACTACAAGAAGTTTTGGAACCTAAGAAATCTCAAGAACAGAGCTTTGCAATTGCACGACCTTCTTGGCTGCAGTGCAGGCTTCAAGGCCTCTTTTCCTTCCTATACATGGTTATACTTCCTCTTTTTGGCTCTATTGTGTCAATTTTGGCTATCATTATTGTTTCATTTTATCTCTTTTCCTGTGTGGGATTTATTTTGTGGTTTAAAGTGTTTGAGAATGCTTGAGTAGGGTTTAGATTAATGTCATCGGAGCTGAGTCCTCTTGGCTCCTAGCCTAGCTCACTTGTGTCTAAGGTTGGAGGTTCTTCTAATGATGGGGGGAATGATGTGGAGTTGGAGAGTTCGAGCAATAATTGCCATAATAATGTGTAGAAGGAAGGTGGGGTTTCTTGGCCTTCATATAAAGATGTTATTTATGAGCAATATGAACCCAAGTGTCCATCATCAGTTTCTTTTAATGGAGTTTTCAATGAGAAAGAGGATAGTTGTTGAAGGCCCACGACCAACAAAGATAGATTGGAAGGAGAACTAGCCAAGGATGGAGTTTGAGACAATGGTGGAACTAGTAAGTTTGTCCCTAATAACTTCATAACTCTATCTTTATCTCCTAACAAAGTTATGATTATGGCTATTAGGAAGGAGCAGAAAAGATTGAAGGACATTTCCATTTTCTTTGTTTGTGTTGATAAATAGTCACTTCCCTCTTGTAAGTTTTTTGATGATTGGATTGCTAATATTTGGGGGAGAAAATTAGGGATTCGAGTAAGTTTTTCTAGAATGATTCAAAAAGTTCTTTTTGTGGTTTTTCTTAAAATGCATGGAATGTAGGAAAGAGTTTTAAAAAGAATTATTGAAATGTTGGTAGGTCACTCTTTAGGGTTTATCAATGGTTGACCTCAGGTAATTTTGAGCAAGTGGTTTCTCATTCTCCCCCTAGATGGGTCGAGATTAAGAATCTTTAGCCAAAATTCTGGTCATTTATCCCTTAGATTTTTCAACTGTTAGGTTCTGTTCTCCAAGTTGAGAATGTGAGATACACCTTGCCTCATCTAAATGCTAGACTATTAGTTGCTTTAGCACCTGATATTGAATTCCTAGAATTTATTTCAATGAGTTTAGAAGAGAAATTTTTTTATATATGGAAATCTCTTTATTAGGGAACCTAGGGTCATGTTTTCATTGTAAAAAGAATGGCCACATGAAGAAGGATTTTGCAACCCTTGTTATTTTGAAAGACCCTAGGTTTGAATCCTTGGCTAAAGTTAACCCTAAAAATGGTGATAAGCAGAAATTATCTATAAAATATGATAGTGTCATTAATGACAGTAAAGGATATTCAAACAGATGTTAATGTCGAATCTATAAATATTTCTAAGGATGTGTTAGTCAGTGAGACACTTTTTGAGACCAGGGATGATGGTAAGTTTTGCAGTTTGGATAATCCTTTGTTTGAAACTAACTTTGAGGTTGTGCTAGCCCTAGGTCTATCTGCCTCCAAAGCCCCAACTTCTTGTTAACTTGTATCTCCTTTAGTCATTAATAATGGTAATGCATAGGTCCTTGTTGTTTCCCACCAAGCATAATGCTCAACAATTAGCTCTTAATACCATTAATGTAAGAGCTGAGAGTGTTAGGAGGAACACTAATGGATCCCTAAATGGTGGTAAGAGCCTAAACGAATCCCTAAAATATGTGGTGGTAAGGAAAGTCAATGATAATTTTGATGTTGTTATAGAGGAGGAACTATTTACATATGTAATGCCCCGCCCGAAGATCCTTGGAAACAAGGATTCAAATCAAGCCAAGATATTTTTTTTTTACAAGTATGAATGCACAAGACAACATCATATAGGGATCACAAAGATCGCAACGGAAGACTTCACCACAATCCCGGCAACCAACAAATCTTTGAACGCCACTACCAAACTGACACACACAAACAAAGCCAACAAAGACAACGCACATGATGAGGGCACAAGAAACAACCACTCACCAACAAAACACCAAGCTGGGGTAAAATGCAGAATCCCAAAATTTGGCTAAGCCTGAAATCCTAAAGCCCTGAAAATTGGCTAAGTCTGGATTTCTGAAGCCCTGAAATTTCCTAGAATCCATAACTTATCTCCGAGAGGTCTGAAACCTATCTCAAACGATTTGTCGCATATATTAAAATATATCTTAAGTATAAAAATAAGAAATTAAATATACGTCAACTTATACTTAAACGATATATTTTAAACCCTAAGAGACTAAACCAGAAACACAAAAACTCGATTTCAAGAGAAATCGACAGAATTCAAAATGCAACAGCATAGGGTCGAAGAACGCCCAAAAGGGTATCCAAAACCACTCTCACAAAAATTGGATCACGAAGAAAAGTGGCCGTTGATGGCACGTGCAAGTTTTTCACAAAAATCGTGCGACACTTTTTACTAAGGGAGGGCGACACTTCTCCCTTACTCTGTGCGACACTTCTCAAGAAGGCGTGCGATACTGGAAAAGTATCACGCGACATTTTTCATAAAGCCGTGCGACACTCTTCCAGTGTCGTACGACACTTCTCCAGTAATGCGTGCGATACTTTACAGTATCGTACGACATTCTTTCTATGGGCGTGCGATACTTTATCAGTGTCGCACAATGCTGAACAAATGTCGCCCATAGAAACACAAAAACACCCCCAGAAGCAAAAAGGACCAAAATAGAGCAAAAAACCTCCACACCAGGGAGTATCGGATCCAAAAAGGCTCGAGGAATGAACACTCGACTGCAAGAACAACACAGAAAGAAGAACATCAAACCATCTAAACTATAGCAGCAAAGAACACACTGAATAAAACATTGCAGAGAACAAAAGCAACATCGCAATGTACAAAAATACATCTCAGGAACAAAACAACCAAACTAAGTACGCGGTTCCACCCAACCGTCAATAGCATCATAAGACCATCGTGGATCCTAGCCATCCCCCGCACGTAATATCCCAAGCCACTGACCAAATCGTCAGTACTGTCATAATAGGGATATCACTACTAAAAACATGCAACAATATAAGCATAAGGAAATCTAACATGCTAGTGATAACGCATAAGATAATCCTACAGTAGATAACATCTCCTATCACATGCTAAATAGCAATAAGCAACAAATATGCTAATACAATAATTCACAGCATCTAATCATATGCTAAACATCATAATAAGGGAATGCGCCAAATAAAATAACATCATCTAAACATGATATACAAGCATCCCAATGAAAGCATAAATCACAAGAAAGCATACTCCGGAACCCGAAGTACCAAGTGAAGACATCCAGCAACGGTCGCACTAGGACAAAAGATCGTCTCTGTACATCGATCCCTAGTAGTGGTGAAGGTAGCTACACCTCCCAACCATGTGGCACCCATAGGTCCACACCCGCCGTGCTGATGGAGATAATGATCCAACCACAATCACACAAAAGAACATCCATGGCTAACACTCACGCCAGACAGTATGATGGCTGCAACCAAGAACCTAAGACAATGCAAGGAGTACAGGTCCTGGTCAGACACTCAATAGGCTACTATGTAGGGACTAACATCATGGAGAGTCGCTTGGCATCAAAAAGCCCAAGCTAGGACTTGCGCAGATTCAACATCCCTCAACGGAAAGGCTCTTGCACCCCAAACCTTTTTATTATCTTAAGTTTTATTACGAGTCACAAATTTTATTTAATTTTCACTTAATTAAAGCTTCCTTCGCCAACCCTCTGGGCACAATGATCACCAGGCTGCGAGGTAGAAGCCCCCTCCATATGCTACCCTACCCTACCCATGCTCATCCTATGACAAGTGTCCGTGGGCATGCATACTCCCATACCAACCCCAATGATCATAACTTCTGGCAAATCCACAGAAGATCGGGCCTCGCAAGTCACCCAACAAATGTACGCGCATGTACTCGTGTGTGGCACACCACCATCACAAAGATCATAACACAAGGACAGGAATGAGAACACAATGCAAAACAAACACCCAACCGAAAGCAACTCAAGAGGACGGATTCTACATGAATCCCAAAGCCAATAAAATCATACATCATGAAATCACTCAACCGGCCTCAATCCAAGAGTATGGATTCTACACGAATCCCAATGATGTAACAAGATCAAACATCATGAACTCACTCAACTAGCCTCAATCCGAGAGTACGAATTCTACATGAATCCTAGCGTTCACGAAACAAAAGCAAAGGTCCAAAAGAAACCATAACAAGTGTAAAATCACTCAACCGAACACAACGTCGGGAGTATGGATGCAACACGCATCCCAATGCAACATAAAAGTGCAAAAGTGGTCTAACTGATATCCAAATGGATCATCAAGGTCCACGACCCACATTGTGCCAAGAAAACTCGAGAAAATAGGGTGGCACACAAAACGAGGTAAAAACCCCCAAAAATTTGGAAAACTACAAAATTAAAACCCATTTGGCCTTTGGGTTGAAAAACCCCAAAAATCCAAAAATAAATGAAATCAGACACCGTATGCAAAAACGGCCAGCATAACGACGTAAAATCCCAAACCCTCATCCCAAAAAATAGGAAAATGTTCATACCCGCCCAACCGGGTAGAACTAACATATAGAAACGGAGGGGAACACTAGTTCTCAACCTCCAAACAAACGGCTACCAAAAACAGAAGCAGAAACGGGGCAGAAACAATAAAACAGGAAAGCCCTACCTCACAGCCAAAAGGGCAAAACGAGAATCTGAACCATAAAATAAAAATCTCGTAGAAGTAGCTGAAAATCGCGGCAATCCAAGGTTTCCCCGAGCTGGATCCAACGAGCCCAACCTCGCGATGATCCCATGCCCGTAGCTCCCACAACGAACAAAACAGTAAATCCTCATGAAGAGGATTTTTGAGTTTTACTCTCCAACTTTCCAATTTGAAAGTGAGAAGTGAGGAATTAAATTCCTTTTTGGATACTTATTCACTTTTAGGGTGAATAATCGATTAGGGCATTTAACCAGCCAATCCAGTTAAACCTTGAATCGACCCAAACGAAAATAGGCTATTCCTATAAATAGGAATTCATCTATGGAAAAGCTGCCAAAAATTAAAATAAATCAATTAAAAAGCCTGAAAACCCAAAAACACATAAATCTCCTTAACAACTTTCGCGACAATGCAAACCTCTAAATGCACAGACACGCTTACTAGTCTAATCACATAATGCAAATGAGTTCGGATTTAATAATTACCAAAAGGTTTAATTTAAACATTTAATTAAGGATACGTCGACCATACAAGTACGACATTGGTAAAATATGAACGGCTGAATCACTAACTCCATGTGCCACTGCCAAGGATATAAATCTTGCACACTAAACAACACGATCAAGTGCAATTGCATATAATAACATAGCCGAAGCAATAAATGCATTAAATCACCTAATTTAACCATTTAATTAATTATATTAAAATAATCTATTTACATCACTCACGTTTGCAAAAGGCATAGCAACGCAGGAATGAAGTAAATAACCATAGCATTAAATCCATCATATAGCGAAATCAGAGGTATGTCCAAATACCAGATAACCAGATAACATCATAAAACACACTGTCATCTCAAAATGGCATCATCATGCAATATGATTAACTGAACAACATTGTAGTCTAATATCTATGATACTGGAATCAAAGAGTAACATTTGACCCTTAGGTCATCTCAAATGTAAAACATAACATGAGTAACAAATATCTCTCTAATTAGAAATATAACAAGGTAGATGTCCATGGCACATAACCAAAGAATCCAACTAGAATAATCCATTTCTAATCATTAATGCATTTAATAAGGCACTTAAAACACATAAACGAACACAGTCATAAACATGACTAACCACTGCTATAGGAACCTGGTCCAGTGTAGCATGGTAATAGTACACAGTGCAATCTCTGCACACATCTCAGGGTAATCATAGAACAACCTCATGATACCACATCGATCCTGGTAACCACTGGCACAAACCTCAGTGAACCAAAAATCACATCATAATCTCAAAGATCAGACGAAAGCATAATCAATGCAACTAATAAAGAAACATAAATCCAAACACCTCAACGGTGCAGATCGCTCAGGGTCACAATCATGATCCATCACAACAAAAGATCATTAAGGTTGCATCCATCAGAACGACTTACAAAAGTCAAATGGGAGAGGCACTACATCATCCCCCCCAAAGACTAGGCTTACTCCTGGAAGCCTACAATCCAAGAATAGAAACCAAACACACCAAGAACAAATTCAAAAGCGAGCAATAGGAATGAGTCAACAACTCTGTACAAGTCAAACCCAAATCACTCCAACATTCTCCAATCATCACGTTAACCCCCAAATAGGTTAACCGCGAGAGAATGGGTGTCACATAGACACAAGGTCCTCCAACAAGGAACCTTCTATGCACTAGGAAGAACCCATCTAGCCATAGAGTCAACAATACAAGGTAAGGAACAAGCCACTCTACCTTGTCAACAGGTGCCCAACCACAACTTGCACCAACCACATGACCACAAAACCAGGTCAAAACACTAAGCACTTCCAACAAAAGCTGGAATCATGGGGAATAACCATCCCAAAATTCCCAAGAATACTATCATGTCACACATGATCATTCTGGAATCCACGTAAACTCACCCTTAGAACAAAGAGGATGAAATTTTACCAAAAAAAGGACACACTCCAAAGGACTACTCACCACCAAGCGTAGGAGCACGACACCTCACCAAGGCACAAAACTCAACTACCACTGGAAACTAGGGTAACACAACCCAACCAGACAAGATATCACCTTCTCACAAGGTTCAAAGACTTTCGTCAATGGACACAATCATCAAATGTCAGCATACCAACTCACGAGATGGTAACATGTATCTAACGATACCATGTCCCTCTAGCACCATGCTAGGAAAACTACACCCAAACTAATGCTAAACTCAATCTCCAGCCTCAAGTCAACGGTTAAAGAGAAAACTTGATTGAGACAATCCACATGAAGATATAAGCTTAGGGAGAAGGATACTACAGAGTATTAGGACTGAGAGGGAGTCTCTCTCTCAACCTCTACACTAACTAGTCCATGATGCGTTAGGAAACTCAAATTTTCACCAACCATCAACATACTCACCTGAAAACACTAATTGAGCTAGTGGCATAACCACACTAGCCTACTCTCTCAAGAGAGAAATAATATGGAGATGTGCCAAGGTCAACATCCAGAAAGGAGAATGCAGACTCGTCAAAGAACTGAGTCACTCCCAAACGATAAGGCAACATCATCCACAACAAGGAACGCTCACAAACCACACTACCCCTCACAAGGGTGGGTCAGTACAATAAGAAACACAAAAACCCAAGCACGAACTCCAACAAGTACCTAGTAGATTATGAAGACAAGATAACTCTTCCGTTATGAATAACATGAGGAGTTAAACTTCTCCAATAGCCATAAGTACGATATGTCATGATTGAATTGGCCTCTACTTGAAAAGGTACTCAGAACATCGATCAACAACTCCAAAAGCCAAAGCCTCACAGCCGGACTCGGATTGAGTCCATTTGAAAAGCACCGAAAAGATATCGACAAGGACTACAACATGAAGAAGCTAAGAGAGACCTAAGACCTACGATTGAGCCACCACTCAAATCAAAACAACAAAGACAAAACCAACAGCCTTGGTCACTAGGACAAGCAACAGATGAAATGTCCGAATCCACACAAGAGCAAACATGCCCAAAACAACATAAGGCATGGAATGAAAGGTAAGTCACACATTGAAACCATCATTACTTTTCTTTCATAAATTCATTAATTAAGCATAACATAAGCACTAATGCATAATGAACTAAAAGATTTTCAAGCAAGGGTCCAAGAGTCACTATAGAACAAGTACATACCTTTCAATTTCTTTCAAAAATAACATTAAGTTTAATCACCATTTAAACCATTCAGTTACAATAACAACTTTAGATCTAACAAAGACACACTAGCATGTTCTCCATGATATTATCCCTTGAACGTACTACCAGAGGTTCGAGATGAACATGATAGAGTCACAACACACAATTGGGCAGCAATAAAACACATCCAAAATAGTCATCATGAAACAAAATAAAAAGCCCAAATGGGAGAATTGTTGATTCCAACAGTAAGTACCAAAAAGAGCTCATTTCAACAATAAGTCAAATGTGACAACTGCCACAAAGAGAGCGATAGATAAAATTTGATGACTACTCCAAGAGAGGAAAATACTAAAAACCAATGCTAGCCCAACAACATGAGGAAAGTACCTCCAGCCAAATAAAATAAGGTGTCAAACAAATCACATTACAGGTGATGACTGAGTACAGTCACACAAGAGGGATAAATCACCACACAATGCTAAGGAATACATCCTCCTAGCAATGTTAGAGAACACACTCACACACATCAAGCAGTATACCATCAATAATCTCATGCATATGCAGAAAGCAATAATTTCCATGCAATGCAACATTTAGATATCCATCAATTAATACAATTTTAGATAAGCTTAAGAAACAATCAGATTGGGGACTTAAGTCATTAACCCAAATATATAATGCAAAACTACTACTTTGCAATGATTCACAATAAACACTCATTTTCAATGAAAGGAACCATTTCATCATTATATCAACAAAATAAGGAATCACAAATAAGATTCATTCATCAACTTACAATCAAGAGAAAACAGGGAAAAAATGCACCTACTCCCCAAGGAGGAACAAAAAGAGGCACACAAGCCAACACATGGACACCAATCAGTGGTTCCATCCAAAAAGGGTCACACAAGCAACCAACCAACCAAGGCACATCGATCCCACCTACAAAGCCAGGAAGACTCACTTTCTTCTCCACACACTACTCTAGTTGCATCTACTAGACAAGCAAGTCCATCATGAGTAGATACCAAAGCAACAAAGATCACGAGTTCTCACCAAGACACTCGCACTCAACCAACGCAGCAACAACTACAAGGGAAACATAACACAGAGATCCCAATGTTTGAAAATGGGCTCTGATACCAGATGTAATGCCCCGCCCGAAGATCCTTGGAAACAAGGATTCAAATCAAGCCAAGATATTTATTTTTTACAAGTATGAATGCACAAGACAACATCATACAGGGATCACAAAGATCGCAACGGAAGACTTCAACACAATCTCGGCAACCAACAAATCTTCGAACGCCACTACCAAACTGACACACACAAACAAAGCCAACAAAGACAATGCACATGATGAGGGCACAAGAAACAACCACTCACCAACAAAACACCAAGCTGGGGTAAAATGCAGAATCTCAAAATTTGGCTAAGCCTGAAATCCTAAAGCCCTGAAAATTGGCTAAGTCTGGATTTCTGAAGCCCTGAAATTTCCTAGAATCCATAACTTATCTCCGAGAGGTCTGAAACCTATCTCAAACGATTTGTCGCATATATTAAAATATATCTTAAGAATAAGAATAAGAAATTAAATATATGTCAACTTATTCTTAAACGATATATTTTAAACCCCAAGAGACTAAACCAGAAACACGAAAACTCGATTTCAAGAGAAACTGACAGAATTCAAAATGCAACAGCATAGGGTCGAAGAACGCCCAAAAGGGTATCCAAAATCACTCTCACAAAAATTGGATCACGAAGAAAAGTTCCCGTTGATGGCACGCGCAGGTTTTTCACAAAAATCGTGCGACACTTTTTACTAAGGGAGGGCGACACTTCTCCCTTACTACGTGCGACACTTCTCAAGAAGGCGTACGATATTGGAAAAGTATCACGCGCCATTTCTCATAAAGCCGTGTGACACTCTTCCAATGTCGTACGACACTTCTCCAGTAATGTGTTGATACTTTACAGTATCGTACGACATTCTTTCTATGGGCGTGCGATACTTTATCAGTGTCACACAATGCTGAACAAATGTCACCCATAGAAACACGAAAACACTCCCAGAAGCAAAAAGGACCAAAATAGAGCAAAAAACCTCCACACCAGGGAGTATCGGATCCACAAAGGCTCGAGGAATGAACACTCGACTGCAAGAACAACACAGAAAGAAGAACATCAAACCATCTAAACTATAGCAGCAAAGAACACACTGAATAAAACATTGCAGAGAACAAAAGCAACATCGCAATGTATAAAAATACATCTCAGGAACAAAACAACCAAACTAAGTACGCGGTTTCTCCCAACCGTTAATAGCATCATAAGACCATCGTGGATCCTAGCCATCCCCCGCGCGTAATATCCCAAGCCACCGACCAAATCATCGGTACTGTCATAATAGGGATATCACTACTAAAAACATGCAACAATATAAGCATAAGGAAATCTAACATGCTAGTGATAACGCATAAGATAATCCTACAGTAGATAACATCACCTATCACATGCTAAATAGCAATAACCAATAAATATGCTAATACAATAATTCACAACATCTAATCATATGCTAAACATCATAATAAGGGAATGCGCCAAATAAAATAACATCATCTAAACATGATATACAAGCATCCCAATGAAAGCATAAATCACAAGAAAGCATACTCCGGAACCCAAAGTACCAAGTGAAGACATCCAGCAACGGTCGCACTAGGACAAAAGATCGTCTCTGTACACTGATCCCTAGCAGTGGTGAAGGTAGCTATGCCTCCCAACCACGTGGCACCCATAGGTCCACACCCACCGTGCTGATGGAGATAATGATCCAACCACAATCACACAAAAGAACATCCATGGTTAACACTCACGCCAGACAGTATGATGGCTGCAACCAAGAACCTAAGACAATGCAAGGAGTACAGGTCCTGGTCAGACACTCAATAGGCTACTATGTAGGGACTAACATCATGGAGAGTCGCTTGGCATCAAAAAGCCCAAGCTAGGACTTGCGCAGATTCAACATCCCTCAACGGAAAGGCTCTTGCACCCCAAACCTTTTTATTATCTTAAATTTTATTACCAGTCACACATTTTATTTTATTTTCACTTAATTAAAGCTTCCTTCGCCAACCCTCTAGGCACAATGATCACCAGGCTGCGAGGTAGAAGCCCCCTCCATATGCTACCCTACCCTACCCATGCTCATCCTACGACAAGTGTCTGTGGGCATGCATACTCCCATCCCAACCCCAATGATCATAACTTCTGGCAAATCCACAGAAGATCGGGCCTCGCAAATCACCCAACAAATGTACGCGCACGTACTCGTGTGTGGTGCACCACCATCACGAAGATCATAACACAAGGACAGGAATGAGAACACAATGCAAAACAAACACCCAACTGAAAGCAACTCAAGAGGACGGATTCTACATGAATCCCAAAGCCAATAAAATCATACATCATGAAATCACTCAACCGGCCTCAATCCGAGAGTATGGATTCTACACGAATCCCAATGATGTAACAAGATCAAACATCATGAACTCACTCAACTGGCCTCAATCCGAGAGTACAGATTCTACACGAATCCTAGCGTTCACGAAACAAAAGCAAAGGTCCAAAAGAAACCATAACAAGTGTAAAATCACTCAACCGAACACAACGTCGGGAGTATGGATGCAACACGCATCTCAATGCAACATAAAAATGCAAAAGTGGTCTAACTGATATCCAAACGGATCATCAAGGTCCACGACCCACATTGTGCCAAGAAAACTCGAAAAAATAGGGCGACACACAAAACGAGGTAAAAACCCCAAAAATTTGGAAAACTACAAAATTAAAACCCATTTATCCTTTGGGTTCAAAAACCCCAAAAATCCAAAAATAAATGAAATCGGACACCGTATGCAAAAACGGCCAGCATAACGGCGTAAAATCCCAAACCCTCATCCCAAAAAATAGGGAAATGTTCATACCCGCCCAACTGGATAGAACTAACATACAGAAACGGAGGGGAACACTAGTTCTCAGCCTCCAAACAAACGGCTACCAAAAACAAAAGCAGAAATGGGGCAGAAACAATAAAACAAGAAAGCCCTACCTCACAGCCAAAAGGGCAAAACGAGAATCTGAACCATAAAATAAAAATTGCGCAGAAGTAGTTGAAAATCACGGCAATCCAAGGTTTCCCCGAGCTGGATCCAATGAGCCCAACCTCGCGATGATCCCACGCCCGTAGCTCCCACAACGAACAAAACAGTAAATCCTCATGAAGAGGATTTTTGGGTTTTACTCTCCAACTTTCCAATTTGAAAGTGAGAAGTGAGGAATTAAATTCCTTTTTGGATACTTATTCACTTTTAGGGTGAATAATCGATTAGGGCATTTAACCAGCCAATCCAGTTAAACCCCGAATCGACCCAAATGAAAATAGGCTATTCCTATAAATAGGAATTCATCTATGACAAAGCTGCCAGAAATTAAAATAAATCAATTAAAAAGCCCGAAAACCCAAAAACACATAAATCTCCTTAACAACTTTCGCGACAATGCGAACCTCTAAATGCACAGACACGCTTACTGGTCTAATTGCATAATGCAAATGAGTTCGGATTTAATAATTACCAAAAGGTTTAATTTAAACATTTAATTAAGGATACGTCGACCATACAAGTACGACATTGGTAAAATATGAACGACTGAATCACTAACTCCATGTGCCACTGCCAGGGATATAAATCCTGCACACTAAACAACACGATCAAGTGCAATTGCATATAATAACATAGTCGAAGCAATAAATGCATTAAATCACCTAATTTAACCATTTAATTAATTATATTAAAATAATCTATTTACATCACTCATGTTCGCAAAAGGCATAGCAACGCAGGAATGAAGTAAATAACCATAGCATTAAATCCATCATATAGCGAAATCAGAGGTATGTCCAAATACCAGATAACCAGATAACATCATAAAACACACTGTCATCTCAAAATGGCATCATCATGCAATATGATTAACTGAACAACATAGTAGTCTAATATCTATGATACTGGAATCAAAGAGTAACATTTGACCCTCAGGTCATCTCAAATGTAAAACATAACATGAGTAACAAATATCTCTCTAATTAGAAATATAACAAGGTAGATGTCCGCAACACATAACCAAAGAATCCAACCAGAATAATCCATTTCTAATCATTAATGCATTTAATAAGGCACTTAAAACACATAAAGGAACACAGTCATAAACATGACTAACCACTGCTATAGGAACCTAGTCCAGTGTAGCATGGTAATAGTACACAGTGCAATCTCTGCACACATCTCAAGGTAATCATAGAACAACTTCATGATACCACATCAATCCTGGTAACCACTAGCATAAACCTCAGTGAACCAAAAATTACATCATAATCTCAAAGATCAGACAAAAGCATAATCAACGCAACTGATAAAGAAACATAAATCCAAACACCTCAACGGTGCAGACCGCTCAGGGTCACAATCATGATCCATCACAACAAAAGATCATCAAGGTTGCATCCATCAGAACGACTTACAAAAGTCAAATGGGAGAGGCACTACAACATAAGTCATTAATAAAAATGCAAAAAAAAAGAGAAAAAAGGTGGAAAGAAAGTCTATTTCTAATGAAACTAGAAATAGTGGTTATGAGATGCCAGATTATTTTAACAGATTGTACAATAAACCTAAATCTCTTCATCATAAATGATGCATATAAATAGTTGGAATGTGCATGGCATAGAGATGTCTGACAAGATTTATTTGGTTAGAAAATGGTGTAACAATCTTAAATTAAAAGATATTATATATTTACAAGAAATTAAGATTGTCGGGTTTCAAGCACATAACAACTTGAAATTTATTTGGGACCAATCCATGGGATTTTATTCTAACCATCCTAGAGGCAAAGGTGGGTTGGCTATCATGGTTGGCCCACTTTGGGCTGACAATATTTTTGATAATGGTTTCTCTCCATGTCATAGAGCTATGCGGATTTTGTTTAAACTTGATGAAATGCTTATTGGGGTTTGCAACATTTATGCCCCTAATGATTATAGTGAAGGTGTTTTTATGGGAAAGGTTAACATGTAATTTACCTAAAGCTCACTGGATTTTTATTGGAGATTTTAATATGATAGAGAATAAGGAAGATAAAAGGGGAGGCTCTGCATGTTGTTGGAAAGGTAATGAGTTTTACTTCTAGTTTTTTTTCAAGGGGAAATATAGAGTTGCTAATCCTTTAGCTCTTCAAAAGAAAAGATTCTTTGATATTTGATTCACCTGGTGTAAGAATCAATCTAGGAGGCAAAGAGTCTATTGTCAGTTGGATAGGATCTATGTGGAAGATTCACTATTTAGTATTGCTGATAAAGATGGTCATAATCATGTAAGTGTTATTCCTACATCTCTTTTTGATCATCATCCCATTTATGCAAATATTCTTGTGGACAATGAGCTTGGTAACAAAAGGAAAGCTAAAAATAGTTTTAAACTCAACACATATTTATTGAACAATGAGGAGGAGGATGGGGCAGCCATTTATATGGTGACATATTTATGTAAGTTATGTAACTCAAAGTTGAATCCTAGAGATAAATGGAGCCTTTTGGTGGATTCTTAGAAACAAGTCTATCAAATTATTGGTAAGAAAAGAGCTAGGGACAAGGATGTGAGGAACAAGTCCTACGGAGCTCCTTGAATTCCATTGAGAGAGATCTTCATAGTAAGGATTGTGATCCTAATTTAGAGGAGAAACTTGTATGGACTAAAGCCCATCTTAGAAGGATCCAACAATATAGGATAAGAGGACAACAAATCTGAGCTAGGATGAACTAGATGAAGGAAGGGGATAAAGGTTCTAAATACTTTTTTAATATCATTAGATCTAAACATAAGAAGGAATTGATTGAGTTTGTCCAAGTAAATGGAAATCTAAATAATGATCCTAGCTGCATTAAGGAGGCTTTTTATAGCTTTTATAAAGATCTTTTTACCTCAAAATTCACTGATTAAAAGAAGTAGGAGTTAGATAAATGTCTTAAGCTTATTTCCAAAAATATTAGTAATAAAGATGATAAGGCACTAGATAGACTCATCACTTTGGAGGAGATTAAGGAGACTATTCTTTCTTCAACTAATGATAAGGCTCCTAGGCCTAATGACATCCCTGCAAAGTTTTATAAACACAATATTAGATGGACTGGTTCTAAATTGTTGGATTTGTATGAGAACGCTTACTAGCTTGGCTCATTTGGAGCTGACATCAATAAAGGGGTTATTAAGCTTTTACCAAAACATGGGGATAAATCAAAAGTTAAGAATTGGAGACCTATAACATTATTAAATTTTTCATACAAAATTATTGCTAAGATCTTGGCTAGGGGAATAGGGGGGCTTCTTAATGCGTTTATCTCTCCTACCCAAACAGGTTTCATCAAAGGAAGGTTTATTTTGGAAAACCTCATTACTAGCTGGAAAGCAATGCACTAGGCCAAACATGATGGTCAAGATGCAACAATGGTTATGTTAGATTTTGAAAAAGATTATGACAAAGTAGAATGGCATTTTGTGATGGGTTTGTTGCAAGCTTTTGGATTCCCTCCTAGTTTTTGTAAATGGATTAGCATATTACTTAATGATTATTCTACAGTTATAGATGTTAATGGGGAGTTCACTAAGAGAATTATTCTTCAAAGATCTATAAGGCAAGGATTTCCAATTTCTCCCTGTTTGTTTGTAATTGTTGTTGATGCATTATTTTTTATTCTTAGAGCTTGTCAATTAGGACCTCCTGTCAGGGGCATTATTTTTCCAAATTAGGAGATATTATTTAATGCTTGATTTACTAATAATTGCCCTATTCATAGGCTTGGATGAAGTGAATTTTGATAATATGTACCACAAATTACAAATTTTTTATTTTATATCTGGGTCCAAAGTGTCTCCTCACAAATCATCCATTATTGGGTGGTCCTTATCACCTCTAGATTAGGTGGGGAGTAAGGATTGTCAATGGCTGGGACCTAATGAGATTTCTAGGTATCTCGAGATCCCATTATCCACTGATCCATATACTAAAGATATGTGGATGTGGCTCTTTTCGAGAGTGGAGAAGAAATACTTGAAATGGCAAACTCATATATTGTCTCTGGCAAGTAGAGTTCAAGTGGTACATAAAGTGTTATCTTCTCATCACATATATTTATCTTCAACTTAGCTATTTTCCAAATATCATAGCAATAGTTTAGAAAGGATTATGAGGGATTTTCTATGGTATGATGGTTTAGGGAATAGAAAAAGACACTATGTAAAGTGGGAATGTTGTTGTTTACCCAAAGAAAAGGGAGGATTGGGGATAACTTATTTGAAAGATCAAGGTATGTCATTGGCTTCTAAATGGATTATTCAATCTCTAAATGGGGATGAACCATTGAAGTTTTTAATTAGAAAAAGCATATCTAGATATATTATTAAAAAGGGGAAAAGTTGGCATAATGTTCAGCTATGTGACAAGGTCTTTGGGAACTTTGAGTTATCAGTGTTTGGTTCCAAAGTTTTTCATTCTCTATGGAAGGTATGGTCTCAAGTTAGGAAACTTATTGCATCCAGGGATGCAGTTGATGGCCCCCCTATATTTTTTTTTTGGATAGATCTATTTGGTGGGGTGTTAAAGATAATGCTAAACCTCTTGCATTAACCCAGAGTTGTTCTACGAAAAATTGGAACAGATACGACATTTCTACTATTGGTGATATTTTGGTTGGTAATAGGTTAGGGTTATGGAATGAGATTGTTGGAAAGTTCAACATTCCTAATTCTCAAAGGAAGACTTATTCTATTATTCCATAATTGTTAAAGCTATAGAAAATGTCTTTCCTTGACATATTATCATTGCCCAAGTTTCAGTTCATATCTTTTGCCTTAAGGTTTTGAATCAAGTCAAGTGTTGAGTTTGAGTCTAGATTTCCTATAGGATGATATTTCTTCTCATCATTCATTTGAGTTAACCTAATGCGGGAATCATATGAGTAATGCATCAGTCCAAAGCTAGATGATTAGGGTTTTGGAGGGTTTTTGTTATGCTTTATCTTGATAAGAAGAAGGTTTGGATGTTCTATTGATTCATATTTTATTGTTCCTAATGATGTTGAAGACAAAGATTCATGTTGTGAAGTAGTTCTTCATGAAAACATTCCTAAAATCTCTAAGAAACCCTAACTCTATGATCAAGTATTCCATTAAAGGCATAATGCAGGTAGAATGGAGAAATCACGGGCATATATAGAGCAAATACAATACATAAATGTCGAAGACTAAAGCTTGAAGAAAATATATAGATCGCGAGAATGGGCTACAAAGAGAATCAATTAAATTCAAATGTAGGAGAAGTAGATAAATCATCTGAAATGGTGAAAGAACCAAGTCAAAGGTGGTGAAGAACAAAGTTGAAACCAAATTGATGAATCAAAATATGTCTGATCATCCACATCATCAAGTTGAATAGTCAAGTCACCTTGGAATAAGTCACGATAGTCAAATGAAGACTAAATCAATGGATAATATTTTAAGACAGAATTATAAACTATCTAATAATGCATCTTGTTGACCATAAGATCTTAGAAGATCTATGAACATCACTTTCTCACTTTTCAAAGATGCTCAAAGTTTAGACAATGCATGCAAGTGACTTGATGACACGTGGCTATGGGGCCAAATTCAATTTGTGAGCTACAAAAGAAGATTATCAGAACGGATGCTAAATTGGTGTGCTATGATTGGTTAGGTTCTCTAACATGACAAAAGTGGGTCAGCCTTACATGATCGCACGATCTTGGAAGATCAATGTTGGGCGCTTGTCTACCTTTTCAGATGCTCAAACTTTAAACAATGCAGGCAAGAAACTTGTTGACATATGGATCTATGGACCCTCGTTCATCAAAAGTCATTGTTGTGCAGTCATAACAAAGTTTGGCACAAAATAGTAGATATGAAAGATTAAAAGGTTTCTGCAAGATTTATGAAATCATAGGAACCTGAAAGGTCATGGGGTGTTTTCAGGAATATTATGGATTTTCAATAGAAGAGATACCAAGTGATCATATCATGATAATTTTATATTTTATTCTTTTCTATTATATGACTATTGCTTTGCTAGAATTAGAAGAGGATAACAAAAAACTATAAATGAAACCTCATTTGATAGTGAAAGGGTTAGCAAACTTGATGGTGAATTGGTTTGTAATTCCATTTACAATATTTTCTTGTCATGTTTTGTTGCTCATACATAAATTAGTTCTACATTAAGAGTTGAAGGACAATTATGTGTGATCTTGTGATAATTAGGTGGATTCCATTTCATTTTGATATTTGTAGTAGAAGTGATTCCATTTACTTTCCTCATATATGATTGTGCTTCCTCTCTTGTTCATTCCATATCATGTTAGATAGTTTCATTGGAAAATGAAAGATAAATGTATATAAATCTATTATTTATTGGTTGGATTCCATTTCATTCAAGGATGATAGTGAAAGAAATTCCATTTTCCCTCATGTGCATTTCTTCTTTCATTCCTTTTCACATTTAGATGATTAAGACTGCATTCAAAATAGAAGTTAAGAGTCGGGAATCTCAATCTTGTCTATTACAATCATTACACTGGGTGTGATAGGTTGTCCAAATCTATTTTTCCTAAATTGTTTGTGCCTACAAAAAATTTGGTTATCCTTTACTGCTCTTAGGTTAAGAACTTATAATGTCAAGACTTCTGATCTCATAAAAACATATTCATAACATATCATTGCAAATCATAGGGAGTTGTACCTAATTAAATCAGAGGGCAGTAATAGAATACTTATACTGACCCATTTGTTGGTAAACATCCTTTTGTGTCCTCACATTTTAGGCATCAAGAGTCAAGGTAAAGCCAAGTTAGAAAGAGGGACAAACTGTTAACCAACAATTATGAATTCTAATTAGTTTGTACGGAAGCTCAGATGGAAAGATGGCAATCACTTCAATAATGTTTCCTCTAAACATATTTATAAAATGCTTAAATATGATTGTTCTATTTTTGAAAAGGTTAACCATGGCTGGTGGTTGGGGGTTTTGGCTGATAGATGACCTTTTATCTTTTCCTTTTTTTGGCATTCTCAGTGTGAGCCTAAGAAATATTGTTTTAAATGGTTGTTTCTTTTAAAAAAACTTGCTATGGGTAATACTTTGCCTAATGATCATGGTAGTCCTGTATACAATAAAACCTAACCTGTTGAGAGCACGCATAAACAAGAAAATATAAGTTGTACATGTATATCAATGATTTAAGTAAACTAAAATACAACTAATTCTACTTCAATTTTAAAACTTAATGCAACTGAAAAGAAAGAGTCCTCATGCAACCTTAGAGCACCTCAATAAGGGAACCCATAAGAGGCCTTGTTGGTGTGCTCAATGATGAGGGATGTGGATGTGGTCTCCTTACACACAACTATGGATGAATCCCTTTAAATCGTTCAAATGAATGCAAGAATGCATATATGAAACTATGCTAAAATGTATGTGGAATACCTTCATGAAATGGCTATGAGTAAGCCAACGTCAAAAGGATTCCAAGGATGTGAGGGTGGAAATTTTATGCAATGAAATAAACTTACAATTATATACTATCATGAAACTATGCAAAATCTAGAAATTGAAACAATGCAAACAACTACCAAGGGTTAGCTCTAAGCATGAAAATATCTAAAAACTCTAACACTATACTAGCATGATAACAATGCAAATGGAGGAGATCAGAAATGCTTGAGGCAAGGGCTCTATTTATAGGCTTGAGATAGGCCTTGAGGAGGTGGCATCTATGTGGTATCCACATAAGTGCCACAAGGGAGACACATGGGCTAAGGGGACAAGCCATATAAAGGTCAACATAAGCCTTTTTGTGATAGAGATGGCTCAAGGTTTTCTCACACATGTGTGAGCAACCTTGGAGAAAGGAAAGGGGGACAAGTGTGTAAGAGTGCAAGAGGATTTTTGGAATAATTAATGAAAGGGGGACTTTCTTGGATTTTGAGTTGCTCACACATGTGTGAGTAACCACTTAGGGAGTAAAAGGTGTTTAGGAGGGTATTAAGGATAAGTGGGATTAAGTAGTGGGTAGGCTTAGAAGGATGAGAATGATGGGTGGTAGACTAGGTTTTAGGTGTGATTAAGATTAAATTAAATAGGATTTAATTTAATCATAGGATTATAGAATTTAATAAAGTGGAAGCAATTAAATAAATTGAAATTTATTTAAAAGGGGATTTATGGAGCACTGTGCATTAAATAAATTTACCACATTAGAGGGGATGTATTCAAATTAAATTAAAATACATTAGGGAAGTGAACCTATTTAATTAAATAAGTAGAAGAATATGACAAATATAATAAATTAATTAATAATCAATTATAATGTCAAGGGAAATATTAATAAATTAATATAGTATTTTGGGACAATTTTAAGTGTCTACAAGTCCTATTATACGTGGTGTATGTTGTATCCATGAGTCCTTTGAGAACCTTTTTTTTAATGTACCTTTTCCAAGGGTGTCTAGGTTGATTTTCTAGCGTCACCCACAATCTAGAATAGTAGGCTAGGTTTTTCTTGGAGTGAAGTGCTTGCTAGTTTTGTTAATGATTTTGATTTGAAAATAAATAATTTTTGGTTTTTATTTACTTGTGAAATTCTTTGGCTTCTTTGGAAGGAGAGAAATGCAGAGATCCTTCAGAAGAGAAGGAGACAACATACTAAGTTTGGATGTAAACTCATACATTTTCAAATTATGCCACAGGTTGCTGCTACTTTGAAAATCTCTAGGGACAAATTTATGATGTTGATGTGGGAGGGTCAGATCCTGATCCACAAAGATGATATTGTTTCATGCCAATATTTTGATATACACAAGGATATGCTCAAGTAGAGGGAAATTGACAATCTTAACTAGTTTATTAAAGATCTTAGTATTGGAGATGGAGTTAAATTTGGAAATTATATTTCTCATGATCATGTTGTAGATGGACAGAGTGGTTAGCCCAATATATGGGTTTTTCTTTAATGTTTGGAAGATAAGCCAGGCTAGTTATACAGTTGTTTTTTGTATTAACTATTTTAAAAATCTCAATTATGATAGTTGTTGTTGCTGCTATAAATAGTTAACATGTACTACATGTAGTAAAGAACTTGTTTCAATTTTAGTATCTACTTAGGTTGTATGCATATCCCACCCATTGAGCATAGTTTGAAAATATTTTGTAAGATGCTCAGCGTGTAAAATGACTTATGATGTAAGTTGGATGATTGCACTATGTTAATACAAAAAAAGGTTTTTGAACATGTGTAAGGTATTTTCATTTTCCTTCCCAGTGCATTGGCCTTTGAAAATTTGGACTTTGAAATCACTATAAAAGGAGGTACCTCCCCCTCATTTTCACCATCTCATTTCAAGATAACATCCATCAATTGCATCCATCCATTCTCAAGAATTCAAGTCCAAGGTACATCCAACTTCTAGCAAGCAAGTAGGTACTTAGCTCCAATATTTCAACACTATCATCCATTCATGATATTCATGTCCTTATCTATAAATTCCAAGGAAAATCCTCTATTGATTATTTTATTTTTCTCCCATGATAGATTAGTATAGAAATTCCCAATAAAAAAAGAGGATTCACATACCTTCTTATTTCCTCTCCTTCTCCATCAAATCTATTAAGAACACATACATATTTGATCTATTATTTGTCAAATTCAAATCTATCGCATTTGTGAAGATACTCCACAACACAATATTCAAGCAAGCATCCATACATCTTTGTGGATATAATGGATTGGAGGTTTGACAAGCAAGGTGAATACTTATATTTATCTGATTTTACATGCTTTACTTATTTAATTATAAGGCTAATTCTTATACATGAGATTGACCAATGTAAGTCCCTCCAACTAACTTATAATTCTTCTCATGAACAGGTGCAAATTTGTGGAGCTACAAATTTTAAATTTGTATATTTATGGGCACAATAATAGTCATAGTCTAAAAACCCTTAATTTTATCCCTTCTTTGAGGTATAGATAGTGTAGGTCAAACCTATTTCAACTTGTCCTAGTAACCTTGGATTTTTTACATCTAGCAGATATAGTCTTCCAATTTTTGGATCCCAATTAGTTTTCAGTTTTGATAGCTTATGATAGGGTTTTTATAAATATGAAGTTTCCTCCTCTACTAGACCTCAAGGTGAGTACATAATCATCCTTATTCTTTCATAGATATTACTTTGATATACTAGACCTTATACAATTGCAAACCAACAAAGAATTTAATCTCTCCAAACATTGACATTTCAAACTCCTTTTTCATTTGATTAGCAAATGACTTGTTCAATGAATCTTTTCCTCTAAATATGATGTCATCAACAAAAAATTCAGCTAGCAATATCTCACTTTTAGCTTCAGTTTTCTGATAGAAATTTCTATTGTTGTTAGTTCTTACAAAACCAATTTTCACAAAATTATTGTGTAACCTCTTGTACCATGCTCTAGGAGCTTGATTCAAACCATATAAAGCTTTGTGTAACCTACATACAATATTATTTTTGTTTGGATCAAAAAATCCTTCAGGTTGTTCAATGTAGACTTCTTCCTCCATAATTCTATAAAAAAATACAAATTTTACATCCATTTGGTACACTTTGAATCCTTTGTAAGCAACATATTCAAGCAAAGTTCTCACTCCTAACCTTGCAACTAGGGAAAAAGTTTCACCATAGTCAACCCCTTCCTCTTGTGCATATCCCTTACAAACTAGTCTTGCCTTGTTCCTTGTGACTTCATCTTTTTCATTCGTATTGTTTCTAAAAACTCACTTAGTTCCAAAAACATTTTTGTCCCTTGGTATGGGTACCAATTTCCATATCTTGTTCTTCTCAAAATTTTCAATTTCTTCATTCATTGCCTTGATCCAATTTTCATTTTCCAAAGCATCTTTGACAGATTTAGGCTCAAACTCATATAATAAGCATGTATCATTCTTTAATCTTCTTCTTGTCATGAAACATGAATCTTTATCTCCAATGATTTGATTTGGTGCATGATGTCTTCTCACATACTTTTTCAATACAGGTTCAAGTCTTGGTTCCTCTTATTTTTGTTTGCTTGATTCTACATGTTCAACATCTTCTATTATCTTTGGTTACAACTCGACTTACTCTGTCTGCTGGTCAGAAAACACTGTCTATGACTTGACTCCTATAGCTTGATGCTCGGTAGTCTACTGATGCTCGACAAAAATCTTTTGGCTACTGATGCTTGATAGTCACCTTTTTTGGTTCATGTAAGATTCTAGGTTCACCTTCATAGATATAAACAAACTTTCCATAATCTTCAATTTATTTCTTGCATTCTTCTTTATTTTTCTCTGCAAACTCATCAACTCTAAGATTTTCACTTTTCACAATTTTGTTGGTGTTATAATTCAAACACTTATAAGCTTTACTTTTAGTAGAATAACCTAGGAATATGCATTCATCAGTTTTTGGTTTAGTTTTACCTTTTCTTGCATCTTTCAATATATAACATTTGCTTTCAAAGACTTTAAAATAATTCATATTTGGTGCATATCTATACAAGAGTTCAAAAGGTGTTTTTTTGTTCCTCTCTTCATTGAACTTGATTCAAAGTGTAGATTGTAGTGCTAATTGCCTCTCTCCAGTAATTTTGTGAAACATCCTCCTCCATCATTAGTGTTCTTGCACAATCCACTATTGATCTATTCCTTCTCTCAACTATACCATTTTGTGGTGGAGTCCTTGGTGCACTCATTTTCTTCTTCATTCCTTTGTCATTGTAAAATATGTTGAACTCATTTGAAATAAATTCACCACCTTTGTTAGATCTCAAACATTTCATACTGTTTCTTATTTCTTTCTCAACTCTAGCCAGATACCACTTAAACATTTGAAATGCATCATATTTTTCTTTAAGAAACATCATAGTCATCATTCTAGAAAAGTCATCAACAAACAAAATAGCGCATTTATCACCATAATAGCTTTGTACTCCAATAGGACCACATAAGTCAATATGAACCAACTCCAAAAATAACATCAGGAGAATAGATCTTGCTCTTGAAAATTGACTTTATCATTTTACCCATTTGACATTGTTTACACATCACTCTATCAGGTTTTCTTAATCTTGGCAACCCTCTAAATCTTTTCATTTTACTAATGCTTACAAAGTTATCAAAGTTCACTTGACATAATCTCTTATGCCATAACCAAACATCTTCACATCGTGAAAATATACAAGTATCTTCAGATATGTCTAGATAGAACAAGTTACCTCTTGTTTTCTCTCCAATTCCAACTAGTTCACAAGTAGCATCATAGATCTTTTCCTTCTTATTTTGGAAATTGACTTTGTGGCCTGAACTTATAAAATGTGCCACACTCAACAAGTTATATTTCAAACCATCAACTTAATATGCACTATCACACTTGATCTTTTCATTCAGTTTAATTGATTCTTTACCTTTCACATAACATGGTACATCATTAACAAACTTAACACTACTTTCATTATAATTTTCTAGCTTATCAAAATTACGTGTATCATTAGTCATATGATGTGAGAAACCACTATCAATTATCCATCTATTATTCTCACTCACATGTAATATCAAGGCATTTTTCTCATTAGAATCATAATCATCTTTCGTGGCAACATAAACAAATTATTTGTCATGATCATTAGAATTACTATCAGAAGCACCCTCTTTAGCAATATAGAAATATTTATTACCTTTATCCTTGTAGTCTCTTTTATCTTTGTTACCTATTTTATCTCTATTATCTCTCCTTCCTTTATACTTGAAGTCTTTTGTTTCATCTTTGTCATCTCTATCAAGACTTCTACAAGCAATATAACCAACTTTGTTACATGTAAAACAAGTAATGGGAAGCTTACCTTTTTATTTTCCTTTTACTCTAGGAAGTCTTATGGCCAACAATGCTTTATGGTCATCAAGGTCATCATCAAATCCACTGTCATATTCTACATACTTGCAATTCTTCTTTTTCTTAGATCCATGAAGCATTAGTTGTGCTTTGAATGCAAATTCAACACTAGCAGGGGAGTAGTTATAAACAATTTACAATTCAAATGCAGTAAGTCTACCAATCAGACTATCCAAGGTCATATCGTTACCAAGTGTACATCTCAGCTCTTGAATTGTATATACTCTAATTGCATATATAGGAAGTAAACTCCTCAATATCTTACTAATCATAGTCTCATCAAATATTTTTCCTTCAACTCCTCTGATAGAACTCACCTCTTCTTTGATTCAACCACAATACTATGCAACAATCTCACCTTTCATTCTTATGTCATCAAATTTTCCTCTCAAGCTTTATGCCTTAGCTCTTAACACATTCTTGTCTCCTCCATGGGTTTTTTCCAACTTGTCCCACATTTTCTTAGCAGTAGGGCATTCCTTCACATCATCAAATTCTACATACTGAAGACTACTGTAAGTTCACTCATCATTAGGTTCTGCTCTTGCTTCTCTTTCATTTGCTCCATTGTCATAGGTCTAGGCACGTCAATGTATTCATTATCCAAGTAGTAAGATGTGGAATATCTAATACTAGATAAGTGCAATCTCATTAGTCTTTTATATGCTCTATAATTCTCCTGGTTCAACTTGGGTCTCTCTCTCTCTCATACATCTTGATCTTTGGCTTAAGTCCTTCAAACTTTCCTTGAAAGCACCATGCTCTGATACCAATTATTATAATTATTTAGAATAACTGAGAGAGAGAGGGTGAATCGGTTATCCTTAGGTCTAGATGTACCAATTCAACTTAATCAATCTCACATACCCACTTGATCTATATAGCATGTCATCAATAATTTAACATTTCATTGAATATCTTAACTCTCTACCTCTATAAGTTCCAACTACCAGTAAATAAACTTCTGTAAAATATATGATGCATAAAAATAATATCCACAGATGAAAATAATACTTTGGCATCGAGATTTAACATGGAAATCCAATTTGGGAAAAACCACCAAGTAACATGCTACCAATTTTCACTCTTTTGAAGTGAGCTTAGTTAAGAGCCAAGCTTGTTAAATTTTATACAACACACTATTAAATGTGACCCCGTTAAATGATTTAATCACGCTGTTAGGAGTGGCCTTGTTAAAGGACTTTAGATCATTCCATTAGAATGTCACCTTGATTAAAGGATTTACAAAATGACTATTAGGTCAACCTTGATTAAAGGATTTTGACTAATACAATTGTTAGAATATAACATTCGGTTTGATCTATAAAGTACAACTCACTTTGTAAATTTAGATCTCCATTCACTCGTATGTTGGTTCATTGTTTGGCCTCCATTGACATCTCCATCATTGATCTACTTAGCATCTCCTCAAGCAATCACTCTTTACAAACTCTTCACACTTCACCTTTGTTGTTCAGATCTTCATAGCTTCACCTTAAGATCACCAACCCTCCATGAACCAACCTTGAAATTCATTCCTTATGCCTCCTTAAATAAGTAATTTTGATCTTTTACCACTTAAATATCATTTTTGATCTTAGGGTTATGTCAAATTCATCAAATCCTTCTACCTTTTTGTTCTCCTTCCTCTAGAACCATATGATCAAATCCTTGCCTTCAATCTCTTAACAAAATCTCCTCATGCATTAAATATGCTAGATCATCAATCCTTATCTTCCATGCACTTTGACTAACTCAAAATTCCAACTATGTCATCCTCAAATTCAAATCTTTCTCAAACTATAACTTTTGATATCACTCAACAATAAATGTGTTCTTCTGCTCAGTTATTACTGTGTAGCTTGACATAAAATATACTTTTCACACTCGACACAACAAGCTCACTCGACCATTACTATGCTTGATTGCTACACCACTTCTTCATACATTTTCTTGGAAATAACTTACACTCAACTTGAACTATTTTTTTGGCTTCTACTTAAGTTGCTTAATCTCCTACTTCAACTCCTTTATTAACTGTGCAATATTGATACTCAGTCAATCTTATCCTTTTAACTTGTTTCAACTCTTAGGTTTATCTAACTATCTTCTTCACTCCATGTATTGATTGAACAACACATTATCTTGTCAAGGACTAACTTATAAAGTGCCCGTTGTATTTCAATGGTACTTAACACATCTCAAATCGACCTTTCACTAGGTCATCTCATAATCTCTTACTTTCAAATCCTCTTCATCAATAAAATGATATGGCATTCTACACTATTAGTAAATTTCTCTCCAGCAAGTTTGACACTTTGTCTTACCAATAGGTTTGACATCAATGACAATACAACAATTTCTCCGATTGTAGTTTCCAACAATTTATAACCATTTACATGTTGGAGCTCCTACAAAATATAATATAGGTACTTTATGACTGTAAAAGGGACATAAGAATTGGGAAAATTTTGAGGGAAATTGGATCCTAGCGATGATCGTCACATGATTCATTTGTCAAGTTCTATCAATTATATCCTTGAGGCACCCCAGGATGATAATAACACTTTATCCTTCATAAAAATCTTAAATGTGTTGTGGCTGCACTGGGGCATATGCAAGTAAAAGGGGGTTTTCTATTATTGTTCATTGCCCACATGTATCATTTATGGATTTTAACATCTCTTTATGATGTAATCTAGTTGGCTCAAAAGGATCTTCAACACTTTCCACCGTGAGATAATAGATGAATTGACAAGTACAATTTTGGGTTTGGATTTTTGGATACCAATTATAATGAAATGAAAAATCATCAAATGCAAAGTCACCGAGTTATGTCATGGGAAAGAGAAATTCCATTGCCTAATTCTTTACTTTGGATAACTATGATGATTATCAAAGGCATCACGATATTCTTCCTAGAAGATATTCAATCAAAGTGGGAAGATCCCTCTATTAGAATTCTTTAGAATAACTAAGAGGGGGGGTGAATTAGTTATCCCAGGTCCAGATCTACAAATAAAACTTTCACAACTTAGTGAACCCATATCCATAAAACATATTCATGCATGTATCCATTAGATCATACAATCACTTAATCTTGTAGATTATTGTTCTAGGTCAAAACATCTTTGCAAAAATGTAAACATGAAACACAACAAATTCAATAACACATTTAACATTAAGATTTTATGTGGAAACCCAATTTGGTAAAAACTACTAGTAACATGCTACTCATTCTCACTCTTCTAAAGTGATGCCCTTTGAAAGGCCAACCTTGTTAAAGGTTACAATACACACTATTAAATGTGACCTGGTTAGAGGATTTCAATCACCTTGTTAGGAGTGAGCCTTGTTAGAGGACTTTAGATCATTCACTTGGAATGTCACTTGGTTAAATGATTTACAAATGACTGTTAGGTCAAGCTTAATCCAAAGGATTTACCCTAGACTGGTACAATGATTAGAAAGTAATAGTAAGGCTTGATCTAATAACAAATCACAACTCACTTGTAGATTATTGATCCATGTTTCAGTCCTCCATTCTGCTTGGCTTTCACACACTTCAAATCTTATAGCTTGTTCATCCTTCAAGTATTCATACTCTATAGCCTTCTTTCTTTTCTTGCCAATAGCAGTCTCTTTTGTTCTTCTCTAAATGAAATAATACTTTAGACCTCTTGTCTAACTTAGGTTCTCGAACATTGACCAACCTTGCTTCTGACCAACAATCTCTATAAATAGAAAATTAAGATCTTTTATCGTTTAACCTCTATCATCCATTTTAGGGTTAGGTAGGATTGGGTAGGATTCAATGAATCTATCCATATTTTCATTTTAGTCCCTTCTAGAAACTTCTTCTTCAATCCTATTTGAATTTGCCTCAAAATGGTTTACCATGAATTCTGCGCCACCAACTCATCATAGTTATCTTCCACACACTTCATAAAATTCAAGAAAACAAAATAGTCAACTTAGATTCATAAAATCTTTGATTTGACATGAATACTAACACTCAACATTAATATGTTGTCGCTCAGATTCCATATTGTTCTTCCACTCGTCATCAATTAGATCACTCGGAAAATACTAAAGCTGTTGGAATTCTTTAGAATAACTAAGAGGGGGGGTGAATTCAGTTATCCATGGTCCAGATGTACAATTAAAACTTTTCACAGCTTAGTGAAGCCATATCCATAAAACATTTTCATCATGCATGCATCCATTAGATTATGCAATCACTTAAACTTGTAGGTTACTATCAAATCAATTTGTAGAAATGTAAACATTAAAAATAAAAAATTCAATAACAAATTTGACACAATGATTTAATGTGGAAACCCAATTTGGAAAAAACCACCAATAACATGCTACTCATTCTCACTCTTCTAGAGTGATGCCCTACGAAATGCCAATCTTGTTAAAGGATACAATGCACACTATTAAATGTGATCCAGTTGAAGGATTTCAATCACCCAGTTAGGAGTGAGCCTTGTTAGAGGACTTTAGATCATTCACTTGGAATGTCACTTGGTTAAAGGATTTACAAATGACTATTAGGTCATCCTTAATCCAAAGGATATACCCTATACTGATACAATGATTAGAGAGTAATAGTAAGGCTTGATCTAACAACAACTTACAACTTCATTTGTAGGTTATAGATCTTTGTTTCAGTCTTCCATTATGCTCGACTTTCACACTCTTTAGCTTTGATAGCTTGTTCACCCTTCAAACATCCATACCCTTAAGCCTTCTTGCTTTGTTTGCCAGTGCAGTCTCTTCTCTTAGGTCATTGAATGAAGCAATACCCCAGACTCCTTGTCTTCCTTAGGTTCTTGCACATGACAACCCTCTCTTTTGATCAACCATCTCTATAAATAGAGAATTAAGATATTTTTTCATTCATCCTCCATTTTCCATTTTAGGGTTAGGTTAGATTAGGTAGGATTCAATGAATCTACCCCTTATTTCATTTCATTCCCTTCTAGAAACTTCTCCTTCAATCCTCTTTGAATTCGTCTCAAAATAGTTGATCTTGAATTTTGTGCCACCAGCTCATCAATCTTATCTTCCACACCTCTCACACAATCCAAGAAATCAAACTTGTCAGCTCAAATTCATCAAATTCTCGATCTTTCTCATAATGTTGACACTCGGCATTAACTAGCTTTTGATGTTCAACACATACTGTGTTGCTCGACATCCACTGTCAAAACTCTTGATATGAACTAAAGTTTACTAGTGCTTGGCATCAAATAAACTTTACTCGGCTTACATTTTTTCACTCAACTTACACTAAAATTAACTTTGTTCGACTCCAACTGATTTTCTGCTTAGCTTGCACTAACTTTGCCTGACACCCACTATGCAAAATGTTAAGCTTGGTAGACAAACTTTGTTTAACTTTTCTTCTAAACTTAATCATTTTAACCAACCTTTGTAACCTTAAGTATATTATCAATGCACTATAATATCATTGTCTTAATTGATTCTTGTACTCCTTTTTATATCATAACTTAACCTTTCCTCTAGGTACTATTGTTACCTCATTTGATCAAATCCTCTTCATCAATCAAATAAATTGTAGCACTTAAATCATATGAGCAATTCAGCCTGTTCATGGGCATGTTGGGGTTAATCCAACTTCTAAGAGGGAGAAGGTGTTATGGATATCTCTAGAGGATGGTTGGATTAAAACTAACTTTGACAGGGCGACAAAGAGAAATCTAGGTGTTTCAGGGTGTGGGTGTGTGGCAAGAGACCATAAGGGCAACATACTTGCATTTGCAACCAAATGTTTGCAGGATGGAACAAATAATACTATAGAATGTTTGGTAGCCAGAGAGGCTCTAGACTTAGGAGCAAGAATTGCTTGTAAACAAATACATCCAAAAGGTGATTCGAAGATCATTATAAATGGCATAAAGAGAGGAAAGATGGAGGAATGACACCTAGATCAAAGTATACAACAAATCACGAAATTGCTTCTAGTTTTTGATGATTTCCAGGTTTCACATTCATTTCAGGAAGTGAACAAAGTGGCAGATTTTCTAGCTAATTTAGGTGTCAATTCAGCATTGGGTCCACAAAATGAAAATTTTTAGGACTTTCATCACCTTGGATTTGAATAAAGAGAGTACTATTGTTTGGCCTTTAGACACAAAATTCACTCATGATAAATAAAAATGGAGGTTTTAAGGGAAAGGCACCATGACTTTGAATTTTCATGATTTTAATTATTTCATGGTAAGCAGAGATTTCCTTGCTACCGATGTATCCCTCACGTGTGTAAAATGGAGTGTTGGCTCGCTTTGGTACTTCGTTCCAGACAGTTCTAAGGCAGATATATTCATGTTAAAAGTAGGAAAAGCTCATTTATTTTTTCATTGAGACAAAAATGGAGGCAAAATTTGCTCTCAGCTTGACTCTTAGATTCAAACCTATGAAGGCCAAATTGCCACATGGCGTCTTAAACATATTTTTGTTTTTTACGATCCTATTTTTTTGAAGGGCATTTAGTAGATGTTAGGGCCAAAATATTTGGAGGCATTTTGAAAGAGGAGATCAAATTTGGATGTGGCATCACTATTTGTTGCACTCACATTGATGGTGGGGGAATTGAAAGAAGAGGTCCACCGAGTGGTGGCTAGGCAATGGCTTCTGGGGTTGGAGGATATAATTGAGAGAGTGGTGATGAGTGTTGGAATTAAGATGGGTGTTGAGTCTTGGCGACTTATGGGTGGAGGGGACTCTTCTAGTCGAACCACTAGTGGTGTGGCTTTCCTCTACTCCATAAGGTCTTCACATCCCCAAAGTAGAACAAGGGTGGAAATCGATAGTGGAATTCCTGACTGAACATATTTGGGTGCCAAAGGAGCAAGAAAGAGGCTTTATGAAGGCCATGCCAAGGAAGAGCACACTTGTGCCTAGATAGAAAATTCACCACCAAATTGTGAAGAAATGTCACCTGCAGGGGGTGCGGCCACAACACAGGGTGTTTGGGTTGATGCACCTTTGATAGTCAAAGAGGGGGAGGGGAGTGGAAAGCTTCATTGGGGGAGGCAAGGGGTTTCAGTGATGGATGACCACTCAACTCCAACTTTTACCCGTGAGGAAATGACATGATGGTTCAAGGAATAATAGATAGTGGAGATGGCAGTGGCTCTTTTTTTATGTTTTAGACTGGTTTAATGGTTGGGCTAGGTGTTTTTTTCTTCGTCAAAGTGTTCATACTCTAAATTTTTGTTTTTTTGTCTAAAGGCATATGTTTGGGCAGGGTAAGGGTAGTACAGCATGAAAGGCTTCTAGCCATACCTGAAAAATGTATCTATCTTTATCTCTATCAATATAATACAAATATTACCTATCAAAAAAAAATCATATAAGCAATTGTCTTACTATCAAATAGCAAGTTTGACATCAGTGACAAAATAAAGATTGAAACACATTTATCATACTCATATCAAATTGTTTTCAACAAAAGTTTACTAGTGCTTGGCATCAACTAAACTTTACTCAGCTTACATTGTATCACTCAGCATGCACTAAACTTTCACGTTACTTGGCTTTTGCTAACTTTTCTTGGCACCTATTGTCCATTCAATCAAGCTTGGTAGACTCAATTCTTCTTACTTGTTCTTCTAGACGTAGTTAGTGTATCCATCCTTGTGCAACCTTAAGTAGATTAATCAATGCATTATAACATCAATGTCATAACTCATCTTTGTATTGCTTTTTCATACCATAACTCAACCTTTCCTCTAGGTGCTTTTTTTATCTCACTTGATCAAAACCTCCTCATTAATCAAAGAAATGATACTACTCAAATCAACTAAGAAATTGTCTTACCAGCAAGTAGCAAGTTTGACATCAGTGACAAAAATAATGATTGAAACACATTCTCATACTTATGTAAATCTATTTTCAACACCCTTAAAGCTAAAAATCTTGCTTGTAATGTAGTTTCTTAGGCGCGATAGTCTATGCAACTACGTGAGAGGCACAAAATGTAAAAGAGGAAACCTCCTTTGGGCCAAGAGAAGAATGTTTTAGTATTCCTTACAACATATTATGAATTTATAATCACCCCTTTTTTATTAACTTAATTCCCTACTACTTTGATTTTTATGGACATCTCCTATCTTGTATTGTGACTGGTTTTTCCAACTTTAAGCGATTGAAACCTTGTTCAATTGGAATTGTTTGACAACTACCTATCCTCTTTTGTTTATGGACCTTTATCATGTGAGACACTAAACATATCCTAATGTCCACATTAGTTATTCCCTAGAGGGGTACTTTAATTCTACAAGTGTGTCAGGGCCTTACTTTATCTCAATATTTGAGGTTCATTGTCAATCCTTTAAACCCCTCATCTATCCTAAACTTTATCATGAAGGATTCCTCTCTTTGGACAAATGCAAATTCATTGCATGATTGTATGAATACTTGCAAGGGTTAGACATGTGTTAATGCTTAAAACATTTTGATGACTTTACCAAGTGTTAAGATATTACTCCAGACTTGAGGTCTCATGTCCTCCCATCATATGTGAAGGGATCTAAAACCCAAAACCCAAAAATTAATTAAAATATGCTTTGGTGAAGGTATGAAATGGTGTCCAAAAATATCATACCTTGGAAGTGTGAAAACTACATTTCTCAGAAAGAGAAGGTAAGGTCTCTAGAGCCCAAAAACCTACAACATATGGTCAATATTAAGCACAAAAGGTAACTTCATATTTGGAATACCTTGCATCTCATTCTTACCGGAAACTCAAACTATGTTGTTCGGATGAAAGTTTTGGCAATCTAAACCATAAAGTGGAGTTGTCCTAATGTCACTAACAAGATAATTTATTCAATATTAACTTGTGTGACACATGGGACTAATTAATGCTAATACTTTTGATGTGATATGCATTTAAATTTGTCATACCAGCATATTCATCGCAATGACATAGGACACCCAACTAGAGATAGGGTGGCTTTTTTGACGAGCAATGAGAAGTGGAGGACCGCTACCCATAGTCATAAAAAAACTACAAAAATATCGTCAACAAAACACTAATAGATTACCACCACCTAGCTAGGGCTTAATGCCTCATGCAAAGGATAAGTGAAACAACTTGTCCAAACTTGACCTAAAAAATGAGCACTGAAACAAGGCACCCATGAAGACATATTCATGACATCTTGGTCAAGTTGAGAAGGCAAACTTGACATGTTGGATGACACCTTACACAAAACCAAGGAGAAAAAATAAACACCCATGATGAACGCTCAGGAAAACTTGATGCAATCGATGCATAAGGTGTAAGTTTACCCTTCAAACTGAGCTAGGGCCCAAAAACCATGAAGGAAAAACTTGCACCACCCAACAAAAGGAAAAAAAAAAAAAAGAAATAAACAAAAACCCACTTTTGCAGAATACAACCCACATCGTGAATTCTAGTCACCATGACAACCTGACTTCATCATGTCAGAGACATTTTACAGGACAAAGCCACTTTTCACCCCCACAAAATGAGGGTAGAGCCAAAAAGGTCTACCCTGACAAGATGACAAACACTAAAACAAAAGCATAAATCAAACAACAAATGAGATAAACCTAGAACAAAACAAATATAAAAACATGGGGCAACCACCTTGACAACAAGAAAGGAAAGAAAAGACAAAGGACCACCAAAAAAAGGACGGTGATTACCAACTTGAAACTCTGAATGCAATGACACCCTAATGCCTAACACATCTATAGTTGAACACAAACAAAAATGTACACCACTAGATGTGGTGTTGTAGGAAAATAATTGTGCACAAAAAAAGTGGCAACCAAAAACCATCTCTTGCAAAACACAAATGAAATTGTAGAATAAAGAAGTAATCGGGTCATTTTACCATCTTAAATATCTCAATAATTATATTAATTAGAGTTCATTAATTGTACTTACCCTTCTATAAGATAACTTGCTACGTGTCATGATTGAGACAACATAAATTTCTTTCCACCATAAAGAACACAAGGGAAAGGGGCTTTACAGTGTCTGAAAGCCAACTACCTTTATTTACGGTCCTAAGGAAAACCCTAGAACAAGGCCAAAGATCTTCACTTCTTTCCATCAAATAGAAAAACGTCATCCCCAAAAAAGAAGTGAAAACCCAAGACGTGAAAGTCAAAGATGTGAACACAAAATGCTTGCCTCTAGAGAGACAATACAAAAATTAAAAGAGGGGACCCACATTTTTTGCTCACAAAAAATAGGGATGGATATGCAAGACATAGAAAATGACGACTCAACTAGGCAAATGTTATTAGTCCCAACCATAGGTCAGTCAACTGAATCAATATACTTAGCAAGTTCAACTTTTTATTTTAAATCATACTCAACACTTGCTAATGAGTTAGTGTAGGCTACAACTCAACCAGTTAGGACCAAGAACAAAAACATTCACATGAACCTAGCAACATATAACATAGAATTTATCTCATGGAAACCCAACTATGGTAAAAACCATGATGTGTGAGTCATTACTCATAAATTTTCACTCTTTTGAAGTGTGCCCAATTAAGTGATTATCTCTTTAATCAAAAAAATAGGGATGGATATGCAAGACATAACAAATGACAACTCACCTGGGAAATTTTTTAGTCCCAATCATAGGTTTGTATACTAAATCAATATACTTAGCAAGTTCAACTTTTTCTTTCAAATCATAGTCAACACTTGCTAATGAGTTAGTGCAGGCTACAACTCAACCAGTCAGGGCCAAGAAAAAAAGCATTCACATGAAAGTAGCAACACATAACATAGAATTTATCTCATGGAAACCCAAGTATGGTAAAAACCACGATGTGTGAGCTGATTCTCATAAATTTGCACTCTTTTGAAGTGTGCCTAGTTAAGCGATTATCCCTGTTAAAGATTACTATAATAGTGTAAGGTGCCACCCTGTTAAGGGATTTGAATGAGACTTGTCAAGATCTTTTCCTGTTAGAAGAATCCTGGTTAAAGGAATTTGGAACACAAGTTAATGTGTCACCCTATTAAGGGATTTATACAAAATTCCTACTATGGTTTACCCTCGTCAAGATTTACTATTACAAAGGTAATTATATAACTATAAAGTGATCTAACAGTTTAGCTACTTAGCTTGGTGTAAATCTCTAATTTTCTCTCTTGACTAGTCTATAGTTGTGCTTTTCCTTCTCTTGGCTTTGTGATCCTTAGATTCTGATCATTGGTGCGCTTGGCTCTTCTAGCTCTTACACACAATCTCCTTGTGTTTTTCTATGGTTGAAATTTCTTCCAAGATTTCTAAAGCATAGTAACTCGTTGAGGTTGACTTTTCCTTTCACTCCTCTTCTCCTCTTGAGATTCCTCTTAGCTCGGCTCTCTCTGGTACTATGGCTAATCACTTAGCAATCCAATATTTTCTCCTCCTATCTTATCTTATTTTATACTTCTCTTTTAGCTTCACTTAGAATTCTTAGACTTCAAATTCAAATTTTGAATTCTTACTGCTACTACTAGCATTACTTCATGTTATATTAGTACATTGCTTTTTTTAGATGTTGTGTATTCATACAAAATTCATAGGTGTCACATGCCCTTAGTGGTTCATACTTGCTAGGAAGAATTCAAATCCAAATTCTTCCAACTGCTCCTCGATCTTTATTCCCATCACCATTGAATATGATGTAACGTGCACTCTTACCCTCTATATGAATAGATAGTCATGGGTTTCTTTCTTGATGTCCTTCATGATGTCCAAGTTGGATCTGCTTGTTGACCTTTTTGTTGTTCCTTTTTCCTTGGTTGTCTGTTGTGCATGCTAACTTCACATAACAACTTTTCCTATGTGGATTGTCTTACTTTTGCCTCTGTATCTTCTATGATTTGGATTGTTTAGGTGTAATTAGAGATGCAGATTTGTGTGCCTTGCCAATTGTGCCTTACAACTAGTTAAATTCTCTTCACAAGTGTTTCCATAAATGACAACACCTCTAAATGACTAAGTCCACTGGTCTGTCTACTGGTTGTATTACAACACTTAGCTAACAATATCCCCCTTTTCCATGGATGGCAACACTTAGTTACATGAACACACACTTGTATTCTTCTTTCTTGCTTTCATTGGCTCCCCTTGAGATAGTGCATTTCCACATGTTTGATCACTTCCAATTTTTCTCAACTTCTTTTGTCTTTGTTTTCTTCCTTGTTCTAGCTTTCTCAAATTCTTCCTCTTTGACAACAATGCCAAAGTTGACTTTCTTTTCATTTTCCTTGTGCTTGACTACTTCCCCTATGGAGTAGTCCCTTGTTTTCATCAATCCAACTTTAAATTTATACTCCTCCTTGAGTGCATATTGATGCCCGCTTGATCAGGGCTTTAGTTCATACAAGATAGGTATAAGACCCCTAACCTTTCTCTCAAATACTCAAACATATCCTTTTGAAGAGGCTTTGTGAAGATATTTTCCAGTTTTTCCTTGGTTGGGATATATTCCAACTTGACCTCTTTTTCTTGCACTCATTCCCTCATAAAATGGTACTTGATAGAGATATGCTTATTCTTTGAGTGCATAACCAAAATTTTTGTTATGTTGATTGCGCTAGTGTTATCACAATTGATAACTATCGGCTCCTCCATTTTCTCTTGAATTCCTTCAAGAATTTTTTTGATCTAGACAAGTTGAGTGCAATGCATTACTACAACAATATATTTTTCTTCAACGGTTGACTACGATAATCAATTATGCTTCTTGTTGGGCCATGCTATCAACCTTCCTCCAGAAAGAGTGCACCACCAATTGTGCTCTTTCTATCATCTTTATCCCTTTCCCAATCAACATCTATAAAGACATTAAGTTCAAAAGTGCCCTTGCGAGGATACCATAGTCCATATTCTTCAATACACTTCATATATATAAATATTTAATTCACAAAGGTTCTACCATTGGTGAATCCTTTGGGTTGGCTAAGAATCTAGCAACTATACCAACTAATTTTGTGATGTTTAATATATTGTGCACCATGTATTGTACTTTTCCAACCATGGACCACTAAAGTGTCTTGTTCACTTCAAGACTTGTATCTTCCTTTGACAATTTGGAACCGGTCACCATTGGTGTGCCTACCGATTTTCCATTCCCATGCCAAATGTTTTAAGTATCTCCTCCATATACTTAGTATGTCCAGTGAAGATTCCTCTCTTTAACTGGGACACTTGAAGTCTAATGAAGTATTTTATTTCTCCAATCGTAGACATCTTGAACTCCTTCTTCATGGCTTCTATGAACTCTTCACTTATCTTATCATCCCCTCCAAAGATGATGTCATCCACAAACATTTTTTTGATTAGAAAGCTTGTTTCTTTTTCTTGTTTCATATACAAATTGCAGTTATTGCTAGCTTTTATGAATCCAATATTTATCAAGTATGAGTACGGTCTCTCATACCATGCTCTTGGTTCCTGTTTGATTCCATACAAGACTTTTCTCAATCTACATACTTGATTCCTTCCTTGTTTGTTTTCAAGCCCCTTAGGTTGTTCTATGTAGACTTCTTCCTCTAAAACTCCATTTAGGAATGTTGACTTTACATTCATCTGATATAATTTGAGGTTATTGTGTGCCATAAATGGTAAGATTATTCTAACTCCTTCTAATATGACTATTGGTGCAAATGTTTCACCATAGTCTATGACTTCCTCCTTTGCATATCCTTTGCAAACAAGTTTGGCCTTATTTCTAACCACCTCTCCTTCTCCGTTCATCTTGTTCTTGAACACCCACTTTTCTCTGATGAGATTCTCATTATCGGGTTGAGCTACCAAGTTCCATGTGTTTTTCTTCACTATTTGATCTATTTCTTCTTCTATGGACTTTCTCCATTCTTTGTCTTTTAGAGATTCGCTTGTTGCTTTTGGCTCCATGTGTGTGTCATGCCCAAAGTACGGACAAAAACACATACACAAAAAAAAAAAAAAAAATTGAAAGTTCATAGATGATAAGGTCGACAAATGTTCATATGATCAACTAAGATTAAAAAGGATAACATGGTCGTAGAAGTTTTAAAGGGTTAACTAATGGAATTAATCATGATCAATTGCTATAACCTTAAGGATGATCTAATTAACTAGGTCCTTAATACTAAGTTGATAACTTGAATGTCACTACAACTTAATCATTTGCTCTAAGCCTAATATTAATTAATTAACTTCTTTCAACTTCATCCTCATTACGTTATAAAATTTTAATCCAAATTCCAACTAACCTTTAATGTACACATCATAGAGATAACAATATTAATGATTAAACATTTTACGTATTAATTATCAAATCTATTTCCTTCGTTCTCATATCAATCTAATTTATACTAATCTATTGTTCACTATAGAAACTGGAGGCAGGAATTATTTCAACTAAATCCATAAGTAAGACTAAACTTAATTTGAATGATATATTAAATTTAAGGTCACGTTAATAATGCCAATACTAAGTCCACCTAACTGATTTTTTTTTTTTTTTTAATAAAAACACAATGAAGCTAACACTATTATACTTGGATCTTGAATTACTCTAATTAGATTTGCTTATTGAGTTAGACTGATTTATAGATAAGGCACGTTTCTAATCTGACCTTAAAATTAGAACTATTAAAACCATCTAACAACTAGTTACCACTCTAAACTAACATCATTTAAAACATTAGATTTAAATTTTAACTAACCTAACTTAAGTGTTTAAGTTTGAAACATTATTACTACACTAATCAAATACTTAAAGCATTATACCACCTTCAAAAAAAAATCTCACATATGTATAGAATTACTTATTAATATAAAATAAATTACAATCAAAACTAAAGAGAATAACTAAATTTAAGCTATCTAATTTAGTACCATCCTATCTTACACTAGCTCCCTACTAATGATACTCATAACAACTAACTACTACCCTAATTAACAAATCTAATGCTAAACTCATTTAAATCCATTAATAAGATTATCTATTAACTCATGCAAATCTTATACTAACCTAACTAACTTACTAATACAAGTTGCTAACAAAACTATATATATAAAACAACAAACAGGCTACCTACACCTACCCCCCCCCCCCCCCCCCCCCCCCCGTACCCCACCTAGGCCTGCCCATACGCGGCCCAAGGCCTGCGCGTGGCAAGCCTGCCTCTGTCCTCGCGTGAGTGACATGAAACGCAGGACGTGCGTTTGGAAGGGGAGATGGTGGGGCGGTGAAGTATTAAATGAATAAAGTTTTCACTTGCCCCTCCATTTCCAAGCATTGCAAGGTCAACACATAGAGTTAGGGGAGGAAATTAAATTGGATGAATGGGGTTAGACTTATTTAATATTAAAACATTTGCTTGCCCTCCTATGTGACTTGACCTTTGTACTTGGTGCAGGGGGACTTAGGTTTAAGTTTGGATTATTTTTTTGATTTACAATTAAATGTAAATGATGGCTTAACCAAGTATTCTGACTCCTTAGCCACTAGGACTTTAATGCAAAAAGTTTTATTGGTAAAGAAAATTTTCAAATAAGATATGCATTGAAATGTTATAATTGTAAATGCATTTCATTTATACTCCTTTTTTTATAGGGGTTTAATAATGACTTATTTGTTTTGTTGAAAATTTCAAGGGATATGTCAGAGAATATTCTCTGTAACTTGGGGAAAGAATTAAATTTTGCTCCATACATTTTCCAAAGAGGGTTTTTTTAAATCCTGGAGATGCAAATTTTTTTTTGAAGCCAATTTTGACTAAGTGTTACCAAGATATGAATTTATTAAAAAGGAACAACATAAGAATTTATCAATTCTATTGTCACATTGATTTCCTATCAACAAGCACATTAACGAAAGCACATAAGGATATCTTTTCTTTTGACTTTCATCTCATAATTCATGTTGTTATCTATTTATCATTCATCAAGATGCATGTTCTAATTATTTTGTACTCAATGAAATACCAAATTCTCTTAATCAATTGAATTTTGATCTAAGTGAACTTAACAAGGAATATGATCGTATATTCAGAATTCAAAAGGTGGTGAACAATTATTTCAATTTCCATTACATTACTAATAGAGCATAACAATGAATGTATTAGTTTGGTGATCACAATGCAGTATTCCTAATCCATCAAATTGCTTAACCATATATTGAAACTTCCACATCTCAAATGCATTGTAATAACATAATTGGAAACTTGGAGATCTATAATTTAGTGTCATTATCTATCAACCTATTTTCACACAACATATGCAAAATTTGGAACCACATGAGAGCAATGCAAGAAGGATTTCTTAATCTTCTCCTTCCTCTATTATTCCTCCTGGTTCAAGGCTCCATCGGGAAAGAACCAGTAAGAAAACCCGATATCTTTGCCACTACATCCATTTCAATTTCAATTTACATAATATTACAATTCATTGAGTTTTCTTCAAGACTTTCACAAGAGACTTTTATCAAATGTCTTCATTTCCTCAAGGGTAAACATGGGATATATAAGAACAACATGGAGATAACAACACAAGGAGATAAGCAAAATGAACATACATTCCCACCCGGTTGCACAATAGGTCCAACAATGAACCAATATAGGGGAAAGGTGGATTTTCTCAATAGGAGAAGTCAATCACCATACCTTCACTTAGCCCTTTCGGGGCTTAAAACTTCAAGAATTTCCATTCTTTCACAAGGCCCTTTCGGGGCTATATCCACAAGGATTTTCATTCTTTTTCACATTCAAGACTTCTCAATAATAACAAGGTATGGGATGACAAGTAGGGGCCCATACACCCTACCTTTTTTTCCCTCCTCTCTCCATGAGAGGAGACTCTACACTATTGAGGTCCAACTAATGCCCTTTCTCCAAGCATGGCCACTTCTTCCCTCCCAAGGGTGAGTGTTGCCAATTACATCCCCATGAAAACTCTCAAAAAACAACAATCAACACACCAAGAATGCATATGAATAACATCAAAGAAAACAAGGTAAAATCCCTCCCAATACCACCCTCAACACAAAACAAGTAATGCATATCCACACAATGTCTCCAACATGATGTAACAAGATTCAAATATGAACACACACAAAGAACCATTCATGGAGTGTAGAACTCCTACCTTCATACAAGAGTTATGGCAATGGTGGTTTGAGAAGAGCTTCCCTTTTTCTTTATCTTTTTTTTTTTCTTCCTTCAATCTTCAAGACTTCCTCCAAAACTAGAGGATTGGGTGACAAAAAAACTAAAGTTCCCCCAAAAAGGCCTCTAAGTATGGTCCTTAACCCCACTAGGGTTCAAGTAACACAAGATGGAGGTTGGTTTTACTAACCCAAGTAAAGGACAACCCATTTTCGAAATCAGCCTATAATAGAGTTTTTAAGAGACCCTAAGAGTCAACCTAGGAGGCTAGAGGGTTGGAAAGTACCCCCACCCATGCCCTTACCCATAGGGGTGCTTAAATTTAATGTTGTTAAGCCTTTAAGGGCTCATTAGGAATAATTAAAAGTTAGTAGCATAGTAAGACCAAATTACAACCTTTAAAGAATTACAATATAAACTTAGCACAACATTAACAAGAAATTTAACTTCGTTTCTTCCATTGGGTCATCTTGGCTGATTTTCCTGCACACTCATTGCACACATCAGTAGGTCCAAAAATCACGTGCATACTTTGAATTAACATGCTAAGGAAATTATATATAATTTAAAGCATCTACTTCTTAATAAATAGTTGTTTATCTAATTCTACTCATATTTCTAGCCTTTCGACTTGCATAATCAAATGTGTTAGCTTGCATACATTTTCTTTCATCATTATACATATTTATAAGCATTAAATAGCAAAATCAACTAACTGAAGTAAGCATCACACATCGCAAAATAGCATACAAAGTTCAGTGTATCCAATAATGTTCTGACATGTCATCATGAGCATCAAAAAAATAACAATGTATCATAGGTGCTAGGATGGGTCGGGGTGAGGCTTCACAATGTGAGAGCAAAGATACCACTTCTCTCATCTTTCTTCTAGCTACCACTCCTGCATCCTTACCACCAATAATTTTGTCTATTGAGTGGTGCCTTTTTATGTATTTTTCTAGCACCAATTCTCGTACTTGTGCCTCAACTCTCTGCTCTCCTAGTCAAGCTTCTTCTTCTTGAGCTAGTATGAATTCTTGTACATGTTCCTCCTCTACCAGTACTACTTCCACTATATTATTTATTGGAATGTACTCAAACTTTATATATTTTTATAGTTCTTTCTTACTATCTTCCTCATTTTTTTTTGAGAATTCATCTACCTTTATATTAGAAGATTCGACAATCTTGTTTGTCCAAAGATTCAGACACCAATAAGCTTTGCTCTTAGTAGAGTATCTCAAGAAGATAACTTCGTCACTTTTGGATTCAAAATTTCCTTGGTATTCATCCCTCTTTATGTATCACTTGCTTCCAAATACTTTGAAGTAACTAATAGATGATATGTGACCAAACCATAGTTCATAGGGAGTCATATTTCCCCTTTCTTTACTTGTAACATGTTCAAGCTGTACACAATAGTCCTTATAGTTTCTCTCCACTACATCTGTGCAACATTGTTTTGGATCATCAATGTCCTTGTAAAATCTATGATAGTCATGTTTGTTCTTTCTCCAACCCCATTCTACTAAGGCATCCTGGGAGGTAACATCTAGTTCCATGCTCCTCATAGTAGCTTTCACATTCTTGTTAGGTGAACTCACCTTTCCGATATGATCTTAAGCACTTCAATGCTCTATCAGTCTCTCTTTCCACCTTTGCTTTGCAAATTTTGAACATGTCGAAGGCTTCTCATTTTTCTTTTGAATAGATAGTCCATATCATTCTAGATAAATCATCAATAAACAACATAAAGTATATGTCTTCAAATACACTCTTAGTTCTCATGGGACCACACAAGTTAGTATGAATTAGATCTAATACATGTTTAGAATTAAATGACTTGCTAGAGAAGCTTGAGCTTGCCAACTTACCTAGCTGACAATCCTTATACATAGGGTTGTCAAGTTTGGTGATGAGGGTAAACCCCGTACACATTTTTTCTTTCCTACTTTAACAATGCTTCCAAAATTTACATGACTTTGATACCAATTGTTTGTTAGAAAGGCTAGGGTTGTCATTGCACCAAAAGATTGACATGTTAATTCCTGATACAACCATTGGACATAGAGAACACAGGAGGCGATTAAGCCATCTCATGAATCCCAAAGGGGAAGGCTGGCAGTTATTCCAAAAATTCCCCCCTTAGCATTACTCGAGGAGATTTGAACCTATGACCAAGCTCTGATACCAATTGTTAGAAAGGCTAGGGTTGTCATTGCACCAAAAGATCGACCTGTTAATGCCTGATACAACCAATAGTCATATAGAACCACAGGATGTAGTTAAGCCATGTCACAAATCCTATGAGGGATGTTGGCCTACTGCGAATAATCCCTCTCCCAGTGTCACTCGTCATGGCTTGCGAGATTTGAACCTGTGACCAATCTTTGATACCAATAGTTAAAAAGGCCAAGGTTGTTGTTGCCCCAAAAGATTGACTTGTTAGTGTCCAATACAACCACTAGAATTATAGAACACATAAGGCAGTTAAGCCATGTCACGAATCCTGAAGGGGAATGTTGGTGGTTAGTCCAACATTGTTAGTCCCAACCACAAGTCAATCTACTAGGAAGAGAGCGAGGAATCAATGTACTTAGCAGGTTAAAAAAATTCTTCTAAATCATACTCGACACTTGCTAATGAGTTGGTGGGGGCTATAACTCAACCAATTAGAGCCAAGAAAAAAGCATTCACATGAAAGTAGCAAAACATAATTTATCTCGTGGAAACATAGCTAGGGTAAAAAATATGGTGTGTGAGCCAATCCTCACAAATTTGCACTCCTTTGAAGTGCTCCCAGTTAAGAGATTACAATGACACTATAAGGTGTCACACTATTAAGGTATTTGAATGAGACCTATCAAGATCTTGCCTTGTTAGGAGCAACTTGGTTGAAGGACTTTGGAACACAAGTTAATCTGTCACCTAGTTCAAGGATTTATACAAAGAACCTGTTAGGATTCATCCTCATCAATATTTATTGTTGCAAAGGTAAGTAAAAAATAAGAAAGTGATCTAATAGTTTATCTACTTAGCTTGGCGTAGATCTCTAATTTTCTCTCTTGACAAGTCTGTAGTTGTGTTTTTCCTTCTCTTGGCTTTGAGATCCTCAGATTCTGATCACTAGTGCACTTGGCTCTTCTGGCTCTTCCACACAAAAACTTCTTCCAAGCTTTCCAAAGCACTATAAGTTGTTGAGGATGAATTATCTTTTCACTCCTCCTCTTGAGATTCCTCTTAGCTCATCTCTCCCTGGCACTGTAGCTAATCACTTGGTAATCCAATCTCTTATCCTACTATCTTATCTTATTTTATACTTCTCTTTCATTTTCACTCAGAAGTCTTAGACTTCGAATTCAAATTTTGAATTTCACCCCTACTACTAGCATTACTTCTCGTTGTATTAGTGTGTCATTTTTCCAAATGTAGTGTGTTAGTATAGATGTCATGGGTGTCACATGTCCTCGGTGGTCCATAATTGCTAGGAAGAATTTAAATTCAAATTATTCTGATTGTTCCTCGATCTTTATTCTCATCACCATTAAATGCAACATAATGTGCACTCTTACCCTTTATGTGACTAGATAGTTAGGGGTTTCTTGCTTTATATCCTTCATGATGTCCAAGTTGGATCTACTTGCTACTTATTCATTATTCCTTTTGCTTGGTTAGCAATTGTGCACGCTTACTTCACTTGGTAGCCTTTTCCTGTGTGGGTCCTCTTACTTTGGCCTCTATATCTTCTCTGACTCAGACTATTTAGGTATGATTTAGAGATGCATGTTTTCGTGTCTTGTCGATTGTACGTTAGGACTAGTCAAGTTCTCTTTACAAGTGTTGACAGATGATAGCACCTCTAAATGACAGTCTATCAATTAGATTACAACGCTTGGGCCAAAAAATGTTTCGTGCAGTTGAGAACTCCAAAAACTATTGTTAAACATATTTGTGTCTAATTTTATGAAGTAGAATCTAACAAGTACAAATTTAGGGCACAACAATCCTAACTCACCATAATCCATGAATAATGGAAAGCTATGATATGTGTACTTTGGAAGGGGTCGTATCATTCAATTTCCTATAGAAAACAAAGAAATCAAGCTTGTCCAAAATCTTGTCTTTCTTGCTTTTGTTGGATACCATGTGATTTTGGGGATTAGGAATCTCTCCCCTCTAGCTTTTATATTATGTTTCGGCATGAGAGATGGTACTTCTTTCTTTGGAATCATCAAGCTTAGTCTATTAGTGCGAGGGTACTTCTTCACCATCCTATCCTTCTTTGTATTTTTTATTTTGGAGCAAAATGACACTTGCTTCCCAAGGTATCACTTAGCATTTCGTCTCATCAAGTTCAAGCATGATCGATCTATTTGTTCAATAATATTGATGATTCTTCTCTTCCCTTTTTCTTGTCAACTTGGTCTTTGACTTAGCTAATGGTGGTAGAAAAATTGTTTGGATTCAATAAAGATCAACCATTCTCTTAGTTTGTACTCACAGAATTTCATTCATACAAATAAGACAAAAGTCTGCAAGACTAGCAAAAGAGTGCCAAAATTCATGAGGCGAGCCTTCCATTGAGTCAACTAATGTCATGTAAAGCATACCTATCTACCAAGAGGAGCAAGAAACAAAATACCCAAAAACAATCAAACTAAAACTAAAACTAAAATAATAAAAGAATTGACCACACTACTTACAAGGGACCGCAAAGAAAAAGCAAGAAAAGAAGAATTTACAAGATGAACCCAAAGGTACACTAGAAAAATATTTACAAGAAACTATTCACATGGTATTGCAAAATGGTAGTGGACACCCTTATCCCATCTCCTCGAAGTAATTCTTGAGAAACTTTCCATTGATGGGGAATGGGACAACCTCTTTTATTAACAAATAGAGATGATACGTAGTAGCCCCATAGATCTCCAAGATTTGGTAGGGCCCAAGCCAGAGCCACTAGAACTTTGTGCTCTTTCCTTTCTTCTCATGGGCCTTGTCCCAAAGGACTAGATCCAAAATCTGAAAAGCTTTATATCAAGGCCTTTTGTCAAACCATCATTTGACTACTACTTGGTATTTCATAAAATGCTCAAGGGATTCATTCCTCTATTCTTTGAGATGGATAAGATTGAGGAGACAAAATTCCACAATGTTATCCCTTTCATCACTCTTGCATGACCTGCAGGACTGAAATATGCATATTCGTGGGGAAAATTGGATTCTAGCCAAGACCAACTAAGAACAAAGAACTCCCTAGAGATGCCTTAATTCAAATACAATCCGCCTAAAGGGCACATCTAATCTTTTGGAGCCAATCCTAGGAATGGCACATCTAATCTTTTGGAACCAATCCTAGGAATTTCTCTCTACCATATGTTTGGTGATCTCTAGCAAGTTCTTATTGGTTGATTATGCTACTTTATTACCTTGCAGGTAATAGTTGCTTAAGTATTTCAAGGTAAAGCCTTTGTCATAAGCCTTCTATAAATGTTGATGTGGATGTTATGTGAGTTACTAAATAAATTTGTTGAAATATCATGGAAGGTGACAATCTTTTAGTGATTTATGTTAATAGTTACTATAATAAGGCAGCGATCTTATAATAGTATAACCTTCTATAATAATAAAATATTTTTATATTTTCATTTGTGTTTTTATTTTGATTATTATACATTTATAAGAAGAGACACAAAGCATCAAAGGTGAAATTAGTATGCTTGTATTGTATAAATAAAATATCTTTACAGTTAAATCATAAATAAATTATATGAAATATTAAAATAAGCTAATTGATATTTTTAAGAATTAAATTACTATATTTTTACACTTGACAAACTTAATTTGTTATTTTAGGTATATTACTTCCATTTTGTTTAAAATACTGATCTATTAGCCTTTGTTTTACAAACCTCCCACATGAGATGTTTATAAGTAGCTTTTGCCTTTTTTCAAACTTTTTTTAAGTTAGGATAAAAAGAAATAATTAAAAACTAAAAACTAACTCTATCAAAAAAAAATTTAAAGTTATTAATCATACAAGATTAACATAATATCACTCATCAATATTAATTAAATTTAAAAAGATAAATAATACCTTCAATTATTATTAATCATTTAAATAATAATATATATTTTTTATAACATAATATTAAATAGTGAAGAAAAACAACCAAAAAGTCCTTTAAAAAAAATTAGATTTTCCCTTTGAATAAGTTGGCTAAATTCTTCTTGTTGCAAGGAGTTGGTCACAAGTTCTAGTCTCCTCCCTCCTCATGGTACTAGTAAGCGTGTCGCACCAGCAATACCGATCATGTTAAAAAGTTTACCAAACACACTGCAATTTGTAAGGGGGCCATGTTGCACCAATTCCTACAATCTTTTTTTTAAAAAAAAAACTAAAAAAAAAAAGAAAAACTAAAAAAGATTTTACCATGTTTATAGAAAGCTTTTACAAGAAATATGCAGTCAATTGACTTACCTTGAAGGTATGTATACAGCAAGCACAATCCTTATGTTCAACATTTCTCCTCTATTTGTGTGAATGATATACAAGAAGCAAAGATCAGAGCATTCAAAGAGATATTCCTTCAATTCAATATTCCTAATCACTTTGTTTGAATGTACAGTGCAAACAAAATTCATCTATGAAAACAGGGAGAGCTTAATTTAAATAGAAGCATTATCATGCACCACTACAATAAGGATTGTTTCAGCAAATGTAGAGTAAAAAATATGACTTATAGCTTAAGTTTCTTTTATGGAGGATACCGACTACCAATCCATGAAAATTAGCTGACATAATGAGCTACGTCAGAAATGCAAGTCTACTGAAATCGTCGAAATCCTTTCTACTTATTTATTTTTATATGTTTATCTCTCAAATGATTTACTAATCACTTGCTACATACGAATTAGAATAGTTGGCCGTGTTATGATTTTGATCATTCAAACATTTTCGAACAAACTGTTACAAGGCATTTGAAAATGCGACAACATATTCTCAAAATTATTTGCCCAGAGTTTTCCTTTCAAATCCCATATTCAACCATTTCAATTAAATCATACAACTTCTAACAATTCACAGACACGAGAAAATTAAGCAGCCAATTGTGATGAGCAAGCATTCGTTTCTCAAACTTTGATTCCCACATAAATTCAAAATATATTTTAATATTCGCGACAGGTAACAATCACCATCTACATCATAGAGTGCCAAATAAAATAAAACACTGGCATTCACATGTTATAGGTAACCATTTTAACGAATATTACCCATTCTTCACAGGGCGAAAGAAAAGCAGACGCTTGACTATTTTGACAATTCAGAGGACATCAATAATAAATACAAATGCGTAGGTTATATTTCAAGAAAACCCTAGCAATTTCGATCTCAACGCCATTTAACCGCCAAAGCCGTAGAGAGTCCTGCCCTGCCTCTTAAGAGCATAGACCACATCCATGGCTGTCACTGTCTTGCGACGCGCGTGTTCAGTGTAAGTGACAGCATCTCTGATGACATTCTCCAAGAAGATCTTCAAAACACCCCTGGTTTCTTCATAGATCAAGCCGCTGATGCGCTTAACGCCTCCTCTCCTGGCAAGACGCCTAATTGCAGGCTTGGTGATGCCCTGGATGTTATCACGAAGAACTTTCCTGTGCCTCTTGGCGCCTCCCTTTCCCAAACCCTTGCCGCCCTTTCCACGACCAGACATTTTGATCTTCGATCTGCAATCAAGCTGTTTCGAGAAATCTATAATTTGATATCTATTTCCTCTCGCGGCCTGTTTTTATAGCTAGTTGCCAAGTGAGCCAAGCCTCATCCTCGACCGTCCGTTACCTGCGATCCGTGGCAAAAGTCACGATGAGTTTTCAGCCGTTGGATTTGACGATTTAAAAGCTGATTGGTTGAAGTGAGCGTTCCGGATCGAATCGGAATGGGCAACTTTGTGTCTCCGTCTCTAATTCGTCGTTGCCCGTTTTGTGGGGTGTGATGTCATTTCTAACAAGGAGTGCCTTTATGATTTTATGGTTGATTGAAGTAGATTTTGGTTAAAATATAATGTATTTAATTTAATAAAATAACAAATAAATAATAATGAAAAATATAATATTATAATGCTAAACTAAATTAAATTATAGAGAATAGTTAGTATATTATTAAATTATATAACTGCAATGATATATATTAATTAAAATAGTAAAAGAATATATAAATAAACATTATTTGGAAAAAGAGGGGTAAAAATTTATCAAGATAGAAAGAAAAACAAGAAGGAGAGCTCAACAAGGAGCTCGATCATGAGCAACAAGATCATCAAATTTTTGCACCATCTCAAAGGAAAGTTGCCCCCTATCCATTAGATTCCAACCCGGATCATAACTAGAAGCTCATTTGGCTAAACAATCAGCAGCTCTGTTCCATTCACGAGGAATATAAGTGAACCTAATGAACTGAAAAGAGGTATAAAAGAAAATAATCTGATTAACAACAATGGCCAACTGCCAACTAACATCCTCAAGCTCCTGCAAGGAAAGCAAGTTCACCACCACTTGAGAATCAGACTCACAGATAATCTTACTCCATCCCCAAAAGCAACACTATTCCACAACATATAAAATAGCCTAAACTTCCATGAGATTGTTACTGTAATCACCCTTATGAACTGAGAACAAGAATTTAACATCACTAAAACTACAACGAGCCACTCCCCCAATACCAGCAGGGCCTGAATTCCTCTGGGAAAAACCATTAGTGTTAATTTTTAGAATTCCACGAGGAGGAGGAGTCCAATTTTATATAAATAAACATTATAGTATCATGCTAAATTAAAATTAGATGACATCCTAAAGAACATTTATCATACCAAATATATTTATCAACTAATTATATATAAGATATAGATAAAATTATATTATTATTATTTTTAAAAGAGTTAAATTGATTAATTTTAATTTCATCCAATTGAAGAAGTTGGACAATATTCTTAAGCTTAAATCTAATGCATAAAAATAAATAAACATAAATTAATTTAAAAATAACATTTATGCTTTAAAAAAAAACCAAACACATTTATAATAAATAAAGTTGATAATATACCAAGCTAAACAATTTGAACTTTATTAAAATTGATACAAAATTAATATTATGTATTTTAAAGTATAAATTAAAAGTGTCAATATAATAAAAATTATATATGTTAAATAAATGTGTAATCTAATAAAATTATATATAAAAATAAAAAATAAAAGAAAATCTATTAAAAGCATTGGTTTATATATGTAAAAATAAAAATAATTAAATTCTAAATTAAACTTATATATAAATTAAAATTAAAATAAATATGAAATTAAACTATATAAAAAATAATTTTTGAAATTTGACAATTTAAAAGAGTTAAAATGTCTATATTTGAATAACATTTTACAAATTACAAAAATAAACATCAATTAAAAATTATTGTCTTTTTTTTTTTTTAAGTTTATCCACTTGTCACAAAAGATAAAATTGAAATTAATGCATTCATTAATAGAGGTGTTAGAAAAATGATTCTTTTTAAAAAAAGTTTATCCACTTGTCACAATAAAAGATAAAGTTGCAATTAATGCTTGCATTAATAAAGGTGTTGGAGAAAATAGTTGTATTTTTGTTGAAGAAAATTGAATTTTTTCATTGCCTTTTTTATCATGAGCCAATAAAGTTTTTAGAAAATTATATTTTTCAATTCCAAAAAAAATGCAAATTAATAAACCCTTTGCAAACATTAGTGTATCAATGAAATTTTTTAATTATGGAACTTGGTGATTCCATTAGTTTCCTGCCAAAGGCAGGAACTAATAAGTGAAGCATAAAAACCAGCTATAGCACCTTGGTGTATTTTTAGCATACACCCAAATATTACATGAGATCAATTGAGTGAATCATTGGAGTCTACTTCAAAAAAATTAAATCAAATTGGAATAAAATGTTTGAATGAGGAAGGTAATCATGTTGCATTACCAATAAGAAGCGCATGTTATGTTTGCAATAGGGATGTTCATGTTATGTTTGCAATAGAGATGGAAAAGATGAATGATGGAAAGAGAAAGAGAGAGGGGGTAAGGGGATAGAGATGGAGAAGGAGAAGAAGGGATAGACCGATGTGGAAGAGATAAATATATGATAAGAGAGACAAGGAAAGAGAATGAGATGGATATATAATTTGATATGGATAGAAAATGGTATAGATGGGGGTAAAGAGAGATAGATAGATAGGAATAGAGGGAGAGGTGAAATAACCGATGTGGAGAGATAGGGATAAAGAGGTAATCTAATATAAATTTATATAAGTCAATGAAGAGATAGAGGGAGAGTTATATGTTCAGATATGGTGAGGGAGAGGTTAGACAAAGGTAGAGAAGAATATAAAGGGAGAGAGGGACGAGAGACATGGATGGAGAGATATAGGGTGATAAAGAGGGACATAGATATGGAGATGGGCATAAAGATAGATCCGAAAACAATGATGGAGAGATGGAGATAAAGAGGGGTGTGGAGATATGAAGAAGAAGAGATTGAGAGATATAGAGGAAGAGGAAGACATTATAAGATAGATATTTGGTGAGATAAAGTGATAGAGATGTGGAGATAGAGGGGGATTTAGAGATCTACGGTAGTCCAGAGGAGACAAACAAATATATGTTGGAATTAAAGATAAAGTAACTAAGAGGGGGGTGAATCAGTTACTCACAAAAATTAATCCACAAATCCCTTAGATGTCTTAATGATCTAGTTACTGCTTTTACTCGGTAAACAACTGTTGTAACTCAGTAAATTAAACTATTACTTTATTTTCAAGCAATCATGCATGTAACTGAAAATGAAGTGAACACAAGAGACACCAGATTTAACGTGGAAACCCAATATGAAAAAAACCACAAAGTAACTAGTCACCAATTTTTCACTCTTTTGAAGTGGGCCCTGTTAGGAGCCAACCCTGTTAAAGGTTACAATACACACTGTTAGCTGTGACCCTGTTAGAGGATTTAATCACCCTACTAGGAGTGGCCTTACTAGAGGTCTTTAGAACAATTCAACTGAATTGTCACCTTGTTAGCGGATTTACAAAATGGTTGTTAAACCAACTCTGTTAAGAGATTTGAAATCACTGCTACAATGATTAGAAAGCAACAATGAATTGACCTGAACAAGATGCAAATGAATTTGTTGGATACAAGTCTCTGTTCAGCATCATTAGATCCTCCTTGATCAAATATGGCTCTACTACTTCTCAATGATCTTTGATCATCCTTCGAATCTGCTTAAACAACAATTAGTCTTCATATCATATTGATTCCACATTCTTCCACATCATTCTTTTTGAATTCGTAACTTGACTTCTTACTTATATCATTCAGGTTGTCAAGTCGGCTCATTTACATATTACACTTACCAATAAACCATTCAACAGTCGGCTATAGATATTATTCTTAAACAAATAAAAGTCCTTTACTAGTCGACCCTGCTCGATAAATACTACTTCCAAGAATTTCCAGAATTAACATTCTTGACTCGGTTAACATTACAAAATCCTTTGGCTATCGAGTTTACTCAGTAAGAACTACTTTTACCAAATTACCTTTGGTGACCAAGTGAACTCAGTAAGAACTATTTCTGTCATATTTTCTTTGATTACCGAGTGAGCTCGGTAAGAACTAAATTTTTTTGATTACCTTGAAGGCTCGGTAACCAACTGTCTACTACCTTGCTGACCTTCTGAGCTTAATAGACACTGTCCTTTGCTATGCTAACCTTCTCAGTTCGGTAGACACCGTCTAATGACTTATATGACATTTGTGTGACATCAAAGACAACACACAATTGAACAATTGTATCCAACAATCTCCTTCTTTGGCATTGATGGCAACACAACATGTCATAGCAGAATGAAATTTGAAAACAAGTATTTTAATGACAGAATACAAAACTCCCTCTTACATATAATCTCTCCCTCTTACGCAAACTCTTATTATTTGCAAATTTTAGAAAGATATGACAATATATATTCTCCCTCTTTAACAACACATGCCAAAGATAACTTAAAACAATTGAATAGCATTGTACCTAATGTATTGATTCATATGCAATGTCTTCATTGGTTTGTTGCATCAATTGATAGATCTTCAATTCTGTTTCTGTTGATGCATCACTAAACTGTATTTTAGTGAACTTCAGGTAGGGGAATGACCCTTAACTTACCTCTTAGAAACAAGAATGCATCCTTAGGTAAAGGCTTTGTGAATATGTCAACAATTTGTTCCTTTGTATGCACATATTGCAATCTTGTTTCCTTTTCTTGCACCAATTCTCTAACAAAGTGATACTTTATGGCAATGTGCTTGATTTTTGAATGCATCATTGGATTTTTTGAGATGTTAATTGCACTTGTGTTATCACAAAACATAACAACTGGTTCTTTTATTTCTTGCTTCATACCTTCCAATAGTTGTTTAAACCACACAATGTTTGAACAATTCACTGCTGTTGTAACATATTCAGCTTCCACTGTGGATTGAGATGTACAATTCTGCTTTTTGCTTGTCCAAGAAACCAACCTTTTTCCAAGAAAGAAAGCTCATCCACTTGTGCTCTTTTTGTCATCAATATTTCCTGCCCAATTTGCATCATTGAACACCTTTAAATTCAATTTTCCTCCAAGTTTATACCATAATCCATATTCTTCAGTTCCTTTCAAGTGTCTCATGATTCTTTTGATTGCCATCATATGATTTTCTTTTGGTTTTGCTAAGAATCTTGCCACAATTCCTACTGCAAGGGCAATGTCTGGTCTTGTGTGCACTACATATTGCAACTTTCCAATCATAGATCTATATAATGTTTGATCCACTTCCTTTGATTCATCATCCTTGGTGAGTTTTAATCCAGTACACATAGGAGTCCCCACTGGTTTGCAGTCTTCCATACCAAACTTTTTTAGTATCTCCTTGATGTATTTAGATTGATCAATGTAAATGCCATTCTTATTCTGCTGAATTTGAAGACCAACAAAGAATTTTATTTCACCAAACATTGACATTTCAAATTCCTTGTTCATTTGTTCTGAAAATTCTTTGCAAAGATCATCATTTCCTATGAACAAAGTATCATCTACAAATATTTCTGCCAAAATAATCTTATTATCTGGTCCTTCCTTTATGTACAAACTGCTATTGTCATTAGTTCTTTGAAAACCAATCTAAATAAGATAGTTATGCAATCTTTCATACCATGCTCTAGGGGCTTGTTTCAGACCATATAATGCTTTATGCAACTTGCAGACCATGTCCTTATTGTCTGGATCAACAAAACCTTCAAGCTGCTCAATGTAAACCTCTTCCTCCAATATGCCATTGAAAAATGTTGACTTAACATCCATCTGATAAACTTTGTATCCTTTGAATGCAGTATATGCAAGTAAGGTTCTGACACCTTCCAATCTTGCAACAGGAGCAAAAGTTTCTCCATAGTCCACACCTTCTTCTTGTGAATATCCTTTGCATACTAGTCTAGCTTTGTTCCTTGATACCTTATCATCTTCATTTAGTTTGTTTCTGAATTCCCACTTTGTTCCAATCACATTCTTGTCTTTGGGTCTAGGTACAAGAGTCCATGTTTTGTTTTTCTCTATCTGTTCTATCTCTTCATTCATAGCTTCAATCCAACTTTCACTGTCTAGTGCATCTTTGACATTTCTAAGTTGAAAATCAACAAGTAAACAAGTGCTTTTCAACTTACTTTTTGTCATTGTTCCTTCTGATTTATCACCAATGATCTGATCTGGTGCATAATGCTTTTTGACATATTTGGCTAACATAGGCTCCTTGCCTTTTGAATGAATTGCATTGTTGTCCTTCTATCTCTCAACTTATGGTTCTAATTTAGGTTGCTTGGGCTCGGTAGATGCTAACTCGGTAGCTTCTGTTTGTAATTTAGGTTCTTGCAGCTCGGTAGATGCTGATTCGGTTTGAACTTCTTGTGACTCGATTAATGAAGACTCTAGAGTTGAAGATTTCTGATTGATAGATATACTTGGTATTGTATTAGGTCCAATGTAAATAAATCTTCTGTAGTCTTTAGGTTCCCTTTTGCTTTCTTCTTTTGTTCTTTCTGCAAACTCATCAACTTTCACATGTGCACTTTCTATAACTTTGTGAGTAGATAAGTTCAAACATCTATATGCTTTGCTTTTGCAAGAGTATCCCAAGAATATTCCTTCATCCCTTTTTACATAAAATTTACCTTTCCTAGATTCTTTCAAAATGTAACATTTGTTTCCAAATACTTTTAGATAACTTACATTGGGTTTGTAGCCATACCACAACTCATAGGGTGTTTTGAATAAGTCATTTTTCAGTTGTACTCAGTTCAAGGTATGAACTGCAGTGCTGATAGCTTCCTTCCAGTATTTGATAGCAATACCTTTCTCAATCATTAAGGTTCTTGCACAATCCATGATAGATATGTTCCTTCTTTTTGCTATTCCATTTTGTTCAGGAGTTCTAGGTGCTGAAACCTATCTTTTGATTCCTCTTTTAATGCAAATGTTATTGAACTTATGTGAAATGAATTTACCACCCATGTCAGACCTTAGGCATTTCAATCTTTTGCCAGCTTCCTTTTCTACTCTGGCCAAATACCATTTGAACTTTTCAAATGCTTTTGATTTCTCTCTAAGGTACATGACGGTCATCATTCTTGAATAATTATCAACAAATAGAATGAAAAAATTTTCACCAGTATAACTTTCAATGCCAATAGGTCCACACAAATCAATATGCATGATTTCTAGAACTTCTTCAGTCTGATAGTTCTTGCTTTTAAAACTAGTCTTTCCCATTTTACCGATTTGACAATTTTTGCATAGACCAACCTTAGGTTTCTTATGTCAGGAATACCTCTTACTTTCCTGAATTTACTGATTTTTAAGTTGTCAAAGTTTACATGACACAACCTCCTATGCCATAACCAACTTTCTTCAATTTGAGCAATGAAACATAAACATTCACCAAGTTCAAGATAAAATAAGTTACCTTTTGTTTGAGTGCCAGATCCAATCAACTTTCCTTTTCCATCCAGCAATCTTGCTTTTCCATGCATGAATTCTACCTTGAATCCATTATTGAGTAGTTGTGCTACACTCAACAAATTATGCTTTAGTCCTTCTACCCAATATGTATTATCACACACAAGTTCCTTGGTTAGAGAGATTCTTCCTTTTCCTCTTATACAACAAAGTTCATTGTTACCAAATCTTACACTACCACCATCATAGTCTTCAAAATATTCAAACTTAGTTTTATCACCAGTCATGTGATGATAACAACCACTATTTATGATCCATGTATCATTTTTTCTCATATGAGAAATTAGTTTCATTTCCTCATCATTATTCGATTCATCTTTTACAACAATGTAGACAATTTCTTCTTCTTCATCATCATCAGAATCATTGGAATCTTTTACCATAAAACATGTTTTCTTACTTTTATCCTTGAATGATTTGAAGTCTTTCTTGCCATTGTACTTGTGACCTTTCTTTTCATCTGTGTTCTGCTTATTTGGGCACCTAGCAGCAATATGTCCAATTTCTTCACAAGAGAAACAGATTAGAGGAACTTTCCCTTTGTATTTTCCTTTGCCTCTTGAATATTTTCTTGTTAGAAGAGCTTCAACTACTTCAAGATCACTATCTGAACTTTGTTCTGATTCTTCATCACTTTCTGATTGTGGTTCCTTTATCTTTTTCCCTTTTTCTTTAAGTGAAAGCTTGGCTTCAAATGCTGATTCAACATTCTTGGCTGCTAGAACATAGTTGTCATAGTTGTCTAGCTCAAATGCAGTCAATCTTCCAACTATGGCCTCTAAATTTATTTTATGATTTGCCTAACATCTCCTTTCTTGAATTGTAGATACTCTGATTGCATAAATAGGAAGTAGGGTTCTAAGTACTTTACTTATAACTGTCTCTTCACTGATATCTCCTCTAGATGCTTTGATTGCACTAACACATGCTTTAACTCTTTCAACATACTTTGCAATGTTTTCATCCTCTCTCATCCTCATTTGGTCAAATTGTCCTCTCAAACTTTCTGCTTTGGCTCTTCTCACATTATCATCTCCTCCGTAAATTTCTTTCAGCTTGTTCCACATTTCAAAGGCAGTTTTGCAATCTTTGATGTCATCAAATTCTTCATAACTCAGAGCGGATGCTATATCTATCATCATGTTATTGTGAGTCTTCTTTTTAGCAATATCACTGACAGATAATGTACCAGAAGGTTCTTCATATTTTTTATCAAGGTACTGCAGCCCTGTATCACCAATGGAAGCCAGATGAAGCCTCATCAATCCTTGCCATGCTGAGAAGTTGTCCCTATTAAATCTTGGAATTTCCCTTTTGTAAGACATCTTGATCTTTAGCTTAGATCCTTGAAATCTTTTCTTGTAAGCACCAATAGCTCTGATACCAATTGTTGAAATTAAAGATAAAGTAACTGAGAGAGGGGTGAATCAGTTACTCACAAAAATTAATCCACAAATCCTTTAGATGTCTTAATGATCTAGTTACTACTTTTACTCGGTAAACAACTGTTGTAACTCAGTAAATTAAACTATTACTTTCTTTTCAAGCAATCATGCATGTAACTAAAAATGAAGTGAACACAAAAGACACTAGAATTAACGTGGAAACCCAATATGGGAAAAACCACCAAGTAACTAGTCACTGATTTTTCACTCTTCTGAAGTGAGCCCTATTAGGAGCCAACCCTGTTAAAGGTTACAATAACACTGTTAGCTGTGACCCTATTAGAGGATTTAATCACCCTGCTAGGAGTGGCCTTGCTAGAGGTCCTTAGAACAATTCAACTGAACTATCACCTTGTTAGAGGATTTACAAAATGGCTGTTAAACCAACTCTGTTAAGAGATTTTAAATTACCACTACAATGATTAGAAAGCAACAATGAATTGACCTGAACAAGATGCAACTGAATTTTCTAGATACAGGTCTCTGTTCAGCATCATTAGATCCTCTTGATCAAATATGGCTCTGTTGCTTCTCAATGATCTCTGATCATCCTTTGAATATGCTTAAACAACAATCAGTCTTCATATCATATTGATTCCATATTCTTCCACATCATTATTTTTGAATTCGCAACTTGACTTCTTACTTATATCATTCAGGTTGTCAAGTCGGCTCATTTTCATATTACATTTACCAATAAACCGTTCAACAATTGGCTACAAATATTATTCTTAAACAAATAAATGTCCTTTACTGGCCAACCCTGCTCGGTAAATACTGCTTTCAAGAATTTCCAGAGTTAACATTCTTGACTCGGTTAACATTACAAAATCCTTTGGCTGCCGAGTTTACTCGGTAAGAATTGTTTCTGTCATATTTTCTTCAATTACCGAGTGAGCTTGGTAAGAACTAAATTTATTTTATTACCTTGAAGGCTCGGTAACCAGCTGTCTACTGCCTTGCTGACCTTCTAAGCTCGGTAGACACTATCCTTTGCTATGCTGACCTTATGAGTTCGGTAGACATTGTCTAATGATTGATATGACATTTGTGTGACATCAAAGACAACACACAATTGAACAATTGTATCCAACAATATAGAGAAGCATAAATAAAAGAGAGGGGGATAGAGAAATGAGAAGAGAAAGATATATATGGGAAAAGGAGAGTGATTGAGATATATGAGAAGGTAGTAGTGGATTTGGAGATGGGCAAATAGATAGATAATAGAGAGGGAGTACGAGAGGGAGAGATAAAGAGGAGGGATACAGAGAGGGGGTTGTGGACACACATACGTATGTGTGTGTGCGCACATACACACATGCATATGTAAAGTACATGATATTCAAATCTTCCAAGTATATATGAGTACATTTGTATACATTAAAATGTGCATGGAAGGTGTGGAAAGAGATTGAGATATATGAGAAGATAATGGGGGAAGTAGAGATTGACAGATAGATAAGGGATAAAAGAGGGAGAGATGGGGAGAGATAGAGAGGGGCGATAGAGAGAGAGGTGTTTGGCGGGGGGGGGTATGGAAACACATTCGTGCATGCACGTCGAGAGAGAAAGAGAGAGAGAGAGTCTTCTTTTATCAACTATCATAAAATTAAATGTGTCTAAGCAAACCTATGACTAGTCCACCACATAAATTATTATTTTTTCTCGTGATTAAATGCATCTAGTTAATAAGAAAAGGAGGGAGACATTGATGGAAAAACATATACATGTTTTTCTTGTAATAATGGGATCTAGAACTAGAATTAACAATATTGAAATGTTGTGTGGGACATGTCATGTTTCTAGTAGTTTGACAACATTTGTGATGCATTTATAGAATTTGTAATTTCAAATGTATTTTAATAGGACTTATGCAAGAGATCCAAATATTCATACCTCATAAATCATCTGTTCTTCAATAAAATAAACTAAAAAAGTCACAAATAAATTAGCTCTACAATCTGATGATGCTCGTTTATTTCCCCAATGTGTCGTCAAATAAAATCTATATATTTTTTGAGAAAAGTGATTTAATTAAAATTGAAAGTGAAGTCATCTTAATAAATTATTATATGTAATTCTAGATGCTTGTTCAAATGACATGGACCTTACTATTATAAAAATCACAAGGTTAGTCAATTTAAAGAACAATGGTTTACATGAACAACATTTATCACCTAGCACTATAACTCATTTCTATATTAAGAGTATGTTTCTTTATGATATTTTCATGTGTCCCACCTCCACACACCAAACATATGCATGGATTCGAGATAGTCCACATATGAGTTTAAAATTGATTCAAGCATGATCTTTAGTAGGGTTTAGCTTTCTTCAGTGCATTGATTATGTTTTTGCATTTCCCCATTTTTATATCACATTTACTACAAGATTCCTAAATTTTTAATGGACTCAACCAATCTTGACCTAGTAGTTGATTCTAGCATCTAGCATCAAGGGGCTTTGGTGACTAGTAAGCGTGGCACCCCAAACAAGGTATGAATTTTTTTTTATCTTGACAATGTCTCATGAGATACATCTTTCGGTGTCCCTAAGGTTGTCTTTCCTAGCGCATGCAAATAGATTAAGAAATTCACCTTGATTGATTATTTTTTTGGGAGGTTTCACTTCAAAACACATCACGTGATTGGATTTCCAAAGCCTAGGCTCATCGTGGGGTCCATTTTGATGATATTTCAAATCTCACCAAGGGATTTTTTCTTTTACTTTTTCAATGTTACTCATGTTCTGATGTGACAACTAGTCTTGCTCTTACCCTAGCTTCCTCTAGGGTCTCCTTAGGTTTTTTTCTTGACCTATAGGGTGTCTAATCACCCTACTTCCCTTAGGATCCTAACAGCGAGGTCTTATTCCATTCAACTAGTGCACACGAATAAGGTAGAACAAACATGCCATTACCACTTCCTATACTTGCTTTCTTCCTTTTCAATAAGTTCACCAACTACCTCAGCTTCAAGATCAAGACCAAAAATGGAATATGAGTATCTCAAATGACACCAAGAAACTTCCCAAACCATATTACTACATTTGGGAATGAAACCCTAAACAAGTTCCAATAAACAATTGCTTGTAAAAGGGCTACAAGCAATTAGCCCTCCAAATGAAGTAAGACTCAAATAACTTGCAAAAGTTCTTAATAAGGGGTCAAAAAAACCACTGATCCAAACACCCTTTTTAGAGACATTAAGGATTTTGGGGGTCTAGGTTTCCCAACTTGTCTGTACAACACGACTGCAATTTCAGCCTAAAACCAAGGGTTTCACTGGCTATTTGCAAACAAGTAGGCTCTACACCCCCCTCCCCCCCCCCCCAAAGAACTCTTGCCATAGCCTCCCATTGAAGTTTGGGTTTCACCACACCTTCCTTTGAAACTCTCCATGCTTTGGTTGAATTATCACACACATTCAACTACTCCTAACACCTTTGCATCTGATTGTGATCCCTAGCTATGCAACTTTAGCTCACCTAGGGCATCACCATCTACAAACAATTGTTTTGCTTTCCAAGGGACCTCCTTTTCTATACAATATGTACAAGGAGTCATCTCCCAAATCCCAAGAGGTCGTATAGATCCTACTATGGGAGAGAGAATTATAACTCCATTTTGTTCAATCACTAGATCCAAAACAACAAGATAACAAAAACCAAAATAATTTATTTAAGTAACTAAAACTCTACAAAACCTAAAACTAGCACTGTACAATATTGCAAATCAATCTAATCTAAAACTTCCAAACATAAAAGATCCCAATCTAATCCATTGGAAGCCAGTCAATCTCAAAAGCATAAAATTATGATATTAAGCTTGCTACTCAATCCGTACAACTAAAATTCTCTCCAAAATCCAACCTTGCCAAGAGGTCGAGGATGGATTTATAAATAAATCCCTACACCTAGCCCAACTACTTCAAACAATTACAAAACTCCAACTAAAAAATTTCTTGATTGCAGGAAAAGTTGTCAATGTTGTCAATGACAACATTGACAAATTTTGAGCAATTTTGAGCATTTCACTCTCAAACTTGCTCCAAATGATGTCAAACCTTACCAAAGGCCTTAAATATTTATACAACATATAATAATGCCCTTCAAACACTCATTTGACCATTCTAGCCTTCAAAATCCAAAAATGCTCTATATAGCCTAATTGAGCAACTACAAGCAACTTAGCCTAAACAATCTCACCTTAGGACTAGGCTAGCCCTATTGTTCACTAGTGGTGTGGCTAGCACCACTACAAGTTAAAATAGCCTAGGAGCTCTAGGTCTTTCACAAGCCTACCTAGGTGCCCTAGCACCATACTCCCCCACAAAAGAAAACTATGTCACTCCTGTGGACAATAGGTCTTGCGGGAAGCCTACCTTTTTGAAATTTGCTTTAGCAACCCAAGTTACCTTTGAATCAGGTTTTCCCTTCCACTTTATGAGGTTCTCCATGTACACTTGGTGTCTTATTGCCTTTTTAACTCTAGAATCTATTACTTGTTCAACTTCTAACTTACTTGGTGTAGGTATTATTGTAGGCTCCAGATTAGTACTGACCCCATGACTGCTCTGAGGTAGGGTACCCTTCAACTCAACCAAATCCTACACAATGAAAATTGGAGAGATGCCCAAATATGATGGTATATCAATTTTGTAGGCATTGGCTCCATATTTGGCCAGGATTTTGCAAGGTCCTGCTCTTTTCATCTATAGCTTCATTGACATAACTTTTTGCAATCTGGATTTTTTCATATGTACCATGAAAAATTCTCCAACAACAAACTAAATGTCCTTCCTTCTTTCATCCACCTTGGCCTTCAAATTGTGTTTATTGTCTTGAATAGTCTTCTTGATACGTTCTTGGATTTCTTTCATGGTTTGGGAAAAATCCTCAGCATGTCCACTTTTATGCTTCATTCCTCCAAGATTCGTCAACTCACACATACCTCTAGGATGTATTCCATATACAATTTTAAAGGGGCTTTTACCTATGATTCTATTCCTACTATCATTGTAGGCATATTCTAGTTGGGGAATGATGACATCCCAAGTTTTCCCATACTCCTTAGTTAGGCATCTCAAGATATTACCTAGCACCCTATCAACCACTTCGATCTGACCATCTGTTTGGGGATGGTAGGCTAATCCAAATGACAAGTTTGTGCCAAGTCTGTTCCACAAGGTCTTCCAAAAGCGACTCATGAATTTTACATCCCTATCTAAAGCTATGCTTAATGGAAGGCCATGGATCCTCACAACCTCTTTGAAGAACAACTGTGTAATGTGACTTGCATCATTGGTAGTTTTGGATAGAATGAAGTGCCCCATCTTGCTGAATTTGTCAACAACTACATAGACACTATCATAACCCTATTTTGTCTTGGGTAGTCCTACTATGAATTCCATGCTCACACACTCCCATGGTCTACTGGGGACTCGTAAGGGCTGATAAAGACTTGCATCACTCATCCCTTCTCTAACTTTCATACACACCATACATTGTTCCACATACTTAGTCACATCTCTAACCAGTTTAGGCCAATAGTAGACTCTTTAGACTAGTTCTAAGGTTTTTTTGACTCCAAAGTGCCCATTTAGACTACCATTGTGCTTCTCTTGTATTAGATTCTCCCTTATGGATCCCCTTGGTACACACAACTAATTGCTCTTAAATAGCAATCAATTCTACAATGTAAACTCAAAGAATTTACTATGAAAATGATTTGCAAAGTTAGAACATACCTTGTATGATTCTGCAAAATTGCCATCCTCCTTATAGAGACTCTTGAAGCTCTATATCCCAATGCTATGCAACTATACCTCTCAAACTATTAACACCCTTCTGCTTAATGAATTTGACACTTTATTCATTTTCCCTTTCTTATTTGATTGTGAAGGTGAAAGCTTGCGAGTACTCCATTCATTTCAAATGCCTATTACTCAACTTTTCTTGAGTGTTAATATAGCTGAGAGCTTGATTATCTATAAAAACAACAAATTTCTTGGGTAATAGGTAGTGTCTCCAATTCCTGAGAGGTTGAACTAGGGGATAGAATTCTAGGTCGTAGGATGAATACTTCTTTTTGGCCTCATTAATTTTTTTTACTAAAGAAGGCTACTGGCCTACCTTCTTGGCCTAACACTCCCCTATTGCTAGGCCACTTGCATCACACTCTATGGTGAAAATTTTCTCAAAACTAGGCAATTGCAAAACAAGTTGGGTAGCTACTTGTTTCTTGAGCATCTCAAATGACTTTTTAGCTTCTAAGGTCCACCTAAACTTGGACTTGACCCCACCCTTTATGGTATCTAGCAAAGGTGCACATATGCTACTAAAATTCCTAATGAATTTCCTATAGAATTGAGCTAGACCATGAAAAATTCTTACCTCAGTAGATGTAGTAGGTGGTGGCCAACTGAGGATTGCAAAAACCTTCTCTTGATTCATCTTCAAGGATCCCTTAGACACCACAAAGCCTAGATACACAAGTTCTTGCTTGAAAAAGTCACACTTCTCAAGATTGATGGCAAGCTTTTCTTCATGCAACCTCTGCAACACTGCCTCCACATGTTTTATATGCTCCTCCCTTGTCTTGCTAAATATGAGTATATCATCTAGATAGACAACCATAAATCTTCAAGTGGAGTCCTTAAGCACTTCATTCATGAGCCTCATGAATGTGCTAGGAGCATTAAAGAGACCATATGGCATCACAAGCCATTCATAGAGCCCATCTGTGGTCTTGAATGTTGTCTTCCATTCATCCCCCTCATTAATCCTAATTTGCTGGTATCCACTCTTCAAATCCAATTTGGTGAAGTACATAGCTCCTCCAAGGTAATCCATGAGATCCTCAGTCCTAGGTATGGGAAACCTATACCTGATTGTAAACCTATTTATAGCTCTTGAGTCCATACATAGTCTCCATTTTCCTCCTTTTTTGGATGCTAGTACAATAGGGACTACACATGGGGTTATGTTCTTCTTGATTAGACCTTGGTCCATCAGTTCTTGCACCTGTCTGGCCACTTCCAAATTTTGGTTTGGAGTGAGCTTGTAATATACTTTTTTAGGTAGGGCTACACCAAGAACAATGTCTATTTGGTGGCTTATAACTCTTCTAGGAGGTAGGGTAGTAGGAGTGCCATCACTCACAATGTTTTTATACTTTTGTAGCAAAGCTTGTACCTCTACAGGTAAAGGGTCCTTGATTGTCCTACTTTCTCCATTGGCATTTGACACCACTGCATAACCTTGACTCTCTTCATCTATAAGGTCCCTAAAAAATTCCTTCCCATTGCATAACAACACACTAGGTACCTTAGAATGTGGTTCTTCACCCTCCAACAAAGTCTGGATTTTAAATGCTCTGCCTCCTTTCTTGAATGATATGGAATTTGCCTTGCCATCATAGACTGCCTCTCTTTCATATTGCCAGGGTCTACCCAATAGTAGATGGCAAGAATCCATGGGAAAAATATCACATAATAATCTATCCTTATACCCTGTTATGGAGAAGTGCACCCAAGTTTGTTCATTGATCAGTATGGTGTGTCCTTTGTTGAGCCAAGTCACCTTATATGGGTTCACATGTGGTACTTTAGCTAACTTAAGCTTCTCAACTACCTCCTCTGATATTTTATTATTAGTAGAACTTGAATCTACCACAACCTTACAAACTTTACCAAGGATCTTGTATATGTTCCTAAACAAAGCTCTGCTATGTTTGGGTTCATCAGAAGTAGTTTGTTTGATTAGTATCCTCCTAAACATAAGGTTCTCACCTTTTTTCTTACCCTGTATGATCCACCTCATTATCCTTGCAACTATCCTCTTGTGCATATGCCACTCTCTTGTCACAATTTGAAGACGAGGGCTTCTCAGGGCATCTATATGTTGGACGGCCAAGTTGATCACAATTATAACATTTCATACTAGCAAAGTATGAGTTGCTTCTGCCTGATCCTCTGCCTCTATTTCTACCTCCTCGGTTGCCTCTCCCTCTGCTATAACCTCCTCTAGGAGTTCTCTCAGTGGCTTGTTTTGTGAGCTTGTTCTCACCTTGATTCCTCTGCTCATTACCTTTACCATGGTAACCTCCTCTGCATCCTCTTTGATTTCTGCCCTTGCCTTTGTCCTTGAAGTTGGAATCTCCTTTCTTCTTGTTCTTTTCCTTCACCTTTAGGGCTATCTGATGAAACCTTTGAATTGTAGTAGGCATCCACAAGTCAAGCTCCTCTCGAATATGCCACTTCAAACCACCCAAATACCTAGCCACCTCTATTGCCTACTCTTCTTACTTCTTGGATCTAAGGAATAACATCTAAAATTCCTTTGTATAAGAGGCTACATCCGAATATTTTAGTTTGAGTCCTCGTCTCCTTTTGTGAAGTTGGATTTCAAAGTCTTCTAGTAGGAAGTTCTCCTTCAACTTGGTAACCATGGCATTCCAATTGGCTATATGAATCTTTCCCATGTCAATCCTCTTATCTTGTACATACTTCCACCATGTCAAAGTTGAGCCTCTGAGTCTTGACTTAGCCACTTTGATCTTTTGTGCCTCTAATACCCGTTCACACTCAAAATGGTTCTCCATGCCATCCAACCAATCCATCATTGCATCTATATCCATCTTTCCACTAAATAGTGGCACACCTTCCAAAGCTCTCCCTCCCAGGGCTTTAATAGCTTTCAAGAAGGGCTCTTCATTCAAGACACAATTTGGTTTAGGGACAACATCTTCTTCTACCACCTTCTTACTCTTCTCATTATCTTCTTCTTCCTTCCTTTTAGTTGTATCAACAACTTCATCCATCTTTGTCTTCACCTCTTCTATGGCTACTTAAAGGAGTCTATTATTCTCCTTTCGATCATCGATTTCCTTAGCTAGTTTTGCATTAGTCACCATGCTTGACTCACCCACTGACTATCCAATAGCTGTAGTCATACATCTTCTTCCCAAGTCCTTAACTTGCTCTGATACCACTCTGATGTGACAACTAGTCTTGCTCTTACCCTAGCTTCCTCTAGGATCTCCTTAGGTCTTTTTCTTGACCTAATAGGGTATCTAGTCACCCTACTTCCCTTAGGATCCTAACACTAAGGTCCTATTCCATTCAACTAGTGCACACCAATGAGGTAGAACAAACATACCATTACCACTTCCTATACTTGCTTTATTCCTCTTCAATAAGTTCACCAACTACCTTAACTTCATGATCAAGACCCAAAATGGAAGTATGAGTATCTCAGATGACACCAAGACACTTCCCAAACCTTATTACTACATCTTGGAATGAAACCCTAAATGAGTTCCAATAAACTCTTTGAAATGCATAATATTGCTTGTAAAAGGGCTACAAGCAATTAGCCCTCCAAATGAAGTAAAACTCAAATAAATTGCAAAAGTTCTTAATAAGGGGTCAAAAAAACCACTGATCTAGACAGCCTTTTTAGAGATATTAAGGATTTTGGGGGTCTAGGGTTCCCAACTTTTTTGTACAACACGACCACAATTTTAGCCTAAAACCAAGGGTTTTAAGAGTTTTACTAGTTGTCTACAAATGAGTAGGCTTTACCCCCCATAGAACTATTTCCAAAGGCACCCATTGAAGTTGGGGATTCACCACACCTTCCTTCAACACTCTCCATGATTTTATTGAAGTATCACACACATTCAACCACTCTTAACACCTCTACATCTAATTGTGATCCCTAGCCATGCAACTTTGGCTCGCCTAAGGCACCACCATAGAAATACTTGATTTTATTTCCAAGGGCCCTCCTTTGCCATACAATATGTAAAAGGATTCATCTATCAAATCCAAAGAGGTCATACATATCCTATGGTGGGAGAGGGAGTTATGACTCCATTTTGCTCAATCATTAGATTTAGAACAACAAGATAACAAAAATCAAAATAATTTATTTAAGTAACTAAAACTCTACAAAACCTCAAACTAGAATTGTACACTAGTAAAAATAAATATGATCTAATGCTTCCAAACTTAAAATATCTCAATCTAATCCATTGGAAGCCAATCAAACTCAAAAACATAAAACTGTGATATTAAGCTTGCTGCTCAGTCTGTACAACCAGAATTCTCTCCAAAATCCAACCCTGCCAAGAGGTCAAGGATGGCCTTATAAACACATCCCCACACCTATCCCAACTACTTCAGACAGTAACAAAGATCCAACTAAAAATTTGCTTGATTGCAAGAAAAGTTGTCAATGACAACATTGACAAATTTTGAGCAATTTTGCCATTTTGTGCATTTGACTCTCAAACTTGCTCCAAATGATGTCAAACCTTGAAAAAGGCCTTAAATGGTTATAAAACACATAATAAGGCCCTTCAAATACTTTTTGAACCAATCTAGCCTTCAAAACCCAAAAAAAATCTATACAGCCTAATTGAGCAACTACGAGCAACTCAGCCTAAACAATCTCACCTCAAGACTAGGCTAGCCTTGTTATTCACCTAGTGGTGTGGCTAGCACCACTACAATCCAAAATATCCTAGGAGTCCTAGGTATTTCACAAGCCTACCTAGGTGCCCCTGCACCATGTTCAAGGTATCTTTTTCCATAATCATTCATTTGTTTAGTCTCCCTTATTTATTTTCAACTATAGTCATAAGAATTCTCTATCTACGATGGCAAGAAGCTCAAAGCATTGGTCTAAATAAACTCCCTAGTCTTTCCTTGTTATGCTGGTCTTTTTTTCTTAGAAACCCTTATAATAAAAGAAATCGAGGGGGTGATGTGATGCAAGGAATTTCCCTCCTTTCTCTAATTCACAATTGGAAGAAAGATAGCCCAATAGGTTCAAGTAGACTTAAGAACTAAATGAGTGCAATGATCCTTTGCAATAATAATTTGGGGGAACCTGGATTTGGAGGGCAAAGACATGATAATACAAGATGGAAGGCCAAATAAGAAAGAATGACAAGTTTGAGAAAATGTTCATCGATAAAAGTATAAATAGACTTCTAATGACCTAAAATAAAAACTAGAAAGTTGTATTGACTTGCAGTCTAAATTTGGAGTAGTTTTGGTAGGTATAAAATGTCCTTAGAATTATGTTCTCGAGTACAAATCACCTGGAACATGTTAAATACCTAGTGATCTTGCCTATAACTTTCGTAGTCAATCTTATAGGTTTTGCACTTTCTTAAGTAAGTCTTGAAAGATCAAGCACCTATTCCAAAACATTTAAAATATGGGAAAAATGATGTGGAAGTGGATTTACCATAGTCAAACACTCGTTTAAGAATCAATCTAAAAAACAAAACAAAAATGTATAAAAGAAAGTATGTAAATATCAACCTTATATATACCTTCATGTCTAGATATTGAGATCACACATATTTGTGAAGATGAGCAAAGAAGATTATAAAATTTGAGTCTTTGAATGTAGTGAGGAATCAAATATATCTTTCAAAAAGGCATGTATCTTTTAATTTCACTTTAATGTCCTCAATGTTTTATGCTTGATTAGACTTACCTTGAAGAATATAAGGAAATTTGTGTACTTGGACAGGAGGACATATTTCCTTGATTAAGAACTCCTCTACTTGGCCATTTCAAAGAGAGGCTTGTCACAAAGGAGAAGATTGCCTTCAAAATATCTTAGATGCTTGGAGAATTCTTGAAACTTTAATTTTTTCCTTCAAATCCAGATAGCACATGAGAAATTATGCTAATAGCTACCAAAAAAAGGATATGTATACTACTTGTATATCTCTCACAATATTTTGAGATCCAAAAATCAAAGGAGGTCGATAAATGATCTAATTTTGTACTAAAATATTGATTGTGACACCACTTTAAATTTGGGCTCAAATTCAAAGTACACAACTCCCAAAGTGTTTTACTCCATGGAACATTAGTGCCTACGGAATTGTATACCAAGAAAATTGAACCCAAATTAAAATGGGGAATCAAAAATAAAGAGAAGATGCCAAAATAAGAAAAGGTAGGTAACATAGTCACGCAGAACAAACATGAAATCTCAAAATCACTAATATGGGGCCTAATTGAGCATCTAACTATAGGTTCTATCTTTTTGGGACAATACATTCAACCCCTATTTTAGAAAGAGTATGAGACAACGTCATGCTTAGAGTAAACTAGATTAATGTTTTGTAAAAAAACATATCAAGGTCAATTAGACAAAGAGAAACCAAGACCAAAGTGACTTAGTTACTCAAAAAATCCAAACCAAGAGATGAGAGAGAAAGAGGGGGCGGGGGGGGGGGGGGGGGGGGCGGTGGTTCAGTTTGTATGGATCATTCAAAGAGAAAGTATTGTTGCACGAGATATATGGAATTAAAAGGTTGGAAAGCTATGAGATGCTAATCAATCCACCAAAGAATGAAGGATGTGTCCTTAAGGAAATATTGTCTCCATTAAGGGATCCGTAAAAAGATAAATTAGTCCCAACGAAAGCATGTTTCTATGTGGATATAAAATAGAAGGGTCATTCTAAGGATTCACTAAAAAATTCATAGGGCATGATAATATAACAAGAGATATTTGTAAATTTGATCTCTACAATATAACAAGAGGATAAGCCCAGGGAATATATTTACTTCTTACTCATACACATAAGATATTGCACCGAATCATTGTGTATATGAAAAATATGGAACAATGAATAAGTGTATGCCTTCACATGAAAGTGACTATAAATTTAACAAAACATACATGCACCCACAAGAGACATTTCCAATATAACATGTCCCGAGCAAGGACAAACCAAGAGAAATGACACATACGATAAAGAGAGCAATAAATGGATATACTAACTCTATGGTTAGTATGATCATATGCCAACTCATGTACATCAACATCATATTAAAAAAATTGACATCATCCCAAAAGGTAGAATAACTACAAGCACAGTGGAAGATACAAAGAAGAGACTTTTTGGTATGGAATTGTAGAGACCAAAAATATTGGTATCTATTGAATTGCATTAGACCTAATCAAACAACACAAAGGCACATTTATGAACAATATCACATCTATGAAATAAAATGTATATGACGTATGGAACAAATGAGACACAAATAGATGAATCTCAAAATAGATTGATTATTTTAGCACCTTGTGGTAGTGGAGAAACAATGATTGTTTAAAGATATTTAAAACAAAATATATAACAAGTAACACATTATAAGGAAATCACAACATAGTAGGAAATCATAGAAAAAGAACCCATCCTACAGGAGGATCTAGTCAAGCATATCACTCACCTACTCATCCCTAACTATGTTAATCGAAGAAGGTAGGAAATACACAATAGAATTAGTGTTAAGCACATGAAGAGATGGAACCATCACAAGTTCCAATCAAGGACTATGCTTTAAGGACGAGTCATTTTATTTGTCACTAACAAAAGATAAATGTTTTGCAAATCTAGCAAGCAAGTCTTGATTAACATCAATAAGCTCATGCATATCATCATAATCCTTTGTTAGAACGATTAGAATAATTAAGGGGGGGGGGGGGGGGGGGGGGGAGGGGGTGAATCAGTTATCGTCAGGTCTAAATGTACTTATTCAAATTTTAACAACTTTTAAGAACTTATTCAAACTCTTAAATCCACTTGGCCAATATAGTAATTCATCAGTAATCCAACTTATCACATGATCACTTAGCTCTTTGTTTAGTATATGTCGAATAACAGAAACATATAACAATAAACAAAATGAAACACGAAACAACATCCACTCATGTATGACACCAGGATTTAACATGGAAATCCAATTTGAGAAAAACCACCGAGTAACATGCTACCACTTTTCACTCTTTTGAAGTGAGCTTGGTTAAGAGCCAATCCTGTTAAAGGTTACAAAACACACTATTAGGTGTGACCCTATTAAAGAATTTAATCACCCTGTTAGGAGTGGCCTTGTTAGAGGACTTTATAATATTCCATCATAATGGTACCTTAATTAAAGGATTTATAATATGAATGTTAGGTCAACCTTGATTAAAGGATTTTACTGCCACAATGGTTGGAAAGTAACAACTAGGTTGATATGATAAAATACAACTCATATTGTTTGTTCAAAACTCCATTTATATCATTCCTGGTTCATTGACTAGTCTTCATTACATTCTCCATCTCTAGTCTTTGATTTGCTTGGAAACTCTTCAAGAAATGACTCCTTCAATAACTTCTCACTTTGCCTCTGCAACTGTGTTCTTTACAAGTTTGCTAGTCCAACCTCAAACAAACTTGTAAAAAATCACTTTTGCCTCCTTGAATAGGTAGCTTTGATCTTTTTTTGCTTAAACATAATTGTAGGTCTTAGGGTTTAATCAGATTCAATGAATCTATCCATCGTTCTATCCTTCTACTTCTTTCTTTGAAACTTTTGGAAACTTCTTATTAAATCCTCACCTTAGATCACTTAACAAACTCAATTCATGCATTAATACACCAACTCATCAATCCTTGTCATTTATGCTCTTTGAACAATTTGTAAATTCAATTGTGTCAGCCTCAAATCTAGATTATTTCACAAAATGTTAACGTGATGACACTCGGTCATCACTATGTTCTTCAGCTTGATCATCATTGGGTAGCTTGGTGTCTACTTATTTGTCTCACTCAACCTACACTAGCTCGCTTAGCCTTTACTATGCTTCATCCCTACTACAACTTCCTCTTCATCTTGCTTGGCCATTACCATCACTTCACTAATAATGTTTTGCTTGACTATAACTTAAGTTCCTTAATCTTCTACTTCAAATTCTTCATTGACCTACTAAATTGATACTAAGTCAAGTTTGGGTTTTACTCAACTTCTTGACTTGCTTCAATCATCTCTTTTACACTTCAACTCAATTGTCTTCTCCACTTAATACAATGATCAAACAACACATTATCTTGTCAAATACTTACTAATCAAGTTCCCATTGCAGTTACATCATACTTACTCCTCTTTACTCAACACTTTACCAATTAATCTTTTTATCTCTCTTTTTCAAATCTTCTTCATCAATCAAGTGATATGGCACTCTACACTATTAGCAAATGTCTTTCCAGTAAGGTTTGACATCAGTGACAATCTAACAATTATTCCAATTGTAGTCTCCAACATCCTTATCATTAGAATGATTTGTTTTGAGATCATCATCATCATCATCATCATCGTCAATGTTATCTTATTCATCCAATTTAATCATAACATAATCAAAGATACAAATATAATCATCATGTTTATATGTAGTTTTATCTTATTAAGATTAAATCCCTCACTTGTGTTATGTGTAGGTTGGTCAAATGAAATCAAGGAATCTTGGTGTCTTAGGGGAGGACAAGATTTGGGAAGAAAGGTCACATATCTAGAACAATATTTATCATGGCAATCTTGAGCATGGTGTTTACACTTGGCTTTGTTTTAAAGTTTGATTTGGTTTAGGATCAATCAATTTTGAGTTATTTTATAGTATACGAGGAATAAATGATGGAATTACATTATATTGAGATACAATAGTTGTAGGACACTTGCAAGATATAAGAGGTGGAGCCAAAGCATAAAAAGTAGGTGTTGAATGTGTAGGAAGGAGACTATATCTAGAGAAAGGAGATGGAATGAGCTTGGGATTATGAACTGGGATAGGAAGAATTCTTATAATGGAAGTTTAGGTTTCCTGTAGGTATGAATCACTTTGTGGTTATAGTTACACCTGTTGGAAATATTCAAGATATGACAGGTTACTGAGAGTGGAGGGGTGAATCAGTAACTTCAAAACTTCAAAACAATTCAGCACTTTAATCATATATACTATTCACCATTCATTCATCTAATCTACTGCATATATGAGAGATCAAACATCCATAACACATGTACACAGTGATTTGGTAACCCAAAAACCTTCCAAATAGAAAGTAAAACTGGGGTGGGGATGATACCCACAAAACTTCAATACTGCAGTATAAAGTTGGCCTGTTAAGGCTTACATTGACCACTTCTGGTGATCTGCCCTATTAGGAGCACAAAGGACTGCTAGGTCCACCTTGTTAGAGGATTTACAAACATACACTGAAGTATGCACTCGGTTGAGATTTACAAAAGACTCTTAAGTCTACCTTGTTAAAGGATTTATAAACCGGTTCACCTGTTAGGATGAAATAGTAGATTTGACTTATAACTTGATTTTTTATTAGATCCTTGAAGTACAGATCACCTTTTGTGATTGATGAATCTTTACTATTCCTTGTTGACCTTACTAAGTATTATGCTCTACTGCTGATTCGTATTTACACTTCTCAAAACATTACATGTCTATCTTGATACTCATATGCATACATTGTAAATGATATAATAAATTACATATATATCATTCCAATAATTATAATTACAAGGTCGACTAAAACACAAGTGAACAAAATATTACTAAGTCGGCCAAACAGTAGAAAACTCAGGTTCTTCAAGCTAACTTGGTGACCTTCTGATACTCGGCATCGTCATGCACTCAGTAGAAGTAGAAGCTCAGTCCACACTAACCACACAACGTAGCTTGGAACTCGGTAACCATTGGAGACTCGGTAGATATAGTGTCACTCAGTAAAAATTGAATCCTTCGTTTACCTTGATTTCACTCGATAAACACTACACTTCCATCACTCAGTAAATATTGGCTTCCATCATACAAACTGATGACTCGGTAGACACTGTGAAGCTCGATGAACACTGTAGACTCGGTAGATACTGCTGGACTACACATTCACTCGGTAGCTTCAGGAATTCTCAGTGTGAACTGCTTAAATGATGAACCTACAAGGTAACCACTAAATGCTCGATATACACTATAGACTGAGTGATGAGCTCGGTAATCATTCATAGTTGAATAAGTGTTGTTACTAATGACAAATACAATATAATGCCAACAACACCACGGTTACATTTGGTTTTGAAATAAAACTATTTTCTTATGTCCAGAGTTATTGATGGGAAATGTTTGTTGATGAGCCAAGTTTCCAACCCTAAAACTTGAGTATTGTTAAAAAAATAAAATTCTTGGGACCATTTTAAGAAACAATTTATGTTATCTTGTAGTCGTCGAAATGTATTTTTGGTATAGGGCTTTGTTTGATCATCCAAGTTTGACTGAAGTTGCCCATTAAGGGAAGGAGGACCCCTCTTACCTAGAGTCATATGCAATTAGAGCAAGATGCAAAGTCATAGGTCTTTGATGTTATTGGAATAACCTATATTTTAGTAACCATGTCATCACTTTGTTTGATTTCTTTTACATTCAACCCGTCCTTTTCCCTCTTTGCATTCCTACACTTTTTATTTATGACTAGTTGCCAACTTGATTCTAATCAGTTTTATGGAGGGATAACCCAACCATTGCATCCTCTCATAGAGTTCATGCATGTAAATTAATTGGTTGAAAATATAGAATACAATTCAATATAAATTAATAAATATTTATATATATTTGAAATATGTAATTAACCATTAATTTATCATATTTGTTATTTTACAAATATAACTTTAAAATAATAACAAAAAATGATTTAAAAAATTCTATAATTTCATATTTCACTTTCATATTAATGTCAAATAGCATAAAAACATCAATAATTGTAAAAATGTTGGTAATTTGTAATTTCTTTAAATTTCGAACTTCACATATCCATGCAAGAAAGAGTGTACATGTGGATTATTACAATGAGAAAGGATGTATGACAATGGCCTTTAATTTGACTTTACTAGTACAAAGTACTGATAACACATAATTATGAGCCTTTATGTGTATGGGAGCATAATTGAATGGGTATCCAACTAGGGGAGAGGAACCAGTAGTTGAGCGGGGTTCAATAGTCGATCACCCTCTTGTGAATATATTATCCAATCTTCCAACACACTTTTACCATATATTGTAATTAATTGATCTATTTGTAAATAATAAAAATTCAAATGTTGATAAAAAATAGACCAATACTCAACCATATGAAGACTTACAAATGTTATAAAATAAATAAATAAACAAATTCATTAATAAGTATAACTTTGTCTCAAACAAGATATCATGGGTATCTAATGTATGCGTATCGCTTAAAAATTAATATGCTCACTTGATAAAATAAGATGCTTGCTTAAATAAACATCAACATCTTAGTGTACATTTATACTAATCTTATGTGTACAACTATTGGGGTAGCAATGTATATGCATAGAGTAAATCATATTAATAATATTTCTCATCACAAATACAAAAGTTGAATACTTTTAAATGTCTTATATTTTCTTATGACATGTGTGATATTGTCAAAAAATAAATAGTAGTCAATTACTAGCCCCTTTGTGTTGAATATAGATTGTATTTTATATAATAATGTGGTATTTTTATAACAACATTTTTTTTTTGTGTTGAAGTATTTGTTCTTTAGTGTTTAATATAAAAGTTATATATAACAAATATTTATGATTAGTAGTAACTATTTGGTCCATTTAAGTTGCACATATGTCACATTTCATATAGTTATACAATATTCTATTAACATAAATGATATTTTTAAATTCAATTATTAGAGATTTTAAGATTAAGATTTGGTCGAATGTTTACAAAGTTATTTTTGGACACATTTCGCTAGGTGTGTTATTTTAATGAGTTGCGTAATGAGTCACACCTTCAAACCTTAGATGTAGGTAGTTCAATGTCCATTTTACTTTTCATTTTTTTTGAAGGTCTTGCAATATCCCATGTAGTGGCTACATGTTAACGAAGTTATCCCTCACAACTAAAATTCCCTCTCCCCTATATCAAATGATATGGCTCGATAACTGTTCTCTTCAAAATCCACTCTTTATTCAAATGAAATAGTTATTTACCATTGAATCCTCATTCTCTTCAAGTGTGTCAATTAAAAGGTGTCTCTTAAAGGCTTCTCCCTCTAATCTCCTCAATAGTTTTAAAATATTAATATGTTAGAAAAATATCAACCTTGGAAAATTCAACCTTGATCATTCATCTCTTGAATCTATAATTTGTTCCTCTACCATGTTATTTGAAAGATGGTCTCTTGAATGCAATTTCACATTGATGGTTCGAAGATAAATCTACATATCATAAAATAATTTAAATATCCATTAGAGTGCAATAAATTATTATGTCTATGCAACAAGGACCTGGTGCTCGGAGTAATATTTTTCTTCATGTTTTTTGTTTCAATTTTTATTATCAAATAAAGGTGTAGTTAGGCAAAAAATAGGATTTGAAATGAATCCTTATTTTTATGTTCCATGTAACTCTCACTTACACATAATGTAGAAGGTGAAGTTAGTATTAAAAATATGCCACACACATGGCACAAGAAAAAGGTTGGCATAAACACACAAGGAATAAAAAGTAGACACTAATAAAAGTTAATGAGTAAAGCATGATAACGCTAAGAGTGTAAAGCAAAAATATTAGATAAATTATTATCTAACATGTTCTTTTCATTGTATAAAGCAACACCAAGCTCTTCATCTAAAAATGACAATAATGAGTGTAAACTTTTTTTAAAAATCATTTGTTATTTCTTCTTTAAAGGTGACTCCACATTTTAATTCTTTGCTCTTGTTTAGTTTTTTATTCGTTCGCAAAAACCCATGAAGAATCAATGCATGTCGAGGATGTAATAAGTAGTTTATCATAAATTCTCCATTTATTCCTTGCCAACAATTAATTTATTTATTCCTTGACAAATAATATAATTTTGCATCAGTTTCTTCCTTGGTAAACAATCAATTTTTTTTCCTTGAAATCTATTTTAGAAGGAGTTTGGTAGCGCATCCAACTTTGATTGGAACTACCCATTGATGGGAGGAGAGGGAGGATTCCTCTTACCTAATGATGTGTGATTAGCACGTGATGTAAAATAAGGGGTCTTTGATGTGATTAGAATAGCCCACATTTTAGGAACTCTAGCATTACTTTGTCCAATCTCTCATCTTCTCAACCCATCCATTGCCCTCCCCACCTTCTCAGACTTCTTGTTTTTTTTTATCATTTTCCAATTTGATTTCAGTCTATTTTGTGGAGGGGGAGTCCAAACATTATATCCTCAAGTGCAAAGTTCTCCATTGTACGTGAAATAGGTCAACCGAAAATACAGACTAGAGTTTCATATGCATTAACAAATATTTATATATCTTGAAATATATAAATAACCATTAATATAATATATTTTATCTATTATTTTACAAATATGACTTTTTAAAATAATAAAAACCAATAAATTTAATAAATATGTATATGTATGTATATATTATTTTAAAATCATAAAATAATTCTTTTATAATTTTCTATTTCACATTCAAATGAATGTCAAATAGCATGAAAATTGTACTAATTTTTGTATTAGATATCAATAAGGCAAAAAGAAAAACATAACCATAGTTCAATTTACCAGCAAATTCAGCTAGAGCATATAGTTCTCAATTTACAAAATACAAATGCAAACCATAAGGATCAAACAATTATCCTGCACATCTCAGGTTTATACATTTTGTAAAATTCATTATGAGATTCCCAATGACAAAAAAAAAACTAAAATAGCTTCCTTGCTCAAGTTGAGTTCTCCTCGTCTATAGAGTCAGATTGCGAGGTGACACGTGAGATGTCGTACTAATTGTAAAATATTTGTAATTCATAACTTATTTTAATTTAAATATACACATTTTCATGTGAAAATAAGTGTACATGTACAATAGTATAATTGGAAAAGATGTATGATAATGGTCTATAATTTGACTTTACTAGTATGTTGTACTGACAATACAAATTTACAAGCCTTGATGTTTATGAGGGCATAGTGTTAAAAATAATAGTCCACCAAGATAACTGAGAGGGGGGGAGGGGTGAATCAATTATCCAATTAAAACATTTATCAACCTTAACTAATCTTAACCATGAAACCAAAGTAAACAACAACCATAACAAGATGCACATATACAATTACACCATATTTGTTAACTAGGGAAACCCTTGATCAAAGGGAAAACCCCGATGGGAATGATGCCCACAAAGATATACTGATATATATATATATATATATATATATATATATATATATTCCTTATTAGAGGATGGACCCTATTAGGAGTCTATAAACACATTCAGTACATAAGAGTCCTTGTTAGGAGACTTTAAATCCTTGCTAGGAGATTCCAACCTTGTTAGGAGTTGTGGAAGGTAGAAGGATCCACTGTCCAAACAACTTCTGGGGAAAGACCACTAAACTTCACTGTCCAACTGATCTCTCGATTATTTATTGTAGAATAATTGTTTGTATTGTGCTTTATCCTCTTTCCTCTGTCCTATCAACCAGACTAATCACTGTTATACCTTGTAGACTAGGTCATGAACCTCAAGACCAAATATAAAACCTTAGATCTCTAAATAAAACCTTGGCAATGAAGTTTTCTCCAACTTCGCTATGCTCTGCTTATCTTCGCAATTAACTTGTTTCTCTTCTATTCCGCTCTTCATGCTTGCTTCTTTCTTTCATTCATAAAAAAGGAAAACGTCCTTCCTTTATACCAAAACCATAAAACAATTCCCTGAGTCGGCTATTACACCTTCTTAATTAATTATTACAGGACCTCATTAATAACACGTTATACTTTAGTGATAACATCAATCTATCGCCTTGTAACTTGAATAACTTTCTGCACGTGTAATATTATGACGAGCAAGCTTAGGCATGTCATATCCAACATGTCTTCTACATGCCTTTAACCTTGCTTCTTAGAATAACAACTCGGCAAGAGATATAATAAGTTAACTAGAACATGCTTTTGTAAACTCTATCTCAAAATAGTCTTCTTCAAAACTTGCATAAATTCTTCCAAACTTAATATCTTTTGCTCTCAAGGTTAGCTGCATATGCTAGACACTTAGTAGTATCCTCATTAACCTTGCTAGTGAAAATACTCAACGATTTGTCCATACCAACTTGATCTTTACCGTTGTTCTTCTGTCAAATACCACATAAAACTGCTATGTTGACATCAATGAGAAACACATTCATGAATGTAACATATCATCATGATAATGATCTAATCATGTTTCTACAATACTCCCCCGTAGGAATATCATTAGCATTCATGCTTCCAACACATAGTTGAATGGGCATGTAACCATGTCAAATGATACAGCTAAATAACCACTGCCTTCAAAATATACTCTTTGTTTAAATAAAATCAATATTTTCCATCCAAATCCATTAAATAATTTTCTCTCTTCAAGTGTGTCAATTAAAAGATGCTAATTCAAGGCTTCTCCCTCTAATTGTTTCAATGGTTTTAAAATATTATTCAGTTAGAACAATCTCGACCTTGGATCATTCACCCTTAATCACTCATCCCTCTATGCTATAATTTGTTCATCTACCATTTCATTTAAAAGAGTGTCTCTTGAATTTAATTTGGTATCAATGGTTTGAAGAGAAATCTACATGTCATAACTCAATGCAAATGTCCATTATAGTGTAATGAAAACATTCATGTGTGTGCAAAAAGGAGTTACCAATAAGAGTAAATTTTTTTCAATTTTCATTTTCTTGATAAAAGGTGCAATTAGGTGTGGAGTAGGATTTTAAATGTATCCTTCCTTTTTTTTTAATGTTCAACTCTGTTCTCAATTACACATAATGTAGAAGGTGAAATTAGTAGAAATGAATTGTCATACACATGGCATAAGAAAATGTTCAATATAAACACACAAGAAATAAAAAGCAAACACTAATATAAGTTAATAAGTGAAGCATAACAATGCAAAGGGCATCAAACACAAATATTGGATAAATTGTTTTCTAATATGTCATTTCCATCCTAAAAAGCAACATCAAGCTCTTCACCTAAAAATGATAACGATTGAATGGGACAAATAAAGTCTTATTGGGATTAACCAAAGACATAAATAACAATTACATGAAAATATAACCAATATTAGACAATAATAAATTGCATAGAAAGATAACACAAGACACAAAGGTTTAACATGGTTCACCTAATCCCTGGGCTACATCCACCAATAGTACGTCCAATACTATTATTATCCAGTGATTACAATTCACAATCACTTTGAACTCAATACCATCGTAGGAAGCTACAATCTCATCGTATTTTATGAAATCCCTAACACTAAGTGATTTTATACAAGCTTTTTCCACTTACAAAATTAGGCTAGAATAATTCATCCAATAAAAAAATAACAATTGACTCCTTTAACAATAGTAGAGTCATTTTAGGCTTCAGGGGTGCTACCCCCAAAATCCCTCATGAGGCCATTACTCCTTGACCTCACCCTATACTGTGACAAGGAGCGCACCTAGGGCGCTGCCCTCAAACCCTCGTAGAAATAATGGGGGGGGGGGGGGGGGGGGGGGTTCAGGAATTGTGCCGAATAGACCTCTAAGTCTGATAATGCTCCACATCACAACAAGACTTATGTAAAAATTTCAATAAATTTAATGAAAAATGGGCAATTGCCTTTTACCAATAAAAATAATAGTAATGATAAGAGTATGTATAATTACTATAAAGAGATTTCCACAATCCATCAAAGATCAGAGTTATACAACCATCTAGATTTGATTGTGTAAATATTTTTGCATCGACATTTGAAATAATGCTTTGTGGTCCATATTCGAGATGAGAGGACCTGGAGGAAATAGAAATGATGGATCCTAGAGTGTGATTTGAAATCATGATGCAAAAAGTTATACACTAGATACATAAAAATATTTATATATTTTAAAATATATAATTAACCATTAATACATTATATTATATTTTATAAATACGACTTTATATATATATATATATATATATATATATATATATATATATATATATATATATATATATATATATATATATATATATATATATATATATATGATAAAATAATATACTATATAATTTTCTATTTCATATTCATTCAATACCAAATAATAATAAAATCTAACTAATTGTAAAATGTTTGCAATTTATATTTCCTTAAGATTCATAATCATAGGTATTCCTATGAAAAGAGGTGTACATGCATAGTAGTACTATGGGAAAGGATGTGTGACAATAGTCTCTAATTTGGATTTACTAATACAAAGTATTGACAACATATAATTACAAGCCTTGACGTGTATGAGGGCATAGTTTAATGGGCATCCAACCATATCAAATAATATGGCTAGATAATTGCTCCCTTCAAAGTCCTCTCTTCAAATCAAATCAATATTTTTCATTCAAATCCATTGAATCCTTGTTCTCTTCGAGTGGATCAATTAAAATGCGTCAATTCAAGGTATCTTCCTCTAATATTCTCAATAATTTTCAAATATTAGTTTGTTAGATCAATCTCAACCCTAGAATATTTCCCATGATCATTAACCCTTGAGAATTTATCTCTCCAATCTATAATTTGTTCCTCAGCCATAACATTTGAAAGAAGGTCTCTCAAATACAATAATGCATTGATGGTCGAAGATAAGTCTACATATCATAATTCAATTAAAATGTCCATCATGGTGCAAGGAAAAACATTCATGTGTGTGCAATAAGGAATTGGTAGTGAGAGTAATATTTTTTTTCATTTTTTGTTTTAATTTTTTTTCTCAACTAAAGGTGGAATTAGGTGTGGAATAGGATTTGAAATGTATCCTTATTTTTTTCCACATAACTCTCACTTACACCTGATGTAGAAGGTGAATTTAGCATAAAAAAAGTGCTACATACATGGTACAAGAAAAGGTCAGCATAAGCACGCAACAAATAAAAAATAGATACTAATATAGGTTAATGAATAAACCATAATAATGCACCAAAACAATCACATAAACAAGGGTTGTGCGTAGGTCAAGTCCCTATCATTTGCAATATTTAGTTTATGCTATCACATGTGAATTTGATGATTGGTGTTTTTGTTCATAGTAATAATAAACATAAGTGCAAAACAAAGTAGAAGTTGAAAACATTTCATGTCCACTACCACATTATACAACAGGCAATGGATACAAATATTCATTAGATTTCATAGCACCAATAACAATCCATTACTTGATGATAATTACAATCATAATTTCACAAGGCTACTATACATATTGGTGCTAATGAAAATATGGTAGACACATAAAACATGCATGGACAAACTACTACATGAAAAGAGGGACCACCATGCAACCAACTCAACACACAAACCTGTGAAATCCATTGCCTATTTACACTCAAATTTCCCAACCTAGAAATTAAAAGAACTACGAGGGAAAAATAATCCACCTAATAAAAATTCAAAATTAAAATGCAATGGTTTTGTTTACTATGATTTTTTTAGTTAATCATAGGTTAAGTGGGAAATTGGAGAATGCAAATAGTCAAGACAAAGATTAATATTAAATAGAGCATAAAAAAAATTAGTCCACACCAAGACTAATAATTTTGACCCTTGCTTGTTTGAATTTATCGAGCTATCAAACAAAATATGCTACCTATTATAATTTAAAGAATTGTCTTCAAAGTTTGTGTGTCATGATTTGCACTACATTTGTTAGTCCACATTTTTGGGATTAAGTTTTGTTGCTATTTAGTTCTACTTAAAGAAAATTGTCACACTCCTCTAAGACTTTGTATATGGCATCATTAGAATCAATTTTTTATATCAGGAAGCATACTATAAATTATCAACATTGTCACACCCACAATATGGACTACAACCCCTGTTATTATTAGGTTTTTCTCTGACCTCTCCACGGCCAACATGCTCTAACTGGTAGAGTCTCTGATGGTGATCTCAATATATTGTTTCATTTGGATTGTGTCAATTATGTAATAATTTTTTGTACAATAATTGGTGAAGATTTTTTGGCAATTTATTTCCATTTTATTTTCTAATGTGATCAATTTTCTTCAATTTGAAGTCAATGTGATGAAGTTGGTGCCTAAGGTTGTGAGGCTTGGTGTGGTTTTAGATAATGAATTGTATAAGGTCATTCAAGATTATAATCCCTAGTTTGGTGATGCACTTATTGGAGGGCTTCTCAACAAATAAAGTTTGGCAACAAGTTGACTACGTGATGTGGTCTATGATGCCATCAAACATTTAATATAAGTGAAAGACTTTCATTATGTTACTCATACCCTAACTCATCATAAGGATGCTCTGGACTCAAGGTTTGTTGGTTAAGTCAGAATTCATGTAGCTATATTATTCACTCTCATTCAACATACAAATGACACCCCTCTTCTGTTGGGTGTAGAGTCATCTAAGATGAAGGCTCGTCATAGGAATTGTCACAAGGAGCATGCAACAAGGTTGTTTCACAAGTATTTTAAAGAATAATTCAAGGAGCATGCCCCTCTTTAGCTATATCTAGTCCTTTTAAGTCTTCAATTCTCACTTTTTGTGTACTTCAGGTATTTAGTTATTTAGATTTAAAATACTTTTATTTCTAGATGATGTTATTCCTTACATTACTTCTTAATGATTATATGATATTTGTTGAAGTTGAAGGAAGATCAACCCACAACTCTCAATAATCACTACATGCAAACACCTATCGCTATGGAGGCTTGAATTCACAGATCCACAAAAGAGGAAATATTCTTGATGCAAAAAATAAATTACAAATTTATTGAATGAATAAATTGTTACAAATAAAGATCAATCCTTATGAAGGAGATCAAAACCCTAAAAGGTAACTAACCTAGATTGCATGATATCAATTAATAAAATAATGAATTATTATATGCCTAAGTTTAGCTTAAGTAAACTAGAGATAATAAGTGAGTTGATAATTAAATTAAAATGATTTAATTAACAAGGAAATACTTTATTACTGTAACTGTCGAGATAATGGGTGTTGCACACATTGCATAATATTGTTATTTTATTATTTTTATTATGTAATGTTGTACCTAGATGGATGCGCAACATGTAAAGATTCCCATGGAATATTCTTAATGAGTTGTATTGTAACATTGTGAAAATATTTTATGTAATTATTTAATATTGGGGAAAAGAATTAAATGCCCAATATTAAATGTGGGGTCAGTGGGTAAGGTAGCACATGGTTTTAGCACATGGTTTATGTAATACCACTTAGTGGTTTTGTGGGACTTGCTACTATATAAGCAGCCACAAGGGTAGTTGTTGTAGAGTAAGAGTGACAAGGAGAAGACAAAAGGCAAGAGTCGAGCGGGACAAGACTTGATAGGTTAGCCAAGGGAGCATTTGTGAAGGTTGAAAGCATGGCATGGGATGTGTGGATTCATGCTTGTTCACATAGTTTTCTCGGTTGTGGCTATGGCCATGAAGACTTCTATGGTTGTATGGCAATGGTATTTTTGCTGAATAATACATGGTGATGGATACTTTTGGAGGCTGGGTTTTTTTCCCTCAATGAGGGTTTCCCAGGGTATATCTTGTGTCACATTTTGTGGGTATGTTGTCTATTCTCTTGCATGTGGATTTTAATTCCGTATTTATTTTAGATTTATTATGGGTTATGTGGAAACGGTTATATTATTTATTGCCAAGTTTCCTTACAAGTGGTATCAGAGCCAGGTTTTATTGTTTGTAACCCTAGATTGAATCCATGGGAATGCATGAGAGGATAAAAGAAAGGGCAAGATATATGAATGATTTATTGCAGATCTGAGGGTTTTGGGTTTGCTGTTATGATGGGATGTTAAAATATTTGGGCATGTGAAATTGTTGGACAAAAGATTTTTTTGGATGTTTCATTTAAATGAGGGTTTTGGGGGGTAGCTTGCAGAAATGACCTCCTGGGTAAAAATAGACCTCACCATTGGATCCGGGTCGACATTTCCATAAATTTTGATATATAATATGCCCTAGTTTGCCATGTTCAGAGAAAATGAAAGAGTTTTTTGGTTTCAGCTCATGATGGCCGTCAAATTTAATCCCGTCGAAATTTTTGTCACTGAAAAAATTAAAAATGAAAAATCGTACTGAAAATGGTAAAAAGACTGTCTTAGTAAAATGGCCATAACTTTCTCTCAGAATATCGGATTTCAGAGTTCTTATAGGCATTGGAAAGCTAATTCAGAGAAATACAAGATGGTGTAGGTTTGGTTCTATAATTTTTAGATTTTGTCAGATTTTAAGAGCCCTAAAGTCAGATGTTATTTATTTTGAGCATGGATTAGGGCATAACTTGGGCATACGGAGTCAGATTTTGGACTTCGAGTAGTCAATGGAAAGCTCTTGGAGAGCTCTAGACATTGGTTCAGATTTGGTGCAGGTTTGGCATGATTTATTTGTTGATATATTTATCTGAACAGTTTATAGATATATTTTGACTATGGTAACATTGTGAGTTTATGGCATTGGAGATTTAAGTTTTGATGTCATTGTATACTCAAGTTTGGTCTCATGATGATATGGTTATCAGTGTTTGATTTGGATATGCATGATGACTTGTTGGATCTACAAGTTGTGCAGTGTTGTAAGCGGTCTATACTTACAGGTTGCATTTATAGCTTAGTTATGGGTTGTCTTTGCCCATTGATCTTTCATTATTGATGCATATTCATATTGGTGGCTTGGATTTGGGTTGTCTATGCCCTAAGTCACATAATTTTATCTTCATGTAGAAAGGATGAGATGTTGTTACCAAGTACAGTCATGGTGGAGGATTGTGGTTGACTATTTTATGCTGACAGGTTGGACATATTGAGAGCCAGATGCTCAGTTCATGGATGTGATCATGGTGTCATGGATTTTGGCATGACATGATTGGTTATATAGGTACATCCTTGATGTCCATTAGCTTGGATTTCTGATTCAATTATGGTGGTATATCTTCTTGGTTGAGGATCATAGTTATTTAGTTTCTTTTGAGGAGCTCATGATGTGCACTTTGAGTTCTTTGATGGTTTGATGCCTTGGTTGATTCTCATGGTTAGAAGATGGTTTTTCATCACTATGTCATGGATAGCTTGGATACATGATTTAGTAGGAGCTTGTGACAGTGATGGGGTGACAGTGCAGGATTAATTCCTGGTTTGGTTTATATCTTCTTGGTTTGGAGAGGATGGATTTTATGATGCCATAGGTGACTTGGTACCACGGTTGAGTGGGAGTTGTTGGCATTGATATATTTATTGAGTGTTTGCAGATGTTGGAGGTTTGTCTTAGATCCTGTTGCTGCAGAAGCATCTTTGACATTTGCATGATGCACCTATTATCTTCATGGTGTTTGAAGATGGTTAGATCTTGAGAACTCATGGAGTTCTTGGTTATCTTCATGGTATGTGGAGATGGTTCTTCCTGGTACGTGGAGATGTTTTTCTTCATGGTGTGTGGAGATGGTTGCATCTTGAGGACTCATAGGGTTCTTAGCAAAGGTGTGGTTTATGCTTTTATTTGGCATGTTATCCTTGGTGTGAGGATGGTTTCATTATTATGTCATGGTATACTCTTGATACACATTTAGAGTTGTGACATGTTATAGTATGTTCATATGGAGCATGTTATCTCTTTAGTTGAGATGGTAAGATCATGTTGTCATGTTTATGTTCCTAAGGCCATGGTTGGAACTTTGACATTGATCTTGGTTTAGTTTCTTGGTATTGAGTACACTAATCATAAGTTGGATACTTCATGATATTGCTATGTCGCATTTGGAGTTGGCATGAATTGATTGGTTACAGGTGCTCATGGATACTTAGAGACGGTGGTGACGCTGATTTCTCTTGGATTAGAGAAGTATTTGTTGGGACGGTTGATGGTTTCAGCAGGAAGTCCGAGGGGCAGTCACCTGATATGGACTTGAGAGGAGATTGTTCTTAGATGAGTCTTGGTTGGAGACTTGGGTATCTTGATGAGAATTCTCACTCCCCACTCTTGGTCTACTCGGCGGTTTGCTACTTGAGAGGTATAGCCCATTGTTTCTCTCAGTTGCATTATATTTATGCTTGTCTTTCATGGAAATGGATCTTGAGCTATGGTACATGAGTTATTTCTGGAGGGTTCATTTGAGAGATGGTTTAGCATTGGTTATCTCCATTTGCATATGTTGTTATGCTGGTTGAGTTTGAGAGATGGTTTTATTGGGCATATTCCTTGGATTAGGAATGGTTATTCCTTGGTTTAGGAATGGGTTTATTGAGTTTGATCTTCTTGTGAGAGGCTTACATCCATGATTAGTTATATGGTATGGTTTGGGTGTTGTTGAGGCTTCTTGTTGGGGTTTTATGGAGGAGATCATACTTGCACAGTTTACATCTAGAGGTGTGTGTAGAAGGACATGATACAGGTTATGATTTGCATGGTTTCTCTGGTCTTGGTTATCTTCCTGGATGTTTAGTTTTTCCCTACATTGGATTTGAGATTGGTTAGAGATTGTGATCACTGGTTTGTGCTCATGTATGTCATGTGAGAGATGACATGGTTATTTCTTTATCTCTTTCCTCTGTTGGTTGTGGTGAACTTGGGAGAGCATTGGAGACTTGTTATGAGAGTTGTTCTTGCAGGATATTAGTTTATGTATTGTGGATGTCCTTGATACTACATGGATTCACTTCTTTGAGATGTGTTGAGTGGATTGGTTATAGATTTGGCATTATCTTTTGCAGTGAGAGCTTCTTGGTATATATGTGGCAGGTATTGCTCTTGAGGCTTGTGATTGCAGGTTGCAGATTGGATATGTCGGTGATATGAGATTCACTTGTTATACCTTTGAGGTATGGATAGTTGGATGGGTTTGGCACTTGCTGTGGGTGCTATTTCAGCTATGGATATTTTGACAACTACGGATACATGTGATTACCTTTGGATCAGGTTTTTTGTGCTTGGAATTTCAGTTGGTACAGGATTTTATGATCTTCTAATGTGACAGGTTGGGTGGCTTTCTCTTTGGATGGCTTCTATGTATGTCCAGTGGCAGTGGCATAATAGGAGGTGAGATCATTCATGTTTGAGATGTTGGATACTTTGATTTTGTTGCGGGTACCAGGATGGAGCACTTGGTGTATTTTGATCCATGATGGTGGATGTGCTTGGAGGGATTGTTCCCTTGTTCATTTATGTGGCTACGGATTGACCCTATGCAATGTATACAACAAGTGGGAGATTGTTGAGATAATGGGTGTTGCACATATTGCATAATATTGTTATTTTATTATTTTTATTATGTAATGTTGTACTTAGATGGACGTGCAACATGTAAAGATTCCCATGGAATATTCTTGATGAGTTGTATTGTAACATTGTGAAAATATTTTATGTAATTATTTAATATTGGGAAAAAGAATTAAATGCCCAATATTAAATGTGGGGTCAGTGGGTTAGGTAGCACATGGTTTATGTAATACCACTTAGTGGTTTTGTGGGACTTGCTACTATATAAGCAGCCACAAAGGTAGTTGTTGTAGAGTAAAAGTGACAAGGAGAAGACAAAAGGCAAGAGTCGAGCAGGACAAGACTTGATAGGTTAGCCAAGGGAGCATTTGTGAAGGTTGAAAGCATGGCATGGGATGTGTGGATTCATGGTTGTTCACATAGTTTGCTCGGTTGTGACTATGGCCATGAAGGCTTCCATGGTTGTATGGCAATGGTATTTTTGCTGAATAATACATGGTGATGGATGCTTTTGGAGGCTGGGTTTTTTCCCTCGATGAGGGTTTCCCAGGGTATATCTTGTGTCACATTTTGTGGGTATGTTGTCTATTCTCTTGCATGTGGATTTTAATTTCGTATTTATTTCAGATTTATTATGGGTTATGTGGAAATGGTTATATTATTTATTGCCAAGTTTCCTTACAGTAACACCCCCCTTAAGATAAACTTAAGGAGTCACTAAAAACCTAGAAATTTACTATTGAAAGTAAATTTGGGTCTCGACAACAAGCCCTCGTGAGGTACCCATTGACAACCAAATCTTTGTAAAGAGGAGAAATAGAGAAAATCACATGGGAAAAACCCAAATCCAAAAAGAGATGGAAATAATGTCCTAGAATGTAGTAACAGAAGGATGATCATGAAGAACACCATCGAAGTATGAAGTTGCAAATACTATCAAACTGTCAATCTGAAGAACCTCCACTATATGGAACATGACCAGGTAGAGAAAATTAAGTCTGAAGAGTTGATCAATTGAAGATGGAATATATCTTTGTGGCCTAAAAAATTAGGAAAGAAAGAGTGTCCATATGGTAAATGATCCATCTCACCAAAATGGATAGATATCCACCCACTGCATCTGCCTAGTACATAGGAACAAAAATTGAATACATAGCTCACTCCATCGAACCAAGAAAATATTAGAACTAACAAAACTGCCCTATAACGCTCTGATACCATGTTGAAGTTGAGGAAATCCCAACCCATGGCTCCCAATAATTGTTGCATGCAAATGCCTATCATAGAAAGAGAGAAACAAAAATATGGAGGCTTGAATTTAGAGATCGACAAAAGAAGAAACATTTTTTATGTTTTTTTTTTTTGTAATTATATTAAATGAATAAATTGTTACAAAGAGAGATCAATCCTTATGAAGGAGATCAAAGCCCTAAAAGGTAACTAACCTAGGTTGCATGATAATAATTAATTATTATATGTCTAAAATTTATCTCAAGTAAAATAGAGATAATGAGTGACTTAATAATTAAACCAAAATGTTTTAATTAATAAGGAAATACTTTATTACTCTAACAACATTCCTGTAATCATTTATTTCATTATTTTAATATATTTACATGGACTTTGACCTTTTGATTTGAAAAAAAAAAAGAACTATTAATTTCAAAATAAATAAATCTTAATTCACAAAAAAAAATTAAGCAAAAAAATCTAAATACTAATCATCTAAAAATAAACTCTAAAGTAATAATAAAAACTAACAAAAGTTTAAACTAAATAAATCATTCACGAAAAATAATTCTAAATCTATGCTAGTAACAAAACTTAAGAAAACCCTAAGTTAAATGTTAAATTTGACTTATGTGCTACTTTCCTAAACAAATTTCATAAGCTTATACCAAGTAAAATAACAATACTATTTGTAAATTAAAAATAAATTTCAATGGCTTTTGAATTTTTGTGTAATAGTTCATGGTTGAACAAAAATTTCAAAATTTATTGCTGAAGTTGGAATATGACTGCTACATTTAGATTGTATTTGATATTATGTTGGAGATTTCACAACACTATGCAATCATATCAACTCACAAAATATCTTCAATGTAGCACATGGATTTTTCCCCTTTATTGTTTTCTTGCTATTTCTACTAAAATATAGATTTAGCATTGTATAATGAGCTCTTTAAAATATTGCGCTTGGATATATTATTGTCATTATTAATAATTGATATTGTTTAGTGTAAAGCATCAAATCTTTATCTCTTATTGTTAGAAAACCTAAATATCCAATTCATTTACATTTAATTTTTTAATTTAAAGTTAATTGACATTGTTTTTTATTTGGATAGTGTCAATTATGTAATAATTTTTTGTACGATAATTGGTAAAGATGTTTTGGCACCTTTATCTCATAGATTAATTTATCGTCATCAATTTATTTCCATTTTATTTTCCTATGTGATCAATTTTCTTCAATTTGAAGTCAATGTGATGAAGTTGATGCCTAAGGTTGTAAGGCTTGGTGTGGTTTTAGATAATGAATTGTATAAGGTCATTCAAGACTGGTGATGCACTTATTGGAGGGCTTCTCAACAAATAAAATTTGGCAACAAGTTGACTACGTGATGTGGTCTATGATGCCATCAAACATTTAATAGAAGTGAAAGACCTTCATTATGTTACTCATACCCTAACTCATCATTAGGACGCCTTGGACTCAAGGTTTGCTAGGTAAGTCAGAATTCATGTAGCTACATTATTCATTCTCATTCAACATACAACTGACAGCCCTCTTATGTTGGGTGGAGAGTCATCTAAGATAAAGGGCCATCATAGGAATTGTCACAAGGAGCATGCAACAAGGTTGTTTCACAAGTATTTTAAAGAATAATTCAAGGAGCATGCCCCTCTTTAGCTATATCTAGTCCTTTTAAGTCTTCGATTCTCTCTTTTGTTCTACTTCAGATATTTAGTTATTTAGATTTAAAATACTTTTATTTCTAGATGATGTTATTCCTTACATTACTTCTTAATGACTATATGATATTTGTTGAAGTTGAAGGAAGATCAACCCACAACTCCTAGTAATCACTACATGCAAACACCTATCACTATGGAGGCTTGAATTCATAAATCCACAAAAGAGGAAATATTTTTGATACGAAAAAAAAAAAAAAACAATTTTATTGAATGAATAAATTGTTACAAAGAAAGATCAATCCTTATGAAGGAGATCAAAACCCTAAAAGGTAACTAACCTAGATTGCATGATACCAATTATGTAATGTCCCCATTTTAGCAGTTGACCAAGTGTGTGCGCGTTAGCCTTGTTCTACATGGTCTCAAGGGCTAACGAAGGGTTTAATGGGATCTTGGAGTGTTTTGGCCTAGTCATTTCCAGTTTGGGCCAAAACGAAGTTGATTTACTCAGTTTCAGGCATACTTACTATTTTTAGTAAGTCGGCAGGACACAGTGTAGGTCAATTTTGGTGATTGGATTCGATACTCCTCGGTGAGAGCTTTCCGATGAGCTATCACTCGCATTATTCGGAGTCCGATTGCTAATACATTTTAATGCCTGAAGTTTTATTAAAGTAACGTCTAATTTAATTGTAAAATATTAAAGTGTTACTTTAATATTTATTTTATGGTGATGTGTACCCAAGGGAGACATAAGGGGTATTTTAATATATGTTTTATATTACACATCTTTTATCCCACATTGCCCATATGAGTTGAGGGACTCGTGGGAATAGAATAAAAGGAAGCATTTGTGGCTTCATTAGAAAGGTTGAATATGAGAAGAAATTGGTGTGTGAGTTGCAGCTTTGTTCTTGGCATTTGAGGACGTCTATCCTCTCTTGTAACATTCTAGACGTCATTCCCTTGGGGTTTGGCCTTTGGAATTCTTTCTTATTGGCTTCATTATCAGGCAGTTTAGTTGCATTTCCGGCTACAGGCAGATTTGATATTTTGCTCATATCTTCTTCACTACTTGTCCGATGCTTATGCCGCTTGGAGGGAATGGTATTATGAAGGTAGTGGACTGATTGGAGGACAAAGTATTGTAGCAGCAAGTTCATAAGCATGGGCTGGAGTATTATGACAATATTGCTGAAGTAGTTAGTGAGTTGATAAATCTGCCATGTATTTGGTTTTATGAATTCTGAAAATAACATTTTATTAGCAGCAGTTCATTTCCACTTTGCATATTATTGTAGTTTCTTGCTTGTTTATGTTGTATGATACCAATTCCATGCATGAAACACAACAAACAAATAAATGTTTGATTTCCAGAGTTATAAGGGGTTTTAAGAGGTTGCATGCAAACTATTTGACAAACTTCATTTCAGCAAATTGGTTTAGTTTTATGGGACATCCAGGGGTGTCCATTACAGTGGTATCAGAGCTATAAGTCCTGCCATCCTGTGGGGGTCTTATAGGGAATTTGGAACAGCCGGATCGAGGGAAAAAGTAAGTAAAAAAAACACAGGCTAAGCATTTATGTTTGAGCATGCGACAGGGGTCTTCTAATTTTCGCGATACCAGAGCAAGACAAAATAGGATTTCAGACTTGCAAAGCAAACAGTCTAGTACATCCGTGCAGGGGGACATTGAATTCAACCATACAGACACAGAGGAGATATTCTGTGATCAGGACAATAATATGGGTGATCGAGATGACAAGAATACAAGATTAGGCGGAGGCAGAAATGCTGGTCCAGATCAAGGGGAGGTACTGTTCCGACAGTTACTGGATACATTAGAGCAGGGGCAGCATATGCAGCAGGAGTAGAATAGGCGAATGGACATGATGTTGCAGCTCATGGCTAGACAGATGGGTGTCAATATTAATCCAGGTGATGCCAACAACAGAAACAATAACAACGAGGGAAATAATAACAACGGGGGAAACAATAACCATGAAGGCCAAGGCAACAACAATGGTCCTGAGAATAACATTAATGGTAATAATGGACACGGCAACAATGGGAATGAGGCTGATAACTTTAGACACGTTGCACGCCCAGCACGGACTGTGAGCTCGAGACCTCTTCTACCCACTTTTCCACCCAGAGATCCGGTTCATCCAGTAAATGAACTGCAGATTATCGAGTTACAGGATCAGTTCAGGAGGGACTGGGAGGCTAGTGGACCAGAGTTTCAGGCGGATATTTCTCTTAGAGATTATATGGACTTGAGGATGAGACACATGCCTAAAGCAGGAGGGAGGAATCAAAACTTTGAGCTGAGGAAGAAAGTTGGAAAACTTTCTTTACCTTATTATGATGCTTCAGGGAAGATGACTGCCCGAGCTTGGGTGCAGAAGGTAGATACATACTTGCAGCTTAATCCTATGCCTGAGGAGGAGGCTATCAAGTATGCGGCTATGCACTTGGATGGCGTTGCACATGAATGGTGGCATCATGGCATGGTGACTTTGGGGCATAATCAGATTACATCCTATGAGGAATTCACCGAAATATTGATTGGGAGATTTGACACTAAGGATCCCGAGTTACATTTCAAGGAGCTAGCACAGTTAAAACAGTCAGGTTCTGTGGATGCTTACATTGCCGAGTTTCAGCGCTTGTCTGTACTTGTTACTGATATCTCTCCTAGGAGATTGGTGGTGTTATTTTGTGATGGTCTTGCTGATCCATTACGAGGTTGGGTGAAGGGACATGATCCACTCACGTTAGCTGAAGCAACTAAAAAGGCACGAGATTTAGCCCCTTCGGTATACAAAGGAAAAAACCATTCAATAGATTCTTCCTACCGCAAGGACAAAGACAAAAAATCATTTCAGAAAGAGTATAGCAAACCCAAAGAAGGATCAAAAGGACTAGACAATGAAACCTTGAATGAACTTCGAAAGAAGAAGCTGTGCTTCCATTGTAGAGAGCCTTGGGACTTATCTCATAAATGTTCTCTCAAGGCTAAGGCAAATCAAATGGAGTATTTTTTAGCAGAAGAGTCAGAGTCAGAAGGGGAGGATCAGCACTCCGATTCAGATGAGGGTAACACTATAGAGGAGAGCAACATTCCTAAGGATGATAGATCGTTGGCACGCTTGACAGGGGCCCAAAAGGCAATCACATTTAAGGTCAGGGGTACTATCCAGGGGCAGAAAGTGATATCTCTTATTGACACTGGGGCTACACATAACTTCATAGATGCACAGTTGGTAGCCAGGAGAGGGTTACAGACAGAGGAGCATGATGGGTTTAGAGTCATGGTGGCTAACGGTGATAAGTTATTATGCACTCGAAAGATATCTAATCTTTGCATCAGGTTTGGAGATGGCTACGAGTTGGAAGATGAGTTCTATGTTGTGGACATGGGAGATTATGATGTCATCCTTGGCATGACATGGATGGCTTCACTAGTTGAGTTCACACTCAATCTAGCGAAATTGGAGATGAGATTCTAGCAGGAGGGGAGAACTGTGGTACTTAGAGGGCTTTCAGATGGAGGTTGCAAAATAGTGTCCTTGAGGAGAATGCAGAGACTTTTTCGTCATGATGACATAGAGTGGGCGGCAGAGTGCCACATTATGCCAACTTCACTAGAGCCACAAGAAAAGAGTCATCCACTAGATGTCCAGAAGATACTTGATAGACACGCTAAAGTATTTAGCGATATTCCTCATGGGGTTCCTCCTGACAGAGGGATGGAACATGTTATTGAGCTCGAGGAGGGAGCCAAACCAGTTATGATTACTCCCTATCGTCATCCTAAGAAACACAAGGATGAGATAGAGAAGGCGATTAAGGATTTGTTGGAGATGGGGCATATCAGGCCTAGTAAGAGCCCTTTTGCTTCAGCAGTAGTATTGGTAAAGAAGAAGGATGGGACAATGCGCATGTGCATCGATTACAGGGCACTGAATAAGAAAACAATTAAAAACAGGTATCCCATTCCTAGGATTGATGAGCTGATTGATGAGTTGCATGGGGCATGCTTCTTCACCAAAATTGATTTGCGATCCGGATACCATCAGATCAGGATGAGAGCAAAGGACATTGAGAAAACAGCCTTCCGATGTCACTATGGCCACTTTGAGTTCATGGTTATGCCATTTGGTCTAACCAATGCACCTGCTACATTTCAAAGTTGTATGAACCAGGTATTCAGGAAGCAGCTGAGGAGATTTGTCTTGATCTTCTTTGATGACATCTTGGTCTTCAGTAAGACCTGGGAGGAGCACTTACATCATCTGGAGGAGGTGTTATCTATTCTGGAGAGAGAGTCATTGTATGCCAAGGAATCTAAATGTGAGTTTGGCATGACTGAGCTCCTTTACCTGGGGCATATCATTAGTGCAGATGGCGTTCGGGTTGATCCCGAAAAGATTAGAGCTATTGTAGAGTGGCCTACTCCCACAAACCTTACACAGCTTAAGGGATTCTTTGGTTTATGTGGTTTTTATAGAAGGTTTGTTAAGGGATTCTCACAGATTGCTACACCCTTGACAGATCTTACCAGGAAAGGAGCCTTCGTGTGGACAGGGGCAGCACAGAGGTGTTTTGAGCATTTCAAGCAGGTAATGTCTTCATGTCCAGTTCTAGCTCTACCGGATTTCACAAAGCCTTTTGAGCTTCATTGTGATGCATCAGGTGATGGGATTGGAGCAGTATTGATGCAGGAGAAGCATCCCATTGCATTCGAGAGTAGGAAGCTCCGAGGAGTTGAGAAAAGTTATTCTGTCTATGACCGGGAGATGTTGGCCATAATGCATGCATTGGCCAAATTTCGATCATATTTGGTAGGTGGACGTTTTGTGATCAAGACTGATCACAAAAGTATTAAATACTTCATGAGCCAGCGTGATCTTAATGACCGGCAACAAAAATGGGTGACTAAATTGCAGGCTTATGACTTTGACATAGAGTTTGTCAAAGGTAATAAAAATGTGGTGGCTGATGCCTTATCTCGGAGACCTCACTTATGTGCTCTGGTAGAGATTTCAGGAGATTGGAGAGATCGGATTATAGCAGAGTATGTCAGAGATGCTTGGGCTTCTGGATTGATTTCAGGTACCATACAGGATGATCGCTATGAGGTGATAGATGGATTGATCAGAGTTCAGGACAGGGTTTATTTGATTCCGTCATCACATTTGAGAGAGGCGATATTGAAGGCATTTCATGATGCACCCACAGCAGGACATCCGAGGGTCTTCAAGACTTACAGGCAGATCCGAGAGCGGTTTTCATGGAAAGGGCTCAAGGATGATGTTCAAAGGTATGTTAGGGAGTGTATGGTTTGTCAACAGAATAAGGGAGAACACACATTTCCTGCAAGTTTATTACAGCCCTTGCCCATTCCTGATAGGAAATGGGAAAGTATTTCGATGGACTTCATCACTGGTTTACCACGAGTGCAGGGAAGGGATTGCATCTATGTGGTGGTGGACCGCTTGACGAAGTTTGCTCACTTCTTTGCTATTCCGTCCACTTACACAGCAGCACAGGTGGCAGATCTTTTCTTTAAAGAGATATTCAGGTTACATGGGCTGCCCAGATTCATTGTCAGTGACTGGGATAGTAAGTTTATGAGTGTTTTTTGGCAAGAGTTGTTTAGGTTGTGTGGTACAGATCTTACACCTAGCACTAGTTATCATCCGCAAACAGATGGGCAAACAGAGATTGTGAATAAATGGGCGGAAGGATATTTGAGGAACTATGTAACTACACAACAAAAGGCTTGGATCAGATGGTTGCATATGGGAGAGTATTGTTATAACACCACTTATCATATGTCCATCAAGATGACTCCTTTCATGGCACTCTATGGTTATGAAGCACCTAGCTTCATGGATTTAGTTTTGGGGGACAGTAGAGTGCCCAAAGCCAAAAACTTATTGCAGGATAGTCAGGACATCCTGAAAGTGCTCAAAGAGAATATACAACAGGCCTAGAATCAACAGAAATTGTATGCTGATCAGCACCGAATAGAGCGTAGCTTCGAGGTAGGGGATATGGTTTACTCGAGGCTACAACCATATAGACAGTCATCGCTCAAGAAGAGCGGAGCTGAAAAGTTGAAACCTAGATTTTATGGTCCCTACAGGGTGATTCGCAAAGTGGGCAAAGTCGCCTATGAGCTTGAGCTTCCAGAGGGCAATCGAGTGCACAATGTGTTTCATGTGTCTAGGCTTAAGAAAGCCATTGGTCAGAGTGTAGTGCCTTCTGCAGATTTACCCCCTTTGGATGAGGAGGGGAAGCTTGTGTTAGTACCTGAGGCTATTGTGGATACCAGAGAGAGGAAGCTTAGAAACAGGATAGTGAAGGAGTATTTGGTCAAATGGAAAGACCTGCCGGAGGAAGATTCTACATGGGAGAGTGAGCAGGTTATTCAGCAGGCTGGACTGAGATTGCTTGAGGACAAGTAATTTCAAGGGGGGCAGACTGTAATGTCCCCATTTTAGCAGTTGACCAAGTGTGTGCGCGTTAGCCTTGTTCTACATGGTCCCGAGGGCTAACGAAGGGTTAAATGGGATCTTGGAGTGTTTTGGCCTAGTCATTTCCAGTTTGGGCCAAAACGAAGTTGATTTACTCAGTTTCAGGCATACTTACTATTTTTAGTAAGTCGGCAGGACACAATGCAGGTCAATTTTGGTGATTGGATTCGATACTCCTCGGTGAGAGCTTTCCGATGAGCTATCACTCGCATTATTCGGAGTCCGATTGCTAATACATTTTAATGCCTGAAGTTTTATTAAAGTAACGTCTAATTTAATTGTAAAATATTAAAGTGTTACTTTAATATTTATTTTATGGTGATGTGTACCCAAGGGAGACATAAGGGGTATTTTAATATATGTTTTATATTACACATCTTTTATCCCACATTGCCCATATGAGTTGAGGGGACCCGTGGGAATAGAATAAAAGGAAGCATTTGTGGCTTCATTAGAAAGGTTGAATATGAGAAGAAATTGGTGTGTGAGTTGCAGCTTTGTTCTTGGCATTTGAGGACGTCTATCCTCTCTTGTAACATTCTAGACGTCATTCCCTTGGGGTTTGGCCTTTGGAATTCTTTCTTATTGGCTTCATTATCAGGCAGTTTAGTTGCATTTTCGGCTACAGGCAGATTTGATATTTTGCTCATATCTTCTTCACTACTTGTCCGACGCTTATGCCGCTTGGAGGGAATGGTATTATGAAGGTAGTGGACTGATTGGAGGACAAAGTATTGTAGCAGCAAGTTCGTAAGCATGGGCTGGAGTATTATGACAATATTGCTGAAGTAATTAGTGAGTTGATAAATCTGCCATGTATTTGGTTTTATGAATTCTGAAAATAACATTTTATTAGCAGCAGTTCATTTCCACTTTGCATATTATTGTAGTTTCTTGCTTGTTTATGTTGTATGATACCAATTCCATGCATGAAACACAACAAACAAATAAACATTTGATTTCCAGAGTTATAAGGGGTTTTAAGAGGTTGCATGCAAACTATTTGACAAAATTCATTTCAGCAAATTGGTTTAGTTTTATGGGACATCCAGGGGTGTCCATTACAAATTAATAAAAGAATGAATTATTATATGCCTAAGTTTAGCTTAAGTAAACTAGAGATAATAAGTGAGTTGATAATTAAATTAAAATGATTTAATTAATAAGGGAATACTTTGTTACTGTAACACCCCCCTTAAGATAAACTTAAGGAGTCACTAAAAACCTAGAAACTTACTATTGAAAGTAAAATTGGGTCCCGACAACAAGCCCTCGTGAGGTACCCAGTCACAACCAAATCTCTTTAAAGAGGAGAAATAGAGAAAACCACATGGGAAAAACCCAACTCCAAAAAGAGATGGAAAGGACATCCTAGAATATAGTAAAAAAATGATGATCATAAAGAACACCACCGAAGTATGAAGTTGCAAATATTATCAAACTGCTAATTTGAAGAACCTCCACTACATGGAACATGATCAAGTAGAGAAAATTAAGTCTGAAGAGTTGATCAATTGAAGATGGAATATATCTTTGTGGCCTAAAAAAATAGGAAAGAAAGAGTGTCCGTATGGTGAATGAACCGTCTCACCAAAATGGATAGATATCCACCCACTACATCTGCCTAGTACATAGAAACAAAAATTGAATACATAACTCACTCCGTCGAACCAATAAAATATTAGAACTAACACAACTGCCCTATAATGCTCTGATACCATGTTGAAGTTGAGGAAATCCCAACCCATGGCTCCCAATAATTATTGCATGCAAATGCTTGTCACAGAAAGAGATAAACAAAACTATGGAGGCTTGAATTTAGAGATTGACAAAAGAAGAAACATTTTTTATGCAATTTTTTTTTTTGTAATTGTATTAAATGAATAAATTTTTACAAAGAGAGGTCAATCCTTGTGAAGGAGATCAAAACCCTAAAAGGTAACTAACCTAGGTTGCATGATAATAATTAATTATTATATGCCTAAAGTTTATCTCAAGCATAATAGAGATAATGAGTGACTTAATAATTAAACCAAAATGTTTTAGTTAACAAGGAAATACTTTATTACTCTAACAACATTCCTGTAATCATTTATTTCATTAATTTAATATATTTATATAGGCTTCGACCTTTTGGTTTGAAAAAAAAAAAACTATTAATTTCAAAATAAATAAATCTTAATTCACAAAAAAAATTAAACAAAAATAATCTAAATATTAATCATCTAAAAAAAACTCTAAAGTAATAAAAAAAACTAATAAAAATTTAAACTAAATAAATCATTCAGAAAAAATAATTCTAAATCTATGAGGTAAAAGCACAGATCTATGTCACCGTTTGTGATACAAAAACTTGTTTTGGTCAAATCTCATTTCTCTACCAAAACTCAATTTTTTTCAAAAACTAAAAATACCCTTTTATAGATCTCAGATTCAATATCATCATTATATAGATTTTTGAGTGTTTTGATTAGTTATAATATGTTATAATCTCAAAATATTATAAGTCAATATTTCAACATTTCAGAAGATGCTCTCTCAAAAAATGAAAAAAAATAGTAAATCATATCAAAAAAATTTAAAAAAAAAAATTTATCACTAGAGGAGAGAATCCTCTTCATGAATATGTAATTTTTTTTCAAGAAAGTATAGATTTGATAGGGAAGTTTTGACGAGAGGAAAAAACTGTTGGATTCTGACAAGGTCGAACTTGAGTACTTATAACAAAGAAAATATATATCAAAAATAAAAATTTATTTTTTTGTTCACTAGCTATACATGTCATCTATAAAATATTTTCAAATCAGAACAAAAAAAGATGATTTGCACATACTTGTTTGACGGGAACTACATCCTATATTTTTTACAGTTAAAAAAGGGACTTCAAAATAAAATAAAATGAATAAATTATTAGTCAAAAAAATTATAAAAATTATAGGCATAAAATTCATACAATTCTACACATTTCATTAGTTTACATCATCTTCATATTTTAAACACAAATACCATTTTTTTTGTCATCAATGTTGAACTGTCACATTTTGATATCACGTTTCTTTATAAAAGGTGACACAGGTTTGTGCTTTTACCCTATGCTAGTGAGAAAACTTCAGAAAATCCTAAGTTAAATGTTAAATTTGACTTATTATAAAATAAAAATAACATAATAAAAATTCACTTATTATAATTGAACGAACAAGATCATAGGCTAAATGTTTCTCGGGCACAATTTATGAGGTAGATTAATTGAGAAAAAGTAAATGAAAACTTTAATCTCTTGCCAACAATAAGGACTAATTATTGTCTAATATGTCATTTGCATCCTAGAAGTCAACATCAAGCTCTTCATTAAAAAAAATGATAACAATGAATATAATATAAATATTTGATTTTAGATTTGCTTATTAGAAACTATTCAAGAAATTATTGAATACACAATATGCGATGTTAATGACTTTTTGATATGCTCTCATTTCCCTTCACAATAACCTTCAAATTTATATTATGAAATTTCAACATAATCCTTAAAAACCTAAAATTTGGTAAAATTAGTAACATTACCCATTTCCCAAAATTACTTTAAAAATAAAAAATTATCTTACTTCGCAAAGACAAGATCCCGATTTGATACCCCGCACGTTGAAAAAAAAAAAAAAAAAAACATGGAAAATTAAAATAAGCGTGAAAGCCTTTCCCTAAATTTAGATCAGTGGGACCGCTTGTGGCACGAAAAAAATAAACGAGGGAATGATATTTCATTCAAATTCAAATCTAGGAAGCACCGATTGGTGGAACGGACGTCCCACGGATCAGTGAAGATTACATCCCAACCGTTCACAGAAAAACAAGCTGACGGTGATCAACAATCCCCAGCTTATCAAGAGACTATATAAAGCTACCCAGCAGTCAAATTAGATCACAAGCTGCAGTGGCGAACATATCAATTTGAAAGCAGAATCCTCAATTTAGTATTTACAGATTTGTGAAAATGGAGTCAGGCAAGGCAGGAAAGGGAGGAAGGAAGGGCGGAGCAAAGAAGAAGAGCGTCTCCAAATCGCTCAAGGCCGGCCTTCAATTCCCTGTGGGAAGAGTCGCCAGATATCTGAAGAAGGGCAGATATGCTAAAAGAGTTGGATCTGGTGCCCCAATTTACATTGCAGCTGTAATGGAGTACTTGGCGGCTGAAGTTCTTGAGCTCGCTGGAAATGCTGCCAGGGATAACAAGAAGAACAGGATCATTCCGAGGCATATCCTTCTTGCCGTCAGGAATGATGAAGAATTAGGGAAATTGCTTGGAGGAGTAACAATCGCTCATGGCGGTGTTCTGCCAAACATTCATCAGGTTCTTCTTCCCAAGAAGTCTGTCGCTGCTTCGGAGAAGGAGCCAAAGTCTCCCAAGAAGAAATGAGCTCCGGTGAAATGAAGTACAGGTTTGTGTTTTAAATGGTGTTTTGTAACACCACCAGTATTTATATTTGTTGTTCCTTTCCTGAGCGGTCTGTATTAGATGTCAAGTTCTTCGTTCGCTTTTGTATTGGCACGAGATTGTTTGAAAGTTGCTGTGAGCGTAGATAGCATTGATTGAAATGTTCTAGATTGAAAGGTTGGATTTGCGTTGTCAGTATGAGCTAGTTTGTTATGAATAGTTATATTTTCTCACTTTATTCTTTGGATTCCACAGTGAGAACTTCTAAGATCCTCGCTCAATTAAAACCAGAGTAAATACTAAAGAATTCGAACGTTGATTTGAGCCGGTATTAGCAAGTCGATGTTAAATTGAATATAATATTAGAAAGCAATTGTTATAGATCCAGTCAACTGAGTGTATTTCCAGTAATATGAATTTATGTAACAAGATTATGATTTTGCCAGTGAACTAAATGTATTTAATATTTTTCATAAAAGGTTATGGTAAGATAATAATAGGCGCCTTACAGAACGATAACTTAGCATATCACTGTCCATGCCCATAATTTAATGCATAGTTTGTGTTCACTGGAATTTTCAATATCTGAATCTCCCTTTGTCGTTCCCTGCAAGTTTATCTTCCTTCTGCAAAAGTAGCAAATAATCTTGATCGCCGCTGAGGGTGGAGGACAGGCGAATTGCGGTATTAAAAGACCATTAATTCACATTACAGATATAATAACAGTTTGGAAAATTTGTCGAATAAGATTTAAGCGAAAATTTTGAATTAAGAACAATAATAGTGGTTGTCTGTATTGACAGATATTTGATTTCTATAAATTTTTTTCATAATCTTCATTTTTTACGTCAGTGTTAATTTAACTAGTGTCTATGGATAGTGTGGAACTTAAATGACCCATTGCCATTGTGCTAAGGAGACAACATCAGGTACCACAGCCAATAGATAATTAAATCATAAGTCATCAATTCAATTGTCTACAGTGGATCTTGAAAGTTCTCTATCTCAACTGGTGCTACTTGTATTGATATTATAGAAGCAAACTAATACATACATAAACAAATGTATAGGAAATCTAAAATGCATATGTGAAGTGTCATTATATGAGTCAACTCTAAGGTTATTTTTGTAGTCTCTTTGGACTTTAACCACTTTGTGACTATGTGTCAATAACTTTTCATAAATATAAGCCTTATTAATTATGCAATACTTTGATCAAGCCTCTTCTCCCACTCCATCTTAGTTTGTAGTAGGGGAGAGGACCTAGTAGTTGTGCACCTTAACTTTGTGCTTCTCAAAATCTTATGCAAAAATTCCACATCATTCTCATTTTTTCATAGTAGCTTACTTGGCAAGTCCTTTGCTCATAACTAAGGTTTTAGAGCCACATCATCAAAAATATATGCCACATTAGCATGCTTTTTGTCAAAGTGTTCAAAATAGCCCCAAAAAAAAAGTGAGACCAATCATAGTGCATTGGAGACCCCATATTTGTGCAATTGATGTGGCATCACACTATTGGTTGTTTTTTGAGAAAAAGGACACTTTTCATTCATTTATGGATAATCATCATTAACAAAAACAACTTTAAAGTCACATCCATTGGTACAATTTTGTTAGAAATGTTGGATATTAAATCAACAAGTATGGGTATTAAGTTAACAACTATTATCACAACTATTGGAATGCACACAACTATTGGGTTTTCTCCTTTAGTGCTTATGCATGACTTACTTTGATAACTTAGGGCTTTGATTGCTATTGTAAGTCACTTTCCCCTTGTACACTTAGATAACCTACCCTAATGCTCTTTTCAAAAGAAATTGAAGAGAAGGATATAATTGCTTTCACAAAAGTTTATCATAAAATAAAAAAACAATAATAATGAAATTTATTAAAGTAAGGTAATAGAGCATAGAAAAGAATCACATCTTTATAAGGTTCCATTATCCTTTTCAATATAACATTTCCATAGATCATGCGGAAAACATGCAGATGCTAGTTGATTAGGCTTTGGACCTAATTAAGGCCATGTAGCTAGTTCTTTTTTGTCTTTTGTGCTATCCTTTTGCTTTCCTAGTGTTGTTTCTTTGTTGTTTTTTTTAGTAGTTTTGTTTGTGACCTTTTGTGTTTCTTTTTGGAGGGTTGTTTTGGTTTTGTTCCTAAATGATTTAACTTTTTTGAGATTGTCCTTTTGTAATAAGGTTTCGGGTTTTTAAAACTTGTTTTTACTTAATCAAAACATTTCCATATCTCATCCATTCCATAATTGGTATTTGATGATCTATTAACAATCCACAAATGTCACAACACAAGATCAATGACAATCAAACATGAATAACATCTATGTCCAATGCAAAGTACACAATCCATAAAGATAACCATTAAAGAAACATAATAGATAATGCAAGGTAGCTAAGTAATTAGATGCATTAAAATAATGGTAGTCACCCCTTTTGGTTAAATGACATAATGATTGAGAAATGTGGCCTTAGTCACAAATACACTACAAAATCACACATGAATGGATCCTAACATAAGAATGGTTATATCTTTTCATGTACAAAAGAAAACCCCAAAGCCCCTAGTTTTAGAATTTGCAAGGGTTAAAGACACCATAACCAACATACCATTATATTATAAGATTAGTTTACTAAAACAATTAATTTAATTATCGAAGTCCAACTTGACCATAGCTATGTTCATATAAATTTTAATGTCAATATATCTGTTAAATGAATAGGTATTTAAATAATAAGTCTCTTTGTGCATATAAAATGTTATATAATACTATCATATTATTAATATAAATGATCTTAAATCATAAATTACTTAATTAATAACATAAATATATGTACTATTAGATTAAATATTAATACCAATTTGATTTTTAAATGTCTTTCATTAATTGAAATGTGCTATGAGCATAAATAGCATTGATTGAAATGTTTTAGATTGAAAGGTTGGTTATTGCTTTGTAAGTATGAGCTAATTTGTTATGAATTGTTATAAATTCTCACTTTATTCTTGATTGTAGAGTGTGATTTGTAAATATCTTCACTCAATTAAATTTGAAGATAACAATCAAAATTTTGAATTTTAATGTGAACTTGTAAGAAAATAAGTTCTCTTATGATAACAAATTGAGGTTAAATTTGTGAATTTGTGGGATGATAGAAGAGTGATGGTGAATGGTATAACCTTTCAAGTGTTTGAGGAAGTCATTGCTTTGGCGAGTAGGAAATGATAGAAAATGACTAGAGTCACGGATGAAGCTAGTTTGAGTTGTTTCTTTCGAGAGGGAGAAGAACTTGATTGCCATTGTGGTGGATTTATAAGGAAAAAGCTTCTTGAGCCTTGGAACAATGTCTGTTTAGTGCTGACGAAATGTCTCACTCTTGAAGGGAGGTACAGGGTTTGTTATTATTACCATTTTCTCCTCCTTAACCATTTTAGGAACCATGATAGCCTTTCTATTCCTTTCTTTTTGCTGCATGAGTTAGTGGACACTGTTTGGCTATGAAAGGAAAAAATGAAAAAGGGTGCTAATTTCACTATCTTGCACCAAGGTTAATGTTCCACCTCTACCATTTTCATTTGGCCCTATTACTCCCTAGAATTGTGGAGGTTGGTAATATCCCTATTGTTCATGACCTTCGCCCTCCCTGTGTTTGTCTGAGAATTATTGGCCCTAAGGCTCCCACCCCCCAACCCTCTCCTAGTGTTTCCCCTATTGAGATTAAGAGGCCCCACTTGATGTCCATTGGGAAGATCATGATAATAGAGAAAGGGAAGGACATGGACCCAATTGATTCTGAGGAGGTCAGAGGTGGTAGAAGGTTTCGAAGACTCACAAAAATGAAGGCTAAGAGGAAGTTGAGAACCACTATCTTGCATGAGGATGAGGAGTCAGATTTTGATGATATGACACCCCCCCCCCCGAGCAAAGGATGAAACAAGAGACGATAAGATATAGAGTGGAGAAGGATGAGGATGTGGAAATGGAGGTGGATATATCAAATTCCTTGGCGTCAAGCTCAGGAGAAGAGGAAAAAGAGAGCAAGGATGTCCCTCACAATGAATAAGGTGGATCTCACGAGAGATCAATTCCTGAAAATGGTGGATGATAGGGTCCCCTCTCCCATGACAGCCTCCTCCTTGACTTGGGAAAATTTTAAAGGGAAGATGATTTGACTCCCCAATTTTGTAGGTTAACAACATGGAAGTGGAGAAGTGCAAGTCGTGTTGCTCTTTGGAGGAAATGATGTTGGTTATGAATGCAAAGGTCAAGAAGATAAGAGAGAAAATGATGGTCCTGGAGGAAAGGTTTGGCCTTTTGTCCAAATTCACCATCAAAGTAACTCATGTGATGACTACCACCTTGCAATTGCTTCAAGGTAACTAGGATGAGGGTTTGAATCAGGAAGACTCTAAACTACTGTTCGGGTTCTGGGCAGAAGATTGGGTGAATGTTCTCCTCAAGGGGAAAGGTGACAGGAAGGCTAACTAGTGCCTTGTCCCCCCCTCCAAATTCTTTATGCGTTCTTGGTTTTTTTGGTGGGTCATGGACTTGGTTAGTTTTAAGGCAGTGATGCCTTTGTTTAAAATCTTGTTATGTTTGAATTGGTGCTGGTTATGGTACACTAATATTTTGTTGGTTATTTTGAAAGTTTATCTTAGGTTATTTGAGTTGTTTTCGGTGTGTTAAGTTGGCTTAGGGGTTGCTTTTTGTCTGCTTGCTCGATTGGTAATCTGCTAGTATTTGGCCGGTTGGATTGTTTGTAAGGGCCAACCCCCTTGTTTTGGCTGTTTAATATTTCAAATGTAATATTAGAAGGCAATTGTTATATATCTAGTAAACTGAGTGTATGTACAGTAATATGAAGTTATTTTACAAGAACATGTTTTTAATTTTTTGATAGGTAATGTGCCGAAGCCTAGATTAATTATTATGATTTGTTTGAAATTAATTATTATGTGATAAACTCGAGTGGATTCAAACCCAAGACCTCTCAGTTGAGAGGCTCACAAGTTACCATTGTGTTATAGGCTCTTGCCTACAAGAACATGTTTTTTTTCTTCAGTAAATTGAATGTATTTAATTAAATTTTTTTTGATAAGATAATAATAGGCACCTTAGAGAACGATAATTTAGCATATCATTTCTCATGCCCATAATAATTTAATGCATATTTTCTTTGCATTGGAATCTTCAATTTCTCAATCTCTCTTTGTCATCGTTCTCTACAAGTTTGTCTTCTCCCTTGAAGAAGTTGCAATCAAACTTGATGACCGCTCATGTTACAGTATAGGTGAATTTCTATGTTGAAAGAACATTAAATCACAATTAAGAAATGATAATAGTTGAGAAAATTCGCAGAATAAGATTCATGTGAAAAATTGTAATAAATAACTGTAATAATGGTTAGTTGTGTTGATGGATAATTAATTTTTGTTTTTTTTTAATAATCTTCAACTTGTTGATGTCCACAAATTTCTTGAAAAAGAGTATATTACAACAAGCATCGTAAAGGTTTACAATTTTTATTTAAAAATAAAATAAAAATAATAAATAAATAGTGTTTATTTCTCATGCAATTTCACTAATTCATTTATATCTTTGATCTCATTTCCAAATATTAATGTAGGTGAGTTCCACTTATTTTGAAGTTAAAAAACTTGTTAGAAGAGCTTTGATGAATGTAATGATGTTAGATTGCTTTGACATAAACTCTTGCTATTGCATTTTTGCTATTGTTATCCTATTAGATGGGTTGGATGTTCTTTAATCATATATAGATTTGTCAATACTTGTCTAATTTATATTATTTGAACTTGTGGGATGTAGTCGCAATGTTTTATTTATTTTTGAATAAAGAGCTATTCATAAAATAATTAGAATATAAATTTTTTTTCCTTGTGTTTGTAATTATAGAAAAAATATTAGAATGGTGAAGTAAAAAATTGCTTATAAATTGATGTTATTTTGGGTAAAAGTTTGATTGGTAGCACCATGTACCTCATTGCCACTAGACATGATATTATGTATATTGTTAGCCTTTTCTCTCATTTCTTACATGATTCATGTGTCTATTATTGGCAAAGAATTTGTTGATGAGATTACCATGAATGTTGGTGACGATGTGGACTTGATTGGGAAAGAGAAGGATGTTGTTGATCTTAAGGGTATGCATGATATGATTACCTTGTAGAAAACAATTATGCCAACATGGAGAATGCAAAGGTAGGAGATGCTAAAGGCTTTGATTGATCATTTGAGGATCCTCTTAGGGAAGTTGAAGAGTTCTACTCTTGACAAGGTTATCATCCAAGTTATAGGTGATAAGAATTCTCCACAAAACTCTCAACATGGCCCTAGCAAAAAAACCAATGCTAGTACTAGGAAGGACTTACATGTTTCCTTGAGGAGATCCAAGATGTTAAGAGGATGATTTATGAAATGGAAAAGATGGAATTAGAAGCTATTGAGCTTTTCAAGAGCCTTGGGTAACTGGTCTTTTTCTAGATCTTTTTACGTTTTGCTATTTCTAGGTGGGCTTGTCCCTTGCTGTCTTATTGATTGGTTGGCTTTTGTTTGGATCCCAACTTTTTTTGTTGTTGTCATTGTTGTTTTGTACAATTTTAAAGTCTAAATGTTTTATGTAATCCGTTTTAAAGTATCCGAAGGTTCCTTCAAAACCTATTGTCACTTAATCAAAGATAATGCAAAAGTTATTATAATAGGATGCACCACATATAAATAAATTCAAAACATTCACCTATTAAAATTCTCAAGGGTTGAATGACGTAGAATCACATATGTGTTAATTTTATCAACCATAAGTACAATATTTCACAACCACATATACACATTAATACATCACCTAATAAATGAATTACATGAATATGATACCCATTGACAATCTGCAGGGTATGTAATAATAACCAAATACAAATATAATATAATATCCCATAGTGATCTCAAGATATAAAGTACATGATATGAAGATTAATTGAAGATAAGTACAAGTCTCCAATAAGAAGAATCAACAAGGAGGCTCAACTGTTACAAGAATATCTAACTTTAGTAGAAGTCCATCAAAATGTCAATGGTAATTCAATCACTACCTCTCAACCACATGGAGCTTAAATGACCTACTACCATTGTGCTAAGGAGACAATATTAGGTCCCACATAGATAATTAAACCATAAAATCATCAACACAATCCTAGGCAATGGATCTTGAAAGTCCTGTATCTCAAGTGGTGCTACTCATATAGACAATCATAGAAGAAAACGAACACATGCATAAACATATATATAGGAAATCTAAGATGCATAAGGAGAAGTGTCATCATAGAGTCAACTCTAAGGTTACTCTTGTAGACTCTCTAAACCTCGACTACTTAATGACTCTATGTGTGTCAATAACTTTTCGTACATATAAGGCTCATTGACTACGTAAGACCATGATCAAGCATCTTCTCCTACTCCCATCTTAGTTCAAAGTAGTGCTTATGCATGAGTGAGGAACACAAATACCTTATTAATTCATTTTAAAACTCTGCATCTCTAAAAACCACTTAGGGTTCTGATTGCCATTGCAAGTCACTTTCCCCTTATACACCTAGATAACCTACCCTAGTGTATCTTTAAATTATAAATTAATGCAAAAGGTCAATTCATCAAAAAAAAATAAAAAATGAAGAGCATGATACAATTACTCTCACAAAAGCTTATCATAAAATAATAAAACAATAATAATGAAACCCACCAAAGAAAAGTAATAGAGCTTAGAAAAGAATATCACTGATGCAGGAGTATCCTTGGTGTAAGAGCAATCTTGCATCACCCAAAAATATTTTATTTTTAGTCTTTTCTATTTTAATAAGGACTAGTAGATAGGGTGGTTACTATTTTGGAAACTTGCTATTTTTAGTAAGTTTGTCATACGAGCTTGAAATGTTCTCATTTTCTACATGAAGGTTCATTTCAGAGTTATAAGTCTACCATAAAAATCTCATTGCTCCAACTTAAGTATCAAAGAAGTTATTGCGGATTTTTGATGGAAAATTTTGTAGAAAAATCTTCAAGCTCACCGTTGGAGGCCTTAGAGTGCCCAAATGAGGTCTGAAAACTCAATGGAAGGGCACTTGCGCAATTTCAAGCCTGTAGATTAGGAGCTAGCATTTTTAAAAAGTGGTTATAATAGCCAATCAGAGCAACAGTTCGAGAGTTATGGCCTTCCAAAGTTGGGATACCCCAAATTCCTAAAATAAAAGTCAAAGATGTATTTAGCTGACTCTATATCTATTGCTAGGGTCTGTCAGCCTTAGTTATTGAGTTTGAGCATCTAGAACCTTCTCGGGTGGCATAAAATTGTCTATTTAAGAAAGACCCAAACATTGTCTAAAACAACTCTGACAGGTAGTTCACAACTTAGTCTTGCAAATTACTGTAATGAAGGCACCCATGTGGGTTAGCATATTGTACTTGTGAATTCTGTAATTCTGCATTTGCAACACAAATAAGAAGTCTATACTTTCTTCTCGCATTTATTGTTGTTTCTTTGTTTCTGTTATGTGTTTATGGTATTAAGGGGAGCACCCTTCATCAGTCACATCTATACAAGAACCCATTATCCATTTTAATAATAACATTTCCAAAGATCATCCATTACATAATGGATATTTGACGATCATATTAAAAATCCACAAGTCTCATAACATGAGATCAATGACAATCAAACATGAATAACATCTATCTACAATGTGGAATACACACAATCCATAAAGGTAACTATTAAACAAACATAATAGATAACACAAGGTGATCAAGTAATTATACCAATCAAAATAATGGTAGTTACCCCTTTTGGTTAAATGACATAATGATTGAGACAAGTGACCTTGCTCATAAATACACTCCAAAATCACACTTGAACTGATCCTAACATAAAAATGGTTATATATTCTCACGTACAAAAGAAAACCCCAAAGCCTCTAGTTTTAGAATTCCCAAGGGTTAACCTCAAACTCCAGATTAAAAATACAAACTACAACTAACATACCATTATATTATAAGATCAATTTACTAAAATAATTAATTTAATTACCAAAGTCCAAATTGACTAGAGATATGTTCATATAAATTTTAATGTCAATATACTTGTTAAATGAATACGTATTTAAATAATAAGTCTCATTGTGCATATAAAATGTTTTTGATTAAGTAAAATAGGTTTTAATGGGTGCCTGAAACCCAATAGTAAACAAAAGAAACCAACATTAAGTCTTGAGCATGAAGAAAATCAACAACAAACAACATGCCATAGAAGGCTAGGAGAACTTGACAAAACAAAACACATCCTCTAAAAGAGTAGGCAAGCCTAGCACCTGAAAAACCAAAGGAAAAATAGAAAAGCTAGGGAAACCAATTAGGGCACCGTATTTTTGACCAACTCAACAGTCTTGAGCTCGAACATTTCCATTGTCTCAACTGCTTCACTCATCAACTGTATGTCATCAGGAGATTCATCCCTGTCCCTCTTCTTCTTGTTCGATCTCATTCTATTGCTCAAGCTTTTAACAAGGGGGTTGAAATCATCTTTTTTTACCCTATTGTCCTCATTTTCCATGTCATCTTTGACCCCTGTGCTAACCTGCATCATAAAATGTAGCTGTTTGATATTATCATTTAATGCTCTGATAATATTGAAGCTCTGGTTAGCAGTGTTGTGGAAAGAGCTCTCCATTCTTTCCATTCTTTTTTCCACCTCAATTACCTTGTTATCTAGATTACTAATTTTGTCAATCCTGTCTTCCCCTTCCTTCCTTTCTAGACCCAACAACTTGATCTTTATCTGCTCAACTTCATGAAAAATCCACTTGATAGACCAAAAGTTGTTCCACCATGCTATTTCAGACGTTATTAAGGAGATTCATCTCCACCTCCTTGGCGTTATCACTGAGAATCACCATGTCTAGATCAATAAGTTCCTCCAGATGAATTCTGCCATCATTGCTCTCCAAGACCTTGGGCTGGATAGTTTCTTTCATAATGCCCATTTTTGTTGTTCTATTTTCAAAGTTTCTCCAAACTGTTTTCCTGCCCTTAGAGTTGAGAGGACAAGTGGCTTTTTTTGTGCCATAATCCTCGTTTCTTTCCTCTTGGATGTTGGGGGGGGGGGGGGGGGGGTGCGTGGGCATCTCTTGTCCCTTACTAGAATCCTGATCTACATCCCTTTCGTTGCCCCTTCCCCTCATGGCTAGGCTTTCCACTTTTCTGTGAACAAGGACCTTGCTAGTACCCTCCTCTTTCACACTATTCTCCTCCTTCGTGTTTATTCCCTCATCCTCCTCATTGTAGTCCTTAGCAGAATTAACCTCAGACTTAATAATTTTACTTACCAAGCCTTTCCCAACCTTGATTATATTCTTTTTGGGTTCACTTTTCTTCTTGTTTTTTCTCAAATCTTTTATAATCTTGGATACCTCCTCTTCATTATCTGAATGAAGCCTAACACTAAGCCTTAATGTCCTCATAAATCAGTAACAACAAGCCCTCATGGAAAGATAGGTTAGCATAAGATTTCTTTTTATATCCCATGATATTATTATTTATAGAGAAGAAGAGGTAATAGGGAATGGAAATCTTAGTGCCATACTTGAAGCGGTTAAGGATGACAAAGTGATGAGTACAAACTCTATCATACCTTGTGTCCATCATAATGTAAGAGATGATCACCCTAAGAACAAAACTCTAGAGTTTTTATTATTGAAGTTGGTTCAAAGTACACTCCCATCTTCAACAAATCCTTCATCTCCTTAGCATTCTTGGAAAAGTATTTAACAACATTGAGGGAAACCTTCTTATCCATAAATAATTTGATGCCCTTAGAAGGGGAGTCAGTAACCTCCACAATAACACTTTCATTAACCAGGAGATCAATTCTGTCAATCTTAACTTTCCCTTCTCTCCAAGACGTGACCATAAGTGTAGTCACCTTAGGGTTCCAACCATGCAATTTCTCAATTTAGTTTGAAATGCCACCTTCCCTCATCTTCTCCCAAACCTTCAACCTCCTTTTCCACTTCTCCGTTTCATCCTCTGGCTCTCTGCGATGCCTTTTTCCCACCGTAGTGTTGTTAAGAGTAGGGATGATTCTCTACAAACTTTGAGAGAGAAGAACAAACCTTTGATAATTCTCACTAAAACTAAGCTTTCTTTTGTCCTCAAGAATACAAGAGAAAATATGATTATAAAACACCCAAAAAGCATGCCAATAAATCACCAAATTAAGTTTCCTTGTGTTCGACTCATGCTTAGTTTCATTAAGTGATATGTGGATTTGACAACATTACCTTTCATCATTACTTTTTATACTACCCATCGTTCCTTGGATTCTTTCTATCTCAATCATGCTTTTAATTACCACTAGGAGCCCATCACCATTAATCCACCTAGTTGACGTGTCCCTTTTGATTGCCTCATTAGCCATCTAGTTAGCTAATGAATTAGCCTCTCTATATTCATGCGACAAATAGACTTTCTCAAAAGTAAGCAAGATTTGTTTGGTTTCTTCCACCATATTCTCAATAGACAAAGAAGGAGAATGTTCACCTTTGAGGCACTTTATGATGTTGTTAGAATCTCCCTCAAGCCAGAGGCATCTAACTCCAATATCTTTTTCTAGCTTAGTAGTGTGAAGGGCAACGCAAGCCTCAACAAAGTGGTTAGTTTGGTGCCCCAGAGGGATGGTGACAACCGCTATGCCATAACCAAAGAAATTTCTAATCACCCCACCACTTCTAGCTACTCCCAGATTACCTTTAGCCACCCCATCGAAGTTTTCTTTGTGCCACCCTTCTGGGGATAACGACCATTGACATTCTTTTCTTCTTTTCTGCGTGTCATTACCTCTTCTGGTGTCTCCTACAAATGGGTTAGATCCTTTATAAAAAGACAATTCTCCATAAGGGCATTAAGAATTTTACCCAACACAATCTTGGTAGGAAGGATGACATCCCTGAAGATATGATTGTTGCATTCTTTCCATACTCCCCAACTATAGTGGGGAAGAGCCTATTTAGTAATGGAATAAAGACCAGAACCCTTCCAAGAAATGTCCCATTGCCTAAATAAGTCAGTAGTCAAGGCAAGGGCACACTAGTCCAAACCAAAACCTCGAATGAAACTAGACCACACCTCTCTCAAAAAAGTGCAATGAATAAACAAGTGGTCCACTGACTTTACCTAGTTTTTGCATTAAACACATATATTAGGAATATAGAGTCCCCTTTTACTAAGATTATGAATAGTTCGAACCCTATTTTGGAGGAAAAACCAAAAGAAGATGTTGATTTTAGGAATAAGGCCAGGGTAGCAAGCATTCACCCATAAAGGTTTGGAATCTTGCTTCATCAGAGCTTGGTACCAAGAAACCACTGAGTAAATGCCATTAGAAGTTTTCTCCCACATTAACTGGTCCTAATCATTGTTCAAATTCACTGAGTGGAGGATAGTCATTGAAGGTTTGAGACCCTCAGAGATAGAAGAAAGTTCTCTCCATTCTTGTCCTAATCTATAGTCATTGACTTTAATACCAAACCTCTAAATGCAAGTATAGGCCCATCTATCAAAAACAAAAAAATTGAGGAGAGGCCATTGAAACAACCAATTGTCCTACCAGAAAAGAATGTCCTTACCATTTCTCGCTCTCCACTTTGCATTGCTTTTGGTAGTATCTCTGGCTTTGAGCATGCCTTTCCAAATATTTGAGCCATTAGGAATGGTGTCTTTGTTGAACAAGTATTGAATGGAAGGTCTTCGAAGAGATTTGTCCTCCATGATATCTCTCCAATCCTCCTTGCTAGAAAAGATTCTCCAAATATGTTTTTCTTGAAGAGCTTTATTGAAAGTCTCAGTTTTTTGATACCCAAACCCCCATAGTGTTTGGGAAGGAACACATTGTCCCAAGAAATGAGAGGAAATCTCTTGTGGTCTTCCAAACTAGACCATAGAAAATTCCTTTGGATCTTCTCCATTATGTCAACAAACTTGCTGGGAACCCCAAAAAGGCTTAGCACATAGGTTGGAAGATTTTAAAGGGTAGATTTGACCAATTGAATTTTGCCTGCTTGGCTTAGGGCGATACCCTTCCAACCAGTCAATTTCTTTTAAAACTATCAATAAGACTAATCTAGAAAGAATCTGGGGGCTTGAGGCCCATAGGGAGACCCAAATAAGTAGAGGGAAGGCTTCCTATGCCACATCCCATAATATCATCCATCTTCCTCTGTCTCACAACTAGAGTATTGATGAAGAAGATAGAGCTCTTATTCCAATTGATAAGTTTCCCTAATCCCCTAGTGTAAGAGCTTAAAATATTTTTGACCACCCTGGCTTCCCCAATCAAAGCTTCACCCCCCATAATGGTGTCATCCACAAATTTTTGATGAGAGAAGATCAAGAGACCAGAAGAAGGTTTGATTCCTTTCAAAGCCCTTGAATTTCTGTTAACTAAAATCATCCTTCCCAAATACTTAGCCAAAATGATAAAGAGAATGGGTGGTGGGGGGTCCCCTTGCCTTAACCCCCTTAATGCTCTGAAGAATGCTGAAGGAGATTCATTGATAAAAAAAACCAAAGAGGAAGTAGTAATTAGATGGTTGATAAGGTTGTAGACCTTAGAATTGAACCCAAAGGCTCTAAGAACCTTGATAAGAAAAGACCAGTCAACTCGAGCATAGGCCTTGGACATGTCAAGCTTGAGGATAAAGCCTTCTCTCTTGCCTTCTTCCAAAAAATGGATGACTTCATGAACAATCATGATAGAATCCAGGATTTTCCTCCCCGAAACAAAACAAAACTACTGAGGAGCAATAATAATAGGGAGGATCTTGATAATCTTGTTAGCTAGGACTTTAGAAATAATCTTGTAGAAAGAGTTGCAGAGGCTGATAGGTTTGAAAAGATCCATATAATATGCCCCTAAAACTTTAGGGATAGGCACTAATAATGTGGAATTAACCTCCTCGAGTAGACATTTAGCTCCAAAAAACTCTTGGACTACTTTGATTACATCTTGTTGAACCACTTCCCAAAATAATTGGACGAAGAAAATAAAGAAACCATCCAGATCCGAGGATTTTTCCATAGGGAGGCAAAACACTACCCACTCAATTTCTAGAGGGGAAGGAATAGCCTCAATCATAGAGTTGTCCTCTAGCTGGATCAAAGCCAGGATATTGGAGATAGTGTCTTACTGATCATCTTCCAAGAGATTAAGTTCTCTAATCAAAAGATTATAGAAAAAAAAGATGGCCTCTGCCGCTATATCTTTTTCTTCCTCCAAAACAACAACTCCCTTTTTGATTCTACTAATTCTATTATGGTCTCTGTGGTTCAAAGTAGAGATATGGAAGAATTTAGTGTTTTGGTCCCCCTCTTTTAAACGGACAATTCTTTATCTCTGTTTCCAGTAAGCTTCCTCTTGACCAATAATATTGTGAAGCTCAAAAAGAATAGTGATATGAATATCAGGATTTAACTGTGTGATTTTGAGTCAAACTCGATGACCCATATTTCATGAGTAGTGATTCAACATGAATCCATCTCTCATGAGAATAAATGGAACACTTAGCACTCATTGGATCTAGGTGATGCTCACAGGGGTGAAGCACCGGGACTTCCCGGGAGGTCACCCATCCCAGTACTACTCCAGATCCAATGAGTGCTAAGTGTTCCATTTATTCTCATGAGAGATGGATTCATGTTGAATCACTACTCATGAAATATGGGTCATCGAGTTTGACTCAAAATCACACAGTTAAATCCTGATATTCATATCACAATTTGACTAGCTGTGGAAATTATCTCCTACTTATCAAAAAGAATATTTTTTTCCTCCTCCAACTGCTCTTCATTATAGCCCTCCTTCTGAATAACACCTTGAATGATGCTGAGGTCCTCTGAGATCTTTGATTTGGATTGGAATATGTTACCAAAATCTAACTTATCCAACTTCTTGATTTTGTTTTTGATATGTTTCAAATTCTTGGCCACCTTGAACATGGAAGTTTGCTCTATGTGAATATTCTACTAGTTTGAGATATGAAGAGAGATATCTGGGTGGGATGTCCACATTCTTTTGAACCTGAAGGGGGAGTTATGTTTGATGGAAAGGGAGTCAATAGTGAGAGAAATAGGAGAGTGATCTAAACCAATCTGAGCCAATAATGACAAATTGTAGTTGTTGGAATTCATCTAGTATAAAGAAATGAGAGCCCTATCCAACCACACTTGGATGCAATCTCTATCACTCTTCTATTAGACCAGGTGAAGAAACCTCCTTGAAGTTCAATATCAAGCAAAGCCAAATCATTGTTGAAGTTAGAAAGGTCTTGCCTACTATCCAGATCCGGGGCCAAACCACCTTGTTTCTCATCAGCCCTTAGTGGGGTGTTGAAGTCCCCCATAATGATGCAATTTCCCACTTGGAATGTAGTTAAAATATTTCTAATATTTACCCAATAATTTCTCCTACCAACCTTAGAATTAGGAGCATAAACATTTAGAAGATACCAACTTTCCTTATTTTTGATATTAAGAACTTGAATGAGTAAAATATTACCTTCACCATATAAGACCCGAGGCTTGAAAATGTTAGAGTTGTAGAGGGTGAGCAGAGCTCTCGAGGCCCCATCAAAATTCGTGGAAAACCACTCCAAACTACTATTGAAAGAGATTCTCTCTACATACTCCTTTTTCATTTTGGTTTCTTGAATAAGCATAAAATATGGTCTATGATCCATAATCATATTTCTAATCACCTCTTGTTTGTGGGCTCCATTTAGCCTACATATATTCCAGAGGATATGACCCTCATCTCTTCTTTGTGAGGCAGGCCTCTTGGATGGTCTTTTGACTCCCATTTGCTAGATTCCTTCTAGTCTCCTCTTTTTTTGTTCTGGCTAAGACTGTTCCTTCTAGGGGTTTTAGGTTTTCCTCCAACATCAACTTTCACTCTACTCCTGGTTGTAGCTGGGGAAACTAGAAAAGGGTCTCTATATTTCTTTTTCTTTCTAATCGTAGTCCACTACCCCTGTCGCTCATCAGAACAACTCGTAAAAAGAGCCTCCATTCTTGTTAGTTGGCCTGGCGATGAGGATCTAACCATTTCTATCACTCTTGAAACCTTTCTAGGGGATGTGATCTCCATGCTAAGGTTGATAATAGATTCCCTAGAGGAGGGTCTACTCTTTTGAGTAGTCTCCCCACTCCCTTCAAGAGCCTAGGAGTTTGAAACTTGTGATATAGCTTCATCTTCTAGTTTCTTAGAGCATACAATCCCTAACTCCTCAAATAGAAGATCCACCTTGTTATTAGCCTCTTTAGGATTAAAAATATGAGGGATATCAATAAAGGAGATATCCTCAAATTCCTTTCCATGGGATACAACCTTTGTGCTTACCTCTTCTATAGCCCGTTTTTGATTTACCAAAGGCCTAAGTAAATTAACTTTCATGATAGAGATTCCTCCAGATTCTACCCCTTGAACCACTACAACAACCGATGGCTGGGCTCCCACTTGGTCCTCCTATTGTTTCTTAGGCTCTCCTTCATGGTTAAAAATTTCCTTTTGTCTCCATACCATATCTCCCTCTTTGGTATTCTTGATTTTGTCTTTGGAAATACCCTTGGTCTTATTCTTACTCAACTATTGTTTCCTAGATTTTTCCTCTAGAAATCTAGGGCATATCTTAGCTACATGACCTACTTTCTTGCAATGGAAGCACACAAAAGGGACACTTTCAAAGTTCAACTTCTGAATATGCATTCCCAGTTTGGAATGGAGATACACAACCTCTGACATGTTTTTGTCCTCATTGACCCCAATACAGATCCAAGCATAGGTTAATCAACTTCTTGACACTGTTATGTGATCAATGGAAATAAGCTCCCCAAAAGAATTTTCGATGCCATCAAAAATATCTTCATACCAAAACTCCATAGGAAGTTTAAGAAGATGAACCTATACAAGAGCTTGGACAAAGAAAGAATCATTAAGATCCAACTTTGAGGTCCATTTCTGTAGAGAAAGGGTGGATTGACCAAAGGACCAAGACCCTGTGTAGAGGATCCTTGTGAGATCTTCTAGACAAGAGAATTCGAAGGAAAATAAACCCTTCTTATATGATATATCCTTTATCTCCAGAAAGGAAGACTTACCTGTGGGTTTGATACCAAAGAGAGGAGACCACTGACTAGTTAAATTTGCATCAAGGACTTTCCAAGTAGAGTGTAGGCCTAGCATAGTCCATCTCAGTGCTTCCTTCCCGAGGTCCTTCCTAGGTTCTCATGGGCCCTCATGCCTAGAGGTTGGCTGAATCCCTTGGTCTTCATCCTCCTAGTAGGTCCCAGATCCCTTCTCTGCACCATCCTAGATTGACCCGCCTGAAGCAGAATTTAAATTTATGATCTCACCAATTCTCGCTCCTACTCTCGCTCCCTCTCCACGTGTCATTGTGAGAATGTTGATTGGGTTATTGTGCATATAAAATGTTATGTAATACTATCATATTATTAATTTAAATGATCTTAAATCATAAATGGCTTAGTTAATAACATAAATATATCTACTATTGGATTAAATATTAATACCAATTTGATTTTTACAACATTAATTTGACTTTCATTTAATTCTAATATTAACAAATTCCTTTAAATCATAATGCAATTATAAATAACTAAAAGTTAAAATATAATTATAATTAAATTATTTATAGTTGGATTTTCTCATGTGTATGCACTTGCCCTGATGAACAAATTGTCCCTCTTTTATCACATGGTACAAATAGATAGTCTAGTTCCTAAAATTCTTCATAATAAAGTCCACAATTTGATCGTATTAAACTGGATTGATAACTTTTGGATTCAACTCTATATGATTGATTTTCTTAGCAACATTTGCAATGTCTAGTAAAGGAGGGAAATAAGGTTTCAATAGCTCTAAATTAGTGTTGGAAGGTTTAAGTAAAGCGCTACACCTTCCTGGAGCTGTTGAAGCCCTAAAATGTCTAGACCTTTGGAAATGCAAAATATAAAACATACAGAATACCAAAATATTTGATTTTGGTATTTTCCCATTTTTGCTTGTGCCACCATCTTTCACATAATCCCAAACTATGTTTTGATCACAAATAAATGATTATATAGTGAATTCCATTTCTTAACTTATAATTACACTTGTATTAATAAATATATTATAAAATTATATTCAATCCAAAGTTCAACTAGGCTTACTTATATAAATAAAAAATACCAGTATTAAAATCCACTTATAAGAAAAATAAGTAATATTTATTTATATAATTTTAAAAATAAATAAATAAAAATATTTTAAAATTTTTTTTTGAATTAATGAAATAAATAATTATTTTTAGTTTTATTTATACGTAATGGGTTGAAGCCTAGATTAATTATTATTTAATAATTGTTGAGATTAATTATTATTATGTGTTAAGCTTGAATAGACTCGAACCCAAAATCTCTTAGATGAGAGGCTCACAAGATATCATTGTGTTATAGGCTCTTGCCTAATATCATTGTGTTATGTACTCTACCTTCATACATGTATTCATTTATTTTAATTTCATAGATACACATTATTTTGTACTTAATTAATTTTGATCACATGGGATTGTGGGACCCATGCTCAATTTTAGTTGGTGGAGGATGTGCAACTTTTTTCATTATATTTGCATACCATTTTAATTTATATTTTGCAAGTTAAAACTTAGTATTATGATGACGTATCATGTTTGTGAATTAAAAACTAAGTTGACGTGACAAATTGTTCATGTATGCTAGTACGAAAAGAAAACATTTATGAAATAGTCATGCAAATGAGTTAAGAGCCTACTGATGATAAGAAATGCTTCTAAAAATGACTGTGTTTTCAATCCCCATTCTCTCAACTAAACTTGTCACTTTCAACATTTTTCTCTACAAGTTTTCAAAATTTGTTGGTCTGTAAACTTGTTCCATTTCCTATTTTGGGGTGTTGTAGTTTCTCTTTGATAAACTTGAAGTATAGTTGCAATAGGGGGAGGATTAATTCATCATGAACTGATAATTTATGATACAAGTCTGCAAGACCAAGCATTCTATTCTAAATTCAAAGGCTATGGCTAGTTAGCATATTTTTGCAAACTAAATGCATAGGATGAAGAAGTAATGTTTCAGTTCTTAAATTCCTTGCAAGATGATGTGACTACAATAAAATGAATTAGGGTTAAATGTAATGAAAGAATAATTACATAAGTATCTAGCTCGATGTAGGAGGGTGAAATATTTGAGGAGGACCTAGAACCAGGGTGTGCTAGGGCTCAATTTAATTTGCATGCAGAAGGGTGACTAGACATTGACAAGAAATAAGGCATTGGAAGAATGTCATTTCTAGAAACCTATGGGTAGTGTATATTGTATTTCAAAAAATATATAACTTGAAAAGGGAAGCATAAATGGTTGCATGGAGTCCACTTTAAGCTTCTAAGCTATCTTTGGCATGACAACTGACTAGTCAACCTTCCACATTTCTTGTTCAACTTGTTGAAGAAGACGGATATTGTAACACCTCGCTAAGGAACCCAAAAGTAATTAACCTAAAGTTTCACTAATTTTGTCAAACATTTTCTTTTTGAAAGATAATAACTTAACAACAACAGATATAATATAGAGGAAGCAATAACATACACATAAACACATACCATAAAACAAATTACAATTCTTAAGGGTCCCATGACATTGAATCACATTTAAGTTTAATTAATAGTAAAACCAATATATAACACATCCACATTAAAGAATAACTACAAGTAGAAATCTATTTTAATAATATACAGTTGTCCTGAATGCCACTTGGCAATAATTAGAATGCACAATCATCCATTGTATAGGTCACAGGGTATGAAAGGCTAAAAGAATATACATCATAACATAGATTACATCATCTCTTTAAGATCCATGAAATAAAATACAATACGATAGGTATAACCATCCATTATAGTACACAAGAATAGAATGAAAGGAATGCATAATAGAAAACTCCAGCCATGGCATTGAACTGATGGATCTCAATGGTAAAAGTAAAAAGCACTATCACCCAACCTTGCGGTAACCCAAAAAGGGTCCACTCCCACTACATTGAGGAGATAGTCTCAAGTCCCAAACAAGATAACAATCCCAAAAGTCAAAAGTAATATCTAGGTCAAGGAACACTTGAAAGCAATCTAACTCAAGGTACCAAGACACAAGTGACATCTAAATCCAAAGGCAAACAAAGACACGTAGGGAATCTACTATGTAAGTGGGCAAGTGTCATCGCATGAGCTAACTCTAAGGTTACCCTAGCAGTCTTTTAATAACTTGATCCCCTAGTGTCTCCATGTGGCATCAATATCGTTTCATACTGACAAGGAACACTAACGAGGCAAGGTCACAACCAAGCGTCCTCTCTACTCCCATCCTAGTCTGTACTAGCACTCGAGGCATGGGCAAGGAAAGATAAAGACTCTTATTAATTCATTTTATTCTCATTTAATGTAGTGTTATCACTTATTAAAATAACCTACAATGGGTTACCTGTAAGCCTCTTTAGGGCCTCAACCTCCATTGCAAGCCACTTCCCAACATAAAATATAGATAACCTACCCTAGGCTCAACAAAAGTAGAAAATCTAATATAACCATAAATACTCTTCAGTCCTTAACCAAGCAACTGGAAATCACTGAAAGGGCATTACTGATCAAAATCTCAGATTTTACCCATACAATCATTCTAACAGGACTAATTCAAAATCAAGTACATATTTACAAAAATCATGACATCATCAAAATAATATACTCCTGACCTTTGGTAGACATCCTGAAATTGGTCAACACTCTAAGTCAACCTCAAACCCAATACATAAGAAAGCGTACAACTAATAGTTCAGTTTCATAGTTTTGTTTGATTTTGAAAACACATAGTTTGAGTTTACAATAAGGTTCGAGATTTCATTTTGTTGTAAGTTTTTGATTTGATAAAGTTCATAAAATCCCCATATAATTGAACCCCTTTTCACCTTTTAATAATCGATTACACAATTACCATAACTCAGAAAAATCACATCCCAATTAAATATCATAAATTAATTTAAATAATTATTACTAAATTATTAAATAATAATCATCAATTATTTTAATAAAATAATCATAAGATTATTTATAATCAAAATCATTAAATAATAATATTTTAATTTAAACATATAAAATCATGTTTACTTATTAATAAAACTTAATAAAACTAAATTAACTAATAAATGTTAAACTAAAATAAATAAAACTAATAATTATTAATAAATTTAATAATGAATAGAAACTATTAAAAACCATTAATAATGTTTAATTTAATAATTAAAAAAAAAAAAGTCTAGTGTGTTTAAAGGCCCACCAGCTTGCCCTAAGGTGGTTGTTGCAGGCGGCTATATTGACATGACAATAGAGTCCGCCATGTAGTGACTAGAATGGCCACTGGCAACAACCTCTCTACAGTGTGTGGGGGGGGAGGGAATAAAAAGGTAAGGGGTGGGTGGGGGGTTGGTGGCTCCGCCCACCAATTGATATATATATATATATATATATATATATATATATATATATATATATATATATATATATATATATATATATATATATATATATAGTTTTATAAACATAAAACAAACGCCCTCTCCCATTAAATTTTTATTTTATAATTTTTTAGTATTATAAAAAATGTGATCAAATACTCTAATAAAGAAACCCAGAAAAAGCATTCGAAATCACATTCTAGAATTTGATTTTTTAATCCAAAACTCATCTATTTAAAATTTAAACGAACGAGGGTTTCAAAAACTCCATTCCTCAAACACATATAACTTCGATATGAAGATAAATTAAGATTCACAATAGGGTTTCATTAATGATATCGAACAAATCTAAAAATATCTGAGAACAGATCTATCCAAACACAAAGCAAATAGAAGATTGGAAAATGGAAATCTTATTGCATAAATTAATCATAAGATTCTACCTGAATCTGATGCTAACATGCAAACACACAAACACATAATTGCATGATGAATGTGAGAAAACCCCTTTCTTTTGAAAACTTCCTTTGTTGAAAATCCCTTCTCCAAATCTTTGTTATTGAAAAATTAGCTCTAGATCTCTAATAAAAGGTTCTCCCCTAATTTCGGGCTTTGATTGTGCAATCATGTGAGAGAATTTCCTGATCAAGTTCTTTTAATATTTTATTATCTTTTACATTTTCATGCACACTTTTTACAATTTAAAATATCTTTATTAAATTAATTTTCTTTCTCTCTTTAATTTAATGTTCGAAGCATTTTTGATAGGAATATTTATTAACTTAAGTAATAACAATATTTAATATTTATTTAAAAATGATCTCCTAAATATATTATTATTACATTAAATAAATATTATTACGCTCCAAAATTAGAAATATAAATTTATCTTTAAATTTAATTCTTTAATTAATTTCTCAATTAATTAAATATTGAATTTTCTTTATAAAATTCCCATTAAATTAAATCATTTATAATTCTTTTAATTTGATTAAATTATAACAGAAAATAATCACTGACCCATAAGACTAAAAAGAAAACCCATAATAAAGTACATAAAACTAGATCAAACTCAAGGGTTATAATCACAGATTTATGTCACTTGATGAATTTAGAAGGTAGACAACTCAGATTCTTGCCCTACTTTTTAAGACAAATGGTTTAAGGATAGGATTCAGATTCAAGAGTTATCTCCCCTCTCTTACCATTGAGACATTGCTATAGGGTACGCTCATCTTGTCAATTCAGGGAAGTTGATACCCAATACCTACAATCTGTATAAAATCCATGCATGTACATACATATATATTCTAAACTAAACAAGCAATGACATGAAGTGGTACATCGTGTAGATCTCAACTAGCAGGTGACTATGACTCCCTCCCTCAACCATATCAGATACATAAAATAAAATATACATGTACATCATACACATGCAAGTATGGGGTAAGTATTCATAGAAAATACGTATAAATAATCCATCTACCTAACATTATACAATAACTGAAATAACTATAAACAATCCTTATCATCAAGAAATAATCATGCATACATGAAATAACTAGTACCAAGGAATCTCATCATATAATCGACTGAGCAAGAAATAATATCCAACAATTTGGAAAATAAATACCACTAATCATCAAACATAATCATAAAGCTAGCCTAAAAGAGTTCAACAATAATAACTAAAAAGTAAACTAGGGTTAGACACTACAGATATTGTTGTACAAGAAGGTAAGCCTAACTCTATGAAAAATCACTATTTGATCAAAATATTAGTTGAAAGAGCCTTAAAAAATATATCAAATTGTATCTTGGGATGATTTTTTTAATGGATGAGTATGTAACTAGACTATTAGGACCTAGAGGACAAGGTGTAGGAAGAAGCATTGTTACTACAATTGGGACAAAAAATATTGTAGAAATATTTGATTCTTCACCTTTTGGTTCCTCTAAAAACCCTAAGACTACTAAGAATAAAAAGTATTATAAACCCCCACATGCTATTACCTCTAGAAAAGGAAAGGAAAAATTAGTCCCTTGTGAAGAATTTGTTACCCCTTAGTCTGGTGTTAAGATTAGATCCCTTTCTTGAAAAAATGAGGGAAAAACAATTAAGGAACCAATAGAGGGAAATGTTAAATAACAAAAAAAAAAGGTTGTAGAGGACTTCAATATTTCTCCCCAACGTCCTTCTAACCAAAAATAGGTTAAAAAAAAAACCCCTATAGTGTTTACCAATGGATAATCCTCTTTCAGAAAAAGGAAGACAGTCTCTAAGACTTTGGTTGACATATCTATTAGGAGCAGGAGAATCATGAATAACCCTAGCTTGGGTAGTGTCCGTATTATCTCTCCCATTTATACTATTATTTTATAATCTTTTGAACAAGGAATGACTAAGCCAAACATGGATAGGGATAATGAGACTTGTGTACAACAAAAAGATTTTGAAACTTTTCCAAATGAGCCAGAAAAGGTGAAGGTAGGTGATGAAATTATCTTCATTGAGGATGATAGTGGCAGTGATGAGTCATCACCACAAAAATCTGTATTCTAAAGGAAAGGACGAGCTCCATAGGTTGTGCATGAGTCTTTAAATGATCATAAAAAAGTAATGGATGATGAAACAATATATATTTTTGGAGATATACAGGGAGAAACTCCTATAGTACTTGATGAAAATATTGATGATTAGTACCCTAACATAAATATGGAAATTATTGACCAAATTGATGAATACATTATTAATGAAGGATTGGAAAATTTTGTACAAGAAACTCAATAGTTAGAGGTTGAGAAACTACTACAATCAGAAGTTGAGCATCTACAATAGCCAAAGGTTGAGAATTTAAAGAGGGAAATAGTTCTATGGACTGGACCCAACTGATAAAGAAGAGAATGATAAACAAACAACTTCCATGGAGTCTAGATGGATAAATATTGAACAAAAACATCCAATACCTCCACCATATGTTTCCACATTTTTGACAATTAGATTTAGCCTATACTAGTACTTTCTAATTGAGAAGGCTATGCAAAGAGAAGAGAAAAAGAAGTTACAAAAAATATTTATAATCAACAACAAGAGTTAAGGGATAAAGAAGACGAGACTATAGTACTGAAGAAAAATGTTACTCATATTACTAATATGATACTTGAATTGATTCAATGCCGACTACTAGCATAGGTATATGCTTTATCCCTCAAAGAATAAATATTAAATTTCAAAATGACCAGGATAATCCAGGGTCTTAATCCATCCCTACATACCCCACATGAGTTTTATCATGCTTTCCAACACTCTCTTGAAACAATAAAAAACCTTTTAAGTGAAATATATTTGCATAATTTAGTAGTCCCTAATGATAGAGAGCAGAACCCATTGATGTACATGGTAGGAATTCAACTACAAAAATTCATGTCATGGGTTCAAAATTAGATTAGTAGGGAAAACTAGGCTAGACCCTATAGAGAAGAGGAAATGAATGTAACCTTGTTTTTGAGACTTGAAGGAAAAGATCCCCAAACGTACTATTATGACTGGTTAAAGTTAGTAGATAGTGATTTAGGGAGTAAAAATATTAATCCTCTCAGGTAGGTTGCATACACATAATATGAAATAGTTAGTAGTTAGAGAAGTACAAGAAGCTGAGAGAGTAATAATGCAAAGATGGATTAGAACTACTAAGGAATTTAAAGTGAAAGAATACTATTCACCTCAACATTTCATCATAGAAAGTAGGTGAACTCCTTGGTATATAGAGTTAGGAAGAAAAAGACCTAGTTTTTGGATTCCCATTTGGTTCTAGCCACCACCACTCATCTACCCACTACTTGGTATTCATGAAGATGTGGATGAACATGACATGGAAGAAGAAGTATGGATATGGGAATAACTTAGAGAAGCTAAAATATTTATTGGAGCTTTGTCAAGAAGGGATTAGGATATAACCCCCCCTCAAATTTCTAGATGAAAGCTTGTGCAAGGAACTACATACTTGCTAGAGGACCAACAAGGAATTAAATTGGGGAGAATGGTGGGGCTTATTATTGGCATATATTTCTTTTGTTTTTTATGGTTATTTAGAAGGTTTTGTATGATATACTCAAAGAATTTTTAATCATATTTTTGTATAAACTTATGAATTTCTATGATCTCCCAAACATATTGTGGTTTTATTGGTTATAATACTATAGTTAAAACCTATGGTTGTTAAATGAAATCAAATATGTGTGTATTAATGAATTTATTTCTTTCTTCCCTAAGTTTTATTGGGCATGTTCCTATAGCTATGTGTGTCATGAAAAAGGATTAGTTAGTTAGTACATTTAATGCTTTTTATGGATTATTGATATGGATATGTATTTCAAAATTAGGCATGCATACTAACTTTTTGTAGGAATGAGTCAATCAGAATTGAAGAAGCACCATCAAGCATGTGTTGATAGGTTCATGCAATAAATGTTGAAGTTGATGAAAGATCAAACCCAAAACTCCCAATAATCATCTGCATGACAACACCTATCATAGAAAGAGAGAAGCAAAAGCTATGGAGAATGGAAATCTTAGATCCATAGATGAGACATTTTAATGAGAAAAAGAGAGTTTTCTATTATCGAAAGTGAATGAATAAATTATAAAGAGATCAATCCTTATAAAAGGAGATCAAAATCCTAATAGGTAAAACTTAGGTTACATAATAATAATTAATAAAAGAATTAATTATCATATACCCAAAGTTTAGCTTAAGTAAACTAGATATAATAAGTTACTTAATAATTAAATCAACATGATTCAATTAATAATAATTTCTTAAAATAATCTAACACCTCCCCTTAAGGAAAACTTAGGGAGTAGCTAAAAACTTAGAAACTACTACTAAAAGCAAATTTGGGTCCTAATAACAAGGTTTGATGAGGTACCTAAGCATAACCAAATCTTTGAAAAGAGGAGAAATAAAGAAAGCAACATGAGAAAAACCCTATTCCAAAAACAAATAGAAATAATGTTGAAAAGAACTAGTGAAGGACTAAAGAAGCCTCCAAACTAGGGAATGTCCCAGAAGATAGGAAGAAAAGACGATCATGAAGAACAACATTGAAGCATGAAGCTACAAACACTGCCAAATTATTGATCTGAAGGTACTCCACTATATAGAACATGACCAGGTAGAGAAGACTAAGTCTAAAGAGATGATTAATCAAAGATGGAATGTATCTTCATGGCCTCCAAAAATAGGAATGAAAGAATGTATATATGGTAAATGATCCATCTCACCAAATGCATAGGTATCCAACCACTGTAATTGCCTAGTACATAGGATCAAATACTAAATACATAGCTCACTCCATTAAACTAAGAAAGCAATAGAACCAACATAACCCCCCTATAATGTTGAGAGGTAAGACATGAACACTAAAATTGAATGTAATATCTCTTGCAGAAAGAAGAACCAAAAACATCAAGAGTGCAAAAGAAGTACAAAGACCTATAATGGCATGTGTCATCCATACATCATGAGGCTAATATCATGGAATGAACACTAACTTGACAAAGGAAGATGAAAAATATGGACAACATGAAATCCCCCCAAGTCACATTATAATGTAGTGCGAGTACAACAAAACACAAAGATGTGCAAGATCTCAAAGTGCAATAGAGTGATACTATATCTCAGTGCGTTTACAGAAATACTATAAAAGGACATCAACAAAAATCAAAAGAGACATAAGGATGATACAAGAGATATTAAAATTCATAAAAAATCATCTAATGTAAAAAAATCAATCTCTAGACCTGAAACAACCAAGATATCCACCAGAATGTTAAAAAATCAAAAAATAAATGGGATGTGCCTGAAGCAAAATTTGGAAAAATAAAATGTCTCAAGATATGTCTCCTAGAGTGCAAAATAGAACTTTTGAATTTGAATGCATAAAATGGAAACCAAACATCATCAAATGTCTAAAGAAATTGCACTATCATGATGGGCTCAGAATCGACTTTCTGACGATATCTCATTTGCAAAAAATGGAGTTCAAATGAGTAAGTTATGACAAAAAAAAAAAGGTAGGTCAAAAAAGAGCTGAATGGGCAAAACAAAAAATCATTGCCTTAGGAAGCATGCCCACCAGTATGATGAATTATCTCAGGAAGCATAAATGCCAACACTAAAAATTACCTTAGGAAGCATGCCAATTCTATAGAAGAAAATGTCTTAAGAAGCGTGGATGCTCTGTACCAAAATTGCCTTTGAAAGTGTGTCAGTTTTGTACCAATTTTTTTTAGGAAGAGTGCCAATTATATACCAAAAAATGCCTCAATTTCCATGGCAAAAAAATCTCAATTTTTGCACCAAAAAACCTTTATTTTTCATGAAAAAATCATGCTTTTGTATCAAAAAATCTTGATTTATGTGCCAAAAAATATTGAGCTCCATGCCATTTTTTTGATTTTTTGTACCAAAACTCATAAAATTACTGCCTCAGGAAACGTACCCAATCTAGGAGTAACTTATTTATTTATCCTCAAATTCCAACTATGTCCAAATTGGATAAATTTTCTATAAAAATAATAGTTTTTGGGTACTTTGAGCTCAATAATGATGTCTGTTTGGGCTAGAAGTGACCCCCATATCCAAAAAGAATTATTCTAAAGAACTAAAACCCTCTGAATAAAAAAAACACATATGAAAGCCAAGCCAAACTTCTCATAAATAGAATAGGGGCATGAAAGTTAGAAGCTCTAATACCATGTTGAAGTGGATGAAAGATCGACCCCACAACTCCCAAGAATCACCTACATGCAAACACCTATCTGTCATGTCCCCTTTTCAAATAATTAAAAAAGAAAATCTTTGCTAAGGCAGGCAGACCCAAGAAAGTGAAGTTTCGGAAAAAGGGGGTTAATCTTTGGAAACCGTTGGACTAATAAATGAAAATTATTATTAAAATAAGTTTCATTAACCTCTCTTGGACGTGAGTTACATTTATGCCCTCTTTTAAGGGGTTTGGAGGCATTTTGGGCTCATTCCAGACTTGATTTTCGCTCATTCTTTGTTATTCTTCAGAGGCTGCCAAACCTGTGGAGAAGGAGACCCAAGAACGGGAGTTTGCAAGTTTCCAGGGAGACCCAAGAACGGGAGTTTGCAGGTTTCCAGGAAGGCTAAGGATGGGATTTTGAAGCCATTCCATGTGCATGCTCATACAGAGTTTGCCTTTGTGCTGAATAGTGTAGATTTGTGAGTTTTTGGGTGTGTTTTTTGCATGAGTTTGGTGTTTTCAGTTGAGCATTTCATATCAGTTTTGGTTGCTGCTGTATTTCAGAATTTAAGCTGTTAAAATAGAGCTGAATATATGTATTGGGATGTGATTAAATTTTTGAGATAGTTTATTAGTGTTTTTGTGGTGTTTCCGGGCATTTTGTGTTAATTTCGGGAGTCCGATGAGCATAGTTTTTGTCCTACATTTGTGAGCTGTTGTGTAAAAGCTATATAGATATGGAAACATCATTTTGTAGGCTTTTATGCTGTTGAAATTTCTATAAAAATTTCCACTTTCAGATTTATTAATAACAGGTGAAGCTGTGAAGCTTTTGGCACAATTTCGGCATACCCGATTTGGGGTTTCTTGAGAAATTTGGAGGATCTTTGTGATATTAGTTGTTTGATCTTAAAGATCTGATTAAAGGTTGGAAATATCATGTAAAATCAGAAAAGGGACATTTCAGTGGTATCAGAGCCATGATCTTGCCAGCCTGAGGGTTTGTAGAAGTTTGCAGGTAAGTTTTGACAACTACCCAGATCTTGCATTTCAGTTTTGAGAACTACCCAAATCTTGCATGTCATAATTTATGATTGCATGTTGCTTCTAATCAGTTGCATGTACAAGTATATGGTTTCATGCTACTTCTAATCATTTGCATGTTAGTTCTTGGTGAATTTGGTGGTTCTAGAAGTTTGCATGTCAGTTTTGACAACTACCCAGATCTTGCATGTCAGTTTTGACAACTACCCAGATCTTGCATGTCATAATTTGGTGGTTGCATGTTGCTTCTAATCAGTTGCATGTCCAAATCTATGGTTCCATGCTACTTCTAATCATTTTCATGTTAGTTCTTGGTGTTTGAAGAAGTTATATCCTATTGGGGTTACACTCTACTTTATCCAGAATGGACAGGTATCGTACAGAGTCTCAGAAGGAACGATCTTGGACAATTGATAGCCAGAGTCAAAATAGTAGAAAGGATGGTTATTTAGACATTCAAGATAAACTTATGGAAATAAGCCATGACATGTCTAAACAGTTGGTTGAGCACCACCGTATAATGAATGACATGTTATCTGACCCAGCTAAGGTGGATAAGTTGACTGGATTTCTATTTGGCAGATTTTCTCACAGGACAGATGACACAATTCCCAAGAAATTGCATGAGGAGTTTGAGAAACTAGCTGATAGCCAAGTAGAGGTCTCAGATTCTACTCTACCATAGGAGGTGGTGGGAAAGGATATCACACAGATTGATAGTAACAGTCAACTTGATACTCAAATTGAGACAATTGTTTACAGGTCGTCAAAGGGTGATGCCATAGGTATTCAAGATGGTATAGTTACAACAGGCAGTGACTACAGTGTAGTGGGTTCAGATGATGATTATGAGGATGTTGTTGTGTAGGATGGTGAGATACCTGGTAGAGATGAGCAGACATTGAGCATTCATGACTTTGCTGAGAAAGAGTACCAGGCACAGTTAGATGCTTCATCACATGAGGTTGAGGCTGGTAGTACTTCACATGATTTGTCTAGCCAGCTGAAGGTGAACCAAGATAGTATTGTGACTTCATTATCTCATCATGACAGGTATGTGGAGTTAGTTGTTGTTGGTCATATTACTCAGGTGAGGAGTTTTCTTGAGTTACCAGTTGATTCTAGTTTACGGATATGGACTCGAGATTGTTATATTGGCATTTGGGATTCAGTTGATTGGAGATCTTTAACACTTTTTGGTAGCAGTGTTTGTTTGGGTGCTATCATGGATTTGATTAGCAGATTACACGTTGTTGTCTTTTCTTGTGCCAGTATCTTGTTTGATGTTGGTATTAGTTTTTATACACCAATGTTGGGCTTTGTTCATATATCCAGTCGACCATACTTGCTAGAATGTGTTGATGATATTTCATATTTGGCAGTGTGTATAGATGAGTCCCAGGATCATATTGGCATTGATGACATCCAGGAGGATGCAGTGGGCAGTTTTGAAGACTTAGTTTCCTTGGGTACAGAGGAGTTGGACAGCAATGCTAATGTTTTTGATACTCTGTATGTTGATATGAGCTTTAGATTTGATTCACAAGATATGGATGGTAATACTCTAGAGACTAGTAACTTTGAGGACACTCCTTCAGACAGTGCATCAGAGGAGGTTTGTAGGAGACAGTCAAGCCAGTGCCATCATGTGTCTAATCAGTTGAGAGTTAGTGACCAAGACATTGCTATCACTTGCCAACATTTTGATGCTGCTCGTCAGTTGTTAGCAGTTTATGGATGGGGTTCTCCTACTAGTGATGAGCAGGGAGGAAGTTATCTTTCCTTGACAGAGATCCACTCTTTATGGGAGGCTATTCAGATTTTGAGACAAAATTATATGCAGTTGGTAGCCGACAGAGATTATCTTATGGAGTGGGGTAGTACAACATATGATGCATTGTTGGACAAGGAAGATGAGGTGAGTGAGCTTACTGAGCAGCTTGAGGTGACTTCTGAGATTCTTGAGAGTACACAGTTGGCTCTCAAGGAGTCACAGTTTCATTTGGCTAAGGTGACCATGGAGTTAGAGTGACTACAGTCTTTACCTAATTCTATACAGTCACAAGCTGTGGTGTTTGGTGATCCGAGGATGTCCATGGCCGAGATTGTTAGAGACAGTGGAGATGGGGATGCATCCATCCTTGATACTAACATTGGCATATTAGGTTCATTCCCACTAGAGTTAGGATCAATTGAGTTGGGTGCTGTAGCAGATTTTTGTGGTGTGCCTGACATGGTGGTGACCTCTAATACTAATGGCACGAAGACTAGAGATGTTCTATCAAAGACCATGTGTGACGTTGGTGAGCTGATAGTTGGCATGGTTCCTACTAGTAATACTACTCCCTTCGCAATGTCTTCAGAGGTAGTAGTCAGTTCCAACTTGGTTAATGATCGATTGCAGTTAGTTACATCTGGATTGCAGTCTGAGCCACTGACTAAGATTGGTGCATTCTATTGGCATTACACTGTGAGGTATGCTCATCTATCTACCTTTGATGACCATGTTGATGAGATGATGATACAGAGATGTACTTTGGTTCCTAGTGCTTATCATCAGTTATGGGATAGTTTGATGCCTCGGGATGAGAGTTGTGATGGGCATGACATGGTGATAGGTCCTGCAATTGACAGTTTGATAATACATGACTTAGAGCAGGAGTTTTGGAGTGATGCTTTAGCAGGTGTTGTTATTGATTCTACTCCTTTGGCTATGACATCTCTTGACTTAGCTGGTGATCAGTCACAGTGGGTTGTATCACTTCTTCATGGTGAGCTGTTGACTGAGGTTGGTTTTTTTTATCAACATTATATTGCAGGGTATGTACATCAGTTAGCATTTGATCCTTGTGCTGAGGAGTTGATGGCAGACAAATTTGGTTTGGATTCCATTTCTTACTCTTTATCTTGTAATGTCTTTTCACCATCAACAGTGTATGGGAGTTATGGTTATGAGATAGTGGCCGATGATTTGCAGAGTTGTGTTGACTGCAGGAGTTGTACAGTGTGTGGATTCTCCATACTTGGTACAGTTTCATTCGAGAGGGTTCACCATTGTTGCAGAGTTGGATTGTACATTCCATATAGGCCAGTGGGATGCGTTGATGGTATTTACTGTGTTGGTAGTTTGATTTGTCCACTTTACTTGGGTTCTGATGTTCTAAGAGTTTGTGCCTCATGGGTTTTTGATTGTGGTAGTGGTGATTTCGGAGTTTGGTTGAGCTATAATTTTCAATTTGATTATGGATTCCTCTTGGTCATATTGCAGAGGATATTGCAGGAGCCTGTGTTAATTGGTAGTAGTATAGTTCATGACTACATTTGGGATCCAGGTGGATTGATTGGTTTATTGTTCAGCCATTGCTTGAGAAAAAGCAATGATTGGGAGGGGAGGACTTGTCATGTCCCCTTTTCAAATAATTAAAAAATAAAATCTTTGCTAAGGCAGGCAGGTCCAAGAAAGTGAAGTTTCGGAAAAAGGGGGTTAATCTTTGGAAACCGTTGGACTAATAAATGAAAATTATTATTAAAATAAGTTTCATTAACCTCTCTTGGATGTGAGTTATAGTTATTCCCTCTTTTAAGGGGTTTGGAGGCATTTTGGGCTCATTCCAGACTTGATTTTCGCTCATTCTTTGTTATTCTTCAGAGGCTGCCAAACCTGTGGAGAAGGAGACCCAAGAACGGGAGTTTGCAGGTTTCCAGGGAGACCCAAGAACGAGAGTTTGTAGGTTTCCAGGAAGGCTAAGGATGGGATTTTGAAGCCATTCCATGTGCATGCTCATACAGAGTTTGCCTTTGTGCTAAACAGTGTAGATTTGTGGGTTTTTGGGTGTGTTTTTTGCATGAGTTTGGTGTTTTCAGTTGAGCATTTCATATCAGTTTTGGTTGCTGCTGTATTTCAGAATTTAAGCTATTAAAATAGAGCTGAATATATGTATTGGGACGTGATTAAATTTCTGAGATAGTTTATTAGTGTTTTTGTGGTGTTTTCGGGCATTTTGTGTTAATTTCGGGAGCCTGATGAGCATAGTTTTTGTCCTACATTTGTGAGCTGTTGTGTAAAGGCTATATAGATCTGGAAACATCATTTTTTAGGCTATTATGCTGCTGAAATTTCTATAAAAATTTCCACTTTCAAATTTATTAATAACAGGTGAAGCTGTGAAGCTTTTGGCACAATTTCGGCATACCCGATTTGGGGTTTCTTGAGAAATTTGGAAGATCTTTGTGATATTAGTTGTTTGATCTTAAAGATCTGATTAAAGGTTGGAAATATCATGTAAAATCAGAAAAGGGACATTTCACTATCATAGAAAGAGAGAACCAAAAGCTATGGAGGCTTAGATTCTCAGATCCATAGATGAGACATTCTTGATGAGAAAAAGAGAAAGATTACTACTATCAAAAGTGAATGAATAAATTACAAAGAGACCAATCCTTATAAAAGGAAATCAAAATCCTAACATGTAAAACCTAGGTTGCATGATAATAATTAATAAAAGAATTAATTATTATATGCCCAAAGTTTAGCTTAAGTAAACAAGAGATAATAAGTGACTTAATAATTAAATCAATATGATTTAATTAATAAGATTTTTTTATTACTATAACACCCCCTTTAAGATAAACTTAGGGAGTAGCTAAAAACTTAGAAACTATTATTGAAAGTAAATTCAGGTCTCGACAAGAAGGCTCGATGAGGTACCCAAGCACAATGAAATCTCTTAAAAGAGGAGAAATAGAGAAAACCACATGAGAAAAACCCTACTCTAAAAAGAGATAGAAATAATGCTGAAAAAAACTAGTGAAGGATTGAAGATGCCTCCAAACTAGGGAATGTCCCAGAAGATAGGAACAAAAGATGATCACGAAGAACACCACTGAAGCATGAATCTAAAAACACTACCAAATTGTTGATCTAAAAACTCCCATTGTATAAGACATGACCAGGTAAAGAAGACTAAGTTTAAAGATCTAATCAATCAAAGATGGAAGGTATCTTCATGGCCTCCAAAGAGAGGAATGAAAGAATGTCTATATGTAAATGATTCATCTCACCAAAATGCATAGGTATCCAACCACTGCAATCACCTAGCACATAGGATCAAATACTAAATACATAGGTCACTCTATCAAACCAAGAAAGTAATAGAACCAACATAACCTCCCATATAATACTGAGAGGTAAGAGATGAACACTAAAAATGAATGCAATATCTCATGCAAAAAGAAGAACCAAGGACATCAAAAGTGAAAATGAAGTACAAACACCTATAATGACATGTGTCATCCACACATCATAAGGGTTAATATAATAGAAGGAACACTCACTTGAAAAAGGAAGATGATGAATATGGCCAACATGAAACCTCCCAAGGCACTTTATAATGTAGTGCGAGTAAAAAAACACACAAAGATGTGCAAGATCCCGAAATGCAATAAAGTGGTACTATATCCCAATGCATTTGCAAAAATAATACAAAAGGATGCAAACAAATATCGAAAGACACATAAGACTGATACAAGAGATATTCTAACCTATGAGAAATCATATATCCAGACTTGAAACAACCAAGATATGCACCAGAATGCAAAAAAACAAAAAATTGAATGGAATGTGCCTAGAGAAGAATATGAAAAATAGAATGTCTCAAGATATGTCTCCTAGAGTGCAAAATAGAACCTCTAACTTTGACTACATAAAATGGAAACCAAAAAACATAAAAAGTCCAAGTAAACTACACCATCATGACAGGCTTGGAATCAAATTTTTGACAATATCTCATTTGCAAAAAATGGAGTCTAGATGAGAAAGTTATAAAAAAAAGACCACAGGTAGGTCAAAAAAGAGCCAGAAGGGAAAAATAAAAAATCACCGCCCTAGGAAGCATGCCCACCAGTATAAGGAATTATCCTAGGAAGCATACACACTAGCACCAAAAAGTACATCGAGAAACATGCTAGCTATGTATTGTATGCACCCAAAAATGGTCGCCTAGACTATGGGCCCCCATTATTCAATTTATCAATTTATCAAATTTTCTGAATCAATGGTTTGTAATATTTTATTAAATCAATTCAAATCAATTTCCTTGATCAAATTCGATTTATTTCATTTCTAAGATTGATCATCTTATTCCAAGTCTTATTTAATTAAAAGAAAATCTTCTCTTTTAATTAAATAAAATAAAATCCCCATTTAATTAAAAGAAAACCTCTCTTTTAATTAAACAGTTCATCCACATTTAATTAATTAAGAGAAAAACCTCTCTTTTAATTTAATTAAATATCTTCTATTTAATTAAAAAGAACTTGCTTCCTTTTAATTAAATAAAAATCCCACTTAAATATCTCTTTTGATGAAAAAAAAAAAAAAAAAATTATTTTTATTTAATTTCTCTACACTTAAAAAAAAGTGATCTAAGTGGGATTTATCTTTCCACTTTCTCCTCAACCACTCCTCTTTTCTCATTGGTGGAATTTTTTCTCACATGGATCAAGCTCTATTATCCCATATTGGTTGTGAGAAGCCTCTCACCTCCATAATTTCCTTTATAAGGGAGAGCCCTCTCCTCATTTTAGGGACCCATGATTATGCTATCGTTATGCTGCAAGTTTGAAGACCAATTTTTGAAGGAGTTTGAATACAAAAGCTTTTTGTGGAGAACTTCTATTTTCTTGTCTTTTTCTCTCTTGCACCCATCATGGGCTTTTAGCTTAAATCTTGCATTTATAGATTAGTTTTTTCTTTCATAGATTAGATCTTATTTTCATGCATATTTGAAGATCATGGAGACTAGCATTCTTGCTTTTCCTCTTTGAATCTCTCATCTCATGGTGTACTTGCATGGGCACAAAAATAGGTCAAACTGAGGGCCTCCATTGCAAACCCTTGCACTCTATGAGTAGAGAGCTATGGATTGATTTGTGAGGGCTCATTCTTGAGTTTTCTTACATGTAATGATTCATAGAAGTGTGACAACATTTTAGCACACATTTTTGGCGCCCACCGTAGGGCTTGAATCAAGTTTCTAGCTCCATTTACTTTTATTTTTCATCTCTGGTTTTTTACAGCAGCATATTGGATCTAATCAAGTGCTCTTGTAAATTTTTCACTTTGGTTTTAAGGCCAACCCATATATAGATTGGTTTGCAGGCAAAAAATCTAGTTGGTTTAAAGATTCAATCATATCTTTTAAACCACTTAGAGTTTGGTTCTAAATTTTTTTTTGTGGGTTGGTTATGTGCCCAACATGTCCCAGTTTGATTTTCAGATCATTTTGACATGATTTGCATGAGTTATGAATTTCTCTTTATTTTTGATAAAAAGCCGTTTCTGATCGCAAATCAGCATATTTTTTGAAAAAATTTATATTTTCAGAAATATTTTTGAATTATAATGGGGGTTCTTTCTTTGTGTTTTGAATTTTGAGGCCGTATTAAAGATCAAAAATTCGATTTAATGAATCTGGCCTATTTTGAAAAATTGGGTCCCTAGGGCACAAATGAAGAATTTTTTTTGAATTTCTTACATTTTTGGAATGCTCTTTAGTTTTTACTAGGGGTCTCTTCTTTTCATTTCTATTTTTGGGTTCAAAATCATAGCAAAAAAAAGGTCTAATCATGTTGACTAGGTTATTCGTATTTTTTTTGCAGGGATTTTCGTGTTTTTTCTGATTTTTTTCTGTTAACTGCTCAATGTTTTGAGTTTTTCTATGTTTTCTGATTTTTTTGGAACAACATAGCAGCAAGTTATGATTTCATTAGAAAAAAGTGCTAAAGTTTTTAAAAATAGGTAAGATCTACTAAGCGCGTTGCGAGGACTTCAGGTATTCTTCTTTGGCTGATAACACTTTGATTTGGATATTTAAAATGAACCTCTCATGTGTCTAGCTTGTGTGTTTTGCTTATGCTTTTATTTTTCAAACACATGCATAATTGATACTAGGTTGTAATCTCCATTGATTTTTATTTAGCAAGCTTGATTATTAGTGATGGATTTAGATAGCTATATTGAGTTATTGGACTCGCTGAATCTGCCGGCCCCTCATTCCACCCCGTGGTTGTAAGATCAACACCACATTAAAGGGGATGGGTCTACAGGATAGAAGCGTTAAGTGCTCCACTTGGAAACCCTCTTGTGCTTTCTAGAACTCACTAATCTTTGAGTTGTGGACTCATTTTGGCTTGTGTGAGGGGTTAAGTGTTTCACATCTTTGGACTCACCTTACATTAGTTAAAGCATTAAGTGTACCACCTTGTGCTTTTTGATTATTCTTGGATAGATTTTCTTTTGGGGAATGAACATCTGTACACACATAGTAATTAGGCCCCATGAATACTATTTGTGGATCTTGAGGGAGTGAGTTCCTAGTGAAACTCCTCTCAAAGACGGATTCCTTGTAGGTGGGGAGGATACTTTGAGAATCTCTTAGATAGATGGATCTTCAACTTGGTGATTGAGGCATCCTTTCTCCGGAGAGGTTGATAGATCACTAGGGGTTGATATCATAGATCTTAAGATAATCTTAGTTAGCGTGTCGGATTAATCTGGTTGCTTTGATTGGGCTAAAAGTGAAAAGGTGTCAAAACCTTGGATCTGAAAGCTAAGTCCCCTTGTGGTCCACTATTGTGAGTCGGTCACCTTTAGAGAGGGTTAACCATAGCAGACAATCCCTATACAGGGCAAACTGTAGACAGAACTTCAAGCGGTAATAGCCACTTCTGCCGTGGTTGCAACAATCGCTATATAAATGTCCTCGTGGAAGAAATCTCCATGGGGTATGGTTCATTGTGGGTTGTTAGATCTCCCTAGCAGCTCTTGAAGATTAAGTTCTCAGACTGTGTCAAAACCTCGGTGCGCCGGGATTGGAGGTCACCCCTGTGAATCATAAAAGTTGCAGAGTCAAACCACTACTAAAAACCTTAGAGAGGCCAACTTTTATTTTTTAGGGATGTATGCAATGATTGTGAAACTCTTTGAGAACATACACAATTAGCTCTCCTAGGGATTAGCATAAACTAAGTCACTTGATTGCTCATGCACAAGGTTGCTTTTGCCCTTGCTCATTGTTTGAAGACTGCTTGCTTGAACTCCTTGATTGTTGTCTTATGTGCCTATTCAATGATGAAAACCTATTGATGTGCTTACTTGATCTTTTAAAACAAATATGGGTTCCTGAGTTGAGACTTTACGATCAAATAACTTTGTTGTCCCATTATTTTGAGTCTCCCTAGGTTGATCCTATTTGGATTAGGCTACTTAACCCATTGTTAGAAGCTTTTTTTGCACCTTAGGTTATTGTGCTTTGACCTCTTGAATTAGTAGTCATTGATTTCACAAGAGACCTTGTTTGGAGTTGGTAAGATAGAAATTGTCCTTATTGAGAAAGATATACACTTGGATCCTTTGATATTACACTTGGAGAGTTTTAGTAATTTCTTGTCCACACTTTCATAAATAAATAAAAATCAATTTTAATTATTTATAACTTGGGTAAATCATCCTCCTGGTCCATATGTGCTAGGGTATTCACCCAAAGTTTTGAGCACCTCTGTGGCAGTGTTGGTTTACACCTATTGCAAAATTCTATCTTATCACACCTATTTTGGACAAGTGAGAGCTTTTACTATCCTAGTTTGGTACCAACGTTTCTTAGGGTTATCCTATCAACTAGTGCCTTTTCTTTCATGTTGATTACAAGTGCTATTACATGTTGCTCAACATTCAAATGATCTCAAATGCTATCAAATTTTCCAAAATGACTCTTGGTCTTCTTTCTTCTTTATCTTCCATGTCTTTCTAATCTATCATTTCCACTCTTCCTCTTCTTCATGTCTTCTTGATTCTTTTCCTCCTATTATCATATAGTCTATCTTCTTCTATTCATTCTTTCTCTTCTTCCATACTTGATTCTTCTTCTTCTAGAACCATGGATCTTGGATATCTTTTTAGGGATCCTCATTTGAGCTCAGATGAAATCCACCTCCTTCTTGAATTTGAAAAGTGTTGTCACTCCAATAGATGCATGGATGCTAACGTTGCAACAAAAATGATTAAAAAAATGGATAAATCAGACACTTTTGCTAGGATCATGTGCAAGATTAAATCACAATATCCTTCTTCCAAATATTTTCCATCTTCCAAGTCTTATAATGATTCTTCTAAATATCATACAGATTCCTCATCCTCCAAGTCTTATCATGATTCTTCTAAATATCGTTCAAATTCCTTATCTTCCAAGTCTTATCATGATTCTTCTAAATATCCTTCATATTCTTCATCTTCTAAGTCTTACGATAATTCTTCTAAATATCATTCACATTCTTCATATTCTAAATCTTACCATGACTCTTCTAGATATCATCCATCTAGGTCTTCACCTACCTCTTTTTCACGATATCATTCTTCTTCTACTTCTACCAAGAGTCTTATTCCTCTTATTAAGACATATGATAATGAGCAACATGAAAAGTCTTGTGATATGCCTATCTATAATTCTTCTAGTGACAATGATTATGATGGTGATGATTATTACATTCCAACAGTTCCTAAAAGTCCTCCTAGTCCTATGCTTGTGCTTAAAGGGGATGAGTCACGAAAAGATATTGATGGTAATTCACATGAATCAAATCTTGAAAATAACATTGATAAATTTTGTGAACAATACCTAAATGATAAATCTGCATTTTTTGATGAAGAGAAAGCATTTTTTTGTGCTGAAATACAACATCAATGGGATAAGAGTTCCTCTTCTAAGAACCCTCATGCTGAAAATAAAGATTACACTCTTGAGCAAGATCATGTTAATGTTGAACCTTTTTCTTCTGATGCTCCCCTTCCATCTTCTACTTCCTCCACTATCCATACATTCGCTAAAGATTCCGAGACTCTCAAATCTTCTACCAATCATTCGTCCAACAAAGATCCTAATGCTTTTCATGCAGTTCCCTATAGTTATCCTCAAGGGCTGCCTCTTAAAGAAACTCAAGCTAACCTTCACTTGGCTACAAATACCTTTGACAATGCTAAACCTAAAGAGCCTAAGCCTTCATGCACTATAATGCCTACTTCAGCTAGTCCTTCATCATCTATTCCAAAGTCTTCCATACAATTCCAACATGCTTCCTTTTCCTTAGGAGTGGCTCCATGTCAAGAGGACTCTAAAAATGATAAAGAAAAGAATATAAAAAAAGATCAAGATCAAGAACCTTCCATGTCATCCAATCCTTTTCATGATGTCTCTGATACATTTCATGGTTCTTTTGATCCCTTACGCACTTTCTCATTCATTCCACCATGTCTTAAGTCTTCTCCTAAGCAAGATCAAGATACTACTTACCCTGTTGAGCTTATTGACAATAAAAATGACCTTAATACAATTGTGCCTTCCAAAGATGATACTTCCATTAAGGTTATTAAAAATAGTGTTGATACTTCCAATGTTGAGCCTACTGAAAATCAAGAGAACAATTCTGTGCTTATGTTATCCAAAGATCCTTGTCAAGATCAAAGTCTTCCACCTTCTTGTTCTACCACTCCATGTTCCCTTCCACTTTCTACTCTTCCTAAGTCTTCTCAAGCTATAAGTTCTCTTATCAATGAAGCTGCTCCTATTAAAGATGTTTATGTTCCTATTGAAAATCCTGATGCTCACTCTAAAGATGCTGATGTCCTTGATTGTCATATAGATGTTGATGAACTTATTGATTATCATTTTGCATCTTCCACATCCATCCTTGGACCTCCCCCACCAATACTAAATCCTTCAAATTTTCCTTCCATCTTGGGTCCTTATGTCCTTTCACTTTCCCCTCTCGATTCTCCTAGTTCTTCATCCATTTTGGGTCCTTATGTCCCTCCCTATCCTATCTTTCCTCAAGATCAACGTAGATGCATATCCTTGAATCCTTTTCATCCACCCACTCACCTAAACCAGTCATATCATCCTTCTTCTTCCACAAGTCCTAATTCTTTTGGAAGTAACTTGAATGTTCAATACAAGAAAAAGAAGCAATTCAAGAAGCCATATAAAAAGGTAGACCACCATGTCTCATCTAATCGACATGGGGGCATAAAGTCAAAAGAGATATCTAAGAAAAAAATTATAAGACAAGTATGGGTTCCAAAATCCATCATTGAAGATATTATCTCTAAATCATCAAAAAGAAATGAAAAGAAGCCTAAGGCTATATGGATTCCAAAATCTCTCTTGAGAGAGTCTAATGTTGAACAACAATTAAATTTGACATTCAAGCTTCCAAAGAATTCCGTTTCATCTTCTTCCAAAAGCATTCTTCCATTCTATGTGCCTAAACTGCAACCTTTTCTATCCACTCACCATATTCCTTCACATATTCCTTCATTCACATTTTCTCCATCCTTTCGCCACCCTTCAAGGTGTGTGTTGACGTTGATCTTGCCTTCATTTCCATTTTTCAATCTCACTTACTTCGAATAAAGCCATATCCTCCATTTTTGTCTCCCATCTTCCTTTCCCTATTAGCATCTTTGAGCATATCATTTGAATTCCTTTGTATATCATGGTTTAAACATTCAAAGAGAATTATCTCAAAAGCTTGACTTCTTCCAAAAAAATTTGAAAAAGATTGAAAAAAAAAAAAAGGAAAAAAAATAAAATGAAAATTTTGAAAATGTGCCTTGGTGAAAACCTGGTAATCAGGCACCTTGGTAGCAAAAGTAAAGAGAAATAAATTCATCCTATGGTGAAAACCACTCCCTTGTGGTGCCTTGGATAAGTACCATGATGAAAACCTAACAATCAGGCATCATGCGTAGTTCTTCTACATCTTTCATCCATTTCGTCTTCTCTCTTTGATCTTGACAATGTTGACCTATAGACAAACATTTGGCTATCTTGTGAGATATCTTATGATGATCTTGTTTTCATTCCTTTCATGTTTAGCCTTCATATCTATTTTCCTCCATTCATTCTAGTATTTTGCTACCCTTTTCCCATTTACCCCTTTGGTCTTGATCTAATAAAATAGAGTAAAATATAATGCTATAAAGTCTCTTGACATGTCTACTCCTTTGGATTGCATCTTTCCTACCTTTACATTATGCTTTAATGAATTATCATATGCTGGCCTTTCATTTCTTGTCCAAATGTTCTTTACATGACAAATTTTCCCTAGCTTGGGTACTCTTGAGGAGTCAACCTTTGAAGATCACTTTCACTTGCTTCATACACTCCTTGCTTATCCATAATATCCATTAGCTTATTGCTTCATCACATCCTCCACCTTGTTAGACATTGGGACTGCACGATGTGATCTTGCTTAAGAGTTTAATGCCCATTCTATCTAGGGGTATCTTTGTACATATTTATTGATCCTAAAAAAAATTCAAAAAAATTGATATATTTTAAAAAATCCAAAAAAATGATATATTGTAAAAATTCTAAAAATTGAAAAATGTCCTGAAAAAATGATCATCTTAGTGACAACCTAGCAAAAGGCACTTTGATGTATCTTCAAAAAAATAATATATTCCAAAAATACAAAAAAAAAAAAAAATTCAAAAATTCAAAAAAAAAAAGAAAAAGTGCCTTGGTGAAAACCTGAAAACAGGCGCCTTGGTAGCAAAATAAAAAATAAAAATAAAAAATAAAAAAAAAAAATAAAAAAATCCAAGTGGTGAAAACTTGGAAACGGGCACTACTTGAGGCCTTTGCACCCCTATTTCTTGGCACATGTCCTCGACACTTAGCCTTTCTCCACCATGCCTTGTCCTTGTTACCTTGGTTTGGAATTGGTCTTTGTCTAGGGGGCATAACTATGTTAGCTTTGGTTTCTTAGATGTGTGAGTCTTTAGGACAACTCGCAAATGGCATTTTTCAACACCCATTGACATCGAGTGTTTTTCAACACTTATTGGTTTGGTCTTACCCAGTATCATCATGTGATCTTACCTTCCTACAAGCATTTGATCCTTGTCCTCAGAACTCAGTATCAGTTAACACACTTAAATTTTTAAACGCAACACTTAATGCTTGACTTATGTCATGATTTTTTTTCTCTGTGTATTAACTGTTATTGATTTTTGTTGAGTGTCTTTGTCTGATAAGTCTCTCCATGATGCATTGCTAGAAGACTTGGGGCATGGGACATGTTTTTATTTGTTGTTTGCTTGTGCGTGTGGTCTTGAAACTCTAGAGTGTCTCTTGTTGTCCCCTTGAAACACTTAGGAGATTTGAGGTATCATCCTTGATTGTTTTTGCACAACCATTCTTATGGTCATCTTGGCATCTATGCCTTGATGCGAGCATGGTTTTGCTACATTAAATTGGGTAAGCTAATATCGAAGTCATCTTGATCTTTATGTCTTTGATGCTTATGTTAGAATCTTTCCACATTCCAATCCGATATTAATTACATTCATATCTTCATAGTTGCGCTTGTGACTAGTGACGATTGTGTGATTTTTCGATGTCCGTTAATAATGGCCCAATGATGAAAATAAGTTCTTTTACATTCTCTAATGAATGATGAACACAAAATCCTATGTTACAGTTGCTCTTTTTCAAGTACACCATTGCATTTCATGTAGCTTGCATTATTAGACTTCATGTTAGTTTGCATTTTTAGGCTGCATTATGAGTTTGAGAGGGTTCTCCTTTCATCTTTATTGTGGACATTTAATCAATTGTGGTCACGTTTTGATCTTCATTTCCTTATTTTCTTTCGTGATCTCAATCGAAATTTCTATCTTAAATAGTTGATTGATTTTTGGAGCATTTTCTTTTCTCAGTTCTATTTCTTTCCATATCTTTCAAACTTCTATCTTCCATTTTCTTTTTCCCCACTTCTTTTCTTCTAAATCACCTTTGGGGCATAATATTTCATGCTTGATGATCTACCTTGGTTCTATGATTCTTATATCTTTCATCTTACATCAAGAACCTTATCTTTTGTTCGATTTGATCAAATTTATCAATTTATTGTTTCTCCTCTATCTCATTTCAATTTCGATCACGAGGGGGCAATAATTATCAATTTCAATCCTTGATTCAGTTTTATCAATTTTATCCTCAACTTTTTCAAGTTAAAATTTATTTGTATTCTTTGTCCTGATGTGTTCCCGAGTTGACCACACATCTGGGTTGTTTTGTGATCCCAAATTGACCTCACACTTCAATTTCTTTCTTTGACTACATGTGTTCCCGAATCGATCACACATTAGTCAAAGAGGGGCAAATGTATGCACCCAAAAATGGTCGTCTAGACTATGGGCCCCCATTATTCAATTTATCAATTTATCAAATTTTCTGAATCAATGGTTTGTAATATTTTATTAAATCAATTCAAATCAATTTCCTTGATCAAATTCGATTTATTTCATTTCTAAGATTGATCATCTTATTCCAAGTCTTATTTAATTAAAAGAAAATCTTCTCTTTTAATTAAATAAAATAAAATCCCCATTTAATTAAAAGAAAACCTCTCTTTTAATTAAACAGTTCATCCACATTTAATTAATTAAGAGAAAAACCTCTCTTTTAATTTAATTAAATATCTTCTATTTAATTAAAAAGAACTTGCTTCCTTTTAATTAAATAAAAATCCCACTTAAATATCTCTTTTGATGAAAAAAAGAAATAAAATAAATTATTTTTATTTAATTTCTCTACACTTAAAAAAAAGTGATCTAAGTGGGATTTATCTTTCCACTTTCTCCTCAACCACTCCTCTTTTCTCATTGGTGGAATTTTTTCTCACATGGATCAAGCTCTATTATCCCATATTGGTTGTGAGAAGCCTCTCACCTCCATAATTTCTTTTATAAGGGAGAGCCCTCTCCTCATTTTAGGGACCCATGATTATGCTATCGTTATGCTGCAAGTTTGAAGACCAATTTTTGAAGGAGTTTGAATACAAAAGCTTTTTGTGGAGAACTTCTATTTTCTTGTCTTTTTCTCTCTTGCACCCATCATGGGCTTTTAGCTTAAATCTTGCATTTATAGATTAGATTTTTCTTTCATAGATTAGATCTTATTTTCATGCATATTTGAAGATCATGGAGACTAGCATTCTTGCTTTTCCTCTTTGAATCTCTCATCTCATGGTGTACTTGCATGGGCACAAAAATAGGTCAAACTGAGGGCCTCCATTGCAAACCCTTGCACTCTATGAGTAGAGAGCTATGGATTGATTTGTGAGGGCTCATTCTTGAGTTTTCTTACATGTAATGATTCATAGAAGTGTGACAACATTTTAGCACACATGTATAAGAAATTATTGTATATGTGAAAGCCTAATCTGTCAGTAACACGCGTAAACAAGAAAATGTTAGTTGTACATGTATATCAAAATTCATGTAAATCAAAATACAACTAATCTACTTGAGTTTTAGAACTAATAAAATCAAAAGACAAGAGTCCCTACATAACCTTAGAGCATCTCAACAAGGGTTCCCACAAGAGTCCTTGTTTGTGTACTCAAGATTGAGGGATGTGGATGTGCTCTCCTCAAACACAATAATGATTGAATCCTGTCAAATCCATTCGAATGAATGCAAGAATACAAGTATGAATCTATAATAAGATGTATGTAGAATACCTTCAAGAAATGGCTAATGAGTAAGCTAATCTCAAAAGGATTCTAAAGGATGTGAATTAAAAATGGGATGCAATGAAGTAAACTAACAATGCTATGCTACCATGAAAATATGCAAGAACTAGGAATTGAAACAATGCAAACAACTACCAAAGATTAGCTCTAAACATGAAAATATCTTAAAAAGCTCTAACACAATACTAATATGATAACAATGAAATGGAGGAGATGAAAAAATGCTTGAGATAAGTGCTTTATTCATAGGCTTGAGGGAGACCTTGAGGAGGTGACATCTATGTGGCATCCACATAGGTTCCACAAGGGAGACACATGGGCTAAAGGACAAGCCATGCATAAGTCAAAATAAGCTTTTATGATTTGGGTGGCTCAAAGTGTGCTCACACATGTGTGAGCAACCTTGGGGAAAGGAATGGGGGGACAAGGATGTAAGAGTCCTTTTGGAGAGTTTAATGAAAGGAGGTTCCTTGAGCCTTATTTTTTTCACACGTGTGTGAGCAGCCACTTAGTTGCTAAAGAGGTGATTAAAAGAGGTTTAGGATAATAAAGTGGGTAGGCTTAGAAGGATGAGAGTGATGGGTGGTAGGCTACGTTTTAGGTGGGATTATGATTAAATCAAATAGGATTTAATTTAATCAGAGGATTAGAGAATTTAAATAAGTGGAAGGATTTAAATAAATTAGAATTTATTTAATAGGGGATTTATGGAGCAATTTTTATTAAATAAATTTAATACATTAGAGGGATGTATTTAAATTAAATTAAAATAAATTAGAGAATTGAACCTATTTAATTAAATAAGTAGAGGAACATTGCATATATAATAAATTAATATATAATTAATTATAATGTCAAGAGAAATGTTAAATAAATTAATATAGTGTTTAGGATATTTTTAAGTGTTTACATTTTGTCCCTCTTTGATGTAGTGTCAGGACAACATTGCATCAAAGTCACAAGAGTCATGTCGTAGTGACAACAAGGGAGGAGGGTGCCCTCTCGAGGAAATAGGGTGAAAGAGGAATATATTTTGCCCCATTTTCTCAAAAATAGACACAGGAAGGAAAAGGGAAATAAAAAGGCTTAAAAGATGACCTTGTATGGCTTGTCGGTAAGACTGGAATGAAGTGGGTGAATTGGATAATGATTTAACTAGATAATAAATCTAAATGCATCTTAACTACATGAATTCATGGGATTCAGTTGTGTTCATATGGGAGAGCACACCCTAGTTTGATATTGCAAGAGGAATTATGCATCAAATGTTATAGTAGTATAGATTGAAAGGTTCCTTTGCATGGACTAGACTCTTAAAACACAATGTAGATTTTGTAGCTATGATGAAGCAAATGATAAATACACACTAGAGAGGTTTGGGCACACTCAAAGTCTTTTCAGGGATCTTGGTGGAAATTGTTAGAGTAAATAATTAATTAATTAATAATTATGTATTCTATTTACTTAACCTTACTTAGGTTAAAGCATTTATTTAATATTTAGTATTTAATACATGTAGTGATGAGTTGTTGACAACACAGGAATTTGTTCCCTTCTAGCATGTTCCACCTTTTTATGGAAAGTGTGCTTAGTTGTCAACCTTATCTTTTACCTCTTTCCAACTTGTTCTACAAGCTTCCATGAGGCCTTTATATTCAGGCTCTCTCTTTGTATTTTCATATCCCATTTTCATTGTAAATACAATTTCATTATTTTGCAATATGTTCTCTCTCATGTCTGTTTAGGGTTTTTCCAAGCTCCACCTCTTCCTTCTTGGTTTCCCTTCGACAGGTTATTTGCATGTAGGTGATCTTGGTGAGCTGAGTTGGATTTCATCAACTCTTACATGGTATCAGAGCCTCCCTACTGCTGCTTTGTTGAAAGTTTTTTGAAGCCGTGATTCAAAGACACAAACTCTATTTTGTTTGTGCATTTTTCTTCAATCTAGGGTAAGAGCCATTTTTTAGAGCACTTTGGGCCCAAACGGATGCTGCGATTGGATTCAAAAGGTGCTTTTTAGTTAGGATCCATATAAAATTTATTGTTTTTGGAGACAGGGCTCTGGGAGGCAATTTTTTTTAGTGGAGGGCTTTTCTGTACAGATCGTATTGATGCAGAGCAAAAAAAATTTAAAAAATAAATATTTGGGTGCACCACCGCGACACTCCTAGTGGCCATCACGGGGCCTCCCATGCTCCACCTGCGCCCCTCCGTTGCTGGCAGAGCTACCCTTTTACTACTCAGAACCTGCTCAGCTCCTTTGACAATGTTCCCTAGATTTCTCCACCCTTGCTCCACTTCTACTGCACTTGTCACTAGTCTCTACCGCCTCCACAGGTTCTCCGCCTACCTGTAGCTTCAGTATAGTCAGCTGCTAGTGAGGACACATTTCTGTGCCTAGTTAGCAATTTTTGAGCACAATTAGCGTTTGTGCCATGTGGACCCTGCCATGTCACTTGCCACCTCAACACTCTACCATGTGGCTACCACATAGACTTACCACATGGCACCTTTTTTTATCGTGACGGCTTCCAAGCCATCAAATTTATGCTAGGTGACTGCTGATGTTAGCATGCCGCCACTAAATCATGTGCCTCTTACACCTCTCCAAGGTCATTTTGGACCTACCTTCAATTTTTTGGCCATAACTTGAGCATACAGAGGTATTTTTTGAATCTAAAAAAAGCACTGGAAAGCTGGTTCCAAGACAGAGACTTTGGTTTAGGTATTTTCAAGAATTTTTTTGCCAATTTTTTTAGTTGAAGTCTAAAGTTCTATTTTTGACTCCGACATGCATATATTTTGCGTCCCAGGCCAATTTTTTGAAAATGTTATATTTTTGGAAAGCTAGTTTTGTCATCTTTTTAGAAATGTGGTCTTTTTCCTTAGATTCTAGCCCATGCTCTTTCTATCATATTTTTGACATTTTTTTCTCTATGGCAGATATCTTGAGTTTTTCAGGTCCGAGGATCATTTTTTTGGCATGGTTTCTTTTGTTTTGGGCTGTACATTCTTTTGTGTTAGCTTTTTTCCTTTTCTGATCATTGTGGACATCATTTGTAAGCACTTTTATGTATACACACTAAGATAAAGTGTCACTTTTTCCTTTCAAATTCATGAACGCTATTTTGAGATAGTTGTACTTGCACTATTTTTATAAAGCACCATGAGGGAATAGTTTTTTACTGTTTTAGGCCTTCTTCCTTTTGTTTTCCCATGTAGCATTGGTGTGATCGTGTCTTTATAGGTGTTTGTACCTCTTCCTCTCTCATTGTTCTTGATTCTGTCTACAGAGGATTTTGGCCCACCTTCTCAGTTGCCTATCATCTCACCCTATCTGCATTAGGGGGGGTTATGTTGTTGTTCTAATATATCCTTGGTTCAATGGTTCAATAGTGTAAACTATGTATTCAGTGGTTGATCTTATATACGAGGCAATTGTAGTTACTAGCTATTTATATATTTCTGTGAGATGGATCATCTACCATATAGACATGCTTGGTTCATGCCTTCTTCTTCCATAGAGGTTCTTCAGATCAACAATTTTTTTTCTGATGACAGATTTTACGGCTTCTTCATGCTTTAATGATGATCTTCACAATCACTTTTTGTTCCTATTTTAAGGGGTCATTCCTTAGTTGGAGGCTTCTTCAGTTCTTCACTAGGTTCTTACCTCTTTTTGGGGGAGGGTTTTTCCCACGTGGTTTTCTCCCTTTCCCCATTTTTAAAGGTTGCATTTCTTTTGCATTGTACATGGGTACCTAACATGACCTCGTTGCCAGGACCCATTCTGCATTTCATCTTAGTTTTGTGAGCTTTAGACATTCCCCTAAGTTGCACTTAAGGGGGGGGGGGGGTTAGAGTAAATAATTAATTAATTATTCTATTTACTTAAGCTTACTTAAGTTGATGCAATTATTGAATATTTAGTATTTAATGCATGTAGTGATGAGTTGTTGACAACATGGGAGTTTTTTTCCCTTCTAGCATATTCCACCTTTTTGTGGAAAGTGTGCTTAGTTGTCAACCTTATCTTCTACCTCTTTCCAGCTTGTTCTACAAGCTTCCATGAGGCCTTTATATTCAGGCTCTCTCTTTGTATTTTCATATCCCATTTTCATTGTAAATAAAATTTCATTATTTTGCAATATGTTCTCTCTCATGTCCATTTAGGGTTTTTCCAAACTCCACCTCTTCTCTCTTGGTTTCCCTTTGACAGGTTATTTGCATGCAGGTGATCTTGGTGAGTTGTGGAGTTGGATTTCATCAACTCCTATAGAAAGTGTGCTAACCCGTTATCCCCAATGAGCAATGCATAACCATAATTTGATATTGACATAGATGTGCTAAAGAATCATAAAAATATATCATATCACAAAATGACATGTGTAATTAGGTTATTGAAGATCGTGACACACTTGGGGAGGCTATCACTGACACACAAAGATAAAATCAACAAAGACCTTATGACCAAGTAGTCATTCATTCCAAATTTCTTACCATAAACTTTATTCTGATGGTGAATCAATTAAGCCTATGTAGGAAGGATGCATCCTGTAAGGAAAAATTGATTGTTTGATTGAATTGTATTGAAATTTTTGTGATTGTTCGCTGGAAATTGTGTGAAACGAACAAGGTTCTCAAATCATTTAGTCTCAATGTGAATTTTTGTAAGTTTGTTTACAATCACTATTTTGATATGCACGGTTTGATGGGTTGAAGCTCAACATCATGAAATTAAATTATGAATAGAAGAATTTGGACAAGATGGTGGATGAAGGAAGAACATGATTGAAGTAGCTAAATCATTGTGATAAGCTTGGGTTAGAAAAAAAGATATATAGTATAGAAATTTATTTGTATGAAATGATTGGAAGAGGGGAATGCCATAAGATTAGAGGATAAATGAATTGATTGCATGAATTGGAAGAAGGAAAAATTGATGGAAGGGGGAATAGATTAGAAAAAATGACAAGGGAGAATCAAGGAATGGAAAATGAATGAAATGAAAGGTGAAAGGATATGGGGGACCAAAGGATATGGTATCAGAAAATGGGGAGTCAAGGACCATGTTTCAAAGGAGTTAACATTCCCCATACCAAGAATACGAAAATGGAAGGAAATATGGTGGAAAGGATGCATGGAAATGGATAGGTGGTGTGTTCAGGATACTCATGGAGGAAATAGAGGTTGATGAATTGTTTCCAAAGCGTACATGGATATTATTACTTTTTTTCTTGTTGTTGTTATTTTTGGTTCCTCTAGTTTCAATCTCAAGAAAATGTATGAAAGTGGAAGAGATATGAATACATGACATAAGAGGGATGGTATGAATATGAAACAAAGGAAATGCATGGGATAATCAAGATCAAGGACATATGAAAGAATAATGGGATTATATAGGACTATGGATGGAGGATGGAGGAAATGAATCTAAAAAGGACAAGGGATACAAGATATGCATAGGATGTCAAGATCAAATACATGAAAGTGGATGGAAATATGTAGGATAATGGATGGATATGAAAAGTGAGCATGAATGGATGAAATGAATAGGATAGACAAGATCAAAGATGGAAAAGATGATGGATGATAGAGGGAAATATGGAAGATATGTAAGACAATGTGGTATAGATGGGGATTTACCCCAGTGTAGAGTGCAAGTGGAGGGATAACTGAATGATTGTATAAGTGGATCTGGAAGACACTAAATACATGATAGGGAAAAAAGGGAGGACTCAAACATCTAGATATATGGATCATATCCCTTGATATTGATTTCTCTTTCTTTGTTATTTTCAAATAATTTTTACTATTTTCTCATAGATGTTGGTAGGATGGTGAAAAGAAGGATGAAATGGGTTGGTAAATGGAGTTCGACTTATGCCAAATTTTAGATTAAGGGGGTAGAGTGGTTTGGAGGAAGACATGGTTGATGGATGCTAGGTTGGAAGAATTCTGATTGAGTGGATAAAGGAGGTGGAAATATCATCATTGGCACACACCTTGAAGGGTGATGGATAGGAGGAAATTTTGGAGGATATGTAGGAGAAAGTTTGAATTTTGGGATTTAGGGACCCACAATGGATAAAGGAGATGATGGATTTAGGATGGTGGATTTTGGGACATAAGGACCCAAAATAGAGTTGGTAAATGAAATTTTTGAGGATTTATCGATGAAGGAAGCCTTTGCATTAGCAAAATTGGATGCCATTTTGAATTTTTCTTTGAGAATAATTGCTTCATTAAGTAGCTTTGGAATCCATGTGGTGTTGAATTTTTTATTTCTAGCCTTTGCGGCCTCCTAATTTTTTCTTTGTTTTGAATCATAATTTTCTTTTCTTGAACATGTCTTTTAGGGGGGATATGTTGATCCTTGGATTTTTGTGGATATTTGGACTTATTCACTTTATCTTTGGCATCCAATTTTCTTCCATTGGACATGGTACAGGTGCATGAGGATAAATGGTATGGAGAGCTTATGGATGAAATCATGGATGGTGAACATTGGAAGGAATTCAAGGATGTGTGCCTTTTTTGATCTTTAATAGGTATATGAGGGGATGAAGTGGAAAACAAGTGTTAGTGTAAATACATATTTACTATTTACACTTACTTAAGTTTACTTAGGTTAATGCATTATTTTATTATTTTGTAGTATTTTTATTATTTTATTTTGTGAGACACTTAGGAGTTTGTGTACCTTTTTTAGTTGTCATGTTGAGAACACAGAAGTACATAACTCTATTTTAGCACATGGTGTCTATAACAATGATTTGCATGTCACACCCTTGTAGGCTTATCCTCTCATCACCACACTTACTTCCATGCTTAATAGGGGATAATCCATATTTGGTGGACATGTGCCTGGTTGTATGACATATCATGTAGCTAATTACGAGGCATTCTAGATGTATCTCAGAGGCCTTTATCTATAGGCACTCCTAGTGTACTTTCACATTGCATATTGAATGAATATATTGTCATTCTGATCATACTCTCATTCTAGTCTACAATTGTGCTTGTGTTTGAGTTCTTAGTTCCTAGGTGAATTTTTTCCTTAGGCAAATTCTTACATGGTATCAGAGCTTGGAGATTTCTCATCACATAGCCGTTTGAAACCATTGTTGCTTCAACACCTTAGCCAAAATCCAGAGTACTACAAAAATTGGGAGCATCTAGAGCCAGATCTGACCTTGCCATTGCATCTGGAATGCTGAATCAGTGAATATTGACTATAAAATTGCCTACCTTGGCCCAAAGTTAACTTGAGGCAAACTTTTTTTGCAAATTGAACCTCGGAGGCATCGATATGCAGTTTGGGTATGGTCATTATTTTGCAAATTTAATTGATTTTTTCGATTTGCATTTTAATTTCTTTGTAATTTTTCATCAGAATTTGTAGAATTTTTTTTGCCCTTCGGGCACCCAATAGAGAATTTTTTAGCAAAATCGAGCAGTGGCACCTCGACTCTACCATTTTTGAAGGTATATTTATTTTTCGTAGGAGAAATTCTTTTTAATTATGTAGAGGCCGTACAACAGAGGTCATACCCTCACTACGAACCCTTCTACTAGCCAAAAATCAACTATCTTCACAAACTGACTGACCAACTCTCTCACTGTTGGCCAAGCCCACTGGCGAGGCTTCGTTTGTTTAATGCCTACGACATCTTCCTTTTAACAAGCACTTTTAGTGCTCTCCCAACAAATGTGGAATGATTCCCATAAAAGCCCAGTGACCAACGATGGTATATTTTGGAGCGTAGATCAAGATTTTGATTGTCGATTCCACTACCGACGATAGTAATTTTTGCCTACTACACTTTGGTTGTTGCGACGACCCACTTTCTAAGCATCAATTTTTCAAATACCAGTGACTTGTGTTGAGATCTTGGCGAGGTGCAACACTATTTTCTTTAAAACCTTCAACAAATTTAGCCAAGAATTCAGCACAGTGAAATTTTTTTCTAGCCTTGTGCGATTGAGATTTCAACAGAGCGTTTGGAAACTATTTTCCTTCTTGTGCGGTGCCCACATGGAGCCATCTGATTGCCCATCTATGCCACGTCAACCTCTACACAGTGCCCAATCTTCTTTCACCACATCTTTGACAGCAAAGCTCCACATGGCCGCTCCACATTAGTCCACATTTTCAGACACACATCAGCCATTGCCTCCACGTGTCACCTTGTTTCCACAACATCAGTGATAGTGAGGAATACATGGGGATTACCCATATTCGGCCACGTCACCTATTGACTGTGCTTTGCCAAGTTGGACATCTTATTACCCACATAGACACGTTAGCAACCCATAGCCTGCCATGTGTCCTCTTGACATGTCATCATACATATGCCACATCATTAATTTTGTACTGTACGAACATACAGTCAACATACACAAAAAAGGGGCTTTCTTTTGCTGACATCATCTTTTCACTAGGTTAAATTTGACCACCGTTTGACCATCAAACCTAGTCATTTTATAACTGCTACAATGGCCATTTGATCATCAAATTTAAGCTTGCAGTTTTGCTTCTAGACCCCTCTCTAGATTGCTTTTCAATTTGGCAACCTGACTTTGCGAGCGCATAACTTGGACATTTAGACTCCGATTCAAGTGCAATGTTTTTTGAAATTGGGTAGAATTTCCTAAAGTTTCTAATGATGGTGTTTTTTTCTAGTTTTGGTGCATAGATTTTGTAGAAATTGCATTTTTTGGTGATTGTTCTTACATAATCCTGCATTTTGCAACTTCAAAAGTTTCATACGGGCACATCTAGTCACTTTTTCATGTTCTATTTTTTAAAAAGTGTGTATATTTTTATCTACTTTCTAGATCTAAAGTCAGATTCTAGGGTTGTGTGGACCAAAATCTCACTTTCTAAATTAGGCCTTTTTTTGCATTGTAAGGCTTTGATTCTTTTTCAAAATTGTTGTACATTTGAGCTACAATGCTTAGTGACAGATTTGGGCCTCAAAAGGAAGTTGTAAAAGAAAAATTAGAAAGTTCACTTTGTTCATTTTGACAAGTGGCCCATTGTATATGCATTACTTATAAAGTGCCAAAAGCATCTTTTTTCGGGGGGTCTTTTGATTGAGTGAAAAGGGGGTGTGTGTACTGTTTTCTTGTGTCTCTCTTTTGTGCTCTTTTAATTTTGTGCATCATGGGTTTTAAATGTCCTCCTCTAACTTCATGCAACTATTATACATGGAAAGATATTGCATGGAGTAGATTAATGGAAAAAGGATATAGTATTTATGTTGATGGTATGATTACCAAACCTACTGATGCTAAAGAACTCATTAATTGGCAAGCTCAAAACTGACAGGCTTTAGGAGTTATCAAGAGTTGTGTATGTAGGAATCTCCTCTTTCACATTACCAGTTGTACAAAATCCAAAGAAGCTTGGGAAAAACTTGAATCATTATATGGTAAGGTGGATGAAGAAAAGGGATTTTAGATTGAAGATGATCTACTTCTCTTGGATCCAAATAATTTTGACAGAATTCAGGATTACATCATTAAAGAAAATGAGTATAGGGCACTTCTTAAAGATTGTGGGAATCCCATGAAAGATGAAAAGTTGATTCATCACATCTTGAAGAGGCTACCTTATGAGTACACTTCCTTTATTTTGAGTTTCAATACTCACAGGTTGACCATGGGATCTGCTTACCAAAAGCCTTCATTTGATGCATTTACAGAGATGTGGATTTTTGAACAATCTCACTTGATGAATTTAGGACTTCTCAAGTCATCAAAGACCAAAGCCTCAATGGCTAGTGATGAGCACCAATCAAATCAATGAGGGAAAAGCAACAAGAAGAAGAAGCAATGGAAGCAAAAATCACAATCTGAGACACAACAATCCTCCCCATAGCAAGGCAATTCTTCTTCCAACAAGAAGGGAAGTAATGAAAAGAAGGAAAAACTTTTTTGTGCATATTACAAAAAGCTAAATCATGACGAGCATCATTACCAAACTAAAAGAATCAACGAGTTAGAAAATTTACTCAGGAAGAACAAGATTCAAGTGCTAGGTACTTCCAAGGATTCAACTCCAACCTCTTCAAAGGGTAAAGGGAAAGAACTTATGGCAAACACAAGTTCTTCTTCGGAATGGATACTTGACTTAGGTGCCTCTTATCATATGGGTTCTTCAAAGGGAGAATTTTCTTCATTGAAGCAATCAAAGGTACCACACATCTTCGTGGGAGATGATACTAAAATGGAAGTTGAAGGGAAAGGACACGTGGAAATAGAAAATGGGGAATTTAAAGACATTCTCCACATTCCAAATCTTAGCTCCAATCTCCTATCAGTTCACCAAATCACTCACCTTTGTGATGGTCACAAAGTTGAGTTCCTTCCAGATTCAATGCTGGTGCATAGTCTTAGAAATGATTCATTGGTTGCAGTTGGAAAAGTCAATGATGATAAAAAAGATTTATTCCTTCTCCCATTCTATGTATAGGTCTCCTTCTCAAGCCTTGTTGACTCACTCTACTTCACAAATCAACTTATGGCATGAGCGGTTTGGTCACCTTGACTTTCGCTCTCTTTAGCAACTTTGCTCAAAACATATGGTCAAAGGTCTACCTAACATCAAATTTTCTAAGGGAGAGTGTTAATCATGTTCAGTGGATATAAATCTCAAGGAGAAGTATGGTAAAGGGAAGTCTTCTCGAGCAGTAGTTGTTCTTCAGCTGGTTCACATAGTTTTAGCTGGACCCTTTGCAGTGACTTCAGTTAGCCAAGGCCACTACATCCTCACATTTGTTGATGACTTTTTGAGATTCACTTGGGTTTTCTTCCTTCATTACAAGAGTGAAATGGTTCATAAGCTTCAAGACTTTAAGACTCATGTTGAACACAAGTCAAGGAAATCCATCAAGGTACTAAGGGTGGACAATGAGAACATATATGTAGACAAAAGAATTAAGGACTTTTGCAGACATGAGGGGATTGATCTCCAGAATTCACCAGCATTCAGTCTGCACAAGACATATGTTGCAGCTATATGGATTAGGATTCTCAAAACCATGGCATGTTGCATGATAAAAGCCAAGTCTCTCAATCCTACACTAGAAGTTGAAGCCATAAGCAGTGCTACTCACATACTTAACAGATCTCCTCATAATGCCTTAGATGGGAAGAATCCTTTTGAGGCATGGTGTGGCAGAAAACTAGTTGTGGGTTACTTTAGAGTCTTTAGTTGTCCAACATGGGAAAACCTATCTTCTAGGGGATGCAAGACACCAACACCTAGGCCTTGTACCTTCACGGATATGAAGACAATGCAAAGACTTATAGACTTATGGATCTAGAGATTCATGAGATTTTTGTGGAGAAGGATGTTCAATTTGAGAAAAGTTCACCTAGCTTATCCTCTAATCCTCTTCGCACATCATACACAGTGGAAACTGATAGTAACACCAGTGATAGTGCTTGAAAATATTTTGACACGTGGGGTTCTATCGAAAGTTGTAGTGAGAGGTCACATCATCAGTCCAATCCACATGCTTATATTTCCATAGTGAAAGGTCCAACACAACATGGTACATCTCATCTTCTAGGTCCAACTTTAGTTGACTTGAGAGACAGTCTTAAGGACTTACATCTCCTCTTTGATGAAGGTGATCCTGCTATAGTTGTCATGAGGGCTCACTCTAACCCTCATGTCCAGTCTCTACATGATCAATCTTCATAGGTTGGTGTGATTGTGGATCCTTATGAATAGTAATTGGCGAAGGTCTCTTTGTCAATTGAGGAGATAGATGGTTCATTGGAACAGGTTCAATAGACATCCTTGCTAGATCTACATTCATTCTTTTCAGCACAGTTGGAAGGAGCGAACATCAACATCAAAATAGGGATACTTGAGTAGGTTTTAGGGCCACTATACATCTTTAGGATTGTACCTTTGCCTTTGTTTCTTCCTAAGGGGAAGAACGTCATCCAACACTCTTGGATCAGCTTCCTTATCGGAGCAACATTCACTGACATACACTCTTCACTTGGGGGGGGACTACCTTGTCTCACTTCCTCTTCTTTCTTATGGGGGGGACTTTTTCCTCTTACGAGGGTTAGTTCTTCTCCTTCTTCACTTTTGTATATATTGGATGTATGTTGTAATAGGGAGGTCTTGATTACTCCATCCATCCATGCATCCCCTTTTATCTCTCTTTTTGGGGGAGGGTTTTTCCCATGAGGTTTTCCCTCTTTCTCTACTTTATGAGAGATTGAATTTTCATTATATACATGGGTACCTAACATGGCCTAGTAGCTAGGACCCATCCCACATTTCATCCTAGTTTTCATAAGCTTAAGGGCATTCCCCTAAATTGCACTTAAGGGGGGGTGTTGGTGTAAATACATATTTACTATTTACACTTAAGTTTACTTAGGTTAATGCATTATTTTATTATTTTTTATTATTTCTATTATTTTATTTTGTGAGACACTTAGGAGTTTGCATACTTTTTTGAGTTGTCATGTTGACAACACAGAAGTACACAACTCTATTTTAGCACATGGTGTCTACAACACTAATTTGCATGTCACACCCTTGTAGGCTTATCCTTTCATCATCGCACTTACTTTTGTGCTTAATGGAGGATAACCCATATCTGGTGGACATGTGCCTAGTTGTATGACATATCATCTAGCTAATTATGAGACATTATAGATATATCTCAGAGGCCTTTATATATAGGCACTCCTAGTGCACTTTCACATTGCATATTGAATGAATATATCATCATTCTGATCATACTCTCTCTTTCTGGTCTACAATTGTGTTTGTGTTTGAGTTCTTAGTTCTTGGGTGAATTTTTTCCTTAGAAAAATTCTTACAACAAGGATATGGTGGATTGATGTATGTAAGGACCCAAAGTGGATGTAAGGTATGAAGGGTTTGGCTTTGGAACATAATGACCCAGAATGGATGGAAATGAGGAAGGAAGAAGATTATGGATATAAGGTCCCAAAATGGACTTGGAATATGGATGATGGGAACATTTAGATTTGGATGGAGCAAGTTTGGATTTGGAAGGTGTGGAAGATGTACCAACATCTTGAGACATTATTTCTTCAATAGGATACTTATTATTTTAAATAGAAGATGTGAGTCCATGTATATGAGGGTCATGAGGGGATTGGATAGGCATGGCGAGATCATGTGGATAATTAGGATCACAAAGGGGATTATGAGGGATAATAGGATATTGAGATTAATTGGGACCATGAAATGCAAATGAAGGGGTACTTTGGTCTTGACTTATAAGAGGATTATGTGATGGAATTATTGGATCATGAGATGGAATAGAATCATATAATGGAGTGGAGGGAATGGAACTATGAGATGGAGTGATTTGATCTTGACACAGAGGCTTGTATTAGTGGATGGATTGGAAGGAGCATTTTCATTAAGTGGAGGATCAATGGAGGTTATATCTTGAGATGGAGGGCTATCAATAATGGGTGTAATATCTTGATCTTGATTAGGAAGGGGATCATTAGATGGATTAAGAGGGATAAATATATTTTGAGCAATAAGGGAATTATGGGATGGGGAATTGCTTGGATATAAAGGAGAGAAAAAATCCATAATGGCATGCTTTGGAACAAGTTCTTGAGATGGTATTGGGTGATTGGATCACTTTATTTTTAGTTTTTTTATTTAGACAAGCTTTCTACCAATGATTGTGGGACAAAGACATACTTATTACAAGGTGGGGATGATTTTGATTTTGGAGGATTAGGATTATGTGGCGATTGAGAGTTAGGTAGGGGATTGGGATGATTGTTTTGGACATTAAGCTCAAAGTATGGGGAATTACATGGAGGAGTTGGGTTGGATAGGACATGAGGATTATGGACTTGAAAATATGGGGAAGGAGGAGATATGTTTTGGAAGGTATATCTCTAATTTTGACCACCATTTTTTAGGCTAAGTACATAATTCTTGAGTTCTTCAATTTCTCTGCCAATGCAATTTATGTTTGAGGAATTATGCGACCTATGAATAAAATCATATGTCGATGAATGATAATGAGGTGGATTTTGCTTGTCAAAGGTGGAGGAAGAATAAAAAATGTGAGATGGATTAGAATTGGACATGCAATTCTGAGCACCAATTTGGTATGTGAGTTGAATGGGAGATGTAACTCCATATTTCCTTTGAAGATATTCAACCATTTGGTTAAGCCAATTCTTATCCATGAACTTAGATGAGGAGTGGTGAAATATTTGATGATGTATGAAACATGACTAGGAGCAATTTTGGACTTTGTTTTGGTTTGATTTGGATTGGATTTGGTTTGAGAAAACTTTGATGTAGATAAAGATCTTATGATATTGAAAAAATGGATCTTGGATTTGGATGATGATATTTTCTTCCACTTGGAGATGAAAGAATGATCCCAAGTTGGAATAAGATATACAATAGATGACTCAATACTTGGTGATGGACAAATGATCCCAAGTGAGAGAGTGCAACTATGATAAGTTTTCTTATGAGAGAGTGCAACTATGATAAGTTTTCTTAAGGATGAAGGTCTAACACCGCACTTTAGAAAGATATTTCTACCTAAAGATTGGATTGAATATTGATGAAGGAGAAAGATGATTGGTGTTTGAGTCAATCTTGAATATGATCAGATGTGGGCCATTCAAGATAACTAGGATTAAAATCTAAGGATTATGATGGTGCTTCTAAGTCCAAAGTAGAAGATTTTATAGAAACTTGAATTAGAGGAAGATTTGAATAGATTAAATTAGAAAGATTGATTTTGGATGAAGATGTAAATGGATTGAATTAGGAGTTGATTAGAAAGTGTAAGAATTTGCTTAAGGACAAAATTCACCCAAGAACTAAGAACTCAAACAAAAGAACACAGTAGACCAAAGAAGGATATGATCAATTAATCAGAGTATGTCCGAATACATTGCTTTGTTCAGAATGTGATGCTAATACACTAGGAGTGCTTGATTATAAAGGCTACAGGAGAACTTCTAGAATGCATAGAAGTTAGCACCATGAAGTGTCAAACAACTAAGCACATGTCCACCAGATATGGATTATCCTCCGTTAAGCACGAAAGTAAGTGCAGTGATGAGAGGATAAGCCTAGAAGAGTGGAATATGCAAAACAATGTTGTAGACACCATGTGCTCATATAAAGGTGCATACTCCTGTGTTGTCAACATGACAAATCACAAGGTTGCACAAACTCCGAAGTGTCTCATAATAAAAATAATAAAATAATGCAATATAATTAAATAATGCATTAACCTAAGTAAACTTAAGTAAGTGTAAATAGTAAAGTACTAATTTACACCAACACCCCCCCTTAAGTGCAAGTTAGGGGAATGCGCTTAAGCTTACAAGCTAGGATGAAGATGCATAATGGGTCCCAGCTACTAGGCCATGTTAGGTACCCATGTACATAATGAAAATGCCAATCTCCCATAAAGCCGAGAAAGAGGGAAAACCTCATGGGAAAAACCCTCCCCCAAAAAGAGAGATAGAAGAGGATGCATCGATGGATGGAGTAATCAAGACCCCCCCATTACGACATACATCCAATATATACAAAAAAGAATGAAAGAAAGAAGAGAGATAGAAGAGGCTCCCCCCCCAAAAGAAGAATGCCAACAAGTGAAAGCTGCTCCAATGAAGAAGCTGGTCCACGAATGCAGAATGGCGTTCCTCCCCTTAGGAAGAAACAATGCCCAAGGTACTGTTCTGAAGATGTGTGGTGGCCTGGAAACCTTCTCAAGTATCCCTGTACTGATGCTGAAGTTCACCCCATCCAACTGTGCTAAAAAGAATGAATGCAGATTTGTCAAGGATGTCTGTTGAACCTGTTCCATGAAACCAACTGTCTCCTCTACTGACAAAGAGTCCTTCACTAATTGCTGTTCATAAGGATCCACAATCACGCCAACCTATGTAGATTGATCATGTAGAGAATGGACATGAGGGTCAGAGTGAGCCCTCGCAACAACTGTAGAAGTATCATCATCAATGAGAAGATGTGTGTCCTCAAGTCTGTCTCCCAAGTCAAATGAAGCTAGAGCTGGAAGACAAGATGTACGATGCTGAGATGGACCTTTCACTGTGGCAATATAAGCATGTGGATTGGATTGATGTGACCTCTCACTGCAACTGTCGAAAGAACCCCACATATCAGAACCTATTGAAGCACTATCGCTGGTGTCACTATCAGTTTCCACTATGTATGAAGTGCGGAGAGGAGTAGAGGATAAGCTGGGAGAACTTTCCTCAAAATGAACATCCTTCTCCACAAAAAGCTCATGAGTCTCTGGATCAAGAAGTTTGTAAGCCTTCACATTGTCTTCACAACCGATGAAGGTACAAGGCCTAGGTGTCTGTGCCTTGCAGCTCCTGGAAGAAAGGTTTTCCCATGCTGGACAACCGAAGACTCTAAGGTGACTCACAACTAGTTTTCTGCCACACCATGCCTCAAAAGGAGTCTGGCCATCTAAGGCTGGATGAGGAGACCTGTTAAGTATGTGAGTAGCACAGCTAATGGCTTCAACTTCTAGTGTAGGATCGAGAGACTTGGCCTTTATCATGCAACTTGCCATAATCTTGAGAGTCTGAATCCTCATAGCTGCAACATCTATCTTGTGCGGACTGAATGCTGGTGAGTTCTGAAGATCAATCCCCTCAATTTTACAAAAGTTCTTAAGTCTCCTATCAACATATCTGTTCTCATTGTCCACCCTTAATACTTTGATGGCTTTCCTTGACTTGCATTCAACATGAGCCTTGAAGTCTTGAAGCTTATGAACCACTTCATTCTTATGATGAAGGAAGAAGACCCAAGTGAATCTTGAAAAGTCATCAAAAAATGCAAGTATGTAGCGGCCTTGGCTGACTGAAGTCACTGCAAATGGTCCGGCTAATACCATGTGAACTAGTTGAAGAACAACTGGAGCTCGAGAAGACTTCCCTTTATCGTACTTCTCCTTGAGATGCATATCCACTAAACAAGATGAACAGTCCCCCTGAGAAAAGTTGATTTTGGGTAGACCTTTAACCATGTGTTTTGAGCAAAGTTGCTGAAGGGAGCGGAAGTTAAGGTGACCAAACCGCTCATGCCATAAGTTGTTGTTTGAATTAGAGTGAGTTAACAAGGCTTGAGAAGAACTCTTAGGCACAAAATGGGAGAAGGAATAGAGCCTCATGTCATCATTGACTTTCCCAACTGCTACCAATGAATTATCTTTTAGACTGCGCACCATCACTGAATCGGGAAGGAACTCAACCTTATGACCATCTCCAAGGTGAGTGATTTGGTAAACTGATAGTAGATTGGAACTTAGAGAACATCTTTGAACTCCCCATCTTCCATTTCAACATTTCCTTTCCTGTTAACTTCCATCTTAGTATCATCTCCCACGAAGATGTGTGGTACCTTTGATTGCTTCAATGAAGAAAAGTCTTCCCTTGAAGAACCCATGTGGTAGGAGGCACCTGAGTCAAGTATCCATTCCGAAGAAGAAGTTATGTTTGCCATAAGTGCTTGACCTTTACCCTTTGAAGAGTTAGGAGTAGAAGCCTTGGAAGTACCTGGCACTTGAATTCTATTCTTCTTGAGTAGATTTTCTAACTCATCGATTCTTTTTGTTTTGCAATGATGCTCATCATGATTTGGCTTTTTACAATATGCACAAAAGAGTTTGTCCTTCTTCTCATTACTTCCCTTCTTATTTGAAGAAGAACCGCCTTGTTGAGAGGATTCATGTGGTGTCTCAGATTGTGTTTTTTGCTTCCATTGCTTCTCCTTGTTGTTGCTTTTTCCCCCTTGACTAGATTTTTGATCATCACGAGCTACTAAGGCTTTGGTCTTAGATGACTTGAGAAGGCCAAAATCCACCAAGTGAGATTGTTCAACAATCAACATGTCTGCAAATCCATCAAAGGAAGGCTTCTGGTAAGTAGATCCCATGGTTAACTTGTGAGTATTAAAACTCGAAACAAAGTTGGCGTACTCAGAAGGTAGCTTCTTCAGGATGTGATGTATCAACCTTTCATCCTTCATGGGATTTCCACAATCTTTAAGAAGTGCCCTATACTCATTGACTTTGATGATATAATCCTGAATTGTGTCATAATTCTTAGGATCTAAGAGAAGTAGATCATCTTCAATCTGAAATCCCTTTTCTTCATCCACTTTACCATACAACTGTTCAAGTTTGTCCCAAGCTTCTTTAGATTCTGAACAATTTTTAATGTGGAAGAGAAGATCGCTATGTACACAAATCTTGATAACACCTAAAGCTTGTTGGTCTTGAATTTTCTAATTAATGAGTTCTTTAGCATCAATAGGTTTAGTGATTGTACCATCAACATATAAACTATATCCTTTTTCCATTAATCTACTCCATGCAATATCTTTCCAAGTAGAATAGTTGCGTGAAGTTAAAGGAGGACATTTAAAACCCATGATGCAGAAATGAAAGAGCAAAAAATAGAGACAGAAGAACACTGTACACCCCCCCCCCCTTTTCACTCAATCAAAAGACCCCCCCAAAAGAGATGCTGTTGGCACTTTATAAGTAGTGCGTTTACAATGAGCCACTTGTCAAAATGAACAAAGTGGACTTTCTGATTTGGCTTTTACAACTGCCTTATGAGGCTTAAATCTGTCACTTAAGCACTGTAGCTTAGATTTACAACAATTCTGAAAAAGAATCAAAGCTTTACAGTGCCAAAGAAGGCCTAATTCTGAAAGTGAGAAATTTGTCCACACAAACCTAGAATCTGACTTCATATTTGGAAAGTAGACAAAAAAATACGCACTTTCAAAAAAAACAAAACTTGAAAAAGTGACCAGATGTGCCCGTACGGAGCTTCTGAAGTTGCAAAAAGCAGGATTATGCAGGTACAGTCACCAAAAAATGCAAATTCTGCAAAATCTGTGCACCAAAACCAGAAAACAACACCACCAATAGAAAATTCAAGAAATTCTACCTGATTTCAAAAAAAATTGCACCTGAATCGGAATTCGGAGGACCAAGTTACGAGCTCGCAAAGTCAGGCTGCCAAATTGAAAAGCAATCTGGAGAGGGGTCTGGAGGAGAAACTATGAAGTTAAATTTGACGGTCAAATGATCGTCAACATAGTTGGAAAATGCCCTGGAATGACGTCCAGACGTGCGTCAAATTTAGGTCACCAAAATGATAACGTCAGCAAGAAAACGGAACGGGCTGACGTGTCGGCTGAGGTGTCACTCCGTATTGTATGGAAATGACACGTGTCAATATCTGTATGCTATGTTGCAAAGGTCCTTCTGTCCACAGGTGACATGGCTATTCCGATTTGCTGACTGTGCAGTCCACCTGGTTCATTGTGTCAGCTGTGTTGACGTGGCGCTGCGTGGCCGATCTGGGCCAATGGGGCAGTGAAGATTGTAGGTGGGTGATCGAAACCTGCCGCATGGCCAGAATTTTGTGGGAATGTTTCAAGGTTTTTCTAGAAAATTTGATGCAGCGACGGAAACTATAACGCGTGCCGGGTTGGAGATGCTACCGGTGTTACCCTGCAGACGTCGGAATATACCCTGCTTTGCCAGTTATTATTGCCGGGGATGTGGGTATTAATCCCACATCGGCTGTGGGAGTGTGGTCTGCGGTCTTTAAAAGAAACTCACCGCAATGCTCGAAAAAGAAAAGATGCCGGATTAGAGGTTCCCGCCGGGGGTTGCACGGCCGGATTTTGCGATTAGCCGGTGATTAATGGCAGATGCGGCTTGGGGTGGGCTGCCGGATTTGATCCGTGCTACGCTTAATAATACTCTGCCATATAAAATAATACCACCACATGTGCAGTACGAGATCTGAAAGCTTGTACTAAAAAAAAAGTTTTCTCCGACTAAATCCGAAAAATTAAGTTCGGCAGAATGTTCAGATCAGGAAAATAAATTCAATGGATCCAAAAAAATCATACCCAAATTTGCAAATCGAGTGCTGGTTTGCAAAATTTTTTTACTTCACGGTTGACTATGGGCCAAGGTAGGTGTGCTTATAGTCGATTTTCACCAGTTTAGCATTCCAAACGCAATGGAGAGGTCAGATTTGATGCTTGACGCTCCCAATTTTTGCAGCACTCCGGATTCAGGCTGAGGTGATGAAGCATGCAAGAGGTCTCGAATGACTATGTGATGAGAAAGTCTCCAAGCTCTGATACCATGTAAGAATTTTCTTAAGGACAAAATTCACCCAAGAACTAAGAACTCAAACACAAGCACACAGTAGACCAAAGAAGGATATGATCAATTAATCAGAGTATGTCTGAATACATTGCTCTGTTCAGAATGTGATGCTAATACACTAGGAGTGCTTGATTATAAAGGCTACAAGAGAACTTCTAGAATGCATAGAAGTTAGCACCATGAAGTGTCAAACAACTAAGCACATGTCCACCAGATATGGATTATCCTCCATTAAGCACGGAAGTAAGTGCGGTGATGAGAGGATAAGCCTAGAAGAGTGGAACATGCAAAACAGTGTTGTAGACACCATGTGCTCAAATAAAGGTGCATACTCCTGTGTTGTAACCATGACAAATCACAAGGTTGCACAAACTCCTAAGTGTCTCATAATAAAAATAATAAAATAATGCAATATAATTAAATAATGCATTAACCTAAGTAAACTTAAGTAAGTGTAAATAGTAAAGTACTAATTTACACCAACAGAAAGAAATAAATTTGACAAGGGATTGGATTAAGAATCACAAGGATGAATAATTGAATGAAGGAATTTGATTTTGATGTGGGTATTGAATCATGAGTAGAATGAAGGTTAGGAATTTGATTGAAAGATTAAGAAAATGAGGAAATAATTAGGAGGGTTTATATTTTGAAGAGTGCGATGAAATGGATGAATAGAAGAAGTGATGTGGAAAACAAGAGCTTCTTTTTGTTAATTTTTTTAAAAAATGTTTTTGGATTTTGAATTTTTATGCTGTTTTTAGATTTTTTTAAAACATAATGTGCAAAGCATACAATGAAATATATACAAGAAAATTTTAGATGGTGTGCCCCCTTCAACTGGGAAGGGTTTCAAAAAATAAAGCATGCCAAACATACCAACAAGCCTATGAGATTTTGAATAGGATATACAAACTCAACTAGGGTTGTCCTTGATAAATTCAATGTACATGAGGCCCAAATCTATAGATGAAAGAAAATAATGCCACACAATCGAGAGGAGATGGTAACCCAAATCTCCATGTTCACTTCCCATAGGTATTAAGTTCTTTGGGGCTTAGCCAAGAGTGACAAGATTTTACTTCCAAGAGAGGTGTCTTTCGATTCATCTCTTGATATTTATACTCTCCTAGAACACTAGAGTTAAGGTTGTTCCAAGGGGTGATGAAATCCCCAAGAAGAGCTCCTAAAAAAGTATAAAAAAAGGAAACTTATTTCTTGTGCACTCACGATCACCTGAGGGTGCAAGAGGAGTGAATATGTAAGTGGTATTGGGTTTAAAAGATACTTGTACTTTCCCAATGGAGCTTTAGATTTTCTAATCTATTTTTGAAGACACTAATATTTATAACATACACTATTCTTTCTAACTTGACAATGTTGTCAACATAAGAAATCAAGAGTTCATCAACAAAAATAAATCGATCAATGTCAACATAAGAAACTCGATAGGGATAAAGAAAATTCCTTTATTGCATTCAAGATTGAGTGAGTGTTCATTTTAAGCACCAAATCCAAATGTTCATTGCAATGTTCTTTGAACCTTTAAACATTCAAGATCGTGTTAACATTCATTCCAATGAAAGCATGTAGATTTATTAGTCACTCAAGATTGTGTAGAACATTCATTCCAATGAAAGATTTAAATTCCCTTATGGAATTCAAGATTGTTTTCTAACAACATTCAAATGAAAGGTTTTATTCAATTGATTATGCATTCAAGATTGAATTTTCTTATTTTAAGTTTAGTCATTCAAGAGTGCATTTGATTTATCCAATTAAGTGCAACATGCATTGAAAGACAAGTGTTTAAGCATTCAAGTTCACTTTCCAAGAGCAACAAAAATTTAAAGAAAACTTGCAAGACACATGATTAGTTGTTTCTAGAATGATCCAATCTATAATAATACTATAAATAATCAACTTTATTAACATCGCCAAAATCCCCAAAATGAATGATTGACTATAGAAAAAAATCATTTTAACTTTTTTGGTTAATTTTTATATACATAAATCAACTTAGAATAGGTCATATCCTACAGAACCACTAAAAGTCAGTTTTCATTTTATACTCTTTAAAAAATAGAAAAAATAAATCAATAATCTATCAGTAGTAAAAACATAGACAACAGTAAAATGCAAACATCAGAAGAGGAAACAGTGAATACCTAATACATACTCTGGTCGATTGTAGATGATAGTAGGAGAGCGGAGATGCCCAACCATGTAGACAAAAACACTTGTAACTCTCAAAAAAATCACAGATGAAAAATTAGGAGTCACTAATAAATCATCGTTGCCAAAACAGTAGGTTGCTAGGAAATCGCAGACAACAGAGTTTGAGTCGGTAGAGATGGTAGTCTACCAGAGATGACACTTTAGATGAAAGAGATGAAAATTTATAGGTGGAGATGCTAGTTCAAAGGTAGAGATGAAAATTAGGTGTGGAGGCATCGGTCTTTAGGTAGAGATGATAATAGGCATGGCAGAGATGCCAAAATGTGGAGATGACAGTTCATCTACATGGATGACCCTGCGTTTGAACAAAGGCGATAATGCATTATTTTTTTAGAAACCTCCAAGTTTTAGTCAAAAATTTCTTAGCAAAAGGGATGTGGGATCCCACCAAGAGTGCCAAAATGTATACAAAAAAATCTAATCTATTGGGAGCACGTGTAAACAAGCAAACATTAGTTGTATATGTATATCAAGATTCAAGTAAATCAAAATACAACTAATCTACTTGAGTTTTAGAACTAATGTAACCAAAAGACAAGTCCCCATGTAACCTTGAAGCAACTCAACAAGGACACCCACAAGAGGCCTTGTTGGTGCGCTCAAGATTGATAGATGTGAATGTGCTCTCCTCAAACACAACTATGATTGAATCCCATCAAATTTGTTTGAATGAATGCAAGAATGCAAGTATGAATCTATACTAAGATGTATGTAGAATACCTTCAAGAAATGGCTAATGAGTAATCCAATCTTAAAATGATTCCAAAGGATTTGAAGTATAAATGGGATGCAATGAAGTAAACTAACAATGCTATGCTACCATGAAAATATGCAAAAATTAGGAATTGAAACAATGCAAACAACTACTGAAGGTCAATTCTAAGCATGAAAATCTTTAAAAAAAGATCTAATACTATACACACATGATAAAAATGCAATGGAGGAGATGGAAAAATGCTTGAGACAAGGGCTCCATTTATAGGCTTGAGGGAGATCTTGAGGACAAGGTGTTGGTTTAAAGAATAATTTTGACAGCTGAGTGCCAATACGCTTAACCATTTTTCACTTTACATGCCAAGCAAAGAATAAGGTGCCGAGTGATATGATGTGCCGAGTAACATAAGGTGCCGAGTGATATCAAGTGCCGAGTAACATAAGGTGTCGAGTGATATCAAGTGCCGAGTAACATAAAGTGCTGAGTGATATCAAGTGCCGAGTAACATAAGGTGCCAAGTGATACAGTTTTGTTTAGGTGCCGAGGTATTCAGGAAACAACATGTGCTGAGCATCAGTAATGCTTCATGAGCTGAGTAACTCAAAATATCAACATAAGAGTTTTTAATTGCACAAACTATGATGTAAATCATCTTTGTAGCTGACACAAGGTAAATCTTGAAAGATCTAGAGATAAGAACGAATCTTTTACACTTTCTATGCAATCTGCATGTAGCCAATTGGAAAATTGGAAAGGCATGCAACCAATCAGCAAAAAGGGAAGTATTGAGCGGGAAATTGAGATTCAATATGGATCGTAGATCCATATCTAACCCTAAGTCTTCGAAGTCTTTTTAAGGAAGACGGAAGTTTCATTTTAAGAGGGATGAGAGAAGGAGAATAGTGTTAAAGGAAAAATAGAATGGAATCCAATCAAAGGAGACATATAGAGTAAGAGTAGCAATTCAGTACTCAGTTGATCAGAACAAAGCAAAGGAGATGAATAGTGTGAGGCCTCGCCCTGACCCTTCGTAGCCTTAGTTGTTACTTTATTTTTTTTTTACTCACGACTCGAGATGTTGAGACATTATCTGATGCTTAGAACATACTTTATTATTTCATGTTGTGTGATGTTACTTTCAGATATATTTGATGATTGTCATTTAATGTTTCATGTATATGTATGTTGATGAAATCAGTAAATGTAGGCTTGAGACTTTGATTTAAGAGATTTTAAATGATTAATAATTAAGTAGGATGAAAGAAACCTTGATTTATGTATGGTTCAATATATGTGAATTTTTGATACGTATACATGTGATTTTAGGGACTACTGATGTGTGCAAAGAGTGTGTAGATATTTTAGTCGAGGAAACCGACGGAGGAACAAAACTGCTCTCTATGTGCTTATTTTGAAAACCTTGTTGTTCGTAATTCACGTATTGTATTGTGAGATGTATGTATGTATCTTTCTATGTTCAATAAATGTTAGTGTTCGTAATTATGTTCTGTAAGTGTCGCTTGACACTCGTAAATTGGTTATGTTCTTCTGTATGCTGTTTAGGGTTAGTTGTGTAACCCATGGACCTAAGTCAGTTTAAGTTAGTGTCAGTTTGCTAATTGAGTTCTTAATCGAGTTTAGTCACCCTTAATCCAGATTAGTACTTATCTATTTTTTTAGAGTTGTTAGTTGGTCCTAATTATTTCCTAGCCTTTGTGTGGCTCTAAACCTATTCCTAAGGCTTTAAAACATGAAATAATTATACCCAAGGGGTATGGGTATGGGTTGGGGATCTTTTCCAACCCCTAAGCCCCTTTTGTTGACTTTGGAGATCACTCAAAAAGTCTCATTTTGCCTTTGTGCGAAAATTGCAAGTGGTTATCTTGGGTTACCTCACCTCATCTCCACTTAGGGTTTAATAATAGTGTAGGTTGAGTTAGGAGTTTCTAGAATTGCTAGTGGGTGGAAGTAGTTATTGCTCCTTTTGGGTGGTTGAGTTGGAGGCTTATTTAGAGGCCTTCATTGGACTAATTGAGGTTGTTACCCAATCTCTACATTTAGAGAGGAGTTCTTGAAGATTGAAGCAGGGAAAGGGAAGCTCTACTCAAACTTGTTCATTTCCATTACCTCTTTGTGAAGTTTGGATTTCTCATCTCCCTTGTTCAAATTTTATTCTTGTTTCATGCTTATGCTACCTTGTTGTTGTTTCAATGTTTGTATGTTTGTGGGTATGTTGGGAAGCTTTGAAAACCATGTTATTTTTGGATGATTTCCTTTCATATTTATGTTTGCAATTTTGAGATTTTTCTTGCATGGGTGTTTTGGTATTACTCACCCTTGGAGAGGGAAGAAGTGACCAATTTTAGGAAAGGTCTGTTTAGTTGGACTCCAACCAGTGTAGAGTCTCTTCTTAGGATGAGAAGAGGGAGAAAGGGTAGGGTGTTATGCCCCCCTACCTGTTAGCACAAACCTTGTATGATTATGGTATGTTGAAATGGAAGAATGGAAGTTCTTGGTATATAGCCCTGATTGGGCATCTTTTTGGAGTTGTGCTTGAATTCTCCTGGTTGGAAGAATCCACCTTTCCCTAGTTTTGATTCATTGTGAATCCTATTGTGTAAACCACATATGATTATGCTTGTTTGATTGTCTCTTAGTTATGCTTGGTTGTCACCTGATCAGATATTTGTTTCCTCCATGGTTCGTAGAAATGTGTTGCTAAATTGGATATGGAACCCTTGTTGAGGGTCATGAAGGAAATTTCATTTAAGTGTTGTAATTCAGGATTGAAATCCTATGTAAATTGTATCTCAAAATTTTGTTGGATTGGCAATGAAGTCGAGTTTTCTTCCTGATTCTTTCCCGGCTGAGCCTTGAATCAAGTTTACCAATAAAATTGGTGTTGAATATAATTGCTTTTCTTGTGATTTAAGTGTAATTTTAAATTAGATGGATGCATATCAAAATAAGATGTAACGATGTTGGTTTAAATTTAGCAAAATTTTCAAGTTTCTTATATGTTCAAAATGAAAACTATGCTGAGAAAATAAAAAAATAAAAAAATAATGATTTATAGTTCAATTCAAGTTGTTAGAGAAATCAATAAATCCATGGTTTAAATCCATTCCATAAATATATACATCTTTAAAAAAAAAAATTTATACACCTTAAGAAAAATATATATTCATTTGCTTTGTTAATCCATACTTAGAAAAAAAAAATGTTGAAGAGAGTAAAAACTCTCTGTCTTTTGTATGGGAGACTCATTTTAATGGTTTTGGACAACAAAGAATATTCTCAAAGATTCTCCAAATTTATATTTATATATATCTTTCTTTAATGATATAATTTCCTTATAACTTCTTTATGTTAAAAAAGAAGAAGAAGAAAGAAAATAAACTAAATATCCTAAGCTACCAAATAATCTTTTGTCTTAAATTCCTTTCCATCTTCTCATGGGTGTCTTTTTAAAAAATAATGCTTTAAAAATTGTTTTTTTGTTTTGAATGGTTTAGCAAGTTGAAGTGTACATGGGGGGGAGGGGTGAGTCACCCTGCCCCCCCATGTCCCATCTCCTTTCCTTAGCTCAGCGCTCACCTCGTTGCTTTGGATGGAGGTTGATGTATTAAAGTTTTTAAAAAGACATGGCAATCAAGTTTTTTTTTATAAACTTTTGGAAATCTCCTCCTGTACTCATGCCTCCTCCTTGTCTGCACGTCCCCTCCCACTTGGGCAGTGCGCTGTCCCAAGTGGAGCGCAGCCTGGGATGGGATGGGATAGGGGTGTGGGATAAGGGTTGATTTGACCTTGGGAGATGGGATAGTTAGGTTAGTTAGGTTTTAGATTTTGTTAGTTACTTTGTTTTATTAAATTCTTTTTTTTATTAGTTAGCAAGTTGTATTTTTAGTGTTAGTTTAGTTTTAAAAAATAAAAATTAAATTAGTTAGTTTTAAATTGTAAGTTAGTTTAAGTATTTAGTTTAAATGTAAGTTTAGTATATGTTAGTTAGATTTTATATTAATCTAAGTTTATTAAAATTGTTTATAGTTGATAGTTTGTAGAATGTAATTAGTTAATTTGTTTAAATGTATGAAATTTTAGATTAGTTAGAAATAGAGTTAGATAGGGTAGTTAGTAAGTAGTTAAGTTTTAGTTAATATTAGTTTTAGTTAAGATTTTAATTTAGTTTGAAAATGTTATTAAAGTTTAGTTTATTATTATGTTAATTTATAATTTAATTTAGTTAGATTTAGTTTAGGTGTTAGAGAATTGTGTTAAGTTAATTTAAATTTTAAGTTATTTTAAATTTTTAGCATGTTAGTTTTGTGATAAGTAATTTAGTTAGGGTTTAGAATTAACTTAGTTATATATTAAGTTAGTTTAGTATCAAATTTATATTAAATGTAATATAGTTTAGATTTTAAATTTAGTTAGTATTTCTTTTAAATAGATTTTTTTTTTTTAATATAGTTTAGTTGCAATCATAGTTTTAATTTAGCGTAAATTGAATTGGTATCTGAATGGTGATTTGTTAGAAGTTGTAATCTTTCCTTGGTGTGTTTATAAACCAAGGTTAGACCTCCTTTATTTATTATTATAATATATTAGGATATAAGCCAAGGTATCCTAATATATTTCTTTTTTGTCCTTTTTCTACTACATCTTATTTTGTCATCTAGTGGAATATGTGAGGACAAATATATATTGTAATTTCTAATTTTAGATTATTCCTCCTTAAGAGGAATCTCACACTTGGCCTCACATACATATGAATGGTGGCATTCATAGACATGGGAGTTACATTCTAACTCCTCTCTCTCATCTCTATTTAAGAGATGACCCTCCTCTCTCATTCAACAACAATGAGGTTTCTTCCTCTTATCAAATATTGTATGAGCATTGCTCTCTATCTCTCTCTCTCCTCCTTCTTAGGCTTTTGATGCCTCATTCATAATATCACAAGGGGTTTTCTTTGCTTTTCCCTTTCCAAATATCTTGTCTCATGGTGTTGGAGCTTGAAGCTTTCTCTCTCCTATTTTATGGTAATATCTTTTCATGCATTTACTCACTTAGATTCTTTCCTGGTATTGTTTATTTACAGATTTCTTTTTCCATTTCTAACATGATTTTATTTGAATTAAAAGGATAAGTTAAATTTTGCTATAAGCATCATGCTAAATTAATATTAAATTTTAGGTTCTATCATCATGTAAATTTAGTAAGATTAGATAGTTAATTTTTATGTTAAGATAGTTGAAATGTTTAAAGTTAATAAAATAACGTATCCTATGATCGATATCAATCTTATAACAAAAGCTTCAATATCTTAACGATGTAATCGTACTCATGTTTATAATCTTAAGACATAATGGAGAGAACCTTTACAAAAAATTCTATCTCAATCATTTCAAACTTAGAGCATGTTTAATTATTAATCATTATTCAAAATTTTTTTGGTGTTTTTGCCCTCGTAATTTGGGCATGACATTTTGGTATCAGAGCCAGGTTTCAACACTAGGAACCTTAAACCCTTATGCTTCTGAAACTTAAAACTAAACATTAAATTATGTAGGATGCCTCCGGTTACTCGAAGCAAGAGAGGTGGTAGAGCGGGATAGGGGGATGGACCACCTCCACCACCACCACCTCCACCTCCACCACCACCGAACCCAAACTAGGACATTATAGATGCACTTCAGACATTGATCGGTGTAGTTCAGCAGAGAGTAGTACCTGTGGTTCAGCCAGTTCAGCAGATTCCAGTAGTGGCAGCAGAGGGACCCGAAGGAGGCAGGCCTAGAGGTAGAGAGAGGACTAAGAGTCCCCCACTGAGACAGTTAGAGGGTCAGGGTGAGCACGAGGAAGAGTCAATACACCAAAGAGGACCCCCATTCGACAGACCTCTTAGACATGTAGGAGATGATATCAGGGAATTGATTCAACTGAGGCCACCATTATTTACGGGTTCCACTGAGGGAACAGTAGCAGAGGCATGGTTGCAGAGCCTACAACGGTGCTTCAGATTATGACCCTATGGGAGTAATCTAAAGGCATGCCTAACAGTTCATTAGTTGAGAGGGGATGCCTCCAATTGGTGACATCAGGAGGAGATCATAGGAGGAGTGAGGATGGACACCCTTACATGGGAATCATTCCTAGAAAGATTTTGAGAGAGGTACTTGTCAGAGCATTTTCGACAGAAATAGATAGAGGAGTTCCATTCTCTTTATCAGAGAGGCCTTTTAGTGGCTCAGTACGAGAGTAGGTTTCTCGAGCTCCATCCTTATGTGGAATACATGAAGGATGAGAAACTACGGGTGCATTGCTTTATCATGGGTTTGAATTTTTCACTTCAGGGACCAGTTCAAATGGCCTTCCCTACTACCTTTAGACAGGTAGTGGAGATAGCACTAGTGGCTGAGGATACTCGTGGTAGACAGGAATCACGGGATCGGTCTCAGAACCGAAACTCTACCCGACAGAAACCCCCTTGGAAAGGGAATCAGAACTATACACCAGGGTCCTCTAAGGGCCAATAGTCTCAGCAGTAGCAAGTAATCTCACAGGGTTATCAGGGCTCTAAGCCCAAGCAGTGGCAGTCACAACAGGATCAGAGAGTACATACCCCACAGTCACAGTCAGTGCAGACTCAACAGTCTTCCAGGGGTGGATACAGTGGGTCGAGTAGGTCACGAGGCCCACAATAGTCAGGATCACAAGATACATGATCTTATACCCAAGGGCCATGCTATACTTGTGGCGGCATGGGTCATATAGCGAGAGAGTGTCCGCAGGGATAGTCATTCAGTGGTCAGAGAGGGGCTTTTTCAGAGCCGACAGTGGGAGACATGGGCAGGTCCCACAGAGTTTTTACAGTGGTTGACAACTGTCAGACTGGGCATCAGGCTACAGATATTGAGGCTACAGGTGGAGTTGGTCGACCAGTTAGTGCTAGAGACTATCCATTTTATTGCCCGACAGACCCTAGCTCCTCGAGGTCGAGAGCTGGACCAAGTTAGGGTCTAGTGGGAATGTTATGATGAGGTCATGATTTCTTGGGAGGATTCAGTGCAGATGCAATCTCAAAACCCTTGTCTTTTGATGAACTCCAAGAGGAAGTTCATGCCTAGTGGGGGAGGATGTGAGGCCTCACCCCGACCCTTCGTAGCCTTAGTTGTTACTTTATTTTTTTGTTACTCACGACTCAAGATGTCAAGACATTATCTGATGCTTAGAACATACTTTATTATTTCATGTTGTGTGATGTTACTTTTAGATATATTTGATGATTATCATTTAATGTTTCATGTATATGTATGTTGATGAAATCAGTAAATGTAGTCTTGAGACTTTGATTTAAGAGATTTTAAATGATTAATAATTAAGTAGGATGAAAGAAACCCTGATTTATGTATGGTTCAATTTATGTGAATTTCTGATACGTATACATGTGATTTTCAGGACTACTAATGTGTGTAATGAGTGTGCAAATATTTTAGTTGAGGAAACTGACAGAGGAACATAACTGATCTCTATGTGCTAATTTTGGAAACTTTGTCGTTCATAATTCACGTATTGTATTGTGAGATGTATGTATGTATCTTTCTATGTTCTGTAAATGTTAATGTTCGTAATTATATTTTGTTAGTGTCGCTTGACACTCGTAAATTGGTTATGTTCTTCTGTATGCTGTTTAGGGTTAGTTGTGTAACCCATGGACCTAAGTCAGTTTAAGTTAGTGTCAGTTTGCTAATTGAGTTCTTAATCAAGTTTAGTCACCCTTAATTTGGATTAGTACTTATCTATTTTTTTTAGAGTTGTTAGTTGGTCCTAATTATTTCCTAGCCTTTGTGTGGCTCTAAACCTATTCTTAAGGCTTTAAAACATGAAATAATTATACCCAAGGGGTATGGGTATGGGTTGGGGATCTTTTCCAACCCCTAAGCCCCTTTTGTTGACTTTGGAGATCACTCAAAAAGTCTCATTTTACCTTTGTGCGAAAATTGCAAGTGGTTATCTTGGGTTACCTCACCTCATCTCCATTTAGGGTTTAATCATAGTGTAGGTTGAGTTAGGAGTTTCTAGAATTGCTAGTGGGTGGAAGTAGTTATTGCTCCTTTTGGGTGGTTGAGTTGGAGGCTTATTTAGAGGCCTTCATTGGACTAGTTGAGGTTGTTACCCAATCTCTATATTTAGAGAGGAGTTCTTGAAGATTGAAGCAAGGAAAGGGAAGCTCTACTCAAACTTGTTCATTGCCATTACCTCTTTGTGAAGGTTGGATTTCTCATCTCCCTTGTTCAGATTTTATTCTTGTTTCATGCTTATGCTACCTTGTTGTTGTTTCAATGTTTGTATGTTTGTGGGTATGTTGGAAAGCTTTGAAAACCATGTTATTTTTGGATGACTTCCTTTCATGTTTATGTTTGCAATTTTGAGATTTTTCTTGCATGGGTGTTTTGGTATTACTCACCCTTGGAGAGGGCAGAAGTGACCAATTTTGGGAAAGGTCTGTTTAGTCGGACTCCAACCAGTGTAGAGTCTCTTCTTAGAATGAGAAGAGGGAGAAAGGGTAGGGTTTTATGGCCCCCTACTTGTCAGCACAAACCTTGTATGATTATGGTATGTTGAAATGGAAGAATGGAAGTTCTTGGTATATAGCCCTGATTGGGCATCTGTTTGGTGTTGTGCTGGACTTCTCCTGGTTGGAAGAATCCACCTTTCCCTAGTTTTGATTCATTGTGAATCCTATTGTGTAAACTACATATGATTATGCTTGTTTGATTGTCTCTTAGTTATGCTTGGTTGTCACCCGATTAGATATTTGTTTCCTCCACGGTTCGTAGAAATGTGTTGCTGAATTGGATATGGAACCCTTGTTGAGGGTCATGAAGGAAATTTCATTTAAGTGTTGTAATTTAGGATTGAAATCCTATGTAAATTGTATCTCAAAACTTTGTTGGATTGGTAACGAAGTCGAGTTTTCTTCCTAATTCTTTCCCGGTTGAGCCTTGAATCAGGTTTGCCAATAAAATTGCTGTTGAATATAATTGCTTGTCTTGTGATTTAATCATAATTTTAAATTAGATGGATGCATATGAAAATAAGATGTAATGATGTTGTTTTAAATTTAGCAAAATTTTCAAGTTTCTTATATGTTCAAAATGAAAACTATGCCGAGGAAAAATAAAATAAAAATAATTATGATTTATAGTTCAATTCAAGTTGTTAGAGAAATCAATAAATCCATGGTTTAAATCCATTCCATAAATATATACATCTTTAAAAAAGAAAATTTATACACCTTAAGAAAATATATATATTCATTTGCTTTGTTAATCCATACTTAGAAAAAAAAAATGTTTAAGAGAGTAAAAACTCTTTGTCTTTTGTATGGGAGACTCATTTTAATGGTTTTGGACAACAAAGAATATTCTCAAAGATTCTCCAAATTTATATTTATATATATCTTTCTTTAATGATATAATTTCCTTATAACTTCTTTATGTTAAAAAAAAAAAAGAAAGAAAGAAAATAAACTAAATATCCTAAGCTACCAAATAATCTTTTGTCTTAAATACCTTTCCATCTTCCCATGGGCGTCTTTTTTAAAAATAATGCTTTAAAAATGTTTTTTTTGTTTTGAATGGTTTAGCAAGTTGAAGTGTACATGGGGGGGGGGGGGGGGGGGGGGGGGTGATGTCACCCTGCCCCCCCATGTCCCATCTCCTTTCCTTAGCTCAACACTCACCTCATTGCTTTGGATGGAGGTTGATGTATTAAAGTTTTTAAAAAGACATGGCAATCAAGTTGTTTTTTTAAAACTTTTGGAAATCTCCTCCTGCACTCACGCCTCCTCCTTGTCTGCACGTCCCCTCCCACTTGGGCAGCGCACTATCCCAAGTGGAGCGCTTGGGAAGCGCAGCCTGGGATGGGATGGGATAGGGGTGTGGGGTAAGGGTCGATTTGACCTTGGGAGATGGGATAGTTAGGTTAGTTAGGTTTTAGATTTTGTTAGTTACTTTGTTTTATTAAATTCTTTTTTTTATTAGTTAGCAAGTTGTATTTTTAGTGTTAGTTTAGTTTAAAAAAAAAAAAAAAATTAGTTAGTTTTAAATTGTAAGTTAGTTTTAGTTTAAGTATTTAGTTTAAATGTAAGTTTAGTATATGTTAGTTAGATTTTATATTAATCTAAGTTTATTAAAATTGTTTATAGTTGATAGTTTGTAGAATGTAATTAGTTAATTTGTTTAAATGTATGAAATTTTAGATTAGTTAGAAATAGAGTTAGATAGGGTAGTTAGTAAGTAGTTAAGTTTTAGTTAATATTAGTTTTAGTTAAGATTTTAATTTAGTTTGAAAATGTCATTAAAGTTTTATTATTATGTTAATTTATAATTTAATTTAGTTAGATTTAGTTTAGGTGTTAGGGAATTGTGTTAAGTTAATTTAAATTTTAAGTTATTTTAAATTTTTAGCATGTTAGTTTTGTGATAAGTAATTTAGTTAGGGTTTAGAATTAATTTAGTTATATATTAAGTTAGTTTAGTATCAAATTTATATTAAATGTAATATAGTTTAGATTTTAAATTTAGTTAGTATTTCTTTTAAATAGATTTTTTTTTAAATATAGTTTAGTTGCAATCATAGTTTTAATTTAGTGTAAATCGAATTGGTATCTGAATGGTGATTTTATTTGAATTAAAAGGATAAGTTAAATTTTGTTATAAGCATCATGCTAAATTAATATTAAATTTTAGGTTCTATCATCATCTAAATTTAGTAAGATTAGATAGTTAATTTTTATGTTAAGATAGTTGAAATGTTTAAAGTTAATAAAATAACGTATCCTATGATCGATATCAATCTTATAACAAAAGCTTCAATATCTTAACGATGTAATCGTACTCATGTTTATAATCTTAAGACATAATGGAGAGAACCTTTACAAAAACTTTTATCTCAATCATTTCAAACTTAGAGCATGTTTAATTATTAATAATTATTCAAATTTTTTTTGGTGTTTTTGCCCTTGTAGTTTGGGCATGACAAACAGAAATAAGATCTCAGAGGATCAAAATTAGTGAGAGAGCCAGAACAAGTGCCTGCATTCAGCAATCAAGGATTGCAAACTATCAGGTTTATAATACCTAATACTCTTTTACCATTGTATTAGAAAGGAAACCCTATGTAGATAGGTTGGCTTAACAACTATTTGTAGATCCTTATCAAAAGGTGATTAAATCCTTTAACAGGGTGACACTTCATGTTAAGTGTTTGTAAATATTTTAACCAGGTCACTATTGACACAGTGTAAAGCCTTTAACAGGGCAGACCATCATAAGTGGTTGAACAATATTACTGCAGTGATTTTTGTGGGTATCATCCCCACCCCAGTTTTACTTTCTTATTTCTGGAGGGTTTTTGGGTTACCAAATTCTAGTATCATGTGTTGTTGTTGCATGTATTAGTTTCATGTTTATTTGATGTGTTTACATGCATGCAATTTACGTTCAGTTAAAAGTTTTATTGCTTAAAGTGTGATACTTCTAATTCACCCCACCCCCACTCCTCCCCCCCCCTCTCTCATAAGTATTCTTTCCATATTTGAATATTCCAACACAAGGGAGACACATGGGCTAAAGGAAAAGCCATGCAAATGTCAAAATAAGCCTTTATGATTTGGGTGGCTCAAAATGTGCGCACACATGTGTGAGAAACCTTGGGGAAAGGAATGAGGGGACAAGGCTGTAAGAGTCCTTTTAGAGAGTTTAATGAAATGAGGTTCCTTGACCCTTGTGTTTCTCACACATGTGTGAGCAACCACTTAGTTGCTAAAGAGGTGATTAAAAGAGCTTTATGATAATAAAGTGAGTTTAGCAAGTGGATAGGCTTAAAAGGATGATAGTGATGGGTGGTAGGCTAGGTTTTAGGTGAGACTAAGATTAAATCAAATATGATTTAATTTAATCAAAGGATTAGAGAATTTAATAAAGTGGAAGGATTTAAATGAATTAGAATTTATTTAAAAGGGGATTTGTGGAGCGCTTTGTATTAAATAAATTTAATACATTAGAGGGATGTATTTAAATTAAATTTAAATACATTAGGGAAGTGAACCTATTTAATTAAATAAGTAGAGGAACATGACATATATAATAAATTAATATATAATTAATCATAATGTCAGGGAAATATTAAATAAATTAATATAGCATTTAGCACAATTATAAGTGTCAATAATTGTCTTAGAAAATGTACATGCTCCATACCGAAATTGCCTTGAGAAGCATGTCAGTTCTATACTAAAATTGTCTTAGGAAGAGTACCAATTATGTACCAAAAAATGCATCAATTTTTGTGGCAAAAAATCTTGATTTTTGCACAAAAAACCTTGATTTTCATGTAATAAATCTATCTTTTTCTGTAAAAAAATCAATTTATTTTTTAGAAAATATCGATTTCCATGCCCATTTTTTTGATTTTTGAGACAAAACTCAAAATCAATGCCTTGGAAAATGTGCCTAATCTAAAAGTAATTTTTGTTGCTTTAGATTCTAATTATGTCCAAATTGGACAAATTGTATATGAAAATAGGTGTTTTTGGGTGTTTTGAGCTCAACGGTGATGTCTGTTTGGGCTCAAAGTGACCCAAAAATTATTGACCTTCCAGATCCAAAAAAAAAGTTCTAAAGAACCGAAACCATCTGAAAAATAAACATAGATATGAAAATCAAACAAAACTTCTTATGAATAGGATAGGGGCATGAAGATCTGGAGATTTGATACCATGTGGAGGTTGATGAAAGATCAACTCCACAGCTGCCAAGAATCACTTGCATGCAAACACCAGTCATAGAAAGAGAGAATCAAAATCTATAGAGTTTGGATTTCCCAGATCCATAGATGAGACATTCTTAATGAGAAAAAAGAGAGATTACTATTATCAAAAGTGAATAAATATATATAATTACAGAGAGATCAATCCTTATAAAATGAGATCAAAACCCTAATAAGTGAAACATAGGTTGCATGATAATAATTAACAAAATAATTAATTATTATATACCTAAAGTTTAGCTTAAGTAAACCAAAGATAATAAGTGACTTAATAATTAAATTAATATAATTTAATTCATAAGAAAAGACTTTATTACTCTAACACCCCCCTTAAAATAAACTTAGGGAGTAACTGAAAACTTAGAAACTACTACTAAAAATAAATTTTGGTCCCCACAAAAAGACCTAATGAGGTACCCAAGCACAACCAAATCTATGAAAAGAGGAGAAAAAGAGAAACCACATGAGAAAAACCCCACTCCAAAAAGAGATAGAAATAATGTTGAAAAGAACTAGTGAAGGATTGAAGAAGCCTCCAGACTAGGGAATGTCCCAGAAGATAGGAACAAAAGATGATCATGAAGAACATCACTGAAGCATGAATATGTAAACACTGCTAAATTATTGATTTGAAGAACCTTCATTGTATAGAACATGATTGGGTAGAGAAGACTAAGTCTAAAGAGTTGATCACTCGAAGATGGAAGGTATCTTCATGGCCTCCAAAAATAGGAACAAAAGAATGTCTATATGGTAAATGATCCATCCAACCAAAATGCATAGGTATCTGACCACTGTAATCACCTAGTACATAGGATCAAATATTGAATAAATAACTCACTCCATTAGAACAAGAAAGTAATAAAACCAACACAACCTTGCTATAATGCTAAGAGGTAAGACATGAACACTTAAACTCATTTTAGTATCTCCTATAGAAAGAAGAACAAGGAACATCAAGAGTGCAAAAGAAGTACAAAAACCTATAATGACACGTATCATCCACACATCATGAGGCTAATATCATGAAAGGAAAACTCACTTTACAAAGGATGATGATGAATATGGTGAACATGAAAACCCCCAAGGCACTTTATAATGTAGTGCAAGTACAACAACACACAAAGATGTGCAAGATCTTGAAATGCAATAGAGTACCACTTTATCTCAGTGCATTTGCAAAAATACTACAAAAGAATGTTAAAAAAGATCAAAAAACACATAAGGCTAATACAAGAAAGATTAAAATGCATGAAAAATCATCTTAAGGAAAAAAATCAATCTCCAAATCTGAAATAACCAAGATATCCACTAGAATGCAAAAAACTGAATGGGATGTGCCTAGAGCAGAATTTGGAAAAATAGAATGTCTCAAGATTCCTCTCAGAGTGCAAAATAGGACCTCTGACTTTGAATGCATTAACTAGCAACCAAAAATATCAAAATTCCAAATAAATCACATCATCATGATAGGCTTGGAATCAACTTTCCAACAATATGTCATTTAAAAAAAATGAATTTCGGATGAACAAGTTACAACCCAAAAACCCTCAGATATTTCCAAAAAGAGTTAGAAAGGAAAAAAAAAAAATCACCACCTCAAGAAGTGGGCCCAATAGTACAAATAATTATCTGAAGAAGCGTAGACGCTAGCACCATGAATTACCTTGAGAAATGTGCCAATTTTGTACAAGAAATCATCTCAAGAAGTGTGTATGCTCCATACCAAAAATTATCTCAAGAAGCATGTTATTTCTGTACTAGAATTACCTCAGGAAGAGTGTTGATTATATACTAGAAAATGCTTCAATTTTTGTGCCAAAAAATTAGGTCAAGACAACTACAAACTACCCATGCGTAAATCTATAGTAATGATGAGCTACATTTGTGGAAGACTTATTTGATAGGATGAATGTGTCCTATATTACTATAATTCATTAAAGTCTCTGCTAAATCCTTGTTGTCTAAGGACCATAGATTTAGGAATTTTGTTTCTCCTTAATTCTTTATAAATAAGTTGTTATTTGGACTTCTTCAGTTAGTCAAGAAATCAATTGTAATCCAATAATAGTGTTAAATACAATAGTTATGTCATTTTAGCTGTACTCCTGATGGTTTGAGTATTAATCAAATGATATCTCTGACTTCCATTACTTTATCTTGAGTATTTATTTCACTTTATCATCTAAAGGGGCCCACTTGGTGAGTGAATTCACTTAGTAGAATTAGTTTCTTGTTTTCCTTAAGATATTTTAGTACTCAACTAATCCTCCATTCACATAGTAGTAGAACTATTGGTTTTTCCTTCAGCATAGGAAAAAAGAGTAGTAACATGTTTGTATTTAATTTCCTTTGCAATTGATTAACTATTCTATTATGTACTTAGTTTCAACATTCAAGTTTTATCTTCTAGTGATGGTAATTAGGTTATTTTAGAGCATATAATTTGCAAATACCATTTCAAGTATACATCCCTAGTTGAAACATTAAATGAGTCTAATAAGTCATTTGATCACTACTTAAGGATGTCCAATCCATAAGTAATGGGTGTAAATATCTAGTTTACAAACCAATTAATTGGCCAAGAAAATAGCTTACATGTTCCCCTTAATGCATGGTATGGTAATCCTCATTCATTTCAAAGTATAAATCTCATATAAAAAATTAATTTCCTTATGATAGTCAGGCATGTGATCAATACATTATTTGATTGTGTTGTAATAAATATTAAGAGTTCAACATCAATGATTAATTCTTGTCAAATACTAGGAAAATGCATTAGATCACCCATAACATTGGTATGGGTGAAGGAGTGAGGATAAACAATGAATTTTCTATAATTTTACTTGTTCCTAATAGTTAATAATCATGAAGAAATTATGACTCATTATTATTCCCAAATGAATTATGAATTTTGGTGTTCGATAGATTTTCAAGGTCTTATGTTGCAAAAGTTGAGTGCTCATAGTTCATGGACCAATGAAGTTGTAAGAAGAGTAATTAATGACTGTGAAAATGAATGTATTGGTATGTGTATAACACCACTAAATTATGAGACAATTGCGATCATTAAAGTTGATCATGAGTAGACATACTTATAAATGTTAAACCCTAGAATGATAAACATTATTTCTATGTATAAATCTATTAGAATGATAAAAAATAATCATGGGGGGGGCTGGGTGGGTGAATAAGTTATCCTCAAGTCCAAATGTCCCAAAAAAACTTGTAACCACTTTTAACAACTTAAATCTATTCTTCAAATAGCTCGGTCTTATAGAAACTTAACATTTAATAGCAGGTAGTACATTGTCCCAATAGTAACCTACTTGTAGAATGCAAACATCATTAACACAAGTATGACACCATCATTTAACGTGGAAACCCAATTTGGAGAAGACAACTAGTAACATGGGACCAAGTTTTCACTCTTTTGAAGTGAGATCAGTCAAGAGCCAACCTTGTTAAAGGTTACAATACACACTGTTAGGGGTGACCTTGTTAAAGGATTTAATCAACCTATTAGGAGTGGCCTAGTTAGAGGACTTAAGAACATTCCATAAGAATGCCACCTGGATCAAAGGATTTACAAATGACTATTAGGTCAACCTTGATTAAAAGATTTAAACTGACACAATGGTTAGAAAGTAACAACAGGTCAATTTGATAAATACAACTCACTTTGAAAAAACATATCACAATGTATCTCATCTGCTAATTCATTGACTAGACTCCATTCATATCTCCATCACTATCTCTGATCTACTTGGAAAATCCTTCAAGAAATCACTCTTCACTTTAACTCTGCTCTACACTTCACACCCTTCTACTCAAGTTAGCCAATCAACAAAATTAGAAACTACTAACTTTTCTAGGTTAACCCTTATTCCTCCTTAAATAGGTAGCTTTGATCTTTTATCACTTAAATATCATCATTGATTTTAGGGTTAGGCTAGATTCATTGAATCCTTCCATCATTTTGTTTCTTCCTTCTCCTTCTAGATACTTCTCAAAACTTCTCTTTGAATCCATGTCTATAAATGCTTAAACATGGTTTATCATTTATTAAATTCTCTAGCTCATCAATACTTATCCTTCATGCACTTTGACCAATCCTTAAATTTAGCTGTGTTGGCTAGGAATCTCAATTCCTTCAAAAACTAAAAAATGTTGACACTCAGTCAGTATTGTGTTCCTTGGTCTCTGTCATCACTAGATAACTCAGTTATAACTAAACTCTTTTGGTCAACTTATACCATCTTTACTCAAACTTTCGCTAATGCTCAATTGACACTGTAATATGTTTGGTCATAAATATCACTCGGTTGACACAAGCATAACTCTTTTACTATAAGTTCCTTAATGTTCTACTCTGTTTCTTAGTTTAGCCTATGCATTTGGTCCTATTGAAAGAAGATTCTTGAAATGAAGAAGATTGATGAAACCTATCATGGAACAATCATTATTTTGTCACTGATGTCAAACCTACTACTTGTTGGTGAGACAATTTATTACTTTGGTCTAAATGCTATCATTTGATTGATTAATGAAAATGATTTGAAAAAAAAGGATAACAAGAGAATCTAGAGAAAAGTTGAGTTATATGGTGTATAAAAGGAGAACTAAGACCAAGCAATACTTTGATGATATTGTGTATTATTTATCTACTTAAGGCTATAATGAAAAGATACTTAAGAAAATACTAGAAAGAAATGTGTCTACCAAGCTTGACTGAACAAACAGTGGAAGCCGAGCAAGTCAGTGCAGGCTGAGCAAAAAATTAGTGGTAACTGAGTGAAGTACATTCAATTTGTGTTGAGAAAAGAGAAATATAGTAGGTGTCAAATGAAGAAATCTTAATATGAGTCAAGTGTCAGAAGATAGTAGTAGAAATAGAATGAAACTTAGTGTATCTCGAGAAACCTAGTGTTGGTCAAGCATCAGAAGATAGTGTTTGCCAAGCAAACAACATGTTATTGCCAACTACTAGTAAAATGAGTTTGATTGAAGATTTGACAAATTTGAGTTGACAAAGTTTATTTCTTAAATTTTGTGAAGCATGTGGAAGATAAGTATGATGAGCTGTTGTCACAAAATTTAAGATAAACTATTTTGAGAAAAATTCAAAGATGATTGTAAAGGAAGTTTCTGGAAGGGAATAAAATGGAAAAATGTTAAGATTCAATGAATCTGACCTAACCCTAAGACAGATGATTGTGGTTAAGTGGAAAAAGATCTAAATTATCTATATAAAGAGATAATAGGCCATAAGAATTTTTTCAAGAGATCTAACATGAGATAGACAAGGAGTGTAGGGTGTTGCTTCATATGGTGGCCGAATGAAAGAGTCTACAGTTGGCATACTAAGAAAGAAGGCTTAAGGAGATGAAGGTTTGAATGGTGAACAAGATATTAGAGATGAAGAGGATGAATGCCAAGTAGAATGGAGGACTGAATGTAAGATCTGTAATATGTAAGTGAGTTATTTTTGTTATCAGATCAAGTCTTGTTGTTACTTTCTAACAACTATATCAGTCTGGACAAATCCTTTGGATTAAGGTTGACCTAATAGTCATGAGTAGATCCTTTAAGAAGGTGACATTCTAATTGAATGTTCTAAAGTCATCTAACAAGGCTCACTCCTAATATGGTGTTTGAAATCCTTTAAGCAAGGTTACATTTAACAGTGTGCATTGTAACCTTTAATAGGGTTGGCTCCTCACAGGGCTCACTTCAGAAGAGTAAAAATTGGTAGCATGTTATTGGTGGTTTTTTCTAAATTGAGTTTTCACATTAAATCCTTTTGTAAAAATGTGTGATTTATTTTGTGGTATTTCATGTTTACATTTCTACAAAGTTATTTTGGCTTAGGAAAACAATATGCAAAAGTTTAAGATATTGAATGATCAATGCATGCATAAGTATAAGTTGAACTACTGAAAAGTATTATTTTTACATTTGGACCTTGAATAATTGATTCATCCCCACTCTTAGTTATTCTCAATATTCCAATAATTGGTATTAGAGCAACACATGCTTGTGAAGGAAAAAGTTTGAAGCTACTTAAAGCTAAAGATCAAGATGTATAGAAAGGAGGTGTCCAAGTTAAACAAGGAAAACTTTCTTGCATGGAAATTTTTGATGAAACTAAATCTAGGAGGACTTGGAGATTATGCACAATCAACTATCACCACTAAACATGTTGATTTGATTGGAGCCCCAATTGCTGAACAATTGAAACAGAAGAAGGAACATAATTAGACAATATTGGAGAATGCATCCGCCCTAAGCTATTTAGAGTTTGATGACATCAAAGTATGTGATTTTGCTAAGAAGATTGGGATGACCTAAAAAATATCTATGGATAAGACAAGAATGCACTAAGAACCAAAGCTAAAAGTCTTAGAGGAAAATTTGATGAAATGAGAATGTAAGATGGTGAGACTATAGCCCAATATTGTGCAAGAATCAAAGATTTGTTAATATAATTTGAGGATCTGATGGGCAAATTAAAGATGAGATTGTGATAAAAAAGGTATTGAGAACCCTATTGCCTATCCATGCTATTAGAGTCTCTATAATACAAGAAATGAGGTGTACTCCTAGTAGTAATCTAACCCTTAAAGGACTGGTTGGTAGAATTACTACTTTTGAACTTTCAAATTTTGATAGTTTCAAATCTTAGAATGTTGAATCTTCTTTCAAAGCTAAGCTGACACTAAAAGAACCTAAAGATAAGAAAAAGTAAAAGGTCAAACATGCTGCTAGTGATAGTGATATAGATGATGAAGAGCTAGAAGAACTAGAAGCATTGTTGGCTAGGAAATTTCACAGAGGCAAAGGAAACTACAAAGGTAAGTTACCCATCATATTTTAAAATTGTAATGAGGTTGGTCATATTGTAGCAAGATGTCTTGAAAATTCAAACATCAAGAATGAAGACAAATATAGAGGTACAAAAGATGACAGTAACAAAGGCTATAAGGATAAGGGAAAGAAGGCTTGTTACATTGCTAAAGAAGAATCCAATGACGAATCTGATGATCATGATGATGAAGTTGTTTATGTTTCTATGAAAGAGGATTCTGATGAAGATGAGGCAACTACATTGATATATTATGTGAACAAAAGTGACAGATGGATCATTGACAGTGGATGTTCACATCACATGACTAGAGACAACAGTAAGTTCATTACCCTTGAGTATTATAATGGAAATAGTGTTAGATTTGGTAATGATGCACCCTATCTAATAAAAGGAAAAGAATTAATAAGATTGATAGATAAGATCACGTGTGACACTAATTAATATGTGTAAGGACTTAACTATAATTTTTTGAGTGTGTCACACTTAAATAGTTCAGGATGCAAAGTTGAATTTGATAATAGGAAGGTTAAGATCTATGACACTGATGACAAACTAATTGGAAGTGGAGATTAGATTGGAGGTAATCTATTCTATTTTGACATGAGTGATGCTACTTGTCTTGTTATAAAATTTGATGATGTGTGGCTATGGCATAAAAGATTATGTCATTTAAATTTTGACAATTTGGTCAGTATCAATAAGATGAAAAGAGTTAAAGGTTTGCCAAAACTGAAGAAACCTGATAATGTGATTTGCAAACAATGTCAGTTGGGCAAGATGACAAAGTCTATTTTAAAAGTAAGACTCATACTTCAAAAGAATTTTTGGAGTTAGTTCATACATATTTATGTGGACCAATTGATGTGCAAAGATATAAAAGTGACAAGTACATTATCCTATTTATTGATGATTACTCTAGAATGATGGTAATAATGTTTTTAAGAGAAAAATCTGATGCTTTTCAATTATTTAAGTGGTATTTGGCAAGAGTTGAAAAGGAAATTGGTAAAAGCTTGAAATATCTAAGATTTGATAGAGGTGGAGAGTTTACATCAAATGAGTTCAAAAAGTTCTGCAATGATAGAGGAATCAAAAGACAAACTTCTGCACCTAGGACCCCTCCACAAAATGAGATTTTTAAAAGGAGGAACATATCTATAATGGATTGTGCTAGAACACTGATGATGGAGAAGAATGCTTCTTTGAAATATTGGAGAGAAGTTGCAAGTACAACTGTCTATACCTTGAACTAAGTGCAAATCAAGAAAGGTACAAATTCCACACCTTTTGAATTATGGTATTGATACTCACCCAATGCCAAATATTTTAAGGTATTTGGAAGCAAGTGTTACATTCTTAAGGACAAAAAAAATGGTAAACTTGATGAAAAAGTGAAGAAGTTATGTTACTAGGATATTTCAAAAAAAGTAAAGCTTATAAGTGTTTAAATAATAACACTAAAAAAGTTGTGGAAAGTGAAAATGTGAAGTTTGATGAATATACATAAGTACATGAAGATGAACCAAAGAAGGAACCTAAAAATTTTAGAACCTTTATGTAATACTATGAAGACATTTCTAATAATTCTTATAATTCTACAAACCAAGTTGCTAATCAACAAGAATTAGTGAATGTCGAGTCACATACAATGGATGCCGAGTTGCATTCAGGAGCTAGTTGTGGTCATGAGCCAAGTTGCAATCAGAAGTTGAGGTACGTTATTATACTAAGATCAGTTTACATGAAAGGAATGCTAAGTTACCTGATAGAGAAGTGCATAGTGAATCTAAAATTGAACTTCATGAAAGACCCATTGTAGAAAGGAGAACAGAGCCAAGGTTGTCAAAGTATGTTAAAAGACATCATCCTATCAAAAAAATCATTGGAGATAAAGAAGATAGACCAATGACAAGGAATAGGTTAAGAAATGATACATGTTTGTTAAGAATGCATGAGCCTAAATTAGTGAATTACACATTAGAAAATGAAAAATGGAGTCAAGTCATGAAAGAAGAAATTGATTAGATTGAGAAGAATAGAACCTGGATACTAGCACTCAGACTTGAGAACAAGAATGTTATTGGAACCAAGTGGGTGTACAGAAGCAAGTTGAGTGAGAATGGTGAAGTTACAAGGAATAAGGTAAGTTTAGTTTGCAAAGGATATTCATAAGAGGGAATTGAATATGGAGAAATATTTTCTCCAGTTGTAAGATTGGAAGGAGTAATAACTCTTCTTACTTACTCTAGTTACAAAGTATTTAAAGTTTATCAAATAGATGTTAAGTCAGCATTTCTGAATGCTATACTAGAAGAGGAGGTTTACATCAAACAACTTGAAGGATTTGTTAATCCAAACGATAAGAACATGGTCTGTAGACCGCATAAAGATTTATATGGTTTGAAGCAAGCTCCCAGAGCATGGTGTGAAAGACTACATAACTATCTTATGAAGATTGGTTTTGAGAAGGTTGATGACAACAACTTTTGTACTTGAAGAAAAAAGGAGGTAAAGGAATCTTGCTAGCTAAAATATTTGTTGATGATATTATATTTGGAGGACAAAATGCATTATGTAAGACATTTGCAAATGAAATGATGAAAGAGTTTGAGATGTCTATGTTTGGAGAAATAAAGTTCTTTTTTGGATTGCAAGTATATTAGATGAATATGATATTTACATCACTCAGTCCAAGTATGCGATGGAAATATTGAAAACTTTTGGTATAGAAGATTCAAAACTAGTTAGTACTCCTATGGTAACAAGACACAAACTATCCAAAAATGATGATTCTGTTGAAGTAGTTCATAATAGACTTGACATTTCTCTAGATGTTGGGATTGTTGCAAGATTTTTTGCAAATACTAAGGAGAATCACTTAATGGCTATTAAAAGGATTATGAGATACTTGAAAGGGACAGAAGATTATGGTCTATACTACAAGAAGAATGACAAGTTTGAATTGAGAGCCTATACTGATGCTAATTGGGTTGGAAACATTGATGAAATCAAAAGTACAAGTGGTGGAGCATTTTTCTTAGGAAAAAGGTTAGTCTCTTAGGCTAGCAAGAAACAAAATTGTGTTTCACAATCTACTATTGAAGCTCAATATGTGGCTATTGCAGTGAATTGCACAAATGTGTTATGGATTAAATAATTACTGAAAGGAATGAAGAAAGAAATCATTAAACCTATGGTACTCTATCATGACAATACAAGTGCTAAAAACATATCTAAGAATCCCGTGATGTACACAAAGACAAAGCACATTGCAATCAAGTATCATTACTTGAGAGAATTGGTTAACGGCAAAGAAGAAGACAAAGAAGTGAGAATGAAATTTGTGAATACAAAAGAAAAGATAGCTAATATATTCACAAAGGATTTACCTAAGGATGCACATGAATATCTTATAGGTAAATTAATCCAAAGTTGCTTAAGAAGTAAGAGTAGTGCCCTACATCAACTGAGTTAAAAGACATACTTTATAATTTGATGCTGTGGATCTCATTTTAGGACTTGCCTAAAGCAAAGAAGGAGCTGAGAACAAAAGGTTTACACTCACATGCAAGGTGACAGAGGGAGAACCTGAATTGATTATATCTGCATGTATAAATGACAAGTCTTTGGCATTGTTGTTAAAGAGGGAGATAGAGATATCAAAATTAGGGAGATATCAGAGAAGGACGGAGAAAGATTGTCAAAGAGGGACAAGACCAAATGAGGGAGAAATCTAAGGAAGAGATCAAAGTATAGAGAGGAAGGCACACATATTGATAGAGGGAGAGATTTTAATAAATGATATTAAGTTTCATTTTTGTATTGTTATTGTTATTGGTTTGCCACCAATGCCAAAGAGGGAGATTGTTGAAAGAAGATTGTTGAAATGAATAATATTGATGAAACTTATCATGGAAAAATCATAATTTTGTCACTAATGTCAAACCTACTACTTTTTGGTGAGACAATTGCTTACTTTGGTCTGAATGCTATCATTTGACTGATTGATGAAGAGGATTTGAAAAGAAAGGATAACAAGAGAACCTAGAGAAATGTTGAGTTATATGGTGTATAAAAGGAGCACTAAGACCAAGCAAGACTTTGATGATATAGTGTATTTTTTATCTACTTAAGACTATAATGAAAGGATCCTTGATAAAAGACTAGAAGGAGGCTAAGTAAATAAATGTGCCTGCCAAGCCTAACCAAGAAAATAATGAAAGTTGAGAAAGTTAGTGCAAGTTGAGCAGAAGGTTAGTGGTAGCTGAGTGAAGTGAGTTCAGTCTATGCTGAGAAAAGAGAAATCTAGTAGGTGTTGAGTGCCAGTAGAATGAGTTTGATCAAAGATTTGATGAATTTGAGCTAGCAAAGTTGATTTCTTGAATTTTGTGAAGCATGTGAAAGACAAGTATGATGAGCTGGTGGCACAAAATTCAAGATAAACCATCTTGAGATGAATTCAAAGAGGATTGCAAAGGAAGTTTCTAGAAGAGAATAAAATGGAAAGATGGGAAGATTCAATGAATTTGACCTAACCCTAAGATGGATGATTATGGTTGAGCAAAAATAGATCTAAATTCTCTATATAAAGAGATAATAAGCTAGAAGTAATTTGTTAAGAGCTCGAACGTGAGATAAACAAGAAGCCTAGGGTGTTAATTCATATGGTGGCCAAATAAAAGAGTTTATACTTGGTGTTAGAGTAAATAATTATTATTTACACTTCTACTTAAGTTTACTTAGGTTAATGCATTTATGTATTAGTTGAAGTCTAGGAGTTATTGACAACACCAGAGTTTGTTCCTATCTAAGTCATACTTATCTCCTCACATTGATCAAAGACATTCCACCTTTTGTGGACGTATGCTTGGTTGTCAAACTTATCTTCTAGCACTTTCTAGCTTGTTCTACAAGCTTCCTTGAGGCCTTTATATTCAAGCACTCTCATTGTATTTCTCAACTCATTTTCAAGGCATATTATATAGCAATACATTTTTCTTTGTTTGCAATATCTTCTCTCTCTCAGTCCATTTAGTTTTCCCAAGCTCCATCTCTTCTTTCTTTGGTTTCCCTTCAACAAGTTATTTGCATGTAGGTGATCTTGGTGAGCTATGAAGTTGGTTTTCATCAACTTCTACATAGTATTAGAGCCTCCTTGCTACTTCTTGGCTAAAGGATTTTTGAAGCCGCGATTCAGAGACACAAACTCGAGTTTGTTTTTGATTTTTTTCTTCAATCAAGGGGAAGAGCATTTTTTCAAAGCACTATGGGCCTAAACGGATGCTACCATTGAGTTTAGGAGACCCATTATAGTTAGAATCCATATAATTTTTTTTGATTTTGTAGAAAGTTTCTTTGGGAGGAAAATTCTTTTTGTCTAGGTAGCCGTACGGACACGGATGAAAAAAAAATTCATTTTTGACATAGCACCATGACACCACCTAGTGGCCACCACAACACCACTGCCACCATACTAGCATGTAGTCTGCGCACTACCACAGCCAACAGAGCCACTGCAGTGACATTGTAGCCTGGTTGCCATCGACGGTCCTCCCACCAACCACCATGGCCTGCGGTGCCATTGGCTTTTTCTGCCCGTATGACCGCCACTGTCAGTGGTACTTCCTTCACCACTTCTCACTTGTAGCTATTGTACCACTCACTAGTAGTAGATAGTTGGCAAATTCTGCAGTAGCCATGTGGCATGTGTGCCACGTTGGCATTTGCCACATGGCCCCTGCTACGTCAATTGACTCTGCACAATATTTCCATGTGGTTGACACATGGCACTACCATATGCAATTCCATGTGGTTGTCTTTTTTTTACAATGGCCCTCTGGCTATCAATTTTAAACCAATGAAATAATGATGTCAACATGATGTCAACACTACATCAGCATCTTGCAGGCACTCCAGGGTCCTTGTTTGACCTACTCATAATTTTATGGTCATAATTTGAGCATATAGAGGTATTTTTCCAATCTGAAAGAAGTGTTGGAAAGATGGTTCCAAGATGGAGACATTGGTGTAGGTATTTTTAGGTTTTGATGTAGTTTTCTAGCTTATTTTTGCAGTTAAAGCCTACAGTTCTATTTTTCACTTTGACAAGCATATCTTTTGCATCCCATCTCCATTTTTTGAAAATGTTATATTTTTGAAAATACGGTTTTGTCATATTTTTAGAAATACCATCATTTCCTTTATATTCTACTGCATGCTCTTTCTATCATATTTTTGACATTTTTTCTCTATGGTGGTTATCTTGGGTGTTCTAGGTTTGAAGATCATTTTCATGGCATGAGACCTTTTATTTTGGGTTGTACTATCTTTTGTATCAACTTTTTTCCCTTTTTGATCATTGTTGATATCATTTGTAAGCATTCTTATGCAAACACATTGAGATAAAGTGCCACTCTTACATTTTGGTTCATGAATGTTTTTTTGAGACAGTTGTACTTGCACTATTTTATAAAGCACCATGAGGGGGTTAGTTGTTGCCATTTTGTGCCCTCTTCCTTTGTCAAGTGAGTGTCCCTTTCATGAAATTAACCCCATGTATGTGTCAGTGACACGTGCTTTAATAGGTGTTTGTACCTCTTCCTCTCTCTCGCTGTTCTTGGTTCTTTCTGTAGAGGATTTTGAACCACTTTTTTAGTTACTTGTCACCTCCCCTCATCTGCATTAAGGGGGGTTATTGTATTGTTCGAATGCTTCCTTGGTTCAATGGTTTGATAGTGTGAGCTATGTATTCAGTATTTGATCCTATATACTAGGCGATTGCAGTGGTTAGCTACCTATGCATTTCGATGAGATGGATCATCTACCATATAAACATGCTCGATTTGTGCTGTCTATTTCCGTGGAGGTTCTTTAGATAAATAGTTTATTTTGGATAGAGTTTTCAGCTTCTTTATGCTTTAGTGATGCTTTTCATGATCTTCTCTTTGTTCCTATTTTCTAGGACATTCCTCTAGTTGGAGGCTTCTTCAGTCCTTCACTAGGTTTTCTTACCTCTTTTTGGAGGAGGGTTTTTCCCATGTGGTTTTCTCTCTTTCCCTATTTTCAGAGGTTGCATTTCTTTGCATCGCACAAGGGTACCTAACATGTCTTAGTTTCTGGGACCCATTCTGCATTTCATCTTAGCTTTTGTAAGCTTAAGTGCATTCCACTAAGTTGCACTTAAGGTGGGTTATTAGAGTAAATAATTATTATTTACACTTTTAGTTAAGTTTACTTAGGTTAATGCATCTATTTATTAGTTTTAGTCTAGGAGTTTTTGACAACATAGGAGTTTATTCCTATCTAAGTCATACTTATCTCCTCACCTTGATCGAGGACATTTCGCCTTTTGTGGACATATGCTTAGTTGTCAACCTTATCTTCTAGCACTTTCTAGCTTGTTTTTCAAGCTTCCTTAAGGCCTTTATATTCAAGCTCTCTCATTGTATTTCTCAACTCATTTTCAAGGTATATTGTATAATAATACATTTTTCTTTGTTTGCAATATCTTCTCTCTAAGTCCGTTTAGTTTTTCCAAGCTCCACCTCTTCCTTCTTTGGTTTCCCTTCGATAGGTTATTTGCATGCAGGTGATCTTAGCAAGCTGTGAAGTTGGCTTTCATCAACTTCTATAGTTGGCATACTATGAAAGAAGGCTTAAGGAGATGAAGGCTTGAAGAGTGAACAAGCTATTAGAGATGAAGAGGATGTATGCCAAGTAGAATGGAGGACTGAATGTGGGATCTATAATCTGTAAGTGAGTTGTTTTTGTTATAAGATCTATACCTACTAGATTGTTGTCTAACAACTGTATCAGTCAGGATAAATCCTTTAGATTAAGGTTGACTTAAGAATTATGAGTAGATACTTTAATAGGGTGATATTATAATAGAATGTTCTAAAATCCTCTAACAAGGCTCACTCCTAACAGGGTGATTGAAATCCTTTAATCAAGGTCACATTTAACAGTGTGTATTGTAACCTTTATCAAGGTTTCCTCCTCACATGGCTCACTTCAGAAGAGTGAAAATTATTAGCATGTTACTGGTGGTTTTTCTCAAATTGGGTTTCCATGTAAAATCCTTGTGTCAAAAGGTGTGATTGATTTTGTAGTATTTCATGTTTACATTTTTGCAAAGTTATTTTGACCTAGGACAACAATATTCAAACGTTTAAGATATTGAATGATCAGTGCATGCATAAGTATAAGTTGAAGTATTAAAAAGTTTTATTTGTACATTTGGACCTTAAATAACTAATTCATCCCCCATCTCAGTTATTCTAAACATTCCAATATGTCCTTCATTGATCATCTCAACTAGGCTTCAACTCAACTATCTTCTCCACTTAGCGTAATGATTAAACAATAAATTATTTTGTCAAAGTACCAACTAATCAGGTGACCAATGTCGTTCCACATAACTCAACCTTTCCATTAGGTCTTCTTTTATCCTGAATTCATGATTTTCTAAATCAATCCCATTTACGAATAACAATATTTCTCAACAAGGGTTTCCAATCTAATTTCGTTCATAGATGTTTTCAAAGAACAATAAATTTTAGCACAAGGGTTTCAAGCATAAATTTTTTTTAAAACATATCCATAACAAACATAGAGAAAATAAATAAATTTAGAAGGGAAAATATTGTGCAAATCTCAACAAGATCCTATCTTGATCTGATGCTAACCAGACAAATACTCAGAGCTTGTAAGAAATTTTTGACTTCTTGAAAACCCTCTTTCTTGAGATTTTCTCCTCCAAACTTGTGTGTGGAGAAATGAGCTCTAATCTCTTAATAAAGAGCTTTCTCCCTTTAGGGTTTCAGTTTTTCAATCACACAAACCCTTTTTCTTTATTATTTTAATTTATTTTAATTTCATACATCTTTTTGCATTTTTAATTATAATAAACTTTATTTAATTATTTTTTCTTTCTTTTATTAAATCAAAAGATGTATTTAATAATATATTTATTAATTTAACTAATAATATTTAGAATTTATTATAAAAATGAAACTCCTAAATAAATAATTATTAAATAAAATAAATATAATTACTCCAAAATTAGAACTTTAATTAAATATTTTAAATTTAATTTTTTTATTTAATTAATTTATCAATTAATTAAACATAATTAAATAATAGTTTCTTTATAATTTTTTGTTAAATTAAATCATTTAATAATATTTTTATTTGATTTAATTATAACTGAAAATCACAACAGAACCACAAACTAGAAAAGAAAACCCATTTTTGTAGACAAAGTACTAAATCAAACTTAGGGGTCAAAATCTTGAATTCACCTCACTTGATGAATTTGGAAGGGTAAATAACTCAAACACTTGTCCTACTTTTTAGGACAAGTATCTGAATTGGCTTAGGGTCGAGATTTGGACTCAAGAACTATCTCCTCTCTTTACCATTGAAATAATGCGATAAGATACACTCATCCTGGCAATTCAGGGAAGTTGATGCTCGTTAACTACAATCTGCATAAAATATGAGCATGTACATATACACATACATCTAAACTAAACATGCAATGGTGAGAAAGGGTGCATCGTGTAGATGTTGACTAGCAAGTGACTATGACTCCCTCCCTCAACTACATTAGAAATGTCAAACATAAAGTAAAACATACAAGTACACTATACACATGCAAGTATGGGTAAGTAACCATAAAGCCAGTATAAAATCATTCATCTATCCAACATCATGAGATAACTAAAAAACACTATATGAACATACATATATCATCATCAAAAGAGTAACGTGAACACATAAAATAATTGAGTATCAAGTAGCTTATCAAATATATCAATTGAGTATGAAATAATATCCAAATAAATTGGGCAACCAAGTACCAATAATCATAAAACATAACCATAAAGTTGGGGTGTAGTGGGGCTTCCCAACTATGCCTAGTGCACACTTTGTCATCCTAGGGAACACTTGTTTGTGTTTTGAGCATTTGGGGTAGTTGGATGCTTAGAACTTCCCCCAAGACCTTGATTGACCCCTATTTTGTACTGTAGACCCCATAACTTTTGCATTTGAGCTCCAATTTTTAATCTGTCAATTGCTATGGATTTGTCTCTTCATTATTGAAAAATTGACTTATCATTTTCATTATTTGGCCAATTTATTGAGGGGGCTCCCATTTAAACCAACCCTTCTGGGGCATGTTGTTATGGAATCTTGATCAGTTATTCTTTGACACAATGCTCTAAATCACATTATATCAAAGAGAGGAAAAATGTAGATGCTCAAAAATGGTTCACATTTATGGTTTAATCACATTTTCATACTAACCCGTCCCATTTTTTGATTTCACTAATTTCAATCTTTTGGCCAATCTGATTATCATTCAAATGTATTGCAACAATATTCTTCATCACTCACATCCCCTTTCCAATCAATTCCATATAATTTTGGAATTAGTTCCCATTTTATCTAAACTTTTCATAATCAAATATAAATCATTTCAACATCATCAAAATCTCATCCGATCAACTAGAAACCATTTTAATATCATTAGAATCCTTTCTAATCAACCCAAAATGACTCAAAACCATCCCAAATCAAGACTAATCAACTTGAAACATGTCAAACACTTCTAATCAATCATTGATTTATCTAATCCTAGGCATTGTCATGTCTCTTAGTGCCTTGGAAATCTATCAAACCTATCAAACCTATCAAATCTGACCTCAACACCGTCATGTCCCTCAGCACTAGGTTAAATCTATCATTTTCATCATTCGATCAGTGACATTATTGAGTCCCTTAGTCTCAAATTGTGACATTATCCAACCAATTTAATAACATTGACAATGCTCATCGATGTTATTATGATCAATTTTATCAATCAATTATGATCCTACAACATTCACAATATCCATTAAATGTCACATATCCTTAATCCATATCATGTGTCCTTGGCATGTTATCAATTCTAGTCACTTAATCGATTTGATCATGGCTTTGATCTACCCACCATTGTTGTAGTCAATCTACATAATCATCGCATTTCATCAAAGGGATAGTCTCACATTTATTTCATCAAATTGGCCAATCATTTACTAATTCCTTCTATAGGATTAGCTAACCCATAATCTATTCCTATCTCATTCCAATAATTTTCATCCTACATTACTAATTATTCTTACTAACAACATTCTCAATTAATAAATATTAATTAATTAATTGATTCATCCTTTGCAAACTATGGGAATTCTAAATTTCCTAAGTCCTATTTTCCACTTCTAATTTCTTTTTTACTAATTTTCATTTGTGTAGATATATGAATTTTAAATTCAAATATTCTTCTTAGTCTTGACACATGAACATCATACATTATAGATACTCTCTTTGCACTTGGATAATATGTGTCATATTTGATATATAAAATCCCTTACACATGACTATAGTAAGCCATCTTCATGATAGATTCTTATCTATAAGTGGTTTTGATGTGTCATATGCACATCATAGTTTCTCTTCCACATTTAGCCATGTTGACTTTTATGTGTCATAGAATCCTATATGTGGCATATTGTGTTATATTTGTCATAGATATTCTAAGGAATATCATGCCAAGTTGCACATTCAAATTGACAAGTGTCCATTAGTAGAAATGAATGGTAATGATATTCTATGGGGAGTATCTAAGGTAGGTGATGAGATTGTATGTTGCATTCATGACTATGTTTATCATTGATGTCAACATAGTATTGTTTTTATGAAGACTTGCATAGTAGTAGACTGAGATTGAGCTAGTATAGATTTTTGGTATCAGTTGGAGAATTATGCAGTTACACACATGTTGTATAGTGAGTCTTGAGTATGTAGTTAAGTGTGCATGGTAAAGGTATGAAGACATATGTGAGTTATGTGATGATTGGTGAAGACTATTCTAGAATAGAGTAAGTAAGAAGTGGTTAATGATTTTTATGTTATATATTTTAAAAAGGATATGATCATGACATGAAAAGTTAGCTACAAGAAGAAGAAAATTTCTTGATAACATGGTGAAGTGCGCGAGGTCTAGATCACACGTGTAAATTAATTGTTAATTACTGATAGTTGACATTAATATGTGATTATCAAAATAAGTGTTTATCAAATTGAGGTCCTATTTAATTAATTGGGAAAGGCACATAGCTGACTCAAGTAATAATTACAAGGTCATAGTATAAATGAAGAACATTTTCCTTCTTTAAGATATGGATTGTGATTTGAGATCAAGTGAATAAGAGAAAATTATTTGGTAAATGCTAGTAGGTGATCCAAGGGATTATTGGATGTGAAGTTGGTGATATGATCAAGATAGAAGATTGGTCCAGTTGATAGGATAGAGGAAGAGGGAAGTACAAGTACAATTTATTCTATTATTTTGCAATAAACAATACAAAGATAAGTTGGATAGTGAGTTCAATCCTCTTGCTCTTGAAGCTATTTGGATAGTGGGTCCTTCCACCTTCTATAACTCCTAACAAGTTTGGAATCTCCTAAAAAGGATTCAAAGTCTCCTAATAGGGACTAATATGTATTGAATGTGTTTCATAGGCTCCTAATAGGGTCTATCCTCTTACAAGGAAATTTTATATTAGTACATCATTTTGTGGGTACCATCCCCATTGGGGTTTTCCTTTTGATCAAGGGTTTCCCTAGTTAATACATCTGGTGTTCATGTGTATGTTTATCCTCTTATGGTTTCTAATTATATTGCTCACATGGTTAAAGATTATTAAGGTTGATAAATGTTTTATTATTTGGATAACTGATTCACCCCTCCCCTCAATTATCTTAGTGGATTTTATATTTTAAAAAATTGGTATTAGAGCATTAGGTCTTTGAAGGAAAAAATTAATAGCTTGAGGAGATCTATGACAAACTACAGAAAGGGAATTCCAAAATTTGATGGGATTAACTGTGATAGTTGGAAATAAAAGATGAAGATACATTTTCTATGAATGGGTCCAGGATTTTGGATGATCATGAGGACATGCAAGACAATATTCAAAGAAGAATATTTTGAGAAATGCACTAAAGAGGAAAGAGAGGTATTCATTTGTGAGTTAAGAGAAATAGAAGCAATTTTGATAGCTCTTCCAGACAATGATTACAACTAGGTAATTTTTTGATTACAACTCATATAGTTTGGGAAGCTTTAGAATCTATTTATGAAGGTGATAAGCATGCAAAAAGGATTAGATTGTAGAATTAGATATATTTATTTCAAGAAGCTAAGATTATGGAAGATGAATCTTTTAGAACATACATTGGTAGAGTATCAAAAATTGTTGCAGGAATTAAAGCTTGTGGAGATACTAAAGATGAAGATGAGATTATATGGAAGATGTTGAAGACTTTGAAACCATAGTTCAAGTAGGTAGAAATTATGATTGAAAAAGTGATACCTTGTAGTGAAAAGTCCTCTAAAGAAATATTACTTGGAAGATTGGAGTCAGCAGAAGCAAGTCTAAAAAAAGTGGAGATGTACTTAAGATTGAGACAATATTTAATGCATTAAGCATTAGGCTAAAGCTATCCAGAAGTCTAAGCATTGGTGGAAAATTTTCAAGCAGTAGTAGAAGTAAATTAGAAGAAGACAAAAATATTTAGGAAGGTATTACACTACTCATGAAAAGAGTACCTCACAGTGAGAGAATCTTTGGATGTTGGACTTGTAAAGAATATCCATGTCATTTTGTATCTAAATGTCCTAAGAGAGTTAAGAAGAAATTTTCAGTTTAAAAAGTCTAAAAATTATCTATATGAAAATGATGATGAAGATGAATATGAAGAAAAGAGTGAGAGTGATGATGAACTAGGATTTGTTTCTATTAAGGATGAAAGTCCTAAAAAATAAGTTATGGCTTTAGTGTCACAAGTTAAAAATAAAGAAGATTGGATTATAGATAGTGGTTGTTCACATCATATGATAGGTGATATGAACAAGTATTTTTAGTTTAACATCTATGATGGAGGAATAGAAAGAGTTGGAAACAATTCAACTTGCCACATTAAGAGAATGGGATCTATTACTCTTGATGGTAAAACTAACACTGATGATGTTTACTCTGTTGATGGTTTGAAACATAATCTTTTGAGTGTTGGAAAATTGGTGGAAAAAGGATATCAGTTATAGTTCATAGAGAAGACATGTACTTTCAAAGATAAAGATGGTAAGATGATTGGTATTGGTACAAGATCTAGAGGTAATGTATTTTAGCTGAATCCTACTAAGATGGCATGTTTGGTTACACAAGTTGATAACAATTAGCTTTATCATAAAAGGTTTTGTAATATAAACTTTGAAAAAATTATAAAAGGAAGTAATACATTTGCAGTAAGAGATTTTCCTAATATAGTGAAGCCTACTAATATGGTATGCAAGGAATATGTGATGGCTAAGAAGTTCTCTACTACAACAAAGTTGGAGATTTTTCATATAGATTTGAGAGGTCCTAAAAAGATGAGGATTATATGGTGAAAGGTATTTTATGTTGATGACTTTACTAGGATGTTGTGGGTAGCATTTCTTAAAGAAAAGTATGAGGCATTTGAGAAGTTTAAAGTATTCAAGAATAAAGTTGAGAATGAATCAGGTTTGAAGATAAAATGTTTAAGACCTGATAGAGGTGGAGAGTTTACATCAAATGAGTTTAATAATTTTTTTGAAGCATATGGTATTAAGAGACAACTTATAACCCCTAAGAAACTTGAGAAAAATGGAATATTAGAGAAGGGAAATAGATCAGTAGGTGAAGTAGCAAGACCAATGATTGTTGCATTTGATTGAAAAGAGCATTGTTGCAAAGAATGAGATTGTTGATAAAGAATGTTTTCAATCATTGTTTTGTCACTGATGTCAAACCTTTTATTTTTTGGAATAAAAATTGCTTATAAGATCCAAGTACTATCACTTAGTTGATTGATGAAGATGATTTAATCAATAAGATGTAACAAAAGCACCTAAGGGAGAGGATGAGTGATGATTTTGTAATGAAGTACAAGGATCAGTTAAGACAATGATAAAATGATTTATTGATAATATACTTGAAGATACAGAGGTTGGCTACACTTAGAAACTCTAGAAGAATAAGTTGTAACAAAGCTATTTATAAAGCTTGACTAAGTTCATTAGTGGGTGCCGAGCAATCTAGTTCATGCCAATCAGATTATTAGTAAGTGCTAAGAAAATGCAAAATCTAGTGTGTGCCAAGTGAAATAGAAGGAGCTAAACAAGTTCAAGTGCTGAGCAAGTAATAGGTACCGAGCATTAGTAAAATTTAGTTGATGCTTAGTGAATCCATAGTGGGTGCTGAGCATTAGTAAAACACAGTAGGTGCTGAGTAACACAGTATGTGTCGAGCATTAGAAATTTAATAGTGTCGAGCTACTGCATTATTTGAAAAGTCAAAGATTCATCAGATATGAGCCGACAAGTTTGTTACCTTGAAGTTTGTGAGCTAGATGGAGGATAAGGATGATTAGCTGGTGGCACAAAATTTTAGGTTAACCATTTTTAGGTGAATACAAGTGGATTCTATAAGATGTTTCTAGAAGAAACAAGATTAAGGGTAGATTCATTGACTCTTACCTAATCTATTCAGACCAAAATTAAGAGCAAAAAGTTTAGAGTGGGAAAAGTATTCCAAACTTCTATTTAAGGAGTTACAGGTCAATAAGCAAGAGTTGATGAAGTGGTTGGTTGGATGTCATGGCGAAGTCATAGAGAGGAAAGAATAGAGTACAAAGACTCTACTTCAATAGGTGACCATATAGTTGATTGCATTGGCACATTGAGCATGTTGACTCAAGGAGACAAAGCTTGAAAGAAGGACAAGTTGTTAGAGCTATAGAGATTGAAGGCCAAGAAAATCTGTGAGTTGAACTAAGATCTAAAATCTACAAGTTATGTTGTGAGTTGTATCAGATAAAAAGCCCTTATTGTTACCCTCTAGCAATTGTATCAGTTAGGGTAAAATCCTATGGACTTAGGTTTGGTTTAACAACCATTTTGTAAATCTTTTAATAGGGTGACATTCCAAGTGAATGTTCTAAAATCCTTTAACAAGACCCACTTCTAACAGGGTGGTTGAAATCCTTTAACCAAGTCACATTTAATAGTGTGTTGTAGCCTTTAATAGGGAAGGCATTTCATAGGGCATCACTTCAAAAGAGTGAGAATTGAGTAGCATGTTACTAGTGGTTTTTCCAAAATTGGGTTTTCACATAAATCACTATGTTATGTGTTGATTTTTATGCGTTGCTCTTACATGTTGATTTATCAATAACTTGCTAAGAAGAATGCTTAGCTTGGATGCATGATTAGTTTAATGGACTCACTATACTTAGTGAAAAAGTTTGAAATAGGACATTTGGACCTTGAATAATTGATTCACCCCCCTCTTTTTCTTTCTTCTCTCTCTCTCTTTTTCATTCTTTCAGTCTTCTAATCTTCTGATGTTGTACTCTCACTTCATTGCTCCTCTTGTACATTGTAATTTCTCTATACTTTCTCCCTATAACTTGATTTTCTGCTTTTGATCATCTCCCTCTTGATCAAAATGCACTTGATTAGTTTATTGAACATTCTCCCTCTTTGGAAACAATGCCAAAGACATATACTCAACACTTGGCATCTTTATGTATGTAGATATAAGATTTTGTAGGCTCTTCAATTTTCTCCCTCTGTCACCTTGCTTGTGATTAATTTTGAAATTTTAGTTTTGTAATTACTTTAGGCAACTTCCTAAAGTAATATCCATTGCATCAAAAGTATGAAATAAATATCATGTTGTTTGATGCAGGGTACTCCCTCTATATTTTACATAGCCTTTGATAGGGGTATCACCACTAATTTACCTCTCAAATACTCATAAGCATCCTTAGGTAATGCTTTGGTGAAGATATCAACAATTTTCTCTTTTGTGTTAATATACTCCATCTTCACCTCTTTGCCTTGAACCAACTCCCTTACATAATGATACTTTATTGAAATGTGCTTCGTCTTTGTATGCATGATAGGATTCTTTGATATATTTATAACACTTGTATTATCACAATAACATGTCACTAGTTAAGTGATTTCTTCCTTCATTCCATTTAGTAGCTATTTGATTCATACAATGTTTGTGCAATTGATAGTAGTAGCAACATACTCTACTTCTTGCTTGTCCATGTAAGAAGTCTTCTGCCTAAGAAGAATGCTCCTCCACTGGTGCTCTTTGTGTTATCAATATTTCCAGTCGAATCAACATCAATGTAGGCTTTTAGCTCAAACTTTTCATTCTTCTTATAGTATAAACCATACTCTTTTGTTCCTTTCAAGTATCTCATTATCATTTTTACAACCATCATGTGATTCTCTCTAGTGTTAGCAGAGAATCTAACAACTATTCCCACAACTACTACAATATTAGGTTTGCTGTGTACTAAATATTGCAATTTTCCAATCATGGATCTGTATAATGTTTGATTGACCTCAGCTAATTCATCATTTTTTGATAGTTTGAGTACTGTTACCGTAGGTGTACTTATTGGTTTTGAGTCCTCAAGTCTAAATGTCTTCAATATCTCCTTGACATATTTTGATTGAGTGATATATACACCATACTTCATTTGATATACTTGTAATCCCACACAGAATTTGATCTCACCAAACATTGACATTTCAAACTCTTGCTTCATTTGATTTGCAAAATCTTTATAGAGAGCATCTTGTCCTCCAAATATTATGTCATCAACAAAGATTTTAGATAACAATATCCCTTTTTCTTTATCTATCTTTATGTATAAATTGTTATTATCATCTGTCCTTTCAAATCCAATCTTAACAAGATAAGTGTGAAGTCTCTCATACCATGCTCTTGGTGCTTGCTTCAATCCATACAATGCTTTGTGCAGTTTACATACCGTGTTTTTATTATTTTTTTCCACAAATCCTTCTACTTGTTCTATATAGACTTCTTTTTCTAATATCCCATTCAGAAATGCAGACTTAACATCCATCTGATAGACTTTGAAACCTTTGTATGTAGCATAAGTAAGTAGAATTCTTACTCCTTCCATTTTTGCAACAGGGGCAAATGTTTCACCATAGTCAATTCCTTCTTCTTGTACATACCCTTTGCAAACTAGTCTCACTTTTTTTCTTGTTACTTCACCATTCTCATCTAGCTTGTTCCTAAATACCCATTTTGTGCCAATCACATTCTTGTCCTTTGGTCTAGGAACTAGGCTCCAAGTCTTGTTCTTTTCTATCTACTGAATTTCTTCTTCCATAGCCTTGTACCAATCATCATCTTCCAATGCATCTTTCACTATCTTAGGTTCCTTCATGCTTAGCAAACATGCTTCACTTCTCAACCTATTTCATGTCATTGGCCTTGCATATTTGTCTCCAATGATTTGATCTACAAGATGGTGTCTTTTGACATATTTTGATAGTCTGGGCTTAGTTCTTGTGGCTGCATTCTATCTCTTAGCTTCAGTACCACTATGTGCATCTCTGTCAGGTATCTCAGCATCTATTTCATGTGTGCCAATCTTAGAGTCAGATTGTGCATTTTCTTCATTTTTCAACTTAGCATCTGAATACAACTTGACATTCATAGGATGTGACTTGATAGTTGTTGAAACTTGCAGTTGATTTGCTGCATGATTTGTAACATCTTCTTTAGTCGGCATTCCTTCATAGTAGTATGCAAATATCTTGTAGTCTTCTATTCCTTTTGTAATTTCAGCCTCATATTCTTCTATAAGCTCATCCAAATTCACATTTGCACTTTCTACAATTTTGTTGGTGTTAGTAATTAAACACTTGTAAGCTTTACTTCTTGTGGAGTATCCAAGGAATATACCTTCTTCGCTCTTTGCATCAAACTTTCCACTCCTAACATCTTTAAGAATATAGCATTTGCTTTCAAATACCTTAAAATATTTCACATTAGGTGGATGACCATACGATAGTTCAAAAGGTGTTGAGTGAGTACCTTTCTTTATTTGCACATGGTTCAAAGTGTATACTGTAGTACTTATAGCTTCTCTCTAGTATTTTAGAGCAACATTTTTCTCCATCATTAGTGTTTTGGCACAGTCCATTATAGATTTGTTTCTTCTTTCAACAATTCCATTTTGTGGGGGAGTCCTAGGTTTTGATGTCTGTCTTTAATTCCTCTATCATTGCTAAACATCTCAAATTCATATGAAGTGAATTCACCTCCTCTGTCTGATCTCAAACATTTCAAGCTTTTTCTTATTTCTTTATCAACTCTTGCCAAATGCCATTTAAACATTTGAAAAACATCTTATTTTTGATTTAGAAACATGACAATCATCATTCTAGATTAATCATCAACAAATAGCATAATACACCTATCTCCTTTGTAGCTTTGTACTTCAATAGGTCCACACAAGTCAGTATGAACAATTTCAAGTATTTCTTTAGAGGTGTAAGCTTTAATTTTAAAGATTGACTTTGTGAAATGTCCATTTACTGATTTTATATGATATTTTATGCCTCTAATCAGATTTTCAAAATCAAACAACTAATATCACAAAGATCCACCAAATTTCTCAAGAAACCCCAAATCGGGTATGCCGAAAATAGTGCCAAAAGCTTCACAGCTTCACCTATTATTAATAAATCTTAAGGTGGAAATTTTTACATAAATTTGAGCAGCATAACAGCCTATAAAATGAAATTTCCAGATTTTTATAACATGCACACAATAGCTCCCAAATGGAAGACAAAAACAATGCTCATCGGGCTCCCAAAAATAGCACAAAATAGCTCAGAATCACCACAAAAACTTAATAATCTATCACAGAGGTATAATCATATCAGAATACATATTTTCAGCTCTATTTTAACATTTAAAAGTCTGATATACAGCAGCAACCCAAACTGATATGAAATACTCAACTAAAAACACCAAACTCTTACAAAAAAATACACCCGAAAACTCACAAATCTGCAATGTTCAGCACAAAGGCAAACTCTGTATGAGCATGCACATGGAATGGCTTCAAAATCCTATCCTTAGCCTTCTTAGAAAACTGCAAACTCCCGTTCTTGGGTCTCCCTAGAAACCTGTAAACTCGCGTTGTTGGGTCTCCTTCTCCATAGGTTTGGCAACCTCTGAAGAATAACAAAGAAATGAGCAAAAATCCAGTTCTGAAATGAGCTGAGAATGCCTTCAAACCCTTTAAAAGAGGGCATAACCCTAACTCACGTCCAAGAGGAGTTAATAAAACATATTTTAATAATAATTTTTATTTATTAGTCCATTCGCTTCCAAAGATTATCCCCTTTTGCTGAAACTTCACCTTTTTGGGCCTGCCTGCCTTATCAAAGATTATTATTTTTAATTATTTGAAAAGGGGACATGAAAAGTCCTCCCCTCCCAAATATTTCTTGTCCTCAAGCAATGGCTAAATAATAAAAACCAATCAATCCACCTGGATCCCAAATGTAGTCATGAACTATACTACTGCCAATTAACGCAGGCTCCTGCAATATCCTCTACAATATGACCAAGAGGAATCCATAATCAAATTGACAATTACAACTCAACCAAACTCCAAAATCACCACTACCACAGTTAGAAACCCATGAGACACAAACTCTTAGAACATCAAAACCCAAGTAAAGTGGACAAATCAAACTACCAACACAGTAAATACCATCAACGCATCCCACTGGCCTATACGGAATGTAAAATCCAACTCTGCAACAATGGTGAATGCTCTCGAATGAAACTGTACCATGTATGGAGAATCCACACACTGTACAACTCCTGAAATCAACACAACTCTGTAAATCACCAACCACTATCTCATAACCATAACTCCCATGCACTGCTGATGGTGAAAAGACATTACAAGATAAAGAGTAAGAAATGGAACCCAAACCAAATTTGCTTGCCATCAACTCCTCAACACAAGAATCAAATGCTAACTGATGTACACACCCTACAATATAATGTTGATTAAAAAAACCAACCTTAGTCAACAACTCACCATGAACAAGTGATACAAACCACTATGACTGATCACTAGCTAAGTCAAAAGATGTCATAGCCAAAGGAGTAGAATCAATAACACCCACTAAAGCATCACTCCCAAACTCCTGCTCTAAGTCACATATTATCAAGCTATCAACTGCAGAACCTATCACCATGTCATGCCCATCACAACTCTCATCTTGAGGCATCAAACTATCCCATAACTGATGATAAGCACTAGTAACCAAAGTACATCTTTGTATCATCATCTCATCAACATGGTCATCAAAGGTAAATTGATGAGCGTACCTCACAGTTTAATACCGATAGAATGCGCCAATCTTAGTTAGTGGCTCAGACTGTAATCCAGATGAAACTAATTGCAATTAATCATTAACCATGTTGGAACTGACTACTACCTCTGAAGAGATCACCAAGGGAGTAGGATTACTAGCAGGAACCATGCCAACTACCAACTCACCAACATCACACATGATCTTTGATACATCTCTAGTCTCCATGCCATTAGTGCTAGAGGTCACCACCATGTCAGGCATACCACAACAATCTGTTGCAGTACCCAACTCAACTGAACCTGACTCTATTGCGGACAAACCCAATATGCCAATGTTAGTATCAAGGATCGATGCATCCCCATCTCCACTGTCTTTGACAATCTCGACCATGGACATCCTCGGATCACCAGACACCATAGCTTGTGACTGTATAGAATCTGGTAAAGACTGTAGTTACTCTAACTCCATGGTCACCTTAGCCAAATGAAACTGTGACTCCTTGAAAGCCAACTGTGTACTCTCAAGAATCTCAAAAGTCACCCCAAGCTGCTGAGTAAGCTCACTCATCTCATCTTCCTTGGCCAACAATGCATCGTATGCTATACTGCACCACTCCATAAGATAATCTCTATCAGCTACCAACTGCATATAATCCTGTCTCAGAATCCAGATAGCCTCCCATAAAGAGTGGAACTCTGTCAAGGAAAGATAACTGCCTCCCTACTCATCACTAGTAGGAGAACCCCATCCATAAACTGCTAACAATTGACGAGCAACATCAAAATGCTGGCAAGCAATAGCAATGTCTCACTCACTAACTCTCAACTGATTAGCCACGTGATGGCATTGGCTAGACTGTCTCCTACAAACCTCCTCTGATGCACTGTCTAAAGGAGTATCCTCAAAGTTACTAGTCTCTAGAGTATTACCATCCATATCCTGTGAATCAATTCCAAAGCTCATATCAACATATGGAGTATCAAAAACTATAGCACTAATGTCTAACTCCTCTATACCAAAAGAAATTGCCAAGGAAACTAAGTCTTCAAAACTACCCACTGCATCCTCCTGGATGTCATCAATGCCAATATGATCCTGGGACTCATTGGTACACACTACCAAATATGAAAGATCATCAACACATTCCAAAAAGTATGGTCGACTGGATATATGAACAAAGCCCAACACCAGTGTATAAAGACTAATACCAACATTGGATAAGCTCCTGGCACAAGAAAAGACAATATCGTGCAATCTACTAATCAAATCCATGATAGCACCCAAACAATCACTACTACCAAAAAGTGTTAAAGATTTCTAGTCAACTGAATCCCAAATGCCAATGTAACAATCTCAAGTCCATATACGTAAACTATAATCAGCTGGTAACTCAAGAAAACTCCTCACCTGAGTAATATGACCAATACCAACTAACTCCACATACCTGTCATGATGAGATAATGAAGTCAAAATACTGTCTTTGTTCACTTTCAGCTGGCTGGACAAATCATGTGAAGTACTACCAGTCTCAACCTCATGTGTCGAAGCATCTAACTGTGCCTGATACTCTCTCTCAGAAAAGTCATGAATGCTCAATGTCTGCTCATCTCTACAAGGTATCTCACCATCATGCACAACAACATCCTCATAATCATCATCCTTGAGGTCAAATCTATCTATCACTTTTTGACTAAAATCATCAAATGTAGTTACCTGATCATGACCTTGAGTAGTCATTCCATGATACCACCAATCATAGGCTGCATCTTCGAAGTGTAGACTTGCAATTTGAACAACATCACTCTCCTTCATGGGGTTAAGTGTGAAGAAGGTCTATAATTTTTGTAGCCATGCTCTAGCTGAAATTTTATTTGTTCCATCAAAAGTAGGTGCTATAAACTTGCTTATTTTATTTTTGAGCTCTCTTCCACTTATGTCATGCTCCCTTCTGTACTCTTTCTTGGGCATCAAAGTGTTCATCATATCCACATATTCTCTAAAAGGAACTAAACTGTGAAAGTCATCATCTAAACCATTGTAAGTAGCTCTTAATGCAATCAAGTTACTTGTAACCTCTTCCATGGGATTAAGGGCTGGATTTGGCACTGGTGGCTCATCTGCATGCAGAAAAATAGTTTTTGTTGATTGAGAGGGCATGAGTTTCAGATTTCTTGACTCCTCTGAAGTGCTCCCTTTCTCATTAATAGATGCAACTCCTTGCAATTTTTCTGTCAATATTCGCAAAGCCTCTCTAGTTTCTGCCAAACTATCCACTGTTTGCTTCTGAGTATTTTGTATGTCTTGGAAGAATTTCTTTGCCATCTCATCTAGATTAGCCATACTTTTTTCCTTCCTTGGATTTTATACTTTTACTTTCAACTAGAGGTTTGATCAAAATTTCTTTATTCTTTTCTCGCTGTAAATATCTCTTTTATCTTTCACTTAGTTGCATGCAACCATAAATTTTGACATGCAGCTGATTAGAAGCAACATGCAACCACCAAATTCACCAAGAACTAACATGCAAATGATTAGAAGTAGAATGCAACCATAAATTTTGACATCCAGTTGATTGGAAGCAACATGCAACCATAAACTATGACATGCAAGATCTGGGTAGTTGTCAAAAATGACATGCAAGATCTAGGTAGTTGTCAAAACTGACATGCAAGATCTGGGTAGTTGTCAAAATTGACATGCAAGATCTGGGTAGTTGTCAAAACTGACATGCAAACTTCTACAAACCCTCAGGCTAGCAAGATCATGGCTCTGATACCACTAAAATGTCCCTTTACTGATTTTATATGATATTTCATGCCTCTAATCAGATTTTCAAAATCAAACAACTAATATCACAAAGATCCACCAAATTTCTCAAGAAACCCCAAATCGGGTATGCCGAAAATAGTGCCAAAAGCTTCACAGCTTCACCTATTATTAATAAATCTGAAAGTGGACTTTGTACAAAAATTTGAGCAGCATAATAGCCTATAAAATAACATTTCCAGATCTATATAACATGCACACAATAGCTCCCAGACAGAGGACAAAAACAATGCTCATCGGGCTCCCGGAAATAGCACAAAATAGCTTGGAATCACCACAAAAACTTAATAATCTATCACAGAAGTATAATCATATCCAAATAAATATTTTCAGCTCTATTTTAACATTTAAAAGTCTGATATACAGCAGCAACCCAAATTGATATGAAATACTCAACCGAAAACACCAAACTCTTACAAAAAAATACACTCGAAAACTCACAAATCTGCACTGTTCAACACAAAGGAAAAATCTGCATGAGCATGCACATGGAATGGCTTCAAACTCCCATCCTTAGCCTTCCTAGAAACCTAAAAACTCCCGTTCTTGGGTCTCCCTAGAAACCTGCAAGCTCCCGTTCTTCGATCTCCTTCTCCATAGGTTTGGCAGCCTCTGAAGAATAACAAAGAAATGAGCAAAAATCCAGTTCTGAAATGAGCCCAGAATGCCTCCAAACCCCTTAAAAGAAGGCATAACCCTAACTCACATCCAAGAGGGGTTAATAAAACATATTTTAATAATAATTTTTATTTATTAGTCCATTCGCTTCCAAAGATTATCCCCTTTTGCTGAAATTTCACCTTTTTGGGCCTACCTGCCTTAGCAAAGATTATTATTTTTAATTATTTGAAAAGGGGACATGACACTTTGTCATCTTGCCTACCTGACATTGTTAGCACATTATATTTTTTGGTTTCTTCAACTTATGAAAACCTCTAACTCTTTTCATGTTACTAATACTAATCAAATTATCAAAGTTAACATGACATAATCTCTTGTGCCAAAGCCACACATCATCAAATTTTGCAATAAGACAAGTAGCATCTTCTATATTCAAATAGAATAGATTACTCCTAGTTTGATCACCTTTTCTAATCAGATTTCCATTTGTATCATATATCTTGGCTGAATCATATATCTTGGCTGATTTGTTTTCAAACTCAACTTTGCATCCCAAATTATTCAATTGTGACTTACTTAACAAGTTATAATTCAATCCTTAAACATAGTAAAGACTATCACATGCAATCTTGTCTATAAGCTTAATAGATCATTTTCCTTTTATTGAACATGATGCATCATTACCAAATCTTACAGTATTTCCATCATAACAAGTTAAGGTAATGAACTTACTTTTATCTCCAGTCATGTGATGTGAGCATCCACTATCAATAATCCATTTGTCACTCTAGTTCACACAGATCATAAGTGCAATAGCCTCATCCTCATTTGATTAATCCTTCATTACAACATGTACCACTTCATCATCATTTTCATCAGAGTTCTATTCATCAACAATGTAGCATGACTTTTTCCTTTATCTCTATAGTCTCTTCCATCATCTTCCCTTCTTTTTTTGTGCTTGTTCCCTTCTCTAAAGTTTTTCTTCTGTGTACATTTTGCTACAATATGGCCAACTTCATTGCAATTAAAACAAATGATAGAAAACTTACCTCTTCCTTTGTGGTATCATCTGGCCAATAATGATTCCAATTGTTCAACGTCTTCCTCATCTATACTGCTGTCATTGGATACATACTTTATGTTTCTTTTCTTCTTCTTTGGCTTAACCTCCTCAGAATCCTTCAGTAATAATTTTTCTTTGAAAGCTGATTCAATACTTTTTGGTCTGTAGTTTTCAAAATTAGATAACTCAAAAGTAGTGAGTCTTCCTACCAAACCTTCAAGGGTTAGATAATTTCCTAGCGTACATCTTAACTCTTGAATTGTAGACACTCTGATGGCATACATAGGAAAAAATGTTTTCAAAACTTTACTTAGCATAGTATCATCATCTATTTTTCTAGTTGCACCTTTTATTGCACTATCAACTTCTTTTATTCTAGCAACATATTGAGCAATATTTTCACCTTCTTCCATTCTCATGTCATCAAACTTACCTCTTAGGCTCTCTGACTTGGCTCTTTGTACATTTTTGTCTCCTCCATAGATAGTGGTTAGTGGATCCCACATCTACTTTTCACTTTGAAGTTCTTTGATATCGTCAAACTCAGCACAACTTAGGGCAGAGGAATCTCCAACATTGCCTGATTGTGTTCTTTATTTTTCTTCAAGTCTTCAGTAGTCAGGGCTTCTATTGGATAACCATGTTCTACTATAATGCAAGTTTTTGCATAATCTCCAAGTCCTCCAAGGTGTAGCTTCATCAAACTTTGTCATGTAGAAAAGTTATCTCTGTTCAGCTTGGGTACCTCTCTTTTTGACATCTTGATCTTTATGCTTTTAGGAATTTGAAACTAATCCTCTTAATCAACTGTGCTTTGATGCCAATTGTTAGAATTCTTTTAGAATAACTCATAGGGGGGATGAATCAGTTATTCAAGGTCTAGATGTCCAAATTATTTTTTCACAATTCAGTGAACCCTTCAAACTTTCTTAACCATGCATGCATTCATTGTGTGTTAATTAAAACTAATATGTTACTATTAAACTAACATGCAAAAATGTAAAGCATAAAACACAACATATCCATTAGTACAGTTGACACGATGATTTAATGTGGAAACCCAAATTAGAAAAAACCACCAGTAATATGCTACTCCTTTTTCACTCTTCTGAAGTGATGTCTTGTTAAAGGCCAACCCTGTTAAAGGTTATAAAACACACTATTAAATGTGACTCGATTAAGGGATTTCAATCACCCTATTAAAAGTGAACCTTGTTAGAGGACTTTAGGTCATTCACTTGGAATGACACCCTATTAAAGGATTTTTGAATGACTGTTAAGTCAACCTTTCTCCAAAAGATTTACCCTAATCTGATACAATTGTTAGAGTAATAATAGAGTTTGATCTGATACAACTTACAACCTTACTTGCAGATTATAGATAATTATTCAGTCCTCAACTCTACTTGGCTTCCAATCTTTGCAGTTTTCACAGATTGTTCACTCTTCAAGCATTCATCCCTCTCTAGCCTTCTTGCTTAGTTTTTCATTGCAGACTTCTCCTCTTGGGTCACTTGATGAAGCAAACCCTCTTCCTTCACCTTGTTAGATTTTCACATCCAAAACTCTCTAACCTCTAACCAACTTTGCTTCATGACCAAACATCCCTACATATAGGGAATTATAACTCCTTTTTCCCACTCATTATCCATCTCAAAAATTAGGATTTTTGATGGATTAGGTAGGATACAATGTATCTACCCCATATCTTGTCTTTTCTAGAAACCTCTCCTAAAATTCATTTGAATTTACTTCTAAAATGGTTTACATAAGATTCTGTGCCTCCAATTCATCAATCTTATCTTCCTCCTAATTTAAAAATTCTAAGAAAACAAACTTGTCAGCTTTTATTTGGTGATTCTTTGATCTTTTTCATAATGTAGTAGCTTAGCATTATCAATTTATTGATGCTCGACACATACTGTGTTACTCAGCATCAATTGGATTTTACTAGTACTCGATGTCTATTAAAAAACACTCGACATCTACTACCTTGCTCAACACCTACTAAGTACTCGTCATCCACTAGAAATTGCTTTCACTTGGCTTCAACTAACTTTTTACTCGGCTTGCATTAACTTTTCTTGACACCTTCTATCAACTTGGTCAAGCGTAGCAAATGAACTTTGTCCAATCTTTTTCTTCTAAACTTTCTAAGTGTAGCCAATCATTTTGTAACCACAAGTAGATTATCAATACATTATGTTATCACTATCTTAACTGATTCTTGCACTTCAATACATAATCATAACTCAACTTTTCCTCTAGGTACTTTTTTACATCTTGTTGATCAAATCCTCTTCATCAATCAACTAAGTGATAGTGCTTGAAACATATAAGAAATTTTCTTATAGCAGGTTTAGCATCAATGAAAAAATAATGATTGAAAAAACTTCTTCAACAATAAAAATCTTTCTACTCAAATGATCTTTTCAATCATATATCAACAATACCAACTACTGATGCAATATCAAGCCTTGTATGCAGTACATACTGCAATTTTCCAATCATTGATTTGTATGTGGTCTAATCTACCTATTTTGAATCATCATTTTTGGAAAGCTTATGTCTAGTAGACATAGGGGTTCCAACTGGTCTTGAATCTTCCATTCTAAATTTCTTTAGTATCTCCTTGATATATTTGGATTGAGTAATGTATATACCATTTTTATTTTGTTGAATTTATAATCCAACAAAGAATTTTATCTTTCCAAATATAGACATCTCAAATTCTTTACTCATTTCTTTTGAAAATACCTTGCATAAGTCATCCTTTCCTGTGAATAATGTATCATCAAAAAATATTTCTGCCAAAACAATCTTCTTTCCTGGACCTTCTTTGATATACAAACTACTATTATCATTTTCTCTTTGAAAGCCAATCTGTATCAAGTAATTATGAAGTCTTTCATACCAAGCTTTGGGAGCTTGCTTGAGACCTTATAATGCTTTGTGTAATTTTCATACTATGTATCTTTTGGTAGGATCTACAAAACCTTTTGGTTGTTCAATGTAGACTTTCTCATCAAGAATTCTATTTAAGAATGTAGATTTAACATCCATTTGATACACTTTAAATCCTCTATATGTTGTATATGCTATTAGAGTTCTAACACCTAATCTTGTAATAGGAGCAAGATTTTCACCATGAATATCAACCTTCAAGGTAGAGCATATATAACCAAATGGAGGGAAACTCCATATAAAGTGAGTGCACACCAATATAGGATGGAGGGATACTCCATGGGATAGATAAGGAAACTATGTATCAAGTATACTGAGGGGACCTTCATGATATGAATCGTATATAACTAATGGAACCTTCATAGTTAAACTTGAAAAATTAGCTCCCTATGCAACTCAAAAGAAATAACTTCATATAAATCAATGGTATAAAACCATAAAGTGCCAACATGGGCATATAACGATGTTATAAAAATGTAAAAGTGCAATTATGTGCACATCAATAGACCATAATAAAGTTGAAGGCAAATGTGTAAGATATCTCATAATCCAAAAATATGTATATATTGTGGTAAATGCAGTGATCCAAGGAAGATCATTAAGTAATAAACAATGTATAAATATTAGGTAAAAATCTCCATAGAGGGTGAACATGGGTACTATATTGAAGGTGTTGAATTATGAAACATATTTACATTCATGAAACATATAGAAACATAGTTGGGTATACAAGAATATACTCACAATTTACTAATCACAATAGACACAATAGTTTGTATATTTATCTGGGTATATATGTGTGCACCCATATATTTTTGAATAAATATACCTTTAAAAAATATAAAATGAAATAACTAATAATGATGGAAAGAAAAATAATTCTATGTCCATTAATTATAGAAGGTTCTGTAGATTAATTATTGTATATCAAGAAAGACTTGAGTCAAAAAGGTTTATCTTGAGGCTTGATAAAAGTGATATGATCTCAAAAAGGAGAATATGAAAGCATATTTTAAGGAGCTAGAAAATGCATATGTTACAGTATAATTAATTCTAAGAATTATGAGTGTTGCAACTATAATTTACACCCAAAAAATTAAGTTCTTCTAGGCAAAGTGGACTTGTGAAAGATTAAATAAAATTAAGCCTTGAGAATATGACAAGAAATTTTCCCATAATCATTATAGAGCTTCAAGAAGAACTTTAAATAACTAAGTTCAAACTAAAGAATTATAAATTATATAGGATATTTTAATTTTAATATTGAACTAAATTGTAGCAAAAAATGGATAACAAGATGATAAAAATAATTGAACTTGGTAATATCATTTGCAAAAGGTCATAAAACTTATCCGTAAAGATATTCATACAATTTTTTTTTATACTTAATCAAATTTAATATTCTTATAAATATAGACAAGTGAAAAACAAAACAAAAAATTATGAAGAATAAAGAAAAGAAGAACAAGTATTTTTTTGTAAAAAAAATGAATGAAATAGTAAAAATATAATTGAAAAAAAAAAAAAGCAGGCATGAGAAGAGGTGAGAATACTTAAAAGAAAAAAAAAAACTCTCTTTTTCCTTTAATGAAAACATTAAAAACAAACTAACTTTGATTTATAAGAAGATTGAGTAAAATAAAATGTAAAAACTCATATTGCAAAAGGAATTTAATCCATTTTAAGAGATATAAAACGAAACTTTTCTTAGATATTAAAATAGTAAATTTTAAAAAATAAATATGTAAGATAACACAAAGGTCATTAATGGATATAATCAAAGTAGTTGGGAGGAAATATAATGGTAAGACAATAAAATAAAAATGCTAATTTGAAATAAAAGAGCAATCACAAAGGCAAGAGCCTACAACACAATGGTAAATTATGAGCCTCTTATCGAAGAGGTCTTGGGTTTGAATCTACTCGCAATCATGATTAATAAATAATAATAATAATAAATTAAAACACATAATAATTAATCTCGGCTTCGACCTCTTACCCATAAAAAAAAAGAGCAACCAAAAAAAAATGCAGCCATACACATGAGAATTTGAAAATAAAGTGCAACGATAATGATAAGAAGGTGCAAAAAACCTTTTTTTGATAGGGTTACAATTTTGGCATACTATTGTGCATAAAAGACATTACTATCTACAACATAGCTTATTACTATGCTACTGGAGCTAATTTCAATGATTATTTTTAATGATGCTTATGACAGAGATGCCACATGTTATGATAAAAAAGTTAGAATTATCAAGCTCAGTGAGTCATCGAGCTTATGTAAAGTATATTGGACAACTTGGGTTGAGTGATTATGATTCTAAATTTTTTTATATGTAAAGTATTAGATTTTTAGAGTGTGCCTTAGGAAGTTGTATAAAACATTTCTACATAGTTGAAGTGGTTCTCAACATCTTTTTGGATATCTATAAGCACATAAATAAATGACAATGCAAAACAAAGAAGGATGCACTTACTATAGCAACAAAATGCTTGAAAAAGTAAAATAGCATCTTTACAGAGGTATTAAAAATCATCACTACATGAATCTGTCATTATTGTGCTATATGCCATTATTGCTATTGTAAATGACGAGATAGTTCCCACAAGTAATAAAGGGTTTCCAACCATTTGGATAGCTATGACCACATAATATCCAAGGCAATAAATGAAAACCAAAAAGTAGAAACATAATATTGATAGAAATCATTTCAAATATAACAACTATAACAATGCATATTGATGGAATTATGAAAAGCATAAGATAAGCTTGTCACTATTTACAACCAAACAAACAAATCAAAAAAATCAGCTAGACCACATTAGCAAACTATTCTTTTACAAATATTTCTACCAAGTAAGCTTGAAAAGAGCCCCAAAATATGCCCAATGTTGCAACATGAACATTACAATTGACAATGCAAACAAAGATGGCAATAAAAATTATAAAGAAAGTTTAGAACCAAGCACAATAGTGTATGTTAAATAAGATCGAATCACTTTAACATAAATGTCTAGATACATATGGAAAGAGGATACTAGGAAAATGTAACATGCTTTCCAAGAGAGCAGCCGCAAGAAGGGAGAGGGAATGCTTCAATGAAAGGAAAAGACAAAGCTGCAAGAAAGGAGATGGCATGCTTCAAGGAAAGGAGAAGACAAATCATAACAACAACATTAACGCATGCTTAAACGAGGAAAAAAAATGAGAGGTCTATTAGACAAGGCAAGCAATTAAATTTTCAAGCTTGTGAGAATGCCTCCACAAGAAAAAATTAACTAAAATCTGAATACAAAAAAGAAATGAAATGCAAAGAAAGAAAGAAGGAAAGATTAAATAATGAAAGGAAAAGAAATAAAACATGAGAAAAGAGCAAAATTTTTAAAGAGAACTTAGAAAGGTAACAAAGAAGTAAGTTGAGATTAGAAGTTTCTCAGAATGACTAAAAGGAATTTAATAAAAGATTAAATATTTAAAAAACAAAAGAAATATAGTTGATTTAAAATATCTAAATATTCAACAACAATATGAAAAGGTTTAAACTTTTAATGTAAGATGACTAACATTATAGTCATCAATAGCTTTAATTAATTTTTTCCTCCAATAAAATGTTAGGGAAATATTATTTTAAGTATAAATATTTAATAAAAAAATTCACACTATATAAAAAATGCTATATAAAAAAAAATTCTAAATAATACTTGTTAAAACAAAAGCAAAATAATAATAATTTTTTTCATAGAAATATCCAGGTAGAAATAAGGTGTGCTTTAACCTTCATCACTAAACTCAGAATAAGGATTAGTTAGCTCTGATACCATGTTAGAAATAATAAAATTAAAATAAACTTAAAATGAAGAACAATAAATTAATCCAAGAGAGTTTGTAATGAAAATAGTTACCATACTTTACATGAACTTTCCAAGATCAACACAATAGAGGAGACAAAGATTTTGAAAGGGGAAAGCAAAGAAAACCCCTTGTGAATTATATGAATGAGGCAAAAGCCTAAAGAATGATGTGAGAGAGAATGAGATAAAGTGGAGCCAAAAGCCTCATTACAGGAACTACATAGTGATTATGTGTTGTGAGAATGAGAGAGAAACATCTCTTATAAAGAGATGAGAAGAGGAGTTATTTAGTAACTCCGATGTGAATGATTGTCACATCCATAAGTGTGTGCATAACAAATGTCATAATTCTCTTAAGGAGGAATAACTATTTTCCTTATAAAAAGAATTACAAAAAAAATTTGTCCTCACACATGGACAATAGGACAAGAAAATGACATATCCTTACATGTGGACTAGAGGACAAATAACATAAGGGATACCTTGGTTTATCCCATTTTATAAATAAATTCAACCAAAGAAAGATTACTAATTTTAACAGTATTAATTAAGAATCGATCTTAAATAAAATATATGAATTTCAGAAGATTGTTTAGTAAACTGAAATTTTTGCATATATTACTAATTTATAATATTAATATGTAGTATACCTTTTTATTATTGATAATTTACTAAATAAATTTATTCTATATTTATATTAATTTAAAATCCTTACAAAAAAAATTAATTTTTTGTATATATTACTATTTAGAATATTAATATGTAATATAGATCATTATTTATTTATTATGCACTTAGGAAGTTGTTTAATTAATTTGAGATTTTGTATATATAGTAATAAATTTTAAAATAGTAACTAGATTATTTCCACTACTTTATTAAAAATTAAATATTTACTTCATTATTTGAAAAAAAGAGGGATATATATATATATATATATACAACCATTCGTTAGTTCTCCCCATTCATCTTCCATCTACTACAAAAATTGTCCCCTTTACACTTCTATCCCCTATACTCCTCCTATGCATCTAATCACTAACCTCTACATTTTTCTATAACAACACCCCTATTAACTTTCACTTGTTCCACACTCCATTAAGTTGGCTTGTAAATTGCATTGAAACTCCTAGCCTATCCCATTCACCATTCATCATCCTTTCCTTAAACACCACCTCTCCTTCTATCTTAATTACCCCAACCATTAAATTCTCCTACCAACATATCTTGTCCACCCACTAAATCACATTGGAGCTTGCTCCCAATGTTCAACCTTCCAAGTTCAATTAACCCCCCAATACACTGGTCAACACCTTGACCCATGTGCTCATCAATCTCTATTGAACACAGATATGTAGATTCAAGCTCGCGACACCCCTATATATAGGGGTTTCCAACCATTGTAATATAAGTTCATGCTAAAAAATTTCTATTATTAATAATTATTAGTTATCATTATTTAATAATATGTAATCAAGCTGATAGATTTTATGTACGAACTTTGTTCCTTGAAATAACTTTTTCTTGTTGGAAAAATTGTCAACCTTCTTTCCAAAAAGTTTTCTTTGAACCAACTAAAACGTCATTTAGTTTCTCTTATTTTCTCATTTTTTATAAATAAATTAACATATAATTTTAGAAGTAGCAAGTTAATATACGTTTTCTTTTAAAACATACAAATTTAATTTTACATTTTTTTAATTGATTTAATTTTTAGTTTTTAAAATTATTATTTTTAATTAGTTTATTTTTTTAGCTTTTAAAATTAGTTTAGTTTATTTTTTAGTTATATCTTTATCTCATATTATTTTCCTATTACTTTTTCTTACTTTTTAATAATAAACTTTTTTTTAATGCAAAGATTTTTTTAGATGTCCATTTTATTCATATATGATAAATTAAATACAAATAAATAATATTTTTTAGTCTATTTAAAATATTTTTAATTTTAGTTAAATTAAAAACTAATTATAAATTAATTAATTTACATTAAATCATATTTAAAAAATAAATTTACTAATATATAATATTTTATATTGATTAAGAATTAATCTTAAATAAAATATATGAATTTTAGAAGATTGTTAAGTAAACCAAAATTTTTGCATATATCACTAATTTATAATATTAATATGTAATATACCTTTTTATTATTGATAATTTACTAAATAAATATATTCCATATTTATATTAATTTAAAATCCTTATAAAAGAAATTAATTTTTTTTTGAATATATATATATATATATATATATATATATATATGATAAAAATGGCATTACCATTATATTTGATTAGTTGCTTCAGTGAGGCTCCAAGAGGAAAGAAGCAGGAAGAAAACCCCCCTTCTTTGCAATACAAAAATAAAACTTTACTGTCCACATATATGAGATGATACAAAAGACTACCAGCCAAACCATCCTATTGTGAGCTTCATCAACTCATTAACTTCTAGGATAATTGGAAGACTATGGGAAAATTACTTCCATATCAAACAAATCCAGCAAGTTGTGAGCACAAAGTAACTGAAAGACATCCTTCTGATCCCATTCCATTGACCCACAATCCAAGAGCACGCCTCTATTTGTGAGCCAATCGACCATGCGATTAGCTTCCCTATAGCAATGAGAAATTTTGAAGTCTTCAAATATGGAAAGAAATTTAGAAACTTGACAAAGGATTTATTTGATTTCCCTATTAAAAATCTTCCCAGTGGATAAACCTAAAGTAATAAGTTGAGAATCTCCCTCAGTTCATGAATCATTTTAATGCCAAGGTCCAAAGCCCCTCAGATACTAGATAACAGAGCCCTTGCTTCCACCACATTATTAGAGCCCACTAGTAATCTGCTATCAATCACCCTAATGATACAACCACGACTGTCTCTAAGGACCCATCTTGCTCTTGAGACCCCTAGATTTCCTTTGGATGATCCATCAAAGTTGAGTTTAACAAAGCCTGTATCTGGGGGCTTCCATTTGACATCCCTTCTAATATCTTGTTTTGTCCTACCAAGACTCCCTTAAATAGGATATGAATTCTCTACCAATTGTTAAGTATTTTGGAATCTTGAGCTGCAAAGTTTGAAGATAAAAACTTGGACCTAGACACATAAGAGTTGACCATTTCTAGAATAGAACCTTCGACATGCTAGATAACTTGATGAAGCATACAACCTTCCTTCCTAAATATCCTCTTGTTTCTCTCCCACTACAGACACCAAGAAATTGTTGCTGGAATGGCCCTCCATAAAATGAATGCTTATGGAGAAGTGGTGATTGGAAGAGAAATAGATGAAGCTGATTATGAAGAGGACCTTGCCAACCTAATTTTTGAAGAGGCCAACACCACACTTAACTAACAAATGTTCGGTATCCTCAATAAATTTTCTAGAAAGGACATAAGAAAAATATCATAAATCCCTAGCCTATTCAATTTGGTACTTGATAAGATTCTGTTGTGAAGAGCCAGCCATAAGAATGAGCTAGCCTTAGGCAGAACCAATCTGTGCCAACAAAAATGAAACAAAATGTTGTTGTTTGAGATTATATTCCTCGAAAGAGATAGATAGCCTTGTTTAACTAAATACCTACCACTTGGTGCCTTAGTCCATATCAAATAATCATCCTCCTCATTATAAAGTAGGGGTGTTTGGCGAAGTATTTCAAAAAAGGATAGTTTTTTCCTGTTGAGGAAAGGAAAGTGAACTGAAATCCTTCTAGACTACCTGCGTGACCCCCTCAAGATTTTGTATAGACATATAGTCTCTAACAAATGGCCCCCACCTTTTTTCCATAACTAGGCTAACCTGTGATAAATGAGGATTGGATTTTAACGAAGGTTGACCATTCCAAGAGTCTATCCAGAATAAAGCTTTATTACTCGAGTTGACTACCCAAGATAGATGATGAAAAATGATTCTTCTGCATTTGACCAAAAAATTCCACATTGTTGAACCCTGAGGAGGATTTCTCACCATGAAGATTCTGGAAGGATCATCTAAATCCAAATACTTGCATTTCAATATTCTTTCCCACAAAGCCCGAGGATTCTCATAATACTTCCAAGGCAGTCTAGCCCCCAAACCGATATTTCTTTCATAGAGATTATGTAATCCTGCCCCACCAAGGTCTTTTGGAGTGCATATATTGTCCCAAGAAATAAGAGGATTTTTTTTGCTTATTATCTAAATTACCCTTCCAAATGAAATCTTTGATTAGCTTCCTAATGATCTCCATAACTCCCCTAGGAGCTGAGAGAACTAACATAACATAGTTAGGAATTGAAGTGAGGACCAATTTTGCCAATAGGATTCTTCCTACCAAAGACAACCACCTAGCCTTCCAAGAGGCAATTTGACTCCTAATACTTTGGATAATGTTGTCCCATAATGAAACCTTACCTAGTCCATGAAAAAGGGGGATTCCGAAATATTTATAGGGAACCTCAGAAATATGAAATCCCAAATATCTATGGATGGCCTTTTGGATGAGAGGGGGTGTATTGAAGAAGAAAATCTTTGATTTAGTAACATTAAGCTTCTGGCCCGAGGCATTACAATATTCATCTAAAGTCTCCTTAATGATAATATATACTAATATAGTTTAAAATAGTAACTAGATTATTTCCACTACTTTATTGAAAATTAAATATTTACTTCATTTTTTGAAAATAAGAGGGATATATATATACATTTCAGATCAAATTTAGGAATGCAAGACAAGATCCAAGACCAATAAAGAAACTCTCAACCAGCATAAAATAATCCAACCCATAAAGGGTGCAACTACATCACCTTGTCCTCCAAAATAAACCTATTCAACAACTCCTTATAATCTTGCCCCAAGGGGCTTAACTCATCTATATGATGCATGAGCATCAAGGGCACTTTGAGATAACCATGGCCATTTTGGTCAAATTATTATAATAAGGCCAAGATGAGGCCATTCCATTTCTTTTCAAGGTTAAATAGGGTTAATAAGTTCATTGAATTCAAATTTCAAGGCATTATAAGCCATTTGTTCAAAGAAGACCTATATAGTCTTGATTGAGTCAATTATGGTCAAACATGTAAAAATGCCCAATAAGGGCTATTATTGATGTAATAGGTCTTAAAAACATCTTAATTCAACTTCCAACACAAGTTTGGACTTAAAGAATATGGTTCAAACAAGAAAGACAATTGAGTTGGCAAAATACAAATAATAAACCACACAACAAAGCAACAAAAGATGTGACAATTTTCTTGCAAAGAAAAGGCCAATATAAATTTAATTGCAACATTGCACAAATATTTTAAGCATGTTCTCCAAACCATGTATTAAAAACATTATTACAAAAAATATGAAGAATTCTGTAAAACAATCCTGAAAAACATTCAAGTCATTAGAAAAAATCATTTGCTAACCACATCAATTGCAAAGATGAGGACACAAAACCATAAGAGTGCAACATCCATAGAAAATAAACATTATAGTCAAAACTGTAATATCTCATCACCAAATGTAGAGGAATGAAAATTGTTCTCCCATGTAGACTTCAAATACTCTTTCCTACATATTCCATCTTCTAACACTATGACATTTTAGAAAGGACAAATACTCCCACATGAGCAACACCAAAGAGAATAGGAACATCTAAAGACATAAGTTCATCACTCTCCTCACATATGGTTGAGATAAATGATAATACTAACTCATATTTCCAACAAGTAAAAGGCACATCAAGGATCACTTATAGGTGACTACATGATTGTTCATGACATTATATTTGTAATAACTTTTAATTGTCTACTCTTTGGATTCTTCTCATGTTTAGAGTATTCAATATGTTAAGAAGGAATGACATTATATGTAACTAGGGATATGATATTATAAGGTACTAAGATGGCTGGAGTTGTCAACATGTGACACATATCCATTAATAGTTATGCTAGTTATATCAGGTCATGTGTTTAATTTGCGTAATTAATTATATTAGGAGTCAAGTACCTTGCTTCATTAAGATTTACCATTACACAGTATTGTTATAAATAGGTATATATAAAAGAAGGTGATTGCCATTGTAAGAGATATGTGTGAAGTATGATATCACATTTGGGTTCTCTTGGAGGTATCACATGGAGTGGTTTCTTCCTTAAGGAATTTTGTGTAACCCTAACTTAAGAGTTTACCCTATTTCAACATAAATAGGATATTAGGGTGTATTGGCCTACATAAATCTCTTGTTCCATGTCCGATATATCTTCTCCAATTTATTACACCTATTATTATATGTGAAGCTCTTATCAATAATACCAAACACACATAGAAGAAACAAATACATGTGATCAAGGGTAACCCTTTAATATACACAATGGATTGGGGAGGAAAGGCCCTTTTCATATATGCTAGTTTTTTTATAGGACACCTTTGAAACAGATGAGCTAATTTATCTAGCCATAATGGCTTGTTAGTTGAACTTCATTTTAGTGACTAATAACACTTTTCAGGTGAACATTATTATTGGGGGATAAAATTACTTGAGCCCATTATAAGATTTTTTAATTAATTCTTTCCAGGTCATTTATTAATAAGAGTTGTCTATGATGGTAGTGGTAGACACATTTTAAGTGGTTGTAGTCCCATAAGTAGCATGTTTGGGGAATTTGGTATATTTTGTTCATCATTTTGGTTGAGACTATGTGATATCACTTCCCTTTATTATTATTATTTTGGTTGTTAGTAACCTGTAATTGTAATTTGTTTAAGCTAGTGGACTATGGGTAGAATTCTTCTTGCTTTCATGATTTGTTAGGGTTGATTTCTGAGTTGTGTTGGATCAAAAGTTTAGTTGGTGGTGAGTTTAATAGGATAAAATAATTCATCTTATCTAGTGGAGGTGGGGTGGCTTTGTGTAGTGTTGTAGCAAGTTGTAGTGGTGATGCACAATGCTCTTGTTTGTTGGTAGGTTCTAATTAAGACCAATCTATGAAAGTATGCCATCCTTTAGAAAATGTATTCACTATTTGTGATTTCTATTGATAAGAGATGTTACTTATGCAAAACCATGACCTCGCCACCCTTTTAAAAACTCAAGGGCACATTTTGGTCCAATAGAATGTGGAATTGAGTTACCATAGAACATAATCTTGTTGTGACACATACCCTCATTTAGCTATTAAAAAACACCTATACACGCATATTTCTTAAATATTTGATTTTTTTCAAATCAAATGAAGGTTTTAGTGAAAAAAGGCACGGACTTTGAACATAATAAGTTCTACAAAAATAAACAAATATAGAATTAAAACTTTATCGACACATTAATTAGGAGATGTGCCAACTTTAATTTGAAAATATAATCTACACGAAGAAGATATATCATTTCGAAAGGTGGGGGATCAATGTAGAGGATTCAAACTACATTATTTTGTATTTTGTAAATGTGTTGAGGGTGATGTTATGGATTAAAAGTATTTAATGCTTTGGCTTATCCGTTTGAAAACAGATGAATGTGATCGATGTGGAATTAATGCAAAGTTCAAATTTGCTGTCATACGTCATTCGGAACAGTCACCAACTCACTCTTTGTTTTGATTTATTTCCATGGAGACATGTTAAACTGATTGAATTATGTATCAGCTGGACATGTCGGCTTACAAGTCATTTAAGTATCTCTTGCAAACAATGATGCTCACCAAAACTATTCATCAATAGGTAGACTTTTGGATCCATGCAAAATAATTCTTTTAATTTATTAATCATACACTTAAATCAAAGTTAAGAAGTTCATTTAATCTTCAAAAAGAAATAGCGAGTTTGAATTAAAGTGTGGATGGAATTAAAGATTGTGATTTTATATCTATATATATTGAATGAACATATAGTATAAAATGCCACTTCAAATGAGATGTTTCTTATTATGAGATTGTATTAAATACAAATTAATGAACACATTGAACATTATAATTTTTAAGGTGTATGACACCTATTCCTAATATTCTCTCAAATATCGTATGCTATTCAAGAATAAAATAGAAATATGAATAATCTTTGAATAAGACAATTTAAGATCTATAGCTTCGTTTTACCATCTCAGTTTTGCTATGCTCCTTGGTTTCATTAATACATCTATAACAATCAACACTGTTTTAGCATTCACCAACATAACCTTCCCATCCTCTATCATGTAATATATTGAACATTAATGTGCTGAACTCATTTCTATGTAATGACACTCTAACAATAACTACCAATCCACACTATCTTATGACTTACAGAGAGACAAAAATCAATAGCATAAGAATGAAAGAAACTCTATAAGACCATATTACAATATTTGGATCATATAATTGTCATATAGTTCATATTTTCAAGACCTTGAATGTCATCTATTCTACTCAACACATTTAACTCCATCAACATCACTACTATATTTATCATTGTGTGTAATTCAAAGTTTTACATGACAACATGATTTATATTCCAATATGTTCATATTTGACATTAATTTGAGGCACTACTTGAGATTAAGATATTTCTTACTGGTAAGAAAAATATGACAACCTATAGTCCAATAATTTATCTCTTACATTTACCGATCAAAAAATTTTAATTCTTACACAATCTCATTATGAACTCTGATTGCAACAATTGTCTGTTACTACTAATTTTGTACATAGTTGTTCTTCCTTAAAAAATATAACCATACTACTAAGAAAATCACAACCCTAGCTTTATTCTTTTATTATTAAAAAATTATAACCACCAAATTTTGACAATTGACAATTCAAGAGAAAATATGTAATGATCCCATCTTTTGGCCCTCACGTTCTCCAAAGTCTAAGTGGAGGATAAGAAAAAATTAAATTAATTTTTTATAAAGTCATTCAATTTAAAGGTGACTTTGTATTTAATTAATTTAATTATTAATTACAAGGGAGTAGCTTCTAGGGTATGTATTAATTATTGGAAGGACGGAAGCCTCTTGATTTAATTAATTATTTCCAAGGAGGAGTTTTTAGGGTATGCATTAATTATTGGAAGGAGGAAGCTTCTAGCCCTTTCAATTAATTAATGTTTTAGTTCCTTCCAGAAGGATGAAGAAAAGGATAAATAGGGTTGAAAGTCTCATTGTTGAGGATCGGATTATTGTATCGGATGATTATGACTTGCATTTGATAAGAGCTTGGATGTGTGAATCACACTCTTTTTTTTGGTAATAGAGGACGTTCATTTTCTGTTGTAACATTCTAGACGTCATTCCCTTAGGGTTTGGCCTTTGGAATACATCTCTTTGTAATTGATTGCACTATTCGTAGCATTAATATAATTTCAGCCTTGGTTCAGCTTTTGGACATTCCTGGGTGTCCATTACAGTGGTATTAGAGCTATAAGTCCTGCCATCTTGTGGAGATCATATAGATAGCCGGATAAAGATGTATATTAGTCTAGATCAAGATGTGATGTTTAGAGAGTTATTGGGTACATTAGAGAAGGGGCAACATATGCAACAGGAGCAGAATAGGCGAATGGATATGATGTTGTAACTTATGGCTAGAAAGATGGGCATCAACATTGACGATTTGTATGTTGCTCCAGAGCAAAAGGTAGTTGATTCCTCAGGTGGGATCAAGACATGTATAGAGCCAGCCAGTTATGATGTTAGTGATATGGGTGTTTCAGCGGAAACAGTAGAAACATGTGCGCAAAGTCAGGAGATCACATATGAAGCTTTGTCGGGAGATGGTGCTGTAGTAATAGTGGGATTAGGAGAACATGAGGATACTATCATATCAACAACCACTTTTGTGTCAGTTGAACCATCCAATGGGGAGTTTAATGGTATAAATGCAGTGGTTGATGTATTTTTGAATGAAGCCACACATGTTGATGATCATGAGTTTTCATCAACTACAAATTCGGTTCAATTTTCTATTGTAGCAGTTAATGTTGTTCCTATGTCCATATATTTCGATGCAGCAACACCTATTGTTGATATAGTTAGCATGAGTACATATGGTTCACCTGCAGTTACATCTTTTTCAATGCATGATGGTGATAATATGCATTCCAGTCCAATATATATTATGTGGATGGATACAAGGAAGAAGACGTTTCATAGATCTTCTATGGAGTTGCCTTATGGTGACATTTTGACTTCATCAGCGCAAGTTTGAATGCTAGGCTACAGGGGTTAGTCTTGATGATGTGGGTTTGCATTTGGTTTAACTTCCATAAGGATATCACATATTGGGATCTAGGTGGAGGTTGGAGTTCATTATGTTACTTAATTGCTTGAGGACAAGCAATTTCAAAGAGGGCGGATTTGTAATGATCCCATCTTTTGGCCTTCACGTTCCCAAAGTCTAAGTGGAGGATAAGAAAAAATTAAATTAATTTCTTATAAAGCCATTCAATTAAAATTAAAAAGTGACTTTGTATTTAATTAATTTAATTATTAATTACAAGGGAGTAGCTTCTAGGGTATGTATTAATTATTGGAAGGACGGAAGCCTCTCGTGATTTAATTATTGCCAAGGAGGAGTTTCTAGAGAACACATTAATTATTGGAAGGAGGAAGCTTCTAGCTCTTGCAATTAATTAATGTTTTAGTTTCTTCTAGAAGGATGAAGAAAAGGATAAATAGGGCTGAAAGTCTCATTGTTGAGCATCAGATTATTGTACCGGATGATTATGACTTGCATTTGATAAGAGCTTGGATGTGTGAATCACACTCCTTTTTTTGGCAATAGAGGACGTTCATTTTTTGTTGTAACATTCTAGATGTCATTCCTTTAGGGTTTGGCCTTTGGAATACATCTCTTTGTAATTGATTGCACCATTCGTAGCATTAATATAATTTCAGCCTTGGTTTAGCTTTTGGACATTCCTAGGTGTCCATTACAGTGGTATCAGAGCTTGCTTACAAAGTGTTTCACAAAGGTATAACCAGTAGGTGCCCATTACAAAATACAACATCCTTAATAATTCATGACAACACCACTTACTACTATATATCTCCTAGCTCATAAGTTGCTCTCTTATGACTTTATAATTTGTGGTTAGCTTCTAGTTTGCATAAATGATAAGTTTTCCTAAATCACTTCTTTTTTCAATTTAAGTTTTAATTTGAAGAAGTTGTCAATTTTTGATGCAAAATTTCAAAATTGGAGCTACGTTAAATACATAAATATTGTCAATGTTTTATTTTACAACTTAAAATTGAACAAATATAGAGGGAAACACTCAATATAATAAAATTTCAAGAAAACTTAAAAAAAGATCAATGCCACATATTGTTTGGGGGAGTATAGATGCACACTCTCAGCCACCCTTAAACATCACACACTAAATAAAAAATTAGTTTTCAAAAAAGTAAGTCAATTTTGACTATTTAACACTTTTAACCTAGGAATCATGCCTTAGTGTCTGATGTTTAAGTTCCCTGCACACTCTAGGCACTTGAAATTTAAATAAACATGAGGTACATACCACATGAAATGAACTTATATTTCTTCATATTATTAAATCAATGATATGAAACACATCTTATAGATAAACCATGCTCAACATACTCATCTAGTGAACTCCGCGAGCCAATAAAAAAAGTTCAAGTTGGAGTAAATATATAGTAGTATAATAGAGATATTAAATTTGTATGGTGTCAATAGAAAAAGGCGGTTATCCAGACATAAGATTTAAAATCTTATAAAGAAGGGACTTAATTTTTTTTCTAATTCTCTTGATAAGATTTAGATTTTGATGACTGGATAGACTTGGACTCCCTATCAACCTCACACTAAATCTTTAGAACCTCATAAACTAATGACATTTTGCCACATGGATGATGCTTAGTCAATTTGGCTAAGTAGAGAATGTTTATTGGTGAGGTGGAGGGAATCTCATAAGTGCAATAATGAAAAACATTCCTTTCCTTTTCCATCTTGTTTTGGGTTGTGCTGATGTGGAATTCATGCCAAGTCCAAATTTTCTATCATACATCATTCGGGACAATCGCCAACTCAGTTGTTGTTCTGATATACTCTTACTTAGACAAGCTCAACTATTTGATTTATGTATCAGCTGGGTATGTCGGTTTTAAGATGCCCACAAAAACTATTCATCAATAGGGAAATTTATGGACCCATGCAAAATAATTCTGCATTATTGAATGGGACGGTGATCTCTTCTTCACGTCCAGATCCAATTATTCAACCAGATTGAACACTGGAATTCAAAGGAAATGCTCTCATAATCTATAATGTCGATTCGTAGAGGAAGTTAAAATGGTAAAACTGAGCTTTAGAATTATCAAAAGAAAGTGGCTCCTACATCAACAATGAGCTCAAACACAAACCAAAGTCTAAGTCGTGCTTATAAAAAGACAGAGAAATCTACTCCCTCCTCGAGGCCATCCCATAACCAAGAATCTTGCCCAACTAGTTGTATCTAAGAACTCGTTGGTAAAGATATGACGAGCATTTGGTGAGAAAATTTGCCATTATCATGTAAGGGGCCACCTATGAAAGGAAACAAGATAGCACAAACACTTGCCATACTAATTTATATGGAGAAAACAGCATAAAGACTATGAAAACAAGGACGCGTTGCGTCGAGTTCCTGCCTTCAGTTCTTTACTGTTTTTATGGTTTTGATAACAGGAAAATGCATTCAAAAACGAAGAATTTTTATGAAAACGTTACACCTTAGTTGTGTAAAGTCTACTATAGGAGAAGCCGTGAATCTTTCTTTGAAATATTCATGACATAAACTGTAAGATTGCTTCACTCAGTAGCATCTTAGAAACCAATCACATGATTCGATCTGTTGGTTATGTTTTCTTGATCTATATTCTAAAAAATCACCTAAAAAATCATTATCCACATTGTAAACTTAAATACTTTCTCATCAATTTTTAGATTCAGTGATTCATTTGAGACATTAATTACAAAAACACAGACCACAAATCCATAAACAGTTTTTACTATCAGTAAACCAGACAGGGAAATCTCTTTTTCGAGATAAAACATTTTCCTTATATCCAAATACTCGTTTTCAACATAGACTATGGAAAATTAACTATTACTTTAACACTTCTTTGCAACATATCCATTATAAACTCGACAACTGCTATAAATTTTTCATATACAAAGAGCACCAACAATAGCTTCCACTCGCTGAAACATGACACTTTAGCTTGTTTTAGAAAGTGGTACAGCTTTGGCACCGAAAAAGTGGAGCTTTGATTCATTTGGGCTAATTCAGGCTTACAAGTTTTAGCAAATTCTGATTTTTTAGGCGATTGATTGTCCTGGTTCAAAAAGAATCAATAACCTGCTTCTGTAGGGTTATCAAAAAATTTTAGTCTATATATTAGCTGGCCTGTGCAGGAAATAAAAAACTTGCATGCTTATTCTCTAGATTTATGATTTGCAATCCTGGTTAACTCTACATTGGTTAGGTAAGAAATAATCATCCAGCCACTTCAAATTTCAGGAATATTTAACCCCCACATATTTCTTATTGGCTATCCTAATCCCCTTCATGGAAGAGATCTCCTAAGGCCTGCACGCATCTCTTAAAGGGACACTAAGGGCCTGTTCGGTTGCTGGAATATAAATTAAGCATTGGCATTCGGAATGCTGACTTTGGGATTTTGGAATTTGGAATCCAGATTATGATTTCGGAATTCAATTTGGGACTGTTTGGTTGACTGATAATTCTTTATGGGAATACACATTTCCTCCATTTGGTTGCACATTGTGGAATTTGAATACTAGCCGGAATACACATTTCCTCCGTTTGGTTGCACATTGTGAAATTGGAATACTAGCCAGAATAAGCATTACTTTTTTTATTCAGTTTTTTAACATATGAAATATATTTTTAATATATCTTTTTCACAAAATGTGATTTAATTCATTTATCGTCATTAAAACCATGTGACACAACCAAAATACTAACTCCATTCAAAAAAATTACATTACATAAATTATCTTTAGATTACAAATAATTTGCTTTTAACATGAATTAAATGTATTTTTAATATATTATTTTCGCTTGATTGAAAATGTGATTAATTCATCTTCATTAAACCATGCTACACAACAAACTCCACACAAAAAATACATTATATAAATTATCATTATATTACAAATAATTTACCAATTATATTTATAACATATCTTTTCGGTTGTTTGAAAATGTGATTAAATGTAATATACTGAATTTTAGATTCATTTTTATCATCATTAAAACCATGCTACACAATGAAAATACTTACTCCATACAAAACAAAACACATTTTATAAATGATCATTGCATTACAAATAATATGCCAAATGTCTGTAGACAAGGTCATTGGGTCATTGTTGCATAATAAGGTTCCAACATACAAAGCCAATAACTACACATATAAGGCCAATAACTACACATAGAAGTTTGTGTAAAAAGACTATTTTAGCCTCATGGGGCTTAAACATTTTGCACTCGTTTCCTCGATCTTGTTTTTCAGCTTTGGCTGACAAAATGCCAACCTTGCCCACCTCTCATGTCTTATGCATTTTGCACTTAGTTCCTTCATCATGTTCAATTGCACAGATGACATCAACCTAGTCAAAATATCCACAACCATCATTCCCCTACAATACAAATTCAACATTAGTATATCAATGAGATTGCATGTCATTAATTTGAAAGATATAATATATAGCATGTCATTAATAACCTTCTTTTTGTCAGGGCAATTAAAAAATTGGCACCCTTAATTTTTTATCATGTGCGATGTTTTTACTAGACATGACCCAACACCACATAGACATTCATAAATTGGCACATCATACACAACCATGTATCCTATATCAATAAATTGGTGAGATTAAATTTTTTTCATGCAGCTATAAAGACAAAGGAGTAGGCATATGCATGAGATCACTTCACTTCACAAATTTGATTAAAAAAAGGCTTTAATTTTTTTCCCAAAAAAATAGTGAAAGTGCTCACGAATGATAAGGAGCAAAGCAAAATATGCAACAGAAATACAATGTTTGAATCCAAACAACTCAAAATCACTCCCATGGTGACATTATTCAGCAAAAAGGAAAACACAAATTTCTTTCAGGTTCACACAACCTAGAAGTGGCTTCAAATTCATGGAACATATGTCAAAACAATGGCCATGGCTAGAAGAAATAACAAAGTTTATTTAATACAACTTCTACAACTTTTTCCCAATGTTTGCTTGGCCGGACAGACTATGTCATAGTTTAAATTGAACAAACTGAGTTATAATTAGATTGTTCACTTCCTCTGTAAAATGTGCCTTTGCTCAAAGAGTGGTATTTCATTGGTGGAGGCTCTGAATCAGATGAAGCATGTGGATGTTTAGGATTAGGAAGATGTAATGAATAAAGAACTACTGGAGGACAAGAATTAAAAAATATATCATAAAGCCAACAATAAAAATGGGTCATCAAATCATTCAATCTACTCCACCAACGAGTAACAAATTCACTCCATAAAAACACTAGAAAAGGGTAGTCCACCACACAATAGCCTACAACAAAATGAAGCTCTCAACAATTGTTTTGATGAAGAAATCTTAATAGCTACAACCACATCTACAGTAACTATTCAAGTGATTCTAAATCCACATCTCCAGCCACTGTTCAAGCAAGAGAAACTAAAAAATCAATTCTAATATATACATACACGGGCTGCTAACATTCGTGCTCTTCAATAGAGGCTAACATCTCATTTTAGTTGCAAGTATAATGACATCTTAGACAGAACAAAAAAAATCAAATGAGTAGTGTTGTCATTAGTTAATATAATGACATAACAGAGTAGTATCAATCTAAAGTTTATTCTAGTAGAAAACCTACAACTTATGACATCTCATACCGAACCAAAAATATCAAATGAATAGTGTTGTCAACAAACTACTATGCAGCAAAAATAGCATGCCAACAACAGTTAAAATCCAACATGCATGTTAACAATAGTTAATATCCAACCAGCATGTTAACAATAGTTAATATCCAACCAACATGTTAACAATAGTTATATCCAACCAGCATGTCAACAATAGCTCTCCAACTAGCACATCTCAAACAATAGCTAAACAGATCTTGAATAAAAGATCTCCAACAATAACACTTTCAAAAGTAGATAGAAAAGACTATAATGATCGCCAACAATAGATGGATATATAAAACCATACGATTATATTCAGATCATCAAAACTTAATTAACAATGTCAACATAAATATATGTTCTATATGAAATAAAACCATACGATTATATTTAGATCATCAAAACTTAATTAACAATGTCAACATAAATATATGTTCTATATGAAAATCTAAAGGTCCTAATAAACTTTTTCCAAAAATATGAAAATCCTTGGTCATATCCATCAAATGGGATCTGAAAAACCAAAATTAAGCAACATCCAACTGTTATAAAATGATTGTCATAACTATGTCAAACATAGTGACTAAAGTCCTAAAAACTTCATTCGAACATATTCTGCTGTCTCATCATCATTCATTATCAATAACCCTTTGGCTCTATCAAAATCAACCAAAAAGGTGTCAAATGCCATAATCAAAGTACCCATACTAAGTTCACCAATGGCTTTTAGTGTAGCATAGACATTTTCCAAATCTTTTGTCTTACGCTCTTCACTCAATTCAATAATTTGGGACTTGAGGAGGGTCTCATTTAGTTGATCGATTGAATGAGACATCCTGTCCATAGAATTAGCCATACTAGCCTTCTTCCTCTTCAGCCTCCTTAAGGATGATGCTGAACAAGTATGTTTCCTAGTTGCTGTACTAAACTGATTGGACATTGGAATACTTGTATCTTTTGCATCCAGATCAGCATTAGCCCCAATAGGTGTATGAATTTCATCATAATCATCATCAAGATCTACTATCTCATCCATATTGTGTCCTTCTTCTGCTTCTTGTGTAGTGCTAGCAATGACACCCTCAGTGATATCATTGCCCACAATCAAGGCAAGGTCATTATAGTATTGGAAAGACTGCCTTTTAAACACTTTCACACTTTTAAATTCTTTCCTCTGCATGGTGTCAAAGATATTGAATTATTTATTTGATTATCAATAATAACTTAATCACTCATTAAATAACATTAAAATATTCGAATGGACATTTTACCATAAGCAACTCATCCCAAATAGTTTCATTAGCATCCATAGATTGCGTAGACTCATTCCGCACAAACCCACTAGTATTTTTCAGCTCCTTCATTATTCTGTAACCTTGTTTCCAAGTTTTTAGTTTATTCTTGAAATTTTCCTTAGACAAGCTCATGTTCATATCTGCATTGGACTTTCTTTCAATAGCTATCCAAGTTTCTTTTTTGAAGCCTCCCTCTCCTTTCCTTCCAAGTGTGACTTGTTCATGTAGCAAGTCCAAAACTTTACATTCCATACACGGTTTCCAAAATACCTTTTTCGTAGAAGGTGGTGTTTCAACGACTTGAACGTCATCATTATCCATGCTCATTAGAAGTGCTATATATGACACCAACTATTGTGTAATGCATACAAAGTAGATTTGTAGAGGGTAAGTTAAAAACTTGTGTGTTATAGTCTCTTGAAAATGATCAGCCAACATAACATTTATAATAACTAATTACTTCTCATGCACTAATTACTTCTCATGTACTGTCTTTACATCTGGAATATAGATACATAATCACAAAGTCATTACACCTGAAACACAATCTTTTAAAACTCATTTGAAGACAAAAAACATAATTGTTCAATAGTCTTGAATCATATGCACAATCATCTTCCAACTTTATCACAAGAAAAACCAATTGAGATGGTATGATCCATTTTGGTGCTTGTAGAATGCACAACAATGTAGATCTAGGAGAATATGTGGCAAAACATCTTTTTGAATTGAATACTAAAATTACAACACCTTACATGCTGCTCTCAAATATTTATGATGTAGTTGGCAGATGGTATGAAATTGAAAAGGTGAGAAAATTGATGAAAGAGCAAGGTGTTAAGAAATAAGATATGCCCAAATGAGGATTATCTGTTTTACCAAAATTATAGGGGATAAAATCTTGCCTCATTTCTTATATTGCACATCTAAGATTTTGAACTCTGTAGATGGTGCACTTAAAAAACTTACCCTCATTTTACCAATAGAATTATAACCATTCAGTGAAGATATTTTTATAGAAAAGATTTTATATCGTGATATTAGGATAGCAAATATCACATAGTTAAATCCTGATAGCAATAGAATTGCTGTGGAAATTATCTTTAGATTTCTATTGAATAATTGAGGGCATGGGTTTATGTTGATGTTTCTAGTATAGAGCTAACAAGTACACCAATTGAACTATAACTGTAGGATACAAGCATTACTTTTCATTGCCACATTGTACATTCTCAAATTTAATAATTTTCCAACTTTTTCTAAATGATTTTGTGGCTGCTAAATGCAACCATAGTTGCACATGCACTTAAGTAGGAGATACTAAATAATGTTAGCAAAACTTGCTAAAAAGTTTGGGATTTCTTCTTTTTAGCATGTTATGAACTTTCAATGGATTGACCCAATTCAGAGAACCTCCCCTATTTGATGTTTAAAAACAACTCCCCTGTTTACAATGGCTCATTGTTTAGTAGCTTGCATTACTATCTCCCACAAATCCATGGCAAATTTGAGATGTTGGCTTTAGATTTTAGGTTCATGAGGTTAGAATATGATGGGAATCTGAGAGCTTATGCTTCAGGTCATAAGGAGGGCTTGTATCAGGCCATGGGGAAATGCCAATTGCCAGGGTTTTGTGGGAGTTATGGGGTTTGTAGTGAGGAAGAAGCTTGTGAATGTGCAAATAATGGGAATCATGAGTTGAGAGATTGTGGATTGTTTGAGATTCCTGGTTGTGGGAATCGAAATGGGTAATGACAGATGTTTGAGCTTGGAGGAGTAGAGTATCAACGTAACTGGTATGTTGTTCCAATGAAGATGCCAAGAAAAGAAGATTGTTCAAATTAATGTTATAGAAATTGTTCCTGTAGGGCTTTTTTTAATGTAAAACCCTCAAATTCATGTTTTGTTGTTGTGTCTCATGTGGGAACTCTTTCAATGATCTCAAATGAGGATTCACTCATGTTTATAAAACTTCATAGCATGGATTTAGTCATGGTTTCCAAGCATTCAAGGAGGCTGAGTAGAAAAACTATTATCTGCATTGTTGTTGCTATTTTTGTAGCTTCATTTCTATTTTTATGGCTTTGTCCATGTAAACTCTTGAGAGACTCAAAGCCCGAGAAAATAAGGTCAAGAACAGTGCATCCAAATCATAGAGTGATGATCAACACTCCAAATTCAACGACAAATAAGTACTCTTTCAAGGAAATCTAGTCCATAACTCATAATTTTTGCATTGTTCTTGGATCTGGTGGATTTGGGACAATGTATGATGGTGTTTTGGGGGATAAGAAGACATGGGTAGCAGTGAAGAAATTGAAGATTGCAAGAAAAGGAGAAAAGGAATTCTACTCTGAAATTTCAATTTTGGGGATAATCCACCATTGGAATCTCGTCCAACTTTTTTTAAATGGTTTTGAGGCTGCTAAATGCAACCATAGTTGCACATGCACTTAAGCAAGAGATACTGAATAATGTTAGCATAACTTGTTGAAAATTTTGGGATTGCTTCCTTTTAACATGCTATGAACTTTCTAGGAGGAAGCTTTAACTATCATCTATGCATTCATTGGGAAAGATAATAAAGTTCAAGAACAGAGGTGCAGGGATTGGGTGGTTTTCGGTTGATAATGAAGGAAAGCACAGGGACACCATTTTTAATTTGAGGAGTAGGGTATTGAGTATTGAACTGAGATATGGAAAAACATTGATATGTGTGGCTCCCCCACCTCATATGTATTTGACTTCTCATATGTATTTGAATTTTCATGTGTGGTTTTCAGCTGATAATGAAGGAAAGTACAAGGACACCATTTTTAATTTGAGAAGCAGGGTATTGAGTACTAAACTGAGATATGGAAAAACATTGATATGTGTGGTTCCCCCACCTTATATGTATTTGAATTCTCATACACCTGATTTGGAGAGTGAAATAGAAGTATCTAAAGATACATGTAGTGCAATTTTATTGTGTTTTAATTCGATGAGAAAGTATCAGAATCCTCAACACAAGAATTTCTCTTTCAATTTGCATATTACTAGAACATGTAATTTGTGAAAAAAGAAGGAATGATTCAAAATAAGATTCAAAATGATTTTTCAAATTTAGAGCTACAATAAGATTGTCTTGATTTTTGTAACAAGATGCACAAACAGAAAATGGAGTTCACAACTAGTACTAAATACTACACTTTCTCAACTAAGATGGAACTCTGAAATCATCCCACATCCTTTTTGCTATTTCATCTCGAAACCTCTCCCAATCATCTCTATCATGTTAAGTCATCCCATATGTCTCAAGTATTGGTACATCTATCCCCTCACGATCATCTTCCTCTTCAATGTCAACTTCAAAAGTAATGTCATCTTCTATGGTGATGAAGTTGTGCAATATGCAACACGACAAAACAATCTTTGTTTGGGTCCTGATTTGATATGACGTTGCATGTCTTAGGATAGTGTAGACACCTAAAATTGTCCAAAAATACGTTTCATGACCAATTACATAGATATTTATTATTTATTTAATTAACCTACCTTTAATTAAATAAATTTGCATTTGTTTAATTATATTCGCCTTTCCTTGATTTAAATAAACTAAGGTTTATTTAAATCCTAGCCTATCTCCCACCCCACTTGCATCCTAACCCATTCACTTTAATTAAGTAAAGTACTTCATTTACTTAATTAATCCTTTGCTAATCCCACTTAGAATTAGATATTAAATATAATCCTATTTGAGCACATGGCTCCTAACCTTAACCTTCACCCAACCTCACTTTCCTAACCTAACCCATCATTCTAAACCTACCCACTTCTTAATCCCACTTACCTTTTTCTAATCACCTTGCTAATCCACCTTTAATCCTAAGTGTGTGCTCACACATGTGTGAGGAATGCTCACACTTCCCACACCCCTCATGCCTTCCACACCTCTTGCATATGTGTCCTCCTTCACATGAGAATCAAGGTGTCTCACACATGTGTGAGAGACCATGGTTCTCACACCTCTTACACCTGTCATTGACCTATCACCTCAAAGGTTGCTCACACATGTGTGAGCATCTTCCCCCCTTTGAATGGTCAAAAACCCTAATCCACATGGAGTCTACTTGGCCTCCACCTCATGGACACCTCATTGATCCTAAGAGATCCCAACCCTTCATCTTGCATTGAATCTCAACTTTTCATTTCATCTCATTTCCTATAAAAGGAGAGCCCTCTCCTCATTTCCATAGAGCACTATCTAGCCCATTGTTATGCTGCAAGATTTGTGAGCAACCACATCCCACAACAATGAAATCAACAACCACTTGGTAATTTCATGAGGTTCGCATTAGTGCTATTTTGAGTAGATTAAGGTATTTTGATGTCATGTCTTCATTGTTTACATGTTGTGTTTCATATTTGAGGTTTGCATGAACATCTAGGAATATTCATTAGTTGCTTAGTGTTTATTTCCTTTGTTACATTTTTATGCAATACATTTTGGCACGCTCGGTGGGACCCACTTCACAGGTTCAAACTAACTATTTCATATGTTTTTGAGTTTATGTATGAGTATTAAAGCTTATAGGTTGAAGGAGCACTTGGTGATCAAATCTTACGAAGAGCCTCTTATTGAGCCATAAAGCCCATCATCGTGCTTGAAGTAGACGAGAGAAGTTTTTTAACATATCACTCTATACTTCTCATTTTTCTATTTCTAAGTTGTAGGAGTGTATATACATTAGATATACGTCTTCATTAATAGGAAAATAGAAAACTAAAAAAAAAGGTCTATACTTGTTGATTAAAACAAAAAGAGAAAAAAAGTGGGGTTTTTTTTGTTTTATTTCATTTTGTTTGTGCTTTTTTTTAATAGGGATCGTTAAAAATTGAAAATAAAAATAAAAAAATGTGTGTCACTTTAAATAGGGAGGGAAAATTAAAAATTAATAAAAAATATATAAAAAAGTTTAAAAAAAAAAATAAATTTTTGTGGACCAAGTGTGGCACCTACAAGCGCCCCCACTGGCGGCGCCTGCAAGTGCTGCCCTCGGTGGCTCCCCCTTCCTGCAACCCGACGAACTCCCAACTTGTTGCCCGATGCAACTCATCACTACCTCCTTGCATTTTCTTCATCACACCCTCCCTTCTCTGTGCTAGCCATCGCCAGTCATTCCGCCACCCATTGTTAAACCGCTAGCCATCCCCTCTGCTATTGTTGGAACCACGGCTCTGCTCACCCTCCATTGCACTTCATCGCCCGTAAACCTTGTTTGCTCATCCCGCACTCGTCCTCACTCGCTGTCCCCTCTCCCCCTCTGGCTACCTTTACTGACGTGCAACCCTTGCCTCCCTTCCTCCACCTGCTGTAGCCACTGCTCCCCATCCGCTTCCTTTGATTCCTTTGTCTCTCATGGCTCAACTCCCCTGCATCACCATTGCCGCCACCGTGTCTCAACCACAACCCTGACCCTCACCGTCGACAACACCCACATGGCTCCAGCTTCCTTCTCGTACGTTGCTGCTCCTCCCTTCCACCTCCTCTCCACTCAACCCTACTCAAACCCTCTGAAACCCTTCCCTCTGCTACTCCTCCCCTTCCTCCATTGTGCCACATCCTGCATCTGCCCACTAAAAAAAAAAGCCTTCATTCACCACTGCCCACTCAAAAGATTTTTTTGTTTTGTTTTGTTTTGTAAGATTAAATTTATAAATTGTATTTTAATTTTTCATTAATAAAAAAAAATAGACTTTATCTTTTTTTTAACAGAACATTTAGATTTTATTTTTTTAAACCAAAAAATGCAAAAAAAATGAAAAATAATTGCCTAACGTGCATCTAACCATCAAATTTAAACTCACAGGTCACTGATGTCATCATTGGACAAACATTCCACATGCCCTTTTAGACCATAAGGAGCAACCTTCAGTGTTTTGCTCATAACTTGGAAGGCTAATTCTGAGCCCGTTGTGATAGTGTCGGTTTCATGAGATTTTGATATTGTTTAAATCCCTATATTTCCTATCACAGACCAAAAATTGTGTTAACATTTTCATTGCAGAGTTATTTTGTGTTTGTCATACATTTTTGATGCCCTAACTTATGGTTTTGCAGGGATATATTCTCACTTGTGCATTGAAGGTTGGAGAATCCTAAAAATCACTAACCATATTGCTTGTAGGTTTTTCTTTAAGTTTGTCTTGGGAATGAACTTGTATGCTTAAACACTTGTGTTTGAATGCATGCTTAAAGCTAAAACAATTGAATCTTGAATTCGTTAAGGAAATTGACATGAATGTCTAGGAGAACAAGCATTTGGACTTGGTGCTTAAAATGAATTCACACACTTTTGAATGCTTTAAAGAAATTGACATGAATGTTTAGGCTAGAAAATATTTGGAATTGGTGCTTAAAATGAACTCACACAATTTTGAATGACTTAAGGGAATTGATTTCATTTTCAACAATTTTCTTATGCACATGCTCGATTTACTTCTTGTTGATGAATCCACACTTTTCATTTATGTTGACAATGATTTTAAGTTGGAAAGAACATTGTATGCTATAAACATGTGTGTCTTCAAAGTAGATTACAAAACCTAAATCCTCAATGGGAAAGAATGCGTGTTTGTTAAACCCTAAGGCCACTTATGTATGCTCTCCCCTCGCGCTTTTGGGTGATCTTGGGTTCACAAGAAATAAGTGGTCTTATTTTTATCTTTCTAGGAGGCCTGCTTGGGGATTTCATCACCTTTTGGGATGACCTCAACTCCAGTGTTCTGGTGGAGTATAAAAATCAAGAGGTTAATCGAAAGACACCTCTCTTGGAAGTAAAATCTTGTCACTCTTGGCTAAGCCCCAAAGAACTTTATACCTTTGGGATCGTTTGCCCTTGGATATGTGGCATTATTTTCTTTCATGTATAGATTTGGGCCTCATGTACCTTGCGTATATCGAGAACACCCTCAAGTTGATCCTTGTACATCCTAGTTGAAACTTTATAGGATTGTTGGTGTGTTTGACGTGCTTGAGTGTTTGTAACCTTCCCCCGTTGAAGGGGACACACCAGCTACACTTGCCTTGTATATATTTCATTGTTTGATTTTGCATCTCAAATTTGAAAAAGCCAAAACATCATAAAACGTAAAAATCCAAAAACATCGTAAAAGTTCAAAAAATCCAAAAAAAAAAATTCTCAAAAACAACAAAAGTAAGTCTTGGTTTAAGTCCTCTTAGTCAAGTTGTTCACATCAATTCCACGTCACCTCTTTCCATCAAATTCATCACCCTCATACATCTCTTGTCTTCATCATTCAAACCATTCCTTGAAGTCTCTATTCATCCAAATTATTTCCTCACCTTCCTAATCATTCAATCTAATTCCTAATCTTCATCCTAGTCAGGATTCATACTCCGCATCACACTCCAATTCCCTCATCCAATCCTTCAAATCATCATTCTTCTAATCCAATTCCTTGTCAAATTCAGTCATTTCTCATCAATTCTTAATTCAATCCATTGACATCTTCATCTATAATCAATATTTCTAATTTTATTCATGTTTTCTTCTAATCAAATCTTCTACTTTGGACAAAGGAGCATTATCATAACCATCAGACTTTAATTCAAATCCTGCATTCCCTTGTTTGCAATATCATAAGGTTTTTATCAAAGCTATGTCAAACCTTCATCCAATATCAAATCAAATCAAATCCAATCATTATCAAATAAAATCAAATCCAATAAAATCAAATCAAGTCAAATTCAATTCAAATCAAGTCAACACAATGTCTAAACTTGCTCCTAGTCCCACGTTCATATTCCACCCATCATCAAGTCTTTCATCACTCCTCGTCTCATCTATGGATAAGAATTGGATTAATCAACTGGTTGAAGATCTTCAAAGGTAATTTGGAGTTCTACCTCCCTTTCAACCTACATATCAAATCAATCATCATGCCTTCATATCCAATTCTAGTCCATCTCATGTTCATTATTCTTCTACCTTTGACAAGGGAAATCCACCTCATTATCCTTCACACAAATGTGATTCTATTCATAGCCCACACAATGCCTCAAGCAGAAATGCCATGGCCAAAGAAATTGAGGAACTAAAGAATTCTATCTTTGGCCTAGCAAAACAATAGAAAAAGTCCACCTTCCATGCCATATTTCCTCCTCCCCCATGTTTTGAAGACCATAGTCCTCATGTTCCATCCAACCCCAACCCTCCATGCAGTTCCCTCTACTTTGAGCTTAATGTCAAAAACCATCATCTCAATCCCCTACCCATAGTTCCACCTTCACACAATCCTAATCCTCCAAAAACATCATCCCCACCTCGTCATAGGTTTTTCTCACCCAAATTCTTGTCTATGTGCAAAATTCAAAATAAAGTGATCCAATCATCCCAAGTCATACCCCCAATTCCATCTCTAGACCTTCTTCCAAAGCATGAAATTATAGATTACTCTTCTCCTCTAGATCCAAGCATTTCTCCATCCCATCATGCCCTTATCCCTCAAGATCCATTTATGCCTCACTCCATCTCACGATTCCCTTCCTAATCAAGATCAAGACATTCCATGTACCACACACCTTACTGATTCCACTCCATCTCTAGACTTAGCATCCATAGATCCTCCACTTCATGAAGAGGTTCCTTCCACTCCATCCACTAATGCTCCTCCATGTCAAGATCAAATCACTCCATCTCATGATCCACTCATTCCACCACATGATCCTCTTTTAAGTCAAGATCAAAGTACCCCTTCATTTTCCTTTCATGATCTCATTCCATCGCAAGATCCTATTATCCCTCACAATCCCCCTCATGATCCTAATCCTTCACATGATCCTATCACACCTATCCAGTCCACTCATGAACCCCATATACATGGACTCACATCTTGTGAAAAAAATGATAAGTATCCCATGGAAGAAATAATATCTCCAGATGTTGGTACACCTTCTACACCTTCCAAATCCAAAGTTACTCTCTCTAAACCTAAAGCTTCCCATCATTCATTTTCCAAGTACATTTTGGGACCTTATATCCATATCCCTATTCCTTCTCCACTTCCAACCATTTTGGGTCCTTATGTTCCACAACCAAATTCTTCATCCCTTCCTTCCATTTTGGGTCCTTACGTACATTCATCCACCATATCCATATTTTCCACTTCATCCCCTCATGGTCCTAGTAAAGATCAATGAAGGCACATATCCTTGACTTCCTTCCAACATTCACCAGCCATATGCTCTCCATCCCATTTATCTTCATGCACCCATACCATGGCCAATGGAAGCAAATTGGATGCCACAAAAAAAGAGAATAAAGTAAAAAATCCACAAAAATCCAAGGATCAACATGTCCCCTCTGAAAGACATGTCCAAGAAAAGAAAAATCTGATCCAAAAAAAAATCAAAAGGCCACAAAGGCTAAAAATAAAAAATGCAAAAATTTTGTGGATCCCAAAGCTACTTAATGTAGCAATGAATCTCAATGAAAGATTTCAAATGGCATCCAATTTTGCTAATCGACAGGCTTCCCTCATGCATAAATCATCTACACTTCCATTTTCCAAATCCATTTTGAGTCCTTATATACCCAAATCCACCATCCCAAATCCATCGTCTCCTTCATCCATTTTGGGTCCCTATATCCCAAAATCCAAACTTACATATCCTCCACAATTTCGTCCTTTCCATCACCCTTCAAGGTGTGTGCCAATAAAAATATTTTTTCGTCCTTCATCAACTTCTTCACAATTATTCCAACCTAGCATCCATCAACCATGTCTTACTCCCACCCACTCCACCCCCTTAATCCAAACTTTTTCATAAGTTATTGTCCTCCATTCACTATCCTACCAACAATCTATGAGAAACTATTACAAATTCCTTGAAAATAACAAAAAGAAAAAGAAAAGAAAATGATATCAAGGGATATCATCCATGTATCTAGATGCTTGAGTCCTCCCTTTCTATCCAATGCCTTCCTCTTCCACTTATCCATCCATTCACTTTTCCTCTTTCACTTGCACTCTACATTGGGGGCAAGCTCTAGCCATACCACTCTTCCTTACATCTCTTCCATCCTTCCATCTACCATTCATCATCCACTTCCACCTTTGATCTTGAATTTCACTCTCTTTCCATCCATCCATATGCACTTTCCATTTCCATCCATACACCTACATACTTCCACCTTCTTTCATATGTCCTTGGTCTTGGTTATCCCTCCATTTCATCCACTTCATATCCCACATGTCATCCATACCCTTCATATCATTACCCCTTTTTCATGCCCTCCCTCCCATATCCATTCTTCATTCCACTTTCATACCCATGCTCATGATCACTATTAGTAGCACAATACCAAAATGTTCATACATGCTTTGGAAGAGCACATGCCTTCCCTTCCTCCATACGCTAGCCTTCATACCATCTTTCCATCCTTTCCCACCATATTTTCTTCCATTTTACTATCCTTAGTATGGGGCATTTGGACTCCTTCGAAATATGTCCCTTGGCTCTACATTTTTTGACACCATATCATTTGGCCCCTCATAGCCTTTCACCATTCCTTTCATCCACTGACTCACATTTCTTTTCCCATCCATTTACCATGCCTTGGCTTTCCCTTGTCACTGGTCCCAATCCATTCTATCCCATGTTCATTCCATCAATTCATTTCTATTCATTCTATCCATTCTATCCAAATTTTGTTCATATCACATTCAATCTAATTCTTCCAACTCACTTGTATCAAATTCATTTTCAATCAATTTTCCTTTCTTCTAATCCTTTCACATCAAATCAATTCTACTCTCATCATTCTTCATCCTATCACCATCATTCTTCCAATCTCATCCATGTTCATTCTTCTATTTGCACTTTAATTTCATATATCCATCAAAATCTCCATAAAATCAAAAATATAAAAAAAATCTCCATCATTGTGCAATCAATACTAATCCAATCAATCTAATCTTGCAATCTTGTACATCAATCCTTAATCAATTCATCAATTTGACCCAATCAGCTGATAATCCATTAACCATCTTCAAAAATTATCATGGGATGAATCCTTACCAATCCTCAGATGTGCATTATGCTTATTGTTAGCTTTGTCATCCTTGATCAATCATCATCAATCAATCCATTCATAGGTTTTCAACTTGACTAGGGGAAAATTTTGGTTTTCTTTTGGGTTTATTGTGCATAATTACTTGTTACTTGTATGCATTAGTATTTTTTGCATTTATCATGGTCTTTGCATCCTATTGTCCCAGAAATAATGGTCTTCCATATCATGTTTTCATAAGACATATGGTTGTATTAGACCCTTTTTATCATGTACTTGACAAACTATCATCTTGGTTCCTCGTACCATGGTGCATAGTGTTGAATACAATATCAAACTTAGGTTGTTCACACCATTGTAGCATAACTTTATCACTCTTTTAATTTTTCCCTCCCTTCCATACTCCCATCCATTTCGAGAGAACATCTGTGTTCTTCTAACCCCCATGTCCTCTTGAGGGGGCATACCCTTCCACCCTCATCATCCTTCCTCATCCGTCCATGACTGGGGCATCATGCCACTAGTCTTATCCTCCTAGCCACTATATATATATATATATATATATATATTTGATATAACATTACTAATGCTATATCAAAAAGGGGCAATTTGTAGACACCTAAAATTATCCAAATCCATGTTTCATGACCAATTAAATAGATATTTATTATTTATTTAGTTACCCTACCTTTAATTAAATAAATTTGCATTTGTTTAATTATATTTTCCTTTTTTTGATTTAAATAAACTAAGGTTTATTTAAATCTTAGCCTATCTCCCACCCCACTTGAATCCTAACCCATTCACGTTAATTAAGTAAAGTACTTCATTTACTTAATTAATCCTTTGCTAATGCCACTTAAAATTAAATATTAAATTTAATCCTATTTGAGCACATGTCTCCTAACCTTAACCCTCACCCAACCTCACTTTTTTAACCTAACCCATCATTCTAAACCTACTCACTTCCTAATCCCACTTACCTTTTTCTAATCACCTTGCTAATCCACCTTTAATCCTAAGTGTGCTCACACATGTGTGAGGAATGCTCACACTTCCCACACCCCTCATGCCTTCCACACCTCTTGCATATGTGTCCTCCTTCACATGAGAATCAAGGTGTCTCACACATGTGTGAGAGACCATGCTTCTCACATCTCTTACACTTGTCATTGGCCTATGACCTCAAAGGTTGCTCACACATGTGTGAGCATCTTCCCCCTTTGAATGGTCAAAAACCCTTATCCACATGGAGTCCACTTGGCCTCCACCTCATGGACACCTCATTGATCCTAAGAGATCCTAGCCCTTCATCTTGCATTGAATCTCAACCATCCATTTCATCTCATTTCCTATAAAAGGAGAGCCCTCTCCTCATTTTCACAGAGCACTATATAGCCCATTGTTATGCCGCAGGATTTGTGAGCAACCACATCCCACAACAATGAAATCATCAACCACTTGGTAATTTTATGAGGTTTGCATTAGTTCTATTTTGAGTAGATTAAGCTATTTTGATGTCATGTCTTCATTGTTTACATGTTGTGTTTCATATTTGAGGTTTGCATGAACATGTAGGAATAGGCATTAATTGCTTAGTGTTTATTCCCTTTGTTACATTTTTATGCAATACATTTTGACATGCTTAGTGGGACCCACTTCATGGGTTCAAACTAACCATCTAATATGTTTTTGAGTTTATTTATTAGTGTTTAAGCTTGTAGGTTGAAGAAGCACTTGGAGATCAAATCTTAGGAAGAGCCTCTAATTGAGCCATAAAGCCCATCATCGTGCTTGAAGCACACGAGAGAAGTCTTTTAACATATAACACTCTATACTTCTCATTTTTCTATTTCTAAGTTGTAGGAGTGTATATACATTAGATATACATCTTCATTAATAGGAAAATAGAAAACTAAAAAAAAGGTCTATATTTGTTGATAAAAAAGAGAGAGAGAGAAAAAAAGGGGGTTTTGTTTTGTTTTATTTCATTTTGTTTGTGCTTTTTTTATAGGGATTGTTAAAAATCGAAAAAAAAAAGTGTGTCACTTTAAATAGGAAGCAAAAATTTAACAATAAAAAAAAAAAAAAAAAATAAAAAAAAAAAAAAAAATATATATATATATATATAAATATTAAAAAAATCAATTTTTGTGGACCAGGTGCGGCACCCGTAGGCACCACCACTGACGGCACCCGTGAGTGCCGCCCTTGGCGGCTCGCCCTTCCTACAACTTGATGGACTCCCAACCTGTTGCCTGATGCAACTCATCATCGCCTCCCTGCATTTTCTCTACCGCATCCTCCCTCCTCTGCACTAGCCGTTGCTAGTCATTCTGCCACCCATTGTTAAACTTCTGGCCATCCCATCCACCGCTGTTGGAGCCACGACTTTGCTCACCCTCTATTGCACTTCACTTTACTTTACCCTCACTTGCTCATGCGTTCTCATCCTCACTTGCTGCCCCCTCTCCCCTGCTTGGCCACCTCTACCGACCTGCAACCCTCACCTCCCTTCCTCCACCCACTGTGGCCACTGCTCCCCATTCACCGCTGTTGATTCCTCCGCCTCCCATGGCTCGGCTCCCTTGCATCACCACTACCATTTCCATTTCTCAACCAGAACCCTTGCCCTCATTGCTGATGCCACCTACTCGGCTCATGCTTCCTTCCCGCACGTTGCTGCTCCTCCCTTCCACCTCCTCTCCGCTCAACCCTGCTCAAACCCTTTGAAACCTCGCCCTCCGCCACTCCTCCCCTTCCTCTGCCACACCATCTCTTGCATCTGCCCACTCAAAAAAAAAACTTTCCTTCACCACCGCCCACTCAAAAGTAAAAACCATATAATTTTTGTTTTTTAAGATTAAATTTATAAATTGTATTTTCATTTTTCTTCAAAAAAAAAAAAAAAAGACTTTATCTTTTTTTTTAACAAAACATTTAAATTTTATTTTTTTAAAGCAAAAAATGAAAAAAAAAGAATCTTTTTTTGCCTAACGTGCATCTAACCGTCAAATTTAAACTTGCAGGTCATTGATGTTATCATTACACAAGCATTCCACATGCCCTTCTAGACCATAAGGAGCAACCTTCAGTTTTTTGCTCAGAACTTGAGCATACAAACTCTATTTTTGAAAAATGAAATATCGTCGAAAAGATGATTCTAAGCCTGTCGTGATGGTGTTGGTTTCATGAGATTTTGATACTATTTAAATCCCTTCTTTTCCTATCATAGACCAAACTTTGTGTTAACATTTTCATTGCAGAGTTATTTCATGTTTGTCATACATTTTCGATGCCCTAACTTGTGGTTTTGCATGTATATGTTCTCACTCATTCATTGAAGATTGGAGAATCCTAAAAATCACTAACCATACTGCTTGTAGGTTTTTCTTTAAGCTTGTCTTAGGAATGAACTTGTATTCTTAAACACTTGTCTTTGAATGCATGGTTAAAGCTAACATGATCGAATTCAATCTTGAATGCCTTAAGGAAATTGACATGAATGTCTAAGATAGCAAACATTTGGACTTGGTGCTTAAATAAATTCACACACTCTTGAATGCCTTAAGAAAATTGACATGAATGTTTAGGCTAGCAAACATTTGGAATTGGTGCTTAAAATGAACTCACACAATCTTGAATGACTTAAGGGAATTGATTTCATTTTCAACAATTTGCTTATGCACATGCTCAATTTACTTCTTGTTGATGAATCCACACTTTTCATTTATGTTGATGATGATTTCAAGTTGAAAAGAACATTGTATGCTATAAAAATGTGTGTCTTCAAAGTAGATTGCAAAACCTAAAGCCTCATTAGGAAAGAACGTGTGTCTGTTAAACCCCGAGGCCACTTACGTATTTTCTTCCCTCGTGCCTTCGGGTGATCTTGGGTGCACAATAAATAAGTGGTCTTGTTCTTATCTTTTTAGGAGGTATGCTTGGGGATTTCATCACCCCTTAGGATTACCTCAACTCCAGTATTCTGGTGGAGTATAAAAATTGGGAGGTGAATTGAAAGACACCTCTCTTGGAAGTAAAATATTGTCACTCTTGGCTAAGCCCCAAAGAACTTTATACCTTTGGAAAGTGAAGGTGGAGATTTGGGTTACCATCTCCCCCCAACTATGTGGCATTATTTTCTTTCATCTACATATTTGGGCCTCACGTACCTTGCATATATCGAGGACACCCTCTAGTTGATCTTTGTACATCCTAGTTGAAACCTTATAGGATTGTTGGTGTGTTTGATGTGCTTGAGTGTTTGAAACCCTCCCCCATTGAAGGGGACACACCAGCTACACTTGCCTTGTATATATTTCATTGTTTGAGTACATCCATCAACACCCTAAAACCAATGTAGATAAACTTATTATTAGATTCATGGAATTACTAAAATAAAACTAATCCTATGTTAAGAAATGATTAATGGTAGGAGAAAATTGTACCATAACCAATGTGGAAATAGTTAACCACCCAATCTTTGGTTGACAAAATTTAAACATATTTATAGGACTATTAGACTAATAATAATGAAAAGTGTAGCTTTCCTATTAGACTAGTGTTGTCATGAGTAAGGACTGACTATTCATATTTATAAGACAATGGAGTCTTATATTTATGATATTTCTACATTAAAAAGAGACCATCTTTTAACATATGCATTACATAAACTTAATCATGATCACATGAAAAATGTATTCCTATAAGCCAAATATCAATTGTGCATTTTAATAGAATTAGGATTAAAATATATTGTACCTAATAACTTTTAAAGAAATAAATATACTATTCTTCAAGCATATAAAATATATTGCAACAAATAATGACTATAATTGAGAAAAAATAATATCTAAATTTGTTTGTATTAAAAATTTCACACACAACGATGGATTAGATTTAGGAATATAACCACAGATAGGATTTGACAAAATCTGTCAAATGAAAAATTGACATACCTATCAATATGGCTTGATATATCTTCCTTTTAGAATGCTCAAAAAAATCTGTAACATTTCAAATAGAAAGAACAACATTTACTTCTGCACTATTATCAGTTTATACAACAACTATTACTTCTGCCATGTTATTAGTTTGTATGACAAACATAACTTTAAAATAACAATAGACTTTTTTATCTTTATATTGGCGACAAGAAAGAAATAACTAAATATAATATGAGCACAAAGAACAATGGTGTGATATAAGAAAAGAAAACATCAAACACATTTAAAACAAAAAGAATAGAAGATGGCTACACTTGCCAATGCAAAACAATGAGCAGAAGACCAAACCAAAGAATATGTGACTTCATATTTTCAATAGAAAAGGCTTAGAATACCACCAATTTGATTTTAGAAGAATAGCTACAGGATTCTATGAAGCATAAGATTTTAAAAGAACGACACAATACCATTTGTTACCCCAAAATCAATAGATATGAACATTCCTATATGTAGTTGAGATCATAATATTATAACAAATGCTTGTCATGTATCTTTAATATAATATGAAATGAGAAAGATGACTACCAGAATAGCAATTGGCAAAAGATTATTTTTAACATTTATGTAAAATTTTCCATATTTTAATCTAAAGATGATAATAAATTCTTTGATAAGCCTAAAGACCAACAATTTGAAAACTCTAGACCTTAACTGAACAAATTAATAATAGAAATGAAAATGCATGCCTAATATATCTTTATTTACACTCCAATGTCGAGCCATACATTAAAAATGAAAATGCATGCTAGATATATCTTTACTTACACTCCAATATTGCATTAAAAAATGAATGTAGTTAACTTCAGAAAAAGTTCTCAAAGTAATAAATGGCAGAGATCTACATTAAGAGAGTCCTATTGAGGTGGAACAAGACATTGATGCAAGCAAAAAAAAAACCTCAAATTGATGCTCATGACACCCCATCTAGTTTTGATTCCCACCCACATGTTTTTAATAAAATAATATAGTTAATAAGAAAATCTTTCAGTTCCAAGCATTTGGTGTTCAAATTAATTCAGCCTGGGTAATCACTGTAGTCATCTAAGGTGTTTGTGATTCTTAAAGTGTACCATGCTGTTTCCATTATTTGAAAGATTAGTAATTTTTAATATTGATTGGCTAACTGATATTTGGTACTAAGTTTCATTTTGAAATGCTTGATACATATGATTGTTTACCTTAGTATTTTACATTTTGACCAATATTGGAAGTTACTGACGATAACACAGATTTGATGATCAGAGTTTTATATAGTTCGATGGATGTGTTTGTCTTGATGTTTTCAATTTGGTAATATTGTCTTGAGGAGTTTGAAATATATAACATAGTTTTCTCTGAAGGTAATGATCCCTACCACACCATAGAGTATGGAACTCTATTTATAAAACTACTTTACCACACCTTGCTAACAATAATTTGGGAATAAGTACAATTAGGTTTTCTCTCACTAGTTTAGATTCTAGAAAGTACATGATATAGAGAGGATAGTTAATTCAAAGCACCAAATATAAGGATTTCTATTTGGATCGAATGGGTAGCCATATTCAAAATTTTTACATTCTATTAGATTCAACAACCTTGATATGTAGTCTCAAATATATGAGGCAATCAGGGATGTGAATCTATTAGAATGTGAACATTTTGAATATGGTTTCTCATTTGCCCCAAATAGATTCCCCTATTTAATATATATCTTTTAAGATCTTTTCAAGAAGGTTTCTCATTAATAATTTGTGTGCCCTAAGGAGCTACTTTGTAATAGTAAACCACTTGTCACAATCCTAAGCTTAGTTTCTTGTCAATTTTTTTGAACATGAATTTAAAAAAATTGCTTAGAAAAATCACTTAAGCCAATGGAAAATTTGGAATTTTGGAGGAGAAATTTTTTTAAAATAAATTTAATTGTGGTGAGCATAGTATATAATAGTTTGTTGAAGCATTTTCATAGTTCTTGAATAGAGAACTAATGCAATAATATAAACTGAAAGAAATAGTCTCCACCTTAGAAAAACTTAATTAATTATTTGACCACCATTATGAGTTCCATACTCTTTGAATTTGATCATAAAAGAAATCTAAAATTAGTGGAGAAGATAAGCCAAATGCAACAAGATCACTGTAGCCTTGGATCATGACAATCATAACGACTAAGATAGTTAATACTTTGAATCTAACTCTACAACATTTTTCTTTCATTCTTTGACTAATACTTTTGTGAATTTGTGTAAAAATTAGTACATATTGAACTAGCAAAAATTCTATTCTTTGGAAATTTTCAAGAGAGGCCTAAAGTTTGTTGCTTTGGAAATTTTTAGATAGTAGCAAATACATAAAAATTATATATTGGAGATTACAATGGAAGTGTTTGTATATTTTTGATTGACCAATGAAAGAAGGGTCTTGAAACTATTAAAAAAATAAACCAATGCAAAATAGAAAAATAAAACTAGCATCTAAAGACATTGGCAACTAATTAAACCATATCCACAAACAACCAACACACAACAAAACAAAAGCCACACAAAACTATACTAGCAAAGATAGTAGTCCATACTCTTCTAAAAGAGTTGCTTTCTCTGTGGAATGAGAGGCCTAGAAATAACAACTTCATTTTCTATCAGATGAACCAAAATTAGACAAGTTTCTGATTCTAAAATTTGCTCAAAAGGATGTGCCTATTTAAGTATCCAAGAAGACATGAAATCATCATCAGATTACTAGTCTAAAATAAGCCAAGTTAGACTTAGCCACATAGGTCCTACAACAATCGATGCCTAAAATTCTCTTTAACAAGTCATTGGCTTAAACATTGTCATTTTTCTTCGCTAAAAAGAAAAATACCATTTCAATCTTAAATAAAAATGGTGTTCACCTAGCTCCAATCCTTTTCATCATTACCATCAATTGAGCTTTCCCTAACTAAAGGCCAACGCAAATATTTGCATCAAAATCTCAACCAACTAATTTGTCTAGAAAGTATTTTGAAATGACCATCTACAAATCACACAAACTACCATACATTCCCCATATGATTGAACTTAAATCTGTTCCCTTCTTACCAACCTTTGACTATCCTTGTCTCCCTCCTAATTTTTATGCACTGATGATATGGATGGGTTTTTGAGTTCAACTTAAATTTAGTTTAAAGATATGGGCAAGTCTCTTTTATTCTTCATAACTTTGATACATGTAGAGATATGGATATATTTTATCATGGTGTGTGCCCTCTACTCACCACTCAATATTAAGTTAATCAAAGTAGTTTGTAATGCCCTAAAAAGAAATTAAACATTTTAACAGTGATAGCCTAAGAAAGCATTACAATTCTTTCAAATCAAACTATTGCATCTATTTCTAGCATTAAGAAACCTGGTTTTGGCCAGCCTCAAAGAAAAATATTTGTGTACATCATGAAATACCAAAATGGATTTGATTTCTCCTACTTCTACAAGGCGACGAGTAAGTTTTATGAGTGAATTGAAAAAAGACTAGGAAAAATCGATGTGGGGAATGTTTCTCCAAAGGGTTTTCCATCTATGAGATAGAAGAGAAGTGAGAATGTCATCTTTCAGTGAGAGATGAGAAAGAATGTTAGAGCACAACAAATTTTTAGGCAAGTCACTCAACCTATCAGTCTGAATCACCATTGCAAATGAGTTGTAGGAAACTCGATTCATATCATTTCAAAGCAACAACAACTAAAAGGTATCCACATGCATAGATATGTAGCATATTTGTATAAAAATTCCTACAATAAAATCTTAGTAGCGGCTCATGTGAACTTGTGCTGCGTGTAAGTGAGGGGATTTCCATATTGCCACGATATTCCATTTACAAGTTCTCAAATGTTTACGCCAAGAAGCACAAAACCCTAATAAATAGTAAGAAACAAATGTTTTACCCAACAACATTTACTTGGCCACAATGTGAGTAGTGTCAAATCCACCTGCATATAAATCGACCACCATTACTACCATCCAAACAACTCTAATCATGCAAATAGAATAGGTACTCAATTTGCAATGTCAGCCCACGTGGGTGCAGAAAAAATGGGGACATCTAGAGTAGGGTTTGCAATTTGGGAAAATGAAGCATACAACCCAAAAAATGAAGCATACAAACAAACAATTTTGAAAAGTCCATACTTGCAGAGGTGAGAATGAGCAGAGGCTAGGACGAGCAAGGCGTGAACAACCACAATGAGAATAAGCAAGGCATGAACTAGCAGAGGAGATGTGCAGAGGCAAAAATGGTGGCAACAAATGTGGTGTTGCAAAACAAGCACCAAAAAATATTGATTGAGCGAACAAGACAAAACATTGATTTTACAATAATTTGTAATGCTCAGTTTTGTAAAAATGGAATTAAAATGAGAATTTGGACAATTCCACCTATTTTGGTGGAAGGCCAAATCCTTGTTTTGGGGGGAAAATAAGGATACCGGATCCCACTTTTTTCTAATTCCCATTCCCATTCCCATTCGGCAGACCCAAATAGTGGATATGAGAATCTTGAGAATTTTGTATTCTAATTCCAACTCTAATCCATGAGCCAAATGGGCCCTAAGTGTCCAGTATCTCGAACTCAGTGAAACCTATCCCAAAATTTCAAAGATTTGTTTCTAATGCAAAGGGAAACTTGATACGGTTAACACAATATTATAGAATACTACGAATGAATATAAATTACTACAAGAAAACATACAATTTATGGGAGTTAACCCAAAGTACTACACTGCAACAAGAAGATAAGACATTCATGAAATGATGAGAATGTGCAATCCATGAATAAAAACTATTAAAATTTGCAAAAGTATGGAGAGTTTCTCAAATTGTTACCAATAAGATCATTAAAAGATTTTGGGCTCTATGGTTATTTCACAATTGTGAATAAACTTGATAATGAAAAATAGATTCAAATCGATTTTACTAGCTCCTGTCTATTAACTTTGCTCATCTAGAAAAACCCTAGAGGATTCTCCAATGATTGTTATAGAAGCATTAGCTTTAAGAACTTGATGACTGAGTCATAAAAAACCACAATAAAGTTGACACCTATAGGCTATTACCCAAATGGAGAATATTAAAAAATAAAATGATAGAGGACCCAAAGATTAGTAAGACCTAATGCAAGAAATCATTCATAATTGAGGGATTCACTACCATAAAATGGCAATAATAGTAGCTCTTTCTACAAACATAACTTAGAAAATATAAGAGCCAAGCAAGCAAAAGCAATAATATCACTCAAGCCTGATACATACAAATAAATCCTGGAAGCTAGACAACATGCTCATTGGTTGCTCTCACATGCCTCTGAGACAATTTTTCCATATAGCTTTATTCAATATATCATTCAAAACCAACTTATCCCTAGGAAAGTCAAGACCATGAAAAATTGTACCATAAAGGTATAAATATAAGTGTTCCCATCAACTTAGAGCCATAATAGAGCCTCCCTCAAAATAAAAAAACAAATAATAATGCATGTGTTCTAGATTCCTAAACCAAAGATGTTTGCCATGTTTTGATGCATGTTTGAAATATTATTAAGGTAGATATATTAATCTCATAACTGCTCAAAACCTAGAAATGCATTTCTAAGGATTTGAAAGTCTCAAAACTTGATGAAACACATCTTGCACATATACAATTACATTGATTTTTAGAACCTAAAGGTATATACATTTATTTGAATGTAACTAAACAACATAAACAAATCTTTGAAAATTTTCAAGAAAAAACACAGATTTACTAAAAGAATTACATGAGAAATTAATTAAACACCCTTAGTGTGGTCACATAGAGAATATAAAAATGCTAGATTAGGAGAGACTAGTAGAACAAATTTTCCTATCATAGCTATAAGTCTTTAAGCTTCATCAGAATCCACAAAATTATAATGAATTGTATAGAGTAAAGGACCCATTGAACAAGATTGTCAACACACAAAAAAAACTTGAATTTATAGAATGAGATTACATTTAACATAATGCCAAATGTAGATTTGAGAAGAAAAATTAAAAATAAATTTTAAAATAATGAAATCATCTCCATTCAGTTATTGAATGCTATTATTAATGACTCAAATATAAAATTATGACGTACCATATATTGAAATGGAAAAATCAAAAGTAGGTGAAATCCAAATAATCATATCCATTCAGTTGTTGAATGTTGTTATTAATAACTGAAATATGAAATTGAGATGTATGATGTATTGAAATAGGAAAATTAGAAGTAGGTCTAATCTAAACCAATATATTACATTAATAATGTCAGTTAGCATGACACAAAGTAGACATGTTATAGAATAAAATAAGGGCAACAATGTCAAGAAGTAAAGAGTTTTATGTATAGTAAAGAGAGATTCATATAAAAGATATATAACAATTACAAGTTTTTACAGCATTAACATTTGGCAAAATGTAAGGATGCGTGAGGTTAAGATTGAACATCATGTATGCATGTTTTAGTACCTGATTTACTTTTTTTGTATTTACAAATCACATCCATAGAGATTGCAAAGTTTGGTTCGATATCTTAGTTAATCTATTGGTAGTGAAGTGTGATTATGCATCTAATTCCTATAGTTTTTAAATTTTTTAAAACAATTTTCATGTCATTATTCAGGAGACACCATTTCGGCGAGACATTTTTTAGTTTGGCTATTCTTCCTTTGCCTGCACAATTGCCACATAAAAAGTGTTAGAAAAATTTGACTGAGATATTCAATGTTATTGAAGTAGTACTGTTTTCAAATGATTATTTCATTGAATTGTTTTACATACCTTTTCACTTGGCTTAGTGGTCTGCATTAGACTGACATGAACAATTGCATTTGATTGAGTCTAAAATGACCTTCAATGGATAGTTGTCTCAGAGTGAAGACAACCTTGGATTTGTTTTGCATGTATTCTTCATACTTGAGGGTGTGGATTGCTGGGATTAATTTATCAATCATTGAGTCATCAATGGAGCAGTAGATTTGCTATTTTTTTCCAATAATCAACACTATTTTAAAATGTAACTTGTTGACATAAATGATGCTCTAGTTACATCCTATATAATGAGTTGTTTCATTGTCAAGAACTCTGTATCCTTTAAATCTGTGGTGATAGTTTGGACATAAAGCACTGTATGGGATGGAGAATGGATTTGTGACTTTCAATACACCATTTACCTATTGTAAAGTACATTTTGTAAGTAGTAGTTGTAGCAAAATGTATGAGCTATTCATATTTGAAAAGTGCAGATATATTACCTATGTAGTTTTTCCCCATATTTCATGTAACATTTGCAGGGTTATTTTTTCATTGAGCTTACAAATGAAGGTTGACTGACCTGTATGGAGTGTTTGTTTTCTATCAGTTTTTGTAACAATGTTCTTGAACATTAGTGCTAGTGTCTCATTTTGAGCAAGTTGATCTTTTGCTGCCATGTAATGGTGAAGAAAATTGGGGTGGATCTCTAGCTATAGAGAGAACAATCAAATAAACATATGTAAGTGTTACATGAAAAATATGTAGTTTTATGTGCTATTGACTGTATTTATTTTTTTAAAATTTATTTTTGTTATTTGATGTTACCTATGCATAGTCTTCATCTGATTGGCCATCCTTTATTTCTAGGAAGTTGGCATTCCCTTGTTTCAGTGTGCCAACCACTAATGCACTAATAGTTCTGATAAGATAATTGCTAGTGTTGTTTAGGAGACTTTGGATTGTGGTACTTGGAATGAAGCTATATTGATTGCATATGCTGTTGATTTTTTCCACTGTACTTGAATCTTTTAGCACAAGTATATAGTCACAATCACCTCTTTCATAGTATGATCTTGGTTTAATGTCAAAATCTTCTATAAAAATAGCCATGCCTTGGACAATTTTGTCTTCAAATTGTTGTACCAAGTATTCATTAACAACTAATGTTATTGTCATTTCTTTTTTTTGGTCTGTTAGATCTGCACATAGTACTTCACATGTTTTGTTTACTTTGTCAAGATTGGCTTTGTACAACACCAAAACATCTCCCTGAAATGTGTTCCCCACCTTGCCTAAATTGAGATCTTCAATGGAGATGTGAGCACTAGTTTTAACCCTTGTCCTAAAAAGCATGTTGTACTACTTTATTATGCATGCAAAAATGGAAGATGAAATGACATATGTTATGTGACAAATAATACCTTTTTGTAGATTGTTCTTGCCTTGTTTGTGTAGACTTTCCTATTCTATTGTTTGCATCCATTGGTTCTTGTAAATTTTTAAGAGATTGATTATTGTAGTTATCTCAAAAATCATTTTGCATGCCATTGTTGAAGTAAACAAATTATTGTGTTGGATGCAATTGCAATAGTATTGGGAAATGGTCTGACCAATATGCCTCTGTTCTATGAATGGAGCATACATTGGACATTATAGTTGACCAAATGTGATCGATTAGTGGTTTGTTGATGACATGTGTGTGGTTGAGAAGAAATTTTAGGTGAAGATGTTGCATATGTGCTAGTAGGGCTTTTGTAGTTTTGTTAGTAGATGTCATGTCAATCTTGAAGTCTCCAACATGGTAAGTGTTTATGTTTCGATCTACTGTATTTGTGATATTGTCCAACACTTTTTTAATCTCTATGATAGGAGAATTTAGCCTTGCATAGATGTTTGAAATGTTGAATATATTGTTTTAACTTTGAAATGGTCAATATTATTGATTCTACATATTGTGATGTGTAATTTGTTGTTCTTGTTATTGTGATTGGATTTTGTATCATTGTCATGACACCATGTATTGCATTGTTGCAATGAGAAGTGAATAGTTCATATAAGATGTGATTTTGGGGTGTGGAAATGTGAACTTCTTGTAAGCATAGTACATCATATGACATAATTTCAAAGTCATTGAGTAGACCAAGTTCATGGGCATGGACTTCGTGTATTTAATGTGCACAATAGAAAATGTGGAGTTGATTGTGGACATGTAGGAGCAATGTCAAAGTGCCAAGATGCATTTTCTTGTAAATGGTCCATTTCTATATTTATTTTGTTTTTTACTCAAAAATGTTTGGGACTTAGAGGTTTGACAAGGAACAAGTTTTCTATTGTTTTTGTACGTGACAATATTGTATATATTATTCCATGTTGTTGTATAGCCGTAGGATCAAAAACTAACATATTCATTTTTAAGCCTTGTGATCTGTGAATTGTGTGTGCACATGCTAGTTGTATGAGAAATTATTTTCTAATAGTTATTTTCTTGTTGGTTGATATTTTTTGAATTGGTCTTGAGATGCATAGAATAGGGATCCAATGTTTTTCAATCCATTGGTTATAGAATGCTGCATATATTTTTTTTTTTTTGATGGCCAACATTAGGATCATTAAACTCAATCCACACGATGTCAAAATTGTCATGTTTGGTGTATTCTTTGAAGATACCATCAGAACTATTTATTAAGGCATCACTTATATTATAATTTCTTGAATATAATTCTATGAGCATGTTTTGTTTTAGTTGTATTTCAGTTGGTAGAGTAGCTATATTGGAGTAGAGTCATATACCATCAATGTTATTTTCATATTCATCAATGGAATTTAGAAAAATGACTTGTCCGGCCATAATTCTAAGCATTTTTTTGTTGTGAGCATCTACATCATTTTTCTTGTAAAAAAGAAATGGGAGTGTTGGGTCAATTGGTATTGGTCTAAGGAAATGATGGTTGAGGTAATCTATATATTCTAAAGTTTATTTGGCTTTGTGGGTTCTATTTAATATATAAATGAATTTTTCATCTTTTTGGCACATGGTAGCATGTAAAGTGCAATATTTCACATTGTCTTTCTAGAAGTTGTATGGCAACAAGTCTCTATCTTTAGGCCTGCTTTCAAATACATTGGAGTCTAGTACTAGTTGTGCTTGATATAGGTCACCATAGAAAATTGTTTCGAGGTTTCCAAAATAAGTTGTAGGTGTATGCATAATTTCTTTTAGTCATCTGTCTATGAAATAGAGGAATGATGAACCCACTAAGGAGATTTCATCAATCAAGATAAGTCTAAGTTGATTGTAATGTTTTGACATTTTGTCAAGTGTGTCACTATTTAATGGTAAAAATTCAGATTTGCTAAAAGAAAAATGTAATGTTGAATGTATTGTTGCACCCCCAATGTTGTATGCTTATTTTCCTATATAAGCTATAACTAATCCTTTTGGTTTATTGAGATCATTGTCTATATTGCTATTATAGATGCGTAGGAGTGCTTGATAGATGGCCTTTGCTGTAAACATTTTTCTTGTGCCAACACCTCCAGTGAGGAATAGGTTAATTGGAGTTTTATAATTTTTTATTTTCTTCATAACAATGTCTTTAACTATTTGTTGTTGCTCTTTGTTAAGATTTTGTCTAAGTTTGAAGTAGTCGACATTATTGAGTGTTTGTGGATGCTTTGCTACTTCAAATCCTGAATATGTTGTGTTTATTATTTTTGTATGTAATCTTGTTGCAATGTCATATTCTTCATAAGGCCTATAGGTTTGTATTCTTTGATTGTTGTTACTTTTTTCTATTGTTTGCAAATTAATATCATTGTCTTTGGTATCAATGTCAACCCATGCAATGGTATTTTCGAAAAATAATTTCCTTGGTTTTTTTTAATTGTAGCTTCATGATGTGTGAATGCTGATTCCTCATATGTAAAATTTTGCCTGAGATGAACTTCATGTTCTCTGAATGGTATGAAGAGAAGTAGTTGTTCTCTACAATAATTTTCAATATCAATATGTTTATTGTAATTGATGAATCGTATTATGCTTTTTTTTGTTTTATTTTATTTGCCATTGCTCTAATATTATATTTTGAGACAAAATCAACTAAACATATGTGGGAGATACTTTTCGGTTGATTTATGTAGTGGTCGATGAGAGATTTTGATATTACATTTTTTGATTCATTAGGTTCTTGGTTAATTTGAGTAGCTAGTTTTAGAACAAAGATGCATTCATTGTCTGGTCTTGTGTCAATGAAAATACATCTGTGTCAACTTTTATTAAGGGGAAGTGATAGAACTAAGTGAGCAACTTGTTGTGCTGACATTTGCTACAAGTTTAATAAAGCATTTTTTAGTTTTCTTATCATCCCTATTACATCTATATTTTCTCTTTCATGATCATCTCATATTATTTTGAAAGCATGTGTCATAGACTTGTCTATTTTTGCCATGTATGAACTGTAGTACATTGTTGCAACATAAGCATTTAAGAAAAATTGAGCATCTATGTTTCCTCTCCATAGATTTGGTATTTATCTACAAAAACTATTGTGGTATATCTCTGATGGTTTTCTCTTTAGAAACAGAGTTGGTTTGTGTAACGTTGATCTTAATGAAATAATGTATTCAATATGTGTTGTTTTTAAGTCTACTAAGAACATTTTTTAAATGTGTACAATGTGTCAAATTGCTTTCTTTCCAAAGTTTCAAATTTTTTTGAAGCAAGCATTGTCACCGTGATGTCATTATCAGACAACGGCTCCAAAATTATGGTATATGGTAGTGGAGGCATTGGAAAATTATATCTGCATTTTTTCTTCGATGATTTCTTGCATTATCTTGTGTGGTGGTGTTTTTGCAATTTAGATATATGTGATTCCAAGTGATCAGTGTTGCATGTTATGTGCTCATTGACAAATCTGACAATTTTATCATTTCCTTGTCTTCCATGTATTGGAGCATTTTGAATACAAATGAGCATGTGGTCATGTTCATTTCCCCTATTTTGAAATTCTATAGCTGAGAAGTAGTCAATAAATTTTCTAAAAAAGAAGTGTTTGTCAAAATTAGTTTCCTTAATGCATTAATCTTATGTCTATAATACTTGGTACATGTAATCGGGTCCTTTCTCACTAATTCAACATTGTTCATGTCATTTGATTGAAATGATGCAATATTTTGCATTCTTTGTTGACCAAAACAATGCAAATATTGCAAAGTTGTCACTAAAGGGTCCCAATTTTGTTCAACGCTACTAAAAGTAAGGAAAAATGTACATGGTCCAAGTTGTCAGATCATTGCAAACACATTTTTCTTTAATTGGTTTATGTAGTTAGGTGATATTCATATTCTTTTGAAGTCTACATATCCAATATTAGATTTCAATATTTTTTCTAAGTTTGGTTTTTGTTTGACATCTTTTGCAAGTAACTTTCTTCCTTTTAGTTGACCTTTTCTTATTCGTATCCACATTGTTGACATCACTTGATGTATGAGTAATTTAATTATTTTGAAGAAGAGATTTGTTGTGTTTAGTGTAAAATCTTGATGATAGTGCAATAATTCCCACTGTGCCAACTTTTGATAAGTAAATTTGTTTGTAATGTTTGAACTTCGTGGCTTGCCATAGACGAGTGTTGGGAAGTTCATTTCTTCTAAATATTTGTCTTCGAAAATTCCAATTGGATAACATTTTTTAGAAGGAGTGATTTCAATGATTTTGTCTTGCATGTTTTGAATACTCCTTGAATTTTTGTATCCATGAATTAGAGTTTCTATTGGGTTGTCAATTTCATCATTGCTTTGACTTTCTAAATCAGATGAATATAAAGTGTCATTGTCATCATTGTCAATGTTTTTATCTAATGTTTGTATCCACTTATCATTAATTTGTACATTTTGCATTTTATAAAGTGTTATCTTAGTCAAATCAAGCAAAGCGTGCATCATGATGTTTGGTAGCACCATACCTTTTTGGCAAGCATTCTTATATTGTAAACATCTTTTAAGCAAGATAGCAATAGTTGATGTGTTTGACAATGACAGTGGTAAAGCACTTTCTACTGTGTCTATGTTGACTGAAACATTTATGATGGGACCAGTTAAGCTTAGTTATGAATTTTTGTGTCCTAGTTGCCATATTTGTCAAAATGCAATTTTTAATGACACCAAGCGCTCTTCTAGTTGAGTCAAATTTTGTACGCTATTCAGTGGATTATTTTTGATAATGTTCAAAGGAACAACATATTTAGGGATTGTATTTCTAGTTAATGCATCTGTGCATGCTTTACATATGTTATTACTACAAAAAATGATGTTATGATTTGTTAAGTTGTAATGTGTAACTTTATGACTTTGTTTAAGATGTTTTACATCTTTTTTGAAGTTGAGGAGTTGGCATATTGCACAAGGGTGTTTTTGCATGTCTTCTATTGTAGATAAATATTGATGCACTTGTGTGATGCTCTTTTTTTTTTTTAAAATCTTGTTTTGCTTGTGATTGTGATAGTTGATTGTGTCTCAAACTTCTTGTTAACTTGATTGGTTCTTTGAGAGGCCCTATAGCTATCATTGTTTCTTGTATTTTGTTCCTTTTTTTAGGTTAAATTCTAATGATTTTTTTGGTTGCATGCAAGTTTTTGGTTTCAATATTTTTGGCATTATTGAACTTAGTAGTATTGGTGAAGTTGTTATTATTAGATTCATTTTTTCTTTTCCTATTTATGTTATTGAATTGTATTTGACTTTTCTCTCTAATGAATTTTTTTACTTGATGCAAGCTCATGGTTGCCTTATCTTTGTTTTTGATCTTTGTGGCAACCAATGGCTCAAAATGGCCACACATAGGATTTGCATCATGAAATAGGATGTTGTATGCAGTAGAGTGAACTGAGTTGTTGAAATCAAGATATTGTGTTCCAGAAGTTGAAGACCAAACACAAATGTGAATTTTTAGCAACTTAGAGAGCCAATGAATGCAAAATATGTCACCCCATAAACTTTGATCTTTTTTTGATGCAGTTGCATTTGTAGATAATATCATTCTCTATAAATAAATGTTGGGATCAACTATATTATGTAGCTCTTTCAATGTTTTTGGATTCAATTTGAGATTAAAAGAATGTATAGCCTCTTGATCAAAATTACGAAGACAATTGATGAAGAACTCTATTACTCCCTTGCATATTTTAGTTGAGGTGTGCTGAAATTTGAGTAAAAATGCAAATGAATCAAACAAACAATCACCAAAATTGTATTTGAAGTCACAATACTTAGATAATCCATGTTCTTCAAGACTTTTATCAATATCACATTTTTGTAAATGAGCTTGTCTATTGTATTTTCCCATTTCCATGTTCTTGTATCGAGTGTAAAGTTTCAATTGTGTTGATTTATCATAGGACTGTTCTAAGTAGATTGGATGTGAGAACTGTTCATATGATCACTTGTAAGTTTGTGAACTTTGTTCATTTGTGTGTGGTTGTATAGGTGGTTATCTTTGGGATTGTAACTATGACATGATACATAGATTTGATGAAAAATAGAATAAGTTTTCTAAAATCCAATTACTAATCGACCTGCATTTGTAGAAATTGAAATCATTGTCAAATTTTGAAATATGAATTTGGCATAAGTTTCACAAAATAAATAGTTTATTAACTAAATATTTTGCTGATTCTAAACTAACATGGTCAACTTCTCAATTAGAGGTAGGATATGTACAATAGTTTATGGGAGCTTATTGTTTGATAGACATTTTCATTTATGCATAGACAGTTCTCTTTTTGTTTTAAGTATTTGTTTTAAATGGAAAATATGTCTATATTATTTAAGTAAAAATTTCTATTTACAATATGCAAAAGAAACTTTTGTAATGTTCTTGTTATAAAATAAATAATAAATTAAACTTTTGTAATGGGCTGATTGATTTAATGTGTCTCAGACCAATTTTTATTTTTTTGTCTTCAGAGTTTGTGTCACTGTTGCCTATCTTTGTACACCCTTAGAAGGGTTTCTCAATAGGTATTTAAGCATGGCTTGTAGGAAGTTTTTAGGTATGCTTTTGGATTATATTTCTCTGTACTAAAAATTCTTTTTGGAGTTCTGGATTGTTCACCATTTTAAAACTAAAAGATCTTCCCTACTTGGCTCATGTGGTATTGGTGGGATTCAACCCTCACCCTATTTCATTGTTGCATGTATTACTTCACTAGATCTGAAAAATTAGAGCATTATCTTTTGGCAATTACTATTTGCATTCAAATCTCTATTATTGTGGTTTTCACCAGGATCTATTGTGTTTTTGTATGAACCAAGATTATATTATGTGTTGAGTCAGATATCTAACCCATCTCTATTCTACCTCTTCCTTATGACCTTCACCCTCATTAAACCTTTCCATGCATTGCTCCTAAACAACCTGCCACCCTTCTCTCCACACTGTACTCCTTTTGTAATCACAATACGATCATCTTTAAGCCACTATACAACTTTCCCCTTACCCCTTGTATAGAATCCTATTGCATAAACTTCCATACAAACTTCTACCATACAGCTCACACCTGTTCCCTACATCACCATACAATGTATGATCAATTTTCTTGGCATACGAGTTATTAGCACACAAACAAGCAGATTCAACCGTATGGATGTCTCTCTCCTTTCATTCACCATCCCCTCTAATCCATACGGTTATACCTGGCATGGAGTTGTTCCTTAGACACTATAAAATTACTATACCCTACTCCGTTCACCATTTACGCCACTACTCAATGCTCCTATCTCTAGACCAGGGCTTCAAAACATTACAGTGGTATTAGAGCACTTAGATCCTGCCAGCCTGTGGATAGTGAATGAGAGTTTATAGTTGGAAGAGAAGGACATATTCTATTGATCAAATGGCTGAAAAATAGGAACCAACCACTGCCAAACTTGTGGCACTACTGAGGGAACTTGCTAGGAATTAGACACAGATCATTGATATGCAGTGGCTCATGGAAGAAACTCTTAAGAAGTTGGTGGAGAAAAAAATATATGGAGATAAGAGGGCTGAGTAGTGGCATAAATGGTGCATGGAGTAGGGTACAATAGCTGCATAGTGTCTAAGGAACAACTCCAGATGCTAGGTATAACCATATGGATCAGAGGGGATGGTGAACATAAGGAGAGAGACATTCATACAGCTAGAAGTTTCTTGCTTGTGTGCTAATAACCCATACACCAAGAAGACTAACCATATGCCATACGGTGATGTAGGGAACAGGTGTGAGCCATATGGTAGAAGTCCATACTGAAGGTTGTGCAATAAGAGTCCATACAGGGGGTAAGGGGAAAGCCATGCAATGGCTTAAAGAGGGCCATATGGTGATTGTAGAAGGAGTATGGTGTGGAGAGAAGGGTAGTAGGCTATTTAGGAGCAATGCATGGTGAGGTGTAATGAGGGTGAAGGCCATAAGGAAGAGGTAGAATGGAGATGGGTTAGATATCTGACTCAACACAAAATATAATCTTGGTTCATATGCAAACACAATAGATCTTGATGAAAACCACAATAATAGAGATTTGAATGTGAATAGTAATTGTCAGAAGATAATACTCTAATTTTCCAAATCAAGTGAAGTAATACATGGAACAATGGAATAGGGTGAGGGTTGAATCCCACTAAAACCACATGAGCCAAATAGGGAAGATCTTTCACTTCTGAAATGGTGAACAATCCAGAACTTCAATAGGAATTTGTAGTATAGAGAAATATAATCCAAAAGCATACCTACAAAATTTCTAAAAGCCATGCTTAAATACCTGTTAGGAAACCCTTTTGAGGGTGTACAAAGATAGCCGACGGTGACACAAACTTTGAAGACAAAAAAAAAAAAATGGGTTTGAGACATATTAAATCAATTGTCCCATTACAAAAGTTTAATTTATTATTTATTTTATAATGGGAACATTATAGTCCTCCCATCCTAAAGTTTTCTTGTCCTCAAGAAAATGCAATGTAGGGTGCTGGAGAATGTGCTTACCTACCTATGTTGCATCATCCAACTGTAGGTGTCACCAACACACTAAGTATTCCTTAACAATGTAGTTTTGTAGGGTCTTTTCACATACTTTGAGGATCTCGACAAGTTCCAGAATGAGCTTTCCTTCTTCATTGAGTGGTGGAAGGTAGGTAGAAACTATAAAATTTTTCCCTATGGCTTTCTTCAGGGAAGAAACATGGAAAACATTATGAATGCAGCTCCCCTCCAGAAGTTTCAGTTCATATGCTACTTCACCAATGCAATGGACCACAGGATAGGGACCATAAAATCATGGCTTCAAATTTTCCTTACCTATTCCCTTTAATGAAGACCATTAGTATGGATAGAGCTAGAGATAGATTAGATCCCCCACTTCAAAACTCCTCTCTATCCAGTGTCTGTCAGTGTACATCTTCTATTGATTTTGTGCCAGTTGTAGGTTTTATTTCAAGTACCTTAGTATGTCCTATCCTTCTTGAAGCTAGTCCCTTGCCCTTGGAGCATGGCTGTCACCTAGAACTATGTTGATGAAGGAGAGGGGTTCATACCTGTATAGAGCTTTGAATGGTGCCATCCTAATAGACATGTGATACATGGTATTGTAGAAATATTCCCCCAGATGGATCTATTTTAGCCATGCTCATTGTTGTGCTAAGACATAGTTTCGAAGGCAGCCTTCGAGCCATTTGTTCACAATCTTAGTTTGTCTGTCTATCTATGGGTGGTAACTCATACTTGGCAATAATTCTATCCCTACCATCTGAAATAGTTCTATCCAAAAGATACTGATGAATCATCCCTCCTGATCACTAATGATGTTTCAGGGTAACCCATGCAGATGAAAGAATTCTCTAAAAAATAGATCGACAACTTGTGTAGCCTAAAGGTCTAAGGGGATGGCAAATAAATGTGCATAATTTGTCAATCTATCAACCACCATGAAGATACAATACTTTCCATTCACCTTGGGAAGAACTATTATGAAGTCCATTGATATACTTTCCCACTTATGTTTGGGAATTGGCAAAGGTTGTAACAGCCCGACAGGAAGAGTATGTTCAAACTTGTTCTATTGGTAGACCATACACTCTCTTACATACTAAAACTTTTCCCCTTTAATTACTTTCCATGAAAACCTCTCTTGAATACTTCTGTAAGTTTTGAAGAAACTTGGGTATCTAGCCAGAGGTGAGTCGTGTACTTCCTTCAAAATTCTCTGCTTCAATTTGAATTTTGGCACTAGGTATATCCGATCTTTATAGTAGATGATGTCATCCACCACTCTCTACCAATCATCATGAGTGTGGCTATCCATTATTTCAAAGGAGAATGCATTCTTGGAATATTTCACTAATAGATGTGCCTTCTAGTTAGCTAAAATCTGGTCTAGTGAGTAGATGGTGGGTTTCTTGGACAAGGCATCTACAAGTACATTGTTCTTCCCTTTCACATACTCAATGTCAAAATCAAAAGCTTGAACTTTTCTTACCCATTTTTGTTGCCATTCATTCAAGTCCCATTGCTCTAGAAAATATCTCAAACTGTTGTGATCCATATAGATGAAAAACTTGGCACCAACCAGATACTGCTAGAACTTGGTTAGTGCATGTATAGTGGCCAAAATTTCTTTGTCATAGATGGAATATAGGCATTTTACTGGTGTAAGCTTCCTATTCTCATAAGCGATGGGGTATCTATCTTGCATCAATACTACTCCAATGCCTTCCCTAGATGTGTCGCACTCCAAAATGAACGGTCAAGGGAAATAAGGTAGTGCAAGTAGAAGACAAATGCTCATGGCCTCTTTTAGCTTATCAAGGTGAGTTGTGCCTTTTCATTCCACTGGAATGACCCCTTCTTTGCTAGATCCATTAAAGGTGTACTGAGCTGAGAGAATCCTTTAACAAATCTCCTATAGTAACCACACAGTCCGGAGAATCCTTGCAAATTTTTGAGTGATTTTGGGGGAGGCCAATCAAGGATAGACTGAATCTTCTCTTGATGCACTTGAACTCTATATTTACTGAAAACATTCCTTAAGTACAATATTTATGTCATACCAAATTCACATTTGGACTACTTGGCAAACAAGGACTATTCCTCCATGATACTTAGAACTTCATTCAGATGCTTTAGGTGCTCCTTCCATGTCCTGCTATAAATAAGAAGATCATCAAAGAATACCAATAAATACTTACATAATTGCTTGTTGAAGATGTAATTCATACATGACTGAAATGTAGTAGTTGCATTGGTCAATCTGAATGGCATGACTAGAAACTCATAATGTCTATAGTGACAACAGAAAGCTATTTTCTCCACATCTTCCTCCCTCATGTGGATCTGATGCTATCCAGAAAAAATATCTATTTTTGAAAAATAGAAAATACCATGCAATTCATTTAGCAAATCATCTATCCTTGGAATGGGATATCTGTTCTTTATTATTTTTTTGTTCAACATGTAGTAGTCCATACACATGCACATCATCCCATCCTTCTTTTTGACCAAGACCATAGATGATGTGAATGGGCTAGAATTGGGATGGATCCATCCTTTCTCTAGACATTCCTAAATTGTTCTTTTGATCTCATCTTTGAATTTCTTAGGATGGCAGTATAGTGTGGTTATGACTGGCTTTGCCCCTGATTCCAACTCAATAGTGTGTTCAAACCTCAATGAGGTGGTATGCCAGGAGGAATATCCATGAAAACTTTATCACGTCTACTTAAAATATCTTGAAGTTCATCATCCTATGGAGGTGTTCAATGTCCCTTTATAGGTTCTATCAAGATAAGATAATGTGCAATCCATGCAACATCATTGTGTTGAAAGATTGCCTCCATCTGATGTGTAGAAAATTCCTTTGGAATTTTATTTGCCATTCCTTGAAGGGCAACTTTCTTTTTATCAACCAAAAAAGTGAAGTCCATCCATTTGAAACTCTAAGTGTATTCATCAAGGGTCTCCATCCACTGCATGCCAAGAATAACTTCCATGTTAGCTAGGTCCACTATGAAGAAGTCCTCAGTCACTGTGTGATTCACCATTTTGACACTTAGTTGAGGAACAAGGTGCGTGCAGGGCAGAAAATCCCTCTGACGACCTTGACCTAAAAGCTTGCGTGCACCTCCATAGGTAGACTTCTTCATTTTACCAAGGATGAGTCTATGAAATTTAGAGTAATGCTACCATCCAACGTCACCATAACCCTTTATCCTTGAAGGGTACCTCACACACAACAAACTATGCACCTTAGGTTGCCGACCAAGGCAATGGTTCCTTCGCATTGTACCAAAGCAACAATTCTCTCTGTACAGTTTAAACTAATGTTGGTGTCATTGTGGGGTTGGTTATCTTCGGATGATATTTCTTCCTATTCATCCTCATAATCAGACATGACCTCAATGTAATAGATCTTCCCCTTTCTGAGGCATTAGTGGCCAGGCTCCCAAGGTCCCTTACAATTGAAACACAATTTCTTTCTTTAGAATTCCTATTTGGTAGCTTCATCTAATGTCAACTTCTTAGGCAGAGGTTTGTCACTCAAAAATATTGATAGTTTAGGATGTGAGTAACTTTGAGAGGATGATGCCGATGATGATTCCATACTCTGTGCTTTATTGATTGCTTCCAATAGGGTGGCAGGATTGAACCCCTTTAGCCAACCTTTTAGAGGTTCTGTCAATCCGTCCATGAAGAGCACTACCTATCTTCTTTCAAAAATGTTTATTACCAAAATAGAGTCTCTAAAATTCTACAATGAACTAATCAACCAATCTAGTTTGTCTCAGTTGTGCCAAATTTTTGAAATTGAGCTCTGGATCTTTAGCATCAAATCATTCTATCAATATCTCTGTGAATTTTGCATAAGTATTTATTTGATAATGCCCTAATGTGATGGTGCCATGGTGCCACCATTCATGCACAACTCCTTCCAAGTGCAACACAAAAAATTTGATTGCTTCTTCTTCTGGCATAGGATTCAGCTGGAAGTAGGTGTCAACTTTCATTACCCATGCTTGCACAAATATGGAACAGGATCCATTAAATGGAGACAGATTTACCTTACTCAACTTTCTTCTAAGATCATCATTAAAATATCCTCTTTTTTTGCCTCCCAAATATCTCATTCTTAGATCCACGTAATCTTTGTAGGATATATCAAAAGGCGAGCACATTCTCTAGCACCTTGCATTTCATTTGCTTGAGGATAAGAAAACTTTGGGATGGGAGGATTGTAATTTTCCTATTATAAAATAAATAATAAATTAAAATTTTGTAATGGGCCAATTGATTTAATGTCTCTCAGACCCATTTTAATTTTTTTGTCTTTGGAGTTTGTGTCGCCATCGGCTATCTTTGTACACCCTCGAAAGGGTTTTTCGATGGGAATTTATGCACAACTTATAGGAAGTTTATAAGTATGCTTTTGGATTATATTTCTCTATACTGTGAAATCCTATTGGAATTCTGGCTGTTCGCCATTTCAGAAGTAAAAGATCTTCCCTATTTGGCTCATGCTATTTCGGTGGGATTCAACCTTATTCTATGCTATTGTTGCATGTATTACTTTGCTTGATCTAGAAAATTAGAGCATTATCTTTTGGAAATTACTATTTATATTCAAATCTCTATTATTGTGGTTTTCATCAGGATCTATTGTGTTTTCATATGAACCAAGATTATATTCTGTGTTGAGTTAGATATCTAACCCATCTCCTTTCTACCTTTTCCTTATGACCTTCACCCTCATTACACCTCACTATGCATTGCTCCTGAATAGCCTGCCACCCTTCTCTCCACATTGTACTCATTCTGCAACCACTGTACGACCCTCTTTAAGGAACCATAAAACTTTCCCCTTGTAGAACCAGAATCAGTATGCAAAGAACATTAACAAATAAAGTAAACATTCACAAACCAAAAACTAAATTCACATATATGCTTAGACTAAGAAAGAAAATAAGAAGTGCAAACCTCACGAGAGAAAACACTCCATGCTTTCTTGATTTTGTAGATGTGTCCTTTTGCTGTGGATGTATGCTCAAGATGCTCAAAAGTTGCTTCAATGGAGATGGGTAATGGCAAATTGGTAGCTTTGTGAGCTCTCAATTTGGCATTATAAGGGTATGGTTGATGGCTTTGGTTCTCAAAATAGCATGGTAACTTTAGCTCAAAGATTGTTGATGAAATGGCTTGGGATGGGATTCAATTTATAGGCTAAGGGGTAGAGGGATGGAGGGCTTAGATGCAAGGATGGATGAAGGCTTAAGGAGGGCTAAGATGCACTCAAAGGGGAGCACATGGATTGTGCTTGTTTAGCACCAATGGGAAGGTGACACTTGTCACAAGGAGGATGAGTGTGAGAGGGTAGGGTTAAGGGTTGGTTAAGGGCATGATGAGTGGGGTTGAGTATGTAAGAGGGATGTAAGAGGAATGAGTGTGGAAGAGGGAAGAGTGTGGAAGATGGGTGTAAGAGTCATGAGTGGGCTTGTAAGAGTCTTTATGTTTTGTAAGAGCACTCATGACTTAGTGGTTGGGTTTTTTTGAGGGGAGACTTTGGTTTGGATTAGGAAAGTCTTAAACTTGTTTAAGGAATGTGACAACATTAGGGGGTGGATTAGGCTTGGGTTTAGGATTAGATTAGGGATGTTAGAGATGTGCAAGTGGATGGCATTAATGAGGGTGGGTGAGTTAGTGGCTAAGCTTGGTTAGTATGGGTGGATGGGGTGGATTAGGCTAAATGGAGGATTAGAGATAGGTTAGGGTTTTTTTGAATTTGAGGATTTCATTTATCAAATAGATTTATTTACTAAATGGGGATTTTTGGAATTAGATAGGAGAAAAGGATTTAATTGATAAATAATAGATTATTTGATTTATCAATTAGGACTATAGATGATTAATTAAATTAATCAACTAGGGGATGACAAAGGATTAATTAAATAAGAATTTAATTAATGATGCCTTTAGAGATGGCTAAATTAGATTACCAAAGTAGTGTAATCAAATTTAGGTGTCTACATTTTGCCCCTCTTTGACATAGTGTCGAGACAACACTATTTCAAAGAAGTTTGAATGAAGACAACATGAGGAAGATGTTTTAGCAACAATGTTGCCCCAGTCTCAGATAAGAAGAGGAGAGACTAGACTTAGATGATGCCCCCTCAAGAAGGCGGCGGGGAGAGAAATGAGGCTTGATGACTTCTTGAAAAGTACAAGAAATTGAGATGAGCTGAGATGCTGGTTGGCGAAGAGAAGGGGCTGAATTAGCTCAAACTCTCACTACGGGAGAATGATAAAGGGAAATCAGAGGCACAATAGTAAAGCAAGCTTAAGACTTTCCAAGATTGGGGGGGGGAGATGGAGGAGCGGAGCGCTATAAAAGGAATCCATTGAAGCTTTTTGAGCGGGGGGATACTTCAAAGAGAAGTACCACCATGTAGTTGAGCACTAGATTTGCTATAGGACTGTTGGTTAATTTCCAAGGTTACCAAGAACATCAAGGCCTTTTCACCAACCGTCTAGAGGACTAACGAGCTAACTCAAAACAAACACACAAGGATTGCCCCAGTATCACACATGAATCCCAGAGGAGGCAGCGTGGAAATGACACTAGGTAACCCACAAGCAGAAAAAGAAAACAAGCAAAAGACCTGATCAAGACCTTACGCTCTAATTGCCCCATTCGTAGCATACCATGATATGGAAGATCATGGCAACCTTGAGGAGGGAACAAGGAGATTGCTTGGAAAAGATATTTCAAGACCCAAAAGGGAAGATCCCAAATCAAAAGAAAGTGAAAATCCAAAAGAGAACTATTTGCCAACGAGATGGGTAAGACGAGGTACTAACGGACCAAGATCAGACATGAGGAAAGCTATATCCTGCAAAAATCTATCAGAGAGCACCTAAGCTGATGGATCTGGATGAGTGATGTGTCTGGCGAGCTGAACTAAGAAGGATAACACTTTGGTGATAGGAGATCTAGCTAAAGGATGCATTGGAATATCTAACCAAGGTGTGCAATGTGTGCAAGATGTTGACTAAGGATGAACTAACATGAAAGCCGGATAGATACAATGATACTAAGCTAAAGAGGATGTATAAGCTGACAGACCAAGATATGTTACAAATGTACAAGTTTGTTCATGTTTTGGTTTTTTGTGAGATGGAAATTTTTGTGAAGGATAGGATGTCTATAATAGTTGATAGGTGGACAGGTAGATGGTTTGTGAAAAGCTTAAGGAAAATGGGATTCTGTGTGTGCATGTGATAGGATACGGGCTAGGGTACAAGATTATTTACAAGCTGGAATATGGTACAAGCTTTGGACAAGATTTGGATATATACAAGGTATGGTACAAGATTTACAAGGTATAATATAAGCTTTGGTACAAGATTTACAAGCTGTACAGGAGGTATTGACAAGCTCCATCAGATTTTGGATATTTGATTGGAACACCAAGGGAACAAGTAGGTGTTTTATGGGATGGTGGGTGAATGGATGAGGGATAGGATAGTGATAGATAATGGATTAGTCTTTAGCACACAAGGCGCCTAAATTACCAGGTTTTTACCAAGGTACCTATCCAAGGCGCTTGAATTGCCAAGTTTTCACCATTGGACGCTTATTTCTCTTTACTATTTTTTTTGTATTTTTTCAAAAGCTGGGTATACCAAGGATCTTCAAGCATAGAACTTCTTGAGGTGAATGATGTTAGTGGGATCATTCAAGAGTTCTCCTTCTGGTGTAGATAATTGATAGGCTCCAGAGCCAAAGGAGGCAGTAACCACATAGGGACCAAGCCATGTAGGTTCAAACTTGCCTTTCTTTTCTCGATCTGCTTGGACTTTCATATTTTCTTTGAGGACCATGTCACCTGGCTGAAAGTGTCGTAGGAGCACCTTCTTGTTGAAATTCCTTTTGAGACGAGTTTGATAGACTGTAAGATGGTCATAGGCTTGTTGTCTCTTCTCATCTAAGAGATCTAGCTGGGTGAGTCGAGCTACTATAGGTAATACCGATTCGGCACCATAGACTAGGGAGTATGGAGTTGTGCCTATGGATGTATGAAAGGAAGTTCGATAGGCCCATAGAGCCGGATTTATTTGAAGGTGCCAATCATGGCCGGAATCATTGACAACTTTCTTTAGGATTTTGAGGAGGGTTTTATTAGTTGCCTCTGCCTGGCCGTTACCTTGTGGGAAATATGGCCTAGAAAAGCGGTGATGGATGCGGAGGGAAGTGCATAATTCTTCCATGTTGAGATTTTCAAAATTACCTCCATGGTCAGTGAAGATGGTGGATGGGATGCCGAAGCGGAAAATAATGTGGTACAAGATGAACTTGGAGACTTGAACTCCTGTAGCTGAGACTAGGGGGACTGCTTCCACCCACTTAGTGAAATAGTCTGTAGCTGTTATTATCCATTTATGTCCATCAGATGAGAGAGGGGTGATAGTTCCAACTAGATCAAGGCCCCAACAAGCGAAAGGCCAAGGTGGTGCAATAGGCTGTAGATCCTGTGCTGGAGTGTGCACAAGATTTGCATGCTGCTGACATGGGAGACACTTTCTGAAAAAGTCACAAGAGTCTTCTTCAATGGTAGGCCAATAGTAGCCTGCTCTAAGGATTTGTCATGCTAGGACAATACCATTCGTGTGGGCACCGCAAAGTCTGGAATGTACTTCTTTTAATGCCATCGCAGCCTCATTTTCATCTAAACATCGAGAGAGAGTATCGTGATAACCCCGACGATATAGGGTATTGGCTATGATAACATAGCGGGATGATTTTCGGATGAGGTTCTGGCATTGGGTACATGTGAGGTGAGGGGATATGATACCATCGTTAAGGTAAGCATGAATTTCATGGTACCAAGGGGATTGGGGACCAACCAAGATACAAACACAGTTTGAATCCTCATTCGCATAGGCAGGTGTGAGGAGCTGCTCAACTAAAAACTCATACTGTGTAGCTTCTTGGGGAATTTCCAAGAGCGAGCCGATAGTGGCCATGGCATCTGCTGCCTTGTTCTGCATTCGAGGCACTTGTGTAAACTGAAGCTTTGTAAAATGCTGGGTTAGCTGATCAACTAGCTCTTTGTAGGGTAATAGCTTTTCATCTTTGGTTTGATATTCATTTAAGACTTGTTTGATGATGAGTTGGGAATCACCAAAGACTTGTAACTCAGTGATATTCCATTCTGTAGCTATCTTTAATCCTGCTACAAGAGCTTCATATTCTGCTATATTGTTGGTGCTAGGGAATTGTAGCTTGAAGGCCTTTGGAATGTAATCTCCTTGAGGTGTAACTAATAATATTCCTGCCCCTGATCCATGAGAGGTGTATGAGCCATCAAAATAAAGCTTCCATGGGGGCTGTTCTTCAATTAGGCAGATATGCTCATCTGGAAATTCTGTGAGCAAAGGATATGCATCTACTAGAGGTGCATCAGCTAGGTGATCTACTATAGCTTGCCCTTTGATTGCCTTTCTGTCCACATACTGGATGTCAAACTCACTTAGTAGCATAACCCATTTGGCCAAACGGCCTGTAAGTGCTGTTCTGGAGAGCATATACTTGAGAGGGTCAATCTTGGAGACTAGTTGGATGGTATGACTTAGCATGTAGTGGCGAAGCTTTGGAGTTGAGAAAACAACTGCCAAACAAGCTTTTTCCATAGGAGTGTAATTGAGTTCATAACCAACTAGGGTTCTACTAATATAGTAGATGGCTCTCTCTCTGCTATAATCATCATGTTGTGCTAGAAGTGGCCCTAGAGCAGTAGGTGTTGCTGATATATACAAGATCAAGGGATGACCAGGAACTGGTGGAACCAAGATAGGGGGATTGGTGAGATATTGCTTGAGCTGATCGAAGCTGCGCTGACATAAAAGATCCCACTTGAAGTTCTCATTCTTCTTTAGCAAGTGTGAAAACGGTGTACACTTATCTGCAAGTTGGGAGATGAAGCGCCGGACAGATTGAAGTTTTCCCTGAAGAGAGCGAAGCTGTCGCAGTGTCTGGGGAGGAGGCATGTTTAAGATAGCCTTGACCTTTTTGGGGTCGATCTCTATACCTCGTTTAGAAATTATGAAGCCTAGAAGCTTGCCAGATGTGACCCCAAAGACACACTTCTTGGGATTTAGCATGAGATGATATTGGGCCAACCTATCAAAGACTTTCTCCAGGTCAGCAAGATGATCCATGAAGGTGTGAGATTTGACTAGGATATTGTCCACATAATCCTCCAAAATGCTATGGATAAGATCATGGAAAATGGCTATCATAGCTCTTTGATAGGTAGCCCCAACATTCTTTAGGCCAAAAGGCATCATGGTGTAGCAAAAGGTTCCCCAAGGGGTAGTGAATGCTGTCTTATGCTGGTCCTCTTCTGCAATCTTGATCTGATTATACCCAAAAAATCCATCCATAAGGGACAGGATTTCATGTCCAGCTGTAAGATCTACAATCATATCTATGTTGGGCAAGGGAAAATCATCCTTTGGACAAGCTTTGTTAAGATCTCTAAAATCAGTACAGATTCTGATGTCACCAGAAGGCTTAGTGACAGGGACCATGTTGGAGATCCATTCTGAGTAGTCGATAGGTCGAATAACCTTAGCAGCTAACATTCTTTCTAGTTCAGCTTTGACTAGTAATGCCACCTTGGGGTGCATTTTCCTAAGCTTTTGTCTGACGGGCTTGATCTTTGGATCGACTGCAAGATGATGAACTACAAGCTTTGGATCGAGTCCTGGCATGTCCTGATATGACCATGCAAATCGGCCAATGTTCTCTCGTAAAACCTCAAAGAGGAGGTCAGCTTGGTCTTGTGATAGGGATGCAGCAATGTGAACAATTCTAGGGATCTCTGAAGAACCAATGTTGACTTCTCTAGTATCCTCTATTAGAATAGAAGACACCTCTGGTCGATTATCTTGAGGAGGCAATACTAAATCCTCATGTTCTGCTTGTGGCTCTGGATTTTCTTGCTGAGGGGTTCTCTTCGCTTCCTTAGCTAGTCCCAGATTTACCTTAGTTCCAGTTTTGGGTGTATCAAAACTAGGTTGGGGATTTTCTCCAAAATACCCCTTGGGATCTAGCTTGTAGATGTAGGCAGAATCTAGCTTTGTCTTCTTATGAGGAGTTTCAGCTCAAATGAATCTTAGAAGCGCTTCCTCTGATGCGAACTCATCAATATGTATGACACTTGGTTGGTCCCAATCTATGAGTTGTGGATGAGCAAGTGGTAGGTCAATGAGATGGATGGATAGTTCTCAGAGAACAGAGTCTCCTAGGAAGATTTGGTCTAGGATATCGTCGTAGGCTCTCTTTTCAACTTCCTCAGGAATGTCTTCGATTTTGACAAGGTCGCGGTGGATGTTCGAAAAAGCGTGACCATTCTCGTTGGTGCCCCCAGTTGTGGGTATGCCAAAGCCAAGACCTGACTTTATTTCCCAATCATGTGCTTCGATGGGACATTGCATGCCCCTTTCTTCTGGTCCTAGTCCACCTCCTTGATAGTTCCATTTTTCAGTGACGAGCTTATGTTGTTGGGGATACTTCTGGCTGAAGTGATCAAGGCGTGCTTGATTTCTTGGAGGTGCATCCTTATGTAGCCAATTGTTGATATCTGGAGTGAGCTCCTCATGAAGAGGGGTTTTTGAGGACACAAAGGTGGTTGGGCCAAACTGTTTGTATCGAGGAGGTGGAATCTCCTTAGCTTTGTGATATGTTGGTCGTCCATGGGTATGTGGATCAAGTGGGATTGCTCCGACAGCAAATGCATCTGATAGACTATATTCTCCACATCCTTTGTTGTTGATCTTTACAGTAGATAAGGTGGAGGCAAGGATGGTTTCTGCATCATTACAAGTGTGGGATGAGCTGGCGATGGCTGTGCCGATGTCTATTCTAGGGCAATGGTTTGTATATGAAGCTTCAACCGCATTGCAGTAAGAAAAGGGTTCTGGATCGGCATGGATGGTTGCCTCAGTGCCTTGATTCGGAAATTTGATGAACTGATGGTAGGTGGATGGAACAGCCTTCATAGCATGAATCCATGGGCGACCGAGGAGGATGTTAAATGGTAGGTTTAGATCAACAACATGGCAAACTGTCTCTTGAATGACTGGCCCAACCTTGATTGGTAGCAAAATCGTCCCTTCTGTGGTCCTTTCCAAGTTGTCATAAGCTTTGATGGTGATAACCTCACTGATCATATCTGCCTCAGTATACCCAGCTTGTTTTATGAATTTTAGGGTGCAAATGTTCAAGGCTGATCCATTATCTATCATTACTCTTTTCACAGCAAAATTGGATACCATGATGGCTATGCGAAGCGGAAGGGTGTGATCTGGCTCAACCGCGGGTATGTCGGTGGGTTTGAAAGATAGGGCACATGAGGATGAAAGGTGTCCAACAAGATTACGAAAATCAGTAGCATTGATATTAGAAGGGACACGAGATTCTATGAGAGCACTGTCAAGGATGTCTTTGTACACAGGACTAGTGCGGAGAAGGTCTAAAATGGATATTTGGGCTGGCATGTTCCCAAGGTGTTCCAAGATATTGTATCGACTTTTTGATGGAGCTGATGGTGTTGATGAAATTGGTGGGCCTGCGATGTTAAATCGCGCTCTTCGAGTGGTGACCGCACACTCATTGTCTGGTCCTCGGATATTGATAACATTGACAGAAGGCTCTTTCTCAGATATACAACCTATAAGGCTACCATAGTCTATATAGGATGAAGTGTGGTCATTGTTCTTCCCATGCTGTAGGTTTGGCTGGCGGTTGTTGGTGTTGTTTTGGATAGGTGCTTTTCCAAGATTTTGGTTGTTGTGTGGAGGAAAAGCATTTTGATAAATTTGTAAGCCTGAATTGGGAGAGGTTTGGGCACCAACAGTGATTTCCTTCCGATCAATGAGGTCTTGCACATAGTCTTTCAGTTTCATGCATCTGAGGGTGGTGTGACCGTTTACCCTATGGAACTTGCAATACTCATTGTCCTTGTACCATGCAGCTTTGGATTGGCTTGGATCAATTTGCTGGGTAGGAGGAAATTTGATGAGGTTTTCCTTAGCCAATTTCTCAAAAATAACATCCAATGGCTCACCAAGGGGTGTATAGTTTCTAGGTGCCGGTTGGAATCTGGGCTTTTGCCCTGCAGCTACATTGATGGCATTAGCTTGATTGTTAGACCCTTGAAAGTTGGGTCTTGTATTGTGGTTTTGATAGCTTTGGTTATTTTTTTGTTGGTAATTGGTAGCTTGTTGGTTGTTTGTTTGATATGGTGGGTTAGACTGGTTTTGAGAAGGACCAACGATATTCACATGTCTGGTGTCAGTAACCCCATCTGTTGCAACATGCTTGTTTTTGTTCCAATACCTAGACTTTTCATTGGAATGTGATTGATTTTGGTTGGCCTCTTTGTAAATCTTTACCACACCATCTTTGATGAGTCCTTGCTCAAGGATCATTCCTTTCTCTTTGATATCCTTATAGGTCTGCAAATAGTTCATGGTCATGTGGTGAGCCAAGCTGGGATGTGCATTATCAATAAACATTTTCACCACATGGCGTTCTGGCAAGGTGCAGGATATGCGGGTGGTAAGGGTTTGCCATCTTTGTAGGTATTCGGCAAGGCTTTCTCCACCTTTTTGCTTGGTGTGGACAAGATCAACTATTGATAGCTCTGTTTCAACAAGATGGGCATATTGGGCTACAAATGCCTCAGATAATTCAGCAAAGTTCTTAATTGTGCCATAGGGGATTCTATAAAACCATTCAAGAGCTGGTCCAGCCAAGCTTTTGGGAAAAAGGCGCAAGAGGAAGACATCATTGTATGCCACGTCCTAGCAATGCATGTAAAATTCTTTGATATGTGTGACAGGGTCTCCTTTTCCTCTGAATTTGTCAAATTTAGGTACCTCAAAGTGTTTGGGAAATGGTGTTGTGGTAATGGCTCTGTCAAATGGGTAAGGACACACATTCTCAAACTTGAATGTCTTTGGATCATTCCCTTCTTGGATGGCTTTCAGGGCTGTCTTCATTTGCTCCCACTCTGAATTGATAGGTGATGGTTGGGGTGCCCCCAATGTAGGAGTGCCTTGAGGTAGGTATGTGTTGGATGGGGCCATTGAATATGGATGGTTATGAGGGATTTGCTGATAGGGATTGTACATTGTTTGGGCAGTTGCATGGTGGATGACGGGTTGTTGAGGGGGAGGTGGCGCATATTGCTGCATGTGCTGCGAGGCTTGCTGTTGATATGTGATTTGAGGTTGGGATTGAGGAACATAAGCTGGCTGTGGGGTAAATGGATTTCTTTGTGGAGGTAAGGTATAAGATGGTTGTGAGGCTTGGGGAAAGGATCAGAGGGCTTGTGGGGTTTGACCAATATATGTGGGTTGTGCCCCCATTTGGGATGGCATCTGCAAATAATTGGTGGTTGGCTGGGGTGGTGGATTACCTCCTAGAAGTGGCATTGAAAAGTAGTTGGTAATTGGAGGTAATGGATTAGTTGGTGGTGGAGGTGGTGGGAATTGAAAGCTTGGGAATGGAATTGATGGGGTTTGATAGCTTTGTGGCTGGATTTGGAAGCTTGGTAGAGTGGTGGTGGGAGCTAGGGTCACTTGGGAGCTTGGTAGAAGATTGGTAGTAGCTTGTGGGTTTTGATAGCTTTGTGGAGTGAAGGTAGTAGCTTGTGGATTTGTGGCTGGTGGTATTGAGCTCCCAAGACCTAATGGAAATGATGGGATTGTGCTTTGGGCTATGGTGAACAAGCTGGGGGCGATGAAAGGTTGATTACTTGGCCCCATGGGTGGCATCCTTGTTGTATATTGCTGAGGTTGGCCAAAGATGCTAGCACTGATTTGGGAGATGGGTGGATTTGGAAGGCTAGGTGTGGGAGCAGTAGCAATAGTGAAGGGGGTGAACGGTGAGATGTTTTGGGTAAAGGGGGTTTGGAGTGGAGAGGTATGAACCAAGGATGGAGTGGTGGTGGCTGGGTTGGCTTGCGGCATGGAGATTTCAACTTGGGTGGATGATGGTATGTTTGGGTCTGTTGGGTCATATGGATTGGCTGGAGGCTCTTCTTTTGGAATATATTGAGGATAATTTGGATCATAAGAGCCTATGGGTGGTGGTAGCTGCCCAAACAATGGGTGAGATGGATCTGATAATGGAGGGGGTCTTCCAAAGTCAAAGGTTCCTACATTGTCCCTTCGAAAATTAGCCATGATTGTCTCTTTGTTTTTGTCTATAATGGCGTTTACCAATACTGCATTTCCTGGTTGGTTCATGAAAGCTTCAATGTCATTAGGTGATGGCATAGCTGGCTTTGGGTTGAAGGATGGCTGAGTGCTCAAGGGGGGTGAGGCTGTTCGATCCAAATGATAGGGCTCCATTGTTTCTTTCTTCTTGGCTAAGCGAGTGACGGGGGGCATGAAAAATGCTCCTAGGGATGAGATGCAATATTGCTGATGGATGCAAAAGGGGGAAGACTTTTCTATGCAAATGATTTCCTAGGTTGAGGCAAAGCTATATGACAAAACCTAAGGAGGATTGGGTTGGGGATTCTAACTTCAAAGATATGTTGTCAAAGTACAAAAGGTTTGCTTTCCTATGTGCAAGCTTGGTGGTGATTGTGTCAACTTAAGGATAGACTGATGATCCTTTAGGAAGAACACGAGATTGACCACTTGTGAATCCCAACCTTTAGCTCAAGGTGATGAGGGATAACAAGTGACAAAGCTAGATTACCCTAGACAAAGCTCTGTCAAAGGGATAACCTTGGTGAGATTGGTGGATTTGGAAGATTTTAGGAATGGCAAACTTTTAGCAAGGTGACAACAATTTTGAAAGCGTAGATGTGCAGATTTTCGATTACTAGCTAGATGGTATGATTCTAAATGAGATGGATGAGCTAATAATGCTTAAGGGGATAACCTAAGATGGCTGGCTTTTCTACAAAGATGACTCTAGAGTGAAGCTTATCCAAGAAGATGTGGAGAAACAAGGGTGTCTAATCATAGAAATCATGCCTAGTTGGTAAGGCATAAGCAGGATTAACTCCTGGACGTTGGCTAAATTTGATGGTGCGCTCTAACCAGGCCTCTTGAAGTGCTTCGTCGGTAGCTTTGTCCTCTGCTTTGTGGAGTTTTGAAATTCGTGGGCTTGGTGTTATTGCTTTTCTCTTGGCTGAAAGTTCTTGGTATGCTAGAGATGGCTTGAGTTTTACCTTGTGAAACTTCTGTTTGGGTTTGGGTTGTTCCGACATAAATTCCTGAATCTGCTTGGCTTTGGGAAAAATCTCAGTTGTTTTGCTTCAACTTGTTCAACTTCCAAAATAGGCAGTGACTACGCTAAGTGTGCCCTAAGCTAGGATTGACCAAGTTTGGCAAACATTCCTTCAACAAGTAAAATAAAAACAAGCAATAGATAGGAACACCTAGATAGAAGTTTGTGGTTCTCAGAATGTGGTACTTGCGCCAAGGAGTGTGTATGTTCTACAAATGTTTCGATCAGTCACTCCAAACACATTAACATCCTAGATGGTTTTCTGCAAGGCAGACAATTGGTTTAGCTAAGGAGTCCTCGATATACGCAAGGTACATGAGGCCCAAATCCGTAGATGAGACCAAAAGGATGTCACACAGCCGAGAGGAGCGGTAACCCACTTCTCCTCTTTCACTTCTCAAGGGTATAAAGTTCCTTGAGGCTTAGCCCGAATGACAAAATCTTGATCCCAAGAGAGGTGTCTTTCGATTCACCTCCCGATTCTTATACTCCGCCGGAACGCTGGAGTTGAGGTCATCCAAGGGGTGATGAAATCCCCAAGCAGGCCTCCTAAAAAAGAAACAAGGTTTTGGATCCTAATCTTATGCACCCAAGATGGCCTCGAAAGACGACAAGGGGAGAGAAGACTCGGATGACCTTGGGCTAAAAAACACGCTTGTTCTTTTACCAACTGACTCTTATGTGTGCTAATCTAGACTTTGCAAGCACTCATGTTTAAGAGACAATGTTCAATTCCAACTTGAAGTGCCAACAAAAGTAAATCGATCAAAGAATGCACACAGTGAGAAGAGTTAGGGTCAACAAAAGCAAACTCGCGCGCCCGGAGGCCCTCCACGTCAAGTATCGATTAATTTTCTTTAAGGCATTCAAGATTGAGTGTGAGTTTGTTTTAAGCCCAAAACAAAAGTGTGTGAGATTCGATTTCAAGCGCGCGCCTGGAGGCTCTCCACGTCAGTTGTTGTTCAATTTTAGTGCCCAAACTTGAAGTGTGATCGATTTAATCTAGAGTTTTGACCATTTAAGAATTTTGATAAAGTTAAAGCAAACGTTCAAAGACCAAGTGAGTGAGTTAGATTGTGGAACATTTAACACCTTTTTCAAGTAGACCCATCCCCATAAATGGCGCTGAGATTGCAACCAATGGTTAATATTTGATGGGTGATTAGAAAAGAGGTGAGTCCAAGGAACTACTCAAATTGATTTTTGTAAATTTGTATTTTAACTTAACAAAGTTTCTTAAATGTCCAAAAATCCAACTTTACCTAGATTGCATGTGAAAAAGATATTTGTAATGGTTAATTGATCCTTGGCATTCAAGATTGAATTTTTTTTATTTTAAGCATGCATTCCAAAGAAAGTTGATTTTAATCCATGACATTCAAAAGTGTGTTTTTGAGCAACATTCATTCAATGAAAAATGTGTTTAACCATTCAAGTTCATTTTTTTTTAGCAACATGCATTCAAAGACAAATGGTTAAACATTCAAGTTCATTTTTTTAGCAACATGAAAACCTGCAAGAAGCATGGTTAGTGGTTCCATATGTGCTCCAACCTGCAATGAGACAAAAAAAAGCAATTTAGTTAGTTAGCCAAAATCTTCAAAACTGAGAGCTTAACTATGGGAAATTTTTTTTAAACTTTTTTTGTTATTTTTTCTACGCATAAAAATGCTTAAAATGGTCTAAATCCTACGAAACCACTAAAAGGAAAATTTTGATTTATACTCTTTTTTTTTTTTTTTTTTTTAGCTACAAAGTGCAGAAATAGTAAAGCAGAAATGGAACATAAGCTAGCAGAGAACACAGTCTGCCAAAATACGAAGATGCTGAACTATAGAGGCGCCAAAATATGAAGAGGACAAAATAGATTTGCAGCACAGAACCCAGGTGACAAGCAGAGATGTCAATTTTTGCAGACGCAGATTTTCGCAGACGTCGATTTTCGCAGACGCGGATTTTCGCAGATGTTGATTTGCGCAGACGCAGATTTTCGCAGACAGAACAGGTTGTAGACGCCAAAATCGCGCCAAAAAAAGCTAAAAAATGCGATTTTTTTAAATTTTTTTTAGATGGTATTTCTTCTTCCTAAGTGCGTTCTTTAACCTGCAAAAACAAGCAAAACACCCTCACAACACACTCAAACAACAGCAAACATTAGATGGTTAGAAAAATGACATATAGATGAAAATAGATGATTAAATGACCCATAGTGGGGTCCCACCGGGCGTGCCAAAATGTAGAACCAGAATTAGTATGCAAAGAACATTAACAAATAAAGTAAACATTCACAAACCAAAAACTAAATTCACATATATGCTTAGACTAAGAAAGAAAATAAGAAGTGCAAACCTCAAGAGAGAAAACACTCCATGCTTTCTTGATTCTGTAGATGTGTCCTTTTGCTGTGGATGTATGCTCAAGATGCTCAAAAGTTGCTTCAATGGAGATGGGTAATGGCAAATTGGTAGCTTTGTGAGCTCTCAATTTGGCATTATAAGGGTATGGTTGATGGCTTTGGTTCTCAAAATAGCATGGTAACTTTAGCTCAAAGATTGTTGATGAAATGGCTTGGGATGGGATTCAATTTATAGACTAAGGGGTAGAGGGATGGAGGGCTTAGATGCAAGGATGGATGAAGGCTTAAGGAGGGCTAAGATGCACTCAAAGGGGAGCACATGGATTGTGCTTGTTTAGCACCAATGGGAAGGTTACACTTGTCACAAGGAGGATGAGTGTGAGAGGGTAGGGTTAAGGGTTGGTTAAGGGCATGATGAGTGGGGTTGAGTATGTAAGAGGGATGTAAGAGGAATGAGTGTGGAAGAGGGAAGAGTGTGGAAGATGGGTGTAAGAGTCATGAGTGGGCTTGTAAGAGTCTTTATGTTTTGTAAGAGCACTCATGACTTAGTGGTTGGGTTTTTTTGAGGGGAGACTTTGGTTTGGATTAGGAAAGTCTTAAACTTGTTTAAGGAATGTGACAACATTAGGGGGTGGATTAGGCTTGGGTTTAGGATTAGATTAGGGATGTTAGAGATGTGCAAGTGGATGGCATTAATGAGGGTGGGTGAGTTAGTGGCTAAGCTTGGTTAGTATGGGTGGATGGGGTGGATTAGGCTAAATGGAGGATTAGAGATAGGTTAGGGTTTTTTTGAATTTGAGGATTTCATTTATCAAATAGATTTATTTACTAAATGGGGATTTTTGGAATTAGATAGGAGAAAAGGATTTAATTGATAAATAATAGATTATTTGATTTATCAATTAGGACTATAGATAATTAATTAAATTAATCAACTAGGGGATGACAAAGGATTAATTAAATAAGAATTTAATTAATGATGCCTTTAGAGATGGCTAAATTAGATTACCAAAGTAGTGTAATCAAATTTAGGTGTCTACACCCCTTACCCCATGTACAGACTCCTATTGCACAACCTTTCGTACAAACTTCTACCATATGACTCACACCTATTCCGTACATCACTATATGGTGTATGGTTAGTCTTCTTGGCATATAGGTTATTAACACACAAGCAAGAAAATTCCAACCATATAGATGTCTCTCTCCTTCCATTCACCATCCCCTCTGATCCATACGATTATACCTAACATATAGAGTTGTTCCTCAAACACTGTACAGTTACTATACCCTTATCCATGCACCATTTATGCCACTACTCAACCCTCCTATCTCCAAACTAGGGCTTCAAAACATTACAACTTTTGTAAAACTTGCAGTACTATTTAACGAACATTGATTGCATGGAAATATCCTAATAGCTTTATATTTTTAGATTTCTTTTCATAAAAACTAAAAGTTACAATATAATGACAAACATTAAGTAAGGAAACATATGCATTTGAGCTCAAGCTTTTGTGATTGATGGCTTCAATATTTAGTCTCCTGTGCAATTGTAGGGCTGCTAAGATGTTATCATTAAATTACTTTGTTTGAACTTTAAAAAGAAAGTAACATAGAATGCAATCTTGGAGAGCTTTATAAAAAAACAATGGTGCAATATTTGATGTACCTACCTTTGGAGACTATGTAGTGTTGTTATTGGATAGTTGCAGTTGCAAGAATTAAAGTAAAAGAAGCACACCTAATTTATCTTCCCAACATACAACTTCATTGATCTTACTACATAATCAAATATGCTCCTTCGAGCAATTAAAATCCATTTTTAAAGTCTAAATTAAGCCACAACATTTCTTAATATAATAGTTCAATTAATAGAAATGTTTGTCATGTAGTTAAATTAATCAAAACATGGTTGCTCCTAGCTATACTAGTTCACTGAAAAAGGAAAATCATGAATGAAAGTAATGTATCTGATTCCTAAACCTAAACCTGCAACATATAAATTGACTAGTCAAATCTCAACTTTTCTAGATAAAATTTTTGGGTAGTTACTGTAATTCTATGGATTGTCATTGCAAGTAATGTTCAAACAATATGTCTACTTTTTTGATAACATGATTTTTTTCTCTTGAAGCATATTTCTGCCCTATTTTACTTTCCCTTTTTTTGAACCTCCATGGCTCACTCAATTATACACAAAATTACATAAAAGAGTATTACATTGCATGCCACGAGTAACATGGAAAAGGATGTATCTTGCAGTGAGAAATAGAGAATAAAGAGAATGCAAATTTCAAGAAGCATTATTATTTCAAGTAAAATCATTTTGTCCTAAGACAAGCACTTGTGTAGTTGCGAAGATGAAGAGTGTATTTTTGATATCAACTTCAAGTTGTAGCAGAAACTTTAGACTTGTAAAGCACTATTGTCCTGCATCATTTGTATTTGAATTATATATTAGTACACATTCATCAGATGTGAAAGGTTGTTATGCAACTTTAAATGAATCCTTGCACTGGATACATAAACCATTGTGTAGAAGTATTTGTAAGAGATTACCTTCATTAAGTATCTAGGCTAAGTCTAATATCAAATATGTAACTTATATGCCAAAGTCATATATTATGAAAAGCATTCAAAAAAGAAATACCCTTAAAATACAAACATGTATGTGAAGGAATAAAGTGGAAACAAACACGTATGTAATGGGGAAAATAGCAGATGGAAATTTTTTTGGTGGGAAACTATGCATGATTGCCAAGTCTAGACACCCTAAAACAATTGTGAGGTCTAAGATATTGATTTACAATACATGATTGTGGTTCACGTGTGTGTGTTTTTTCATTTTCACATAGAATGGTACTTTACAATGGATGATGATGGTTGTTTCCATCATGAAAGCTCTAGTGCTTGGTCTTTCATTTTTGTTCCCATAAGTTTTAATACTTGTTCTAGTACGTGATTGATGTGTTTTTACTTGTTATATGTATTTTCTTCATACAAATATATGAATTTGACAATCCCTACAATTTTTGATGTCTCCTTTAATCAATTGAACCTTTGAATGCATTTTTGTATGTTCTCTTGAAAGAAATGATTGTATGAATTGTCTAGCATAAGCTTGAAAATATTTAAGGTTTTCTTCTTCTGTCTTTAATTTTTTTCTTGGGTCACTTTTCTCGGTACAAGCACAAAAGCCTTGGCTAGATGATTGATGATAGGATTGAAAGAAATTCACATGTATATAGCTTTATTCATGGAGGATTATGGTTATCAAACAAAATATGGGGTTGGCTCTTTGACAAGGTACTTATGCTTAACACACAGGTACACTTGCAGTAGACTTGATAAAGCACAAAGAGTGAGAATCAAACTGATGACTTTTTACTGGGGAAAGAGGTGGCAGTTTCATGACTAGAACTTGTCCCTGTGAAACTCAGATTAGTTATTAAAGGAAAAATGCTTATCTAAAATAATTTTAGAATCATATACTCACTACTTATTATTTCTATTCTAATAAAAAATCTGTGAATCTTGGAAACCTGGGGTAGGGTGTTGTTTTGGAGATGGGGACTTGTCTTGAGACCCCGACCTTCACATAGCTCCCAAACATAGAGGAAAAGGTTTCCATGGACACAATCCCCATTTAAGAGAAGTCAATGGGGTTTGGAGTTGGGACATTTTATGAAGCTGAGAAATAGGGGTTGCCTATGGATTGCCACATTTGGACTCCATGTAAGATGAGTTCTATGACCCGACACCCATGAAAAATGAAGTGGATGAGCTTGATTGAAAAATAGACTTCAATCCTGTATATTGAATATGATAATTATATTTAATTATATATTTTACATATTGTTAATTGTTACATGTTATTAGAATTGATATGTTAAAGGAAATCTAACAAGATATTGAATGAAAAATATTTTTAGCAACTATATTATGTAAGAATATAGTTTTTTTTTACAAATCCAAATTTTGCAAGTGTAATCAATTTTATTCTACTAGAGAGGAAAGACATAAAAATTAGTAAGTAAAACATAAAATCAAAGACATGAATTAAATTTTAATGAACTTGATAGAGAGGTAAGAAATAAGTTGGTAATTGATAAGACAAGGTTCAGACATACCAGATAGTTGTTTTCTATTTAGCTTGTACTTTGAATTTGTAGTCATCGAAATAGGCTTGGGGAAACTGTAAAATATGATATAGAGAAAAAACATGAGTCAACCAAGTATCTTTAATTAGTTGAACAATGTGTATACAGTACTACATGCAATGGCCAAGTGAATTATGAAAGAAACAATACTTAAATCAACATAAACCATGACTAATATTTTCATTTTTTGAAATTCAAATATTGTGTATTATTAGGAAAATGTAGTCAAAGACACAGATTTTTTAAAAAAAAGAAGTTTTCAACAGTGTGAATAAATAGATTTAACTACATATAATATTTACTATATACACATATGCGATATATGTTCATGGATAATAGAAACTTTTGAAAAACCTTTGCCAGCATATGGTAGCTCCCTACTAGAGGATGTAATCATGGAGCAATTGGTGTGAACATAAGGAAGTACTGGAAGAGGAGACATGAATTTGTAGGAATATCATCAAATCAAAAACATTTAAAATTCTTGATGCATTTTGGTTAGAGAATTGGGAATGATGAACGTGCAGAGCATGGTGCACAATAGATTTGTACTTACTACTAATTGCAATTTTTAGGGAATAATAGACATGCACATGAACTTAAGGATTCAAAGGAGAACAAGTTGCCTATGAGGACACTACTCATCTCTATTACATATGCACTAATATATGGATCGTAGTCTTCAAGAGGCTTGAAGTGATACTTGACATATGTATTTTCCATTTGCTTCACAATTTCTACATTCTCTAGAAGGTCCATGCAGTTGGTAAGGAATTTTGAAACAATGTCCTTGTAGCATATGGATCCAGAACTATTTTCCATAAATTCTTCACCCAGAACAATGCGTAATGACTTCTCCACATTTAGACATTCTATGAAAAATACATTTTCCAAAATTTGTGTTTCAATCACGCCAGTGATTGGGAAATCCCACTCAAGACTTGGACTTGGAGTATGAACTCAGTTGCACATTGTCAAAAATAAGAATTTTCCACAATATATTACAAAATCAGATAGCAATATTACATATTAGATTATAAATATAGTGTAAATGGACTATAAAAAAATGCCACAACTATCTAATCATTTGGCTTCAAATAGAAATTTGAAATTAGGCATACCACACATTGAATGTCCTTAATGCATGATCAAGCTTAACTATTTTTTTTCATTTTCATACTTCTAGCCATCTTCATTTGTTAGATTGCAGGGAGGAGTAAACTAATACAAAAAGAATTGCTTACAGTCAATGACCCTTTTAACAGTAAAACCAAAAACCACATGTTTACAAGGGGTTGATCTGTGTCGCACTTTGATCGGACATAGAGCCCAATCTTAACACTTGTTGACATTGCACCATTTGATTTAAGTAAAATCTCACCAAACAACTAGGGAATGTCAACCAATGTCATTAATTTGAACATATGTATACTCTATATAATGTTGCTAATTTCTAGTATCGATGATTGTAAAAGTATATTAAGAATTATACATGGAATACATATGTGCTAGGACCATGTCATATGATGAACAAATATTTTAGATAGTTGATCGCCCATTGTTTTATGCTTTGTAGTGCTAATCAGTAATTGAAACTTTAAAATATTTCTTTTCAAAATTAAATTTGATTAAATTTTTATAAATTGAAAAAATTACAAATCAAATGATTATAAAATAATATTTACTTGACATCAATAATAAACTTCTAGAAAGAGTGGAGGTTATGAATCTTGTTTCCATAATGTCAAAGACTTAAATCTTATATTTCTGATTCTAACTCAAGAAAAATTATTTTAGAAGCTTTCTTTGAAAATCTAAAATAAAGTTGAAATATATTGAGCAAAGATAAAACTAGAACTAATGTGAAGATAAAAATTAAAGATTAAATAAATAATCTCCACAATATAATAAAAAACTAAACTAAATTTGTCAAGTCATTTGAATAATCTAAAATGTTTGATTCTATTGATCATTAAAATATTTTATAAAGAAGGTAAGACTAGGAACACAACATAACTAATCATCAACAAGATTCTATACACATACTTTAGTATACGTCCCTAAATATCAAATATTAATATAGAAAACAAGAGATTTTTCTAGATTTTTTTGGATTTAATCACATACTTTTCTACACATTCATCATTCTTCCCTATAAAGGTGGACATATTTAATAGTCCAATTGCTCATTGTTGACAAAGGCCTACTATATTTGACACAATAATTGTACAAGAAATAATTCTGGTCACTATTGGGCCACCTACAGAATTAATTTCTACCAAGTAACAAAGGGTATAGAAATATCATGGCATTAAACTCATCACAAAGTATTCAATGTATGTTTCAAAGGTAAGTAAATTCTCCTGCGGGAAAAATTCCTCCAAATCTAAAATGACTACTATCCACTGTATGGACCAACTAAAAAGAAGGATAAATGAATTTTTAGAAAAGAAAAATTGTTTATTTCACAAAGGTAAAGAGAAACTAAAAAGAGCACCTTATCTTAAACATCTTTAGATAAAGATGAAAGAATTCATAAAGTTATAAACTCAAAATTTTAATTTTAAAAATATTTTATTGCAAATGTTAGTAAAATATTATTGCTTATACCACAAGTACAATAACATTTTCCATCATTAGCATAAATAAGGAAAAAATCAAAATATATAACTAAACACAATTATTCTACTAATAAATAAAATAAAATAAATTTCATGGAAAAAAAATTCTCTACCATCTCGAATCAAGTAAATACTATAATGAATTAGACAAATAATGGATGTAGGTTTTGAATTTTTAAAATAATCAATCCAATTAAAGTTTACATATTAATATTTGTACAATAGTGAAATACTAAAATAAGATTTTATTTAAACTTTTTTAATAATCTAAGAATAATTATTTATATATTGCATTTAAATATATTTTGTATTATAGAAATAAAATCTAATTTAATTTTTAAAAATTTAAATTTTTAATCATATGAATGGATTTAAATATTACTTATGAATAAAACTATTTACTAATTATGTATAGATGAATGTAATATCTTACGAGTACAATAAATAGGCATCTAAAGCGACCTCTTCTCACAAGTCCCTTTACATATTAATATTAATATTTGTAGAATAGTGAAATATTAAAATAAGATTTTATTTAATTATTTTATTAATCTAAAAATAATTATTTATATATTACATCTAAATATATTTTTTATTATAGAAATAAAATCTAATTTAATTTAATTTTTTTTAAAAAATTATATGAATGGATTTAAATATTACTTATGAATAAAGCTATTCACTAATTATGTATAGATGAATGCAATATTTTACAAGTACAATAAATAAGCATCTAAAGAGACCTCTTTCATTTTTCTAATTAATAGATATATCTTTAGATATATTAGTTTTCCACACACACACACACACACACACATTTAAAGCTTTATGATATGGTCAATATGGACCAAAGAATGTGATATTAGTTCAAGAATTGACACACATTGGATTCTACCACAAATTCTAACCATTAATCAAATAAATCTAAAAACTCACATTTACTCAGACTTGAGCCCAGAATACTATTCATTTTTAATATCTACCTGATTACCATGTAAAATCTAAACTAGTGAAAAAGATGCTTAATTGATCCCATTAATTTTCTTTACATGACAAAACAACTAAGATCAATTGATGATGCTTGCTTTGTTGACAAATGGAGTCTACTGGACAGTCAAGAAATATATAAGAACATTATAAAGAATCCATTATACAAATATAAACATGTATGTGAAGGAATAAAGTGGAAACAAATACGTATGTAATAGGGAATATGGCAATTGGCAATTTTGTTGGTGGGAAACAATGCATGATTGCCTAGTGCAGACACCCTAAAATAACTTTGAGGTTTGAGGGGTTTCAGAAATGTACTCCAAAGTTCAAGTGTGGTATACCACAAGAAAACTAACAAATATTACACATATACCCAACAAATGCAAAAAAATACCACAGATGCCCATTGAAATATAATTTATTCTGTATAATATCAGTCATATATTTCTATTTTGTGATCTATAATTGATTTCTACTATGGAGGAATTGGGTAATTGTCATTTAAGTTTATCTTCTAGCTTTTCAATGTTTTGAGCTACAACTAAAATATCCATTTCAAATGATGTATTTATTATTTAATGTTTTGGGTTTATGGATGCTTGCACAAGAAGCTAACATACTTCGAGAGTAGGTTCAAATTTGGAGAACCGAGAGGTACATGATGTTATTAATGGTTACTTTTGACTTACTCTCTCATTGAATAGAAGCTTATCATGTGTAGACATAAATAAATAAATAAACCAAGACTTGGTGTTAGGTTTAAGATCCATGAATCGTTGGTTTAGCAAAGACTTTCTCAAACCCACCCACCTCAACATGATAAGAATAGAAACTCCAAGACTGCAACAAATTTCTATAATTGCAAGTTCACCAAATTCCAGGGACAACACATAATTCAAACTTGGAACCTGAAAATTGTGATTCAAAAGTAGAAAGCATGGAAAATGAAAAACCCTTGGAGTTTTTGTGGATTTTTTAATGCTCGTTTAACTATAGACTACCTTATTGCAGTCTAGAGGATTGAATTTGGGCAATAGTAAAAATAGCCATTATTTTGGTAGTATATAGTGGCATACCTTCCTTTTAGATGCCCTGATTTTGAGGGTATCAATTGGGCAAAAATTTTCATCCAGACTTGAACATGGCCTCATCTATGGCCCTAGAACTGGATGTCACAGGCTACTTTATTTTTAGATATGGACATGGGACTATGGTATGAAAACCTTCGTTTGAGCTTTTTCCAATCGATTGCAATGCTAGGATAAATAGTAGGTTAGAGATCCACTGGGGATGCAAATGTTGGTTTTTGTTCCCACATCCAGGGATTGAACCCAACATCAAGGCATTCCTATAGTGGCTAGTACAAAGTTCTTTAAAGGCTGAGAGTCAAGGTAGCTAAATTAGTGACTTCTCATTGCTTGTGTTTACAAGACTCAAAAAATGCTCTTTCAACAACAAATCATTTCTAGCCTTCAACCAAAAAAGCAACTGGGAATAGAACCCTAATAATTGTGGACCCAAAAAACATTACCTACTAGATGAACAAAATTCTTAGAAATTAGAAAATCATAGAGTAATGAATCCCAACACAGAAACATACCTTTACGAAGCACAACTGTGAACAATTTTCTCTGCTAACACCAAGAACAAGTTGCAAGAGTTAGTAACAAACAAACAATTCAAAACAATTTAATTCAGAAAAAAATTGCAAATGCCCAAGAACAAAGAAGAAGAAAACCAAAAAAATTTAACCAAGCCAAAATTGCTAAAAACTTGCTGAAATATGACTATTGGCAAAAATTATCAATTTCTCTCTGCAAAACCTAAACAACATCTATACTTCAAATCACTCACTTCTCATTATAATTGATAGATTAGATAATTTCAAGTGCATTAAAGTAGTCACTCATTTCTATGAATGGCAAATACGATAATTTCCAAGCATTAATTGTGTATAGTTTGGTTTCTGACATCTTAAAGTATCTACACCAAAAAACATCCACTCAAAAGATCCATTCAATCTTCCATTGCAAAATTGGGAGGGAATTAGTTAATGAGTTGTTTTGTCACACATAAATGGTTGATTGATTGTGCATCAACAAATCTTGTTTGACAAAGTAGAAAGGAGCCCAGACATCACACACTGTTTCCAAAATGGCAAATGGATCTGTTCAATTTTGTCAGATCAACATGTGAATGTGATTGGCATAATTAGATATCTTGGTTGCAAATTTCATTTTGATCGTATGGGATAGACGGATGAAAAACCAAAAAATGTGGCTGCCCTAATGTTCACGTAATAGACCAATGAAGAATTGACAAATTAGAATCCCCCCAAAAAATCTACCCCAATCTAAAGAAAATACAGTAACAAAAAATTTGTATATTTAAAATAAAACATTTTGATTGGTTCAAAAAAAAAGGCAGTAGCATCCACTAGAATGCTATAGTATCCTGCCTCGGCAGGAACTAAAAAATAGTTAAAATAGATAATAGTAATAAGGCGTGTCATATAAAATCAATATATTCTAAGAAAATTCTTTGAGAAAAGCTATCATTTTGTTAATCAAAATGACTATAGTTCATACTATTTATACTATTCTTTCCTTTTCTCATGCACCAAAAAATTTCATAATTATTAGTTTCTCTTTGCAAAACCTGAACAACATATGTAGTTCAAACCACTCACTTCTCATTAGAAATGGAAAATGAGATAATTTCAAGTGCATTAAAGAAGTCAATCATTTCTATGAATGGTAGATGAGATAATTTCCAAGCATTAATTATGTACAGTATGGTTTCTGACATCTTAAAGTAACTGTGCCATAAAATGTCCACTCAAAAGATCCATTCAATCATTTGTTGAAAAATTGGAAGGACATTAGTTAATGATTTGTTTTGTCACACATAAATGGTCGATTGATTGTGCATCAGCACATCTCTTTTGATAGAGTAGAAAGGAGCCTAGACATCACACACTGTTCCTGAATGGAAAATGGATCTATTCAATTTTATTGGATCAGCATGTGAATGTGATTGGTGTAATTAGATATATTAGTTGCGCATTTCATTTTGATTGTATGGGACAGAAAGATGGGAAACCAAAAAATGTGGTACCCTACTATTCACGTAATAGACCAATGAAAAACTGACAAATTAGAATCCCCAAAAAAAATCTACCCTAATCTAAAGAAAATACAGTAACAAAACATTTGTATATTTAAAATAAAACATTTTGATTGGTCTGAAAAAAAGGCAGTAGCACCCACTAGAATGCTATAGTATCCTACATCGGTAGGAACTAAAAAATAGTTATAAAAGATAATAGTAGTAATACGTGTCATATAAAATTAATATATTCTAAGAAAATTATTTGAGAAAAGCTATTATTTTGTTAATCAAAACGATTATAGTTCATACTATTTATACTATTCTTTCCTTTTCTCATGGACCAACAAATTTCATAATATTAGGTTCTCTCTGCAAAACATGAACATCTATACTTCAAACTACTCACTTCTCATTATAAATGGTAGACGAGATAATTTCAAGTGCATTAAAGTAGTCACTCATTTCTATGAATGGTAGATGAGATAATTTCCAAGCATTAATTGTATACAGTCTAGTTTCCAACATCTTAAAGTAATTGTGCCACAAAAAATCCACTCAAAAGATCCATTCAATCTTTCATTGAAAAATTGGGAGGGCATTAGTTAATGAGTTATTTTGTCACACATAAATGGTCGATTAATTGTGCATCAACACATCTTGTTTGACAGAGTAGAAAGGAGCCCAAACATCACACACTGTTCTCAAAATGACAAATGGATCTATTCAATTTTGTTAGATCGACATGTAAATGTGATTGGCATAAGTAGTTATCTCAATTGTGAATTTCATTTTGATCATATGGGACAAATAGACAAGTAACCAAAAAATGTGGCCGCCCTACTATTCACATAATAAACTACTGAACAATTGACAAATTAGAATCCCCAAAAAAAATCTAGCCCAATCTAAAGAAAATACATTAACAAAACATTTGTATATTTAAAATAAAATATTTTGATTGGTCCAAAAGAAAGGTAGTAGCACCCACTAGAATGCTATAGTATTCTACCTCACTAGGAACTAAAAAATAGTTATAATAGATAATAGTAGTAAGACTTGTCATATAAAATAATATATTCTAAGAAAATTCTTTGAGAAAAGCTATTATTTTGTTAATCAAAATGACTATAGTTCATACTATTTATACTATTCTTTCCTTTTCTCATGCACCAAAAAATTTCATAATTATCAGTTTCTCTCTAAAAAACCTGAACGACATTTGTACTTCAAACCACTCACTTCTCATTATGAATGGCAAACGAGATAATTTCAAGTGCATTAAAGAAGTCACTCATTTCTATGAATGACAAATGAGATAATTTCCAAGCATTAATTGTGTACAGTTTGGATTCTAACATCTTAGAGTAATTGCGCCACAAAACATCCACTCAAAATATCCATTAAATCTTTCGTTAAAAAATTGGGAAGACATTAGTTAATGAGTTTTTTTGTCATAAATAAATGGTCGATTGATTGTGCATTAGCACATCTTGTTTGATAGAGTATAAAGGAGCCCAAACATTGCACACTATTCCTGAAATGGCAAATGGAATTGTTCAATTTCATCCAATCAACATGTGAATGTGATTGACGTAATTAGATATCTTGGTTACTAATTTCATTTTGATTGTATGGGATGGACGGACAGGGAACTAGAAAATGTGGCTGCCCTACTGTTCACATAATAAACCAATGAACAATTGACAAATTTGAATCCCCAAAAATATATATACCCCAATCTAAAGAAAATATAGTAACAAAATATTTGTATATTTAAAATCAAATATTTTGATTGCTTCAAAAAAAAAGGCAGTAGCACCCACTAGAATGCTATAGTATCTTGCCTCAGTAAGAACTAAAAAATAGTTATAATACATAATAGTAGTAAGATGTATCATATAAAATCAATATACTCTAAGAAAATTCTTTGAGAAAATATATTATTTTGTTAATCAAAATGTATATAGTTCATACTATTTATACTATTCTTTCCTTTTCTCATGCACCAAAAAATTTCATAATTATCAGTTTCTCTTTGCAAAACCTGAACAACATTTGTACTTTAAACCACTCACTTCTCATTATAAATGGTAGATGAGATAATTTCAAGTGCATTAAAGTGGACACTTATTTCTATGAATGGAAAATGAGATAATTTCCAAGCATTAATTGTGTCTAGTCTGGTTTTTGACATTTTAAAATAATTGCACTACAAAATGTCCACTCAAAAGATCCATTCAATCTTTTGTTGAAAAATTGGGAGGGCATTATTTAGTGAGTAGTTTTGTCAAACATAAATGGTCAACTGATTGTGCATTAACATGTCTTGTTTGATAGAGTAGAGAGGAGCCTAGACATCACACAATGTTCCTAAAATGGCAATAGATTTGTTCAATTTTGTTGAATCAGCATGTGAATGCGATTAGCGTAATTAGATATCTCAATTGTGAATTTTATTTTGATCATATCAGATGGATGGATGAGGAAGCAAAAAATGTGGCTGCCCTTCTGTTCACATAATAGACCAATGAACAATTGACAAATTAGAATCCCTAGAAAAATATACTCCAATCTAAAGAAAATATAGTAACAAAACATTTTTATATTTAAAATAAAACATTTTCATTGGTTTGAAAAAAAGGTAGTAGCACCCACTAGAATGCTATAGTATCCTGCCTCGATAGAAACTAAAAAATAGTTATAATAGATAATAGTACTAAGACGTGTCATATAAAATCAATATATTCTAAGAAAATTCTTTGAGAAAAGATATTATTTTGTTAATCAAAATGACTATAGTTCATACTATTTATACTATTCTTTCCTTTTCTCATGCACAAATTTTTTTCACAATAATCAGTTTCTCTCTGCAAAACCTAAACAACATCTGTACTTCAATCCACTCACTTCTCATTATAAATGGTAGATGAGATAATTTTAAGTGCATTAAAGTAGTCACTCATTTCTATGAATGGAAGATGAGATAATTTCCAAGCATTAATTGTGTATAGTCTAGTTTTTGACATCTTAAAGTAACTGTGCCTCAAAATGTCCACTCAAAAGATCCATTCAATCTTTCATTGAAAAACTAGGAGGGCATTAGTTAATGAGTTGTTTTGTGACACATAAAAGGTCGATTGATTGTGCATCAACACATTTTTTTTGATAGAGTAGAAAGGAGCCAAGACATCACACACTATTCCTGAAATGGAAAATGGATCTGTTCAATTTCATTGGATTCACATGTGAATGTGATTGACGTAATTAGATATCTTAGTTGCTAATTTCATTTTGATCATATGGGATGGACGGACGAGGAACCAAAAAATGTGGCTGCCCTACTATTCACCTAATAGATCAATGAATAATTAACAAATTAAAATTCCTAAAAAAAATCTACCCCAACGTAAAGAAAATACAATAACAAAAAATTTGTATATTTAAAATAAAACATTTTGATTGGTTTGGAAAAAAAAAGCAGTAGCACCCACTAGAATGCTATAGTATCCTGCCTTGATAGGAACTAAAAAAGAGTTATAATAGATAATAGTAGTAAGACATGTCATATAAAATCAATATACTCTAAGCAAGTTCTTTGAGAAAAGCTATTATTTTGTTAATCAAAATGATTATAGTTCATACTATTTATACTATTCCTTCCTTTTCTCATGCACCAAAAAATTTCATAATTATTAGTTTCTCTCTGCAAAACCTGAACAACATCTATACTTCAAACCACTCACTTCTCATTATAAATGGCATACGAGATAATTTTAAGTGCATTAAAGAAATCACTCATTTCTATGAATGGCAGATGAGATAATTTCCAGGCATTAATTATGTATAGTCTAGTTTTCAACATCTCAAAATAACCGTGCCACAAATAATCCACTCAAAAGATCCATTCAATATTTTGTTGAAAAATTGGGAGGGCATTAGTTAATGAGTTTTTTTGTCACACATAAATGGTCGATTGATTGTGCATCAACAAATCTTGTTTGATAGAGTAGGATGGAGCCCAGACATCACACACTGTTCTCAAAATGGCAAATGGATCTATTCAATTTCATCATATCGGCATGTGAATGTGATTGGCATAATTAGATATCTTAGTTGAGAATTTTATTTTGATCATATGGGATGGATAGACGGGGAACCAAAAAATGTGGCTGCACTACTGTTCACATAATAAACCAATGAACAAATGACAAATTAGAATCCCCAAAAAAAATCTACCCCAATCTAAAGAAAAAATAGTAACAAAACATTTGTATATTTAAAATAAAACATTTTGATTGGTTCGAAAAAAAAGGTAGTAGCACCCACTAGAATGCTATAGTATCTTGCCTCAGTAAGAACTAAAAAATAGTTATAATAGATAATAGTAGTAAGATGTGTCATATGAAATCAATATATTCTAAGCAAATTATTTGAGAAAAGCTATTATTTTGTTAATCAAATGACTATAGTTCATACTATTTATACTATTCTTTCCTTTTCTCATGCACCAAAAAATTTCATAATTATCAGTTTCTCTCTGCAAAACCTGAACAACATCTATACTTCAAACCACTCACTCCTCATTATAAATGACAGACGAGATAATTTCAAGTGCATTAAAGTAGTCACTCATTTCTATGAATTGCAAATGAGATAATTTCCAAGCATTAATTGTGTATAGTCTAGTTTATGTCATCTTAAAGTAACTATGCCACAAAATGTTCACTCAAAAGATCCATTCAATCTTTCGTTGAAAAATTGGGAGGGCATTAGTTAATGAGTTATTTTGTCAGACATAAATGGTTGATTGATTGTGCATCAACACATCTTGTTTGACAGAGTAGAAAGGATCCTAGACATCACACACTCTTCTTGAAATGGAAAATGGATCTGTTCAATTTCATCAAATTCACATGTGAATGTGATTGGCGTAATTAGATATCTCAGTTGCAAATTTCATTTTGATCGTATGGGACAGATGGACGGGGAATGAAAAAATGTGGCTGCCCTACTGTTCACATAATAGACCAATGAACAATTGGCAAATTAGAATCCCCCAAAAAAATTTACCCCAATCTAAAGAAAATATAGTAACAAAACATTTGTATATTTAAAATAAAACATTTTGATTGGTCCGAAAAAAATGGTAGTAGGACCCACTATAATGCTATAGTATCTTGCCTCGGCAAGAACTAAAAAATAGTTATAATAGATAATAGTAGTAAGACATGTCTTATGAAATCAATATATTCTAAGCAAATTCTTTGAGAAAAGCTATTATTTTGTTAATCAAAATGGCTACAGTTCATACTATTTATACTATTCTTTCCTTTTCTCATGCACCAAAATTTTTCATAATTATTAGTTTCTCTCTGCAAAAGTTGAACAACATCTGTACTTCAAACCACTCACTTCTCATTATAAATGACAGATGAAATAATTTCAAGTTCATTAAAGTAGTCACTCATTTTTATGAATGGAAAATGAGATAATTTCCAAGAATTGATTATGTTTAGTCTGGTTTCTAACATCTTAAAGTACGTAACTTTTCCACAAAATGTCCAGTCAAAAGATCCATTCAATCTTTTGTTGAAAAACTGGGAGGGCATTAGTTAATGAGTTGTTTTGTCACACATAAATGGTCGACTGATTATGCATCAACACATCTTGATTGATAGAGTAGAAAGGAGCCTAGACATCACACACTCTTCTCGAAATGGCAAATGGATCTATTCAATTTTGTCAGATCGACATGTGAATGTGATTGATGTAATTAGATATCTCAGTTGCAAATTAGATTTTGATCGTATGGGACAGACAGATGGGGAACCAAAAAATGTGGCTGCCCTACTGTTCATGTAATAGACCAATGCACAATTGACAAATTAGAATCCCCAAAAAAAATTAACCCTAATCTAATTAAAATACAGTAACAAAACATTTGTATATTTAAAATAAAACATTTTGATTGGTCCAAAAAAAAGGCTAGTAGCACCCACTAGAATGCTATGGTATCCTACCTCGGAAGGAACTTAAAAATAGTTATAATAGATAATAGTAGTAAGATGTGTCATCTAAAATCAATATATTCTAAGCAAATTCTTTGAGAAAAGCTATTATTTTGTTAATAAAAATTACTATAGTTCATACTATTTATACTATTCTTTCCTTTTCCAATGCACCAATTTTTTTCATAATTATCACTTTCTCTTTGCAAAACATAAACAAAATTGTTACTTCAAACCACTCACTTCTCATTATAAATGATACATGAGATAATTTCAAGTGCATTAAAGAAGTCACTCATTTCTATGAATGGTAAATGAGATAATTTTGAAGCATTAATTGTGTATAGTCTATTTTCTGACATCTTAAAGTAATTGTGCCACAAAATGTCTACTCAAAGATTCATTTTATCTTTCATTGAAAAACTAGGAGGGCATTAGTTAATGAGTTTCTTTGTCACACATAAATGGTTGATTGATTGTGCATCAACACATCTTGTTTGACAGAGTAGAAAGGAGCCCAAACATCACACACTATTCCCAAAATGGCAAATGGATCTGTTCAATTTTATCGAATCGACATGTGAATGTGATTAGCATTAATTAGATATCTTAGTTGCAAATTTCATTTTGATCGTATGGTACTAATGGATGGGGAACCAAAAAATGTGGTTGCCATACTATTCATGTAATAGACCAATGAACAATTGAAAAATTAGAATCCCCAAAAATAATCTATAAAAATCTAAAGAAAATATAGTAACAAAACATTTGTATATTTAAAATAAAATATTTTGATTGGTTCGAAAAAAAGGGCAGTAGCATCCACTAGAATGCTATATTATCCCGCCTCAACAAGAACTGAAAAATAGTTACACTAGATAATAGTAGTAGGATGTGTCATATAAAATCAATATATTCTAAGAAAATTCTTTGAGAAAAGCTATTATTTTGTTAATCAAAATGACTATAGTTCATACTATTTATACTATTCTTTCCTTTTCTCATGTACCAAAAAATTTCATAATTATCAGTTTCTCTCTGCAAAACCTAAACAACATCTATACTTCACTTCTCATTATAAATGGTAGATGAGATAATTTCAAGTACATTAAAGAAGTCACTCATTTCTATGAATAGCAAATGAGATAATTTCTAAGCATTAATTGTGTACAGTCTGGTTTCTGACATCTTAAAGTAATTGAACCATAGAACGTCCACTCAAAAGATCCATTCAATCTTTTGTTGAAAAATTGGGAGGACATTAGTTAATGAGTTGTTTTGTCACACATAAATGGTCGATTGATTATGCATCAGGACATCTTGTTTGACAGAGTAGAAAGGAGCTCAGACATCACACACTATTCCCGAAATGGCAAATGGATATGTTCAATTTCATTGGATCAGCACGTGAATGTGATTGGTGTAATTAGATATCTCAGTTGCGAATTTCATTTTGATTGTATAGGATGGACGAATAGGGAACCAAAAAATGTGGCTACCCTACTATTTACGTAATAAACCAATGAACAATTGACAAATTAGAATCCCCCAAAAAATCTACCCCAATCCAAAGAAAATACAGTAACAAAACATTTGTATATTTTAAATAAAATATTTTGATTGGTCCAAAAAAAAGGCAGTAGCACCCATTAGAATGCTATAGTATCCTACCTTGGCAGGAACTTAAAAATAGTTATAATAGATAATAGTAGTAAGATGTATCATTAAAATCAATATATTCTAAAGAAATTCTTTGATAAAAAGCATTATTTTGTTAATCAAAATGACTATAGTTCATACTATTTATACTATTCTTTCCTTTTATCATGCACCAAATTTTTTCAAAATTATTAGTTTCTCTCTGCAAAACCTGAACAACATCAGTACTTCAAACCACTCACTTCTCATTATGAATTGCAGACGAGATAATTTCAAGTGCATTAAAGCAGTCACTCTTTTCTAAGAATGGCAGATTAGATAATTTTCAAGCATTAATTGTGTATAGTCTTGTTTTCATCATCTTAAAGTAACTGCACCACAAAATGTCCACTCAAAAGATCTATTCAATCTTTCATTGAAAAATTGGGAGGGCATTAGTTAATGAGTTGTTTTGTCACACATAAATGGTCGATTGATTGTGCATCAACACATCTTGTTTGATAGAGTAGAAAGGAGCCCAAACATCACACACTATATTCGAAATGGAAAATGAATCTATTGAATTTCGTCAGATCGATATGTGAATGTGATTGGCATAATTAGATATCTCAATTGCGAATTTCATTTTGATCATATGGGATGGATAGATGGGGAACCAAAAAATGTGGCTGCCCTACATTTCACATAATAGACCAATGAAGAATTGACAAATTAGAATCTCCAAAAAAAATCTACCCCAATCTAAAGAAAATATAGTAACAAAATATTTGTATATTTAAAATAAAACATTTTGATTAGTTTGAAAAAAAGGCAATAACACCCACTAGAATGTTATAGTATCTTGCCCTGGCAGGAAGTAAAAAATAGTTATAATAGATAATAGTAGTAAGATGTGTCATATAAAATCAATATATTCTGAGCAAAGTCTTTGAGAAAAGATATTATTTTTTTAATCAAAATGACTATAGTTCATACTATTTATACTATTTTTTCCTTTTTTCATGCACCACAATTTATCATAATTATCAGTTTTTCACTGCAAAACTTGAACAACATCTTTACTTCAAACCACTCACTTCTCATTATAAATGATAGATGAGATAATTTCAAGTGCATTAAAGATGTCACTCATTTCTATGAATGGCAGATGAGATAATTTCCAAGCATTAATTGTGTACAGTTTGGTTTCTGACATCCTAAACTAATTGTGCCTCAAAATGTCCCCTCAAAAGATCCATTCAATCTTTCATTGAAAAACTGGGAGGGCATTAGTTAATGAGTTTTTTTGTCACACATAAATGGTCAATTGATTGTGCATCAACACATCTTGTTTGATAGAGTAGAAAGATGTCATGTCCCTTTTCAAATAATTAAAAATAATAATCTTTTCTAAGGCAGGCAGGCCCAAAAAGGTGAAGTTTTAGAAAAAGGGGATAATATTTGGAAGCTAATGGACTAATAAATATTAAAATATGTTTTATTAACCCCTCTTGGATGTGAGTTAGGGTTATGCCCTCTTTTAAAGGGTTTGGAGGCATTCTGGGCTCATCCCAAAACTTGATTTTTGCTCATTTCTTTGTTATTCTTCAGAGGCTGCCAAATCTGTGGAGAAGGAGACCCAAGAATGGGAGTTTGCAGGTTTCTAGGAAGGCTAAGGATGGGAGTTTGAATCCATTCCATGTGCGTGCTCATGCAAAGTTTGCCTTTGTGCTGAATAGTGCAGATTTGTGGTTTTTCGGGTGTGTTTTTTGTAAGAGTTTGGTGTTTCCAGTTCAGTATTTCATATCAGTTTGGGTTGCTTCTGTATATCAGACTTTTAGATGTTAAAATAAAGCTGAATATATGTATTTGGTCATGATTATACTTTTGTGATAGATTATTATTATTTTTGTAATTTTTTCGGACTATTCTATGTCATTTTCGGGAGCCCGATGAGCATTATTTTTATCCTCCATTTGGGAGTTGTTGTGTAGATGTTATACAGATCTGAAAATGTCATTTTGTAGGCTTTTATGCTGCTGAAATTTCTATAAAAATTTCCACTTTCATATTTACTAATAATATGTGAAGCTGTGAAGTTTTTGGCACTATTTTCGGCATACCCGATTTGGGGTTTATTGAGAAATTGGTGGATCTTTGAAAGATTGGTTGTTTGATCTTAAAGATCTGATTAGAGGCTTGAAATATCTTATAAAATCAGAAAAGGGACATTTCAGTGGTATCAGAGCCATGAACTTTCCAGCCTGAGGGTTTGAAGAAGTTTGCATGTCAGTTTTGACAACTACCCAGATCTTGCATGTCATAGTTTATGGTTGCATGTTGCTTCTAATCAGTTGCATGTCAAAATTTATGGTCGCATGCAACTAAGTGAAAGAGAAAAGGGATATTTGCAGAGAAAAAATAATAAAGAAATTTTGATCAAACCTCCAGTTGAAAGTAAAAGTACAAAATCCAAGGAAGGAAAAAGTATGGCTTATCCAGATGAGATGGCAAAGAAATTCTTCCAAGACATCCAAGGTACTTGTCATAATTACTAGTTGCTGTAGCTGCATATTGCAAGTAGTTTAAGTCTCATATTTGTATCGAATATTGCTAAATTAGTTGCACATTCATGTTAAGTTATTGTTTAGACAATTTGGAGTGTTTTTGTAAGCATTCTCTTTGATGCAAATCGAAACAAGAGTCCTAATTACAGCAATCTGAAAAATTGTATCAGTCATACAACCCCTTGCTTGCAAAGTGTTTGACAAAATATCAAACAATTGAAGTATAAAGATTCTTGGTGTTTGAAGAATTATAACATATTGGGGTTACACTCTACTTTATCCAGAATGGACAGGTATAGTACAGAGTCTCAGAGGACACGATCTTGGACAATTGATTTCCAGAGTCAGAATAATAGAAAGGATGGTTATTTAGACATTCGAGATAAACTTAGGAAAATAAGCCATGACATGTTTGAATAGTTGGTTGAGCACCACTGTATGATGAATGACATGTTGTCTGACCCAGCTAAGGTGGATAAGTTGACTGAATTTCTATTTGGAAAATTTTCTCACAAGGCAGATGACACAATTACCAAGAACTTGCATGAGGAGTTTGAGAAACTAGCTTATAGCTAGGCAGAGGTCTCAGATTCTAGTCTGCCACAGGAGGTAGTGGGTTTAGATGATGATTATGAGGATGTTGTTGTGCATGATGGTGAGATACCTAGTAGAGATGAGCAAACATTAAGCATTCATGACTTTGTTGAGAAAGAGTACCAGGCACAGTTAGATGCTTCGTCACATGAGGTTGAGGCAGGTAGTACTTCACATGATTTGTCTAGCCAGATGAAGGTGAACAAAGATAGTATTGTGATTACATTATCTCATCATGACAGGTATGTGGAATTAGTTGGTATTGGTCATATTACTCAGGTGAGGAGTTTTCTTGAGTTACCAATTGATTATAGTTTACATATATGGACTCGAGATTGTTATATTGGCATTTGGGATTCAGTTGACTGGAAATCTTTAACACTTTTTGGTAGCAGTGGTTATTTGGGTGCTATCATGGATTTGATTAGCAGATTGCACGGTGTTGTCTTTTCTTGTGCCAGGAGCTTATCCGATGTTGGTATTAGTTTTTATACATTGGTGTTGGGCTTTGTTCATATATCCAGTCGATCATACTTGCTGGAATGTGTTGATGATCTTTCATATTTGGCAGTGTGTACAGATGAGTCCCAGGATCATATTGGTATTGATGACATCCAGGAGCATGTAGTGGGAAATTTTGAAGACTTAGTTCCCTTGGATACAGAGGAGTTGGACAGCAGTGCTACAATTTTTGATACTCCATATGTTGATATGACCTTTAGAGTTGATTCATAGGATATGGATGGTAATACTCTAGAGACTAGTAACTTTGAGGATACTCCTTTAGACAGTGCATCAGAGGAGGTTTGTAGGAGATAGTCAAGCTAGTGCCATCATGTGTCTAATCAGTTGAGAGTTAGTGACCAAGACATTGCTATGACTTGCCAACATTTCAATGCTGCTCGTCAATTGTTAGCAGTTTATGGATGGGGTTCTCCTACTAGTGATGAGCAGGGAGGCAGTTATCTTTCCTTGATAGAGATCCACTCTTTATGGGAGGCTATTTGGATTTTGAGACAGAATTATATGCAGTTGATAGCCGACAGAGATTATCTTACGAAGTGGGGGAGTACAACATATGATGCATTATTGGCCAAGGAAGATGAGGTGAGTGAGCTTACTCAGCAACTCAAGGTGACTTCTAAGATTCTTGAGAGTACACAGTTGGCTTTCAAGGAGTCATAGTTTCATTTGTCTAAGGTGACCATGGAGTTGGAGCGACTGCAATCTTTACCAAATTTTGTACAGTCACAAGCTGTAGTGTCTAGTGATCTGAGGATGTCCATGGTCGAGATTGTCAGAGACAGTGGAGGTGGGGATACATCCATCCTTGATACTAACATTGGCATATCGGATTCATTCCCACTAAAGTTAGGTTCAATTGAGTTGGGTGCTGCAACAAATTGTTGTGGTATGCCTGACATGGTGGTGGCCTCTAGTACTAATGGCACAGAGACTAGAGATGTTGTATCAAAGATCACATGTGATATTGGTGAGCCGGCAGTTGGCATGGTTCTTGCTAGTAATATTACTCCTTTGACAATGTCTTCAAAGGTAGTAGTCAATTCCAACTTGGTTAGTGATCGATTGTAGTTAGTTTCATCTGGATTGTAGTCTGAGCCACCGACTGAGATTGGCACATTCCATTGGCACTACACTGTGAGGTATGCTCATCAATTTACCTTTGATGACCATGTTGATGAGATGATGATAAAGAGATGTACTTTGATAGGTTCTGCAATTGATAGGTTGATAATACATAACTTAGAGTAGGATTTTGGGAGTGCTGCTTCAGTAGTTATTGTTATTGATTCTACTCCTTTGGCTATGACATCTCTTGACTTAGCTGGTGGTCAGTCACAGTGGGCTGTATCACTTGTTCATGGAAAATTAGGTTTGGGTTTCATTTCTTGCTATTTATCTTGTAATGTCTTTTCATCATTAGTAGTGCATGGGAGTTATGGTTATGAGACAGTGGCTGGTGATTTGTAGAGTTGTGTTGACTACAGGAGTTGTACAGTGTGTGGATTCTCCATACTTGGTATAGTTTCATTCGAGAGCATTCACCATTGTTGTAGAGTCAGATTGTACATTCCGTATAGGCCAGTGGGGTGTGTTGATGGTATTTACTGTGTTGAAAGTTTGATTTGTCCACTTTACTTGGGTTCTGATGTTCTAAGAGTTTGTGTCTCATGGGTTTCTAACTGTGGTAGTGGTGATTTTGGAGTTTGGTTGAGCTATAATTGTCAGATTGGTTATGGATTCCTCTTGGTTATATTGCAGAGGATATTGCAGGAGCCTGTGTTAATTGATAGTAGTATAGTTCATGACTACATTTGGGATCTAGGTGGATTCATTGGTTTATTGTTCAGCCATTACTTGAGGACAAGCAATATTTGGGAGGGGAGGACTTGTCATGTCCCTTTTCAAATAATTAAAAATAATAATATTTTCTAAGGCAGGCAGGCCCAAAAAGGTGAAGTTTTGAAAAAAGGGGATAATATTTGGAAGCTAATAGACTAATAAATATTAAAATATGTTTTATTAACCCCTCTTGGACATGAGTTAGGGTTATGCCCTCTTTTAAGGGGTTTGGAGGCATTCTGGGCTCATCCCAGAACTTGATTTTTGCTCATTTCTTTGTTATTCTTCAGAGGCTGCCAAACCTGTGGAGAAGGAGACCCAAGAAAAGGAGTTTTAAGGTTTCTAGGAAGGCTAAGGATGGGAGTTTGAAGCCATTCCATGTGCGTGCTCATGCAGAGTTTACCTTTGTGTTGAACAATGCAGATTTGTAGTTTTTCGGGTGTGTTTTTTGTAAGAGTTTGGTGTTTCCAGTTGAGTATTTCATATTAGTTTGGGTTGATGCTGTATATCAGACTTTTAGATGTTAAAATAGAGCTGAATATATTTATTTGGTCATGATTATACTTCTGTGATAGATTATTAGTGTTTTTGTGGTGTTTTCGGGCTATTCTATGTTCTTTTCGGGAGCCCGATGAGCATTATTTTTATCCTCCGTTTGGGAGCTGTTGTGTATATGTTATATAGATCTAAAAATGTCATTTTTTAGGCTTTTATGCTGCTTAAATTTCTATAAAAATGTCCACTTTCAGATTTACTAATAATATGTGAAGCTGTGAAGTTTTTGGCACTATTTCCGGCATACCCGATTTGGGGTTTATTGAGAAATTGGTGGATCTTTGAAAGATTGGTTGTTTGATCTTAAAGATCTTATTAGAGGCTTGAAATATCTTATAAAATTAGAAAAGGGACATTTCAAAAGAAGCCCAAACATCACACACTATTCCCAAAATGGCAAATGGATCTATTCAATTTTGTCGGATCGACATGTGAATGTGATTGACATAATTAGATATCTCAGTTGTGAATTTCATTTTGGTTGTATGGGGCAGATGGATGGGGAACCAAAAAATGTGGCTACCCTACTGTTCATGTAATAGATCAATGAACAATTGATAAATTAGAATCCCCAAAAAAAATCTACCCCAATCTAAAGAAAATACAGTAACAAAACATTTGTATATTTAAAATAAAACATTTTGATTGGTTTGAAAAAAAAGACAGTAGCACCCACTAGAATGCTATAGTATCCTGCCTTGGCAGGAACTAAAAAATACTTATACTAGATAATAGTAGTAAGACGTGTCATATAAAATCAATATATTCTAAGCAAATTCTTTGAGAAAAGCTATTAATTTGTTAATCAAAATGACTATAGTTCATACTATTTATACTATTCTTTCCTTTTCTCATGTACTGAAATTTTTCATAATTATCATTTTCTCTCTACAAAACCTGAACAACATCTATTTTTCAAACCACTCACTTTTCATTATAAATGGCAGACAAGATAATTTCAAGTGCATTAAAGTAGTCACTCATTTCTATGAATGGCAGATGAGATAATTTCCAAGCATTAATTGTGTACAGTTTGGTTTTTTACATCTTAAAGTAACTGCGCTACAAAACGCCCACTCAAAAGATCCATTCAATCTTTCATTGAAAAACTGGGAAGGCATTAGTTAATGAGTTGTTTTGTCAACATAAATGGTTGATTGATTGTGCATCAACACATCTTGTTTGCTAGAGTAGAAAGGAGCTGAGACATCACACACTATTCCTGAAATGGAAAATGGATATGTTCAATTTTGTTGGATCAACATGTGAATGTGATTGGCATAATTAGATATCTCAGTTGTGAATTTCATTTTGACCGTATGGGACGGACGGACGAGGAACCAAAAAATATTGCTGCCCTACTATTCATGTAATAGACCAATGAACAATTGACAAATTAGAATCCCTAAAAAAATCTACGCCAATCTAAAGAAAACACAATAAAAAAACATTTGTATATTTAAAATAAAACATTTTGATTGGTTTGAAAAAAAGGTAGTAGCACCCACTAGAATGCTATAGTAGTCTGCCTCGGCAGGAATTAAAAAATAGTTATAATAGATAATAGTAGTAAGATGTGTCATATAAAATCAATATATTCTAAGAAAATTCTTTGAGAAAAGCTATTCTTTTGTTAATCAAAATGACTATAGTTCGTATGATTTATACTATTCTTTCCTTTTCTCAAGCACCAAAAAATTTCATAATTATCTATGTGTGTGTGTGTGTGTGTGTGTGTGTGTGTCTATATATATATATAAAATCTCAATACCCCTAATTTGAGATAAATTAATAAATAGAGTAAATCTAAATGGAAATAAAAATGGATTTACCCAATTCATAAACTAAAATTCCATGGTAAACAATGTCATCCAAATCTAAGCGTGAAATCTAATTGCCCCTCTATGATTCACGATCAAGGTACTAAAACCTTGATGTATTGATCATTTCAAAAAATGTATTGGGAAACATCTCGCCAAGATTGGATGCTTCCCTTGGACTTCTTGAATCACCTCAACCATATTATGTGATGTGTAATTCCCATCTATCTTAAGTTGTTCAAATATTACATGTCATATGATGTGTTATATCACCTTTTGATTCCATTCCATAGTTCAACTAGTTGATGTTTCTCCATGTGACAAGGATGTCAAAAGTATTTATCCAGCATGAACACTTCCTCATTGCATATGAACAAAAGGTAAAGGAACAAAAATACCAAATGAGAGGATAAACACATCTTATCAAACACGAGCTCCAAGTCATAAACACATAAATAATTGGATATAAAGATCCACAATGAAGAGCTTGATGTAGGGGCATTTGAGGGTCAAAAGTTATTGACTCAGATGTGGGTTTTGGTCGAGATTTGCTTTTGGGTGTCATAACTTTTGACTCAGATGTGAGTTTTGGCTAAAATTTTATAGGTAGTTGCGTGAGGAGTTATTTGGATTGTCAATGAGCTCAGCTGATAGGTGGCCATTTTGACATTTTTTTGGGAGCCTATAATATTGTCTTGACCTTCAAAATTGGCTTTTTTTTTTTATTCCAATTTTTTTAGAAAGTTGTTTTTGTAATAAATCTAAAATCATATTTTTGATTTCATTGATTAGTTGGCAATTCATCTTGCCTTAGTTGGGGGCTTTTCTTCGGAAAAATTAGGATTCATAGGATGAGTTTTAAAAATTCTCAAAAATGGAAAAATCCATTTTCCCAAAAATTGCCAAATACAGTAATTTTTAGAATTGTAATAAGTATTTTTTTATTTCATTGTAGAGGAAGAGTAGAGTTGCAAAAGTTTTAATGAAGAATTATGGCGTTCTGAAACATTTGTGCTATGTCAATTTTTGATTTATTCTTTGATAGGATTGGGTTACATTAGAGCTTCTAGTGCCCAATAGATCACATTGACAATATGATCCATTGATTCCAATCTCACATATATTTAAAGAAAATTTGACTAAAAAGAAATCAAAATATCCTTATAATCTTTTAATAACATTTGATTTCTTCTAATACATTCCCATAAGATTTCTAGGATAAGAAATGAAAAAAAATGAGGAAGACCCAAAGTGAGTCAAATACCAAATGTTGAGAAATATATAGGATCTAATTTACTAAAGGTTTGAAAGCTTCTAGTATACATAAAAATGATCAATTCAAGGATGACATACAAGCTGAGTTGGACTACTATAACATGAAAATATGAAACTTATATATGATTCTAAAAATTAGGTTTCCTTCTTGTGGAAGTACCTGCATTGTTAGATCCTTCTTTATGATACTACAAGTTAGTCTTCATATATGCTTACTAATCCTACATCCTATGAACTAAAAATAATCAAAACATAAAAATTATCATCAGATAGTAGCAACGAGGCACAAATCAATGATGTAAGTGTATCATATAATTCAAGATTTATGTGGAGAAACCCTTGTAGAAAAAAATAACCACCAAGAAGAGAGGCCAAGAATGCATTATGAACCAATAAATATGATTAAAATAGATTTACTTTTGTTAACCTCTTTTCCCAACATTGAAATACCTATGTGCCTAGGAACAACTTCTATATGCATCTTCTTGCCACATTTCCTACAGTGGAACTCTACATTGAACTATTTCTCATACTTCCTATATCCTAAGAGTAAAGAGCCTCAAAATCATCAAGCCAGGCATCAAAGAAGACTCTTAACTTTAAATTTTGTAGCCATCAGATTGCTTCCACAAACTATGAAAGGACATTGATTTTGGCTCCAATATAGATTGCTTCCAAAAGGACATTGATTTTGGCTCCAATACATTTTCTCCAACTTGTGTGCCCAAAAAAGAATGATAAATAATGCATTAAATGCAATACATTAAAACAAATAAATGATATAATATTAAGAGAAACCTATTATCTCCTTTAATAATCCACTCAAAAAAGCCAAAAAATGACTCATTTATCTCCTTTTTTATGTCATGAATTATACCATTCCAAGTATCTATTTATGAGAAAATATATATGTGTTCACAACCGACCTTTTCCACTACTAATAGAATGCATTGCAAACAATAGCAAAAAGAAATACCATAAAATATTTTTCCAATACATCCTAAATGCTTTAGGAAACCTTCTAAAGATGTTGGAACCATGGCAAAGGATGTACAAAGTATATAACATCTGAATTTAACATTTACTTCATACCTTAAATACATAAATATATTAATAGTGTCAAAATTTAATATAAAAAAATATTTCAATAATTTTATATGTTATTTTATTACTTAAAATATATAACTCAATTAAAATAAATTATTAAGTTGATAAATTTTTTTATTGTCTTCTATTTTGCATGTTAGATATTTGATATTTATTTAAACAACTCAAAACACACAAATAGATTAATGATATTACTGAAAGCACATGAATGATATATAAGGAAGCAAAGATGGGCACAAGAGGTAAATAAATATTGAATGCATTTTATAAGTATTATTTTTTTACAAATAATTTATTTTAATGAAGAGCTTCATATCACTCATTAGTTTATTTTTGTATTATATATTATGCAAGTCTGAATTTATGTCGCTGTGTATTTGGTTAAAATCTATCATTTCAATAACATTTATTCTACCAAGATTAAACAAGATACTATCCCAATCTCAGTTCTTATATCGCACCTCTAAGAATTTTGAATTTTGATAAATGAAATAATTAAGAAACATACCATCATCTTCATCAATCATACTTAACCAATCAAATTACAATCCTTTAATCTTTATATTTATTTACATTTATAATTATTTACATTTATAATAAGAATACAATTTTCCATTCTCTCTTACACTAATTAAGCCAATAGGCTTATTGTGGGAGCTTTTGCTCCCAAAAATTACTATTCCACCAAAAATGTTGTAAGACCTCTTTCCGGTTGATTTTTTGATCAGATATTTATACAAATATATTTTTATAATTTTCACAAATAAAATTTTATTCTTCTCAATCTTAGTTTTAATGTTTTGACAACTTTTTGTTTTGATTTCTTGTAGATCTCGTAGTTCATAGATTCACATCTACTTTCTATTATATATATTTGTTCATTCACTTTCATTTATATTTTGAACATGTAAACAACATTGTAAATTACTATTAATTACTTCAATTTGATATTCATGTAATGTAGAATATACATCATAAAATATCAACAAAGTATATTTTTTGTTAAATAGACAATAGTACACTAATATAATTTTTTTCTTGAATTTCAATTAATTTAATTTCAAAAATTGTAATTGTTCATTTAATTTTAATAAATATTATTAAGGCCTATGGCCATTTACCGATAAAAATAAAATAAAATTTCAATTTCAAAAATAATTATTATTTCTTTTATAATTGATAGAAAATTAATATCAACATAAAATTATTCACATATTTTTAAAGAAAAATTATTTTTAAAATTGTGTAACAAATGGTTTTTATTTATTATTTATTTTTAATTAGATGGTGTTTTTAATATCTATTTCAAGTAATCATGTATAAATCTTAGTATCTATAGTGCTATTATTTGTGACAATTAAAATCCTCCTATTTTTTAGGTCAAATGCTAAATTTTATATATGAACATTAATAATTATAATTTCAACTTTATAAAAAAAATCAATTCTATCAACCATACCCACGAAAAAAATATTTCTATCATATAGACTCTTTGAAACTAAATAAATATCAAATTTTATTTTATTATCTATGATTAAAAAATTATATGTATTCATAAAAAAATATATTCTAATTTTGAAAATTGACTTCTTCATTTACAAGAGCTTCATTTATGTATGGACTGTCATTATCAATAGTTAAACTATGTACATATATTTAAGCTATGAGTATGTGGAAATTTGATTTTTATTTATTAGGGTTGATAGGTAATTTACATTATGTTTCCACTATAGGATTTGATCATTTTTTTTATTAATAGAATTTGTAAACTATTATATAACTTTTCCAAGATTTAACAATTAAAAATATTTAAATATATTACTTATTGCTATATATAATTTAAAGGTCTTACTAGAACTCTTCTTCTTTCACATTCATATGAACAAATGACTCCTATCGGCTGATTGTTGAGCATACATAAATGCACAACTGCTAGTCTATTTTGTATTTCAAAATTTCTATATTCCCTATTCTGTTCTTGCTCACATTCTACCATTGCTCACATTTCTCTGTTGTTCTTCCTATACAAATTGTTTTTTTTCCCTTCATTCTTTTCCTGTTTTCCTATCTCGTCTGGCTTCCACAACAACCACTAAATTTCTTCCCAAAATTTAACTTGATGTTCAAAATTTCCAAATCTGAGCATTAAAAATTAAGTGGTTGTAGGAGGAAAGAATGTTACAAGAACCAAGAGATCTTCATCAACTATGATTGTGGGTCTATGTTTAAATGGTGGTGATTTATTTTAATCAGAAGATAAATCACTAGAGTTGGTATAATTCTTTGGGAATCCTATTCAATCCAACATCATAAGATGAAATTCCTCACTACAACAATAATTTTGATGTACTCCCTTCACCAAATATATAATACACATTTTTTTCCTGTCAAAATCTCATGTGCTTCTTTATACTATCACTATTATACAACGTTATTTATGTCCAACAAAAAAAAATAGAAAATATTGAACATTTATGGTTGACAAGTTGGAATACAAATTGCCATCTTGTGGTATGAATGGTATAGAGACCTTAATTAACATGAAACAAAAATAATCTAACAATCCACCATCCATTGCTTACCCATGTTTGCCTTTCTCTTTCTATCATACCCATTGCTTTATTTTTTTTATGGTCTCTCTATCAATTGTTGTTTTTTCATTATCAATATCCATTTATTAACTATATTACTATTTATTTGTAGCCACAATACTAATTTATTGGTAAAGAAGTTTAGTTTATATAGCATATATTATGAATCAAGTCTTGCTGTATATAGTAAGTAGAATGAATTCGAGGAAGTAGTTTTTTTCCTAGTGATGTGAGGTAATTGGAAGAGTTAACCTTTTTATTAGAATAGAAAAATCTTAAGAATAAATATTAAGAATGCTTAATCAACGAAGTTCCCCTAGAGATTGTTTACTAAATGTGAGAACTATGTTATTGTTTTGATTTACTATCATATAGACAAGCTCAACTAATTGAATTATGTATGAGCTAGACATGCCAATTTGAAGATGCCAACAAAAAATGTTCATCAATAGGAAAATTTGTGGATCCATGCAAAATAATTCTACATTATTGAGTGGGGGATGAGGAATAAAGAGTATATAATTCTGCATTATGCATGTCCAAATCCAATAATTCAACCAAATCAAATGTTGGAATTTAGAGGAAATGGTATCATAACCAATGGAGATGAATCAAAGGTGGATACATCTTTGCAAATTTCTATACTAATTATAACATTAGGCATATCAAAAAAGAGAGATTTAAATGGCAGGGAACTTAGATAAAGAAATTAAGTGAAAAAGTTACCATCATGTTTATTGAAATCTTTTCACCCATAGAATTTAAAAAAAGAGATTATGAACAAATTATAAATAAATAAAATTTTCTATGGTGAATAATTCTAATGATGCAAGCTTAATTGAATCTTTATGCAAAATTTTGATTGGTATGAAGAGAGGAAGATGTAGAGAAAATTTTATGATTAAATGAGTTTGAGTTGGATTGGTATTGGGAAGGTCTTGATGCTTTACCTTTGTAATCATAAATTATAAATGCAATGGGTATAATTGTGTCATTAATTTTTACAAGAGATGGGTTCTTTTGAATCACTATTTGTGAAATATAGATTAATGAATTTTATTTGGTAACTCCAGACATTTGAATTTAAATAGAAATAACATAATTTGACTGCCTTGAAAATATTTTCCTAATCATCAAATGTAGAATTTTTTGATATTACAATACTCTAATACCAAATGATAAATATATAGGTTCTAATACTAAAACTTGGAAAAAATGATACAAATATATATTCAAATAATTAATCAAAGGATGATATACAAGCCTTGAACTACTACAACTTGGAAATATGAAACACTTATGCAAAAAAAAAAAAGTTTCTTTAATGTAGAACTACCATGATAGATCCTTATTCTTTATGATACTAAACATTTGATTTCATATCATGCCTACTGTAATGTCCCCACTAAATAAGACAAGAATACCTACAAAACTAATGTTAGAATTCATACAATAATAAATTGACTTTCACTATTCTATGCTCTAGATCCTAACCCAACCTTAAAGACATCTCCACATTGAGATTAATAACCCTCTTGAGGATCCTTAGATCCTCAGTTACTTTTGCATCTTCTATGAAGTGCTCCTTGGGTAAGTGCACCAAGTTGTGGTGCCAAAAGGGGGTATAAGTGGCCATTTTTTCCCCTCAAAATCAACAATTTTTGAACTTCAACAAGAATTTGAAGATAGTTATGCTCAAAATTTTAAGAGATGAAAAAAAAAAAGTAGTAGTCCTTTGAATCAAGTTTCTAAACTACTAATTTTTTTCAAAATGGTTTAGGTTTAGGTCCTCAAAAAAGGGGGCCATAGAAAGTGGTACTATTTTTTCAAAAAAAAACATAACACAGTGCAAAGTGTGCCCCCCTAATTTTATTTTATTTTTCTTGAAATTCTTAAATCACTCTAGTCAAAAGTTACCTAACACTATATAGTTTATCCTTTACTTTTTGGGTAATTTTATAATGTGTATTTTTTTTAATAAATTTTTTAACTGGACACATCCCAACAACATGAAATATCTATGTGCTCCCCCTAAAAATGATTGAAAACTAATGTAAAATCATAATTTCTTTTTTTAAAGTGTGTAGAATGGAGTCTAGTTTCTAAAAAACTAAGTTATTGCAAAATTCAATGAACGAGCTAAAATCTACACCCCAATTAGTACATGTTGGTTTTTGAGAGAAAATGGACATGCATTTGAAAAAGAAATTATAGTTGAAAGGCTTGAAACAGTTCAAATTTGAAATAAATTATATGGTTATATAGCTAACACAAAGATCTACAATGTCATGTAACCTAATTTTATCAATGCTCAACCACGAGAAAACTTGAAGGAGAGCACACAAGAAAAATCAAATTTTTTTTTTGTATGCTTGCTACAAAACACATCTTAGACCAATTTAGAGACTCCAAACCTTTGGGTTGGTTCCCTAAGGAAAATCCAAGCGTTAGGCTTGGTAAAATCCAAAGTTTTAAATAACATGCACGTGCAAGCTTAAATAGTTCATATGTGCTATAGTGCACACACATTGTAAGCCTAAATTTCAATAGAGAGGGAAGGAGAGAGGGTAGAGAGAGAGAGAGAGAGAGAGAGAGAGAGAGAGAGAGAGAGAGAGAGAGAGAGAGAGAGAGAGAGAGTAGGGGATGGGAGAGGGAGAGAGTGAGAGAAGGGGATAGGAGAGGGTGTGTGTGTCTCTGTGTGTGAAAGAGAGAGAGATGTGTGTGAAATATATAGTAAAAGAGAGGAGTGGGAGAGAGGTTTAGCTAGAGAAATATGGAGATGAATATATATATATATATAGAGAGAGAGAGAGAGAGAGAGAGAGGTGGATGGGAGGGAGAGAGAGAGAGGATGGGAGAGGGTGGGATAGAGAGAGACAGAGGGAGAAATGGAGAGAGAGAGTAAGGAATGTGAGAGGATGGGAGAGAGAGAGATGTGTGTAAAAAAAAATAGTAAAAGAGAGGAGTGAGAGAGAGGTTTAGCTAGAGAAATATGGAGATGAAGATCAAGATATATACATGAATATATATATATATATATATAGAGAGAGAGAGAGAGAGAGAGAGAGAGAGAGAGAGAGGTGGATGGGAGAGGGTGGGATAGAGAGAGGGGGAGAAATGGAGAGAGAGAGAGAGAGATTAGGGGATGGGAGAGGGTGTGATAGACAGAGATAGAGGGAGAAGTGGAGAGAGAGAGAGTAGGGGATGGGAGAGGGTGGGAAGGAGAGAGAGTAGGGGTGGGAGAGGGTGAGAGAGTGTTGGGATAGAGAGAGAGTAGGGGGTGCGAGAGAGAGAGAGAGAGAGAGAGAGTACGGGATATGAGAGAGGGAGGGGGGAGAGAGAGATATTATGGGATGGGAGAGGGTGGGGGATGGAGAGAGAGAGAGAGAGAGAGAGAGAGAGAGAGAGAGAGAGAGATGGGAGAGGGTGGGATAAGGAGAGAGAGATTTTTTACATAGTGAGTATGCACTATAGCTCTGTTAGAATTCTTTAGAATAACTGAGAGGGGGTGAATTAGTTAGTCAAGGTCCAAAATTCCCTATTAATACCTTTTTACTACTTTTAATGAATCCATATACTTTTCATCCATCCAATACTTAAATCAATCATATAAGCAAGTTACTGTAAATCAATATGCAATGACAAAACATCCAAAATCAACACATGACACAATGATTTATGTGGAAACCCAATTTGGGAAAAACCACCAGTAACATGCTACTTGATTTTCACTCTTCTGAAGTGATGCCCTGTTAAAAGCTTGCCCTGTTAAAGGCTTACAACACACTATTAAATGTGACCTTGTTAGAGGATTTCACTAAACTGTTAGGAATGGGCCTGGTTAAAGGTCTTTAGAACATTCACTTGGAATGCCACCCTGTTAAAGGATTTATCTAATGGCTATTAAACCAACCTAAGTCCATAGGATTTAAACTTACTATTACAATTGTTAGAAAGTAACGATAATGGTCTTTTGATCTGATATAACTTACAACATACTTTGTAGATTTCAGATCACACTTTCAATTCAATCCTTATGCTTGGCTTCAATCACTTCAGCTCTGACTACTTGTCTCCCTCTCAAGCTTCATCTCCTTGAGTCTTCTTACTCATTCTGCCAATGCAATCATCCTTGTGGTCATCTATTCAAACTGAGTTCTAGTTCTTTCTTCTCCTTAGCACATTCTACAGCACTTCATGCTTTTATGCTCGACCACCTCTCTCTCACTGTCCCCTTTTCTTCATTAACTTATGTCTTCTTAAATAGGAGTCTGATTTGCCTTTGTCGCTCAATTCTCCCTCTCCAATTTTAGGGCTTCAAAATGGGTTAGGTAGGATACAATGTATCTACCCCATATCTTATTTTCTTCTAGAAACTTCGCCATTTGTATCCTTAAAAGAAAAATGTTCTACATGGTGTTCTATGCCACCAGCTCATCATTCTTATCTTCCTTTTAATTCACAAATTTCTAGATAACAACCTTGTCGGCTTAGATCTGGTGAATCTTTGATTTCCAAAATAATGCAACAGCTTGACATTATTGAGTTATTGGTGCTCGACACCTCTGTGTTACTCGGCACTTGGTTTTGCTCTGCACTTGATTAACTCTAATGATCTTAGTTTGAGCTTTACAAAAGACTTAGCTAAAACCTTAAATCTTTGATATGTTTCAGTGTGCCCATTCTTTGTATCTTATAGTATTCCATCAAATACACTTTTTCATCAATGGCTTAGCTGATCCTTGTACTTCATTACAACATCATAACTTCAACCTTTCTCTAGGTGTTCTAGTTACATCTGATTGATTGCCTCCTCCTTGACAATCAACTAATTGATAGTATTTGGATCACTAAAGCAATTGTCATTCCTGCAAGTAGCAAGTTTGACATCAATGACAAAACAATGATTGAGGACATTCTTTACCAGTTCCATATATTATTCCAACAACTCTTCTTATAATCATTTCAATCATTTCCAACAAGTTTGTGCACACTTTATAGTGCATGCATGCTTTATAGTGTGTATGCATTATACAAAAACACCAAAAAATGGTTATAGCAAAAGTTTGGGTCCTTCCTAACCCATATTCTCTTTTTTGTCTGTTGTATGTTTTGTTGTTCCAAAAAAAAACATGGGTTTCATGCTGTTGGAAGCTAGCAAACACCAAATTCAATCATTACTTTTTGAACATTCTTTCTATAGAAAAGGTTAGTTTAGTCATTTTTAAATATTCTTTGTTAATATAGAGACAAATTTTATTATAATTTGACAAGTTTTTAAAAATGTAGTGAATTCATTGAAATTTGTATGTTTGAATGAATTGTTATTTGAAAATGGTTAGAAATTTGAAAAGTTATTTAATATATATTGTGTATTTATTGAAATAATATAATTTGTATATGTATTTGAATGATTTTTTATCTTCAAATTTTAAGTAATTCAGATGTTTGAATAATTTGACATATAAAAGTTATCATCATGCCAAGGAAGAAACCAAAAACTCAAACAATGAAAGAGAGGGAGAGAGATTTGGCAATTAAAAGAGATAAAATAAAACTACTAAGGGAACAAATAATATTACAATGCAATAATGAAGAATTATCTTTTGAAGAGGAACAAAAACCACCAATACAAAGAAACTAGAGTAAGAATTGGAAAGATAAAGAGAACGAATGAGACTCTTATGCTTAAGAAGACAATTGAATTGTGAAGCTACACTATCTTCCAATGTTGGATTCATATCATCGTCTCATGTTGAAGAGACACTAATTTCTATATTCGACAATGTACACACTCCATCATGTCATGTTTAAGGCACAACATCAACATATCAAGTAGGTGATATTCCATCTTTTGCATCTTATTGCTAAGGCACATCATCTTCGGTTCAAGGCACACAAAACACTCAACCTTATGTTGATATTCAAAATATTGATGGAATGGAAGAGATTATAACACCTTCTAGAATTTTTTTTAAAATACCAAAGTATTTGATTGATATTGATACTAACATTTTGAAATGAATGCCTGACAAAATTAACAAGCATACTTGTCAAAGAAAAGTTAATTGTATGTGGAGATTATTCTTTGAAGAATTAAATATTATAGGTCAATGCCAATCATTTGTTGAAATGATGAGAAAATTGAAATTTAGGGCCATCATGAAGATCCTTGGGCTAAGAACGATGGATGATTCAAATGAAAAAAAGCATTGTAAGGAATGTAATGAGTGTATATGAAAAAGTGGGTTCTAAATCACACAATAAAGATCGTAATATCATAGGATGTGTACTTACATCAAAAATAGTAAGTAACCAAATGAAAAAATCTTGACTCATGAGAAAGACAAGCAAAAATTTGAAAATTGATAGAGGTACTCTAAGGAGAGCCATGGTAAGGCATGAGAGAGTGGAAGATCCAACAAAAAATGAGTTATGGACATTTAGCAGTAGACTATCACAAAAGGATAAAGAAATTAGTGAAGCTTTGAAATCATTGATTGAACATTTTTGGACAAATAACATGCGTGTTTCCCCTAATCAAAGAAATGTTGTAAGAAGGAGGATTGGTAGTTGTAATCACGATCCACATGTGAAGCATTTTTTGGAATCAACTTAGCCACAAATTTTTGCAAAATTTATTAGTATGTATCCTCAATTTGAATAAGTCAATTTTTTTGAGGTGGGTAAACCTTTTTATGTGAAGATAAATTACACATGCACAACTTCTTGTTGTAGGATTTTGATGTTTTTAGGCATATATGTGTGTTTTTACATTCTAAGTTTGTTTTGTAAGATTGTGACATGAATGAACCACCTAGATCTTCAAGGGAATTCATATCCAACATTTTATGTGAAATAGGGGATGGTCAACAATTTTACAAGATGTCATGCTTGGATGGTACATGCTTATTTTGTGGTTCTTTGTAGCTTTTATCAACTTGTGAACATATGGATAGTACACATGCAATTGGAAATGAAATATTAGATTAAGAAAAATATAAGACAATGACGTATGCTCTAAAAGATGGGAAATAGGGTAAAAAATGTGATTTAGCCATTGAAAAGATTCCAGTGTATGAGTTCATGAAAATTTTTCGTAAAAAAGATTATTTATGAGTATGCAAGGCATACACATGGAGCTTGATGGCTAGATTTTCAATTCAAGTTGGGCACTGATACATTTCCACTAGATACCATTGTTTTTGTTGTAGACTTCATAGAGAACTACACAATACAACCACAAAATGAGGTGCAAGAAAAGTATTATACTCCTCAACTGGTTTCCATATTTGTTCACATAACATTTATTCATTCACCTACAAGTACAGAGGATGACAAGAAGATATTGAGGGAGTACCATTTTTACATCAGCAATGGTCGATCACATTCTACAAAGTTTTTACATTGTTATTTTCAACTATTTTATGGAGATTTGGCTAACATGGGCATACCATATTGCCAACACATCATTTGGTTAGACAATTGTGCATCTCAATTCGAGAATGCATAGATGTTCTATTGGTTGAGTATGATTCATAAGTTGTTTAGAATTCAATATATGTAGAATTTCAAAAAGGTTTATCATGGAAAGGGAGAGCATGATGGTCTAGGTGCATGCATCAAAAGAGCCTTAGCTCGTGAAAAATTAAAATAAAAAGATGGAGCAACATTGATTAGATGCAAAATCCATTATCTAGTGGTGTAATACTACAATGGGTCCAGGTAAGGAAGGTGAGTCTATGGTTCATAATTTTTTTTCATTGATAGATAATACTAACATTGCACCATATGAGGATTGTTGCACACTAATAGGATCAAGTGAGTTGCACTCTTATAGAAGCTCTAATGCAAGTTCATGGAGTATCCACACACAAAAAATGACATGCTTTTGTCCATCATGTGTGGAGGAAATTGGGATGAGTGTGAGTGGATTGAATGGATGGTCAAATGGGATATATGGGTTTTGGAACCAATTGACACCTATCATCCCCCACAAGCACTAAAAATTGTAGAGATGGATTCATCCATTGACTTTGACCGCTTGTCTGATCTAGAGCAACTTGGTAATATATATCTCTATAAATTCAATATGTAACTTTATAACTTTTACCTAAGTATTTGCTGAACTAATGATCACATTTTGTACATTTATCACTACAAGCCATGTTTTTGTTATTGCACCTAAAGATAATGAAGAAGGGACAAATTATTATTTGTGTCATTGTGTCCAGGCCAAAAAAATTTGTATCACTTGATTAAAGATGGTGAAGGTTTAGAGTACCATATAGGTGCAGTGATTGTAACCAGTACATGGCTTAGATGATATTCTATGAAGATCCCTAACTTGTGGTTATTCGAGGATTGGCAAACATAGAAGAATATTCTTCATTATTCAAACCTTGTTGTTTCATCAAATGTCCACTTGATAAAATATGGTGGAAAACCACATCATAAGACTCTTTAGAAGGTTCATGAGTCAGACCATGAGGAAATACTTGAGACATTAAAATGTAGAGTTGATCTAGCTAGTTCATTAGATTGAATATAATTAGAAAAACAAGGACCTCTCTTACTTTTTGTGATGAAGACTGCACAACTAGGTAGCTTCAAATGGACTTTCCCACTCTTTGGTGTAGGACACCTCCCTTCTTTTTGGTTTTTGAAGTTTGTTAAGAGTTAATTAAGAGGTTGTGTGTCTAATAAGTTTCAATAGTCCTTTGAATGCAGTTATTCCCAATGTGTTTCTAAAAGAGCCAAAATTGCTCATTAGGTCCCAAGTTGGTCAAAAGTTGCTCAATAGGTAAAATGTTGTTAGGGTTGGGAAACTATGGTACTTGGTTACCTAATAGATCCTAGGAATCCTAACTAGGGTCCTTGAATGTTCCTAGATGGACCCATTTGATCAAAAGATGTAAAGAGAAAAAATTTCTCAAAAGTTGCAAAGGTGCTCAAAAAGTTACTTGAGCAACTTTTGAAATTTTTGCAAAAAGTTGCGAATGATAGCTTGGGAAGTTGTAACTACCCATGCTTGGGTATTTGAGCATGGGGAAGCATATTTTGGAAGGTTAGAAGGTTTTCAACATGGGGAAGCACTCAAATTCCTCAAAATTACCTAGTAGGCCTAATTGCCCCCAACTAGGTCTCCAACAAAAAAAGATGTTAAGTTTTATCCCAAACTCTCCAAAGGAATTCTCAAATAAAATAGGTTTCTAGATACCCATTTTAGTGTTCTTTAACATATCTCAACCTCATTATAGGTTGATTTGGACCAACAAATAGATTGTCCAACTAGGCACCCTTTTAAGCATAAAATAGGGTGGTTTTCCAAAGAAAATACCTTTTTCCCTTGCTTCCAATGCTCCAAAATTTTAGAAATCTCCTTAAATGGACCCAATCAATGGAATATTTGGTCAATGTATGACTTCAAACTTTTAGAAATCTCCTTAAATGCTCCAAACTTTTCTCAATGTATGACTTCCCAAGCCAACTTCAATCAATTAAAGGTTGATTCACCATCTCCAAGGCATATGTAGACATAATCTACCATAAAATACCCCTCCAATGGATAGATCTCTTGTTGTTGCTCCTTAGGCATGCATTTCATACACTTGTAGCCACCTAAACTCTATTAGAGGCCTCCAACCATGCAAAATCCTATCCAAACATTGTTAGAAGGATTATTTACATAGTAATATAGGTTTTTTGTGTCTAATAAGCAACTAGTCCCAAGGTGTTTGTACAAGAGCCAAAATTGCTCATTAGGTCCTAAATTGGTCAAAAGTTGCTTAATGAGCCAAAATTTGCTCAATAGGTTAAAATTTTTTCAAGGATGGGAAAATAAGGTATTTGGTTACCTAATAGGTCCTAGGAATCTTAACTAGGGTCTTAGAATAGTCCTAGATGGACCCATTTGACCAAAAGATGTAAAGAGCAAAAATTTCTCAAAAGTTGCAAAGTTGCTCAAAAAGTTGTTGCAATTTTTGCAAAAAGTTGCAAATGGAGGTTTGGGAAGTTGTAACTACCCATGCTCAGGTTTATGAGAATAAGAAATATATTTTAGAAGGTTAGAAGGTTTCCAGTTATATTTCACACTCCTTTCCAACCAAGTTGCATTTTTGAGCCATTTTTACAGCTTTTGCAATTTTGCACAAAAAGTGCAACTTTTGCAAAGTTATCTAGATTTCACTTCTAGAACTTGGAAAAGGTTCCAAATTATTAAAAAATAGCCAAAAATACCTAAGCCTAGGCTATCTTTACAAAAAACTCAAAAAGACCCAATTTTACCTAATTAGCAACTTTTTCTCATATCTTGCACAAAGTGGCCTAAGCATACATATCTTGCTTGAATATCTCTCTCACCATTCATTGTGGAATAAAACTATTAGCTCTATTAGCTCTGAGTGGCCAAGTAAACCCTAGTCCCAAGCTCATCCCATCTCCTTGACCGCTTGAATGCTCTTGGGCATGCTGAACATAATTGACCCTAAGAGTCACTAAATGCCATAGGGAAACAATCTTTGATAGGGCATATCTCGAAGCTCGTGCAAGTTTTGGAAGAAATTTTGGGTGCCACAAGATCATGTTGTAGAAACCTAAAATAAACTCTCTCTCTCTCTCTCTCTCTCTCTTTGGATATTGGATTCCATTTTGATTTTGCAACTCCATCTCTAGTGATGCTGAAACTTGTACTGTTGGCTAGTACAAAGTCGCCAACTGGTGAATCTCTCTAACCATTTTTTGTGGGATCAAAATATTTATTCTATTAGCTTTGGGTGGCTAGGTAAATCCTAGTCCCTAGCTTGTCCTGTCCATTTGACCGATTGAACATTCTTGGGCATGCTGAATGAAATTGATCTTAAGAGTCACTAAATGCCATAGGGCAATAATATTTGATGATGCATATCTCAAAGCTCATACAAGGTATGGATACAATTCTAGATGCTATAGGATCCTATTATTGACACCTACAATAACCTCTCTCACTTTTTGAATATTGGATTCTTTTTTTATTATGCGACCCCATCTCGGGTGATGCTAAAACTTGTAGTGTTGGCCAGTACAAAGTCACCCCTTGGTGAATCTCTTTAACCATTCATCATGGGATTAAACTACCTATTCTGTTAGCTCTGGGTAGCCAGGTAAACCCTAGTCCCAAGCTCATCCCATCTTGTTGATCATTTAAACATTCTTGAGCATGCCAAATGGAATTGACCCTACGAGTTGCTAAATGCCATATGGAAGTGATCTTTGATAGGGCATATCTCAGAGCTTATGTGAGGTATGGATGAAATTCTAGGTGCTACAGGACCATGTTTGTAACACCTACAATAAAATCTCTCACTTTTTGGAGATTGGATTCCCTTTTGCTTTTGTGGCCCCATCTCGGGTGATGTTGAACCTTGTAGTATTGGCTAGTACAAAGTCACCAACTCGTGAATCTCTCTACTAGTTTCTCATGGGATCAAACTATTTATTCCTTTAGGTTTGGGTGGCTAGGTAGACCCTAGTCCCAATATTTTCCCTTCTCATTGACTGCTTGAATATTCTTGAGCACGCCAAATAGAATTGACCCTAAGAGTCACTAAATGCCATAGGGAAGTGATTTTTGATGGGTCATATCTCAAATCTCATGCAAGGTATGTATGCAATTATAGGTGCTACAAGATTGTGTTTTTAACACCTAATAACCTCTCTCTCTTTTTGGAGATTGAATTCTATTTTGATTTTGTGACCCCATTTGGGGTGATGTTGAAACTTTTACTATTGGCCAGTACAAAGTTGCCAACTGGTGAATCTCTCTAACCATTTTGTCGTGGGATCAAATTGTCTATTCTATTAGCTTTAGGTGGCTAGGTAAACCCTAGTCCCAAGCTTGTCCCATCCTGTTGACCACTCAAACATTCTTGGGCATGTCAAATGGAATTAATCCTAAGAGTCATTAAATGCCATAGGGCATCAATCTTTAACAGGGCATATCTTGGAGCTCATGCAAGGTATGGATGCAATTCTAGGTGCTACAAGATTTTATTTTTGACACCTAGAATAACCTTTTTTTTTTTGAGATTATAATTTGTTTTGATTTTGCATCCCCATCTTGGGTGATGTTGAAACTTGTAGTGTTGGCTAGTACAAAGTTACCAATTGGTGAATCTCTCTAATTGATCATCGTGAGATCAAACTATTTATTTCATTAGCTCTAGGTGGCCAGGTAAACCCTAGTCCCAATCTTGTCCCATCTCTTTGATCACTCAAACATTCTTAGGCACGCTGAATGAAATTAAACCTAAGAGTCACTAAATGCCATAGGGTAGTGATCTTTGATGAGGCATATTTAAGAGCTCATGCAAGGTATGGATGCAATTCTAGGTGCTACAAGATCATGTTGTTGACACCTACAATAACCTCTCTATATTCTTGGAGAATGGATTTCATTTTGATTTTGCGGCCTCATCTTGGGTGATGCTAAAACTTGTAGTGTTGGCCAGTACAAAGTGGCCAACTAGTGAATCTCCCTAACCGTTCATCGTGGGATCAAACTATCTATTTTGCTAGCTCTAGATGGCCAAGTAAACCCAATCCTAAGCTCATCCCATCCTATTGATTGCTCAAACATTCTCGGGCATGACAAATGAAATTGACCCTGAGGGTCACTAAATGCAATTAGGCAGTGATGTTTGATGTGGCATATCTCAGAGCTCGTGCAAGGTATGGATGCAATTCTAGGTGCTACAAGATCATGTTGTCAAAACCTACAATAACCTCTCTTTCTTTTTGGAGATTGGATTCCATTTTTATTTTGCAGCCCCATCTTAGGTAATGTTGAAATTTGTAGTGTTGGCTAGTACAAAGTCACCAACTAGTGAATCTCTCTAACCATTTTTTGTGGGATTGAACTGTCTACTCCATTAGCTCCTAGTGGCTAGGTAAACCCTAGTCCCAAGCTCATCCTATTCCATTGATTGATCAAATTTTCTTGGGAATGACAAATAAAATTGACCTTAATAGTCACTAAATATTGTGTGTTGATACTTGGAAGAATGAAAAAGATACAAGAAGTTGAATACTTAAAGGAAAGTTTATTGAAGAAAAAAGTACTGTACAAACATGAACTAACTTAATCCAAGGTAAAAATTCAACATTTAATGTAGTTTTTTCTTTGCCCCTCTCATGAAGATTTTGTTTTACATGCTTCTAAGTTGTCTGATTGATACTACTTCTGCTCAAGCATTTTATAGATAGTGTTGCATTTCCATTTCCTTTTTTTATTACTATTGATAAGATGCTTAACATCTTCATTATTTCTCCATGCAAGAAGCCATGGATTCAACAAATATTTTGTGTGCAACATTAGTTTATTAAGGACTTGACATGAAAAAAGGCAGATCAATGCCAAAAGGCCACTTGGAAACATTTTTCGCTGCCATGAATTTCAAAATTAGATTTCTCATTCTACCATTGCCCTTAGAAAGATATATTTTGAAGAATATTGGAGGCACAACAATTGTAGAAAGCAATGACTGACAATTTGAATCCATGGGCATGAGAATGTATTCCTCTTGTAGTAAAATACATGACTCCCTCCATGTCCATCTAGTTTCCCAATTGCCCCTCCAATAGTAAATGCAACCTCGCTGATACCATACAATATTGTTCCAACTTCATTCCAACTATAGAAAAATTATGTTCCACACATCATGAATTATATTCCAAAAATCTCTCCACCGAGTTTTCCTCTCATGGGTTGCTTGATTCCTTTTCCTCTTATAAATACTCCCTTTCCTAGTGGAAGAATAGTGGAACCATCTAATTATTTGACCAAATTTTTGGTTTTCCCTCCTCATGAGCAACAAGGTTAGAAGGGTCCTCTCCTACATCATCATTGTATAGACTTTGACCCACTTTGACAACCTAGTGTCCCTCCTAGTGTTAATTAGCTTGCACATACCTAAACAAGGCTTAGTCAAACCAACTTGATCTAAGAACACCAACACACCGCCCTGACTTGGCTAGAGTCATAACAAGCCTCAAAGCAAACAAAAACACAAAAAAAGCCAAAAATTAGGGTTTTTAGGTGCCCTGCACTAGGATAATGATAAACAAAAGATATCTAAAAAAAATGTAGCAACTATAACTATAGGAATCATAAGAAGAGTATATATAATGTGTTTCCATGAAAGAAGCTCTCGAAGATATTGATAAGAAAGAAATATTGATATCATATTCCATGAATAAATTAAAAACTTTATTTCAAGTATTCTTGTGTTCTGAAGATAGAGCATATAATATAAACTCTTCAAATATTTATGATGATAATAAAATTCAAGCTTAGACATTTACATAATGCAGCCAACTCAAGACTCAAACTTCAATGTTAATTGTATAACAGTAATAAGAATTTAATTTTCTATTAGAATTATTTAGAATAACTAAGAGGGGGGGTGAATCAGTTATCCAAGGTCTAATGATGTTCAATAAAACTTTTCTTTCTAATCCTTAATGACACATAACTGAAATTATCATGCATGCAATTTGAACATTAAACAATCATGAAAAGTAAACATGCATCACATCATAACACTAAGGATTTTGATGACCCAAAAACCCTTCAGGAATAAGAAGGTAACACTAGGGTGGGGATGATGCCCACAAAATAACTGCACAATTGATTTCAGTCACTTCTGATGGTCTACCCTGTTAAAGGCCTACCTTGTTAAAGGCTTTACACATTGTAAGATGTGACCCTATTAAAGGATTTAAGAACATTCAGCTTAGAATGCCACCCTATTAAAGGATTTACATAGAGCTGTTAAGCTCACCCAAGTCCATGGGATTTTTAGTCACCTTCTCAAAAGAATCTTTTATCCCTCTCTAAGGATCTCTTATCCTTCTCCTAAGGATCTCTTTATCCTTCTCCTGAGGATTTCTTTGTCCTTCTCCTGGGTATCTCTTTATCCTTTTCCTGAGGCTTATCAACCTAGCTATTAAGCTAACCTAGCAATGTAGGGTTTCAATATCTAATACAATGGTAAGAAAGTATTAGAAGGATTTTTGACCTGATACAAATTGCAACTTCAACCTTGCATATTTCAGATCACTTTTCAGTCCTTTTCTTTGCTTGGCTTTCCTCCCTTACAGTGCTGACAGCTTGTTCACCTTTTAAGATCTATCTCCTTGAGTTCTTCCACTCGTTATGCCAAAGCACTCTATGGCCACTTGATCAACTCAGAGTCATGATGCTCTATTCTTACTTCTTTTGGATTTTTTGCATGATCATACTTATGACTGATTCCCTCTCATGCATGCACATTTGATCTCTGACCTATAAATCCTTATAATGAAGTTCTATTCTTCATTTCCCACTCAAATCTTTTGAGAAAAATGGTATTGTTTTCACTCCAAATTGTTTCTTCTAGAAACTTCATGATAAATCCATTAGCATTCGCCTTGAAAATGGTTTGCATGGATTACATAGAATTTTGTAACATCTACTCATCATCCCTATCATCCAACTAATTCACAAAATTCAATGTAACAACCTTATTGCTGTTGATCTGGCAAATCTTTGACTTTAACAAATAATGTAGCAACTTGGCATCATTAGTTTATTGATGCTCGACACCTGAAGAAATTATGTGTAACTCAACACCTGATCTTTACTCAACACCAGAAAGCTGCTTGGTACCTGAAGATCACTCGACACCTAAAAGCTACTCAGTACCTGAAGGTCACTCAGCACTTGAAAGCTAGCTCGGTTCTCTCCAATGAACTTAGTTAATCCTTACATCTTTGATGTGTCTCAGTGTGTCCATCCTTTGTATCTTAGAGTATGTCATCAATACACTATTTCATCAATGGCTTAACTAATCCTTATACTTCATTATAACATCATAACTTCAACCTTTCTCTAGGTACTCTAGTTACATCTTATTGATTGCCACCTCCTTGTCAGTTAACCAATTGATAGTATTTGGATCACTTAAGCAATTATCATTCCGGTAAGTAGTAAGTTTGACATCAATGACAAAACAATGATTAAAACATTTTTTACGAGTTCCATTATTCTTCATTCATCATCTTTTCAATCACTTCCAACAATCTCCCTCTTTGGAATTGATGGGAAACCAAACTGATTAAATGATTAAGTTGATCAACTTAGTTACCACCAAAATTACATCTGTTTTCTTTTGCTAATACAAACTGAATCCTTTTTTCTACTTCTCCCTTTGGACTACTGCATCCTTACTCTTCTGAATCTCTCTCTTTCATATATATATCTCTCATATATATATATATATATATATATATATATATATATATATATCTCCCTCTTACTTTGTATTGATCAGTTTCTTATATATCTCCCTCTTTGAAATAAGTGCCAAAGATGTAGCATCTTCAACATGCTAAATATAAGCTTTGCATCTTATGTTTTCTCTCTCTGTCACCATGCTTGTGACTGATTTGGAATTTCTGTACCTATTGTCATCCTCTGCATCATTCTTATGATATTTCAATGAGCTACTTCTATTGATGCAAGGCAATTTCTCTGTTGCTTTAGATGGCTTGAGTTAGGGGCATTACCCCCAACTTGCCTCTAAGATATTCATAAGCATCCTTAGGTAATGGTTTGGTGAAGATATCTATAGTTTGTTACTTTGTGTGAATGTACTCCATCTTCACTTGTTTGTCTTCCACCAATTCTTTGACATAGTGATACTTGATTGCAATATGCTTGGTTTTTGCATGCATTACTAGATTCTTGGATATGTTTATAGCACTTGTATTATCACAATACAATATCACAGGTTTGGCTACCTCTTCTTTCATTCCTTTCAATAGATGTTTAAGCCACACAATGTTTGTGTAATTGACTTTTGCTGCCACATATTCTACTTCTGTAGTGGACTGAGATGTGCATGTTTGTTTCTTGCTAGTCCAAGTAACTAGCCTTTTACCTAAGAATAATGCTCCTCCACTTGTGCTTTTCCTATCATCAATGTTTCCTCCCCAATTTACATCTGTGTATGCATTGAGCTCAAACTTCTCATTCTTTCTGTAATATAGGCCAAAATCATCAGTTCATTTGAGATACCTCATTATTCTCTTTACTGCCACAAGATGATTTTCTCTAGGATTAGCAGAGAATCTAGCCACTATTCCAACTACTAGTGCTATGTCTAGTCTGCTATGTACAACATATTGTAGTTTTCCAATCATGGATCTATATATTTTTTGATTGACTTCAGCTGATTCATCATTTTTAGATAGCTTATGTCCTATTGCCACTGGTGTGCTTACAAGTTTGGAATCTTCTAATCCAAACTTCTTGAGTATCTCCTTGATGTATTTTGATTGTGTCATGAATATGCCATGTTTTAGTTGATGTACTTGCAATCCTACAAAGAACTTGATTTCTCCAAACATAGACATTTCAAACTCATGTTTCATTTTGTCAGCAAAACTTTTGCAAAGTACTTCCTTTCCTCCAAAAACTATGTCATCCACAAATATTTCAGATACAAGAATATCCTTACCTTCTTCTAATTTGATGTACATGTTGCTGTAATCATCAGTTCTTTCAAATTCTATTTGAACTGGATACTTGTGAAGTCTCTCATACCAAGCTCTAGGGGTTTGATTTAATCCATATAGTGCTTTGTGTAATTTGCATACCTTATTTTTGTTCTTTTCATCAACAAAACCTTTTAGTTTCTCTATGTAGACTTCCTCTTTAAGTATACCATTCAAAAATGCAGACTTAACATCCATTTGATAGAATTTAAATCCTTTAAAGGCTGCATATGCCAGTAAGGTCCTTACTCCTTCGATTCTGGCAACTGGAGCAAAAGTTTCTCCATAGTCTAGTCCTTCTTCTTGTGCATACCCTTTATAGACTAGTCTTTCCTTGTTCCTTGTGATTTCACCATTCTCATATAACTTGTTTCTAAATATCCACTTGGTTCCAATTATATTCTTTTTAGTTGGTATTGAGACTAAAGTCCATGTCTTGTTCTTCTCAATTTGTTCTATTTCTTCTTTCATGGCATTGTACTAGTCATCATCTTTTATGGCTTCGCTTACTATTTTTGGTTCCATTTTGCTGAGCAAACATGTTTCACTTCTGAGTTTATTCCTTGTCATTGGTCCTGCCTCTTTGTTTCCAATAATTTGATCTGTAAGATGATGTCTTTTCACATACTTTGCCAGTACTGGTTCTTTCCTTGTTTGCATGTTGTCTCTTTCAGAATCTGATCTCTCATGCATAATTTTATCAGGTATTTGTTCATTTTCTTCTTGTTGGAAGTTCTTAGAATCTGAATGAACATTTTCTACATTCTACAGCTTGGCTTCTGAATGTGTCTACTATTTGGCATTCATTGTCCATGACTCGGCAGATGCAAGATTTTGTTGCTGATTGTCATTCTGAGTTGCAATTTCACCATTATTAGGTATACCTTCATAAAAGTAGACAAAGGTCTTGTATTCTTTTTCTTTCTTGATGTCTTCAACACTTTGAACTTCTGCAAGCTCATCAAACTTCACATTTGTGCTTTCTACTACTTTGTTAGTGTTAACATTCAAACACTTATAAGCTTTACTTCTAGTAGAATAACCAAGAAATGTGCCTTCCTCACTTTTTGCATCAAACTTTCCATTTCTAGATTCTTTATATATATAGCATTTGCATCCAAATATTTTGAAATGTTTTACATTAGGAGAATGCCCATACCATAATTCAAAAGGTGTTGCATTTGTACCTTTCTTAACTTGAACTTTGTTGAGTGACTAATCTATTACTTCTCTCTGCTATACCATTTTGAGGTGGAGTCCTAGGTGCTGATGTCTGCCTTTTGATTCCTCTTTCATTGCAAAACTCTTTAAATCCTCTTGATGTCAATTCTCCTTCTCTATCAGATCTGAGACATTTTAGGCTCTTTCCAATCTCTTTCTCTACTCTGGCCAAGTACCATTTGAACATTTGAAATCCATATGATTTTAGTATCAGGAACATGACTGTCATCATCCTTGAATAGTCATCTACAAATAGCATTATGTATCTGTAACCTTTGTAGCTTTGTACTTCAATAGGACCACACAAGTCAGTATGAACTAGCTCTAATACTTCATTAGAAGTATAAGCCTTGCTTTTGAAAGTTGACTTGGTCATTTTTCCTAGTTGGCATTGTTTGCACATGGTGTTATCAGGTTTCTTCAACTTTGGTAGACCTCTAACTTTCTGCATTTTGCTGATGCTTATCAGATTGTCAAAATTTACATGACATAGCCTCTTGTGCCATAACCATACATCATCAGTTTGAACAATGAGATAAGAAGCATCTTCCATGTCTAGATAAAACAAATTACTCCTATTCTGATCACCTTTTCCTATTAGACTTCCTTGAGAATCATAGATTTTGGCAATTCCATTTCCAAATTCAACCTTGTATCCTATGTTGCTCAACTGTGAGACACTTAACAAGTTTTAATTATGGCCTTCAACATAGTATGCATTATCACATTATATCTTTTTAGTAAGCTTAATACTACCTTTCCATTTGATCTGACATGGTGCATTGTTACCAGATCTAACACTATTTCCTTCATATTGAGTAAAGGTAATGAACTTACTTTTGTCTCTAGTCATGTGATGAGAGCATCCGCTGTCTATGATCCATCTATCATTCCTGTTCATGCAGGTTACCAGGGAAGTTGCTTCATCTTCATCTAATTCATCTTTCATAGCCACATAGAATACTTCATCATCATTCTCGTCAGAGTCTTCTTCAACAATGTAGCATCTTTTGCCTTTACCTTTGTAGTCCTTGTTGTCCTCTTTCTTGTTCTTGATGTTGCCTCCATCCTTGTAATTTTTCTTTTGTGTGCATCTGGCTGCAATGTGACCAACTTCATTACAATTAAAACAAATGATTGGTAGCTTACCTTTGAATTTTCCTTTTCCTCTATGAAATCTTCTTGCTAGTAATGCCTCCAATTGGTCTACATCATCTTCATCAGTGCTACTGTCACTGGATACATACTTTCCTTTTCCATTCTTTTTCTTTGTTTTCACCTCATCATTGTCTTTTATCATCATCTTGGCTTTGAATGCAGATTGAAAGTTTTCTGGCTTGTAGTTGTCAAAGTTGGATAGCTCAAAGGCAGTGAGTCTTCCAATTATTTCTTCAAATGTCACTGTGTTTCCTAGTACACACCTTAGTTCTTAGATGGCTAATACTCTTATAGCATAGATGGGAAGAAAAGTTCTCAAGTATTTGCTACATACTGTTTCTTCTGCTAACTGTCCTCCTAGACTTCTTATGGCACTTACTACTTCCTTCATCCTTTCACCATATTTAGCAACATTCTCTCCTTCTTCCATTTTCATATCATCAAACTTCCCTCTTAGGCTCTCTCTTTTGGCTCTCTTGACATTGTCATCTCCTCCATAGATTCTTGACAATGTTTCCCACATCTGATGTGTTGTATCACATCCTTTGACGTCATCATAGTTGGCATAGCTTAGTACTGAAGCAATATCTAACATTGCTTCATTGCGCTCCTTCTTCTTGCTCATGTCATCTGCAGTGAGGGGTCCTATAGGGTCTACATGATCAACTGTGATTGAGGTTTGTGCATAGTCACCTATTGATATGAGGTGTAGCTTCATCAGACTTTTCCATGCAACAAAGTTGTCTTTATTTAGCTTGGAAACTTCTCTCTTGGACATCTTGATCTTCCTACTGCTAGTACCTTGAAACAAATTAGCAATCTGCTCTGATACCAATTGTTAGAATTATTTAGAATAACTGAGAGGGGGGGTGAATCAGTTATCCAAGGTCCAATGATGTTCAATAAAACTTTTCCTTCTAATCCTTAATGACACATAACTAAAATTATCATGCATGAAATTTGAACATTAAACAATCATGAAAAGTAAACATGCATCACATCATAACACTAAGGATTTTGGTGACCTAGAAACCCTTCAGGAATAAGAAGGTAAAACTGGGGTGGGGATGATACCCACAAAATAACTGCACAATTGATTTCAACCACTTCTGATGGTCTGCCCTGTTAAAGGCTTGCCTTGTTAAAGGCTTTACACATTGTAAGATGTGACTCTATTAAAGGATTTAAGAACATTCAACTTAGAATGTCACCCTATTAAAGGATTTACATAGAGCTGTTAGGCTCAACCAAGTCCATGGGATTTTCAATCACCTTCTCATAAGAATCTTTTATCCATCTCTAAGGATCTCCTATCCTCCTCTCTAAGGATCTCTTATCCTTCTCCTAAGGATCTCTTTATCCTTCTCCTGAGAATTTCTTTGTCCTTCTCCTGGGAATCTCTTTATCCTTTTCCTGAGGCTTATGAACCTAGCTATTAAGCTAACCTAGCAATATAGGGTTTCAATATCTAATAAAATGGTAAGAAAGTATTAGAAGGGTTTTTGACCTGATACAGATTGCAACTTCAACCTTGCATATTTCATATCACTTTTTAGTCTTTTTCTTTGCTTGGCTTTCTCCCTTGCAGTGCTGACAGCTTGTTCACCCTTCAAGATCTATCTCCTTGAGTTCTTCCACTCGTGATGCCAAAGAAATCTATGGCCACTTGATCAACTTAGAGTCATGATGCTCTATTCTTACCTCTTTTGACTTCTTTGCATGATCACACTTATGACTGATTGCCTCTCATGCATGCACATTTGATCTTTGACCTATAACTCCTTATAAAGAATTTCTGTTCTTCATTTCCCACTCAGTAAAATGGTATTATTTTCCCTCCAAATTATTTTTTCTAGAAACTTCATGATAAATCCATTAGTATTTGCCTTGAAAATGGTTTGCATGGATTACATAGAATTCTGTGACATCTACTCATCATCCCTATCAGCCAACTAGTTCACAAAATTTGATGTAACAACCTTTTCACTGCTGATCTAGTGAATCTTTGACTTTAACAAATAATGCAGCAACTTGACATCATTGGTTTATTGATGCTCAACATCTAAATAAATTCTATGTAACTCAGCACCTGATCTTTACTGGGCACCAGAAAGCTGCTCAATACCTAAAGATCACTGGGCACCTGATCTTCACTTGGCACTTTTAAGCTGCTCGATACCTAAAGATCACTCAGCTCCTAATCTTCACTCAACACTTGAAAACTAGCTCAGTTCTCTCCAATGAACTTAGTCAATCCTTACATATTTGATGTGTCTTAGTGTGTCCATCCTTTGTATCTTAGAGTATGTCATCAATACACTATTTCATCAATGGCTTAGCTGATCCTTATACTTCATTACAACATCATAACTTCAACCTTTCTCTAGGTACTCTAGTTACATCTTATTGATTTCCACCTCCTTGTCAATCAACCAATTGATAGTATTTGGATCACTTAAGCAATTACCATTCTTGCAAGTAGCAAGTTTGACATCAATGACAAAAAAATGATTGAAACATTCTTTATGAGTTCCATTATTCTTCATTCATTATCTTTTCGATCATTTCCAACAGTTTCAGTATTCTCATCCCAACAAAAAGTCCAAATAAGTTACTCATAATCAAAATTACTCATAACTTGTACAATTTAAATACAAATTAATATCATAATGTTATTCACATGTCAAAAGATACTATCAAAGCTTATTATAATGATTCCTACCCTTATTTTTGATTCAAATTACATTAAAATGAAATATATGAAATACTTAAAATGTAAACAAGAAAAATAAAATTATGATAATCAATAATGTCATACATGAACAAATTGATGCATCAAAGTTATAAGTCTAATAACTTCATGAATCAAATATATGTCATACATCAAATATAAAATGTCATATATACATCAAATATATGTCAAATATGTCCACTAACATAAAATCCAAAATATATGTCCACTAATGCCTATACATGTGTGTCCATCTCTATATCTTCTCCTTCCCAAGGAAGATGATGGGGATGATGGGGTCTTCCTCACATGCTCGCTCATCCTCTTGTTTAGGCTCCTTTCTAACTAAAGCCAATACAAACAAAGTATATATGAATCAATAATTATTATACATTAAAATCAAATATATATACCTATAAAATTAATTATTTCTTACCGCCATCAAATAGTTACTCTGTACATGCACCTTAGAGGCTTGTAGATGATTGAGAGTAACAAGGCCCTACAACAATTCAATCAATATAATCACTTGATCATACTTATATATACCATTTGAAAATTTTAATACTAACTATTCTAAATAAAAAATAAAACTATGAAAATTCTTTCATACCTTGGTCAATGCCTCTGAACTAGTCATTGTGGTAGCAACTCCATGATCATTGGACTGGCGAAGATGAGGAGGAGTCTCAGATATCAACAACTGCAAATCAAATAATATAATTTACATATTTTTTATAGAATATAAATAATCAAATTAATTAAATTGGCATGAAACAAATGTACCTCTATGAAGCTCATATCATGCCTAGGCTTAGAGTCCCTTGTGAATGTCAATGGGCTAGTAGAGAACTAATGCACATGGATAGAAATTTTGTGTCAATACTTCATATGATTTCTTAATAAATATATATGTTAATTTAAATTATTAAATTGATACATACCTCTTGACTTGTCAAAGAGACATAAAATGGATTGGCAAATTTGTATTAGGGCCACTAACGCTCTTAGCTTGAATTTTGAAAAATGCCAAGAAATGCTAATTAATTAGTCATTCACTGTACATACAAAATGTGATCAAATTAGTTTATTATAATTATAATTTAATTGTGTGTCAATGCCAAATTTGTCACTAAGGAAGTCATCAGTGACTAGCCCATATCCATAGTGTCTCCAACATGATTTCCAAACATACATAAGGATCCACATGATGTGCACATGTGAGTATGATGTCAAGAAGGATCCTCCTCAACTAATGGACTAGCACAATGAATGAGAGTCTGTGTCAAAGCATTGATAGTCCCTAGAGTATTGGTCTCTACATGTTCCTTCACAACTGAAGGAATAATGACATGCTCATCCTGTGGCTTCACAACAAAAGCCCTAACTACATTAGGATCATGACATGCCCCCGACTTCTCAAATGATGACCCCCCACCTCTACCTTGACAATCTAACATGTCAAAATAATTGGGGATCTCCCCAAGGACAATTCACAATACAATTTCTTTAAGTAATACATTGTAACCTCATGATTATTGTAGGGAGGGGCATCAAAGACCATCCACTCTCTATCCCAAAATTTATTTCTAATATCATCATGTATGCACCAGTGGATGGGGAACCTTTTAGTTGTATATTTAATAGTGTCTTGTTCTCTAGGATTTTTAAATAATGCACATATGCTACCTTTCATTATGTCCTTTTTTCTTACATCTTTATAGGATTATTTTTTTACATAATATCTTCTTTGTTCTTCTCTCTTACCACACCAAATATCCAACTGACCACTAATTGAAGTTGCATGGATCATAATGGACTCAAGGGAGGAGGCCAATTGTTCTCTCATAGGATTATTTTTCCTGCAAGCTTTCAACCTACCAATGCTTGCTTCTAATTCATTTCCCCCTCTTTCTAGTTCATTCATTATATTGTCTTGGGTATCAGGAGGAGGTCTTTCAATCAGTGGAGGTTGCAAAAATTCTTGCTCTTCTTGTGGAGGGTTTTCATTTTGATTTTGCTAATTAGGCCAGGGATTTGGTTGTTGATTATTCACATTTCTCGATAAGAAACCAATTGCATTTTATATAAATAAAAAAAATTGAAGAAAACCTAAAAAAAACATACAAAACAATGCAAAAACAAGAAGAGAAGACATACTTAATGATGTCAATCTTGATCTCTGGCAACGCGGAGGCATTTTGAGGAGAAGAGTGAGAAAATTCTTCAACTTCTACAAACTATGTGTACACTGTTGAGGGGAAAGAAGGCACCAACTAAAAGAAACAAGAGAAAATGGAATAGGCCATGAGTTTGCAGCCCATATATAGAAATTTTAAAAAGAACACATGTGTTTTGTCTTGGGCAAAAGCGTGTGAGTGCTTTAGAATTTTTAAAATTTTAGTTGTGTGTCATCGTTTTGGAACCACAACTTGGTACATTCACCCTCCTTTAAGGTCCTTCCTAGAACATACATTCTCTATCTAAGACCCTTGTCACATATACATATGTTAACATCTACAATATATTTTGGCCTTATAACTATATTAAGATCACTGTCTTCCCTAAAAAGGGACTCTCTTAATCTTTAACCATTAATCGTTCAATCATGTGTGTTATCCATTTTGAAATCCACATTTGCATATACATGTGTATATGCATAAATTATCCACAAGTATGATTCATTAATATAAATAAATTCATAAATATAAGTAAACAAATATAATCCATATAAATGTACGGGTTTCTTACCTTCCTCTTTTCTTGGTTTGTGTGGGTTTATCCTTAGTCGACCCTTAAATGAATTATTCCTACTAGATTATCTCAACTTTGTATAAGGAAAAATATGTAGAATTTGGTGTACAAAATAGATACAAAACCCAACTTCAAGAAGCCACAACAATCACCTACAAGCAAATAACTTGTTACGTGGAAGAATGAAGCAAAGAAGAGAAGAGTGTCTCTCAATATGAAAATTGTATTCAAGAGAGGAACAAAATAAAAATAAATGTTATGAAATATAAGGGGATCAATCCTTATAAAAGGAGATCAACCATTCTAAAAAAGGAAACCCTAAAGATATAATATGACATTTAATAGGAGAAAACAAATATTAATGTGACATTCATGAAGAGACAAAAGTCAAAACTCCAATAGTGAAATTTTTTAAGTAAGTAAAAGACAATAAACCTTTTACTCTAACACCCCCTCTTAAGATGAGTGATAATGTAGCTACAAGCAATGTAAACAAAAGAAAAGAAAATAAAATGTAGAAGGAAACTTGGGTCCTAGCAACAAGGCCTGATTAGGTACCCAATCAAAACCAAATCTCTATAAAGTGGAGAAATAGAGAAAACCACATGGAAAAAGCTCTACTCTAAAAAGAGATGAGAAAACATGCTAAAAAACATGAAAGGAATGAAGGCCTCACTAAGACCCCCCAAGGACAACTTCCTTCACCCCAAGCATGGCAAGAAACTGAAGATAACATGGTGATGTAAAAGATTTAGTGAAGATGTCGGCAACTTGCACATTTATAAGAATGTACTCCAAGAGGAGAACACCATCTAGAATCAACTGTCGGATGAAGTGCATGTGGATCTTGATGTATTTAGTACATTCATGCTCTACTAGGTTGTGATAAATATGTATGGTACTTTGATTGTCACACCAAAGCATAGTGAGACTATGAGGAGGAAACCCAAACTCAATCATCAACTATTGAAGCCACAAAATTTGCTAACTAGCTAACATTAATGTGCCATACTCAAACTCTATAGATGATAATGCAATAGTAGATTGCTTCTTACAAGACCACATGATAGGACAAGAACCAAGATAGTAAAAAATCTAGAAGTAGACTTCCTATCATCAGTGTCACGAGCCCAATTTGAGTTAGTAAAGCCAACAATGTGTGGGGATTCTGTAGTGTAGTGAATGCCAAAATGTGTAGTACCCTGAATGTACCTCAAGATATGTTTGGCAGCTTGCCAATGGATCTCATGAGGTGTAAGGATTAAACCCTGGATAGAAATAAAAATTACATGCAAATATAACAAATAACAAAAAATAATAGATCACACATAAAAGAACACAAGACACAAAGATTTAACACCCAATCCCTGGGCTACATCCACCAAAAAACAAGTTCGATATTATTATGATCCAATGATTATAACCTGATTACAATATGTAATCCCTTACAGCTCAATATCACCACAAGAATTGATTTTGCATCACCACTATGAAAAAATCCCTAACATTAAGCCTTTTTATACAAGTATTTTTATGCTACTTTAGGGTTACAACATGTTGACCATATGTTGGCCACAACCCAAATTTTTTTTTCTGGGAACTGCCCTCAACCATAAAGAATTTATGAAGTATTTATAGTACTTCCCTAATTAGTCACCACAAACTAACAATCTCCCACTTGGGGATTGATCAGACTCCACACTAGACAACAATCTCCCACTTGGAGATTGATCCTATAGCTATGCTGCTATGTCATGAGGCTCCCACTAGACCAAACCCCCTTGGACTCTACTATTCTTGTATTCCTATTCAGTCTAGAAGACCAACCAAAGCTAAAGAGGAATCCAACTTCTCCCATGTTACTACCTTTGTCAACATATCTATTGGATTCTTATTTGTATCTATCTTGTCCAACTTTAACTGTCCAACCTCCAAAACTAATCGAATGAAATGATACTACAATTTTATGTGTTTGGTCTTTGAAATACATTATATTTCTATCGAAGGAAATAAATCCATACCTTCCTAGTTGCATCATCAATAAATGTAACATAATAATGAGAGCTTCCAAGGGAAGATACCTGAGCCGGTCCCCATACATCGGTATGCACAAGCTCTAATTTCTCCTTTTTGTTTTCCTTCCCTACCTTTACAAAACTCACTCTCTTTTGTTTTCCATACACACAACTTTCACAAAAATCCATATTAACACAGTTTAGACCTGATAAAATAGTTTACACACAACTTTCACAAAAATCCATATTAACATAGTTTACATCGGTATGCACAAGCTCTAATTTCTCGTTTTTGTTTTCCTTCCCTATCTTTACAAAACTCACTCTCTTTTGTTTTACATACACACAACTTTCAAAAAAATCCATATTAACATAGTTTAGACCTGATAAAACATTCTTTAAATGAAGTAATTTCATACCTTTCTTACTCATGTGCCCAAGAAATGTTCTATCATAATTTACAACAGCTATTTGTTCTCCCTGCTCAACAGTAGCAACTATTCCTGAACATTCATTTTTCTTTGAAATAATTAAATTAGAAGGAACAATATGACCTGTACAAATATATAAGGTGCCTACTTTCACACCTTTTTCTACTACAAGGGAACCTTTTGTAGCCTTCCAATTTTCATCATTAAAATTAACTACACAAACCTCATCACTGAGTTGCCTTGCTAAAATTAAATTCCTACTTAGCCTTGGAACATGTCTTACCTCATGTAGTAGCCAATGATTCCTATTCTACAACTTAATCTTAACTTTTCCCTTTCCAACAATCTAATAGGGTTCATTATCCCCCAAATAAACAAGCCCAAAATCCCCTTGGACATAATCAATGAAATAACCTCTATGAGGTGTAGCATGAAATGAAGCACCAGAATCTAAAACCCATGAATCATCAACACTTTCTAAAGATAGAAGAAAAGCATCCTCTTCAGATTTGTTACTTACCACATTTGCCTCCTTGTCTCCATCTGGTTTATCTCCTTCATTTTTATTTTGATTCCAACAATCTTTCTTTTTATGTCCTAGTTTCCCACAGTACTAGCACTCATTCGGTCCTCTTGATTGAGATCTCCTCCCCTTTGACTTTCCTCTTGATTTTCCATAATTTCTAAAATTACTTCCTCTCTCAGTCATTATGCCTCATCTTTGTGCATTCAAAGCACTTCTTGATGTAGATCCACCCGAGGATTTCCTATGAGTTTTATCACTCAAAATAACATTGATCACATCATCATATTTAGGGTACTAGATTCAAGAATGAAATTACTCACAACCATTACCAAGCTATTCTAGCTTTCAGGCAAAGAACACAAAATCAAGAGAGACCTAATTTTTTCATCAAAATTGATACCCATAGAAGATAATTGACTAGTAATAGTATTAAACTCATTTAAATGATCTATAATAGATCCACCTTCTACCATTTTCATATTAAATAAATGCTTCATGAGAAATACCTTGTTTGAAATAGAGGGCTTTTCATATAGTGTCTCTAGGGTTTTCATCAACTCTTCTATTGATCTTCAATTTTGTAATATTAAATGCCACCTATGGTGTTAGGCATAATTGAATGCTTCCAAGTGCGTTTCTATCTAAAATATCCCATTCATCATTTGACATAGATCCCTGATTCTTAGTTTTGCCTTCCAACGGCTTCCATAAATCCTTCTAATAAAGATAGTCTTCCATTTGCATCTTCCATAACTAAAAGTTTTGCCCATTAAACTTGTCAACCCTCAGCTTACCCTCATTTTCCATTGCTCCCAGTCAATCGTGAGACTTCCACTCAACCGTGAGACTTTCTTGCAAATGATAACTAAAAAAAAAACCTCGCTCTAATACCACTTGTTAGGATTAAACTTCAGATAGGAATAAAAATTACATGAAAATATAACCAATAATAGAAAATACTAGATCACACAAAAAAGAACACAAGACATAAAGATTTAATGTGGTTCACCCAATCACTAGGCTATGTCCACCAAATAGCAAGTTCGATATTATTATGATCAAGTGATTACAACTTTATTACAATTTGTAATCCCTTACAGCTCAATACTATCGTAAGAACCAATTTTCCATCACCATTATGAAACAATCCCTAACCCTAACCCCTTTTATACAAGTATTTTTATGCCACTTTAAGGTTACAACATGTCGGCCATATGTCAGCCACGATATCATCCATGGCCCAATTTTTTTTTTGGGGCTCTACCTTGAACCCTAAAGAATTTATGAAGTATGTATAGTACTTCCTTGATCAGTCACCACAAACTAACATGAGGGTCATGGGAAAATTGAGAAACAAGACCAACTACAAAGGAGAGATCAAGATGAGTATGTTTTAGATACAACAAACAACCAACCAACTATTGGTATAAAGTGGGATCCACTAAAGTCATAGGAAAAGTGGTATACAAGATGACACTTGACTGAACTACAAAACAACCATTTTACATCCTTGCCATGTCAAAATTCATACACACCTCCATTGTTGAATACTTCATCCACCCCCATTCTTGATCACAAACTCACCACTTAAAGCTTGAGAACACCTAAGCACACATCCATCCATATATAGACACATCTACATCATCATAGGTAACACTTGAGGAGCTTACCATTCTTGGTTTTCCTGCCTCAATAGCATTTCCTTCATCTCATCATAAGTGTAGCTAAGTTACTTAGTTTGTGAATATTGGTCTATTTAGTAATGTTCTTTCCACACTAGTTTAATAGAGCCCTACATTTTGGCATGCCTGGTGGGTTCCCACATTCGGGTCACTCTGATCATATGTTTCATCTATTTTGCTAATTAACCAAACTAACATGATATGTTTTATCTTGTACGTGTGAGTATTTTAACAATTTTTGTAGGTGCATAAATCTCAATCTAGGAAGCACACTCCCAACAATATAACCAACTTTCCAACAACTTACTTTTTTAAAATTTCACAAACCCATGACTGCGAGTTTGAGGGAAACAAACCTATGGGATTGTAACCCCACAAACATAGGAACATGTTCATCATGAAACCTAACTACCACATGGTGGTTAAAACCTCCCCCATCATTCTTATTGTTCTATCTTCTTGCGGGAACACAAATTTTTGCTAGCAGGTTCAGCGGCAAAACCTGCAAGAACGCTTAGCCAAAATAACCAACCCCAAAAATCAAATTTATAAATTTCACCCTTAAACCCATAGATACACTTGTCAGTGGGAACACCTTCCAAAACCTATAGGATCACTTTTTTGTGGGTATGGTCTGTGAGTATTTTTCCCACAACCCACTTTTATTTTGGTTTCACTAGTTTTTGCACCATGATCCCACAATTTTTGACTACATTCCCACACTGTGGGATCACAAGTTAACTCTCATGGGTACCCTAGTTTTATTAACTAGTTTAGTTTGCTAATAATTTTTATAGGGTGTAGCTCGTAGGTACCTTGCTAGAATTCTAACAATTTGGTTTTGTAGGTTTATTTAGTTTAGTTGCCAAAAACTTAATCTTTAATGCTTGAGGAAAAAAATTTCATGTGTTTAATGGAATGAATGGTTAGAAATTTAATATGATTTTCATTGGAATGAGTGATTAGCTAATTAGAAAATCAAATCTTGAATGCCAAGTACAAAAACAAATGAATGCGACGAACTTTCATTTTAAGTGTTAATGAACATTATGGGCAAACACTTCAAATTTTGGGCTTAAAATGAACATCATGTAATATTGAATTCCTTAAAGAAAACTCATCCTTATTCCCATCTATTTCAAAGTTTTTACTCGCTCAATTTCTTTTGTTGACGTGATTTATTATGTTGACCATCACTATAAGTTGGAAATGAACCTTGTATGATAATATCATGAGTGGTTTCAAAGTAGTCACTAGGATACACTAAAAGCTTCCAAAATAGAATGAATCACATGCCTTATGTGTCTTGAGATTATGCCCTTTAGCACATCTTTGAATTCTCTTTTTTTGCAAATTAGGACCATTTAAATATGTGACGCATGTACCAAAATTTGTTAGCAAGATCATCTGCAACAACTTAGGAGTGCTTCTAGCAAGTTCACCCTCCTCTGGGAAGCACACCCCCTTTGGAGAGAAGCTCAAACTGGTAAATAATATGGCTAGTATATAAATGAGAGGATGGGTAAATCTTCTTGCTCCATCAGGAAAGTTTAGGTGGTGTGTTTTTGGGGGTAGCCTGAGGTGGGAAAACTTTCCCATGATTTTAGCATGTCTAGAATAGATTCATAAGTGGATCACATACATAACAACTGAGTGGCTAATTCCATAGACTTAATTATAAACCAATTTAGTATCTACCATTTTATCCCATGTGTATTACTCATGGTGCAAGAGAATATAAGGCTTCTCTGAAGTTACCTAACATATGCATTTTCCTTGGTAGATGTTGGAATTACTTTAGAATAACTGGGGGGGGGGGGGGGGGCAGGGGTGGTGAACCAGTTATCCAAGGTCCAGATGTATAAATAAAACTTTTCACAATTTAGTGAACCCATAAAACATTCATACCCATGCATACATCCATTGTGTATTCACTAAAACTTGTATGTTACTATCAAATCAATTTGCAGAAATGTAAACCATGAAACACAACACATTCATTAGCACACTTGACATAATGATTTACATGGAAACCCAATTTGGGAAAAACCACCAGTAACATGCTACTCTTTTTCACTCTTCTAAAGTGATGCCCTGTGAAAGACCAACCTTGTTAAAGGTTACAATACACACTGTTAAATGTGACCCGATTAAGGGATTTTAGTCACCCTATTAAAAGTGAGCCTTGTTAGAGGACTTTAGGCCATTCACTTGGAATGCCACCCTATTAAAGGATTTTCTAATGACTGTTAGGTCAACCTTGATCCAAAGAATTTACCATAGACTGATACAATTGTTAGAGAGTAACAATAGGGATTTGATCTAATACAACTTACAACTTCACTTGTAGAATATAGATCTTTGTTCAGTCCTAAATTTTTCTTGGCTTTCATACTTTGCAGCTTTGACAACTTGTTCACCCTTCAAGAATTCATCTCCTTAACCTTTTTTTCTTAACATGCCATTGCAGACTCTTCTCTTGGGTCACTTGATGAAGCAAAACCCTTAATTCCTTCTCCTCCTTAGGTTCTTGCACATGACACCAACTTCTCTTGCTTCATGACTAGACATTCCTATAAGTAGGAAATTAGAATATTTTCTCACTCATTATTCATCATCCAAATTAAGGTTTTGGATGGATTAGGTAGGATACAATGTATCTACCCCATATCTTTGTCTTTTCTAGAAATTTCTCCTAGAATCTATTTGAATTTTCCTAAAAATGGTTTACATCAAATTTTGTGCCACTAGCTCATCAATATTATCTTCCTCTTAGTTTAAAAGTTTCAAGAAAACAAACTTGTTAGCTTAGATTCAGAAAATCTTTGATCTTTATCATAATGCAACAACTTGACATTATCAACCTTCTGATGCTCGGTATATACTGCGTTGCTCGACATCAACTATAAAATCACTCGGCATTAACTAAAGTTTGCTGGTGCTTGGCATCAACTAAACTTTACTCAATGTCAACTATCTTGCTTGGAATCCAGTAGATTTTTCTTTTACTCGGCTCCAATTGATTTTTTGCTCGACTTGCACTAACTTAGCTTAGCACCTACTATACACTTGGTCAAGCTTGATAGACAAACTTTTTTTAACTTATTCTTCTAAACTTTCTAAGTGTAGCTAGCCATTTTGTAACCTTAAGTAGATCATTAATACATCATGTCATCATTGTCTTCACTAATTCTCATACTTCATTACATAATCATAACTCAACCTTTCCTCTAGGTGCTTTTGTTACATCTTATTGATCAAATCCTCCTCATCAATCAACTAAGTGGTAGTACTTGAATCTTATAAGAAATTGTCTTACCAAAAAATAGTAGGTTTAACATCAGTGACAAAATAATGATTGAAACACATAATCTTCTTCAATAATCTCCAAGTTCTTAACAATCTCTTTTTCAATGATCTTTTCAATCAGATTTCAATAGTAGAGGCATAAGGCTACTTGGGTTTATCTCCAAGAGTCATTGTCCCCGCAAAAGGGGGGCTTCTATTTGTCATACCTTGAAGGATCATTGATGTGTAAGTTTTTCAATCAAATCTTGTATTGAATCACCTTTGATTAGAGGGAAATATCACACTAGATCCAGAAAACATCAAGATGGTCACATTCCCATAGGCCTAAAGAGTAATAGATTGAAACCAAAGTGACCTTAGGGATAAAAAGTGTGTTTGAATTATCTTATTTGTGCAAAAGACATGTGAAATTTTTTTTTAGAAAATACACATTTTTATGGCTACTATCAAAATGCTTTTGCTAAAGAGATCGCATGTCTATCTCTCTCAAAGTTCCTTTGTCCTTTGAAAGGTTGTTTGCTCACAAAACACCATATCCAGTTATCAAAAAAGTCTCATCCTTGGTATTTAAAAAAAGAGTTGTTAGCAAATCTATTCACAACAACTTTAGTCTAGCTAGTTTTACTTCAACTTTTCCAAAAAAATGATTCTTGTTGTTTCAAAATAGTTATTAGCAACTTTATTCACAACAACTTTAGTCTAGTTGGTCTTACCTTACCTTGTAATGCTCTACTCAAAGATCCTTGGAATAAATATTCAATACATGCCAAGATAATAAATTTTTTTACAAGTATGGATGTACATGACACTCAACATACGAGGATCATAAAGATTACAACATAAGACTTAACCACAATCTCGACAACCAACAAATCTCTAAACGCCACTACCAAATTGACACACAAACAGAAAGATGAAGACCAAAAATGAAAATAGAATGAAGAATCTAAGATCTATCAAAGCATGGAAAATTAAGTAAACCCAAAGGGTACTTAAAACACCAAAAATTGATCCCCAAACACTAGTGGAGATGCCCCCTATTTTTTGTGTGAGGACAAATAGTAGAAAAAAATTTCATGCGAGGAAGTGCAACACACTACAGGAGAAAATGCATTTCACATGAGGAAATGCACTAAATAGTGTGAGGAAGTACTTGGTTCAGTAGCCAGAACACCTAAAAATTGGTGTGGGGTTTCGCTCAAGGAAGTGCCAAAAATGATGCAAGAAAACTCAACACAACACGCAAACTTTTGCACTTTTGCATGAGAAAGTGAAATTTTGAACGAGGATTCAAAACAAAAATCCAGGGAACATAAAGTTAAAAAGCTAAGAATTGAAGTTCCTCCAAATTTGGGAGTAATAGATCCACCAATGAAGGCATAGGCACTTGAACACTAAACTGCAAGACAGAACTACAACAACCATTTGAAACAAGTAGTAAAAGAACATACTAAAAGTAACATTGCAGTGTACAGAAACAACATCACAATGAACTGAAAAAATAAAACTAAGTGTGTGGTTCCTCTAAACTGTAATAGCATCATGAGACCTTGAAGTCCCTAGCCATCCCCCATGTGTAACATCCCAAATTGCCAACTAGATAGTTGGAGTTGTATTATAAGGATGCCACTACTAAAGCTTAATAACATCATAAGAATGAGAAATCTAACATGAAACCAAAAGCAATAAATACTCCAACTAAGTAGATAAAATCATAAAATCATATGCTAAACATCATAATAAGGAAATGCATCAATAATAACATCATCTAAACATGATATACAAGCATTCCAATAAAAGTGTAAATCACAAGAAAACATACTCTAGAACCTAAAGTACCAAGTGAAAACAACCAACAAAGGTCACATTGCGACAATAGACCATCTTTGTACACTGGTCTCTAATAGTGGTGAAGGTAGTTATGCCTCCCAACCTTCTGGAACTTGTAGGTCTACTCCAACCATGCTGATGGAGATAATGATCCAATGAAAAACACACATAAAGAAAGACCTCCATGGCTAACACTCATGCCAGAAATTAATGATGACTAAAACTATGAATATGAGACAATACAAGTACTACAAGTCCTAGTCAGACACTCTATGGGTAACTATGTAGGGGCTATGTTGGAGAGTAATGTGCTTGTTACTCCCAAGCTAAATCAAATGTGGAAATACTCTCAAGGTACTCCCTTGGAGGCCATCACATGCATGTGAACACTCACTCAAGCTACCCCCTTGAAGGCCAACACACAGTATCCCTAGAGTTAAATCGTAGGGCTATAATTTTTATTATCTTAGTTTTATTACCAATTAATTTAATTAGTTATCACTTTTTTAGAAACTCCTTCATGCCAACCCTATGGGAAATGGTCACCAAGCCTGTGAGAGAAGCCCCTCCACTACCTACCCTACATACCCTTGCTCATCACATGATGAGTGCTCATAGGCATGCATATTCCCAACCCAAAACCAATGAACATAGCTCCAACAAAGCACAACTGGGAGATCAAGCCTTGCAAGTCACCCAAAAAATGCATGCATGCATATGCTCATGTTTGACACACCACCATCACAAAGATCATAAAACAAGGGATGGATGAGAACACAAGAAAAATATCACTCACCTAAAAGTAGTTCAGGAGGACAGATGTGACACACATCCCAATGCAATAACAAAAGTACAAAAATAGTTTGACTGACATCTAAATGGATGATCCAGGTCCACAACCAACATCTTGTTGAGAAAACCTAAGAAGATAGGGTGACACACAAAATGAGGTAAAAAACCCAAAACTAGAAAAAATCAAAATTAAAAACTCATTTGGTCTTTGGGCATAAAAGCCTCAAAAATCCAATAAAAATTGGGTTTGGACACCATATGCAAAAATAGCCAGCATAACGGTGTGTGAAAACCCAAACCCTAATCCCCAAAATTGGAAAAATGTTCATACCCAACCAATTTGGTAGAACCAACAAATAGAAATGGAGGGGAACACTAGTTCTTAGCCTCCAAACCAATAAATACTAGAAACAATAACAAAAACAAAGCCAAAACATGAAAATGGGAGAGCCCTACCTGACAACAAAAGGGGTTGAAACAAGAAACAACAAAATAAAATAAATAACCCACAATTGCTATCAAAAATCATGGCCCAAAAAGGTCTCCTCGAGATGGATCCAACGAGACTGACCTTGTGAAGATCCCACACCCGCAGCTTTCACAACGAACAAAAATGTGATCCTTTAGAAGAGGATTTTAAAAAAAGCTCTCAATTTTTGTATTTTGCAAAAGTGAGAAGTGAGGAATTAAATTCCTCTTTCAATACTTATTCACTTTTCGAGTGAATAATCAATTAGGGCATATAGCCAGTTAGACTAGCTAGATTCCAAATCAACCCAAACGAAAACAAGTTATTCCTAGCAATAGGAATTCATCTATGGAAAAGCTACCAAAAATTAAATTCAATAAAATTTAAAGTCCAAAAACCTAAAATCACAAAAAATTCCTTAACAAATATTGTGACAATGTGAATCTCTAAATGCACAGACACGTTCACTGGTCTAATCAAATAATACAAATGAGTTCAGATTTAATAATCACTGAAAGGTTTAATTAAAAAATTAAAATAAGGATACGTTGACCATAGAGGGATGAAATCTAATAATGAATAACTAAATCACTAACTCCATGTGCCACTGCCAGGGATAGAAATCCTACACACTAAAACAAATGATCAAGTGCAATTGCATATAATAACATAGCCAAAGCAATAAATGCATTAAATAACTAATTTAACCATTTATTCAATTATGTTGATATAATCCATTTACACCACTCATGTTTGCATAAAGAATAATGAAACAAGAATGAAGTAAATATCCATAGCATAAAATCTATCACATAATAGAATTAGAGATATGTCCAAATACTAGATAACTAGATATCATCATAGACCTACTGTCATCTCAAAATGGCATCAACATGCAAATATGATAAAATAAACAACATAGTAGTATAACATCTATGATATTGAAGTCAAATTATAACATCTGACGCTCAGGTCATCTCAAAAGTAATATAACAAGAGTACAAGTATCCCTCGAATCAACATACAAACTACAAACATGAGAGAAACTACATATCTATTCCAAAACAAATGTCATTATGTCATCCTTTAGTAAAGATCACTTTATCCACACTCAAAACCATCCATCTTTAGATCAAATTTATCTTCACTATCTCAAGGAAGATTGTTAGCAAGTCTATTAACAACAATCCTAGACCTAGTTTGTTCTATTTTACTCCTTCTAGTTAAACTAAAGCCTTTTTGTCCTTTGATAAACACCATTCTTAAACCTATTTTTCATCCAAAAGATATATGTTGTCCAACCCCAAGTAAAAGGTATACTTACCATAGTCAGTACCTTTAACCCACAGTTGCAATGAACCTATTGAGAATACCTTATGTCGGACCAACCCAAAACTAAGGTCAAAAAGGTCAAATGTCCATAAATAATAATTTATAGAGAGATAAAAGTAGAACACAAAAAGTATATGCATAATCCAAGACTCACCAAGTAAGATTAGATTGGGAAAGAAGGTGTTGAAATTTCTCTACAAAATAAGTGGGATAACAAAATTCAGAATTTAACCCTAGGACGTGGAGTCAATCAAAGCCTTATCAACTATACTAGCTATACCCATTTTGATTAGGATCCTCTTCTTCCATACACACTTCACACTTATCATATCTTAGATTAGGCTTCTATCATAGATTTAGGTCTCCATATAGGTCTTTATCCTACTTAGGCATTTTTATAGATCTATCATCTTTAGGTCATGCTTTAGGAATCCAACCCCATCCAAATCAAACATCATAGATCACAGTCCTACATCCTCTCCATCATACTTAAACATTTGATATCATTTTTTTGAGAATTGTCTACCCTAAATCCTACATCTATCATACTATCTTGGTTATCCCTCAAACTAAGCATTGTTTAGGATAAGCTATCTTTGTCTTGTGTGTCCCTCATCACCTTGAGAAAAAGGTTGGGCTCCACATTTGATCATCATTTTTCTTCTAAAAGGTCACAAGTTCACCTTAGAGTTGACATCACCATCATATCTTGAGCATACACATAGGAAAAAGCATCCTATCTCTTACTTTGGAATCACATCACTCATCCTTAGGCTTCTATAGGTATCATATCATTAGACATAAGGTCCTTCCTACACATCTATCATACATATTTGTGCATCCTAGAAAATCCTTACATCATAGTTCTTATATCCCTAAAGCATTTTCAAAAAATCATTCACCCATCTATCATTGTATTCATTGTCTTACCATCTTTCACTTCATCCTTAGGAGCATCATCATTTCATGCCACCTACCACATGCCTCTCCAAGAATAAAAGAAAGAAGAAAGACATGGATCCTAATCTTAGTGGTAGTTTAGCTAGTGCACAACCATACCCACCAATATCTAAAATCATACATGATCCACCACCATAGAATTCTAAGGAATCCAACCCTTCATTAGACATAGAGGCCTTTATGAATCAACCTGAACATGTAACTATCATCAATTCCATCATAGATTGGAATAGGGAAACCATCATGCCCAACTTCTTAAGAGATAATGTTGGTGCATTCGACTTTTGAAGACCACCACCTTTTGACATAACTGATCCTAGACATCCTTTGTTTGGATGACTACCACCACCTATCAGCTAATGTAATCACAATGACCCCCTTTTTATACCAAATAGAGGATATCAGTTAATACAACTAGAACCTATGGATCCAAATATACCATCAATCCAACTCAATGCTTCAATCCCACAAAGCAATCAACCCACCATAGCACAACCTTTAGTCCACACCATGTCCCAACAATAACACCACTACACCTATTACATCTATGAACGCCACCACCTTCGCTACTCCATCTACCTCTATCCCATTAAGTAGCACTACACCCTACACTTCCACTTCATATCCACTATAGTCTATCCCTCTAAGTAGCATAGTCAATCAACATCTCATCATACCACAAGAATTCCATCTTTAGGGTCCAACAATCTACCTTTTATCCCATTCGCTATTAGTAGTAACCGATTTTCTACTTATCATTACATTGCCACATCTTTTTCTTTAGGTCCTTGGAATTTTTTGTAATCAGAAGGTCCACCTACCAAACTTTTCACTATCAATCCATTCATGTCTAATTTCCAACCACCACCACCATTTTCCATCACCCCCATACCTACCATCACAAATTATTTTTCTATGCCACCTCTAGGAAACAACCAAACCATACCACAATAATCAGTATCTACAATAGGTGCACTTCCTTACAGTAACTATTTGGCTCCATATAACTCCCAGTTACCACCTTAGCCAAGCACTCAATCCCAAATTACAATAAAAAATCCTACTAATGTCATTGTATGTTCAAACTTCCAAAAAAAATCCTTTGGTTGGACAATAGTCCCACACTTATCCTTTGCTATAACAACTTCCCTATCAAAATTAAATCTTGCAAGCATAACAATATGTCCAACCACCATTCCAACAACCCATCACTCTCATCCCATTAATAGTTTAATCTACATTTAATCTACCACAATATATAAACCAAAGCCACCTACCTTCACCTACACAATCAAATACATACCCTCCATTGGGGGCACTAGGATTGGGGACACTAGTCATAATTCCTATCAACCCTGAATTGGAAGTGATGAAAATTGCCTTAAAAGCACTCAAGGATGGAAAAAATTCCAAGATGTTCAATTTTGAAAATAAATGTCCATATCTTTTTGACAAGACTATAACAATGATGCCCTTCCCTAAATACTTTGAAACCACAAAATTTGAAAAATTTAGGGGGAAAGGCAATCTGGTCACCCATGTCAAAGAGTTTTATATGCACTGCCAAGAGGTGGATTATAATGACATATTCCTCATGCAACTTTTCCCAAAAATTCTAGGAGGCCCTACTCTTGAATGGTTCTATCACATATCCAAGGTAATAATTAGTACCTTTGCTAATTTGTTGAAAGACTTTGTAGCCTAGTATGGTCATTTAGTGGAGACTGAGTTATCTATAGTAGATCTAGTTCACATCAAACAAAAAGGAGAGGAGAGCCTCACTGATTACTTACAGCGATGGAAAATTCTCACCTGAATGCCACCTTGTCAAGATGTTCATTAACAATGCACATCCTAGTCTTGCACACCACATGGTTATGAACTACTTGCAACCATACAAAGACATCAAGGAAAATGGAATGTTACTAGAGAAAGGATCATTAAGGATGGTGTCATCAAAATTTATAAAGAAAACACCCAAGATCAAGAGAAATATAATGACAAACCATGATATTGGAACAAAAACAAAAACACAGTCACTAATGGTGCAACTGATACATGACAAGTTTATTTTGTAGGGGCAACACCTAGTGCACCTAATACCCCTTATCCAGAATTTGCACAACAACAATAGTCCACTTACCAATAGAGTATGTACCAAAAATCATAACAACAATCCCCGTCACAACACACTCAACACAATCCACAAGAACAAAATCCTCTAAATCAGATGAATGCCATTAGTATCATAGCTGGCTCAAGGCCATGCATGTAGAGGAAACCTTGAGTATACACCCCTTTGGGGGAACACTTGATGCCATCTTTGAAAATTTGGTTAAAAAAAATCTTATCTAACACCCACAGATTCAAGCATTACAAAACAATAAGTCATAGGCATCCTGGTATAAAGAAAATGAGTTCTACAAATTTCATCGTCTTAAAGGGAATCCCACCCTCAATTACATGTAGCTCAAAGATTACGTGAAAGATCTCATTGATAAAAATAAAATCACAATGGAGGCACAAACTTCCCCAAATGAAAGATTATTGATATGTCAAAATGCACTTCCTCCACATAACAATAATGCAAGCAAAGCCCCTGTCAATGATACTACCACTAACAATGCCAGTAAACCCAACAAAAATCAAACCAAACAAGATGATAACCACAATACATCATAGAACTATACCTCGGCCTACTTGGACTATGGAAATCTAATTAGTTGCATGTCTCAGATAGAACCTTCTATAAATTTCATCAATATCAAAGGTCTAAATAATCAATGTGCAGTTACCAGAAGATAAACTTGGCTCAACATAGCCAGACCATTTGTACCTATGCCATCAAGACCACCTCCATCAATATCACCCCATCAGAACAATAGTAAAACATCTTTTAACACCTTGGAAATATGCCAACTCAAATCTTCATTTTAGATCTCTTGTGCACAAGCCCAATTTATCAAGAGATCCTTAACATTACTCTTCATGAGTCATGCATCCCTATTGATATCAACACCACATAATTTTTAAACCTAGTAGACCATCTATCTACATCATGCACATTTTTCTTTAGAGCTTCATACATCCCCACTATTGAGCTTGATCATATCCTTCCACTTCACATAGCTATCATGGTTTTTGACTTTGCTGTCAAAAGGGTCATGATAGATAATGGATTGGCCTTGAATCTATGTGCTTTGAAATTTATCAAATAGGTAGGATACACTAAGGTAGACATCCTAAATGAAGTCATCAATATCAAGGCATATGACAATTTGGAGTAGACCACTAAAGGAACCATCCTATTACCTATGAGAGTTGGCCCTATCACTCAAGAAACAATCTATCATGTAGTTTATCTTAACCTACCATATAACATCCTCCTTGGTCAATCATGGATTCATGCGATGAAGGTCATTCTATCCACATATCATTAGTGCATTAAATTTATATATAATGGAATTGAGATAACCATCCATGCTGATCTTGACCCCTTTGCTTATTGCAATGCAATAGATGCCTCATATAATAACCATTGCACTGGAAGTAAGATTGGCAACACTATGGCTAGCTCCTCTAGCACTCTCCACGATCCAGATACCATACTAGCCTCTACTCTTTTGACGGTTAAGATCATTACCAATTTTATGGAGAATATAGTCTTTCAAATGCCTTTGTTGTTGGTGCTCTACCACTTGATCCACATACTCGGGGGCACTTAACTTATTATGGGTCAAAGCTAGACATGACTCGTTCGACCAAACAACTCTAACCCACCACATTTGTTGCAAATGGGATCATGAATGGAGAGGAAAACACCCCTGATATTTGTACATGGCTATACAAAGAACCAACTTGAAAAGGTAAATAGCTCCTTGACTACTTCAAACAAAATTAGCCACACTCACATTGCCTTGCTATTGAATAGTGGGATTATCAAGGAGGTGGCCTAGGCTGTGAAGCATCAGGTATTAGACATCTTGTATAGTCATACAAGAAAGAAAAAAAGAAATGTCTCGACTATGGCCTCCCCAAAATTGGGGGCACCACAAAATATGGTCATGCCTTTTTAAACATTCAGAACAATCTTGTCGAGGTTGAAGACATCCCTGAGGAAGTCAAAAAGAAATCCAACAAGGATATTTTCCTTGACAAACTTATCTTAGGAGTCTCTATGCTTTGTGAAAAAAAAAAGAAAAAAAAAGAAGAAGCAAAAATATCCCTTGGTAAAAACTCTTCTAGATCACCATGAAATCACTCAAAAAATTAAATAAAAATAAAGGACATATCCAATGGTGAAAACCTTTTTGAGGCACCAAAGGATGGAGATTTCATCCTTCCTCCATAAGATCATAGGCTTATAGGTCATAAATCCTAAAAGAGGAAACAAAACTAGTCAATATTAGTCTAACAAAGACACTAGAAATCACATACATTGTAGCATCTCTACCACTAGAACAAGTAGACCTTCTCATTGAGGTGCTTCAAGAAAATATTGGTTGCTTTACATGGTCATATCAAGACATGTTAGGATTGGACCCTAAGTTAGTGGTACACTACTTGGCCATAGATCCAAAAGCTAAACCAGTAAAAAAAAAAACTCTGTAAGATGCATCCCAACATTTCCCTATTGGTCAAAGCAGAGTTAGAAAAACTACTAGATGTGAAGATAATTTGCCCAATTGACTAGTCAAATTAGATCTCCAACATGGTACCTGTCACAAAACCTTCTAATGATATCAAGATTTTCATTGAATTTAGAGACCTCAACAAGGCTTGTCTGAAGGATGATTTCCTATTACCAGATATAGACACGATTTTTGATCTCACTATAGGCCATGAACTCTTATCACTCATGTACAATTTTTTAGGATACAATCAGATTCAAATAGCAGAAGCAGATCAACATAAGACAACATTTACTACTCCTTGGGGAACATTTTGTTTTAACATGATGTCATTTGGGTTGAAAAATATCAAGGCAACCTATCAGCAAGCCACAATGGTCATCTTCCATGACCTCATCCAAAAAACCCTTGAGGATTGTGTGGATGATATTCTAGTCAGATCTCTTAATGCCCTTGATCACTTAACTCACCTCAAGGAAGTTTTGATCAACTGGCCAAGTACCATCTCATGTTGAACCCCAAGAAATGTGTCTTTGGTGTCACATCTAGAAAACTCCTAGGGTTCATTGCATCAATGCATGGTATTGAGATTGACCCTAAAATTGTTAAGGCAATGATGGATATGTCTCCTCCCAAGACACTAAGATAGCTTTTCTTTCTCCAAGGGAAGCTACAAGCAGTTAGAAGATTCATCTCATAGCTAGTAGACAAGTGTCAACCATTTACACACTTTCTCAAAAAGGATTAGAATTTTAGATGTGATCCTATTTTCCAATGTAGCTTTGAACTAATCAAGAAATACCTAGCTAATACACCTATCTTGGTTTTGCCAGTTTCTGGATGACCATTGATATAATACATCATAGCTACCCCAACAACACTATGTTCACTCCTAACATAGCTCGATGACAATAGAAAAGAGAGGAATATTTACTACATCAGATGCACTCTATTTGGGTATGAGTTTAATTACACACCCATGGAAAAAGCTTTCCTTATTATGGTTTTTGCCACTCAAAAGCTTGGTCACTACATGTTGAGTCACATTGTATAGCTAATATCCAAGATTGATCCTCTAAAATATATCTTGTCATGCATAGTACTCAGAGGCTACCTAACCTAATGGGTCATGTTGGTCAGTGAATTTGACATCCTGTTGATATGAGATTGCAATGTTTCAATCATTGTTTTGTCACTGATGTCAAACCTACTACTTGTTGGTAAGACAACTGCCTAGTTGATTTGAGTACTATCATTTGTTTGATTGATGAGGAGGTTTTGATAAAATAAGATAACAAGAACACCTAGAGGAAAGGTTGAGTTATGGTATGAAAAAGGAGTACAAAGATTTGTTAAGATAGTGATGACATAGTGTATTGATTATCTACTTAAGATTGCAATAGTTGGATACATTGATTAAGTCTAGAAGAACAAGTAAGAAGAATTGAGTCTACCAAGCTTGATCGAGTGGACAGTAGCTACCAAGAAAAGTTAGCACAAGAAGAGAAGAAAATTAGTTGGATCCAAGAAAAGTGAAGGTTTGTGTATGTTGAGTGAACTTAGTGTACATTTAATAAAGTTTAGTTGATGTCGGGCATCAATAAACTTTAGTGTTTTCCAAGTTAACTAGTGGATGATGAGTGGAAGAAAAGTATGAAAGCTGAGTGATGACACATTGATGTCAAGTACCAATATTCATGTTAAATCATAGATTTGATGAATCTGAGCTCAATATTTTATTGTCTTGAATTTTTTGAAGCACTTGGAAGATAAATATGATGAGTTGGTGGCATAGAATTCAAGGTAAACAATTTTGAGGAAAAATCAAAGAGGATAAAGGGAAAAGTTTCTAGAGGAACCAAATGAAAGAGTGGGTAGATTCATTGAATCCTACCTAATCCTACCTAACCCAAAAATGGATGATTGAGATTGAATGATAAAAGATGTTAAATCTCTATTCATAGAGAGAGCTAGTCAAAAGAAAAGGTTGTCATGTGTGAGAACTTAAAGAAGAAAAGGAGTTTAGGGTATTGCTTCATTCAATGGCTGAACATAAGAGACTTCTATTCACAAGAAAAGAAAGAAGGCTTAAGAGTATGAATGCTTGAAGAGTGAACAAGCTATTAGAGATAAATTGTGTGAAAGCCTAGTAGAATGGAGGACTAAAACATAGATCTATAATCTACAAGTGAATTGTAAATTGTTATCAGATCGAGCCTTACTATTACATTCTAATCATTGTATCAGTCTAGGGTAAATCCTTTGGATTAAGGTTGACCTAATAGTCATTTGTAAATCCCTTAACCAAGTGAAATTCCAAGTGAATGATCTAAAGTCCTCTAACAAGGCTCACTCCTAATAGGGTGATTGAAATCCTCTAACTAGGTCATATTTAATAGTGTGTATTGTAACCTTTAATATGGCTAGCCTTCAACAGGGCATCACTTCAGAAGAGTGATAATTAGTAGCATGTTATTGGTTTTTTTCCCAAATTGGGTTTCCATGTAAAATCCATGTGTCAAATGTGTTATTGAATCTGTTATGTTTCATGTTTACATTTTAGCAAACTTGTTTTGACCTAAGACAATATGTCAATCTTATTGGAGCCCTAACTACTAAAGATCTAAAAAAGAAGAAAGAACACAACCAAGCAATGTTGGAGATTTACTATGCCCTAAGTTATTTTGAGTTTGATGATATCAAGGGTTGTGAAAATGCAAAGAAGATGTGGGATGCTCTTCACACCATTTATGGAGAAGATACAAATGTTCTGAGAGACAAATCTGAAAGTCTTAGAGGTAAGTTTGATGATATGAGAATGGAAGAAGGTAATAATGTTTCTCAATATTGCTCTAGAATAAAATATGTTGTTAATGCTATAAGAGGAGCTATTGGTAAGGTAGATGATGATATTGTATTGAGTAAAATATTGAGAACACTGCTGCCCATATATGCTATTAGAGTTTCTTCCATACAAGAACTAAGATGTATACCAGGCTCTAATCTAACTCTTGAAGGTTTGGTAGGTTGGATTACTGACTTTGAGCTCTCTAATTTTGATAATTTCAAACTTAAAAATGTTGAATCTACTTTCAAATCTAAGCTAACATTAACAAAACCTAAAGAGAAGAAGAAAAAAATCAAATATGTTTCTAGTGAGAGTGACATAGATGAGGAGGATGTAGAACAACTTGAAGCATTGTGAGCAAGGAGATTTCATAGAGGAAAAGGAAAATTTAAAGGTAATCTAATTACAATGAGGTTGGTTATATTGTTGCTAGATGTCTAGTGAAGAAGAACAATAGAAGTGGTGACAAATATAGAAGTAGAAGAGATGACAATAATAAAGTTTACAAAGACAAAGGCAAGAAGCCTTGCTACATTACTGAAGAGGAAATCAAAGATAGATCTGATGATCATGATGATGAAGTGGTGTATATTGCAATTAAGGATGCATCTAATGAGGATGAGGCAACTACATTGGTATCTTATGTGAACAAAAATGGTAGATGGATAATTGATAATGGGTGTTCACATCACGTGACTGGAGGTAAAAGTAAGTTCATTACCCTAAATTATTATGATGGAAATAGTGTAAGATTTGGTAATGATGCAACATGTTTGATAAAAAGAAAAGGTTCAATCAAACTCACAGAAAATATTTTATGTGACAATGCTTATTATGTTGAAGGACTTAACTATAATTTGTTGAGTGTGTCACAACTCAATAGTTCAATTTGCAATGTTGAGTTTGTGAATGAGATAGCTAAGATATATGATACTAATGGGAAACTAATTAGGAAAGGTGATCAAACTATAGGTGATCTATTTTATCTTGATATGGATGATGCTACTTTTTTTTTTGTAGAATTTGATGATGTGTGGTTATGGCACAAGAGGTTATGTTATGTTAATTTTGATAGCTTAGTTAGTATCAGTAACATGAAAAGAGTGAGAGGTTTGCCTAAGTTGAAGAAACCTAACAATATAATTTGAAAACAATGTCAGTTAGGCAAGATGAAAAAATCTAGTTTTAAAAGTAAGACTCACACCTCTAAAGGAATTTTGGAGATTGTTCATATTGACTTGTGTAGACCAATTAATGTGCAAAGCTACAAAGGTGACAAGTACATTATGCTATTTGTTGATGATTATTCTAGGATGATGACAATTATGTTTCTGAGATAGAAACCTGATGCTTTCCAAATGTTTAAGTGGTACTTAGCAAGAGTTGAGAAGGAAACAGGTAAAAGCCCAAAATATCTAAGATTTGACAGAGGTGGAGAATTTACATCAAATGAGTTTGAGATGTTTTGTAATGACAAAGGAATCGAAAGATAAACATTAGCACCTAGGACCCATCTGACGAGACCAGAATATGGTCTATTTTTTCATTTCATTTTTAGTTTAATTTGAAAACTTTCTAAAAACTTTAATGTTCAAGAACATGACGTTGCTGATGATTTCAGACAAATGTGTGAATAATTAATTTTTAGGATTAAAATGAATATGTTATGAAAGGATAAGTCATTTAATTATGAAATATTGAGAATGATGCTTTTTCTTCCTTAGCTAGGTTGGGTACTTCTCCTACAATAATGTGACATAGGGTAAACTAATTTAGAGAACATATTTTGAATAAGCCTTGATGTATGTTATTATTTTGGAGGTGCTAATATTTTTTAGATATAAAAACAAAGTCAACTCAACCTAGCGGGAGTCAAAGTGGTTGCTTGCATTAATAGACTAGCCTTGAGTGGAGGAAATTCAAGGGTTGTGAGCTCCTAAATTAATGTTCTATTTGGCGCCAAAATTAATGCACCTATTGTAGTAATCAATGCCGTCACTTGTTTTGGTAGTTGATGAGTCTTGAATTTAGGAATGCTATTCCTAGTTTGTGTTTTTAAATAACTAGAAGTTTGTGTTCCAGAAGTGCTAGGTTTTAGTCAGTCATTTTTCAATAGAAAGAATAAGTTGCTGAGTTTTTAAGTACTAAATATAATCTTGTTGTTCATCAGTATTTATGTTTTATTGTTATGAATAAAAATATCATTTTAGGCTTTTATCTCTAAGTTATTATACTTCACTTCTCTATGGGGTCCCATATAGGGAGTGAACTAATTAGGTAGCATAGGATTTATATTTAGCTTGTAGAACCCAAATAGACTATGTTGTTCCTGCAGCCACTACTAACAAAATTATTGGGTTCTTCTTGTAGCATAGGTAGTTGAAGTAATTCTTAGCTATATTTTCATGCTTTATTAAAATAGATTTGGTTCTCAGCTTTAGCATAAATTTCCTATAGTTTAAGCACTTGAATTTTCATAGAGAAGTTTTTAAGTTGAGGTAAGTTTGAAGCATATATTTTGCAAACAACATTTCAAGTTTATGTCCCTAGTTGATAAATTAAATGAGTCCAAATGATTTGGATAAGAAACAATTGAGATATCCAATCTTTGGTTAAGTAGTCTATTGCTGTAAGATTTTGATCCCTTTCTTTGGTCAAGCATTTTTGGTGTTGTTGCTGAGGATGGTGTTAATTCAAACTAGTCTTTCTAGTTGTATTTCTATTCCTTGTAGAAAAGAGTTTAGTAGTAAAGAAGCATGTTATGTATAGAAGAAGAGACCACTTAGGGAGATTTCTTCCTCATTATAATAAGGAAGAGCCATTCAATGATGTTCAATCTGAACTAGATGAACCCCAAGGAGAGAACGATGAAGATGAACCCTTTGAAAATCCATTTGCTGACATCAACACTGAATCAGAAGAATCATTCCACTTGAATGAACTTTTTGATGAGCTTGAATATCAAGATAATCCACTAGCCATTGTTATCTATCTAGCGCCACCTCTTCCTCTAAGAATGATTGTGCCTACCTTTCCTTTTCCTATCCCACCTCAACAAGGGAACCAAAATTTAAAGAACATACCTACTGTTGCACTACCAAAATTCTATAGCCTTATTGTAAAAGACCTTTAAACCTTTCTCTTTGAATTTGACATTCTCTATAGGAGCTATGACTACACAACTGATGCCCATAAGTTGAAATTGTTTCCCTCTACTCTAAAGGAGGCTATTCTTCAATGGTCATGGGGTTGGGTGCAAATGATGTACAAAATTGGACTAAAATGAGTAATTTGTTTCTTCAAAAATATAAATAATATTGAAAAAGTCAATATATGAAGGGGGATGACATTTTTAAAATGTCACAGAAGGAGGGTGAAACCTTGGAAGACTATGTTCCTAGATTCTCGTTTAATGTGTAGCAAAATACACATCATAACTTGAATGAAGAATCTAAAAAGTATCTTTTTCTGAGAGGGGTACAAGAAGAAAACATGGAAGCCCTAGACCTAATGGTTGGAGGAGATGTTACACTAAAAACTTGGAATGACATCAAGTAGATATGTCAAAACTATTCAAGGGCTATTGTAAAGAAAGGTAGAGGACTAAGGAGCCTACCACACAAGACCAATGGTGGGTTAGGAGTATCAAAGATGGAGTTATCTAATATGTTGTTTGACTTCAAGCAAGATATCATTAATGATGCCACTACTCAATTGGATACCATGCAAGCTCAAAGGAAAAAGGATGAAGCTGATGCTATGATGATTGAATTTTGCCCCTGTTGCAAAGAAAGGAAGAATAACTACACATGCAAGACCATTGCAGCAATGAATGCACAACCAATGCCCATTGAGTTCAAAGCAATTGATGAGGATACATGAGAAGTGATTTATGTTGCATAAAGACAACCATGGGCTTAGTGACAAGGTATGCCTCAAGACCCTTTGAATAATTTTGGTTATAATAATAATTAGTGGCAAGGCAATATTCCCCCAAATAATGTCCCTCAAGGATAGAATTCAAACAATAATTGGCCCAACCACTAACCTCAGTATAATCAAGCCTACCATAAAACACCTTAGTATCCCTAATAGAATACTCAATGGCTTCAACAAAATAACCAATTTCTTTAGTGGGGTCTTAATCAACAAACTTTGTATCAAAGGAATTGGTAGCAACCACCTCATTGGGGGCCTAGCCAATCACCTTAGCAGTAAGCTTTGATGCCTCCACCTCCTACAACCAATGATAGCCCATAGAAGCAACCACAACTTTCTACTCAACCAGCACTAAATCCCAACAATAAGTAGCAAGCTTATTCTTTGTAGATCAATGACATTCATCTTAGGTTTGGAACCAAGTTGCCTACACCTAAAGGACCTATAATAACTAAGGTCGCTAATACTAAAAATGATCCAACAAGTCAACCAATTGATGTTCCAATTTCCTCATCTATCCAAGTGCCTACTCCTCCATTTCCACAAAGGTTAGTTCTTGTAGCTCCATCTAAACCAAATCCTGTAGTAACTGATCTCCTAGACCAACTTAAGCAAATGACTATGTAGATTCCCTTATTGGATGTGCTTAAAGAGATTCCCCTTTACAAGAAAAATTTAAAAGAAGCATGTGTCAAGTTGTTTGCTAGAAAGAAAAAGGATCCTCCTACTATCCATGTGTTGGGACAACTTTCTAATTTAATGTTGAGAAAAACCTTAATGGCTAAATATTCTGATCTAGGAAGTCCTATTGTTACCATACATATAAATGGCATCCAAATTTAGAATGTTTTGATTGATTTAGGAGAATCAATTAATTTCATGACCAGAGAAGTCTTGTTAAGACTCAACATTATTGGATTAAGGGATACTCCTACAATACTTCAGTCAGCAGACAATTCAACTACCAAACCTGATGGTATGATAGAAGATATCATTGTAACCTTGGATTCCTTAGATTTTCCTTCAAAATTTATTATGCTATCACTGAGAGGCGCCCTTGGAGGATATCCATTAATCTTAGGAAGACCATGGTTGGTCACTACAAATGCATGCATTGCATGTCAATAAGGAAAAATGACAACATCAGATGGTACCAACACTAAAAAGTTAACTTTGTACTCTCCTGCACAACCTCAACTAGATCTTGACCAAGTTTCTTGGCTAGACCTTGGTGATGATCCTCTAGAAGTTGATTTTATTTAATATCTCATGATGCTAAAAAGAAACCCATTTTTTGTATCCTAGGAAGAAGATGATATACTGGTAGCAATCCTTACTAATCTATATGATTCTAAGGAGTCTACTTCTAAAAATCTTGTCAGATCCTTGCAAATTGTATTGCCTAAATGTGATACACCTCAATCTCCTATAGCACCTAATTACCTTCATACATTATTACCCCATGAAATTAAATCTCCATCAATAGCAGAGATTTTAATGATGGAAAAGGTAAATAAAGCAAAGATCGTTGTAGGAAAAGAGCTGAATATCAATAATGAACTTACTACATCTCAGATGACAAGTATCATTAAACTATTGAAAGATAGTCAACAAGCCTTTACATGGGACTATACTGACATGAAGGGTTTAGATCCTAGTCTTTGTACACATAGGATATTTATCAACTCTGATTGTAAGCCAGTGAGATAACCCCAGAGGAGGGTAAACCCAACATTAAAAGATATAGTCAAAGAAGAGTTACAAAAACTTCTTAATGTTGGATTTATTTATCCTATTTCTGATAGCTAGTGGGTGTCACCTTTAGTTTTTGTTCCAAGAAAAGGGGGAAAATGGAGAGTATGTGTAGACTATAGGAAGCTCAATAATGCCACTAAAAAGGATCACTTCCCTTTGCCATTCATTGTTCAAGTTTTGGATAACTTAGCAGGAAAAAGATATTTCTCATTTGTAGATGGTTTTAATGGCTATAATCAAATCTAGATCTCTCCAAAAGTTTAGGATAAGACGACGTTCACCTATCCATGGGAAAAATTTGCTTACTTTGTCTTACCATTTGGATTATGTAATGCACCTGCAACTTTTCAATGAGTGGTACTTAGCAGATTTTTTGGCATAGTTGTTGATTGTGTTGAGATTTATATGGATGATTTCACCACTTATGGTGACACATTTGAACAAGCTTGTGCCAACTTGGAGAACGTGTTAAAAAGGTGTCAAGAATACAACCCTTCTCTTACTAGTGAGAAGTGTTATTTCATGATGGAAGAAAAAGTTGTTCTTGGGCATTACCTTTCCTCTTTTGGAATTCAAGTGGATCTTACAAAGATTGCTATCTTTACTAATTTACTAATGCCAACAAAGAAAATAGATGTTAGAAGATTTCTTGGACATGTCATATACTATAAGAGGTTCATCAAAGATTTTAGTAAGCTTGCTACTCCTTTGTATAACCTACTTAAGAAGCAAGCTGAATTTGAGTGGACAAAAGATTGGGAAGCAACATTCGAACAATTGAAGGATGTTTTGACAACAACACCTATTCTTAGAGGACCTGAATGGAAGCTACCCTTCCACATTCATACTAATGCATCTGACACTTCTTTAGGGGTAGTTCTCAGACAAAAAGAAGGTATTGTTGAGCATGCCATTTATTATATTAGTAAGAATTTGTAGGGTCCTGAGATGAATTATACTGTTACTAAATTTTTTTCTCTTACTATTGTGTATGCACCTAATAAATTTTAGCATTATATCACAAGCTATGAGGTTTTTTTCTACATTGACCACTCTTCTATAAAAAACTTGATGAATAAACCTACTATCTCTAGTAGATTAGCATGTTGGCTACTCCTCATGTAGGAGTTTAATTTAAAGATAATAGATAAACTAGGCCATAGCTGATTTTATATCATGAATTCAAGTACCTCGTGATCCTATATCCATAGATGATAACTTTCTTGATGAGAATCTATTTTCAATAAAAAGTTATAACCCATGGTTCATAGATATAGCAAATTACCTTGCTACAGGAAGAACACCACCACACTTTTCACCCAAGTAGCACCGTCTCTTGGTGAAAAAGAGTTTCAATTTTTCATGGATAGCGGGATTGATGTTCTATATTGGACCAAGTCAAGTAACTTGTTGGTGTGTAAGGGAAGATGAAACTTATGAAATCCTATGGGCATGCCATGATGAACCATGTGGGGGTCATTTTGCAGCAAAAAGAATAGCCTACACGATTTTAACAACCAGATACTACTAGCCTACTCTCCACAAAGATGTAGCAAAGTATATGAGGTGATATGATCAATGCTAATGCATGGGAAGGCCCACTAAAACTAATGAAATGCTCCTACAGCCATAGGTGGTAGTCACACCTTTTGACAAGTGGGGTATCAATTTTGTCAATCCAATAGAGCCCTCTTCTCATGGTAAATCATACATCTTAGTGTGTACTAATTATGCAACTAAGTGAGTTGAAGCACAAGCTATGACACATGCACGAGATCACAAAGTAGCTAATTTTCTATATGAATGCATATTCACTAGATTTGGACGACCTAGGGAAATTGTCATGGATCATAGAGCTCAATTCACATCAAACTTGATTGTAGAACTCATGAAGAAGTACATGATCCATCATGGTACATCTTTCCCATACCATCCTCAAGCTAATGGTTAGGTAGAAATCACAAATAGAGAGATAGAAGCAATCCTCACCAAAATAGTTACTATTCACAAATAGGACTGGGTTACTAGGCTTCCTAAAGCAATTTGGGCTTATAGGACTACATGGAAGAGCACCACTAAATTTACCCCATTTGAATTAATTTATGGTAAATCTGCTTCCATGCCTATAGAATTTGAACACAAGACTCTAAAAATTTCTTTAGAGCTAGATCTTGATATTTCAAAGGCTCAAGAAGGCAGGTTACTGTAGCTGAATCCCCTTGATGAATACCGTAAATCTACCCTACACAATACAGAGATGATCCAACAACAGCGAAGGAAATGGCATGATAAGTTCATCCGTGACAAGAAGTTTTCTATTGGAGACTAAGCTCTCTTGTATGATTCCCATTATCAACAAAATTTGGGAAAATTCAAAATCTATTGGCTTGGACTTTATGAAATCATTTCTGTGTTTGAGAATGGTGTAGTGCAACTCTCTAGCATTGATCCTGTTCACTTCAAACTCATTATTAATAGACATTGCTTGAAACTCTACCATAAGCTATCTAGTCATGAAGCGTTCTTGTAGAAATTCTAGTCATCTACTGATCCTATAATTCCTACAACAACTATACATGAGTTTGCCACTTATTTGTTGTCTTCTCTCTAAAAGAGATTTCACTCATTATAATAAACTATTTTCTTTGTGAAAGTATTTTCTCCGTAATAATTCCACCTCACCTCACCCATCATCAAATTGCATGATAGTATCAAATGACAATGCAAAATAATAGGTCTGTACGCATACTCAAATTTAAACTTTTTCTTAATGTGTTGTTCTATTTTTAGTTACCTTTGTCACTAGCAATTGTAGGAGCTATTACCTAATTTAGTTGTGGGGAGGGGTATTATATTTCATTTTTTATATTAAATTTTAATTAAATTTTTATGTTATTCTTTATGTGTTGCCCAATATTGTGTCCTTTCCATAAACCATGATAAGAGAATAATGTGATGTGACAGTCACCTTTATGTCGCACACTTTTTGCAAGTTGGTAAGTATGAGTTCTAGATAAGGTACTTAATGAGAAATTAAGTGATCTTAAGTGATCTTAAATGTTAAAAATGTTAGTTTCTTAAAACAAGTACTATCACTTGTCTTCTCATCAGTTGCAAGTTTTTCCATTTTTGAAATTACTCCTATAATCACTCCGGAGGAACAATGTTGGGTGGTTTGTTAAGAAGAGAACCAAGTGACCATACAACATTGTTGGGAGACCCAGTTTGCCTACCTATATTTCAAGCTAGCAGGTGGGCGAATTACATGTTCAAACTATTTGCATGGAATGAGGAGCTTGCTTTAGAATTCTTGCAAATGTTGAGGGATGGTTTTGCTACAATTAGGGGAGTAAGGGTTTTGTTTTCACCTAAAATTGTAGCAGATATAATGGAATTGCTACTGGAAGGAGAACAATTTTTAGATGCATTAGATGCAGTTTTGGCCAAAGGACAATTTACAATGCATATAGATCCATAGCTTCAGATAGACCAGAAACAAGGTACAATCTACACATCTTTACCAATACCATTTAACAAATGTGCTACTTATATTGTGAGATATTTTACTTGTGAGGGGAGACACTCATATTTACATGCCATGCATTTCAAACTTTTGAGCTGCCTAAGACATGATGATTGCCCTTTGAATGTTCCTCATTTTATGTATAATATTTTGTTGAAAATAGCCATTGTAGTATAAAAAGGAACCTTGAAGGATGTTTCACACCACTATTTTATTAAGCTCATCATAGAAAAAGCCCTTAGAGAACAATTTGAGATATCTTGGGATGATTTTGTTGAAAAAAAAGTGCAAAATCCTATTAGTCAACCTATAGAGCAAGTTAAAGAGGAAAGAGAACCTTAAGAAAATCTTGTAAACCTTAGCTCTTCCTCAACTAGCCCTAGGAGGTCATAGAGAATCTCAATTTCCACTCTCATAGCTTCTACCTCCAGGTTGAGACCAACATCTGATAAGGGTCAAAGGAAAGTTAAAATTTCCTCAAATGATGGCTTTCCTGTAGTCCGTAGGGTTTATAAGAAGAAAAGGGGGAATGTATAGGAAACATCTCCAAAACCTCCTACAACATCAAAGGCACCAAAAGTACCCTTTAGGCATAAAACTTGAAGGAGCCAATCGACTATAAAACCCAATGAGGGTGTGTCTTTTCAATCCCCTATGTCTAAAAATATAGCTAGTGAAAAAGAGAAATCCTCTTCTTCTGAAAAAGATAAGATCATCATTAAAGAGGATGAAAGTGTAGAATGAGTATCTACAATAGTAGGAACATCTTCTGTCTAGCCACCCATCATTTCCATAGATTCAGACAATGACAATAGTGTATCTATTGGAGATTTAGATTCTCCTCCACCTCAAAGAGAGAAATTTCATGAAGAAGATGTTGGAATAAATTTTGATGTAGTTAATATTGTTGCTGAATAGATTCTTTCTCAAGGACTTGATGCTTTAGCTTCCACAATCCAACAAATTGATCCTATTGATCCATCACTTGAGACACATGTTACTTTCCATCTTGGTTCTACTATTTCATTGTTAAGAATTATTTCACAATTATCTAAATAGTTAATTTAGGAGAGGGAAGAATGGAAAACATAGAGAGAGCCTAGAAAAAACCATCTTCAATCATGCTCAAGATTTGACTAAGAAGGATGAGAAGATTGAGAAATTAAGTGGTAAACTTAGAAAAGTCACTACCATGATTCCTAAATTAATGTCTTGTCACTCTCCTTCTCCTGTTTATGCTCTCTTTTTGAAAGAACAATTTTTCAACTACCAGATGACCTGTGTAATGTTGGGTAAAAGTTTAACATTGAATACTCCTCATGAATTCTTCCAAGGTTTTCATGCTGCCCCTGTAGCCATTGGAAATTTACTTTGTGAACTTGTTTTACATAGTTTAATAGTCATTGATAATAGAGATTGAAACCCTTTTCCTTATGTGGGTGATATTCAACTTAGGGCATTGATGTCTTGGATCCAAAATGAAATTAGTAGGGAAAACCAGGCCCATTAGTACAAGGGATTAGAGTATGAGATGCCACTTTTTCTCAAGCTTTAGGCCAAGGATGTCAAAACTCTATACTATGAATGGTTGAAAATTTCTTACTCAAAACTCAAAATGTAGATTATTCCTCCTTTAAGGGAAAAAATCTATGGTGGAAACATATCTTCTTGTATCAAAGTAGGTGAATCAATGGTGCTGGATAGGATGGAGTGAAGACTTGCAGAAGAGGGAACCTCATTCTCTGCTAAATTTTATCATGGCCACTCTGCAAGAACCCTAGTATATCAAGCTGGGGGAAGAAAGAAAAAATTATTGGATTCCTTTAAAATTTCATCCTCCATTGTTGTTGTCCCTATTCCTTGCTAATCAACAAGATTTAGAGAAATTTAATATGTTAGAAGAGCTCCACAGATGGGAAAGGTACATGGAGAGAAAAGCTTTTTATAGAACATTGCTATAGGGGGTAGAGGACAAAGTGTTTCCTCATATTTTAGGATGGCTACGAGGGTGAAAATTTTCATGTTTTCTTGAGGACAAGTCAAAGTTTCAATTGGTGGGAATGATGAGACTAGAATATGGTCTATTTTGTCATTTCATTTTTAGTTTAATTTGCAAACTTTCTTAAAAGTTTGATGTTCAAGAACATGATGTTTATGATGATTTCAGAAAAATGTGTGCATAATTACTTTTTAGGATTAAAATGAATATTCTGTGAAAAAATATGTCATTTAATTACAAAATAGTGAGAATGATGCTTTTTCATCCTTAGCTAGGTTGGGTAGTTCTCCTGCAGCAATGTGACATAGGGTAAACTAATTTAGATAAGATGTTTTGAATAAGTCTTGATGTATGTTATTGTTTTGGAGGTGCTAATATTTTTTAGATATAAAAGAAAATTCAACTCAACCAAGTGGGAGTCAAAGTAGTTGCTTGTGTTAATAGACTAGCCTTGAGTGGAGGAAATTCAGGGCTCCTAAATTACTATCCTATTTGGCACCATAATTAATGAACCTATTGTATTAATCAATGCTGTCACTTCTTTTAGTAGTTGATGAGTCTTGAATTTAGGAATTCTATTCCTAGTTTGTGTTTTTAAATAACTGGAAGTCTGTGTTCCAAAAGTGCTAGGTTTTAGTCAGTCATTTTTCAATAGAAAGAATAAGTTGTTGAGATTTTAAATACTGAATATAATCTTACTATTCATCAGTGTGTACATTTTATTGTTATGAATAAAAAAATCATTTCATATTTTCATCTCTGAGTTATTATACTTCACTTCTCTGTGGGGGCCCACACAAGGAGTGAACTAATTAGTTAGCATAGGATTTATATTCAGTTTGTAGAACCCAAATAGAATTTGTTGTTCTTGTAGCCACTAATAATAGAATTAGTATATTTTTCTTGTAGCATAGAAAGTTGAAGTAATTCTCAACTATACTTTCATGCTTTATTAAAATAGATTTTGTTCTCAATTTTAGCATAAATTTCTTGTAGTTTAAGCACTTAAATTTTTGTAGAGTAGTTCTTAAGTTGAGATAATTTTGAAGCATATATTTTGTAAACACCATTTCAAGTTTATGTCCTTGGTTGATTAATTAAATGAGTCCAAATTAGTTGGATAAGAACCACTTGAGATTTCCAATCTTGGGTTAAGCAATCTATTGCTATAAGATTTTGATCCCTTTCTTTGGCCAAGCACCCTCCACAAAATGGAGTTATTGAAAGGAATAATAGATCTATAATAGATTGTGCTAGGACACTCATGATGGAGAAGAATGCTATTTTGAAATACTGGAGAGAGGTTGTAAGTATATTTGTCTGTACCTTGAACCATGTGCAAGTCAACAAAGGTACTCATTCAAGTCCCTTTGAATTATGGTATGGATACACATCCAATGTAAAATATTTTAAGGTATTTGGAAGCAAGTGATATATTCTTAAAGATCTTAGGAATGGAAAATTGGATGCTAAAAGTGAAGAAGGTATATTTCTTGGTTATTCCATAAGAAGTAAAGTTTTTAAGTGTTTAAATATAAACACTAACAAAGTTGTGGAAAGTGCAAATGTGAAGTTTGATGAATATATAGAGGTGCATAAGGCTAAACCTATGAAAGAACAAGAGGAATACAAATCTTTTGTATACTTTTTTGAAGGTATGCCTGCTAATGAAGATGTTATAAATCAATTTGTAAATAAATAATGAGTTTCAATGACTACCAAGTCACATACAATGAATGTCAAGTTGCATTTAGGAACTGGGCTACAATTAGATGTCAAGTTGCAAACTAAAGCTAAGACACATTCTGATTCAAATATTAGTGTACATGATTTTTTTTTTGAATTACCTTATAGAGAAGTGCATAGTGATTTAGAAGTTGATAGACCTAGTGTGGAAAATAGAGCAGAACCAAGATTGTCAAAGTATGTCAAGAGACATCACCTTGCTAAAAAAATATTGGAGATAGAAATGTTAGACCAATAAAAAGTAACAAGTTAATAAATGATACATGTTTTCTAAGAATTCATGAACCTAAGTTAGTGAAAGATGCCTTAGACAATGTGGACTAGAGTAAAGTCATGAAAGAAGATATTGAAGAAATTGAGAAGAACAAGACATGGACTCTAGTTCCTAGACTAGAAGATAAGAATGTAATTAGAACCAAATTTAGAAAAATAAGTTAGATGAGAATGTTGAAGTCACAAGGAATAAGGAAAGATTCATTTGCAATGGGTATGCACAAGAAGAAGGGATAGTATATGGAGAAACATTTTTGCCTATTGCAAGATTGGAAGGAGTAAGAACTTTGCTTGCTTACTTTGAGTAAAAAGGTTTCTAAGTTTATCAAATGGATGTGAAATTTGCATTTCCAAATGGCATATTAGAAGAAGAGATCTATATAGAAAAACCAAAAGGATTTGTTGATGCTATCAACAAGAACATGGTATGTAGACTACAAAAAGATTTATATGGTTTAAAGCAAGGACGAAGAACATGGTATGAAAGGCTTCACAATTATCTTGTAAAAAATGGATTTAAGAGGATTGATGATAACAATAATATGTACTTTAAGATAGAAGGAGGTAAAGGTATTTTAATAGTTGAATTTTTTGTTGATGATATCATATTTGGAGTTCAAGATGGATTATGTAAAGGATTTGCAGATAAAATGAAGAAAGAATTTGAGATGTCTATGTTTTGAGAGATCAAGTTCTTTTTTGGTTTGCAAGTATATCAGATGAAATATAGTATATACATCACTCAATCTAAGTATGTGAAGGAAATATTGAAAATTTTTGGACTAGAAGATTCAAAACTAGTTAGCACACCTATGGTGACAAGACAGAAGTTGTCAAAGAATGATGATCAACTAATGTGAATCAAACATTATACAAGTCTATGATTAGAAAATTATAATATGTAGTACATAGAAGACCTAAAATTACATTATCTACTAGGATAGTTGAAAGATTCTCTTCTAATCCTAAGGAGAATCATTTGATGGTTGCTAAAAGAATAATGATATATCTAAAAGGAGCAGAAGAATGAGAAGTTTGAGTTCAGAGCCTACACCAATGCTAATTGGGATAGACACATTAATGAAAGAAAGAGCACTATTGGAGGAGAATTTTTCTTAGGAAAGAGGTTGGTCACCTAGACCAACAAGAAACAAAACTACATATCTCAATCTACTACTAAAGCTGAATATGTGGCTGCTATAGTAAATTGTACAAACATTGTATGGATCAAACAACTACTCAAAGACATAAAGGAATAAATCATTGAACCTGTGATACTTTATTATGATAATACAAGTGCTATAAATATATCAAAGAACCTTTTGATGGATACAAATACTAAGAACATTGCAATCAAGTATCATTACTTGAGAGAGTTAGTTCAAGACAAAGAGGCGAAGATGAAATATGTGAATACAAAAGAGAAGATAGCTAATATCTTCACAAAATAATTACCTAAGGATGTTCATGAGTATTTAAAGAGGTAAACTAGGGGTGATACCCCTATCAAAAGCTACTTGAGAAGCTAAGTAGTGCCCTGCATCAACTAGAGTTGAATGTTGTATTTGACACATTGATGCAGTGGATATTACTTTAGGAGCTACCTAAAGTAATCAAAGAGATGGAATAGAAGATTAGTTGCAAGTAAGAAATTGAAATTGTTAACATCTGCATGTTGAGATGACAAATCTTTGGCATTTTTTTTAAAGAGGGAGAATATAGAATACCAATCAAAGAGGGATAAACATGTAATATCTACTTAGAGGGAGATAGTACGGAGGGAGATATAAGAACTATTTAGAGATACCTAAATATAATAAAGAAGGAGTGATCAAGAGGGAGTCATAAGGATGAGATAATTTTCTAATGATTATAATAGAATTTTGTAGCCTATGCAGAAGATGAAAGCTACTCATAGAAGGAGATATTTCAATACAAAGAATTATTTTCTTTTTGGTATTAATGTTGGTATGATTTACCATCAATTCCAAAGAGGGAGATTGTTGATATGAGATTTTAATATTTCAATCATTATTTTTGGAAATACAATAGGGAAGTAAACTCTAAGAGGGGGGAGGGGGGTGAATCAACACTTAAAACTTTCAACCTCAAAATCATTCACCATAAAAACCATCTCACAATCTATGCATATAAACTGAAATACCAAATTAAGCATATACATCCATAGCATGAAATTAAAACATTCAACACATGTATGACACAAGATATTTGGTTACCTAGAAATCCTCCAAGGAGAAGGTAAAATTGGGGTGGGGATGACACTCACAAATCTTCACTACTGTAGTAATAAAGTATATTCAATGAAGGTTACAATGTTTCAATCATAAAACATGATCTACCTTGTGAAAGGTCTACCCTATTAAAGGCTTACAAGGTTGTTAGATCTTACCCTATTAAAGTATTTCAACACCCTATTAAAATTATGCCTAGTAAAAGGACTTTAACTTATAATGAAGTAAGCAACTTGTTAAAGGATTTACAACAGCCTGTCAAGACTACTCTGTTATGAGATTTAACTAATTCACCTATTAGAATGTCTCAACAATGATCATTTGGTTAGTAATTTGTTTCTTGATCTCAGATCACGTCTTTTCTGATGTTTACTTGATCCTTTCTAATTAGATGTATCTATGTTATGTTCTTATTCCTTTACTTTGTTCTCCTCTAACTAATTATGAAATGTAACTCAATTTATAACTCCTTAGTCACTATGAATTCTTTGTTTATACATGAAAACTTCTCTCCTTTCTCCTTTCTCCTTCATAAAAGATTTAGGGTTTATACTCCTTAAGAAGACCTAGGTGACTTAGGGTTAGGTATGAATCAATGATAGTGATTCACCCATATTGCCCCTTAATCCTTCCTTTTTTTTGATTAGATGCATGTAATGCATAGGGATTCACAATTAATATTTTTCCTTATCATCTAAGATTGTAAAATAATCCTTAAGTCAGCTCAAAAATGCTTTACATACAAGTTTGTGCCATTACAAACAACTATGTCAAAATTATAGAACTCAGCATTTGAAGTCTCTGATGCTCGACATCAATTGCAACTTCAATACTATAACTTAGCCTTTGAATGACTCGAAATCTATTGGTCACTCAACATCTATATAACTTAGCACATACTATCTACTTGACACTTGAGTGACTTGGCACTTAATAGTTACTCGACACATAATATATATCTATCGCTCAACATATACTATCTAACAACTTATGCTTGACATGTATTACTTGTTCAACATGAACTAAGTAAATGACTTAAGTATATTGTCACTCATATGTCAAAACCAAACTGAGATAAACAATCTGCCCCTTCGACATGAGTGGCAAAAATACTAGGTCATGCATGAATAACTCTATCCTTTCAAGCATAACTAAGATAATATCCATTTACATACAAAATTTCAAAACTTCAAAATTTTGCAAAAACTTATGACTCATAAGTCATACCTCAAAATTTAATAACTCCCCCTGATTTGATTGTGTTGTTCTATATCTAAATCAAAATAATTCCTCCTATTGAGTAGATTTGCAAAAATTGATCTGTGTACTTTGTTTCTATCATTGACTCCTCTTTTCCTAAAAAATAGTAGCTCCCACAAAAATATTATCTCCACCAATATCTCCCCCATACTTATTCCCCCCCCTTTTTGACACTTATGTCAAAGGGTTATACACTTATAGTGTGTTTGTCCAAAAATGTTTTATGGACCTCAACATAATTTTCAAAGCAACATCCCAATTGTCACAAGCTACCTCCAATGATTTGATTTAGATGGCTAGCTTGGTAGCAAGGTGAACTAAGCCTTCATAAGTGTTTCAACAAAGGCCAGTTCCTTGTGCAATATCTCCATATGTGGGGTCAGGATAGACTAGATGTTGATCAGTTTAGCCTTAATGTTTGCTTCATCTATATGTAGCACTACTAACTGACTTTGGGAGTTCAGGAGATTCTAGAAGTGTTTCTCACTCTAGGTTGGAGACTTTGGTATAGTTATGCCAGATGACTATATATGACTCTCCAAACTTAGTATGTGGCTCTCAATTTCTGTGTGAAGAGTGTCGGATTGCACAATTTGGTGTATAAAGAGAAAATGTTCTCTAGTACCTTGATCACATTGTCAATTTTGGTTGCTAACTCAACCTGTGATAGTGAAATAACACTTGATATCTTTTTATTAACCTTATTCTAGAAATTTTTCTCAGATAATGCAAGTAATTTGTCATTTGAATCTAGTTTTTTATCATTGAACTTCTCAACTAAGCTAGTTAGCTACTCTATGATAGGCTTGGTTTTCGTTAGTGCTATAGGTCAAATGCATGAAGAAAAATTTCCTTGATATCCAAAAAAGCTTGCTTTTGCCTATGCTCCCTTCTGAGTAGTTGTTTTTCCTTCTTCCTTGCAAGAGCATCTTGTAGTATACCCATTTGTTCAATAGTGATGGTTTAAAGATTAAACTTTGGTAACTCAATCACTTTGTCCAAGTTCACATCACTAAATGATGTAACTTTAGCTATCTTGGATATGCTTGGACTCAGCCTAGATGATTTTAGGGGTATAGCTTCTATACTTTTCCTATGAAGAGCTTGACTTGGAGGAGTAGTAGTTTCTGACAAAGTCACCAGTGTTTGTATTACTAGTTGCTACTTAGGTTTTGTAGTCATACCTAGCTCTTTAGTCCTATTCTTTGCTTTCTCTGCATTCATAGATGCAGCTTGATCTTGTGTTGTAAATGTAAGAGTAGAATCTTCTCCTATTTGTGCTTGTGTTCCTTTATTCTCATCTGTTTCATCTTTCTGATCTCCAATTTTCTCACCATTATCATTTTCTTTGACCTTTACATGTCTTAAGACTAGAGTACTTTGTACCAATGTACTAGTAGTCAAAGTAGTTGAATCCTTACTTTGATATACCATAATAGGTAATGTAGTAGGTATCAATGGGAATTGAGGAGGGGTTGTAGATGTCTCTTATGTCTAAACTTTCTCCCATGCAGATGTCTTTTTTGCCTTCTCAATCTCATCAACACTTACCAGTACATGATTCTCACATAGTTTTTCTTGGGTAGTGGATTCTATTAATATCTTCTTGAAATATTCCTCTATAAGGGGATTGATGTTCTGAGTGACAATATCAAAAATATCCTTTATCTTTACAATATCACTTTATGTATTCAGCTCATGTGGAGGATTGGCACTCAACACTAGTGTATCTTGTACACTTTGTTCTATCTTTTGCTCATCCTCAACTGGTGCTCATGTATCTTTATATGTCTTAGTGTCAAGTATCATAACCTTAGTTACTTGTTTTTTTTCATCTTTTTCCTCACCTACCTCAATAGGTGTCTACATTTTTGCCTTGGCTATTGTCAAGCCATATAGTGATTTCCAAATTTGAGTGGTCTTTTGTACAATGTCCTCAATATTATTCTATAGTATGTTGAATGCTCTATATTTAGGTTCAAATTTCCCTACATTTTTCTTTATTCCCTTGGCCATTTTTTCCCTATCTAATTCTGGCATCACTTGGGCAAGAGTAGTCTCTCTAATTTGTCTTTCTATATTGAGACTATATTGCCACTTCTGCTCAACTCTATTAGATAATTCCTTTGGTAGAGAGATGAAAATCTCAATTGGAGTTTGTTTGAATATTCTCATCATGGAATATATTGACTCCTCTGCTTGGTTCATCTCAACTTTTCCAAGTTTGTCAAACTCAATACGTTTCAGACCAAATAAATCAGCATTATTCCTTATGTTCTCACATATATTGTCTAAATTTAAGGAAGGATGGTGACTTACCACTTTAAATTGGCCATTATCATCAGATTCCATCTTCTCTTCATCAGATTTAGTTGGAGCTATGTGCTTTCTCTTTGGTCTCTTCTCAGGGTCCTCTTCTTTACTAGCTGATCTTGCTCTCTGTCATTTTGGCTTTTCTATCTATTGAGCCTTTTTGGTAGTAGCCCTTGTGTTGGTTCAAGTTGTTTGTATTGCAGGCTTAGGTTTTACAACCTTCCTTGGTTTGCTAACTATTGGGAATTTATCTTTCCTCTCCTTTTTCTAAGGTGCTTCATTGGCTTCTTCATCCTTGACACCTCCTTCAATCTCTACCTCTTCTACTTAATCTTCTCCTTGACCTTAAGTTAAGGTGAGTGGTGCTTGAGAAAGTATATCTTCTTCTTATTTATCATCATCATCTTCTTCTTCATTTTCTATTGCTCCTTCATTAAAATTTCTCCTTAAGATTCTCGACAATCTTGTTTTTCTTTCTTATGACTAAGGTAGTCTTCAAATCCATTGTTATCTTATATTTTTCCACATCATAATTCCCAAAGGCAGTAGCCTTAACATTTACATCTTTTGCAAGTAATGTTGTGATTGCTGCAGAGGCTTCATCCACATTGATCTCATAGCCTAGTGGCCTTAGCCACCTTACCCTTGGAACAACAACTTAAAAATATGTAAAATTAGTGTTAACTAGAAATAAAACATCATTGAAATGTTTTTCAACTAGTGAAACTAGTATCCTCAATCTCTTCTTCGTTGACTGCTTGAAATCTTCAAAGTAGTTGGTCATTATAGACTCAAAATCCAAGTTGCTCAATAAATTCACTTATTTTCATTGCAATAGATCTGTTTGTTTTCCATGCAACTTTACGAAATGTAGGAAATGTATTCTGTACATAAAATAATATACATACAAAAATTGAACCAAATTTACATTGTGCAGTCTTGGTCTTCCTTGTTGCTCCCAAATTTTATGACAACTGTTGCATCTACAACTTGACAAGGTCATAAGTATGATCCTTCTTAACTATTTTATAGCCCATGTCAACAATAATACATGGAACACTATTGAGCTTGTTGGATTGATATAATTTATATGCTAATATCCTCGCTACAAAAAAAATTAGGGGATCTGAGATAGTGTCAATTATCATTCCTTGTTTGTTCCACACTGCCCATGTATTCTTCTCAATAACTTCCTTAGATTCACTTCTCATGGTTTTGGGTTAGTCAAGGGTTGGATACCTTGTTACTCTGTGTAAAAATTTCTTTATGATCTTTACTGGTCCATTATCCAACCATTAATAATTATCATTAATTTTGCTCAAAAGTATTTTTATCTATTTGGTTTTGAAGACATTGGGGAAATCTGGGGCATGGGTTAACACTTTACTCTCTACAATTTTGAATTCTTCTTTCAACACTCCATTTTCAAAAAATTTCCCATAGGTTTATCTTATTTCCATGTCACCTATTCTACCCACCTTACATGTGTAGTGACATCTCACATCTTGAATCATTAAAGATCAAGGTGGTATCATCAATAATGCACAAGATGGATCTTTCTTATAAGCAATATCAGGAATGGCTCTAAAATTTGGTTGTCTGATCTAATTGCTTATCCAAACTTCTTTACCCTATTTAACCTAAGGAACTAAATAATTAGCCACCATTTTGAAAATTAGGGTTTACAAAAATTCAAACTACGTTGCTTAGCACACAATAAATACTTTTACAAATCTACTAAGATGATATCAAACAACTATTGAATCCTATTTTCAAATGCTTGGAATAATTTCTTTTAATTCACCTTTTTCTCTTCATGCTCCACTTCAAATTCAAATGATGTCAAATGAGTATATATATATATATATATATATATATATATATATATATATAATTTTCATTTAATGCTTAGTGCTTACATAGGTGTAAGCTCATCTTCAATATAGATTTCAACTCACTAGGCTTCCATGAAGTTTCCTTTTTTCTTAGAAACCACTACACACTCGGTCAACACTATTACCTTTGATAGCTCAGCATCAACTAAGATTTCACTTGGCAACAATAGTGAAACTTTTCATGCTCAATTGTAACATGAGAACTAACAAAACTTAAAGATTTCTTCCAGGTTACAATCAACACCTTGCATCTTTTTTCATGCACATATAATATTTTTAGAACTAAAACCTTGGAACTGATGTATAGTATGTCTTTTAAATATCAATACCATACATACCTCTTGATTGCTTGATTGGAGATGGTGTGATCACCCATCACATTGGGTGAAGTGATCCCATGTGCACTTGATGTGTTGCAATCTTCCTTTCTTTTCCATTTCTTGTTCATCTCATCTCTAACATTTTCAACATTTTCCTTTCCTTTTCCTTTTTGAACTCACTTCTTGGTGCCTTTGACCTTGTTGGACAATTTCTACTTATGTGACTAGTCTTCAAACAACTAAAATATGTAGTTTAACTCAACCATCTTTTGTAGTAACTTCTGAAATGTATTCTTATGCAATTTTCAGCAATGTGTCCATAATCTTGACAATAGTGACAACTATACCTAGTATTATAATCCCAATTATAAGAGTTTCCATTGTGCTTTACCTTTGTCTATTTGTTTGATGACCATTTAGGCTTAGAACTGCACTCACATGCTCTATGTCCATACTTCTCATAGTTATAGCAGTATCCTTCAAATATTTGTGTGCTTATGGTCTTGGTTCTACATTCATGTGCTTGATGTCCTTGTTTGTTGTATTTGTGGCAATGGCCCATGAACTTTTGCTTAGGATTTTGATTTGTAATCTTGGTTTTGCAAACATTTTTAGTATGATCTATCTTACCACAATTATGACGAGTAGGTTTGGAGCTCCTACTTTTTTTACTTCTTTCTTCACCACTTTTGGATGATTCTCTTTCTTTAGTACTAGTGTAACCCAATCCAAAAGTATCACTATTGGATCTAGGGGATCTCATTAGTTGCTCAAAGTACTTGATGGATTCACTAGGTTTGTTGAAACTTTTAGCAAGCAATTTTTCTCTTTTCAAATCATTTCTTAGTTGTTCATTCTACAACTTTAGTGTTGAAATCTCAATATCCTTTGCATTCAATTCATGATTTGTAATCTTCATTTGACTCAAATTTTCCAATTGCATGTTAGCAATCTTATTTACCTCTGATGTTTTCTCTTCTAATCTATTGGTCAAAATCTTTTTGTCATCTTCAATAATAACTTTGTCCTCTTCAGCTTTCTTTTTCTGCTTGGTCACCTCACATAGCAATACTGATTGGAATTCTTGTTCTCTCTCAAGGTTTCTAACCTCTTCATTTAGGGTTCCATTATTTTCCATCAGATCTGCAAAAATTCCATCAAATTCGTTGGTGTTTCCATCTGCAAACAATTTAGTAGTGTCAATCTCTTCGTACTGTGTGGCATTCTCTTCAATAGCTATTTCCTTCCTTCTTTTCAATAATTTCTTTAACTCACTTCTTGCTTCATTCAGCTGATGTAGGGAAAGTTGTATTTCAATCTTCTAGTTCTTAATAGTCTTTCCCAACTTGTAGACTTCTATTTCCAATATCTTTCCTCAAAGTTGCAAAGGTTACTTTCCAGAGAACTTAGCTCTGATACCAATTGTTGGAAATACAATAGGGAAGTAAACTCTAAGAGAGGGGTGGTGAATCAACAATTAAAACTTTCAACCTCAAAATCATTTACCACACATCCATCTCACAATCTATGTATATAAACTGAAATACCAAATTAAGAATATACATCCATAGCATGAAAGGAAAACATTCAACACATGTATGAAACAAGATATTTGGTTACACAAAAACCCTCCAAGGAGAAGGTAAAATTGGGTGGGGATGACACCCATAAATCTTCACTACTGCAATAATAAAGTGTATCTAATGAAGGTTAAAATGTTTTGATCATGAAACATGATCTACCCTATGAAAGGTCTTCCCTGTTAAAGGCTTACAAGATTGTTAGATCTTACCCTGTTAAAGGATTTCAACACCATGTTAAAAGTGTGCCTGGTAAAAGGAATTTAACTTACAATAAAGTAAAAACCATGTTAAAGGATTTATAACAGCCTATCAAGACTACTCTGTTAAGAGATTTAACTAATTTACCTATTAGAATCTCTCAGCAATGATCCTTCAGTTAGCACTATGTTGCTTGATGTCAGATCACCTCTTTTTTGATGTGTACTTGATCCTTTAAGATAAGATGTATCTATGTTATCTTTTGATTCATTTCCTCTGTTCTCCTCTAATTGATTCTACAATTTAACTCAAATTATAACTCCCTAGTCACCATGAATTCTCTATTTGCACATGCAAACTTCTCTCCTTTCTCCTTTCTCCCTCATAAAAAGTTTAGGGTTTTTCCTCCTTAAGAAGACTAGGTGACTTAGGGTTAGGTATGAATCAGTAATAGTGATTCACCCATATTTCTGCTTAATCCTTCCCTTTTTTTTTTGATTGGATGCATGTAATGCATATGGATTCACAATTAAGGTTCATCCTCATCATCTAAGATCATAAAATAATTCTTAAGTTGGCCCAAAAATGGTTTACATAGAAGTTTGTGCCATTACAAACAACTATGTCAAAACTATATAACTTAGCACTTGAAGTCCCTGATGCTTGGCATCAAGTGCAACTTCAATGTTGTAACTTAGCCTTTGAATGACTCAACAATCATTGATCACTTGGCATCTGCATAACTCGACACATACTATTTGCTCGACACTTGAGTGACTTGACACTTACTAGATACTTGGCACATACTATATATTTTTTGCTTGGCATATACTATCTAACAACTTATGCTCAACATGTAGTACTTGTTCGACATGAACTAAGTAAATGACTTAAGTATATTGTCACTCATATGCCAAAACCAATATGAGATTAATAATTATTTTTTCACTAATGTCAAACCTGTTGTTGGTGTTTGAAAACTATTGAAAAAAAAAAGTTCAATGCCAGAATGATGACACTCATATAACCTAAGGATCAACTAATTCCTATTATCAACTACAATAAGTAAACCATTTGGACCCAACTTCAAGAAAACCATGGGTGGTTTCCTGCTCTTTAGGCTCTGCAGAACCAAGATGGGTATACCTAGGGATGATTCTAATGCAAATGGTTGCGTAAAGATTCTTCTAGTTTCATTCTGATTCTCATCTATTACCCACTAACACATGAGCAGTTTACTTCACTTCTTTTAATGTTCTCAAACTGCTATGCATCCCTCATTAGTAGATCTAGTCGTCTTTCTCCTTGAATTTACAAATATTCTTGGAAATAGCAACTAACTAAGACTCAGAGAATAGATATAAACAATCATTGGCTAGTATTTACAACTTTAAACACAATCGAATGAAAAATGATTTTGATTTTATAATTGGTTTGATAGCAGAAAAATTCATCCTTGTCCACCTTTGACTTATGATTTTGATTTTATAATTGGTTTGATAGCAGCAAAATTCATCCTTGTCCACCTTTGACTTATGAGACTAGTGCCTTATCCATTGGGCATAAAATTGACTATTGGTGGGAGATCTAATTCAACTAACTTGTAAATGAATTAATCAATTGTAATCACCCATTCCAATTCTTATGAAATATCCTATTCATAGATTCATAAACCCTACTAATTTACTCAAACATTTCTAGAATTCCTTGAATTAAAAGCAACAATGAAATTAGTATACAACCCATCCAGATTGCATTCAGTCAATTTAAACCTTATTTAAATGACTTCAAAGCAGATAAACACATAAAATGGAGATAGGAATTGATGACACAAATATATTGCAAATACCCTTTTGTATTATCCTTTTATATGACTAATACAATGACCAATAGGAATCAATTGAAAAGCCCAGAACATATTGCTTTTTCTGTCATTTCAATATCTATCAGAGAGTACAATTGGAAGCTAATTCAAGACACCTACATACTATTAGACCGACTGAATGTACTTTCCTTGGTAAACACAAAAAATTCTACAAGCTTCAGACCATCACATTGCCTTGAAAACTCACTTATCTAAGCATGAGTTGCAACAAGCAAAGGGAAAATGTGATTGATAGGTGTCCTTTTACAACAATGAATATATTATACCTTTACAAAATTATCCGAACACCTTAACTCAAAAAGAAACAATAAAAACAAATCGCAGATGACAGCTGGAGCATGAAATCTTTAACTTTGTCTTTTTCTCTAACTGCTCCCTATTGGTAATGCTTTGATTTCTGCGATTGCTTCCCAGACAAATATTTCTCTTTTGGTGGGCCATTCACATTCCTTGATTTTTGTTAATTCATTAACAATTTTTTTCCACCTGGCATCAGTAATCACTTTTCCTTCTGTGATAAACCTATTCATTTTAGTTTCAACCTTGAATAGGGTATCAATGAGTTTGTTGAAAGCACATTCATCAACATCAATCAAGAAAATAGATGCCACCTATGGCAAGTCTATAATATGATCAAAATAACTAGACCATTCATTGAAATCTTTTAACTTGTCATCAAGGTTAATAACAAAAAGAATTAAAGAATAAAAACCACTTGTCAACACTTTCATTTTGCTTTGAATTACTGCCAGCTTCCCTGTGAAGATTTGCAATAAGTCTTTCACTTTATCCATACCTTCCTTCATAGTAATAACTTTATCTAGGAGATCTGGCTTCTTGGCTAATAAGGGTATCAATCTATCAAAGAATTGCATATATGCCCCCCATTTTTGAAAAATTGGCTCAAGCCATCCAATTGCATCCTTGCATACTTGTTCTGTAGATTGTAGATTAATGAATGCATTATAAGCATCTTGAGATATTCTTTTCAGAATGCTTATTATATGATTTAATACATTTATCAAAGCATTTTTCTTGGTGGCACTATCAGATTGAGAAACTCCTGATTCCATGCTAACCATAGGCACTGGCACTATTACCTCTATAGGTATTTCTTCTATTTGGGATTCTGCTTCTATATTGCTTTGGTGCATGTTCTACCTCTGCTATTGTCTTGAGTTGTTCCATGAGGGATATTATTTCTATTTCTAGAATTTTAATTTTCTCCTCCAACTCTTCTATTCTCTGCTTCTGTACATGGCTCATTTTGAGCTCTTCTTCATACATTCTTCTAATGTCAAGGCACTCATTGCACATTGTAGCTAGCTTATCATCAATTTCATCAACTTTTTCCTCATTCATGAGGGTGAAGTGTTTAACCAAATTGAAAAATCTCTTTCCCAGTAGTGCTCTCCAATGTCCACACAATTATATTGCCCTGCGCAGTTTCCTCTATATCCATCATTTTGGGCTTCTTGGTGTCAGGGGCTACACTCCATACTACTAGGGTTTTTGTGTCTACATTAAAACCTAACCCTCTTTTAAAACCTTCACTGCTAGTGACTTCATAACTAATGGCCTTGTCTTGTCTTCTCATTTGATCCAGAACAAAGGCCTTCTCAATATCCCAATGTGGTATTAAAATCATACTACTCCTATGTACCAACTCCCTAGCTTCTGCAGCAGTCATTGTTTCACTCTCAGGATCATAAGCCAATAGTTTTTCAACTAATTCCTTATTCTTCTCTGGATCCTCTCCTGGCATGAGACTCAGTGTGAGCTCATTTTGTTTGATTTTATAAAGAAAATTTTTAAACTCTAATGATTTAATGAAATCATCATCTTCCATGAACTTTTCATATTGAATGAGCCTATCATCCAATCTTGATGCTACAACCTAATCAGTAGAGGCCTTCCCTACTTTTGTAGCCCTTTGGCTTAAATAATTTTGCCTAATATTAGAAAAATACTCACTACGCCTTGACATTACTTGTAGGGCTCTACTAACCACCTTTTCTAGAATGTGCATTGTCTTTTGTCTCTTATTTCCTTTTGGTACCCAAGTTGAAGCTGATGGTTTCTCCTCTTCTAACTCAATCTCTAATTGTGTATCTGGCTCAGGGGATTCTCTATTTACAATGGTTTCCTCTCCCTCTAGCTCATGAGGCATTTATGTTGGATACAATTATTCAAATTGTGTGTTGTCTTTGATGTCACACAAATGTCATATCAGTCATCAGACAGTGTCTACCAAGCTCAGAAGGTCAACTAGACAAAGGACATCATCTACCGAGCTTAGAAGATTAGCAAGGCAAAGGATAGTGACTACCGAGCTCAGAAGGCCAGTAAAGAAAAGAAGCAATTCTTACTGAGCTCACTCGATCATCAAAAGTAATTTGGAAGAAGCAGTTCTTATCGAGCTCACTCAATTATCAAAGGTAATTTGGAAGAAGTAGTTCTTACCGAGCTCACTCGATCATCAAAGGTAATTTTGAAGAAGTAGTTCTTATTGAGCTCACTTGGTCATCAAAGGTAATTTGGAAGAAGCAGTTCTTATCGAGCTCACTCGATCATCAAAGGTAATTTGGAAGAAGCAGTTCTTACCGAGCTCACTTGATCATCAAAGGTAATTTGGAAGAAGCAATTCCTACCGAGGGATTTAGTTCTTACCAAGTAAACTCGAAAACCAAAGGATTTTAAGGATATTGCAATGTTAACCAAGTCAAGAAAGTTAACTCAAGAAACTTCTGGAAATAGTATTTACCGAGCAGGGTCAGCCAGTAAAGGATTTCATTATTTTATGAAATAACGTTTATTTGTTTAGAGTAATATCTGTATCCAACTGATGTATGATTTATTGGTAAATGTAACATGTAAATGGGTCGACTTGATAATCTGAATGGTATAAGTAAGAGGTCAAGTTGCAATTTCTAAGTGTGTGCGTGATGGAAGTATGAAATTATTGAGATATGAGGACTGACTATTGTGGAAGCGAATTTGAAGGATGATTAGAGATGATTGAGGAGGAGCAGAGCCATATTTGATCAAGGAGGATCTAATAATGATGAACAAAAACCTGTAGCCAACAAATTTAGTTGCATCTTGTTCAGGTCAATTCATTGTTGCTTTCTAACCATTGTAGCAGTGATTTCAAATCTCTTAATAGAGTTGGTTTAATAGCCATTTTGTAAATCCTCTAACAAGGTGACAGTTCAGTTGAATTTTTCTAAAGACCTCTAACAAGGCCACTCCTAACAAGGTGATTAAATCCTCTAATAGGGTCACACCTAATAGTGTGTATTGTAACCTTTAATAGGGTTGGATCCTAACAGGGCTCACTTTAGAAGAGTAAAAAATTGGCGACTAGTTACTTGGTGGTTTTTTCCATATTGGGTTTCCACTTTAAATCTGGTGTCTCTTGTGTTCACTTTGTTTTTAGTTACATGCATGAATGCTTGAAAATAAGTAATAATTTAATTTATCGAGTTACAAAATTTGTTTACCAAGTATCAATAGTAACTAGATCTTTAAGACATCTAAGGGATCTGTGGATTAATTTTTGTGAGTAACTGATTCACCCCATCTTAGTTACTCTATCTTCAATCCCAAAAATTGGTATTAGAGCTATTGGTGCTTATAGGAAAAGATTTCAAAGATCTAAGCTAAAGATCAGGATGTCTTACAAAAGGGAAATTCCAAGACTTGACAGGGACAACTTCTCAGCATGGCAAGGATTGATGAGGCTTCATCTGGCTTCTATTGGTGATACAGGGCTAAATTACCTTGATGAAAAATATGAAGAACCTTCTAGTACATTATCTATCAATGATATTGTTGAAAAGAAGACTCACAATAACATGATGATAGATATAGCATCTGTTCTGAGTTATGAATAATTTGATGACATCAAGGATTGAAAAACTGCCTTTGAAATGTGGAACAAGTTGAAAGAGATCTATGGAGGAGATGATAGTGTGAGAAGAGCCAAAGTAGAAAGTTTGAGTGGGCAATTTGATCAAATGAGGATGAAAATATTGCAAAGTATGTTGAAAGAGTTAAAGCATGTGTTAGGGCAATCAAAGCATTTGGAGGAGATATTATTGAGGAGATAGTTATAAGTAAAGTTCTTAGAACTCTACTTCCCATTTATGTAATCAAAGTCTTTGCGATTCAAGAAAGGAGATGTGAGGAAAATTATAAAATAAATTTAGAGGCCATAGTTGGAAGATTGACTGCATTTGAGCTAGACAACTATGACAATTATGTTCCAGTTGCCAAGAATGTTGAATCAACATTTGAAGCCAAGCTTTCACTCAAAGAAAAAGGGAAAAAGATGAAGGATCCACAATCAAATAGTGATGAAGAATTAGAACAAAGTTTAGACAGTGATCTTGAAGTGGCTAAAGCTCTACTAGGAAGAAAATATTCAAGAGGCAAAGGGAAATACAAAGGTAAGGTTCCTCTAATCTGTTTCTCCTGTGAAGAAATTGGACATATTACTGCTAGGTGCCCAAATAAACAAAACAAAGATGAGAAGAAAGGTCACAAGTAAAATGGCCAGAAAGACTTAAAATCATTCAAGGATAAAGGTAAGAAAACATGTTTTATGGAAAAATATTCTATTGATTTTGATGATGAAGAAGAAGATGAAATTGTCTACATTGTTGTGAAAGATGAGTCTGATAATGATGAGGAAATGGCACTCAATTCTCATATGAGCATAAATGATACATGGATCATAGATAGTGGTTGTTCTCATCACATGACTGGTGATAAAACTAAGTTTGAATATTTTGAAGACTATGATGGTGGCAGTGTAAGATTTGGTAACAATGAACCTTGTTGTACAAGAGGAAAAGGAAGAATCTCACTAACCAAGGAACTTGTATGTGATAGTTCATATTGGGTAGAAGGACTAAAGCATAATTTTTTGAGTGTGGCACAACTACTCAATAATGGATTCAAAGTAGAATTTATGCATGGAAAAGAAAGATTGTTGGATGAAAAAGAAAAGTTGATTGGATCAGGCACTCAAACAAAAGGTAACTTATTTTATCTTGAACTTGGTGAATGTTCATGTTTCATTGCTCAAAATGAAGAAAGTTGGTTATGGCATAGGAGGTTGTGTCATGTAAACTTTGACAACTTGATAAAGATCAGTAAATTCAGGAAAGTAAGAGGTATTCCTAACATAAAGAAACCTGAGGTTGGTTTATGCAAGAATTGTCAAATTGGTAAAATGGGAAGGACTAGTTTTAAGAGCAAGAACTATCAGACTGAAGAAGTTCTAAAAATTGTGCATACTGATTTGTGTGGACCTATTGGCATTGAAAGTTATACAGGTGAAAAAAAATTTATTCTGTTTGTTGATGATTATTCAAGAATGATGACTGCCATGTACCTAAGAGAGAAATTAGAAGCATTTGAAAAGTTCAAATGGTATTTGGCCAGAGTAGAAAAGGAAATAGGCAAAAGACTAAAATGCTTAAGGTCTGACAGAGGTGGTGAATTCATTTCACATGAGTTCAATAAATTTTGCATTGAAAAGGGAATCAAAAGATAGGTTTCAGCCCACGAACTCCTGAAAAAAATGGAATAGCAGAAAGAAGGAATAGATCTATAATGAATTGTGCAAGAACCTTAATGATTGAGAAAGGCATTGCTATCAAATACTGGAAGGAAGCTATCAGCACTATAGTTCATACCTTGAACTGAGTATAGCTGAAAAAGGACTCATTCAAAATACCCTATGAGTTGTGGTATGGCTACAAACCCAATGTAAGTTATCTAAAAGTATTTGGAAGAAAATGTTACATTTTGAAAGAATCTAGAAAAGGTAAATTTGATGTAAAAAGTGATGAAGGAATATTTTTGGGATACTCTTGCAAAAACAAATCATATAAATGTTTGAACTTATCTACTCACAAAGTTATAGAAAGTGCACATGTGAAAGTTGATGAGTTTGCAGAAAGAACAGAAGAAGAAAGCAAAAAGGAACCTGAAGACTACCGAAGATTTGTTTACATTGAACTTGATACAATGCCAAGTATACCTATTAATTAGGAATCCTCAACTCCAAAGTCTTCATTAACCGAGTCACAAGAAGTTCAAACTGAGTCAACATCTACTAAGCTGCATGAACTTGAGTTGCAAACAGAAGCTACCGAGTTAGCATCTACCAAGCCCGAGCAACTAGAATTAGAACCAAAAGTTGAGACACAAAAAGATAATAATGCAAGTCATTCAAAAGGCAAGGAGCCCGTGTTAGCCAAGTATGTTAGAAAGCATCATGCACCAGATCAAATCATTGGTGATAAATCAGAAGGAACAATGACAAGAAGTAAGTTGAAAGGCACTTGTTTACTTGTTGATTTTGAATCTAGAAATGTCAAAGATGCACTAGACAATGAGAGTTGGATGGAAGCTATGAATAAAGAGATGCAATAGATAGAGAAAAACAAAACATAGACTCTTGTACCTGTTGGTGTTTTAAATGAACTAAAACTACTAAGCAACAAAATTCTTAATACCAAGATGACAATACTCACACAATCTAAAGACTAGCCAACTCTTAATAAAAATTGTATGTGCAAAGCATTTGGGCCCAACTTCAACAAAACCAAGGGTGGTTTTCTACTCTTCTGGCTCTACAAAACTAGGGTGGGTATACCCAAGGATGATTCAACACTGGGAAAACTATATAAGGATTATTTTTAGTTTCATTCTGATTCTCATCTCAAATCCTCAAATATATACACAATTCTTGATAACTTGATAAAAAAATTTGATACAACAGATATGGCCAAAAATTCTTCTATAGATCTGTAGATGTTCTCAACAATAGTGGCTAACTAAAGCTAAAACATTCCATGTAGAGTAGTATTGGCCAGCTTTGAAGATCTTCAGGAAATAAAAGTAAATTTGACTTAATTATGCATTTTTGACAACCATTTGTGACATATTTCTCTTTCAGCTGGATCAAATTTGATCAGTGCCTAATCCATTGGGGCTCAGAGTCTACTACAAATTTCTAGATCTAATTTGTTGCCTTACAACAAATTTCATCAGCAATTCTTATCAGAACTCATCATTCAAAATCATGTCCCCTACTACAACAATCTTATCATATTCATTAGATCTTTTACTTAATCCATTGAATTATCAGTAGCGATAAATAGATATACAACCTAACTAGATTGCATTCAATTGCACAAGCCTTTACTCATACAACATCAAGATAACCAAATAATCGAAAGGAGACAAATTTCAAAAAGAAAAGATATGGGGACACTTCATAATTTGTATTCATTTTCCTTGAAAATTGTATACAATTTATAGAAAACTCAGAATGACCTTCGAAAAGAAACCCATATCATTCTATATTCATGTATTCTCAAGATTTGACAGAGAAAATACACCACCAATTTTTACTCAATATGATGGACCAAAAAAAAACTAAGCATATCACTTAGGAAAATAGAATTCAGACCCTCACATTTCCTTGAAAACTCACTTATATAGGTGTGAGTTGCAACAAGCAAAGAGAAAATGTGACTGACAGGTGTCTTTTACAAGGAAAATTTATATCTGTCAAAAATAAAATGACTAACATGAAGTTATGCCAATCACACATTCTCTTGTAGGCTTCTGTCTATCACCTCCTTTCATTGATTTTGCTCCAACGGTGATTCTATCATATATGTTAATGCTAAGCTTGTCCCTGAAAAAATCTATTCTAATGATTGCATTCTATCCTTGACGCATGGGTTTTGTTAAGATAACTGCTTTGTGAAATTCATCTTTACTTCCCACTCTTCACTGATCATGCCAGGCTTTAGAAATAATGGAAAAATTACTTAGTGTGCAACCCTTGAGCAGGGAGACAATGTGGCTGTCAAATATAACAAAATGGGTAACTTCTGATTCCCAGCCACGTCTGCTTTCTTAACCACCTTTTGAACAAAATTTTCCATCTGCTGACACAAAAAAGGTGCATGCTAACAAAAAGCGAGAATGACCATACCCGTGAGTATGAAATATTCTTCACCTTCCTCAAAAACTATGCACAGGATCCCACACATTTCTTTTACCCTGGCATCAGGCTATGATATCTTGAAAATTTGTTTAAAGGATGATGTTACCGCTGAGAGGGTTGTTATCTTACTAGGTTCATTCATTATCCTTCTCAAAACCTTGGTTACTTGACTACAACATCTTACCATAGTTTCAAAGAGATGAAACTTTAAGAAAACACTCAGGATTAGTAGTTTTCCTCTATCAAAAATCCATATACTTCTACACGGGACAAAACACTTCTTTTGTGCAAACTAGTTTGAACTAGTATGCGGGATATTACAATCTCAGGCCCAAGTATTTTTACCTAGTAATCCCTCTGCTATCCACAACCCAAGATCTAATGAACTCTTTAGAACCATCCTTTGATTAAACCATACAAGACTGAATTTTTTTCGAAAACTATGGCATGAGAACTTACTTGGAGTTTTTTTCTCTTCATAACTCTGCAATTTATCTTTGAACCAATCGCTTCACACTTGTGCTAAATTTATCTCAATCCTTGCAGTAATTATCTTCATTTAGAAAAGATTTCAAAATCTTTATTCGTGCAAGATAAAACTGGGAAAATCTTGCCTGTTATACTCTGTTATTAACTTCACATGTGAAACTTTTCACATCTTATTAATGTGCAGAGTGCCACCACCTTCAGCATTTAAACCTGCATCATCGATCCTTTGAAATCATATGATTAAGGAATGAAAACTAGGCTCACTTAATATTCCTTTTAGTACACTAGCAGTCAAACCAATAAACTGCCTCCATCTATATCTTTCTTTCAAAGCTGGCATTTCAAAACTGGGCCCATGGATGACAAGGACATGTGTCATCGACTCGTTAACTTGATATGCCTAACTTTTGAGCACCTTTCCATAGCGAGCTAACGTTAACCACTGATCTTGCTTTGATCATATGGTAGATACTTGAATTGACATTTAAGAACATAATGGTGGGTCCCTTGCTTGTTAACTCGCTATACTTATCCATCACACATCTGTTCATAGCGAGTTAATGAGCACTGTTGATCAATACTTGATCTTGCAGAAAATAATGTACTACAATAATGGTGGGCCATCATTCGCTAACTCGCTATGCCTAACTTTCAAACAATTTTCCATAGTGAATTAACAATGGCCTTTGATCTTGGTTCAATCTGACGATCAGAATTCTTTGTGTGCTTCATACATAAGGAGTGGGTCCATATACTGTTGTTGCTGAGATGGCTGAATAGGCTGGTGCACACATGTATTCCTTTTTATCTATTAATGACATCACACATTCTTGGTCTTGCCACGTTTGTGATTTTCAGGTGGGTCGCCACATTGCTACCGACAAAAACATTAAAAATTTAGCTAGCGACCTCTAGGTAGATAGATGTCGGGACATAAAGCTCCACTTGCAGAAATAAAAGCAAATTCTACACAAGATTTTCTTCGGGATCCTCAAAATCACTTCTTGTTATAAAAGAATGCCATTTTTTCTAATGATCGAGTCCTCGCTAAGTCGCTACCAGGAAAGTGGTGTTTATTCCGGCTAGCAATTACAGCGACCTTTGATGGATTCTCATTTTTGGTGACAGAAAACAAAACACACACTGACTGAAAATTCCACAAATAAATGCTGGTGTCAAAGAAGGTGGCCATGCACATTTATAATGTGGCGTGACAACTTTCGCAGTCATATTAGTCTTTTGAGAGAACATAGCCCTTTTGCAAAATTTGGGCATTTGATACGTCACCACCGGCAAGTCACATGAATTTTTTCGATAACGACTTAGCGAATGCCAAAAACACTTGGATGCTGGTGACACTATTCACAATTTTCTTCACGTGTGACTATTCTCAAAACTGACAAGCTTGGGATACAGTATGTGCCAAAATTTACCTTATGCTTAACATTAATTCTTGGCACCAGATTTCACCCTTCAACATCACAGACATGTGTCATCGACTAGTTAACTCGCTATACTTATGAGTTGGGCATTTTTCCATAGTGAGTTAACAATGACTACAGATTCAAAAGGATTTGTTAGTGGGTAAAAGTTCTTTCACAAAGATTGAACAACGAACTCACATGGGCAAGAAAAGAATATTCACTTATCCTCCTACTTTTTTGAAAAAAAATTGTGCCAGGGAAAATTTAAATAGAACAGGACACAGGGTTTTAACAAAATTTTCAAAGGCTATCAACAATATGACTTAGCTAGAAATCCTATTCACCATTAATGGATTCCAATCTAGATTTTTTTATCTGGACAATAGAAACCTATTATGCAAAAATTTAGACCAACAGTACCTAGACCCAAAGAAAAGAATTTGATTGGAACAAAGTGGGTATTTAGAAACAAACTAAATGAAGATGGTATGCAAGGATATGCAAAGGATATTCACAAGAAGAAGGTGTAGACTATGGAGAAAATTTTGCTCATGTTGCAATATTGGAAGGTGTCAGAACCTTACTTGCATATGCTGCATTCAAAGGATATAAAGTTTATTAGATGGATGTCAAGTCAGCATTTCTCAATGGCATATTGGATGAAGAGGTGTACATTGAGCAGCCTGAAGGTTTTGTTGATCCATACAAGAAGGACATGGTCTGCAAATTGCGTAAAGCATTATATGGTCTGAAAGAAGCCCCTAGAGCATGGCATGAAAGATTGCATAACCATCTTATTTAGATTGATTTTCAAAGAACTAATGACAATAACAATTTATACATAAAGGAAGGACCAGATAATAAGATTATTTTAGCAGAAATATTTGTAGAAGATACTTTGTTCACAGGAAATGATGATCTTTGCAAAGAATTTTCAAAACAAATGAACAAGGAATTTGAAATGTCAATGTTTGGTGAAATCAATTTTTTTTTTGGTCTTGAAATTCAATAGAATAAGAATGACATCTACATCACTCAATTTAAATACATCAAGGAGATACTAAAAAAGTTTGCTATGGAAGATTGCAAACCAATTGGGACTCCTATGTCTACTAGATTAAAACTTACCAAGGATGATGAATCAAAGATGATGAATCAAAGGAAGTGGATCATACATTGTATAGATCTATGATTAGAAAGTTGCAATATGTAGTGCACACAAGACCAGACATTGCCCTTGCAGTAGGGATTGTAGCAAGATTCTCAGCAAAACCAAAAGAAAATCACATGATGGCAATCAAAAGGATCATGAGATACTTAAAAGGAACTGAACATTATGGATTACAGTATAAACTTGGAGGAAAACTGGATTTAAAGGTGTTCATTGATGCAGATTGGGAAAGAAATATTGATGACAGAAAGAACACAAGTGGAGGAGCTTTCTTTCTTGGAAAAAGGTTCGTTTATTGGACAAGCAAAAAGAAGAATTGTACATCTCAATCCACAATAGAAGTTGAATATGTTGCAGCAGCAGTAAATTGCTCAAACATTGTGTGGTTTAAACAATTATTGAAACGTATGAAGCAAGAAATCAAAGAACCAGTTGTTATTTTTTTTGATAACACAAGTGCAATTAACATCTCCAAGAATCCAGTGATGCATTCAAAAACTAAGCATATTGCCATAAAATATCACTTTGTTAGAGAATTGGTGCAAGAAAAGGAAATAAGATTGGAATATGTGCATACAAAGGAACAAATTACTGACATATTCACAAAGCCTTTACCTAAGGATGCATTCTTGTATCTAAGAGGTAAGTTAGGGGTCATTCCCTTATTTGAAGCTCACTAAAATACAGTTTTAGTGATGCATCAATAGAAACAAAATTGGAAATCTATCAGTTGATGCAGCAAACCAATGAAGATATTGCATATGAATCAATACATCAAGTACAATGTTATTCAGTTGTTTTGAGTTGTCTTTGGCATGTGTTTTCAAAGAGGGAGAATATACTATCATATCTTTCTTAAATTTGCAAAATAATAAGAGTTTGTGTAAGAGGGAGAGATTATTATGAAAGAGGGAGCTTTGTATTCTGTCATTAAAAGACTTGTTTTCAAATTTCATCCTGCTATGACATGTTGTGTTGCCATCAATGCCAAAGAGGGAGATTGTTGGAAACAATTGTTCAAATTGTGTGTTGTCTTTGATGTCACAAAAATGTTATATCAGTCATCAGACAGTGTTTTTCGAGCTAAGAAGGTTAGCTAGGCAAAGGACAGAGTGTTCCGAGCTCAGAAGATCAACAAGGTAAAGGATAGTGACTACCAAGCTTAGAAAGTTAGCAAGCAAAGAAGCAGTTCTTACCGAGCTCACTCAATCATCAAAGGTAATTTAGAAGAAGCAGTTACTCGGTCATCAAAGGTAATTTGGAAGAAGCAGTTCTTACCAAGCTCACTCAGTCATCAAAGATAATTTGGAAGAAGCTGTTCTTATTGAGCTCACTTGATCATCAAAGGTAATTTGGAAGAAGCAGTTCTTACCAAGGGATTCAGTTCTTACCAAGTAAACTCAGCAGCCAAAGGATTTTAAGGATATTTCAATGTTAACCAAGTCAAGAAGGTTAACTCAAGAAATTTCTTGAAACAATATTTACCAAGCAGGGTCGGCCAGTAAAGGATTTTATTGTTTTATGAAATAACATTTATTTGTTTAGAGTAATATCTGTAGCTGACTAATGTATGATTTATTGGTAAATGTAACATGTAAATGGGATGACTTAACAATTCACACGGTCTAAGTAAGAGGTCAAGTTGCAAATTCTAAGTGTGTGTGATGGAAGTGTAGAATTATTGAGATATGAGGACTGACTATTGTGGAAGCGAATTTGAAGGATGATCAGAGATGATTGAGGAGTAGTAGAGCCATATTTGATCAAGGAGGATCTAATAATGCTGAACAAAAACCTGTAGCTAGCAAATTTGGTTGCATCTTGTTCAGGTCAATTCATTGTTGCTTTCTAACCATTGTAGTAGTGATTTCAAATATCTTAACAGAGTTGGTTTAATAGCCATTTTGTAAATCCTCTAACAAGGTGATAGTTCAGTTGAATTGTTCTAAAGACCTCTAACAAGGCCACTCCTAACAGGGTGATTAAATCCTCTACCAAGGTCACACCTAAAAGTGTGTATTGTAACCTTTAACATGATTGGCTCCTAATAGGGCTCACTTTAGAAGAGTGAACAATAGGTGACTAGTTACTTGGTGGTTTTTCCCATATTGGGTTTCCACATTAAATTTGGTGTCTCTTGTGTTCACTTTGTTTTTAGTTACATGCATGAATGCTTGAAAATAATTAATAATTTAACTTACTGAGTTACATCATTTGTTTACCAAGTATCAACAGTAACTAGATCTTTAAGACATCTAAGGGATCTGTGGATTAATTTTTGTGAGTAACTGATTCACCCCCCTCTTAGTTACTCTATCTTTAATCCCAAAAATTTGTGACATAATGTGGTCAAAATTATCCACCATTCTTCTCAAGTTATTAGGATATGGAATCTCTGTATAAAAACCCTTAAAATTAGGGTTGGTCCTCTTCAAAGCCTCCTCTACTCTCCTTGTTTCCTCATATTTCCTTAATAACTCATCTGCCTCCCTTGTTGCTACTATGTTGGCAATTAGGTCCTCCACAATGATTGGCTTTCTTGGAGGCAAAATGTATCCCCTAATGGCCTTGACCTCATTGGTAATGTAATTTTCAGGGTCATACATTCTATAGGGCCCAATAGCAAATTTGTACGGGCCTAAATACTCACTTAATTATTCAAATGCATTCTTGCCTATTTCAAAATCTCCTAGTTTAAAGGTTCTACAAACAAAAGTAGGCTTGTGCAAAGAGGGAGGGATCATTTCTTTATTCATCAATAAAAATTGCCAAAAGAATTCAATAATAGCCAATCTAGGGGGTAAATATTTAGGCAAAAGATGAGGAGGTTGTGGGCATGCAAACACTTTGATTAAAGTGCACTCCTTAAACAAAAAGATACTCCTCCAGTTATGATCTAATTTGGTTTTTTCATCTAAGAATGAGGGCATAAGAAAAGGCTTCAAAACATTTGGTGCCCTAAAGAAAGTATGATCTAATTGCCTCATAATAGCTGAACTAAACAAATTAAAGAACACAAGGGCATTTGAATAATAGAAATCCTTATGCCAAATACGAGTCCAAAGTTGCACAGGTAACTCACCAAATTCATCAAAAGTTTGATCAATGAAGTCCCCACTAATGTATCCAATGTTGTTATATAGGATAAGGTGCATCAGTAGTGAATAATGGTGGAACTTCAAGTCTTTCAACTCTCCCTTCTTTGCATCACAAATCTGCATGTGTATACTATCAATGATGAAGGCCACATAATCATACTCCTTATGGTGAAAAGGGTCCTGTATATCACATGCCATTAGAAAAAGAGAACCATACACATAATCTTCTGCATGATAACTTCCCAACACCTTATGCAACCCATACATTGTGTTTTTGAAATAATGCTTGAACCTACTCAAAGGCAGAAAATCTCCCACCTTTTTTGGAAGTAAACCTGCATTTTTTTACCCTGTAAGGAATATGTGGTAGCATAACATTGTTCACAAAATAGGTTTTATTCCTGTCAAACTTTCCCTACAAATCTGCAATGTCAATAGGTACATCCATTTTTCCTATTAATCCAAAGGCTTCAACAAAAGAAGTTATGTCCAATGTGCATAATACACTCCCATTATGCCTATGGAATGTTCTAGTTACTAGATTGTAGGAATTCATTAGGGCCTTCAACAAATCAACATCAATGAATACTTCTGGAAGTATCAAATTTGCCATGTTTCTGTTCCATGGGTTACACATAGGCACATTTTCTATTCTATTCTTATAAAAGTACATAAAAAGATCATAACCAGTCACTCTAGGGCATTCAACATCTTGAACAAAAACATATGGATCTTGGAAAATATGGTCATTTGCAAAAATTGCGTTCGATGATCCTGGGAGAATTTTCAACCAATCCTCAGCATGCTTATTTGGTTTCCTAATTCTTGTCTTCTTCTCGGTCTTAGCAGCAAATTTCTTCCTTTTTCCTTCAGTTGTGACCTCTACAACATCATCACCCTCATCTTCGACTTCGACTTCTTCTTCATACATCTCTTCAACTTCTTTGTCAGCCATGTTCTCTTCAAATTATATTTTGACTTCTTCCATAGTAACATAGAACACACAGTGGACCAAAAAACAAGCTTCTTCACAATGGCAAACACGATGACATTCAATCAAATCTTTGATGTTTTAATCATACAACTACCAACTTTTTTAATAAATTCAGCATGCATGAGCTTTAAAACTATTAATGCAAGTTTTCAGCAAGGTATATCAACCACGAATTCTAATTTGGGTGTACTTTTCAATGCTTTATTTTACTTGGCTATGGTGATTCTATCCTTTTTGCTTACTTGGTATGACACATCAACATCTTTCCTTTCAAAATTTGGTCTCCCGTTCTTACGCTGAGTCAATCCTCCAATCTTCATAACATCAAAAGTGCCCTTGATGAATCTCTATGATCACTTGGAGATGCTTTATCATACCCTAATCATAAGAACATAATGATGTCTTGGCACTGTGTTGAAAATCCCTTTTACGTTCTTATGATGCCCTTTACCCTGTATGATCTTAAACCCTTTCACTTGATACTTTTGTTTTTACAATTTAGGCTTTCATTGTATAAGCGTAGAACCCTTATCTTAGATTTCTTCACCTTTTACGCCTATATGCAACCCTATACACCATAAGATCTCAAACCCTCGTTAAGACTTTCTCTTTACCCTTTATGCTCACACGTACACGTATCAGCAGAACCCAAAAAAATTCTTCTATGTTGCTCCACTTACTTCATTACCTAGGATACCGTGAGACTTCAAAATTTACCTTTCGCTCATATGCTCTTAGTTTCACCCGTAGCATCGAAATACCTATTAGCTCTCTTTTGTTAATCCTTTACACCTTTACGGGTTAGCTTTACCTCGTATGCTCAGAGAGCCTTCTCAACTGACACCTCGCTCTTACATTAACCCTTTCTCGTGAAAGCATAAAGCCCTTTCTTTTATTTCCTTCATTGACCATTTTACGCTTATACGCTGAGACTAGACTTGTAACCATAGAGAAAGGATAAAATAGCCCTTTGCTCATATGCTTAACTTGCAAGTGTAAGGTCATAATGACAAAACTACCCTTTTCAAATATCAATGACCTAGATTTGACCTTAGAAAATTAAAAATAACATTGCCATTGATTTTGTGCACATGAAAAATTCATACCTTAAGTTATATGCCATGCGAGCTCGGCCCATCTGACATAGATGTTGTATCTTTATCTGATTTGCTTGCACTAGGGCCCATTTGACACTTCAACATGTCCCACTCAGCACTTTTACTACTAGAACAAGGCTTTATGGTTATCCACAAGCTCAAAAATGTATGCATGTAAACACATTTGAACCTTATTTTCGTTCTTACAAAATCCTTTTACCCGTAGAATTGTAAAAAGTTTCATGCACCCTTTCAGATCAAGCTTTACACCATGCCAGGGTATCACGCCCTTACACTATCCTTTGAAATGTATATGCATAAGTCATAACTCAAAACCTCTTTGCCCTTTCACTCAAACTGCTTACTCGTAATCCTGTAATAAGATCTTTCAAAGGCACAATAGACCTTTACACTTCTTCTCTTTAAGACCATTTGTATGATCGAGAAGCCTTTTGACACACCATTCTACTATTATGAAAAACAAAAGTGTATCCCTGTAGAACATGAAATCCTTTACGCTATTACGCTACAATATGAAACACGACCACAGAAACAAAAGGAAAATGGTACTCTACTCTTACATGAAACCCTACATCGTAAGATTGTAAAGGATGAAAATTAAGCACTTTACAAACCTTTTTCAAAAAAATGAAAGGAAACCTAGGGATTTTCATACTTAGGGCATTTTCATGGCTGTGTTAAGGGACAAACCTTGAGAATTCAACAGAGTTTTGACAGGACATGAAATAGGGCACAACTAGGGCAACCTAAAAATTAAAAAAAAGAAAAGAAATGAAGACCCTAATTTTCTTAATTCAAAGACCTAAATGATTTTTCACCCAAATTTTAAGAATTTTTCTATACTGTGAAAAATCAGACCAACACCTGCTACTTGTTGGTAAGATAACTACTTAGTTGATTCGAGTACTATCATTTGTTTGATTGATGAGGAGGTTTTTACTTAAATAAGATAACAAGAACACCTAGAGGAAAGGTTGAGTTATGGTATAAAAAAGGAGTACAAAGATTAGTTAAGACAATGATGACATAGTGTATTAATTATCTACTTAATGCTACAAAGGTTGGATACACTGATTAAGTCTAGAAGAACAAGTAAGAAGAATTGAGTATGCTAAGCTTGGCCGAGTGGATAATAGGTGTTGAGAAAAGTTAGTGGAAGTCAAGCAAAAAATTAGTTGGAGCCAAGAAAAGGGAAGTTTTAGTGTATGTTGAGTGAAGTTAGTGCAAGGCGAGTAAAGTTTAGTTGATGTTGAGCACTAGTAAACTTTAGTGTTTTTCGAGTTAACTAGTGGATGATGAGTGAAAGAATAGTACAAAATTTGAGTGACATCATATTGATGCCGAGTGCCAATATTCATGTTAAATCATAGATTTTCCAAACTTGAGCCAACTATTTTATTTTCTTGAATTATGTAAAGCATGTGGAAGATAACTATGATGAGTTGGTGGGATAGAATTCAAGGTAAACCATTTTGAGGTGAATTTAAAGAGGATTAATGGAGAAGTTTGTAGAGGAACCAATTGGAAAAGTGGGTATATTCATTAAATCCTACCTAATCCTACCTAACCCTAAAATAGAAGATTGAGGTTGAATGAAAAAAGATCTTAAATCTCTATTTCTAGAGATAGCTGGTCCAAAGAAAAGGTTTTCATGTGCGAGAACCTAAGGAAGACAAAGAGTCTAGGGCATTGCTTCATTCAATGGCTGAATAGAAGATACTTCTATTGGCTAGCAAAGAAATAAGGCTTAAGAGTATGAATGTTTGAAGGATGAACAAGCTATCAGAGCTAAAGTATGTGAAAGCCAAGTAGAGTGGAGGACTGAGACAAAGATCTATAATCTACAACTGAGTTGTAAATTGTTATCAAATCAAACCTTACTATTCTTTGTGATCATTGTATCAGTCTAGGGTAAATCCTTTGGATTAAGGCTGGCCTAAAACTCATTTGTAAATCCTTTAACTGGGTGACATTCCAAGTGAATGATCTAAAGTCCTCTAATAAGGCTCACTCCTAACAGGGTGATTGAAATCCTCTAACCAGGTCACATTTAACAGTGTCTATTGTAACCTTTAACATGATTGGCCTTTCATAGGGCATCCGTTCAAAAGAGTGAGAATTAGTATCATATTAGTGATGGTTTTTCCCAAATTGGGTTTCCACATAAAATCCATGTGTCAAATGTGTAATTGAATCTATTATGTTTCATGTTTACATTTCTACACTATTGTTTTGACCTAGGATAGTAACCTACAAAGTTTAAACATTGTGTGATATAATGGATGCATGCATGTTAAGTTTTTATGGATATGGGTTCACTAAGCTATGAAAAGTTTTATTTTTACATCTGGACCTTGGATAACTAATTCACCTCCCCTCTTAGTTATTCTAAAGAATTCCAACACATCCACTATGTCAACAAAAAATTCATCAAATGTCAAGCTATAGCAGATCACCTAGGTAATGCACCCTTGGTTGTTGAAAAACCCCTCATTATGGAGTTCCTAGATGTACATCTTTTCTTGATAGATGAAAAACCATCACATAAGCTATAATTTGATGGATCTTACACATCCCATGGTTTTGGAGCCAGTATACTGATGGTCACTCCTCAAGGTGACTACATTCCTCAAACATTAGTTGTAATGAACCAACAACATCTCATAGCATGAAGCTCTTATTGCAGGGGTCAAAATAATAGTTGAGTGAAACATCACAGAGCTACAAGTCTTCAAAGATTCACAACTAATTATCAAACAAGTTTTTAATGAGTATCAAACCAAGGATGATAAACTTTAGCCTTACAAAGAATTAGAAGATCAACTGAAGCAACATTTTACTTAGATTCAATTACACAAGTTCCCAGATTGCAAAATAAGGCTATAGATACCATGACTACTATTGGGTTACTCTTGGAGATCCCTTGGAAGCTACACAATATGAATTCTTAGTCAAGAAGCTACATGAGCTTGCATACGAGAATGATGAATCAACATGGGCATGCATCTTGGTTGGTCCCCAATCCCCATGGTACCATGAAATTCACACTTACTAAATGGTATTATATCTCCCCATATCATGAGAACCCAAATCTAGAACCTCATTCATGGAGCATCCTTCTACACTATCATAGCTAACACCCTATATCACTGTGGTTATCATGAAAATCTCTCTTGGTGTTTAAACCAAAATGAGACTACAATGGCTCTCAAAGATGTACACACCAAACTTTGTGGTGCTCATATGAGTGGTATAGTCCAAGCTAAGAAAATACTTAGAGCTGAATATTATTGTCCTACTCTACAACTTGATGCTTGCAACTTTTTCAAATGGTGTCTACCTTGTTAGCAACATGCAAATTTGATACGAGCTCCAGCTAAAGATCTTCAACCCATTGCACCGCTATGGCCATTTGCATGTTGGGGGTTTAACCTTGTTGACATTATATCACCTCTCTCTTTAGAAGGACACAAGTGGATAATCACTACCATTATTTATTTCACTAAGTGGGTAGAAGAAGTTCCACTTGTCACTGCCACAGGAGTTTAGGTTTCCAAATTCATCTTATATCATAGCATATGTCACTTCAACATCCTGCCTACCATTTTCACCAACCATGGAGGTAACTTTGAAAACCTAAACATGGAATATTTGTGCACCTCGCTTCACATCCATCACCATTTTTACAGCCCCTACTTCCCACAAGGTAATGGTCAGGCTGAGGCAACTAACAAAACCTTACTAAAAATCCTAAAGAAAGTTGTCAATGATTCTGACCGTGATTGGCATTTCCAAATCAACCCCTCCCTATGGGCTTATCACACTTCATTCTATACATCCACATGAATAACTCCATACTCCTTGGTCTACATTGCAAAAGCAGTACTTCCTAGTGAAGTTGAACTCCCATTTGTGAGCATTTATTTGTGAGGACATATATCAAATCAGGAATACAAAGTAGCCAAACTCACCTAGAAAGATCTACTTGATGAGAAAGTGCAATAGACCTATGACCATCTCACGGTCTATCAAAATTGCCTAAAGTGAAACTTCAACAAAAAGGTTCACCCATGGAAATTTCAAAAAGGTGACATGGCCCTCAAAGAAAATATGAAAGTTTGAGTAGATTGAGAAAGGAAGGGCAAGTTTGATCCCACATGGCTTGGTCCATATCTTGTCACAACATCTTTTGGCTCCAGAGCTTATTAGCTATCAACACTTAAGGGTGAAACAATGAATGATCACACCAACATCATTCACCTCAATAAATTCTATGCCTTAGATCCTCAGTGTATCATGTTAATCGTATTGAAAATAAAAATAAAAATTTAAAATTTAAAAATTGAAAGAAAAACAAGTGTCCAATGGTGAAAATTTGGCAATTCAAGCTCCTTGGATAGGTACCTTGGTGAAAACCTAGCAAGCAGGTGCCATGTGTACTTGACATTTTCATTGCCTCTTATCAACCTACACCTCCCGTACGATCCTCCATGTCTCATCTCCCACCTTCCCATTTTCCCAAGGTGTTCCAAAAGTCCATTACCACACTCTCATTGTCATAGCATACTATCCCCATCCCTAAGCTTGGAAATCCAATTAGAACAATATATTATTACATGGTTAGCACATATATTATACCCATGTACCTTACCATATGTATCACATTAGTTGTACAATAACTTCTGTACCATATATGTCTATCATAGCACTTGTAACTCTAGCAACAATCTACTATATCAAATTATTCATGCTACATTCTCATACTGAGATTTTTCCATTGTAATATACCACTAGCCTTTTACTCTAAACTTTTGTATAGAAATTCTTGCACATATCTTGGTCCATTTATTATATATCCCCTTTTCCCAGTCCTCCCTAAGTCTAGGTCATTCTTCAAAGACTATAGAAAAATCCCTTGTCATCAAAGACTTGTTGTAAGAAAGGTTATAATTTTCACACTCATCATAAAGCTCCAAATACTACCAAAAGATCCTTGTATGATGCATCCTTCCTCATGTTTGATCTTGATCCATCAATATCCCATCCTAGTAGTCTCTTTGGAAAAAGGTTACCTTTTTTTGGATTTATTTCTTTCTATTGATATTGGATTTCACTTTTTTATTCTTGAAGTATGTTTTCGAAGCAATTTGGTTGTTCCCCCCTTAAGGTTGCCATGATCTTTTATATCATGGTGCACTATGAATGGGGCTATTAGAGAGCAAGGTTTTGATCAGGTCTTTTTTGCTTGTGATTCAGTTAGATGTAACCCTTGCATGTTCTAAACATGTGATCATTTTATATCGAATGATGCAATTGGGAAAATATTGTTTTCTTGCAGACAACCCAATATTGTTTCCGCTCTTATTCCTTTTGGATTCATGTGTGATGCTAGGAAAAAACTTGTGTGCTTGTTTGAGTCAGTCCTAAGTAATATTGGGGTAAAGGCCTTGATGTTCTTAGTAACCTTGGCATATACCCAATATTCCTATATCAAATTAATTTCCTAAACTACATAGTGGCACTTCTTTACGAAGCACCCCACCTTCAAGCTTCAAGCATCATTCTATCATCCCATCACCTTGTTCTATAAAAAGAAGATCTCATACATCTCCCTTTTACCACATATATATTATCAAGTCCTACATTTTCTTACCCCACACACCTATCCTACCTACCTAACCAATTTCTATTCCTAAAAGCAACTCGATTCCTATCATCCTATCCATGTTCCACCCCATCCCCTCAGATCTAGTCTAATAGTCTATCCCCTTTTAGCTTCTTTTTGATCCCCTAACCAATCACATCTCCCTAAATCTCCTATCCCACCAGTATAATGTTCAAAGTTGTGTAGATTTCCCCCCCAACCAAGGCTATGGTCAATCAGTGATATGCTACAAATCCTATCCCCACATATGTTTCCCTATCATTGTACTCACATTTCATATCATGTCCACTCCTCTCTCCCCATAATACCATGATCTTTTTCACTTTTTAGTCATGTTTTGCATGGTCATAATTCTTTAAGTCCCAAGTTACTTATCATTTCCATCATCATAAACTTTATGGTTCATTTTAACTCCTCATTTCATTTTCATAATTTTAGATCCATTTTTTATCATAGTATTAAGATCCATTTTCATTATCATAGTTTTAGATCTATTCTCATCATCATAGTTTTAGATCCATTTTGTTTATCATAATTTTTATCCTTTATCATAGTTTTAGTTGTCCACTTTTATTATCATATTTTTAGATCCATCTTCATCATCACAGTTTTAGATCCATTTTGCTTATCATATTTTTTTATCCTTTATCATAGTCTTAGTTATCCACTTTCATTATCATAATCTTAGGTTCATTCTCATCATCATACACTTTTAGGTTCATTTCCATTATCATAGTCTTAGGTTCATTGTTATCCTTTTCCATTATCATAGTCTTTGGTTCATTTGCTATCCTTTTCCATTATCATAGTTTTAGGTTCATTTTTTAATCCTTTTTCATCATCATAATTTTAAGTTTCTTTTTTTATCATTTTCCATTATCATAATTATAGGTTCATTTCCTTTATCATAATTTTGGGTTCATTTCCATTATCATAATTTTAGGTTCTTTTTTAATTTCTTTTTTTAAATCCTTTTCCATTATCATAGTCTTAGGTTCATTTGTTATCCTTTTTCCATTATCATAGTCTTAGGTTCATTTTTTATCCCTTTCAATTATCATAGCTTTAGGCTCATTTTTATCCCCTTCCATCATCATAGATTGTTTGTTCATTTTAGTTATCATTTTCATTATCATAGTTTTAGATTCATTTTACTCATCCTTTTTCATCATCATAGCTTTGTAGGTTCATTTTATATTTATCCATTTTAAATTGCCAAAATCATTTCATAAGTTAGATTCTTTTTATCATACATTGTATAGAGGGCATCACATCCTGCATCAAAAAGAGTCAGTAACATCATGCATATCATACATCTAAAATAGAAAGCATCACATCCTACACCAAAAAGCACCAGTAACATCATGCATATCATACATCTCATATAGAAAGCATCACATCCTACATCACAAAAGTGTCAGTATAATCATCCATAGCATATATCTCACAAATCCACCATCACATCCTGCATAACACATGTTAATCCATCTCATACATCTCTCCACATGCATCCCATTAAAAATCAAAATAATATAGTAAAATAATTCACATGGCACAGTTCTCGGTACATACATATCCCACCCCCAAGAATTCTCATATATATATATATATATATCACATCCTCAAAGAATAAAGAATAATCAACCATCCCTGAAAGAATAGAAAAGTCCATCATAATCAACTCCAACATCCATATAGTACAAATATCCATATAAAATACATTGGGTCTGTGCCCACAAAAATAAATCCAAAATATTGTACATCATCACAAAATGTAGCATATCACTACTACTCCTCATCCTCATCCATTGCATCCTCACCATGAGATTCATAAGGGTCCCTCTCTACACCCTACACTATTGTTGCTGCTACTGATGGTGTCCTCATCCACCTTGCTCTAGTGCCTGAGCTCTTTGCCTCATCCCTCCTACTACCTAACCCCCCTGTCCTACCTTTGGCTCTACCAGGACCTGTGACTTTGTCTTGTGCACTTAGACCCACTAGTCCTTTGTGAGCCCCCAGTGCTCTATCCACTCTCTCCCCCACCTTGCATGCATGTATGCATCCCAACTTTACTTGATCATATCGGTCAGCTATTGTGCTCAAACTTATCTACTAGCACTGCTACATGATACCTCACTTTATAAAATCTCACTCTCTCTCGAAGGTCCTCCACCTCACCCTCCATCATCTTAGCTCCTCCAAACCACCCCCCACTACCAAATGTGCTCTCATAGTGTCCACCTCCATCGTCATTCATCCTAGCTCCTACACCCATCTCCCCACCATCATTTGTCCCTGCATGATCACCACCTCCACCACCAACTAGTCTCTCTCCTCCTGCACCATGCCTAATCTCCCATGTAGCCTTTCCCTCTCCCCCTCCATCACATATAGTCTCCCCTCTTACTGCCCTACCTTCATCCGCAATGCCCCCATCTTGACTTTTGCTCGGTCTACCTATCCTTGAGTTGTATCACACTCATGCCAGAATTGATCTAACTCTACTCTAAGCTGGTCTCTCTCCTATTTTGTATCTTATAGTATTTGGCTAATGACCTTGTGTGCCTAGTGCAGGGATGTGTATCTCCCTACTAATCCATCATCCCCTACCCTTGATGATGATCATCCCCCTCCTCCACCCACTAGCCCCTGGGCCCCCTCTCCTCTCTCCCTGTGGCCTCTTCACCTCCTCCTATCTACCCTATCCTCTCTCCAGCTATGGCCTCACATCATCCTATCTCCCCTCCTCCTCTACCTCCCTCTGCCTTCACCTCAGTGGTGCCTCCCCCTAGACTATAGCCTCTTCTTGCTACCTCAGGCCTCTAGTCTCATATCTCCCCCACCTCACTACTTAGGAAATCTTCCCTATAACTACCATTGCTCTCATCACCTGTGTTTGGCCTACTAGCCTTAGGCACTCAAATCCATCTCTATACTTCTGTGTGGAGCCAACATCTACTATAATACCAAACCAATCCTAGTTCTATGATGCTAAGTCTTGCCATGCCTATAAAAACCCCTCCCTTTGTTACACTAGCCCAAAAAGATTCACATACTCCCTCGTCACTCATTGATACCAAACTAACTCCCCTGGTGTAACCTGTGGCCACCCAAACTACCAAAAAACCCTATCTGGCTGATACTGCTCCGTAATATACTCCCATCGCCCAAAAATGAAGCAAGGAGAAATGGTATAAGGCAGTTGCTACCTCTCCTCAGCCTATGGCTTGAGACCCATATATGGCCTCCATATGACTATTTAAATCTTGTCCAATTGGACTCGCCAGTAGTCAACCTCCTCTATATGGTGATAGGTGAGAGGATCACCCTAGCTATAAACCATAGGCTCCTCTAGCTATCAATCCCTCCATCCAATTGACCTGAAAGCCACAATGTGCTCCCAAGCCCACACTAGTAATAGAGTGGGAAAGATCATGCTCCTCCCCTGGTGGTGCCCCATGCCCTAGCATACTATTTGATATAAATCCCATTACAACTCAACCAAAATCAGTGAACCCCATGCCAAAGGGACTCCATCATCAACAATTTACATGATCATCAATATCAATGCCAAAGTAACACATGTATTGCCTATATTTGTGGCAATATACTCTGACACTAGCCCGCATACATAGAAGTATATCCTTTGCTCCACAGCCACCCGATCCAAATGCTCTTTTAATGAAAATTTTCCCCTCTGAATATGAAACTTAACTCTGGGCCCAACCATTTGCCACACAACCACCTCCCTTATGATGTCCCTAGTCACCAATATTGGTGTACCTCACACTAGTAGATGGAAGATCCTATACACATCCTTTATAGTGACCGTCATCTCACCTGTTAGTAGATGAAATGTGTTAGTCTTGTTATGCCAACGCTCACATAATTCTATGAACATCACCATATAGGTCTGTGTATGGGGTAATTTAGCCAGATATTCCAATTGAATGATGTCGATCCTTGCCCAATTTGTTGGTGTGTACTACTCCCCAAAACATAACATGACAGCATGTTGCTCTCGCAACACCAACACATCCAATGACTACTGCATCCAAAAAATAACATAATGTCAAATATTCTTTCCCTGTAACCTTTCAACATCAATTTTTTCTCACCCACTCAATACTTTTCCCTTTTTCCCTGCATTCTTGCAAGCGATTTTGTGTTCCTGTGAACCATCTTTCCCCCACATTCCTACTGCTAATTTTTTTAATAGGATCACTTATTAACATTTTCTAAACACACCCTACACCCCCATGTTCTTGCAGCTATAGGTCACTAGGGGAATGCATCTTATCCTTTGCCCCTCTCAGTCAACTTTCCCCCATTCCTACATTGACTTTCTCCTAAACCAACCTTCCCTGTGAGATCTCATTCTTGCTATCAGGAACACATTCCCGTGTTCTAGATCACCATCTCATATAATATTCCAACAAAAATCTCATTCTCATGATAACTGCTAGCCACATTTGTGTTCTCTCATGTGATCCTAACAGACCCATGCCTGTAGGAATGTTGTTTCTAAATTTTGGGATCTCTACAAAAGAAAATGCAAAATTGACAAAGTAGAGTTTTTAACACCCATTGATTAGTCTCGTGTCTATTGTGCCCATACTCTATGTGCCATGTCTACCCAATGCTCTAGTCATCCCTATGCAACCATTGCATCATCCAAATTAGAGCTCAAAAAATCAATATCTTACTGTAGGTATGAGATAAATAAACCTTTCTTGACCTCCTAGATCCACTTATAGATCTCTTGTGGTGCCCTATATCCCTTTATAACCCCTCCAAAAACCCCCCTTTTCCTCCAGCCTTGTTATGTTTGCAATTTATTTATCATTTTAACACTCTTTTAGTCTTTCTACATCCTCCTGCTCACCTTGGCTTATTGTAACTTTCAAGAAGTCATCGAGCCTCATTCTCTCTCCCTGCCACCTTCTTGAGCCGACATCATATAGTCCATTCTCTCCTCTTCTACTCAAGACTGGGCAACCATGTTGCTTTAAAAATCTTCTTCATGTCATTTATATTCAAACTTCTTTGAAATAATGTTGTCCCAACATTATGTCAAAGAGGGGCAAAATGTAGACACCTAAATCTGATTATATCACTAGGTTATCTAATTTAGTCATCTTCTAGGATATTATTGATTAAATATTTTATATTTAAATAATTAATCATCATCCCCTAATTAATTAATTAATTAAATTAACTATAGCCTAATTGATAAAATCAAATGATAACCCAAAATCAATTTATCAATTAAATCCTCATTCCTCTATTAAATTAAATAAATACAAAAATCTATTTAATTTTATCCCACATCCCCCTTTTATTAAATAAAGCATTTACTAAATCAATCCCAAATCCCTAACCATCCCTAAACCCTATTATTACCCTACGCCAACCCATTCACCCATACTAACCTCACATAGCCAACTAGCTAAACCATCCTATCAAAGCTAAGCCACTTACCTCCTAACCCCCATCCTAAGCCAAGCCTAATCCCCCTCCTAAACATGTGCACAACCTTAAGCAAGGCTTAAGACTTTCTAACCCAAGCCAAATTCAGAAGTCTCCCCTATCCTCCCACATTCATATCCAAGAGCACTAATGGCTCTTACATCCATAAATGCTCTTAAATGCCTCTTACACCCTTCTTCCACACTCCTCCCTCATAATTCCCTCTGACCCTCCATTTTGACCACCCAATCCCCTTGTGACACTTGTCATATGGCTAGAGCTTTGAAGAAGCACAATCCATGTGCTCTCTCTTCCTTGCATCCTAGCCCTTCCTCACATATTTTTCATCCTCACATCTTGACCCTCCATCTCACCACCCCTTAGCCTATAAATTGAGCCCTTCCCCTCTCATACTTCATTCAACTTTCATGAAAACTTATAATGCCCAATAACCATTTTACATCCTCACCATGTCAAAATACATACATAGCTCCATTTTTGAATCCTTCATCCACCTCTATGCTTGATCACAAACTCACCACTTGAAGCTTAATAACACCCGAGCACACATCCATCCATATTCAAAAACATCAATGTCATCATAGGTTACACTTGAGGAGCTTACCATTCTTGGTTCGCCTGTCTCAATGATGTTTCCTTCATCTCATCATAAGTGTAGCTAAGTTACTTAGTTTGTGAATGTTAGTCTAATTAGTAATGTTCTTTGCTTACTAGTTTAATATAGCTCTACAATTACAACACATTCACTTTCCTTCTCATCTTTTCCTCAAACATTGAAGAACATGCACACTTGTTAACAACCACCTTATATTTTTTCTTGCCTTTCTTTCTTAGAATAGTTCTACACTCAACTATTCCTCATACTTTTTATATGTACAAAGAGTAAAGAGATTGAAAATTATCAAACAATATGCACAAACATGACTCTTTATTTCAAATTCCATTAACAATCAAATTGCCTCTATAAAATGTGTAAAGACACAAAACTTTGGCCCTAATATGTTTTATCCATATTGTGCACTCAACCATTTAAGATAAAATTACATTAAATGTAATGAATTATAGAATATGAAGAGACATGTGTCACCTCTTCCAAGTATCTACTTGGAGAGGCCAAAATGTCACCCATTCATCCTCTTTCTATGTCATTAATTATCCCTTTCAAGGCATCCACACTTAAAAAAATACTAGTAAAAAGTTGTGTTCACAACTCCATTACCCTTGCAAGTAGAAAACATCATCCCTTATGAATGTATTGCAAACAATATTGAGAATAAAATATTATTATAATGCCCTAGGGAATTTTCCAAGGATGTCAAAACCACGACATAAGATTTACAAGGTATATAGCACCTTAATTTAACATTTACTCCACGTCTTAAGTAAATTGAAAAAATATATTGTCTTGATTTTTTAATTAACATAAAGTATTTTAGTAGTTTTATATTTTACTTTATAACTTAGAATATATAACTCGATAAAAAAAATTGCAATGATACATTTGTATTTTCTATATGCATATTAATTTTTTCATAACTTTTTGAACAGTTACACACATACAAATTGGTTAAACACATGGAAAAGAGACTATACAAGGGATCCTAGAGTGGTTTTAGGGATGAAGCTATATAAAATTTTTTAATTTTGTTCTAATTTACCCTATTTTTTGTCCTTCAACTTAACTATAGTATGGTTGAAGTTCAAACTTAAATGTAAATTTGAGTTGTATATGATCTATAAAGGCAATTTCTTACCTCTTCTCACCATTAAGCTAGCTTATGCATGTATCTTATCTTGCATTGGGCTTCTCTTTTCTTTGTTTCAAGCTTGTATTAAATTTTCTCATAAATATTGTAGTGTAAATATATCTTTCCTTGCAGAATCTCATTAGGTTTGACCTGTGTATGAGTCATTGAATTGCACACTAGAGTTAATGTATGTGTGTGTTTGGGTGCTCTTTTTGTTGTGTATTCATAAGTGGAAAGATATCAAGTGTCTCTGGTGCATCACCTCCCCTTTACATTATTGTAATTCCTCTTCCCATTTTCCTTGCAAGTTGTGCACCCTAATTGGAAGGAATTCAAACTTCTCCACATATTCAACCTCACATGTGCAAGGTCCTACATGTTGAGGTTGATGCAATGTTTCACAATATCACTTGGGTTTCATACTCCAAATATGGGTGAAAAATTTTGTGTTAACAATACCTACATGAGTGTTAGCACCCAACAAAAGAGTCCTAGAACCAAGACTGAAAGACCCATCAATCTTAGGAAGCATTGTTGAAGAAATTGATTCTAAATTAGTTGGATGAGAGACAACAATAGCCATTAGGGATTCATTGTGGGAGGTGGCATGTTACTAATGGCTAAGAAACTTGATAAATAGTTAAATCATTTTAGTGACATTTGTTGAATTTTTTTGTTTGTTAGAAGTATTCTATGAGATAGTATACATGCACTTCGATATCCATGAAATAATTTGGATAAGTTCTTAAGATTGAATATCCACCTTTCACATTTTAAGATGTTTGTAAGTTAAAAAAACTTTTATTTCTTTTCTAAATAAAATTAGTGAAATGGAATAAAAAAGAATGATAATATATCATTACTCCTACTATGTGCAATCCTCATGATTCTCTTCTCAAGAACCTATCTTCCTCTATATAGTTAGGCACATTAAGTTTTCATTAATATGTCTATTTAAGATAAATTTTATATATATAGGCACATCGAGTTTTCATTAATATATTTATCTAGGATAAATTATATGAATTATTGAAAACTTAATGTGCATATATATATATATATATATATATATATATATATATATAAAGATCTACATTTTGGACAATGTTTGTAAGTCTTAATCTTAGTAAATCTACAAACAATGGAAAGCATAATCATTGAATTATGATGAAATTGAGGCTATGCATTAAAGATAAATGAAATAAGCACATCTAATCAATAAAAGAAAATAAGTTATTGTAGAAATGAATGAATAATATATATATAATAAAAGAAGAGAGGAATTTCAATAATTCATATAGTTCCAAGTGGTGTGAGAAAAAAAATGAATAGTATATAAGGAAACAACGATTGGCACAAGAGGTAGGCAATTATTGAAAAAAATTTATGTACTTGTACAATGTATTTAATTTTAAGGGAAAATTTCTTTTCATCCACAAGTTCATACTCAAATATAGGAGCATGAGCTTATGCTAATACCTATTCTAGTAAGAGCTAAGAATTGAGTTTCTATCTCACCAAAGTCATCCAAGGACACTATCTAGCCTCAACTCTTATATCAAACTTCTAAGAATTTTAAATCTTGGCAGTGACAATCAATTAACATACCATTACCCTTACCAATTAGATTCAACGAATTGAATTACAACCCTTTTCTATTTACAACTATTTAATTCATAATGAAAACACAATATTTATTACTTTGTTATATCTTAACAATTTGACATAAATATTTCTATCTAGAATAAAGAAATGAAATTTTTTCCACCTATCCTAATCTTATGACAAAGTTTCCTCCATTGGGAATTCAAGCTAGACTTTCCCTGACATTATAATTCAAATAAATAAATTGAAATGCAATCCTTTTTATATCAATTTTCTATTGAAACAAAATCTTAAGAAAAAATTACATTTTCTATTCATATAGAAAAACATCTTATACAATCTAATTATAAAAAAATACAGAAACAAAATTAGAGTTGTTGTATTTGTTCCAATTGCATTTTGTTCTTTTTGATACTCTACAATTGTTCTAGTTTCTTGTTGTTCTTCCCCTATTAATTTGTTCTTTCCCTTTCCCATCTCATTTGATGCCTATTGGTCTCACTCTTTGTATGAATTGTTAGTCCCACTTATATAAGCAAAGACTTATGTTTTTGCTTCATTTTTTACTATTAGTTTGTAGAAAAATTAAATTACATTTTAAATGTTCCACATTTCTCTTTTTTTATTTTTATTTTTTCTCATTGGTTCCGCCTATTTTTGCTAGTGGTTTTTTTATTTTTCTTTTAAAAAATTCAAAATATTTCTTGTGCTACTCATTTTCTACTATTAATTTGCCTCCATTCTAGAAATATTAATTTCATTTGTAATGTTTCATCATTATCTTATTTTAATTTTTTTTTTAATGTTCTATTTCTTTTTCCTAATTAGTTTCTCATATTTTTGTTAGTATATATTTTTTTTCTTTTAAAAATTTCATAATGTTTCTTATGCCACCAATAAAAAACAAGCAAATGAAATATTTCTATTTTGTTCAAAAAATCTAAAATAAATATTTCTACAATTCTTTTAAAAAATCTTATGTATTTTAGTTTTTTTACATTAATATAACTCCATAAACCTAGAAACACTAACACACTATTTGTATCTAAAGTGAATAGTAAAGAACTAAGAATAAAAAATGAATTTTTTCCTATATATTTTTATTTTTTAGGTTAATATGGCTTCCCTTGAAAAAAAACGTATTAAATTATCATGTATAAAATTGAAAAAATTATTTGGCTCAAACTAAATGCACCAAAGACAAAAAAAGAAAGAAAGTCAAACATGATTCCTTTTGAGATTCACAAAAACACAGCAAAATTTTTTCAAAAATTTTTGTTGTTTTCGATCACAAAATATACAAATCATGAAGATCAAATACTGAAAATTTTGAAAAAAATCATGAAGTTTTCATTTTTTTAAACATAGTTGATTATAACTTAGTTATAGTCACATCATTTAATTTATTGGTGAAGAAGTTTAGTTTAAGAGAAAATTTCACATCATCCACAAGTTCATACTCATATAGGAGAATGAACTTATGCTAATACCTATTTTAGTACTAAGAGCTAAGAATTGAGTTTCTATCTCACCAAAGTCATTCAAGGACACTATCTAGCCTCAATTCTTATATCAAGCCTCCAAGAATTTTAAATCTTGTTAGATGACAATCAATTAACCTACCATCACCCTTACCAATTAGATTTGATGAATTTAATTACAACCCTTTGTTAGTTACAACTTTTTCATTCAAAATGAAAACACAATATTTATTACTTTGTTTTATCTTAACATAATGTAACATAAATATTTCTAACTAGAATAAATAAATGAAAAATTTGCTACAAATCCTAATCTTATGAAAAAGTTTCCTCCATTGTGAATTCAAGCTAGACTTTCCCTAACATTATAATTAAAATAAATAAATTGAAACACAACCTTTTCTATCAATTTTCTATTGAAACAAAACCTTAAGAAAATTTATATTTTCTATTCATATAGAAAACATCTTATACAATCTAATTATTAATAAAAAAATAGAAAAAATTTAGAGTTGTTATATTTGTTCCAATTGCATTTTTTTCTTTATAATATTCTACAATTGCTTTAGTTCATGTTGTTCTTCCTCTATTAATTTGTTCTTTACCTTATTTTTTCTTGTTTTTCCATCTTGTTTGATGTCCATTGGTCTTGCTCTCTCTATGAATTGTTAGTCCTGCCTATATAGGAAGAGACTTATGTTTAGGCTTCATTTTCTACTATTAGTTTCTACAAATATTACATTATATTTGGAATGTTCCACATTTCTCTTATTTTTATTTTTATTTTTTAACAACTATTTCTTTTTTCTCATTGGTTCCTCCTATTTTTGTGAGTGGTTTTTTTGTTTTTCTTTTCAAAAATTCAAAATATTTCTTGTGTTACTCATTTTCTACTATTAATTTGCCTTCACTCTAGAAATATTATTCATTGAAATGCAACTATTCCATTTAATTGTCCAATGAGACTTGAGTATTTTTTGACAACTTTTTAGATCTCTAAAGTTTTAATATATATTTTGAAGTTTTTAGAATTATAGAGAAAATATTTATCTTCAATATGTTTGGCTTCTTTTTGCTATAGTAGTGTGTTTGGCTCACTCTAATAATTTATTAGGAACTTTATACATTCCAATGTGGAAAAAAGATGAGTAATAAATAAAGTTGAAAAAGCACCATAATCTTGTACTTATTCTAAGGACAATAATAAATGAATTTTTAAAAGTACCATAATTATTTTGTACTCATTTGAGAACAATAGTAAATGAATTTTAAAAAATACTATAAATATCTTGTACTTATTATGAGAAAAATCTTGAAATTTTAAATTTTTTTTTTTTACATTCCAAACATTGTAGAAGTATTTTTATTTCAACTTAAAACAAAATTGGCATAGCACATGGTGACAAAATTTGTACCACAAGATAGATCAATGTAATTATCCAAATAAAATAAACCTACCTCTACATTATTTTTCAAAAACTATTATTTGTCTTGATGGTATTAATTGCTTAATACAAAGTAGACATTCTCTTGGTCACATATGATTTAAATATATTTCTATATTCTTCTTTTACCACAACAAAATCAATATACATTATGTATCAATGACATTTCATTTTTTAAATTTGTATTAGCTTATTAGTCAATGTTGTATTTGCATATACAAGTATAATACAATTTTTTTTAACTCAATTTTTTTTTACAAACTAAGTGTATGACTAATGTAATAACAAATGCAGGAACTAGAGCCATTGCTTAATATAGTTTAAGTTTTTAATTAAACTTTTTGATGGAGCATTGTGTTATTATTTTTGTTTCACATGGTAATTTTTATTATATCTTGTATTTTGAAATAAAATTGTCAGCAACGAATTTACACTTGTAATGTTTCACAATTATCTTATTTTTATTTCCATTTTTTAAGATCTACTTATTTTTCCTAATTGGTTCCTCATATTTTTGTTAGTATTTTTAAAATTTTCTTTTAAAAAATTCAAAATGTTTCTTATGCCACCAATAAAAAACAAGCAAATGAAATATTTCTACATTTTTAAAGAAAAGTCCTATGTATTTTAGTTTTTACATTAATATAACTTCATAAACCTATATTTGTATCTAAAGTCAATAGTAAAGAACTAAGAATGAAAAATGATTTTTTCCCCTATATATTTTAGTTTTTTTAGGTTAATATGGCTTCCCTAAAATAAAATTATCTATTAAATTATCCCAAAGACAAAAAAAAAAAAAAAAAAGTCAAACATGATTCTTTTTGAGATTCACGAAAACATAGCGAAATTTTCTCCAAAAAAATTGTCGTTTTCGATCACAAAATATACAAATCATGAAGATCAAATGCTGAAAATTTCAAATAAAATCATTTTATTTTCATTTAAAAAAAAAATTAGTCAATATTGCAATTTGTAGGGAGGATAGCAGGGTCCAAAATATTTTACTCTTGATGCAAAAACTTGTATACAGAGATTTTTTTAAAGTTATACCATAAATTTTCTCAAAGTTATAAGCACATTTCTTTTTGCTCTTTTTGCATTAGGCAGGGACTCCATATGTATAGAGCTCATGTTTAATTATCAATATCAATGTTGATATATGAACTATATTAGATTTTATTATTACTTAATTATAGTCACATTATTTAATTTACTGGTGAAGAAGTTTAGTTTGTGTAGGGTAAATTGTCCATAGGCTTTCACTTGGGCAAAAGCCCACTCACGCAGCTAAATTTCCTAGCGTCACCACTGGCAAGGCCATGCATTGTCCATTTGCAAATCAAAATCTAATATGAATCAGGCTTCAAATCAATGTAAATTTTAGATTGGGCTTTCACATGTCCACAAAAATGGCGCGTTTCAAATATTTGAAAGCTGTGATGAACAATGGCAACTGCAATAGTAATGATCAAGGTGAAAATCTGTAAAGCTGGCGAGCGTTCCAAGAGCAATTTCACAATTTTGGTTTTCTGAGGCTCGACAGATATGGTGCCATTCAAACATGAAATAAAGATTTGGTAGATAATGATGACCAACAAACTATTTATCAGGTTTGGTAGATTCTTTTTTTTGCAAATATTAGGTCAATTCAGACTTTTAAAGAATAAAGCAACCACCACACTCTGCTATAAATCTCCCAATTTGGTCGTTGCCAAGCATAGAGAATCATTCCCTCCACCTCTCAAATTTAGTTGGAGAAACTATAGACAAAGATTCCTTGTGGAGTCAGTGTCATCAAATTTCCACAAGATGTAATATTTAATTAACAACATTTCCAATTTTAAAAAGTCTTCTTTGTGTGATCTTCTACATTCAAGGATCCATTTACAAAATTTTGGAATGTTTTCTTTACAAACATCCTTTACTTGTTACACAAGCTTTCAATCCAAAAAGATGCCATCAACTATTCATCCTTTTTTCAATTTTCTTGTCTCTACATTTGAGAAGTCTTGCTTCAAATTCAGAATGTGATTTACAAATTGTTTATTTTTATCATAGTGCTTGCATAGTTCTCAATGGAGTAGAGTATTTGATTTTGTAACACCTGACATGCAAGAAATATTTTAAAGATTCTAATGATCACTTTTTATGACTTTTTCTTGTTTGAAAGAAATGATAGAATAACTAATATTGAGTTTAGTGGATTCAAATTGCAAGGCAAGGATAATATCTGCATAGTTCAAATCTTTAAAGATAAAGGTGCAAATTCTTAATACCACGAGGTTGAAATCTTCTAATGGATTACAACTGAATTAGTTCAATCTTAACTTGGACAAAATTGTAGTTATGGACTATGAATTATGTTTGAATATCATGGATATTCACTCATGTTAATTGTTTTCTTTACAAGAAGATAGTTCACAATTCCAAAGCACCTTTGAAGAAGAACAAATAAATATGAAGAAAGTCCATGCCCACTATAAAGTCATTGACCATTCCACCCTGTGTAAAGTTTCTACTAAATCCTTATCTCTTAATCAAACTTTTAATCCACTATTATATGCTGAGAATGATCTTCTAATTATTCTGAATATTTATGAAGTTAGTGCTTATTATAATGCAGATCCAATACTAAATATTTAACATTTTATTGTGAGGGAGAATCTCATATATAAATCGTAGGATATAAAATGCTTAGAGGAGCAGACTACTATAACTGTGTGTCTTCTAACCTACATCTACAACCTACTTATATATCCTTTCTAAAGGGTATGTCCCTCAAGGGACATAACCCTTCCTAACTTGGCACTAACTATATTCTTCCTAAGTTGGCAATCTGGAAGACACAAGTTAGTAATGACTAACTAACTAAGTGTTAGTTTGCTCAAGCATCAAATAGTTGCATCATTAGAAATCGTCGTCACCTATAGGAGATAGATAGATATATTATTAAATGCCAACATTAGAGATATATTACCATTTAGAGGAAGTACGATCTATACTATCAGACTTGTAGGTTTATCTTGGTTAATATTCTCAACACTCCCTCTTAAGCCAATAATCATATAGAGAGATATTAAATCTAGCAACACCAATATAGATGAATAAGCAAGAATTAATACTCTATATCTGTCTATCTCTTCTTAGTATGTGGTATCATAGAACACATGATACAAAGTCATATTACTAAATTCGTGATATGACAAATCACTGCCACTAGTGATATTATACAGGATAAATTTGAAGAGTAATCTCTTCATTTATCCAAGTTATGATTTCATAGAAACTGGTATTTCCATATCACAACACAATCCTGAGTTTTAAGATCTATCAGAATACAAGACAAACCCAAAGAATACTAAGATTCTTCCTTTATCCAATTTGTGACCCGTGAACATAGCAATGTCAACATCACAATATGATCTAAAACTCATCTAGATCTTACAAAAAAACTATTGTTTAGTACATTATCTAAGAGATCATCATCTCTCATAATGCCTTTTATACAAGTGTTCATTATTTCAGAGATCATCACCTCTTTAAATAATTATTACACATGGTGGAGCCCATAATAGCCAATAGCCTGACAAAAAATAAAATTATTTTATTAATAATAAAAAAAGTACAAATGGATTACAACTCAACCATAGCAAGTCTCCTCCTGAAATGTTCTATCTTCACTCTAGATAGAGGTTTGGTGAGAATGTCTGTTGTCTGATCTGCAGTGCAACTGTATTCCAATTTTACAGAATTCCTGTCTACCATATCTCTTACATAATGGTAAGGAATTTCAATATGCTTGGACCTGTCATGGAGAACTGGATTCACTAAGATTTTGATGGAACTATGATTATCACAATGAACAATCATAGGATTCATGGCTTGCCCAAATAATCCCACAAGTAACTTCCTCAACCAAACTACTTCATGAGAGGCCATCCTTGCTGCAATTTATTTGGCTTCTATGGAGCTTTGAGCTATTGAAGACTGCTTTCTACATATCCAAGATATCATAGCTGATCCTAAACTAAAACAACATCCTAAAGTACTTTTCCTATCTAAGTCAGTGAATCCATGCAAGTCTAAAGCAACTTTCTCATATTTGAGTCCATAATTAAGAGTGCCTTGTAAGTATCTCATAATGTGTTTGACTACAATTAGGTGAATATCCTTTGGTTCACACATAAATTGATTTAAGGCATTAATTGCATAGCAAATATCTGGTCTTGTATTTACTAAGTACATAAGGGACCCAATCATCTGTCTATAGAGAGTAGAATCTATGGAAGGTGATTTTGCAGCTACTTCCTTAAGTTTATTTAGATTAGTCTCCATTGGAGAAGGCATAGGTTTAAAGTTTCACATTCAAAATCTCTTCAAAATGTCTGATGTATACTTTCCTTTATTAAGTATGATGCTATCAAAATTTTGTTGTACTTCTAGTCCTAGGAAGTAGTGAAGGAGTCCCAAATCTTTCATTTCAAATTCTCTAGTTAGATTTTTCTTGCATTGATATATGAGATGATCATCACCTATTATGAGTAAATCATCAACATACAGTATGAAAATTACCATATCATCTTTATCTCTTTTATAATATAAATTTGGATTAGCTTCATTCTTAGAGAATCCTATGCTGGTGAGATACTTATCAATTCTTTCATACTAGGCCCTAGGAGCTTGTTTAAGCCCATAGAGAGCTTTCTTGAGTTTTCAAAAAAATGTGTTAGGATCACGAGTTTCAAATCCTTCAGTTTTCTCAAGATATACTTCTTCTAAAATCTTTCCATTTAGAAATGTTGTTTTCACATCCATCTGATGTACCTTCCATCCCTTTGATGTGACAATTGCTAAGACTGCTCTTACAGAGGTATATCTAGCAATAGGAGCAAAGGTTTCTTCATAATCAATCCTTTCTTTCTAAGAAAATAATCTGACTTTATACTTCTCAATACTACTATAAGCAGCATGCTTTATTTTAAATATCAATTTAGTTGGAGAAACTATAGACAAAGATTCCTTGTGGAGTCAGTGTCATCAAATTTCCACAAGATGTAATATTTAATTAACAACATTTCCAATTTTAAAAAGTCTTCTTTGTGTGATCTTCTACATTCAAGGATCCATTTACAAAATTTTAAAATGTTTTCTTCACAAACATCCTTTTCTTGTTACACAAGCTTTCAATCCAAAAAGATGCCATCAACTATTCATCCTTTTTTCAATTTTCTTGTCTCTACATTTGAGAAGTCTTGCTTCAAATTCAGAATGTGATTTACAAATTGTTTATTTTTATCATAGTGCTTGCATAGTTCTCAATGAAGTAGAGTATTTGATTTTGTAACACCTGACATGCAAGAACTATTTTAAAGATTCTAATGATCACTTTTTATGACTTTTTCTTGTTTGAAAGAAATGATAGAATAACTAATATTGAGTGCAGACACATTTATGCTTTGTGGATTCAAATTGCAAGGCAAGGATAATATCTGCATAGTTCAAATCTTTAAAGATAAAGGTGCAAATTCTTAATACCACGAGGTTGAAATCTTCTAATGGATTACAACTGAATTAGTTCAATCTTAACTTGGACAAAACTGTAGTTATGGACTATGAATTATGTTTGAAGATCATGGATATTCACTCATGTTAATTGTTTTCTTTACAAGAAGATAGTTCACAATTCCAAAGCACCTTTGAGGAAGAACAAATAAATATGAAGAAAGTCCATGCCTACTATAAATTCATTGACCATTCTGCCCTGTGTAAAGTTTTTGCTAAATCCTTATCTCTTCATCAGACTTTTAATCCAATATTATATGCTGAGAATGATCTTCTAAGTATTCTGAATATTTATGAAGTTAGTGCTTATTATAATGCAGATCCAATACTGAATATTTAACCTTTTATTGCGAGGGAGAATCTCATATATAAATCATAGGATATAAAATGCTTAGAGGAGCAGACTGTTATAACTGTGTGTCCTTTAATCTACATCTACAACCTACTTATATATCCTTTCTAAAGGGTATGTCCCTCAAGGGACATAACCCTTCCTAACTTGGCACTAACTATATTCTTCTTAAGTTGGCAATCTAGAAGACACAAGTTAGTAATGACTAACTAACTAAGTGTTAGTTTGCTCAAGCATCAAATAGTTGCATCATTAGAAATCGTCATCACCTATAGGAGAGAGATATATATTATTAAATGCCAACATTAGAGATATATTACCATTTAGAGGAAGTACGATCTATATTGTCATACTTGTAGGTTTATCTTGGTTAATATTCTCAACACTCCCTCTTAACCCAATAACCATATAGAGAGATATTAAATCTAGCAACACCAATATAGATGAATAAGCAAGAATTAATACTCTATATCTATCTATCTCTTCTTAGTATGTGGTATCATAGAACACATGATACAAAGTCATATTACTAAATCCGTGATATGACAAATCACCGCCACTAGTGATATTATATAGGATAAATTTGAAGAGTAATCTCTTCATTTATCCAAGTTATGATTTCATAGAAACTGGTATTTCCATATCACAAGACAATCCTAAGTTTTAAGATATATTAGAATACATGATAAACCCAAAGAATACTAAGATTCTTCCTTTATCCAATTTGTGACCCATGAACATAGCAATGTCAACATCACAATATGATCTAAAACTCATCTAGATCTTACAAAAAAACTACTGTTTTGTACATTATCTAAGAGATCATCATCTCTCATAATGCCTTTTATACAAGTGTTCATTATTTCAAAGATCATCACCTCTTTAAATAATGATTACACACGATGGAGCCCATAATAGCCAATAGCTTGACAAAAAATAAAATTATTTTATTAATAATCAAAAGAGTACAAATGGATTACAACTCAACCATAGCAAGTCTCCTCCTGAAATGTTCTATCTTCACTCTAGATAGAGGTTTGGTGAGAATGTTTGTTGTTTGATCTGTAGTGCAAATGTATTCCAATTTTATAGAATTCCTGTCTACCATATCTCTTACATAATGGTAAGGAATTTCAATATGCTTGGACCTATCATGGAGAACTGGATTCACTGATATCTTGATGGAACTATGATTATCAAAATGAATAATCATAGGATTCATGGCTTGCCCAAATAATCCCACAAGTAACTTCCTCAACTAGACTACTTCATGAGAGGCCATCACTGCTACAATTTATTCGGCTTCTATGGAGCTCTGAGCTATTGAAGACTGCTTTCTACATATCCAAGATATCATAGCTGATTATAAACTAAAACAACATCCTAAAGTACTTTTCCTGTCTTTAACACTTCCACCCCAATCTAAGTCGGTGAATCCATGCTAGTCTAAAGCAACTTTCTCATATTTGAGTCCATAATTAAGAGTGCCTTGTAAGTATCTCATAATGTGTTTGACTACAACTAGGTGAATATCTTTTGGTTCACACATAAATTGACTTAAGGCATTAATTGCATAGCAAATATCTGGTCTTGTATTTACTAAGTACATAAGGGACCCAATCATCTGTCTGTAGAGAGTAGAATCTATGGAAGGTGATTCTGCAGCTACTTCCTTAAGTTTATGTAGATTAGTCTCCATTGGAGAAGGCATAGGTTTAAAGTTCCACATTCAAAATATCTTCAAAATGTCTGATGTGTACTTTCCTTGATTAAGTATGATGCTGTCAGAATTTTGTTGTACTTCTAGTCCTAAGAAGTAGTGAAGGAGTCCCAAATCTTTCATTTCAAATTCTCTAGTTAGATTTTTCTTGCATTGATATATGAGATGATCATCACCTATTATGAGTAAATCATCAACATATAGTATCAAAATTACCATATCATCTTTATCTCTTTTATAATATAAATTTAGATTAGCTTCATTCTTGGAGAATCCTATGCTGGTGAGATACTTATCAATTCTTTCATACTAGGCCCTAGGAGCTTGTTTAACCCCATAGAGATCTTTCTTGAGTTTTCAAACAAATGTGTTAGGATTATGAGTTTCAAATCCTTCAGTTTTCTCTAGATATAATTCTTCTGAAATCTTTCCATTTAGGAATGTTGTTTTCACATCCATCTGATGTACCTTCCATCCCTTTGATGTGGCAATTGCTAAGACTGCTCTTACAGAGGTATATCTAGCAATAGGAGCAAAGGTTTCTTCATAATCAATCCTTTCTTTCTAAGAAAATAATCCAGCTTTATACTTCTCAATACTAGTATAAGCAACTTGCTCTATTTTAAATATTAATTTGGAAGAAACAACAAATTTTCCTTTAGGTCTTAGAATAATTTCCCAAACATCATTTTTCATAATAGATTGGTATTCTTCTATCATAGCTTCTTTCCATGTTTTATGTTTAATAGTATTAGAAGGATTGGTTGGCTCTATTTTGGATAAATCACTCATGTTTGTTGTATAACCAAAGAATCTTTTAGGTCTTTTGCTTTCTCTGACTGTCTTGAAAGGTACAACAAAGTCTTGAGCTACTTCAACTATTTTTATGGCCCAAAGTGGTATTTTATTTGAATTTTCTTCAAGGCTTATATTTTTAATTTCATCTTCAATTTCTTCTAAGTTCACCCTCTGGGACTCAGATTCACTATTTCTTTTAGGACTAGATAAAGGAGAAGGTTCATCAGAACTTATGGCTCTTTTTAATGCAAGATCTTCTTCAAAGATTACATCCCTACTAAGTTCAATACTTTTTTTTCCAGGTATGAAAATCCTATATGCTTTAGATGTTTCAATATACCCTACAAAAATGCCTTTCCTCCCAGAGGGTTCTAACTTGGTTCTCTTTTCTTTTGGAACATGAATAAATATAGGACACCCAAAAAATGGTAAGATGACTTATATTGGGTTTTACTTTAGTAAATACTTCTTTAGGTGTTTTATCTTTAAGATAGGAGTGAGGGCTTCTATTTTGAATATATATAGTAGTATAAGAGGCTTCTGCCCAAAGATAATATTCTAGATTTTGGTCAAAAATCATGGCTGTAGCAACTTCTATAATTGTCCTATTCTTTCTTTCTGCTACCCCATTTTGTTTAGGATTATAAGGAACAATGTACTCCCTCTTAATCCTTGATTCTTTACAAAACTTTTTAAACAAGTCCAAGGTATATTCTCCTCTGTTATCAGTTCTAAGGGTTTTAATTTTATGTCCTAAAAAAATTTTAGTTAATGCTTTGAATTCTTTAAATCTTTGTAGGATTTCTTCTAATTCCTTGTATTTTAAAAAGTAAATCCATGTTTTCCTAGAGAAGTCATCTATGAACAAGATATAATACCACAATCATCCAAGAGAAGGAACAAACATAGGTCCACATAAATTTGAAAGAATTAATTCTAGTACATTATTTGTTTTCCTAGTACTATCATGAAAGGGACTTCTAGTACTTTTACCCATAGCACACCCTTTGCAAATACTTGGGTGGTCTTTATTTAGTTTAGGTAATCCAATGACCATCTTCTCCATATTTGATAAAGTTTTGAAATTTAGATGCCCTAATATTCTATGCCATATTTCATTTGTATTTGTAGCTTTGTGAATTAAAGCTTGAATAGAATGACTAGATTTTGTATTCAATTCATACAAATATCCTTTCCTTTGACCAATTAATTTTTCTTTCTTAATACAGGAGTTCTTATCCCAAGTTAATACTTTGTCATCCATGAATGCAACATTGTACCCATCATCTTCAAGTGTTGTAATTGAGACCAGGTTTCTTTTAATCCCTAGTACATAGAGTACATCTTTAAGAAGAAGATTATTTCCTAATTTTAGTTTCAAAGTACAATTTCCAATTCCTTCAATAGAGTGTGCTAAGTTATCACCAATGGTAACTTCATTGTTAACCTTTTCTGATAAAGAATCTAGAGTTTCTTTGTATCTCGTTATATGTCTAGAAGATCCACTATCAATTACCCATGCCTTATTTGAGATTTCATTTGATAGAGAGGAATAAAAAACATGGTTCTCATGATCATAAGTATCTTCTTCTCTAATGACATTTGTACAATTTTCCTATTGTTTGGAATTTTCAGGACAATTAGATCTATAGTGTCCAAATTTTTCACATTTAAAACACTTTATTTTATATAGATCTTTCTTGGGCTTTTCATTCTTTTGATTTCCCTTTTTCTTCTTGAAATGCTTCTTCTTGTCCTTATAGAATTTTTTATTAAGAATGTGAAGTTCATCATCTTCTACTTTTGGTTTCCCTCCTTTCTTTAGTTTTCTAGATTCCTCTTGAAGACAATCATTCTTGAGTATGTTAAAGTCTGGAAGCTAATCTCTACCACTTATTCCTTGTGTAAATGTCTCCCATGAATCTGGAAATCCATCTATAGCTATAAGTGTTAATTCTGTGTCACTAATGATGGTTCCTATGCTTGATAGTTCATCTCTAATGCTGGCAACACTTAGGAAGTAAGAACTTATCGATTCTCCTTTCTTTATCTGAATGTGATTCAATTGCCTTTTTAGTGCAAGAACCCTAGTTGCATTGTTTACTTCATGGGCATTTTATAATGCATTCATCATATCAAAGGCAATTTGATATTTTGTAAGCATAGGTACAATATCATTTTTAACTCCATCCAAGATAATTTGAATAGCTTTCTATTTCCTCTGCTCTAGATAGATTTGTGGGGGGTTGTTTGGATACTCCATCAATGAATTATTTTACATTTTTCTCTTCAAGAATCATCATGATTCTAAACTTCCAAGCTTCAAAGTGCTCTTTCCCATCAAACCTGTCCTTGGGTCTGATTGTGTAAGCCATGGAAGATAGAAGATTGTTGCTTGATGTGTACAAAGTCTGATTACTAAAATTTTTTAGAGCCTAGGTTTGATTACCAAAGTTTTGATACCATGTAAAGTTTTTGCTAAATCCTTATCTCTTAATTAGACTTTTAATCTATTCTTATATGTTGAGAATGATCTTCTAAGTATTCTGAATAATTATGAAGTTAGTGCTTATTATAATGCAGATCCAATACTAAATATGCAACCTTTTATCGTGAGGAAGAATCTCAGATATAAATCACGGGATATAAAATGCTTAGAGGAGCAAACTATTGTAATTGTGTGTCATTTAATCTAAATTTACAACCTACTTATATATCCTTTCTAAAGGGTATGTCCCTCAAGGGACATAACCCTTTCTAACTTGGCACTAATTATATTCTTCCTAAGTTGGCAATCTGGAAGACGCAAGTTAGTAATGACTAACTAACTAAGTGTTAGTTTGGTCAAGCATCAAATAGTTGCATCATTAGAAATTATCGGCACCTATAGGAGAGATATATATATTATTAAATGCCAACATTAGAGATATATTACCATTAAGAGGAAGTATGGTTTGTATTGTTAGACCTGTAGGTTTATCTTGGTTAATATTCTTAACACCCTACATTGGGAAGCCAAGAACATAAAGAATTTGTCTTCCATTGTAATGAAATTTGCACAAATTGTGAAATATCAAGAGGAGAAATGGAAATATCCCATGGTGGGAACAATCCATAATGAAAATGCAACTAATGATGTACTTCAGAGATTTTTCATTATGATTCATGCATGGAATCCATTAATTCATACTGTCCCTTGTGGGCATCGTATTGAGGCTTACAGATGCATCTCCTCTTTTGGTAAGGGATCTCCATCAAAGGGTCAAAGAAGTTCTATATAATGTCAATTTTGGGATAATGTGTAATGGTCCTAATAGTCTAGTTTGACCTTCAGTACAACCACAAAGGGGAGATAATAGTATTGGTAACAATAGCATCCATCAATACCACCATCAGCAAAAGCTTTAGCTATTGAGACATTTGAACCCCTAACCCTATTCCTATCTGATGTACTCTTGCATCTTACCTAGGTGTAAATGCTATTATATATTATGCATATATGCTTATTGAATATAGGAAGTAGATTGAATTGGGTCAGGTAGATATTTTTCTATTGACTTGAGGTAATTGGAAGAGTTAACCAACCTTTTTATTAATGTAGAAAAATCTTGAGTACAAATCTTTATAATAGTTGTGCAAAGAAGTTTGCATACAAATTCATTGCTAAATGGCATCAAATTTGAATTTATGCAATGTCCACAATTTATATCATACATCGCTCTAGACAAACACTTACTAAATACAGGAGATGTTGATCATATTTGCATCTTGATGCCATTTTGAGATGATAATATGTTTAATGATAATATCTGGTTATCTAGTATTTGGACATACCTCTGATTATATTGTTTGTGTTGAATTTAATGCTATGGTTATTTAATCATTCTTGCTTATTTATGCTTTATGCAAATGTTAGTGATGTAAATGGATTATTTCAGTCGAATTGAATAAATTATTAAATTGGGTATTTAATGCATTTATTGCTTCGGCTATTATATTATATGCAATTGCACTTGATCATCTGTTTTAGTGTGGAGGATTTATATCCCTAGCTATAGCAATTGGAGATAGTGATTCTATTGTTCATTATTACCAATGTCATCCCTGTATGGTCGAGGTATCTCATTTAATTATTTAATTAAAGCTTCTAGTGATTGGATTAAATTTGGAATCATTCACATTGTGTGATTAGACCTATGAGTGTGTTTGTGCATTTAGAGGTTCACATTGTCGTGAAGGTTGTTAAGGAAATTCTATGATTTTTGGGTTTTTAGGCTTTAATTACTGGCAACTTTTCCATAGATGAATTTTTATTACTAAGAATAGTCTATTTTCATTTGGGTCAATTCGGGGTCTAACTAGGTTAGCTGGTAATTCACCCTAATTGATTATTCACTTGAAAAGTAAGTGAAATTAATTCCTCACTTCTCACTTTTGGAAATTGAGAATTTCAGAGCTTTTTATAAAATCCTCTTCTAGAGGATTATATTTTTGTTCATTGTGAGAGCTACACGCATGGGATCTTTACAAGGTCAATCTCATTAAATCCAACTCAGGGAGACCTTGTTGTGTTGTGATTTCCAGCAGCTTCTACGAGTCATTTCTTTTGTTGTGTCATTTCTTGTTTCAACCCCTTTTGTTGTTAGGTAGGGCTCTCCCATTTTCATGTTTTAGCTTAGTTTTAGGTTATGTTTCTAGTAGTTGTTTGTTAGGAGGCTGAGAATTAGTGTTCCCCTCTATTTCTATTTGGTGGTTCTACCTAGTTGGTTAGGTATGAATGTTTTCCCTATTTTCAGGATGAGGGTTTGGGATTTTGTGCCATTATGCTGGCCATTTTTTCATATGGTGTCCAAACCTAAATTTTATTAGATTTTCATGGCTTTTGTGCCCAAACATCAGATGGGTTATTTTTGATATTTTGTAGTTTTGGGATTTTTACCTCAATTTGTGTGTTGCCTAGTTTTCTTAGGTTTTCTTGGCATGTTATTGGTCATAGAATTGGATCATCCATAGGATGTCAGTTAGATCATTGTTGCACTTGTATGTTGCATATGGATGTGTGTCACACTCGTCCTCTCGAGTCTATTTTGGTTGAGTATTTTCTTTGCACTATGTTCTCATCCAGCCCTTGTGCTTGATCTTCATAATGGTGGTGTGCCACACATGAGCACATGCACATGCATTTTTCAAGTGACTTATGAGGCCCGATCTACCATTTGTATTTTGGTGGAGTTATGTTCATGTAGGGTTGGGTTGGGAATATGCATGCCTACAGGAACTAATTGTGTGATGAGCATGGGTATGTAGGGTAAGGTAGTGGAGGGGCTTCTCTCATAATCCATGTGGTGTTCTCGACATGGTGTACATGTAGAATTTTCTAATAAGTGATAACTTAATTAATTGATAGAAAATAAATAAGATGAGAAATGTAAAGTCATCCTCCCAAGGGTGGTGCTGAGGGGAATGGTCAGTGAATCATAGTACTTTCAGTTTAGTTGGGGATAGAATATGTCAACCTCCCAAGGGAGTACCGAGGGGAATTTTTTGTTATCATGTTCACCAACTCTCCAGTAGAGTCCCTACATAGTTACCCATAGAGTGTTTGACCAAGACCTATTGTACTTCTTGCATTGTTGCATGATCTTGGTTTTAGTCATCCTTACTATCTGGCATGAGTGTTAGCCATGTATTTTGCTTTATGTGTGTCTATGGTTGGATCATTATCTCCATTAGCATGATGGGAGTGTATCTATAGGTTCCACATGGTTGGGAGGTATAGCTACCTTCACCACTATTGGGGACTGGTATACAAAGATGGTCTATTATCCCAGTGCAACTATTTCTTATTGTTTCACTTCGTACTTTGAGTTCCAAAGTATGTTATCTTCTTATTTATTCTTAGATGATGTTAGTTTATTTTATGTGTTCCAATTTTATGATGTTTAGCATATGATTAGATGATGAGTTTGATTAGTTGGAATATCTAATGCATTACTTTTTAGCATATTAGATTTATTTATTCTTATGATGTAGTATATTTTAGTTGTGATGTCCTTATAACATAGCTCTGACGACCTGGTTAGTAGTTTGGGATGTTATGCATGGGGGATAGCTAGGACCTTCAAAGTCTCATGATGCTATTATGGTTGGGAGGAACCACGCATGAGTTTTGTTATTCTTGTACATTGCAATGTTGCTTTTGGACACTGTGATGTTTCTTTTAGTACATTCTTTTACTAATATATTTTAGATGGTAGGATGTAGTTTCCATCTTGCAGTTATGATATTCAAGTGTCTAAGCCTCGATTTGTGGATCCAGTACTCCCTGATGTGGAGGAATTGATTTCTTAGCTTTTTATCTTAATGTTTTTTGGCTTGTTGATATGTATCCTTGTGAAAAATTGTGCTTTCTTTCACAAGAATGCAAAAGTTCACATGGTGTGCTAGGTTTCCTTGCATGGCTTATAGTGCATCCTTGCACGAAACCCCTCACCAATTTTTGGTGTTTTGCCTGCTAGGCCAAGCATGTCCTCGCTCAAAAAGAAAATCCTCACGTGGCTTGTTGTATATCCTCACACAAAAAATAGGGGGCATCTCCATTGGTTTTTAGGAAACACAATTTGGTGTTTTAAGTACCCTTTGGGTTTCTTAATTTTCCATGTTAATTTTCCATGCTTTGACAAATCTGAGATTCTTTGTTCTGTTGTCATCTTTGGTCTTTGTTTCTCTATTTGAGTGTGTCAGTTTGGTAGTGGTGTTTGGAGATTTGTTAGTTGTTAGGATTGTGTTTAAGTCTTCCATTGTGATCTTTGTGATACTTTTATGTTAAGTGTTGTGTACATCCATACTTGTTTTAAAAAAATTATCTTGTCTTGTATTGAATCCTTGTTCCAAGGATCTCTGGGCGGGGCATTACAGGAAGTAGATTGAATTGGGTCAAGTAGATATTTTTCTATTGAATTGAGGTAATTGGAAGAGTTAACTAGCCTTTTTATTAATATAGAAAAATCTTGAGAACAAATCTTTATAATACTTGTGCAAAGAAGGTTGCATACAAATTCATTGATAAATGGCATTGAAGTTGAATTTATGCAATGTCCACAATTTCTATCATACATTGCTTTGGACAATTGCTAACTCAGTCATTGTTTTTATCCATTGATATGTAGAAAACCTCAATTATTTGATTTACATATCAGTTGGACATGTTGATTTGAAAATGCCCACATAAATTTGTTCAACAATAGAGAAATTTGTTGTTAGAATTAAATAGAGAAAAAGATAGTGAAAAAGATGCACAAATTGACAACATGAAATAAAGCATAGAAGCATTGCAAGATATCATAAAAGATGCACAAATTGACGACATGGAATAAAAAAATGCATTGAATCATTGTAAGATAGTGAAAAAGAGGCAGAAATTGACAACATGAGAGCATCATATAATACAATATTTATGTGGAAAAATACTTGTGAGAAAAAAATTCTATAGGGAATATGCATTGTGGACAAAAAAATATGATTAAAATATGTATTCACTTTCATTCTCCTTGTTTTGACCAATATGGAAGGACCCACACACCTATTAATAACCTCTTTAGGCTTCTTCCTTCCCTTATTTCTTTGAACATCTCTACATTCAACTATTCCTCATACTTCTACATGTCCAAAGAGTAAAGAGCTTCAAATCCATCAAATAAGGTATCCAAACATTACTCTTCATTCCAAATTTTGTTAGCCATCACATTGCCTCCACAAAATGTGTAAGGCTTTGGATCCAATAGTATTTCTCCAACTTGTGCAACCAAACATGTAAGATAACATTACATTAGATGCAATGAATGATAAAATATTAAAAGAAAACTATCATCTCTTTTAAGCATCCACTTGGAGAAGCCAAAAAATCACATATTTATCCTCTTTCTATGTCATTAATTATCTCTTTCTAGGCATTCACATATGGGGAAAATACTACCAAATAATTGTGTTCACAACCTATCGATACTATTGCATGTAGAACACATCATCCCTTATGAGTGTATTACAAACAATAGTGAGAATACAACATTTTAAAAATAAAATCTAATACACCCTAAATGCATTAGGGAACTTTCCAAGGATGTTGTAACCATGAAAAAGGATTAACAAGTTATATAATATCTTATTTCTAACATTTACTTGACGTATTAAGTAAATATGTATAGTTATAGTGTCTTGAAGTTTTATAAAAACAAATTATTTTGGTAGTTCTATATGTTATTTTATTACTTAAAATATATACCACAATAAAAAATTAATAGTCTAATTATATTTATGTGTTTTCTATACATGTATATTAAATATAAATATCTATTTCAACAATTACACACATACAAATTGGTTAAATAAACCTTATAAAAATGAGTTAAATAGATGGAAATAGAATATAACATAAAAGAATGTGGTTAGAATGATAACAAGGGATTATAGAGTGGTTCCCTAGTATGATATCTAACCAATAATTTCTTACAATAGAAGGAAGATGACCCACTAGAGGTTCAAACAATACTTAAGCTCTAAGTAGGTGCAATGGTCCATCATTGTAATCGAGGTTTGACGAGAAAAATATGATTTGGTAACATACAAGATAGAGAGCTAGAAAGGAGAAAATATGAGTTTCGGGATATATTGGTTGATATATAGCAGATAGACCAATGCACAAAAATCAAAAGATACAAATGATCTATAAAGATAAATTGAAGAAAATTTGATGGGACTTAATTGACTAGGTAATTCTATTCATGGAACTAGGTTGACAAGGTTGACATTTTCTTAAGACTAGGTCAAAAATGTTGACCCATAGCCTACCTTTGTAACTATTTCTTACTCACACACTATCCAAGAGGTCTTTAACTTTCTAAGTCTAATAAGGTGCAAGCACTATTGATTCCTAGACATAAAAAACAAGTAAAATATTGTATATAAATGGTTTTGCCTCAATCAAACTCTAGTTAATAAATCAACCTTGAAATAGAAATAAAATGTGCATGATTGGAAAGCTTGATTATGTAAACATTGTTAGGTCTAAAAATAAATGATTAAATACCTTCATAAATGGACTTAATGTTGTAATGTTTATGAAGATTCTTGAAATTTTCTTGAATATAGTTGTTGGATCTTATAATGTAAGGAAGAATCAAGAATTCCCTTCACAAATGATATATCTATAATACTCCTCAAGTCTTCAATGTTCTTACCTTTTTTTGACTCTTGCATTGAAGAAGAAGAGCCAAATTGATATTTATATAGTTTGAAGAAGGATCTCATTTCCACATTAAGATATAATCTACTTAGCATTCATGAGGAAAATAATCTTGCTACAATGAAAAATATTTTCTTCAAAGATTGTCTTAGATGCTTGAAGTCTTTCTTGAGTATGACTGAATATGAAATTGTATGTGAGAGATTGGATTTTAATTAGCTTATTTAAAATGAGGAGAGGTAGGTTGTTTATATACCCCTAATAGAGCTCAATATTTGAAGGAAGCCAATGAAATTTTTTATTTCCCACTTAAACATGGAGATAAGTTCCCAATTTAAATTTTAGGGAAAACCTAAGAGAATAGACCAGTTGAGCCGACCTATTCCCCTAGAAAACTTTGTCAAATTGGTTTAGGAATTAATATTGTAGAAAATATGTTGGAATGAATTAAAGAACATGGATGGATCAAGTATAATAGATATGATAACTCAAGAACACTAGAATGGGGCCTTATAGAGTATATAATTAAAGGTAATTCTAATTCAAGATGGTACATGTATCCCTAAGTTTAGTTGGAGTATGAGATAACCTCATGCTCATAGTAAAGTAGATTGAAGCACTCAATTTATTTTATCAAGATTAAGGAGAGACCAGGCCTCCAAGTGACTTAGGTCCTTATCGAATCCAAAAATAAGATAAATATGAGAGAGAGAGAGAGAGAGAGAGAGAGAGAGAGAGAGAGAGAGAGAGAGAGAGAGAGAGAGAGAGAGAGAGAGATGTCTACTATCCTAGTAATGTTTGACTTACTATGGGTCATCTAAAGAGAAATGTACTACTATTTTGCATCATCCTCAACCAAACAACACATAGGTGGATTTTCAATAAAATCAAATGCATGGCATAGCATACATATACAAAAATAGAATAAATGAGATATAAATAAAGGAATTTCATGATATGTAAATTCCTTTATCACCTTGTTCAATGAAACAACATGGGTCATCTAAAAAAAATTCTAAACAAAACATATATCAAAGAAATACATCTTGGGGAATGAACAACGTACATAGAAAAATACATAGAACAATCCACATTACAAGAGGATGTATTCAAGCATATCACTCCCCCCATATACAATTTTTTTTTCTCTATTTAGGGAAGGAGGTAAATACATATGATGTGCAAAGTTGAGCATGCTATATGAAGCCTTCAGAAGTTCCTTGAATAATAATGATGCTTTAATGATGAGTCACTTTATTTTTCATTAGGAGCTAGGGATAACATTTATGAAATCTAGAACATAAGCCATGCTTAATATCAATAATCTCATACATATTATTTTGTGGTGAATTAAATAGTCATGATTTTATGATCATGACTGAAGTCACCACAAAATGTTTGGAATATTTTCACATGAGTCAAGGGATCATATTTTCTAGTATATGCCTCCAAGTGGGGTATTTCCATGTATTTAGGGGTAACAACATAAATGATGTATAAGGAGAATTGACTAGCAATTTCATAAGTGAGAATATTGAATTTGGATTGAGTCATGGAGGCAATTTTTTGATGCAAGGATGAGATATATTGATCAAGACTATTGGCAGTAGATTCAATGAACCTCTGGGTAATTCTAAAATAATGTAATAATAAGGGCCCACTAGGGGATGCATGTTTTGGCAGGTTTAGTCCTAGTGCTAGCTTGTATCCTTGGTGTGGGACATATTTAGAGTATTATGAGAAATGGAAGGAACTATAATATGAAATATAGGGAATTATTGTAAATAGGTAGAGATCATGATTGTGAAATACATGGAATGCTTGTATGAGGATGAATGATAGGATTATGATTACTTATGAGACTAACATGTATATGATTAATATAATGTGAAATAGATATAGTCATTAGATGTGCATTATATTTATAAATATTAGGCGATTAAGTATGAATGGGAATAGAAATATCAACGCACATGTAATTAGGTTTTAAATCAAGATCTTGAACATAATCTTTGATAGGTTTGATATTTCATGAATAAGATGTAAATAGAGTACAAAAAATCAACACCATTCTCATCATTATGAATCAACTTCCTAATTCCTTGTATTATGGATATTGATTCCATACTATATTTATATTGAATTATTTATTTCATAATTTTTAAAATTTTGTACTTGGTAAAAAAAGGATTGCACAAGAGATAGAGGTATTTTCCATCCTTTTCAAAATGCACTTGATCATAAGGAAAATATCTTAATAGGCCCAAGTAGGATTCAAGCACTAAGTGAGTACAAGATGAATTGTATTTGAGGAGATGTATTTAGAACTAATGAAAGATATAGGGATAAGTAGGAAAATTTGACAAGATTCAATAGAAATAGCCAAACAAAATTCAGCCAATATAATGACCTGGAAAAAAAATAGAGACCAAATATTACTTGTGGTTTTAGTTTAAATAATATTTGGAGGGCATAGAATGTCTTATCTATTGTATATTTGAGTGCAAAAATCCTTGGAAATTGTATACTCTACACTTTTATTTGAATTTTTTTTAAGACACTCTGTTAGATTGTATACTTATTACCACATTAGCTTCATCAAATGGGAAAATATTGGGTTGAAAAGGGTTCACTATTTAGGCATCGACCTTAAAATTAAAATAAAATTTCATAATGGAAGGCATGAAAATGTAAAGGTAAATGTTAGATCTACCTTATGAATATATGTATACCTTCATAAACAAATATCGAGATCATACACATTCATGAAGATGCTTGTATTTTTCTTGATAGTTGTTGAACATGGCATGAATGAAGGAATCAGGATTTACTTATTACAAATACATGAATCTATGAATTTGAATCCAAGATCTTCAATGTTGGTTTGATTCATATAATCTAGCCTTGAAGAAGGGATAAAATGTATGCATGTAGATAGATAAAAGGATCTTCTTCCTTGATTGAGAACCCCTTTAATTAGTGACCATGATAGAGAAGCTTCCTACAATGGAGGATATTACCTTACAAATTCCTTATTTTCCTTGAAGAATGATTAGAACTTGAACTTGAATGCTTGGATGTGAAATTTTAGGAGATCTCTTGAGTTATTACACTCAATTGATTGTTGATACCAAAAATGAGGAGAGATAGGCCACTTATATGTATCTCAAAATATTTTAGGAATCAAAATTAACATAGGATGACCTTAAATATAAAAACCAATTCAAAATTTCACTAAATGTTATGGTATACAACATATTAGGTTCTCTAAACCTAGGTATAGAATGCCTTGGGTCTTATACACCAAGGAAAGTGATCTCAAATTCAAATGGGGAGTCAATAACAATGGGAAGATCAAAATGCATAGATCCATATGTCTAGATGAAACATAACATATATGAAATCTTCAAATTACCATAATGATGCCTCATAGATTACCTAATTATAGATGCCAACTACTTAGGATAGTATTAAAGCTAGGGAGTATTTTTTGCATGTGTAGGAAAATTGAAGGTTTCATCACCATCATGATAAGAGTGGGAAGTAGAATTTTTCAAGAAGAGAATGTCATCAAAAGACATCATAGTATGTTCAACATTCTTAGGAAAGATAGAGGACTTGGTATAAAAGGAACCCATAATTTTAATCTTACTATAACTCTATATGTATGAGTCAATGTTATGATACTTGTGCATAAGGAAATGATAGAGAATGTCTAAATAATGCAAATGCAAGTGGTAAATTTAAAATAAAGGTACAAAAAATCATCAAGTTTATGGAACGTGAATATAATTAAGCTTGATTTCACATCAAACCCAATGAATAGAACATATAACTATCAAAACAAAAGTGAAATTTAAGGAGTTAGATTTACCAAAATGTAAGGTCATGGTCAACCAAAAAGCACTAATATAACCATCTAGAAATTACACGTGAAATATAAGGAGTTAGGTTTATAAGAATGTAACATAAAAGAATTTGGTTGAGGGCTATCAAGGAGAAAATGCTAAGTTTTGAGATACAAAAACTAATGGAGAAAAGAGACACCTATACATATCTAAAGTATAAGATGTAATTGGCATGTAAAAAAATTTGAAGAAAATCTAGAGTGACTAGGTCTTCCAAGTCAATTGATTCCTTTATTTTTGGTTGTTTTCATTTGTAAACTATCTAGGAGGTGCTAAAATTTCTAGATCTGATGCAGTGTGCAAACCATCTATTATTGCTCATAGAAAAAGAAGAGGAAAATATTATGTAGAAAGGGGTTTATCCTAAGAATTTCTGGAATATTTGGGAGATTGGCATGTTGCATTCATGACTGTGTTTGTCATTAATGTCAACAAAGTATTGTTTCTATAAAGACTAGTAGAGTAACAAACAGATAATGAGGTCATACAAACTAAGTATTGTTGATGAGGTCAAATATAGTTGAGGATATGTTAAAAAGTATGTCTTGATGGTGTGGAAAAGTGTGCATGTAGAAAGTTGAAGACATGTGAGAATAATGAATTGTATTATCTTAATGAGGTCCTATAGTAATTAATTGGGAAAACCTCAAATCCAAGTCAAAGAATTATTTTGAAAACATGGTATAAAGGAGGGTTATTTTCCTTGTGATGAAAGATGTGATTGTAAGAAATTGTGTAAGTGATATGCAAGTAAGCAATCAAAGGGATCACTGTGATGCAAAGTTGAAGATCTAGTATTGAGATCTAAGAAAGTAATTGGTGTGGTATTGGCACAGTAAAAGGATAGATTAAGGGTTGGAGATTTAAAGATCAATTGGATTTTCTATTATTCTAAAAGGAATAATACATAGGTTAGTTGGATAGTGAGTTAGGTGGTCTTTTCCTTGCATTTTTTTGGATAGTGGGTCCATCTGCATTCTAAAACTCTTGATAGGGTTGGCACTACTCTTAACAGGGTTGGAATCTCCTAACAAGAACTGATATGTATTGAATGTATTCTATTGGCTCCATATAGATTCCATCCTCTTATAAGGACCTTATATATTAGTACATCATTTTGTGGGTACCACCGCCACCGGGGTTTTCCCTCTGATCAAGGGTTTCCCTAGTTAACATATCTAGTATTATTGTGTATGTGTATGTTTTATGTTTGTTGATTGTATTTTTTCACCTGTTTAAGGTTTAATAAGGTTTATAAAAGTTATGTTGATCTAATAATTGATTACCATCCCCCCCCCTCTCTTAGTTATCTTGGAGGAATTTACTTTCTAACAATTGGTATTAGAGCATCAGGTCCTTGAAGGAAAAGCTTAATAGATTAAGGAGATCAATGGCTGGTCATTTCATATAGAAAATACTAAGTTTGATAGAGTTAACTATGATAGTTGGAAAGAGAAGATGAAGACACATCTTCTATGCATGGGTCCAAGATGTTGGTTGATGAGGAAGAATGGAAAGAAAATTATAGAAGAAAGAAAACTTGAAGAATGTGGTGAAGGTGAAAGAGATATATTTATGCGTAACATGATTGCAAAAGAATCACTTTTATTAGCTCTTCCTGAAAATGAATAGTGTAAGGTAAAATCCTTAGATTTACCTCATGAAATTTGGAAAGTTTTAGAATCTACTTTTTAAGGTGATAAGCATGCTAAAAGAATCATATTATAAAACTGGATATGTTTATTTAAAGAGGCTAAAATGATGAAAGATGAATCTATAAGAAGTTATATTGGTAGAATATCATAAATTATTCCAAGAATCAAGTCTTATAATAGATATAAAGATGAAGATGATATTATATGAAAGATCTTAAAAAACTTGACACCACAATTCAAGTAGAAAATGCATATGATTGAGCAAGTGATACCTTGTACTAAGAAATTTACCAAAGAGACTCTTCTTGAAAGATTGGAAGCAATAGAAGTAAGCCTAAAATAGGCTATAGATTTTCCTAGAGTGGAAATTAATTTTAGTGCATTGAGTGTTTTCCCTTCCTTATCAAGAAGTGAAAGCACTAGTGGAGGTGATGCTAGTAGTAGAAGATCTAGATCTAAGGAAGATAAAAGGATTGAAGAAGGAATTTCCTTGCTTGTAAGGAGAGAACTAGATGGTAAGAAAATCTTTAAATTTTGGACTTGTGATGAATTTTTTCATTATGCTTCTAAGTGTCCTAAAAAGATTGAAAAAGTACAAAATGAATTTCAAGTCTAGAAGGCCTAGAGAGTGTTTGTATGCAAATGAAGATGATGAGTCTGATGAGTGAGTTCAAAGTTAAAGTGATGATGAGTTAGTATTTGTAGCTATAAAAGAAGAAAATCCAGAAATAGAAGTTAGAGAAGAGAAAGCTCTAGTGTTGCAGGTTGAGAAGAAAGCTAATTGGATCATAGCTAGTGGTTTTTCACATTATATGACTAGTGACATGAATAAATTTATTAATTTTAATAGCCATGATGGAGGAATTTTCAGAGTTGGTAACATTGCAACTTGTCATATCAAGGGAATATGATCCATTACTCTTGATGGGAAAACTAACAGAGATGATATTTTCTTTGTTGATGGATTAAAGCATAACCTATTGAGTGTTGGAAAATTGGTTGATAAGGGTTATTAGTTCCAATTCACATAAGATACATGAATTATTAAAGAAAAATATGGTAAGTTGATTGGCACAGGTACAAGATCTAGAGGTAATGTTTTTTAGCTGAATTCTACAAAGATGACATGTTTGGTTGCAAAAGTTGAGAATAGTTGGTTGTGGCATAATAGGTTTTGTCATATAAATTTTGATAATATTGGGAAGGAAAGTAGTACATTTTTTTTTAGAGATTTACCAAATTTGTGAAGCCTACTAATGTTGTGTGCAAGAAATGTGTTATGGCTAAGAAGAAGAAAAACTTTTTTCCAGACAAGAAATTTCCTGAAACAATGAAATTGGAGATTGTTCATATAGATCTGAGTGGTACCACTAAGACAAGAGAATTATATGGTCAAAAGGTACTTCATGATTATTGTTAATGACTTTACTAGGATGGTGTCGGTAGTGTTCCTTAGAGAAAGTCTAAAGTATTTGAGAAGTTTAATTTGGTGAAGAATAGAGTTGAGAATGAGTTTGGATTGAAGATTAAATGTTTAATATCTAATAGAGGTGGAGAATTAAACTTGAATTATTTCAACACCTTTTGTGAAGTGAATGACATTAAAAGGGAGCCATCATCTCTAAAGACTCCTAAGAAGAATGAAATTTCTAAGAGAAGCAATAGGTCTATAACATAAGAAACAAGAGCTATGAAATTTTAGAATGATGTATCAAAAATATTTTGGAGAGAAGAAGTTAATACAATATTATATAAAATGAATAGAGTATAGATCATAAAAGGTATGAACAAGACACCTTATGAACTATGGTTTGGACATGCACCATCAATGAAGTATTTCAAAAAATTTGGAAGTAAATTTTATATCAAGAGAGATGATGAGATTGGTAAGTTTGATGCAAGAAGAGATGAAGTTATGTTCCTTGGTTATTCATTGAAAAGAAAATCTTGTAGATTTTTTAATCAGAGAACTAATACTATTTTTGAGAGCACAAATGTGAAAGTGGATGAGAAGCCTAGAGTTAAAGAAAGAATGCTTGATTATAATTATGATGATGAAAAGGTTAATCCTAAGCCTATCTAATAAAATGTTGAAGCTTTTATCTATAGAATGACATTCAAATTGCAGAATAGAGAGAAGAGCCAATAACTAAACCTAGAGAAGAAGTAAGAATTGTTTTGATGACACCAACACCAAACAAGAATTTAACAAAGAATTACCTTGTTAATTATATCATTGGAAGTAAAGAGAAAGGAGTTATGACAAGAAACATAGCTCATGAAGAATTATGTTTGATTTCTCAAGTTGAACCAAAGAGTGCAGAAGAAGCATGCAAGGATGATCATTAGATTCAAAAAAATGAAGGAAGAACTAGATTAGATTGTTAAGAGTGAGACACGAGAATTGGTCCCTAGACCTAAAGATAAGAATTTTATAAAAACTAAGTGGGTTTTCATAAATAAGATGAATGAACAAGGTGAGGTTATGAGAAAAAAATAAAGATTGGTATGTAAAGGATATTCATATAAAGAAGGTATAGACTATCAAGAGTCATTTACAATTGTTGCTAGAATTGAAGTAGTGAGGATGTTTTTGACTTATGCAGCAAGTAAGAAGTTCAAAGTGTATTAAATGGATGTGAAGTTAATATTTTTGAATGGAGAAATTGAAGAATTCTATATTGATTATCCTACAGGATTTCCTTTGATAGATCAAGGAGATATGGTATGCAAGTTGAATAAAGTATTGTATTGACTAAAGAAAGCACCTGGAACCTAGTATGTGAGGTTGGACAAGTATCAAGAAAAATTTGGATTTGCTAAAGGTATAATAGATAGTAACTTATATTTGAAAGAAATTGAGAATGAATTGTTGATTATTATGATATTTGTGGATGACATAATATTTGGAGGTAATGATGAAGAAAGTGACAATTTCGCTAATGAAATGAAGAGTGAGTTTGAGATGAGTATGATTGGTGAGATGAAATATTTCTTAGGTTTATAGACTAGAAAAACAATGATGGCATTTTCCTATCACAAACTAAGTATTTGAATGACTTATTGAAGAGATTTGGCTTGGAAATTTGAAACCTATTTGTACACCTATGATAACTAGTCACAAGTTATCTAGAAAAGATGAGACACCTATAGTTGAGCAGAAGAAGTTTAGATCCATGATTAGAGGCTTGCAATATCTTCCTCACACAAGACTAGATATAGTAAATGTACTTGGTATAGTAGAAAGATTTCAAGAAGACCCTAAGGAACCACACTATGCAATAATAGAAAGAATATTGAGATATTTGAAGGGTACACCTGATTTTGGGTTATGGTATGATAGATCAAATGACTTTAATCTATGTATATATACTGATGTAGATTGGATAGGTATTATGGATGACATAAATAGTACAAGTGGTGGAGCATTTTTCCTTGGAGGAAGATTGATTTCTTGGCAAAGTAAGAAATAAGATTTTATTTCATAGAGTACAATAGAAGAAGAGTATGTAGTAGTGGCAAACAATTGCAATTAGATCGTGTGGATGAAATAGACATTGAAGGATATTGGGATAGATTTTTTAGAACCTTTTATCATAAAATGTGATAACATAAGTACAATGAGTATGTATAAGAATCATGTGTTACATTCTAAGACTAAGCGTATATCTATTAAGTATCATGTTCTAAGAGAGAAACTTGCAGAGAAAGAAATTAGATTAGAGTATGTTAATACAAAGGAGAACATCATAGATATTTTTACCAAGTCTTTTCCTAAGGATACATTTGAGTACTTGTGAGGTATGCTTGGGGTTATGCCCCTACCTAATTTAGAGTAGATGATGCAAAGATTGCATTAGTCCAATGGTACATAGCACTATTATTTATTTAGACTGAATGTTGATGCTTCATGTGTGGGGGAGTATCTGTGATTGAGAAGAGTCATTATGAACTCTTGGTAGCTTTTCTGAAATAGTTTCTTTGGACACTTGAGCTGGTTGAAGAATTTGAATAGTTGATTGACATAATGATGCATTTTTCATTGATGTCAATGGGGGAGAGAATGCATGAAAAACATCTCCTATGAATGAGGAAGAATGAGTGCATATGAAAACATCTTCTGATATCATGGGGGAAGATGTATAATTACATTGAGTTATATCAATGGGTGAGTACTGTGAACAATGGATGCCATCCATGTAAGCACAATGAAGAACTTATAAAGAGTTGTTCCTATAAGTTTTAGATTTGATTGATGAAGAGGATTTGAAAAGAAGAGAGCAACAGAGTTGGATTTTGTATTCTTGGAACTTAGATGTTTTTCATCTATGTTTCCATCAATGCAAAAGGGGGAGACTATTAACATGAATTATGATGCTATTCCTTTGGGGGAGTATTCTAAGAATTGCTGGAAAATTTGGGAGATTGACATGTTTCATTCATGACTATATTTGGCATTGATGTCGACATAGTATTGTTTCTGTAAAGACTAACAGAATAGAAAATAGAGAATGAGGTCATACAAACTAAGCATTGATGATGATGTCAAGTGAGATTGAGGATATTTTCTATAGTATGTCTTGATAACATGGACAAGTGTGTGTGCAAACAGTCAAAGAAATGTGAAAGTTATTTATGATTTATAGAAGATAATGTATAGATAGAGTACCTGAGAAGTGGTTTCTGGTGTTCAGATTGTATCTCCTAATAGAGATAGAACCATGATGAGTGAAGTTATACCATGATAGTATAAATCCTAATGATAAAATCAATGAGTGCATAAGGTCTGAGCTTGTACATGTGAAAATTTTTAATTACTATGAGTTGACAGTGTCTTGTAATTGTAAAAAGATGTAATGAATTGTATTATCTTAATGAGGTCCTATTATAATTAATTTGGAAATCCTCAAAGCTGACTCAAATAATTATTTTGAGGACATGGAATAAAGGAAGTTTATTTTTCTTATGATGAAAGATGTGATTGTAATTAATTATGTAAGTGATATGTGAAGTTGGTAAATGTGAGTAAGTGATAAAAGTGATCAATGTGATGCAAAGTTGAAGATCCAATATTGAGATTTGAGAAGGTATTTGATGTGGTATTGGCACAATAAGAGGAAAAAGTAAGAGTTTGAGTTGCGAAGATTAGTTGAATTTCTATTATCCTAAAATAAATTATATAGAGAGCAATTGGACAATAAGTTCAGTGGTCTTGCCCCAGAAGTTTTTTGGATAGTGGGTTCATCTGCCTTCTACAAATCCAAACAAGGTTGGAATAACTCTTAGTAGGGCTTGGAATCTCCTAATAAGGAATGATATGTATTGAATGTATTTCATTAGCTCCTAATAGAGTCCATACTCTTAAAAAGAACTTATATATTAGTACATCATTTTGTGGGTACCATCCTCAAGGTTTTCCCATATAATCAAGGGTTTGCCTAGTTGACATACCTATTATTATTGTATATGTGTATCTTCTTATAGTTTCTAATTATATTGTTCATAAAGTTTAATAAGTTTGATAAAAGTTATATTGATTTGATAACTGATTCATTCCCCCCTCCCCCGCTCTCTCAATTATCTTGGTGAACTTTACTTTTAAAAAAAATCAACCTTTAAATAGAAATGAAATGTACATGAAAGAAAAACAATATTAGATCTACAATGTAATGTACATGGTGTGTTGCATAAAAATGTAACCAAGGGAGTAAATAGCAAGCAACTAAAACCTATTCCTACATGTTCATGCAAACCTCAAATATGAAAGACAACATGTAAATAGTGAAGACATGACATCAAAATAGCTTAATCTACTCAAAATAGCTCTAATGCAAACCTCAATAAATCACCAAGTGGTTGATGATTCCATGTTGTGAGATGTGGTTGCTCACAAATCCTGTAACATAATAATGGGCTAGATAGTGCTTCTTGTAAATGATGAGGAGAGGGCTCTCCTTTTATAGGAAATGAGATGAAATAGATAGTTGAGATTAAATGCAAGATGAAGGGCTAGGATCTCTCAGGATCAATGAGGTGTTCATGAGGTGGAGGCCAAGGGGACACCATGTGGATTAGGGTTTTTGACCATTCAAAGGGGGGGAAGATGCTCACACATGTGTGAGCAACCTTTGACGTGATAGATCAATGATAGTTGTAAGAGGTGTGAGAAGCATGGTTTCTCACACATGTGTGAGACAACTTGATTCTCATGTGAAGGGGGGACAAACATGTAAGAGGTGTGGAAGGCATGATGGGTGTGGAAAGTGTGAGTGTTCCTCACACATGTGTGAGGATTCCTTCCTCACACATGTGTGAGCACACACTTAGGATTAAAGGTGGATTAGCGAGGTGATTAGGAAAAGTAAGTAGGATTAGGTAGTGGGCAGGCTTAGAATGATGGGTTAGGTTAGGAAAGTGAGGTTAACTGAGCCATGTGCTCAAATAGGATTGAATTTAATATTTAATTCCAAGTGGGCTTAAAAGGGGTTAATTAAGTAAATGAAGTGCTTTACTTAATTAAAGTGAATGGGTTAGGATGCAAGTGGGAAGGCTAGGATTTAAATAAACCTAAGTTTATTTAAATTAAGGAAAGGTGAATGTAATTAAACAAATGCAAATTTATTTAATTAAAGGTAGGATAATTAAATAAATAATAAATATCTATTTAATTGGTCATGAAAAGGGGATTTGGACAATTAAATGTGTTGCATAAAAATGCAACAAAGGGAATAAACACTAAGCAACTAATGCCTATTCCTACATGTTCATGCAAACCTCAAATATGAAAGACAACATGTAAATAGTGAAGACATGACATCAAAACAGCTTAATCTACTCAAAATAAAACTAATGCAAACATCACAAAATCACCAAGTGGTTGATGATTGCATTGTTGTGGGATGTGGTTGCTCACAAATCTTGCAACATAACAATGAGCTAGATATTACTTCTTGAAAATGAGGAGAGGGCTCTCCTTTTATAGGAAATGAGATGAAATGGATAGTTGAGATTCAATGCAAGATGAAGGGCTAGGATCTCTTAGGATCAATGAGGTGTCCATGAGGTGGAGGCCAAGTGGACTCCATGTGGATGAGGGTTTTTGACCATTCAAAGGGGGAAAGATGCCCATACATGTGTGAGCAACCTTTGATGTGATAGGTCAATGACAGGTGTAAGAGGTGTGAGAAGCATGGTCTCTCACACATGTGTGAGACACTTTAAATCTCATGTGAAGGGGCACAAATATGCAAGAGGCATGAGAAGTGTGAGGGGTGTGGAAAGTGTGAGGGTTCCTAACACATGTGTGAGCACACTTTTAGGATAAAAGGGGGTTTAGCATGGTGATTAAGGTAAAGTAAGTAGTATTAGGTAGTGGGTAGGATTAGAATGATGGGTTAGGTTAGGAAAGTGAGGTTAGGTGAGGGTTAAAGTTAGGAGCCATGTGCTCAAATAGGATTAAATTTAATATTTAATTAAAAGTGGCCTTAAAAGGGGTTAATTAAGTAAACAAAGTGGTTTACTTAATTAAAATGAATGGGTTAGGATGCAAGTGGGAAGGCTAGGATTTAAATAAACCTAAGTTTATTTAAATTAAGGAAAGGCGAATGTAATTAAATAAATGAAAATTCATTTAATTAAAGGTAGGGTAATTAAATAGATAATAAATATCTATTTAATTGGTCATGAAAAGGGGATTTGGAAAATTTTAGGTGTCTACACATGGATTCATAAATGATCTCAAAGTTTTAATGTTTATGAAGATGATTATAAGTTTCTTGAATGTAGTTGATGGATCTTAGAATATAAGGAAGAACCAAGGACTCCCTTCAAAAATGCATAGATCTGTAAATACTTCTTAACATTCAATGGTGGTGTGCTTGATGGAATCTTTCCTTGAAGAAAAAAAAAACTCCACATTGATATATGTAATTTGAAGAATGGTATACTTGCTAAGTTGGGGTCTCCTCTACTTGGCCTTCATGAGGGAGATAAACTTGCTAAAATGGATAATATTTCATTCAAAGAATTCCTTAAATACTTGAAATATTTCTTACTATGATTAGATGTATAATTATAAGAGAGATCTTGAATTCCAATTTATTTATCTTCAAATGGGGAGAGGTAGGTTTTTATACACTTCTCATGACATTTTGGAGCTCAAAATTTGGAGAGAACTGGTGAGAATTAAAATTTCTTTCTTAACTATTGAGATGGCCCCCAATTTAAATATAAGGAAAACCTTTGGGAATAGGGCGTCTTGGATGACCTATTCCACCAAAAAGCCTCAAAATTTGGTTTAAGAATTAGGATTGTAAAGAATATTCTAGAATGAAAAGAGGAGCAGGAGTTGGATCAAGCAATACAAACATGAAAACTAAAGAACATTAAATGAGGGCCTAATCAAGAATCTAATTATAGGTGATTACTTTATTTTCTTAAATTATATGCACTTCAATTTAAGACCTTTTATATCCTATTTAGTGTGTTTTCCTATCATATTCACATCTTAAGCACACACTTCACTTCTTTTCTCCTTTGTCTTCTAGGTGAAACTGAGGTAGGACCTAACAAATCATCCTCAATTTCCCTCTTTAGTCACATATTCACTACACTAGGACCTAATTTATGAGTAACCTCTTTTCCTAGTACCTCAAAATCCTAGATTGGATATTTGGATGACAGTCTGACACATTATATGCTATCTTTGACTACTACTATCTAGGAACCTAGATAGGAAGACCCTAAAGATCAACATTTTCGACTAGGTTGACCTAGGTCAACCCAAGTTGGTCTTCTCCTAGGGTTTTTATTGATTAAGAGCTCCAAGATGTTTAAGTCTCCTGTTAAAATCATGCTTGTGTAGTCAGCACTTGTGGAGTGATTTCATGAAATATCCTATAAAAAGCCATTCAATCCCTAATTTGAACATAACATGACATGACAGGGTATGAGAGGAGCAAGGAGAGAGCACTTATGGACATCCCAATCTAACTTCGAGGAATTTCAAGGTGAAAGTAAGGGTTGGTTTCTTATTCTTCAATGCAAGTGAGGCTACTATTCTTCATTCAAGCATTCAAAGAAAAATATATCCAACATGAAGTTGAAAAGGGATCTAAGAGATGGTTAGAGTACTTAAACCTTGGGGGATTGGTATGATTTCTACATCATGCTTCAAATCTAATTTTTTGCACCTTCACACATTTACATACATTTTGCATGCATGCACACTTACGTGCTAGGGTTTCACTCACGAAGTAGATTTTTAGCATATTTACATTCTAGATCTATGCAATGCCTGCCCCTAGTTGACTTTCTTGTTAGATTGCAAGATTCTTTTAGGCCATCTTTCTGATTATGTTTTATGATTAGTGGTACTTGGTTATCAGATTTGATTAGATGTATTTCATATTTAGTTGATTTATGAGTTGAGTTACTTAGTTATTTCATGTGTTCATAATTATTTCGATGATGATATATATGTTCAGTTAGTGACTTTTAGTTATCTCATCATGATTAGTAGATGGATTATTTATATGCAGTTCTATGGTGTACTTGTTTGTTTTACTTTATGCTTGACATTTCTGATGTGGTTGAGGGAGGGAGTTGTAGTCATTCGCTAGTCAGGATCTACATGATGCACCACTTCCCACCATTGCCTGTTTAATTTAGATTATATATGTATCTACATGCTCAGATTTTATGCAGATTGCAGGTGTCAGGCATCAACTTCCTTGAATTGCCAGGATGAGTGTGCCCTATTGCAGTATCTCAATGGTAAAAGTGGGGAGATAATTCTTGAGTCCAAACCTTAACATAAGCCAATTGTCCTAGAAAGTAGGACAAGTATCTGAGTTGTTTACCTTTCTGAATTCGTCAAGTGATGTGAATTCTTGACTTTGACCCTAGAGTTTGAATCTATGCTTTATCTTTTAGTTGAGTTGTTTGTATTTAGTCTTGTGGGTCAGTTGTGATTTTTACTTGTAACTAAATTAGATTTAAAAGATAATTTAATGAAAAAATTATAGAGAAAATTCAATATTTAATTAATTAAGGAATTAATTCAATAAAATAATTAAATTTAAAGATTTAATTATGGTTCTAATTTTGGCATATTTATATTTATTTAGTTTTATAATAATTACTTATGAGTTTTATTTTAAAAATAAACTCTAAATGATATTATTAGATAAATTAATAAATATATTATTAAAGAAGTCTTGTGATTTAATAAGAGAGAGAAAGCATTGATTTCATAACGATATTTTAATTAAATTGCAAAAAGGTTGCACATAAAAATTAAAATATAATAAATTAATTAAGGAAAAGAGGTTTCGCATGATTGCCCAATCAAAGCCCTAAATTATGGAAAATCTTTTTATTAGGAGATTAGAATTCATTTCTCGATACCAAGATTTTGGAGGAGCCAATTTTTGAGAAGAAGGTTTTCGAAAGAAGGGGATTTTCTTGCGAGCTCCGTGCATTCATTATTTAGCATCAGATCTAGCTAGGATCTTGTGGATTTTACAAAGTAGATTCATTCTTTAAAATATATGTCTTCTCAATGTCTAAACAAAATTATTTTCAAAATTTCAATTGGGTTGAAGTTGTTGTTTGTGAATCTTTTGTTCTTTGTCTTTTAAGACATTTGTGAATGAATTTAATCTTTTTGATACCCTTGTTAGATAATTTGGAGATTTTTATTTGGAATTGTTACAATTGGGATGAGGGTTTTGAAAAGATTACCAGAAGTTAATTTGACAAATTTGATAGGTTGTGTTTGTTTTCATATCAAATCTATTATGGAAATTATCAACAAAAAATATATATTCATAGTAGAAATTGCAAAGGTTATTGTGAGGGCATTATTTTTGTTTCTTTTTAATATTAAAAAAATTAAATTAAATGAAAATATGGTTACGGGGATCTATGATTTTGAGCTGTGATTTTGTATAGACGAGGTGGGGGGGCTATTTGTTTTAATTTAAAAAAATTTAAAAAATTTAAAGAGGAGATCAAACTATTGACTTCCCCATCCTCCCTTCCTTTCATGTTGGGGCCCACTAGCTATGAAGGTAGCCAGGGATGCCGACAACAGCTAGTACTGTCACTAATAGCAAGGGCCTATGAGCCTTTGTAAATGGCAAGTTTCAATTTTTTTTTTATTATAAAAAATATTTATATAGTTTTTATTATTATATATTAAATTTTATTTATAGATTTTAGTAATTTTTTAATTATTAATTATTATTAAATATTAATTGTCATATAAGATTACTATTATTATTTTATTAATATTATTATATTAGTTAATTTAATAATTATTGTTAATAAGTAATATATTATTTTAATAATTATTAGTATGAAAGTTTAAGGTGTTATATTTGTAATTATTTGAATAGACATGTTTTCAATTTATTTATTTTTAAGAGAACTTTCCATTTGAGATTTAGAATTGTTGATTCTAAAAAAGTTAGATTCAATTTATGCGGAATTGATTTTTATTTCCTTTGAATACTTAAAAGAAAAATTAATTGATTATTTGTCATGCCCTGCCAAGGGATCCAAAGAATTAACCTAGAGTTTCACTAAGTTTGGTAACATTTTTTTTTTTACATGAAAGTAAATACCATACGTAACTTATTCACAATAATGGAAGCAATAGCAATGTCCATCTGAAAATAAACATTACATAACAGATTACATTCTTTAAAGATCCCTTAACGTTGGATTACATACAAGAATCCATCTAGTACAACATCCACATGAAATAATAATGATAAGTCCAATGTTTAAACATTACATTGCCAAATGCTCAATCATCCACTGTACATGTCACAGGGTATGACAAGCTCAAAGAATATACATATGTGAAATAAGGTACATCATCCTATTCTAATCCATGATACATCAAGTCAATCACATGATACACATGATACATCATCATAGAATACATATACATCCATCATAAGATCCAACATAATAAACTAAGTGCACGGTTCCTCCCAACCGTCAATAGCATCACTAGACCATCGTGGGCCCTAGCCATCCCTCCGTGCGTAACATCCCAAATCATCGAAGAGATCATCGGTATTAACATAGTAGGAATGTCACTCCTAATATATACAACATCATATGTAGAAAGTAATCTAACATGCAAATATGAGCATAAGATAACATCATCTAACATATGCTAATCATCAATGAAAAAGGATACATATCCACCATCACGAAGGACGCATCAGCCATGATGTCTCAATGAGTCTCAAATGATAAGAGTGGAAAATACACTACCACTCGACCATGTGGTACCTAAGTGGTCCACTCCCACCATGCTGAGGAGATAATCTCAAGTCCCAAACAGGCTATCCATAACACATAGCACATATCTCTATAAGTCCATGAATCCTAAAGGTATACTATCTCAAATTTTCCAATCACAAAACTGACATCTACTTCCCAGAGGCACATAATGACATGTAGGAACCTACTATGCAAGTGGGAAAGTGTCATCGCATTTATCACGTACAAGTTACCCTGGCAGTTAGCTAAACTCCATGGGTCCATACTGATCTCATGCGGCCACTAGTATCCTCTCATACTGACAAGGCATACTATGGAATGCAAGGTCGCAACCATGCGTTCTCACTACTCCCATCCTAGCCTATACAAGCACTCAAAGCATGGGCAAGAACAAAACACTTATCTTTTTAGGTTCATTCAGTTAGTATTAGGTGTGAATGTTATCACTTATTAATCCAACTTACAATGAGTTACCCTGGTAGCCTCTTAGGACCCCGGCCCCCATTGCAAGCCACTTCCCGTCACTACATGCAGATATCCTACCCTAATGCTCATGGACTCATAAATCTCAAAATTACAAAAGATAATCCATAAAATCATCAAATATGCATAAAAGCATCAAATCTCCATGAGCAAACATCCATAGAAAATCATGAACACAACAGCTCTCTATTGGCAACTGAAGTAACACTGATAATCAAAAGTATCCAATGGTTCTCAATAACCAAAATATATCTCAATCATACTGATCGAAGACTCCAAAAATGGTTGAGTCAAACATGTCACAACATGACATCATCAAGAATAAATCCACATTTTAGTCCTATCATGGCGACTAGAAAATAACCAAGGATAACTGATCGATGACCAAAATAATGGTTAGGTCAAGAGTCTCATAAATAAAAAAAATCTCAACTATAACAATCAGTATTCACATCCAATACATAGAGCATTCCATCACATAATTATGGTTGGGTTTATAAAGATCGAGACTAAAACATCATCATGAAATCACAATCACAAAACCTCCAAGCCTCTGGTAGACGTCCTATAACTGGTCAACACTAGTCAACCCAAAACCCAAAATAATAGCATAAAGAATACACAATGTAAACACATGTTTTGGTTTTGCTAAGTTTTCAATTTTGAATTCAAATGCAAAAGTCTCGGTTTACGTTTCCCAAACTATATCAAGTGGAGAAATTTCACGTTTTACCTAACCCATGTATTTGTTTGATAGATAAAAAGTTTCTCCATTAGACTCAATTTTCTAATTGATCTAATAATATTTTATTCATATAAACTTTGTTTGAAAAATGACATTTCCATTGAACAAAATTTGCATATATCAAAACTTATATCACGTTCTAGTAATTAACCTTAATTAACTAAATTAAGTTAATTATTATTATCTCTTCATTATAATTATTAATCATATTCTTTTAATCTTTTATCTTTACAAAATGATCCATCTATATAAATCATTATAAATAAAACAATGCAACTTGAAAAGTCGAAATTCATCTTCATATATCAATTTAACCCCTTCCCCAGTCGCCGTAATACCTGCGATCATATCAATTGTACCATTGTCTGCATATCATAGACTGTACCCTGGTCGCTGCACCCAATGTACTCATGACCCATCATTTGAGAGATGTCAGGGCCTTTGCAGTCGCTATAGGATGTCAATCACGACAGTACCAACTGTGGAAAGGGAGGGGGGTGGTACAGGGTATAACCCGCCCCTCCAAATAATTTTTATATATATATATATTTTTAAAATGTGATTTCAATAACATTTTTTTATAAAAACGTTCCCATGCGGTAACAAATTCATTAATATGAATTTTCTACTGTGATTTGATATTCGAAATCCCCAATATATATACATGTGTGTATATATATATATGTGTGTGTGTGTGTGTGTGTGTGTGTGTGTGTATATGTATATACGAATTTTGTGTCATAGTATATGTACAAATAATGCATATATATATATATATATATATATATATATATATATATATATATATATATATATATATATATGTATGTATATATGTATAATATATATATATGTATGTATATATGTATAATATATATATGTATGTAGATTTAAAGATATAAACATATATATTCACAATATATATGAATTCTAATTTTCGGAGTTTTCCTATAAACTTTTAAATCTCAAATTTATTCAATAAATAATCTAATGGTTTGGCTACCATTTAAAACCCTTAGCCCCTTTTTCCTTTTAGATCTATGCATATAAAATTCTCAAATAAATTTAATTGCCCTAATTGAGAATGCATACAATAAAAATATGAAATTCCTTAGAAGACATATGGAAGACACGATGAAGATAGGGAAAGCAAGATGCGTAAATAGCATAAGTAAAATCACAAGAATCTACTCGAATTCTAATGCTAAATCGCTCTTCCTCAGAAAACCCGCAAAGCAAGCTCCCTTCTTCAGAACTCTCGAATCCTCCAATGCTCCAATTGCATTCCAAACGCTATGTCTAAGCTTCTAGGGATGCCTGAATATAAAGAGCTCTCAGAAAACCTCTAGAATGCTTCTAGAAATAGATGGAAGGTGTCACCAACTAAGCATGGGTCTTTTCCAACCTTTTTTGATGAGTCATAGAGTTGTAGACACCATGTGCTTAATTGATGCACTAACCCCCGTGTTGTTGACACAAGAGAAATAGAAAATGCGTTAATTCCCATGCAAGCTTATAACTCCAATTTACTTTTTTAAATAATTTCTATTTAAATTTTATAACTTTCATTTTAATTTTTATAACTTTTATTATTATTATTTTATTTATTACTTTATTATTATTTTATAATTATTATTAATTTTAATTTACTAATTTTCTTTTATTTAATTCTTTTTCCTCAATTAATTCTCATTTAATTAATTATAATCACAATATCAAAAATCATGATATTTTATGAATTTTCTCAAATAATTAATTTATTAATTAAATCTATTTATTAAGACTTAATTAATAGAAAATTCACCATAGACCTCCAAGATAAAATATGAAAACCCATCATAGAACAAATCATACAAAATCAGTATAAAGGGTTAAAAATCACGAATTATGTCATTCAACACATTTGGTGGGTACTCAACTCTGATACTTTTCCTAACTCACTAGGACAAATGGTTTTAGGGTTTGGGATTTGGACTTGAGAATTTATCTTCCTTCTCTTATCATTGAGATAGTATAATAGGGTACGCTCATCCTGGCAATTCAGGGAAGTCGATACCTAGTACCTGCAACCTGCAGAAAAAACCATGCATGTACATACAATATATAATGCTAAGCTAAACAGACAATGGCAGGAAGTGGTGCATCATGTAGATCCTCACTAAGCAGGTGACTACAACTCCCTTCCTTAACCACATCAGAAATGCCATACAATAAGAAAACACGCAAACCATACACATGCAAGTATGGGGTAAGTATCCATAATAAAACACATGAGATAATAAACCATCTAACTAATTATCATTAATAACTGAAAATAATATAATGATCATCATGTATGCATGAAATGTAAAGTCTAAATGATCACATCATATAACCACTGAATCCATAACATAATGTCTGATAGTCTCAAAACAATACCACTAATCCATCAACATAATACGAGTCCATCAAAGTCTGATAATAATAGCAACAATGAGTCTAGAAAAGATGTGAACGAGGGTAGGCACTACATTATTATTACTTTTGAGAAGTGAAAATTGAAACCCTATTTTATATATCGAACCTCTATGTGTTGAAAACTAGTTGACATATGAAAATTTAAACCTTGGATTTTAATAGAAAAACCTTATCAACCTATAATACTTGAAAACAAAAATGAAAATTTGAAAAATATAGTGAAAATTGAAATGTTGTGTTTTCAAAACCTAATGAGTTATGAAAGTTACTTTTGTATGTACATTATGTGGTGTGTGGTTTAATGTTGTGGGTTACAGGTTTGACTTAGTTCTTTGACCAATTAGGATGTTTACTAGAGGCTTGGGGGTGTTGTTTTGTGATGTTATGTACACAATATTTTATACCTAGCCATGGTAATGTGTCACATGTTGTCTATAGTGAGTTTTGATTAATGTTTATTAGTGCTTTCCAATTCTTATGTAGAATTGAGGTGAATGGTATGAATTTTCTTGTGTGACCTTTGAGTCTTTGATCAGTGATATTTTGATACTTTCTAGTTGCTTGAATAGGACCGAGTTGATAATTGTGACTTTCTTGCTATAACCTTTGAACTTTCGATTGATTATCTTTTGGTTCTTTCTAGTTTTTTGTATAAGACTGAGGTGATTATTGTTATTTTTCTTTTGGTGCTTTGTATTTGCTTGCAAAAGACTGAGGTAAATGTTATGATTTGTCTTTAGGTGCTTTCCAGTTGCTTGTAAAGGATTGAGGTGATTGTTGTGTTTTATCCATAGGTGATTTCTAGTTTCTTGTAAAGGATTGAGGTGAAAACTGTGATTCTATGATTTGTATTTTTATGAGCCTAGGGTAGGTAATTTATGTGTACATTGGGAAGTGGCTTCCAATGGAGGCTAGAGCCTAGAGTGGATGCTTGGGTAACCTATTGTAAATTATTTTAATAAGTGATAATATTTCATTAAATGGATTTTAAAATGAATTAATAAAATTCATTTTTTTCCCTTGCCCATGCCTTTAGTGCTAGTACAAGCTAGGATGAGAGTAGAGAGGATGCTTGGTTGTGACCTTGCTTTGTTAGTATGCCTTGTCTATATGAAAGGATACTGGTGCTGAATAGAGACACTAGGGGGCCGGAGTCCAAAGAGGCTTCCAAGGTAACCTCAAAGTTAACTCATGCGATGACACTTTTCCACTTACATAGTGGATTTCCTACATGTCTTTGTTGCCTCTAGGATTAGATGATACTTGTGTCTTGGTACCCTTTGAGATTGTTTGCTTTCAAGTGTTTCCTTGACCTAGATGTTTGTTTTGACTTGTGTCTTGATATCTATTTGGGACTTGAGTTTATCTCCTCGGTATGATGGGAGTGGGCCATTTAGATTCCACAAGGTCGAGTGGTAGTGCATTTTTCTTATACCATTGAGGTCCAATAGTTGGATGTCATTATTGGATGTGTTTGTGTAGATGTTCCTTTCTATCTGATCGTATACTTATGTTGGATGGTTATACTTTGTGGTATGTATTTGATTATCAGAGATCTTATGAAATTATTTATTTGATTAATCATGTATACTCTTTGAGCTTTTCATACCTTGTGATTTGTATAGTGGATGATTATGCATTCTAGTTATGCCAAGTGGCATCCTTTGTAATTGTATGTTATTTAATTGAATTCTTACTTGTAGTTATTCTTTGATGTGGATTTATTATATATTGGATTTAGTATCAATTAATCTTAAATGTGATTCAATGTCATGGGACCCTTAAGAGATGTAATATATTTTGATGGTTGTATGTATGTGAGTTATTGCTTCTGCTATATTAGCTCTTGTTTTTTTTTATCTTTCAAATTTTTTTTTGTCAAACTTAGTGAAACTTTAGGTTAATTTCTTTTGGGTTCTCTGGTGGGGTGTTACATCTAGTATCAGAGCCTGAGTTTCTACATTGGGAGCTTTGAGTATATTGGAATGCCACTAGTTGTTAACTAGTTAACTTAAATGAAACTTGAACAATGTTGTGTATCTATTACAACTTGAACACTTGAAACTTCAGATTTGATTTCTTGAAACATAGAAAAAGGTAAAATTTTAAAAACTATTGAGTTGGATTTTAGACATATTTTCTTGTGATTGTTCTTTAAGGTGGTACGCCTTTGTTGACTTTGTAAACATTTTTATTGTTCTTGCTTCAGTGTTTTTAGTGGTCTTATCCTCCTACATGAGAAAGGGTTCAATGGGACCCACATAGTGAGTGCTTTAGTTTTATCTTTCTTGTAGGCTTCTAAGAGTAAGCCCGAGTCTAGGGGGAGTGGATGTAATGCCTACCCCTAATTGACTTTTTTGTTGTATTACTAGATTCTTTTAGGCCATCTTTCTTATTATATTATATGATTAGCAGTACTTGGTTACTGGATTTGATTAGATGTATTTCATATTTATTTTATTTATGAGTTGAGTTAGTTATTTCATGTGTTCATGATTATTTCAATGATGATATATATGTCTAGTTAGTATATGTAGTTCTATGGTTACTTACTCCATACTTGCTTGTGTATGGTGTACTTGTCTATTTTACTTTATGCTTGACATTTTTGATGTGGTTGAGGGAGGGAGTCATAGTCACCTGCTAGTCGGGATCTACACAATGAACCACTTCTTGACATTTCCTATTTATCTTAGATTACATATGTATGTACATGCTAAGTTTTATGTAGATTCTAGGTACTAGGCATTGACTTCCCTAAATTGCTAAGATGAGCATGCCCTATCCCAGTATCTCAATGGTAAAAGTGAGAGGATAATTCTTGAGTCTAAACCCTAACCTAAGCCAATTTTCCTAAAAAGTAGGACAAGCATCTGAGTTGTTTACCTTTTTGAATTCATCAAGTGACATGAATTTTTGACTTTGACCCTCGAGTTTGAATCTATGCTTTGTCTTTCAGTTGAGTTATTCCTATTTAGTCGTGTGGGTCTATTGTGATTTTCAGTTGTAATTAAATCATATTAAAAAGATAATTTAACAAAAAAATTATAAAGAAAATTCAATATTTAATTAATTGAGAAATTAATTAAATAAAATAATTAAATTTAACGTTTTAATTAAAGTTCTAATTTTGGTGTATTTATATTTATATAATTTAATAATAATTTTTTTAGGAGTTTTATTTTAATATTAAACTCTAAATAATATTATAAGTTAAATTACTAAATATATTATTAAATTGTTATATTGCTATAAGGATTTAACTATGTGATTATGAGTCAAACTCATTGACCCATGTTTCATGAGTAGTGATTCAACATGAATCCATCTTTGATGTGAATAGCAATATGTGTATTCTCATGAGAGATGGATTCATGTTGAATCACTACTCACGAAAGATGGGTCAATGAGTTTGACTCAAAATCACACAGTTAAATCCTTATAGCAATATAAAAATTTGATATACAATGGAAATTATGTCCTACTTATCTATATTATTAAAGATATCTTGTTGTTCAATGAGAGAGAGAGAGAGAGAGAGAGAGAGAGAGAGAGAGAGAGAGAGAGAGAGAATATTTTAGTTAGATTGCAAAAAGGTTGCACATGAAAATTAAAATATAATAAAGTAATTAAGAAAAAGGGGTTTTACGTGATTGCACAATTGAAGCCCTAAATTGGGGAAAAACTCTTTATTAGGAGATTAGAGTTCATTTCTTGATACTGAGATTTGGAGGAGCCAATTTTCAAAAAGAGGATTTTCAAAAGAAGGGGATTTTCTTTCGAGCTTCGTGCATTCATTATTTTAGCATTAGATCCAGGAAGGATCTTGTGAGTTTTACATAGTAGATTCGTTCTTTAAAATATCAATCTTCTCTATGTCTGAACAATATTGTTTTCAAAATTTCAATTGGGTTGAAACCCTTGTTTGTGAATCTATTGTTCTTTATTTTCAAAGACATCTGTGAATGAATTTTATCTTTTTGAAATACTTGTTTATCAAATTGGAGATTCGTATTTGGAATTGTTAAAGTCAGGAAAAGGGTTTGGAAAAGATTACCACAAGTTAAACTAACATATTTGATAGGTTGTGTTTGCTTACATATTAGATCTATTCGGAAATTATCAAAAAAAAAATTATAATAGAAATCGCAAAGATTTTTGTGAGGGCATTACTTAAATGTTTGTTTTTAATGTAAAACAAAAAAATTTAAAATGAAAATATGATTATCCAAATCTACGATTTTGTGCTGCAATTTTGTACGATTGGGAGTGAGGGTTGTTTGTTTTGATTTATTATTATTATCACTTTCCTTTCCTCCTTTCCTTTCATGTTGGGGACAATGGTTGCAAAGGCAGAAAGTGTTGAGATTTGATTGAAAAGATCATTGTTGAGAAAGATTACTGAAAGAAGGAGATTGTTGAAGAAGACTATGTGTTTCAATCATTGTTTTGTCACTGATGTCAAAGCTACTATTTTTTGGTAAGACAATTTCTTATAAGATTCAAATACTATCACTTATTTGATTAATGAAGAGGATTTGATCAAAATATGTAACAATAGCACCTATAAGAAAGTTTGAGTTATGATTATGTAATGAAGTACAAGGATCAGTTAAGATAATGATGACATGAAGTATTGATAATCTACTTAAGGTTACAAAGGCTGGTTACACTTAAAATTTTTAGAAGGACAAGTTACACAAAGTTTGTCTGCCAAGCTTGATCGAGTGAATAGTAGGTGCCGAGAAAAGTCAGTGCAAGCCAAGTAGAAAATTAGTTGGATTCAAGTACAAGTTCATTCTAGTGTATGCCGAGCAAAGTAGTTGATGCCAAGCACCATTAAACTTTAGTAGGTGCCAAGTAATTTCACAATGGATGTTGAGCAATGCAATATGTGTCAAGCATTAGAAGGTCGATAATGTTGAGCTACTACTTTATTTAAAAGATTGAAGATTCGATGAATCTAAGCAGACAAGTTTGTTTTCAATTTTGTGAACCAGGTGGAAGATAAGGTTGATGAGCTAGTGGCACAAAATTTGAAATAAACCATTTTAAGGTGAATTAAAAGTGGATTCTACGAGAAGTTTCGAGAAGAAATATGAGATATGGGGTAGATACATTGTATCCTAACTAATCCATCCAAATCCTAAATTTGGATGATGGAAAATGAGCAGAAAAATATCTTAATTTCCTATTTATAGAAATGTCTAGTCATGAAGCAAAGTTGTCAGGTTTGAGAACCTAAGGGAGATAAGGAGTCAAGGGTTTTTATTCGTCAAGTGACCTAAGAGAAGAGTCTACAATGGCATGTTAAGCAAGAAGTCTTAAGGAGAAGAATTCTTGAAGGGTGAAAAAGCTCTCAAAGCTACAAAGTATGAAGGCCAAGCAGAATTAAGGACTGAATAGAGCTCTATAATCTACAAGAGAAGTTGTAAGTTCTATCAGATCAAAGCTCTACTATTATTCTCTAACAATTGTATCAATCTAGGGTAAATCCTTTGGATTAAGGTTGACCTAATAATCATTTTTAAATCCTTTAACTGGGTGGCATCCCAAGTGAATGGCCTAAAGTCCTCTAACAAGGCTCACTTCTAATAGGGTCACATTTAATAGTGCGTATTGTAACCTTTAATAGTGTTGGCTTTTCATAGGGCATCACTTTAGAAAAGTGAAAAAGAGTAGCATATTATTGGTAGTTTTGCCTAAATTGGGTTTCCACATAAATCATTGTGTTAAGTGCACTGATGAATCTGTTATGTTTCATGCTTTACATTTCTGCAAGTTGATTTGATAGTAACCTACAAGTTTTTAGTGATTGCAAAATCTTATGGATGCATGCATGAGTATAAATGTTTTATGGGTTCACTAAGCTATGAAAAGTTTTATTTATACATTTGGACCTTGGATAACTAATTCACCCCTCCCCCTCTCAGTTATTCTAAACTATTCCAATGGCAAGGGCTGCCGACAACAACATAGCTATTGCGATAGCCAAGGCTACCTAAGCAGCTAGCATTGTTGTTAGCAGCATGGACCTACATGCCTTTGTAAATGGTAAGTTGTGGTTTGTTTTTTTTTTTTTTTTGAATTATATAAAAAATTTATATAATTTTTATTATTATATATTAAATGTTATTTATAATTTTTAGTAATTTTTAAATTATTAATTATTATTAATATTAATTAGGATAAAAGATTATTATTATTTTATTAATATTATTATATTAGTTAATTTAATAATTATTATTGTGAATAAATAATATATTATAAATATTATTTTATTAATAATTTAATAATTATTAGTATTAATAGTTTATTAATACTTAATAAATTTTGATAATAGTATTACCAGAAGTTAAACTAACGGATTTGATAGTTTGTGTTTGATTTCATATCACATCTATTATGGAAATTATCAAAAAAAAATTTATGATAGAAATTGCAAAGGTTATTGTGAGGGCATTGTTTTTGTTTATTTTTAATAAAACACAAAAAAAATTTAAAATGAAAATATGATTATGGGGATTTGTGATTTTGTGCTGTAATTTTGTATGGATGGTGGAGATGTTTGTTTTAATTTTTAATTAAAAAATTAAATTAATTTTTTTAAAAACAGGAGATCAAGGCAGTGACTTCCCTGTCCCCCCCCTTCTGTTCATGTTGGGGTTGTTGGCTGCATAGGCAACCATGGTTGTCGAAAACAACATAGATGTTGTGGCAGCCAAGGTTGCCTAAGTAGCTAGTGTTCTCATTAGCAACAAGGGCCTACGGGCCTTTCTAAATGGTAAGTTGCGATTTTAGTTTTTATTATTATATATCAAATGCTATTTATAAGTTTTAGTAATTTTTAACTTATTAATTATTATTGAATATTAATTGTGATAAAATATTATTATTATTTTATTAATATTATTATATTAGTTAATTTAATAATTATTATTGTTAATAATATTATATTATATATATATATATTTTTTTAATAATTTAATAATTATTAATATAAATAATTATAATACTTAATAAATTTTGATAATTGTATTAAAATTTAAGGTGTTATATTTGTAATTATTTGAATAGACATGTTTTTTATTTGTGTTTTTCTAAGAGAACTTTCCATTTGAGATTTGAAGATGTTGATTCTAAAAAAATTGGATTCAATTTATACGAAATTGATTTTTATTTCCTTTGAGAACTTAAAAGAAAACTTTATTAATTATGATTACTTGTGCGGAACTAAAAATGAAAACCTATTTTGTATATCGAACCTTTGTGTGTTGAAAACTAGTTGAACTATGAAAACATGAACCCTAGATTGTAATAAAAAAAATCTATCAAATTGTAACACTTGAAAACAAAAATGAAAACTTGAAAACCTATAGTGAAAATTGAACTATTGTGTTTTCAAAACCTATTGAGTTGTGAAAGTTACTTTTGTATGTACTTTATGTGATGTGTGGTTTAATGTTGTGGGTTTCAAGTTTGACTTAGTTCTTTGACCAATCAGGATGTTTACCAGAGGCTTGGGGGTGTTGTTCTATGATGATGTTATGTACAAGATCTTTTATACCTGACCATGGTAATGTGTCACATGTTGTCTATAATGAGTTTTTATCAATGTTTTTTAGTGCTTTCTAGTTCTTGTATAGAACTGAGGTGAATGGTATGAACATTTTGGTGTAACCTTTGACTCTTTGATCAGTTATCCTTTGACGCTTTCCAGTTTCTTGTATAGGACTGAGGTGGTAATTGTGACTTTCTTGTTGTAACATTTGAGCTTTTGATCGGTTATCTTTTGGTGCTTTCTATTTGCTTTTATTGGACTGAGGTGATTATTGTTATTTTTCTTTTGGTGCTTTCCAATTGCTTGCATAGGATTGAGGTGAATGTTAATATTTTTCTTTAGGTGCTTTCCAGTTGCCTGTAAAGGAATGAGGTGATTTCTATGATTCTATGATTTTTACTTTATGAGCCTAGGGTAGGTAATCTATGTATATGTTGGGAAGTTGCTTGCAATGGTGGTCGGAGTCCAGAGTGGCTGCCTAGGTAACCCATTGAAAGTTGTTTTAATAAGTGATAACATTTCATTAAATGGGTTTTTAAATAAATTAATAAGAGTCATTTTTTTCCTCGCCCATGAATTGAGTGCTAGTACAGGTTAGGATGGGAGTAGAGAGGATGCTTGATTGTGAACTTGCTTCATTAGTATGCCTTGTCTTTACAAAGGATACTAGTGCCACATAGAGACATTAGGGGGCTAAAGTCTAGAGAGGCTACCAGGGTAACCTTAGACTTGGCTCATGCATTGACACTTTCCCACTTACATAGATTTCCTATGTTTCTTTGTTTCCTCTAGGATTAGATGATACTTGTGTCTTGGTACCCTTTGAGATAGTTTTCTTTTAGGTGTTTCCTTGACGTAGATGTTTGTTTTGACTTGAATTTTGATATCCATTCGAGACTTGAGTTTATCTCCTCAGCATAGTCGGAGTGGGCCATATAGTTTCCATAAGGTCAAGTGATAGTGCATTTTTCTTATACCATTGAGGTCTGACAGTTGGATGTCATTGTTGGATGTGCTTGTATAGCTGTTCCTTTCTATCTGATCATATATTTCTATTGGATGTTTATACTCTGTTGTATGTATTTGATTATCAGAGATCTTATGAAATGATGTATATTCTTTTAGCTTTTCATTTCTTGTGATTTTTACAATGGATAATTATGTATTCTAGTTATGCCAAATGGCATCCTTTGTAATTGTATATTATTTAATTGGATTCATACTTGTAGTTATTCTTTGATGTGGATTTATTATATATTGGATTTAGTATTAACTAATCTTAAATGTGATTCAACGTCATGGGACCCTTAAGAGATGTAATCTATTTTGATGGTTGTATGTATGTGAGTTATTGCTTCCACTATATTATCTCTCTTTTTTATTATCTTTCAAAAAAAAATGTTTGGAAAACTTATTGAAACCTTAGGTTAATTTCTTTTGGGTTCCCTGGCAAGACATTACAGTCTACAAATATAAGGTTACACACATACACATGACATTTTTCCTAGTTGTTATTTGTGGATATGGAAATTACCAAAATGGGGGTTTGATTAAGGAAAACACCTCTATAGCCACCTACACACACAAAATTTTTATTTATTTATAGGTGGGAGAAAAAAGGATTATAGATCTAGAACCTATTGTTTGCAATATTTTTGGAGTCATTAGTTTCAATTCGTTGGACTATGTCAACCTGGTTATAAGATGTCTTCCCAAGTTGACCTAGTCCTTCAATCTTAGATTTTAGGGATATTTATGGGTTTTGTTCCCTTCATCATTTTATTTCAAGATCCACGATCAGAAGTCCAGAAATAAATCAAATATGTGAGTGTTGAAGAAAAATTGCATCACCCTCTCCATGCTTTGAGGTGAGTACCTTATCCTTTATTTTTCCTCTTAACATACATCTACTTTCATATCTCTATTGGGTTATTTGTGTGTATTTAAAATCTATTCTTGTCATATCTCTTGTTTACATTGCATGAAAGAGAACTTGCTAGTGTACTTCCTTTACAAGTTTCTAGATTTTGTATTAGCATCCCTTTATCCTCTTTGGGATTTTTCTAATAAAATGTAGGGCTTATCAAGAGGTATTCTTGGAAGCACCTCTTTCTCTTGCATTGAATGGCTTGGGGAGAAATTGTTCAACTTGCTTAGTCTTATTTGCATTATTTATCATTGGTGTTATTTTACCCTTGAAAATTTTGGTGAACCCGACATGAACCCTCCTTTTGTTTGATCTTGATAGTTAGATATTCCTTTTATGCATTACATTAATAAATTCAAAAATATAAAAATATATTGCATTGTTAAGATTACTTTGCATTTTACATGTATGCTCTTGAGTGATATTGCTTTTCTTCAAGATGTATGATTTCTTTCATGAGTATTTTGATGATGTGTTTATTAATAAACCTTCAAAGGTTTCTATCGGCAAAGATTCTAATGAAAAGAATGAGATCTTCATTGAATCCATTCCTCCTATGACTTCCTCTACATCCTTTACAACTATTATGTCATGGCTTCCCATGTGTGATATTGTGTGTAGTAGTGAACCTATGAGATTCTTTCAACTTGTTATCCCTCTTAAAGGATGCCCATCTTAGCAACATGTTATCAATCTTAAGGGATTTCCTTGGGATGAGAAGCCTCTTATATTCCTTAAAGGGAAACTTGATTATGCTTTAGTTTCTCATACTTATCAGACATAGGATAATATTTAGCTGAATATTCTAGTGGCTCCTACACCTTTACCACCTTCTTAACTAGTGCTTCCTCAAGCACCTCATTTACCTAGTTCCTTTGGAAAAGAGTATGATTTAGTTGAGTAGTTATGTGCTACTTTCCCTAAGATCTCTTTATGGGAACTTCTTCAAACATCCCCTACTTATCATGAAGCTTTGCAAAAGGCTTTATCTACTCTTCCTAAACCTCTAACTAATCAATATAACATTATTTTTTCTTAGAGTGTATGCATGCTACATCTTCTCCTCTTTAGATTGTGTTTACTACAGACGATTTACCACCTAAGGAAGTTCAAGTTCATTATGATGCTCTTATGGTCATGGTCTTTATCCATGGAAATCTTATTCAAAGAAATTTAATTATAATGGGTTAGGATTGAATGTTTGTAGCTTGGATATGTTGAAAGCTACTAATGTTGATATATCTACTATAAAGCTAAATAGTCTTCCTATATGTGTCTTTAATAATATTGCTAAGAAAACATTGGGGTTTATAACCCTTTGTGTTAAAGTTGGTCTTGTTATATTGGATACTCAGATTCATGTGATACTAGAACTCTCAACTATAACCTTCTTTTAGGAAGAATGTGGTTACATAATATGCATGCTATTCCCTCTACTCTTCATCGCAAGGCTAAGTTTATCTATGACAATATGATCTATACTCTTCATGCAGATGATAGACTTAATATGATGCAGGAGCATCGAGTAGTGTAAAGGAAATCTTGTATCACCCAAAAAAAAACTCTTAGTGTTAGTCTTTGTTTCATGTGTTTGTATTTTTGGATACCCATTTGGGCCAAATAGAGGTTCCCACTCTTATAATTCCACAATTAGTTTTTTGGGTTAGTGTTTTTTAGCACCTTGGGATAGATGCCAATGTAGAAAATGGGTTATTTTATAATTGGGACATAATTATGATGATTTAGAGGGTATAAGTTGGAGGGATTATTTTAATTTTAATCTAAAGAACTCTAGAAAAATAATTAGGTCAAAAAGCTTTACGGTTTGGAAGTTATTGCAATTTTAAGTTGCTTGGAGACCTCCTAAGAACAATTAAAAGTTAAATTTGAGGCACTAAATGGCCTCATACGATTCCAAAAGATGTGGGAAAAGAAAAGATAGTCCGTAGGCATATACAACACTCAAAGATATTTTCTGAAATGTAAACAATTCATCAATTGGAGCCCCAAATCAAAAGTTATGCCTCCCAGAAGTTGGACTACCATTTTTGGATTCATCTAATTTTGCACCAACTTTTGAAGTGTCTTCTAGAACCTTCTACTTTGGAAGTGGATGCCAAATAGTATAAAATTTATTCCTAACCCCAAACCTAATTTGGATTACTAGAGGTCATTTCTTGCATTGTAAAGGCATTTCTAGTGGAGTTTGGGAGAAGGTAATATGAGAAGTGTTTTTCTCTAGAATCTGATTATGTTATAAGCCCGTAGGGTATGTAGTTGAATTTGTTTTGGATGTAATGGATGTACTAGCATATTAATTTTTATAATAAAAGTCTCATTTCCTTTTGTGTTCATTTTATCTTGGGTTGTGTACTCATCATAATAGTTTCTATAATGTTGAATCTTCTAAGGTGTCAGGACCTACGGAAGAGAAACTAAAGAATAAAATTGAAACTAACAATCAATCAAGTGGAGAACCTTCTTCCTCTTTATTTGAATATGATTGGTGTACTTTAGACTTTAATATAAAATTTATTGGAGAAAATAAGGTCTCTAATCTTTCTTTCATGAAAGCACCTAGACAACCTAAGGAAGAAAAAGTTATTTTGACTCCTCTTTCTGGAGAGTTAAGTAATAACTTAATTGTTGCTTCATATAAGGAAACCATTGAAACTATTAAACTTGATGGACAAGAGGTAGTTACTTATGAATCTCCCTTGACTATCTCTGACATGGTTGTTCATTATGGTTTTGGATACCATTTTCTTGCTAAACACATGTTTTATGGTTAAGGATATAGAGAATTTGAACAAGGAATACGATTTCCTTTATCTAATTGTTAGAGTAAAAAATTATTTATTCTTTTACTTAAGTTTACCTAGGTTAATGCATTTATCTATTATTTGCAGTCTAGGAGTTCTTGACAACATAGGAGTTTGTTCCTATCTAAGTCATACTTATCTCCTCATCTTGATCAAGGATATTCCACTTTTTGTGGATGTACGCTTAGTTGTCAACCTTATCTTCTAGCACTTTCTAGCTTTTTCTACAAGCTTCCTTGAGGCCTTTATATTTGGTCTCTCTCATTGTAAATTCACATCATTAACATAGCAAGTTCATTTTCTTATTGTGAAATATATTTTCCTCCTTTATTGAATTGCTTCAAGCTCTTGCTACTTTCTTCTTTGGTTTCTCTTCAACAAGCTATTTGCATGTAGGCAATCTTTGCACATTGTGAAGTTGGATTTCATCAACTTCTACATGGTATTAGAGCCACCCTACTGCTTCTTGGTTATAGGATTTTTGAAGCCACGATTTGGAGACACAAACCCTAGTTTGTTTGTGCATTTTTCTTCAATCGAGGAGAAGAGAAATCTTTTGGAGCACTATGGTCCTAAATGAATGCTGCTATTAAGTTTAGAAGGCTAGTTATAGTCAAAATTCATATAAAAAATTTCAATTTTGGCTTCTAGGCATCTAAGAAAAAAAATTTAGCCCCTACAGACGGTCATACAGACTGTACAAATTTTTAAAGAATTTAAAATAAAAAAAATTGCCACCACTGCAGTGCCCCCACACCACTATGGTGCTATCCCCACTCAGCCTTGATGTTGTCATAATGATGCTTGGGCCTAGCTGCCACTGGCAAGCAGCCAACACACCACCACCGTCAGCTATGACACATCAGTACCACCGGGTTCTCCTCTTGGGTGCCACCTTCGCCAGTGGCACCACCACTTATCACCACGCCATCAATGACATCAGATTCCTATAGTGCTATTTCACCATTCTAATCACCTACATCAACAAATTGACTAACACATCAACATTTTTCAGTGCACACATTAGCTTTTCTGGTGTGACATTAGGATGACATTATCAATCCTACCTAGGCTGCTAACATCATTTTTCAGTGTGTTAATGTCACTTTCTGGTGTGCTAACATCAACAATCTAACCACCAATTTTTTCCCAATGAAATCCTCTTGACGACCGTATGGCTATCAAATTTTTTCTAGTCACTGTATTTTTCCAATGAGCTAGTCTTTTGGAGTAGTATTTGGTTTTTTGGCCATAATTTGAGCATACGGTGGTCTTTTTTTGATCTGAAAAAAGAACTAGAAAGCTGACTCAAAGATTGAGACAATGGTACTAGTTTCATCACATTCCAAATTCATTATAGCTCCCATTTTTTGTGTCAAAGTAGAGGCTTTTGTTTCCTCCTTCTCTACATCTGAAATCTAGGTTGTTTTTCAATTTTTGTGCTTTCTATAGTTTTTTTTTGTGGTACTTGAGGGATATCTTTATACATTATGGGTGGGAGGGGGGCATAATTTCTTTTCTATAATTTACTTTAGAATAAGACCCTTCTACTTTGGTCTTCTTTAATCAATGTTGAAGCCATTTGTGACCTGGCTCATGCCATACAACTATTACACCTGAAAAGCAAAAATGAATAGGGTTCTCATTTCAAGGGGCTTATGGTCATGTATGGATGAGAACCAACCTATTCTCACATGCCCTTTTGAGGTTCTTTAGCATACGAATAAACTGGATGAGGCCATGGAATCAATTGCACTGAACATCTCAGATAGTCTTTTGTTTCACTTGGATGGTTTGACCACTCTGCGGGCTATTTGGATGAAATTCCAAAATTTTTTTGGCACAGTGAATGAGTTCTACACACTTTAGCTTGATGTAGAATTGACATCTTTCACACCTACTGACAACCCCACCATTGAGGACTTCTTGATGAATTTCAAATCTCTACGTACGCTTTTGTAGGGATGTGGGAAAAAAAAGACTAATGATGAGTGTATCTTTTTAATACTCTCCAAGTTGTAAGGCCAATATCAGATCTGCTCTTCTACTTTCTACTCCACTATGGATGCCTTGGGTGAAAGACACATGATGCTTTCATTTGAGATATTTTGTAACTGGTTAACTTGTGAACAATCCAAGATCAATTAGATGAATTCACTTTCAAGTTCACAATTGCAGGCATTGTTTGTCAAGGATACACAGGAGCAGAAGCCAAAGCAGATATCAGATTCCTCTTCTACTGGTTCATCATCATCTTCTAAGAAGATGGAGAAAAAGAAAATTGAGACTCCTACCTATTCCTATTTTCAGAAAGGATCTCATGATGAGGCACATTATTTTTAGAAGAGATTTGATAGCTATGAGAAAAAAATTGCAAATTTGCAAGCTTTTCTTCATAAGAGCATTGTTTCCTCTCCATCCTCTTCTACCTCACAAGGGTCTACTTTTTAGTTTTCTTCCAAATCTTTGACATCTACACCAAATCTTAGAAAGCTTCATGCATTAAAGGCATCCTTTGCAAGCTCTTCACAGGTCCCTTAGATATTGGATTCAAGTGCTTCTCACCATATGACATCTTCTCAAGGTGTCTTCTCTACTCTTGAGGCTTCTCCCATTCCTCATATTCTCATGGGGAATAATGTTTCCCTACTAGTTTGTGGGAAAGGTTCATTTCACATCCATGATGGTATATTCAATGATGTATTGTATGTTCCATCTTTTTCTACTAACCTTCTCTTGATTTCTCAAATTACACAGTGGATTAGGGAAGATAGTTGAGTTCACTATTGATTTAGTGTTCATTTGGGATCATGTAATAGGAGGCCTTATTTCTATAGGGATAGTTTATTCTTCCACCCATCTATACACCTTCTTGAACTTTTTCCCAACATCTCCATTTTTGGAGCATGGCTCTTCTCTTTCTCAGGAGCATCATGTGGTGCAGTTTGGATACTTGAACATTTGTATTGTTCCTGAGATCCCTATTTTGACTACCATACCTCATCTAGTTGAGGGCTTTTCCCCTCTATGGGATTATTCTTTTGCTCTACCTAATCCTCCAACTTCATTCATCAAGCCTCCAGGTGCACTTGTTGTAGATACTACAACAGAAATTCATTATAGTGTCATCACACCTACCTTGGGGATTCCATTTTAGGATACTCATACTTTTTTCTTTGGACATTAGCTAGGCCTTCCAATTTCCCCTCTCATTTAGGGGTTCCCTTTTTATGTGCCCTTGTTCCTTCTACATTGGATTTTCATTGGTTCAATCATTTCTATAGGAGCTCCATCATTCTGAGGGGGCTTTGGTGTCAATTCTCATGGGGGGATTAGTTGTACTTACGGTTTCAAGAGAGTCTCTTGAGCCATTTCCAGTCATTGTCCTTGGGGGGTCTTGTTGAGGCCTTCATATTTTTTTCTCCATGTTTGTTTTACCTCTTTTTGTGGGAGGGTTTTTCCCATGTGGTTTTCTCTCTTTCCCCATTTTATGAGGTTGCATTTATGCATTTTTTCATGGGTACGTAACATGGCCTTGCTGTTGGGACCCATTCTGCATTTCATCTTAGTTTTTGTGAGCTTAAGGCATTCCTCTAAGTTGCACTTAAGGGGGGTGTTAGAGTAAATAATTATTTATTAATTATTTATTCTTTTACTTAAGTTTACTTAGGTTAATGCATTTATATATTAGTTGTAGCTTGGAGTCATTGACAACACAGGAGTTTGTTCCTATCTAAGTCATACTTATCTCCTCACCTTGATTGAGGATATTCCACCTTTTGTGGAGGTATGCCTAGTTGTAAACCTTATCTTCTAGTACTTTCCAACTTGTTCTACAAGCTTATTTGAGACCTTTATATTCAGTTTCTCTCATTGTAAATTCACATCATTCACATAGCAATTTCATTTTCTTATTGTGAAATATATTTTCTTGCTTTGTTGAATTGCTTCAAACTCTTGCTCCTTTCTTCTTTAGTTTCTCTTTAGCAAGTTATTTTCATGTAGGTGATCTTGGCACACTATGAAGTTGGATTTCATGAACTTCTACATGGTATCATAGCATCCCTACTACTTAGTTGAAGGATTTTTGAAGTCATGATTCAGAGACACAAACCTTAGTTTGCGGGAAAGAGAAATTTTTCATAGCACTTTGGGCCTAAATGGATGTTTCCATTGAGTTTAGAAGGTGGGTTACAGTCAAAATTCATATAAAAATTTTCAATTTTTCCTTTTGGCTATCTCAAAAAAAAAAATTTGGCCCCCTACAAGCAGTCGTATGGATTTTTAAAGAATTTTTTTTAAAAAAAAACCGCTACCACTGCAGCACCCTCATGCTACCACAATGCTACCCCTACTTAGCCCTTGATGCCACCACTGGCGAGCTGCCAACACACCACCACTGCCAGTGGTGATGCAGCAATGCCGTCAAGTTCTCCTCCTGGGTGCCACCTCCACTTGTGGCACCATCCTCTCCCACCGCTCTGTGAATGACATCATATTCTTGCAATGCTATGTCAGCATTCCAATCACCTACATCAGAAAATTGACCACCACATCAACATTTTTTGATAAACACATTAGCTTTTTTGGTGTAACATCAGGCTGACATCATTAGTCCTACCCAATCTACTAATATCATTTTTCAGTGTGATGATCTGACTTTTTGGCATGTTGACATCCATAATTTGGCCACTGATTTTTTCTAGTGATGCCATCTTGATGGCCGTATGGGCGTCAATTTTTTTTTAGTGACTGTATTTTTCCAGTGAGCTAGTCTTTTGGAGCAGTAGTTGGTTTTTTTCCATAACTTGAGCATAACGAGGTCTTTTTCGATTTGAAAGAAGTGCCAAAAAGTTGGCTTAGAGACAAAGATAATGGTTCTAGCTTCATCACATTCCTAGTTAATTTGAGCTCCCATTTTTGGCATCAAAATAGAGGTTTTTGTTTCCTCCTTCTTTGCATTTGAAATCCAGGTTCTTTTTAAATTTTTGTGCTTTCTATATTTATTTTTTGTGGTACTTGAGGGATATATTTATACATTATGGGGGGCATTTTCTTTTCTATAATTTACTTCAAAATAAGACCCTTCTACTTTTGTCTTCTTCTCTCAATATCGGACCCATCTATGACCCGGCTCATGCAACAAAACTATCACACCTAGAAGGCACAAATGACTGGGCTTCTCATGTCAAGGGGCTTATGGTCATGTCTACATGAGAACCAACCTATTCTTATGTGCCCTTTGGAGGTTCTTCAGCATAGAAATAAAATGGATAAGGTCATGGGATTGATTGTACTGAACATCTTAGATAGTCTTTTATTTCACTTGGATGGTTTGACCACTCTGCGGGCTATTTGGATGAAATTTCAAAATTTGTTTGGCACAGTGAATGAGTTTTAGGCACTTCAGCTTGATGCAGAATTGACATCTTTAACACCTACCAACTTCCCCACCATTGAGGACTTCTTGATGAAGTTCAAATCTCTATGTACACTTTTGTAGGGATGTGGGAAAAACAAGACTAATGATGAGTGTATCTTTTTAATACTCTCCAAGTGTTGAGGCCAATATTAGATCTTCTCTTCTACTTTTTACTCCACTATAGATTCCTTAGGTGAAAAACATAGGATGCCTTCATTTGAGATATTTTGTGATTGGTTAACTCGTGAATAGTCAAAGATTAATCAGATGGATTCACTTTCAGGTTCACAGTCACAAGCATTGCTTGCCAAGGATACATAGGAGAAGAAGCTGAAGCATATATTAGATTCCTCTCCTACTCATTCATTATCATCTTCTAAGAAGAAGGAGAAAAATAAGACTAAGACTCCTACCTATTCATGTTGTCAGAAAGGATCTCGTGATGAGGCACATTATTTTCAGAAGAGATTTGATGGCTATGAGAAAAAATTTGCAGATTTGCAAGCTCTTCTTTAGAAGAGCACTATTTCCTCTCCATCCTCTTCTACCTCATAGGGGTCTACTTTTTAGTCTTCTTCCACATCTTCAACATCTACACCAAATCTTGGAATGGGTCATGCATTATAGGCATCCTTTGCATGCTCTTCACACGTCCCTTGGATACTTGATTCAGGTGCTTCTCACCATGACATCTTCTCAAGTTGTCTTCTAAACTCTTGAGGCTTCTCCCATTCCTCATATTCTCATGGGGAATAATGATGCCCTACCAGTTTGCAAGAAAGGTTCAATTTGCATCTAGTATAGTATATTCAATAATGTATTGTATGTTCCATCTTTGTCTACCAACCTTCTCTCAATTTCTCAGATTACACACGGTGGATCAGGGAAGATAGTTGAGTTCACTGTTGATTCAATCTTCATTTAGGATTGTGTCATAGGAGGCCTTATTGCTATAGGGACAGTTGATTCTTCCACCTATCTCTATACCTTCTTGCACTTTTGCCCACCGTCTCCATTTTTGAAGCATGGATCTTCTCTTTTGCAGGAGCATCATGTGGTACAATCCAAATACTTGAACCTTTGTATCATTCTTGAGATCCCTATTTTGACTACCACACCACATATAGTTCAGGGCTTTTCTGCTTTATGGGATTCTTCTTCCACTCTACCTGATCCTCCAAATTCATTCATTGAGCCTCTAGGTGCACTTGTTGGAAATACTATAGTGGACATTCACGATAGTGTCATCACACCTACCTTGAGTATTCCATTTCAAGATCCTCATACTTTTTTTTTTGGTCATTAGCTAGGCCTTCCAATTTCCCCTCTCATTCATGGGTTCCCTTGTTATGTGCCCTTGTTCTCTCTACATTGGAGTTTCATTGGTTCGATCATTTCTATAGGAGCTCCATCATTCTGGGGTGGCTTTGGTGTCTATTCTCATGGGAGTACTAGTTGTACTTATGGTTTTGATAGAGTCTCTTGAGCCATTTCCAGTCATTAGCCTTGGGGGATCTTGTTGAGTCCTTCCTTCCTTCATGTTTTTTTCTCCATGTTTGTTTTTACCTCTTTTTGGGGGAGGGTTTTTCCCATGTGGTTTTCTCTCTTTCCCTATTTTATGAGGTTGCATTTATGCATTTTTTCATGGGTACCTAACATGGCCTCATTACTAGGACCCATTTTGCATTTCATCTTATTTTTTGTGAGCTTAAGGCATTCCCCTAAGTTGCACTTAAGGGGGGGTGTTAGAGTAAATAATTATTTATTATTTTACTTAAGTTTACTTAGGTTAATGCATTTATTTATTAGTTGTATCCTAGGAGTTGTTCACAACACGGGAGTTTATTCCTATCTAAGTCATACTTATCTCATCACCTTGATTGAGGATATTTCACCTTTTGTGGATGTATGTTTAGTTGTCAACCTTATCTTCTATCACTTTCTAGCTTGTTCTACAAGCTTCCTTGAGGCCTTTATATTTGGTCTCTCTCATTGTAAATTCACATCATTCACATAGCAATTTTATTTTCTTATTGTGAAATATCTTTTATTGCTTTGTTGAATTGCTTCAAGCTCTTGCTCCTTTCTTCTTTGGTTTCTCTTCAGTAAGCTATTTGCATGTAGGTGATCTTAGTGCACTATGAAGTTGGCTTTCATCAACTTCTACAGTACTAATGGTTATGAACTAACTTATGGTTTGGGATTTGACCTTCATAGGAAACCTTCATTCTTTCCAAACGTGAATAACATTTATAGTGGTCATTTGAAGTTATCAAACTCATGTCTTATTGCATTTGATCAATCCCCTTCTCTGGATGTTTTCTCCTCTAATGATGCTTTGGTTGACTTTCTACGCACATATGATGATTTTTCTTCTTTTCATCATAATAAGAGAAAAACTTATTGTTTGAATATTATCAAATATTTTGGAGAAGAAAATGAATAAAAACAACATGTTGATTCTCTTCTTCTATGGAGGAACCATAAAAGTGTAATTATCTAATCATTGAAATAGAGATGTGCCTATTCATCAGGATGATTCTAAAAATATTATTAAGATTTTAAAATGTTTAGATGAAATAGAAAAAGAAAAATCTTACTGAGATTCTTTTGAAATTTTTTGACATCCTTGCTTGGAGGTGTTCTAATATGTTTGGAATTTATCCTAGAATTTTCACTCACAACATAGTTTTGACACAGAAGATTTGTAAAATGAATCCCAACATCGCTCTTCTTGTTAAGGATGAGATAGAAAAACTCTTAGACATTGGTTTTGTACGTCCTATAGATTATTCACCTTGGATTTACAACATTGTGGTTGTCTCTAAGAGTGAAAATAAGATAAGCATGTGTACTTACTTTCATTATTTAAATAAGGCTTCTTTGAAAAGTGACTTTTTGTTACCTAACATTGATATGATAGTGGATTTATTCATTGGACATGCGTTACTATCTTTTATGGATGGATTCTCTGGATATAATCAAATTTTTGTTCCTCCTTATGATCAATATACACTTTTATTACTCCTTAGGGAATATTATGATGGATAATGATGTCTTTTGGATTAAGAAATGTGTGATCTACTTATCAACGAGCTATGACTTATATTTTTCATGACTACATGCATAAGATTCTTGAAGACTATGTGGATGACATTATGAAAAAATCTATGAAACATGATGAACATGTTTCTACTTGTAGATAAATATGTTAGAGGATAAGGAAGTATAATATATGTTTTATTCTATAGAAATCTGACTTTAGGGTTGACAATAGAAAACTCCTAGTGTTTACTACACCAACAGAGTTATTGAGGTAGATAGAGAGAAAATTGACGCTATAGTCAATAGGTCTCCTCCTCACAATATCTTGTAGCTTTTTTTCTAACCTAGAGGATTGTACTTATCCTTTCACTTCCTTTCTCAAGAAAGATTCTACTTTCTCTTGGAATAAATATTGTAAGCTCCCATTTGAACAATTAAAAACTTATCTTGCTAATCCTCCCATTTTACAGTTGACTCAACCTAATAAGTTGTTAATTTTTTATACTTTTGCCTCTTCTAAGATGTTGAGTGTTGTCTTGGTTTAGCATGATAAAGATGGTAAGAAGATCATGTTTAGTATATAAGTTGTACATTAGTTGATGATGAGATACATTACATCACAATTGAGAAGCAATGTCTTGCTTTAGTTTTTTCTTCTCAAAAAATCAAACATTACCTCCTTAATGCAAACATTAATGTTTATATGAATTTTGATCCTTTAAATGGGTCATTCTATTGAGGAAATTTTATTTAAAGTTCATCTCTCAAAAATATATCAAAGGAAAAGCCTTGACTAATCACTTGGCAAAGGCTCCTTCTCCTATTTCAACAATAGAATTAATTGAGTTTCTTAATGAATTTTTCTTAACTATTGATATAGATGAGACATGGGAATTGTACTTCAATGGATCTAGATGTCAAACTAGATCTAGAGCTGGAGTTATATTGATACCCTCATCTAGGAAACCTATTCCTTTGTCTTACAAGATTACCTTTTCATGTGCTAATAATTTTTTTGAGTATGAAGTTGTGATTGTTGCATTAAAAGTGGTTTTGTCCTTACACATTAAAAATATTAAAATCTTTGGTGGTTCACAACTTTTCATGCAATAGATTAATGGTACCTATCAAGATAAGAATGACAAATTAACTAAGTATCAAGATCATGCCATAGATCTGTTGGGAATATTTTCTTCCTTATCTATTCAAAACTTACCTCGAAAGTATAATCAGCATGTTGATACTATGGCTAGTGCAACATCTCTTATTACTTTATAGGAATGTGTGTTAAATTTTCAATTCATGTTTCATACTCTATCTAAACCTATGAGTTTATATGATACCCTATCAAATCTAACATGTATAAACTTACATTTAGATGAGTGGTATTCTCACATATATCAGTATCTTAAATATGGATATTTCCCTAAGTTTGCAACTAGGAATTCTAGAAATAGGATCTAGAAACTTGTAGCTTGTTAAATTATCCTTGTTGATGTTCTTTATTAGAGGTCTAATGATGGTCCTCTCCTTAGATGCCTTAAAAAATCCAAAATTCATGTGGCTTTGCAAGAAGCTCATGCCAGATCATGCAGGGAGCATTTAGGCAAGAAATCCTTAGTTAAAAAAATCCTTCAGATGGGATATTGTTAGAAAACTATGGAACATGACCCATCCAACTTTTTCAAAGAGTGTTCTCAATGTCAACACCATAATAATATTATTCATGCTCCTACATATGATTTGTATTCTCAAGTTCCACCAAGGCCTTTTAGTGTATGGGGTTTTGATCTTATTGGTTAGATTTATCATCCCTCTTCTTAAGGATATATTTATATCCTCACTACTATAGATTACTTCACCAAGTGGGTAGAATTTGTATGTCTTCATTCTACCACTATGAATGTAGTTTGTGACTTCATCCTTCACAATATTATTTCTATAATTCTTATCGCTATGTCTATCATTTCGGATAATGGAGATCAATTTAAAAATAAGGCAGTTAAGGCCTTTTTTTAGAAATATCGTATTCACCAACATTTTTCTTCTCCTTACTTCCCTTAATCTAATGAACAAGTTTAAGCTTTTAATAGGGTTATCAAACAAATCCATTGGAAGATAGTTAATAAAAATCCTAAGGATTCACACACTTGGTTGGTTTATGTTCTATGGGCTATTAAAATTGGTGTTTGAACTATAGCTAGAACATCTCCCTATAACTTAGTGTATGGGGAAGATGTGGTAATGCCTTTAGAAAAAGAGATTGCTTCTTTGAGAGTTTCTTTCAAAGGTATAATTGATAAGGATACTTTTTGAGAACAACATTCACAAGAGCTTGAGATTTTGGATGATCAACACATCAATTCTATGGAACACATCATGTCTTATCATAAAATGGTAAACAAGAGACAAAATGGTAAAATGATTGAACATTCTTTTTCCATAGGTGATTTAGTTCTTTATGAGAATCAAAGGAATGTAAATGCCTTACTGGGTGAAAAAGGGAAGTTTATTCCTAATTGGTTAGGTCCTTATATAATTACAAAAGTATATGGATTTGGTGCCTATTCGATTACTAATATGAATGGAGTGCCTTTTAAGGGACATATTAATATTATGCATTTATGTCATTAATATGTTTAATTATTCACTTTTTTCTTCTCTTGTGTGTGCTTTCATTTCTCTCTTTTTGTAATATAAAAGGTGATTGTAAGAATGCAAGGTACATCTTATCTTCATTTCTATGTTTCTTACTTTCTTTATGTAAATAATTATGCAAATTAATTATAAGAAGGAATAGTAAAAACTTTGATATATATCATCATCAAACTATTTTGGTGTATATAAGTAGGTACTAGATAAAAAATGTTCCCTATATCAAAATAGTACAATCAACTCTCATCCATAGGATGGTGAGATCCTAATCTCTTTACTCTATGATGTGATGGAAGGGCTTTCTGATGGGTGTTAGATACATATGTTCAACTCTTGGATGTACTCCTCTCTAATCAGCCATGAGATCTATGATGGTGCACACGTAGTTGTTGTAGCTCAATAATCTACTAATCTAGCTTCTCTCACATCAATTGTAGCTCCACTGCTATCTAGGATCTTGTCTCCTCGCATATCAAATTTATGAAGTGGAAGGAATCCTTACTTCTATGGCCATGCTTTTCAAGATGTCCCTCATGAAGGACCTCCACTCCTCTATACTAGCTTTACAAATCACATTTTATTAGGCATCTATTCTCTATCATTATTTATCTAATCAATCTACATCATTCTCCATACATCAGATTTCCTTCCTCAAACCTTGGATATATGTCTTAAATTTGGGTAGCTAAAGGTAGTCAGATTGACTCTCGATGATTGTCATGCCTATTCTAAGGAGGGATCCCAATTTAACCTCATGGTGTGTAGGATCATATTGGTATGGTTCCTATAGGAAATTCCATCCTCTCTTGTGCTCTCCCACCCACTACTATTGTATCCTCCCCACCCTCAACATCCATTACCTTTCCTATAGGTGGAGCCCCATCATCATCATCATCATCATCATTTTCTATGTCATTGCCATTATCATATATGTCACCTCATGATACTCTAGAATGAGTGAACCCACAATAGTGGGTTACACTTTTTTGCAGAAGGGAAATTCTCCAAAAACCAAAATGCCAAATTTGTTGCTTATGGAGCAATTTGGAAATGTCTCACACCCTCAACACTAAAATACCATAGATAGTCTCTGGATACTCTCTTATCCTCTAATGTAGGAGGCACCTCTATGTCATTGAAACTCTTAATATCTATGACTATCACATCATCCACTTTCAATCAATGTTTGGTCTTGGGGATGTCTTTATATCTAGATCCATATGAATACCAAGGTACAAATGGTGGAGTGTTAGGTTTAACATCAAATAGAAATAACAATTACATGAAAATATAACCAATATCATAAAATAATAATTTGGAAAGAAGAGAACACAAGACACAAAGATTTAATGTGGTTCACCCAATCCTTGGGCTACATCTACCAATAGCAAGTCCAATATTATTATTATCAAGTGATTACAATCTAAAATCCCTTATAGCTCAATACTATCACAAGAAGCTACAATATCACCATTACATTATGAAATCCCTAGCCCTAAGCCTTTTTATACAAGTTTTTTCTACTTACAAAATTAGGGCTAGAATAAGTCATCCAATAGAAAAATAATAGTTGACGCCTTTTACAATATAAAGTCATTTTGTTCTTCCCCTTGACCCTATCGTGGGAGTACTGCCCCCAAATCCTCATAGAAATAATCTAGGGAGAACCCATGTCAATTAAACCTCCAAGTCTGATTAGGCTCCACATCACAAGAATCTCCCACTTGGAGATTGATCAAACTCCACAAAAATAACCTCCCACTTGGAGACTGATCATGGCATTTCTAAACCTATAGCTCCCACTCAAATATCAAACCATCCTAGACTTTGTTTCTCTTTTATTTTGTTTGGTCTAAAAGACCAACCGAAGTTGAAGAGGAGTTCAACTTCTCCCTTGTTACTGCCTTAGTAAACATATATGGTGGATTTTCATTTGTATGTATCTTCTCTAGCTTTAACTATCCATCATCCAAAACTGACCAAATGAAATTGTACCACAATTGTATGTGTTTTGTCTTTGAATGTGGAGCAAAATTCTTCACAAGATTAATGGCACTCTAGCTATCTATGAACAAATACTTATCCCTCTGTGAGTGTCCCAATTCTTCCATGAAGAACTAAAGCCATGTCATCTCCTTGGTTGCCTCTGTAGTGACAACATATTCCTTCTCTATAGTGGATAGAGCACTAACCTTATGTAATTGAGAAACCCAACTCATTCCTACCCCACCAATAGTAAATACATAACATGTAGTACTCTACCTCATATCAATATCCCCTTCCAAATCCAAGTCAAAATGGCCCTATAAATTAGTAGTAGAGCCCTCAAAATGTAAATACTTATTATATTTTCCTCTCAAATATCTAAGAATCCATTTAACTGCATTCCAATGCTCAATTCCTAGATGACCCATATACCTGCTAATGTCTTCCACTATATGTGCAATATATGGCCTTCTATATACCATAGCATACATCAATCTTCCTACAGTTGAAGCATAAGGTACCTTGGACATATTAGTATCCTCTTCTTGTATCATTGGACAAATCTCCTTAGTTAATTTCAAATGACCAAGTAAAGGTGTGTTGACAGCTTTAACATTCTCCATAGAGAAAAGTTGCAACACCTTCACAATATAATCAACCTACGATAAAGTCAATTTTCTATTTTTCCTATCTCTCCAAATCTTCATACCAAGGATTTGTTTTTCTACCCCCAAATCCTTCATAGAAAATGAATGTGTTAATTGTTCCTTTAACCCATTAATGTGATCCATGTTAGACCCATGTATAAGGATATCATCAACATATAAACATAAAATAATGTAGTTTTCATCATTCAACCTCTTAAAATAAACACAATGATCAAAATGACACCTACTATATCCATGCTCAGGCATAAAACTGTCAAATTTTAGATACCATTACTGAGGTACTTGCTTCAAGCCATACAAACTTTTCTACAATTTGCACACTAAGTTCTCATTATCTTTGACCTCAAATCTTTGTGGATGTGTCATATATATCTCTTCATCCAAATCACCATGAAGAAAATTTGTTTTAACATCAAGCTGCTCCAAATGTGAATCTTTAGTAGCCATAATACTTAAAACAGTATGAATAGAAGTCATTTTAACAAAAAGAGAAAATATCTCATCAAAATCAATGCCCTTTTTTGTGCAAATCATTTTACCACTAACGTGGATTTAAATCATTTCTTACCTCCATCCTCTTCTTTCAAGATATAAACATATTTATTCTATAAAGCCCTTTTACTTCCAGGAAACTTGCATAAATCTTATGTCTTATTTTTTAGCAAAGATTCCATTTCTTCTTTCATTGTAGACTCCCATTGAATCTTTGTATCCACTTGAGCACGAATTCATCATAACATTCAGGTTCACCAACATCAGTAAGTAAAATAGAATACAAAGAAGGAGAAAATCTTTCTGGAGGTCTACTTAGCCTTGTTGACCATCTAACATTCACTGGGGTGTGTCATATTTTTTGTTGTGTTTGTTGCAGATCATAAGGAACTATTAGAACATCATCTTTTGGAGCATCATCTAACACTACATAATCATTTTCTTTATTCTCATGTTGCTGCAATAGATCTTTGTAAAACACTTTCTCATTGAATATGACATACCTACTTCTTACAGTTTTACAATTTTCAAAATTCCAAAGCCTATAATCAAATTCATCAATGCCATATCTAACAAATACACATTTCTTTAACTTACCTTGTAGCTTGGTTCTATTTTTAGAATCTCTATGTGCAAATGCTTCACAACCAAAGGTTCTAAGAAAAGAATAACTCACCTTCTTACCAGTCCATGCTTCTTCTAGAATACCAGAGCCCAAAGGTGTAGAGGGATGTCTATTAATCAAATATATAGTAGTATTGACAACCTCTAACCACATATTTAAGGAAAGCCCAACATGCAACCTCATGCTCCTTCTACACTCTATTATTGTCATGTTCATGCATTCAGTCACTCCATTTTCTTGTGGAGTACTTGGAATAGTTTTTTGTGTACGAATGCCATTAGTGTAAAAATTATTTTTAAATTCATGACTGCAATACTCACCACCATTATCAGATCTGAGACATTTTAGCTTTTTACCAATTTCATTCTCAACCAAGAATTTCCATTTCTTAAAAGGTTTGAAATACATCAAGTTTATGTCTAAAGAAATAAACACATACTTTTCTAGTTGCATCATCAATAAATGTAACATAAAAATGAGAGCCACCAAGGGAAGATACCTGAGCTAGTCCCCATACATCTGTATGCACAAGCTCTAATTTCTCATTTTTCTTTTCCTTCCCACTCTTCACAAAACTCACTCTCTTTTATTTTTCATACACAAAACTTTCACAAAAATCAATATTAACACATTTTAGACCTGCTGAAACTTTCTTTGAATGAAGTAATTTCATACCTTTTCCACTCATGTGCCCAAGTCTGTGGTGCTATAGCACTGTATCAAAATCTACAACATTTTTTTGTTCTCCGTTTTCAACTACAACAATTATTCCTGAACATTTTTTTCTCTCAAACAATCAAAATAGAAGGAATAGTATGACTTGTACAAAGATATAAGCTACCTACTTTCACACCTTTGTCTACTACAAGGGAACCTTTTGAAACCTTCCAATTTTAATCATTAAAAGTAACTACAAAACTCTCATCACTGAGTTTCCCTGCTGAAATTAAATTCCTACTCATCCTTGGAACATGTCTTACCTCATGTAGTAGCCAATGATTTCCATTCTGCAACTTAATCTTAACATTTCCCTTTCCAATAATCTAATAGGGTTAATTATCCCCCAAATAATAAAGCTCAAAATCCCCTTGGACATAATCAATAAAATAATGTCTATGAGGTGTACTATGAAATGAAGCCCTCGAATCTAAAACCCATGAATCATCAACACTTTCTAAAGAAAGGAGCAAAGCATCCTCTTCAAATTTTTTACTTACCACATTTGCCTCCCTATTCCCTTTTGGTTTACCTCCTTCATTGTTCTTTCAAGTCCAACTATCTTTCTTCTTATGCCCTAGTTTCCCATGGTACCAACAATCTCTTGGTCCTCTAGATTGAGACCTCTTCATCTTTAACTTTTCTCTTGATTTCCCATGATTTCTAGAATTATTTCCTCACTCAATCATTCTGCCTTTGTTTTGTGCATTCAAAGAACTTTCTGATGTAGATCAACCTAAGGTTTTCCTACGAGTTTCCTCACTTAGAATAACACCAATCACATCATCAAATTTTGGGGTATTAGATCCAGAAACATAGTAACTCACAACCATTACCAAATCATTCCATCATTCAGGCAAAGAACACAAAATCAAGAGAGTCCTAATTTTTTCATCAAAATTGACATTCACATAAGATAACTAACTAGTAATAGTATTAAACTCATTTAAATGATCTACAATAGATTCACCTTCTACCATCTTTATATTAAATAGATGCTTCATTAGAAATACCTTGTTTGAAGTGGAGGGCTTTTCATACAATTTTGCTACGGTTTGCATCAACTCTTATGTTATCTTTTCTTTTGTAATGTTAAATGTCACTGATGGTTCCAAGTATAATCAAATACTTCCAAGTGCCTTCCTATCTAAAATCTCCTAGTCCTCATCTATCATAGTTCCTTGCTTCTTGGCTTTTCCTTCCAACGGCTTCCATAAATCCTTCAAATAAAGATAGTCATCCATTGCATCTTCCATAACTCAAAGTTATACCCATTAGACTTTTCAACCTTTACCTTACCCTAGTCTGCCATTGCTACCACTCAGCTATGAAACTCTCACTCAACCATGAGACCTTCTTGTAAAGGATAGCTAAAAAAATAAAAATAAAAATAAAATGATGACCATCTAGCTAAAAAAAATGATGACTTATGGCTCTAATGCCACTTGTTAGAATTAACCTTAAATAGAAAGAATGTTTACATGCAAATATAACCATTATCAAAAAATAATAAATTGCATAGAAGAGAACACAAGACATCAAGATTTAATGTGGTTCACCCAATCACTAGGCTACATCCATCAACAAGTCCAATATTATTAATATCAAGTGATTACAATCCACAATCCCTTATAGCTCAATACCATCGCAAGAAGCTACAATATCACCATTACATTATGAAATCCCTAACCCTAATATTTTTTATATAAGATTTTTTCACTTATAAAATTAGGGCTAGAATAAGTCATCCAATAGAAAAGTAATACCTAATGCCTTTTAAAATATAAGGTCATTTTTGGCTTCTAGGGTGTTACCCCCAAAAAATTCCATGAGGGCATCACCCCTCAACCCCACCTTTTATTATGACAAAGAACACACTTGGGGCACTGCCCTTGGACCCTATCTTGGGGGCACTACTTCCAAACCCTTGTAGAAATAATCCAAGGAGAAACTATGCTGAATAAACCTCTGAGTCTAATTAGGCTCCACATCACAAAATGGAGGACCCCATAGAACACCAAACTACCACAACACTCTATCATAATAGTAGGGAACCACTATGTAGTTATGCCTACCCTCTAAAACCCTCCACCTCTGCATCCATCTTAGTTGTATTGCTAAGTCCTACCATGTTATCACGAGTTATTAGGGTCTCCATGTAACATTAGTAGATTGTAACTAGTTGAATTTAATCCTCTGTTATAATATAGCTCCAAACTGTGAGGGATGACTCAATGTGTAAGCATAGACTTTGAGTGACTCTATTGGTATCTCTATCAGGAACCTTGATGGCCTAGTGAATGTAAAGTTCTCAAAGGCCTACACTTGTAATAGTGTACATGTTGTAAGACTAGACCATTAATATCTCACAAACTTCCCCAACTCAAAGTACATATGTTCTATCATGCTCTATCCCCATGCATATACTATCAACTCTCTATCCACATTTCTAACTATATAAGCCAGAGGAGTCACAAGCAATGTACCCTTCATATTGGGCACGATGGTCCTGGTAGTAACACATAGCATAATCTTCCTCAATAGAGGTGCCTTCCCTAGGATGATGTCATTCAGGCATACCTATTCTGGTCTCTCTTTGTCTCTATATGGTATACCCATATAGTACTCAATTTTTTTTTACTATCTCTTCATGTGATTTATGTCCCTAAGGTCTCAATTTCAATCCATGGATTGGTAGATGCAAGATGTGGTACACTTCCTATAAGTTTATTGTCATCTCACCCATTAGTAAGTGGAATGAGCATGTAGTCTCATCCCATCTCTCCATTAGTGCTAATAGCATACCCCTATGAAACCACACTTGTGACTATTGTACTACCCAATATAGCCCTATATCTCTAAGTATATAGATATCTAGTTCTCTAAAATCCTAGATGTTCTCTTAGATGTATATCATCACATCTGATATATTTCTCTCTCATAATTGGAAGATCCTCTAAGAATAATTAAATAAGAGATCTATTAGTCCCACATATCAACTCTAAAATCTTCCTAGTCTACATCTGAACTAGGTTGACCTCCTAGGAACTACGTTGACTTCCTTGGGACTATGTTGACATGCCTAAGGCCTAGGTTGACCTCTTGAGGGAATATGTTGACCTACCTTAGGACTACATTGATATGACCCTAGGATGGCCTAGATCCCCTTAGGACAAAGTTGACCTAACCTAGGATTAGGTTGACCTAACCCAAGAATAGGTTGATTTCCTCCTCTAGACCCTAAAAATCACATCTACCACTAAAATCTACATCTATGGAAGACAAAATAAAAAAATAATACAAATTATAAATATGATGCTTACCTCCTCAAGCATACAATCATTCAACACATCCTGTCAAAGCACCTCCATCCATGTGGGTTGTAGTGGCTTCATCTTTCACATCCTTCTTTCTTTTTATTCTCTCCTTCAATTGGTAAAAAATGAGCTTTCAAAAGGTAACATGAGCTTATATAATATTATTTCAGGTTACATTTTGAATATGTTTTAGAAATCCCTAATTTACAAGTAATACACCCATTCATTCTTTCCATCATATCTTCAACTTGATAAATCTAATTATGTCATTATTATAGGAAATGGAATCATGATTTAGTTACCTAACCTTCCAAGACCCTCTTAAAGCATTCAAATTCCATCTAGTAGTGCTTTGGGGGCCTCTTGTTATCATCTTTTATCTACTGTTTGTTACATATAGTATGATCCATTGTTTCACCTTTTCTAAATGAGCAAGCTAAAACAAGGAGGGCATGCATATCCACATGTTGGAAATTATTGAAATGATCATAAGAAAAGTTGTTGGAATAATATATGGAACTGGTAAAGAATGTCCTCAATCATTGTTTTGTCATTGATGTCAAACTTGCTACTTGCAAGAATGACAATTGCTTTAGTGATCCAAATATTATCAATTAGTTGATTGTCAAGGAGGAGGCAATCAATAAGATGTAACTAGAACACCTAGAGAAAGGTTGAAGTTATGATGTTGTAATGAAGTACAAGGATCAGCTAAGCCATTGATGGAAAAATGTATTTGATGACATACTATAAGATACAAAGAATGGGCACACTGAAACATATCAAATATTTAAGGTTTTAGCTAAGTCTTTTGTAAAGCTCAACTAAGTTCATTAGAGAGAAGGAGCTGAGAAAGCTAGTAAGAGCTGAGAAAATTCCTAGTTAATGCCAAGTAAACTTCAGATGTCGAGCAAGTTCAAATGTCGAGTGACACAGAGTTTATCAAGTGCTGAGCAGAACCAAGTGCTGAGCAAGTATAGATGTCGAGTAACATAGAGATGCTGAGCACCAGTAACTCAATAATGTCAAGTTGCTGCATTAGTTTGGAAATTGAAGATTCACCAGATCTAAGCCGACAAGGTTGTTATCTAGAAATTTGTGAATTAAAAGGAAGATAAGAATGATGAGCTGGTGGCACAGAACACCATGTAGAACATTTGTAAGGATACAACTGGCAAAGTTTCTAGAAGAGAACAAGATATGGGGTAGATACATTGTATCCTTCCTAATCCATTTTGAAACCCTAAAATTGGAGAGGGAGAATTGAGTAGCAAAGGAAAATCAAATTTCTATTTAAGAAGAAATAAGTTAATGAAAAAAAGAGAGAGGTGGTCAAGCATAAAAGCATGAAGTACTGAAGAAGGTGCTAAGGAGAAGAAAACACAGGAACTCTTTTTGGATAGACGACCACAAGGATGATTGCATTGGCAGAATGAGTAAGAAGACTCAAGGAGACGAAGCTTGAGAGGAAGACAAGCAGTTAGAGCTAGAGTGATTGAAGCCAAGCATAAGGATAGAACTGAAAGTGTGATCTAAAATCTGCAAAGTATGTTGTAAGTTATATCAGATCAAAAGACCATTATCGTTACTTTCTAGCAATTATAACAGTAAGTTTAAATCCTATGGACTTAGGTTGGTTTAATAGCCATAAGATAAATCCTTTAACAGGGTGACATTCCAAGTGAATGTTCTAAAGACCTTTAACCGGGCCCATTCCTAACAGTTTGATGAAATCCTCTAACAGGGTCACATTTAACAATGTGTTGTAAGCCTTTAACAGGGAAGGCTTTTAACAGGGCATCACTTTAGAAGAGTGAGAATCAAGTAGCATGTTACTGGTGGTTTTTCCCAAATTGGGTTTCAAAGTAAATCATTGTGTCATGTGTTGATCTTGGATGTTTTATCTTTGCATATTGATTTACTGTAACTTGCTTATATGATTGATTTAAGTTTGGATGGATGAAAAGTGTATGGATTCATTAAAAGTAGTAAAAAGGTATTAATAGGGCATTTGGACCTTGGATAATTGATTCACCCCCCTCCCCCTCCCCCCTCCCCCTCTTAGTTATTCTAAAGAATTCTAACAATTGGTATCAGAGCCTGACTACTGATTCAGTTTAAAGGGACTACAAGCAGAAAATATCAAAATGCCAAAGAGAGAAGTTCCCAAGCTCAACAAAGACAACTTTGTTACATGGCAAAGTTTGATGAAGCTACATCTTGGATCCATAGGAGATTATGCCCAAAATTCAATTGTCACTAAACATGTAGATCCAACAAGTGCTCCTACTGTAGAAGACATGAAAAAAAAGTAAGAACATAATCAGATAATGCTGGAAATTGCCTTTGCACTTAGCTATGCTGAATTTGATGATATCAAAGGATGTGACACTGTATTCAAAATGTGGAAAGCCCTATCAGACATCTATGGAGGAGATCAGAATGTACAAAGAGCAAAAAGAGAAATTCTTAGAGGAAATTTTGATGACATGAAAATGGAAGAAAATGAGAATGCTGCTCAGTATGGTGCAAGAATAAAGGAATTGGTAAGTGCAATAAGATGCTTGAGTGGTCAACTGGATGAAGATACTATTAATAGTAAGTTCTTAAGAACCTTGCTCCCTATCTATGGTATTAGAGTATCAGCAATACAAGAGCTGAGATGTATACTAGGAAATAATCTAAGTTTTGAAGGTATAATAGGTAGACTCACTGCATTTGAGTTATCTAACTTTGACAACTACAGACCTAAAAATGTTGAATCTTCTTTTAAGGCCAAGTTATCACTGAAAGATGTTGAATAGGTGAAATCAAAGAAAGGAAAAAAAATGAAGTATGTATCCAGTGACAGTAGCACTGACGAGGAAGATGTGGAACAATTGGAAGCATTTCTCGCTAGAGGATTTCACAGGGGCAAAGGAAAATTCAAAGGTAAGATGCCTATCATTTGTTTCAATTGCAATGAAGTAGGTCATATTTTTGCAAGGTGTCCACAGAAAAAGGATTCCAAGGAAGGCAACAAATACAAGTACAGAAGAGATGATGACAAGAGAGATTGCAAATAAAAAGGTAAGAAGTGTTATATTGTTGAAGAAAATTCTAATGACAATGATGATGAAGTTGTTTATGTAGCCATGAAGGACCAATCTGATGAAGAAGAGCCCACATCACTGGTAACATGTATAAACAAGAATGACAGATGGATCATAGATAGTGGATGCTTACATCACATGATAAGAGACAAAAGTAAGTTTGTTAACTTTACTCAGTATGATGGAAATAGTGTTAGATTTGGTAATGATGCTCCATGTCAAATCAAAGGAAAAGGTTCCATTAAGCTCATAGAACAAATTTCATGTGACAATGCATACTATGTTGAAGGATTAAACTACAATTTACTGAGTTTCTCATAGTTAGGCAATATAGGTTGCAAAGTGGAATTTGGAAAGAAAACTGCAAAAATCTATGATATTGATGGTAAACTGATAGGAAAAGGAGATCAAACAAAGAGTAATTTGTTTTACCTTGATATGGATGATGTTTCTTGTTTATTTGCAAAATTTGATGATGAATGGTTATGGCATAGAAGATTATGTCATGTCAACTTTGACAATCTAGTCAACATTAGTAAAATGAAGAAAGTCAGAGGTTTACCAAAATTGAAGAAGCCTGATAATATCATGTGCAAACAATGTCAGCTAGGAAAGATGACAAAGTCAAGTTTCAAAAGCAAAAACTATACATCTAAAGAGATACTTGAGTTAGTTCACACTGACTTATGTGGTCCAATGGAAATACAAAGCTATAGAGGAGATAAATACATAATGATATTTGTTGATGACTATTCCAGGATGATGACTGTTATGTTCTTAAAACAAAAATCTAATGCTTTTCAAATATTTAAGTGGTATGTGGCTAGAGTTGAAAAGGAAACTGGAAAAAGCTTGAAATGCCTAAGATCAGATAGAGGTGGTGAATTTACATCAAATGAATTCGAGATATTCTGTAATGATAAAGGAATCAAAAGAAAAATGTCAGCTCCTAGAACTCCTCCATAGAATGGAATTGTTGAGAGAAGAAATAGATCTGTGATTGATTGTGCCTGAACATTAATGATGGAAAAGACTATTGCTCTAAAATACTAGAAGGAAGCGGTAAGTGTAGTTGTTCATACACTAAACCGAGTACAAGTCAAGAAAGGTACAAATACAACACCTTTTGAATTATGGTATGGTTACTCACCCAATGTAAAACATTTCAAAGTGTTTGGTTGTAAATGCTTTATCCTTAAAGATGCTAGAAATGGAAAATTTGATGCAAAAAGTGATGAAGGCATATTTATTGGTTATTCCACTAGAAGTAAGGCATATAAGTGCTTGAATACTAACACTAACAAAATTGTGGAAAGTGCAATTGTAAATTTTGATGAGCACATAAAAGTTCAAGCTGAAGTACCAAAGAAAATGGAAGAGTACAGAACCTTTGTGTATTCTTATGAAGGAATGACTATTGATAAGGATGATGTCAATCAAATTGAAACTCAACAACAAATTTCAGTCTCAGCCAAGTCTCAACTAGTGAATGTCGAGTTACATTTAGAAGCCAAGTTGCAAAATGAAGGAAATGGACAATCTAATTTTGAAGACAGTAGACATAATGAAGAACAACCTGACAACGAAGTGCATAGTGATCCTAAATTTGGAAGATCAAACATGGAAACAAGGTAAAGAGCCAAGGTTATCCAAATATGTAAAAAGACATCACCCTTCTGAACAGATAATTGGTGACAAAGATGCAAGACCAATGACAAGGAACAAACTTAAGACATGAATCATGTCTGATCAGCAAATTTGAACCCAAGACAGTATATGGTGCATTACAAGATGATGACTGGTATAAAGCTATGGAAGAAGAAATTAATCAAATTAGAAAAAACAAAACCTAGAGTTTGGTTCCCAGACCAACTAACAAGAATGTGATTGGCACCAAATGGGTATTCAGAAACAAACTAGATCAGAATGGTGAGGTTACCAGAAATAAAGCTAGACTAGTATGCAAGGGTTATGCTCAAGAAGAAGGAATAGACTATGGGGAAACATTTTCCCCTATTGCTAGAATGGAAGGAGTAAGAACTTTACTTGCATATGCTGCCTACAAAGATTTTAAAGTCTATCAGATGGATGTAAAATCTAATTTCTTAAATGGTATACTAGAAGAAGAAGTCTGCATTGAACAACCAGAAGGATTTTTTGATGAAATCAACAGGGATATGGTGTGTAAGCTACATAAAGTACTCTATGGTTTGAAACAAGCACCTAGAGCATGGTATGAGAGACTTCACAAGTATCTAGTGCAAATTGGATTTGAAAGAACTGATGATAACATCAACATGTACATCAAAGTAGAAGAAGGTAAAGACATTATTGTATCTAAAATCTTTGTGGATGACATAGTGTTTGGTGGTAAGGAAGTACTTTGTAAAGGCTTTGCTGACAAAATGAAACATGAATTTGAGATGTCTATGTTTGGAGAAATCAAATTTTTTGTTGGGTTGCAAGTACATCAACTCAAACATGGAATATTTGTTACACAATCAAAATACATCAAAGAAATTCTTAAAATGTTTGGATTGGAGGAATCCAAACCAGTCAGCACACCAATGGCAATAGAAAATAAGCTGTCCAAAAATGATGAGTGAGCTGAAGTCAATCAAACAATGTACAGATCCATGATTGGAAAACTACAATATGTTGTACATAGTAGACCAGACATAGCATTAGCAGTTGGAATAGTGGCTAGGTTCTTTGCTAATCCTAAAGAAAATCATCTCATAGCAGTGAAAAGAATAATGAGATATCTTAAAGGAACTGATAACTTTGGTCTATACTACAAAAAGAATGGAAAATTTGAGCTCAATGCATATACAGATGCAAACTGGGGAGGAAACATTGATGATAGAAAAAGAACAAGTGGTGGTGCATTATTTCTAGGCAAAAGGCTGGTCACCTGGACTAGCAAGAAACAAAAATGTACATCCTAGTCCAATACAGAGTCAAAATATGTGGTAGCTGTAGTCAATTGCACAAACATTGTATGGCTCACACATCTATTGAATGGAATGAAAGAAGAAGTAACAAAACCTGTGATATTGTATTGTGATAATAAAAGTGCTATAAACATATCCAAAAATCTAGTGATGCATGCAAAAACCAAGCATATTGCAATCAAGTATCATTATGTCAGAGAATTGGTAGAAGACAAACAAGTAAAGTTGGAATACATTCACACAAAGGAACAAACTGCAGATATCTTCACCAAACCATTGCCCAAGGATGCCTATGAATATCTTAGAGGCAAGTTGGGGGTAATACCCCTAACTCAAGTAGTTTAAGGCAACAAGGAAGCTGCCCTGCATCAACAGGAATAAATCATTGAAATATTAACAGGTTGATGCAAAGGATGATAGCAGGAGCAGAAACTCCAAATCAGTCACAAGCATGGTGACAAAGGGAGAAAATCAACAAGAAGCCAAAGCTTATATTTTGCATGATAAAGATGCTACATCTTTGGCATTTATGTCAAAGAGGTAGAAATATGTAGAAATCTGATCAATACAAAGAAAGAGGGCGATATATGAGATCAGTAGTAAAAATGCAGCAAGACAACGTATACAATATTGGTGGTAACTAAGTTGATTAATTGATCAGTTTGGTTTGCCATCAATGCCAAAGAGGGAGATTTTTGGAAATGATTGAAATGATCATAAGAAAATTTGTTGGAATAATATATGGAACTGGTAAAGAATGTCCTCAATCATTGTTTTGTCATTGATGTCAAACTTGCTACTTGCAGGAATGACAATTGCTTTAGTGATCCAAATACTATCAATTAGTTGATTGTCAAGGAGGAGGTAATCAATAAGATGTAACTAGAACACCTAGAGAAAGGTTGAATTTATGATGTTTTAATGAAGTACAAGGATCAGCTAAGCCATTGATGAAAAAGTGTATTTGATGACATAGTATAAGATACAAAGAATGGGCACACTGAAACATATCAAAGATTTAAGGTTTTAGCTAAGTCTTTTGTAAAGCTCAACTAAGTTCATTAGAGAGAAGGAGCCAAGAAAGCTAGTAAGAGCTGAGAAAATTCCTAGTTAATGCTGAGTAAACTTTAGATGCCGAGTAAACTATAGATGCCGAGTAAACTTTAGATGTCGAGTAAACTTCAGATGCCGAGCAAGTTTAGATGTCGAGTGACATAGAGTTTATCAAGTGCCGAGCAGGTATAGGTGTTGAGTAACACAGAGGTGTCAAGCACTAGTAACTCAATAATGTTGAGTTGCTGCATTATTTTGAAAATCGAAGATTCACCAGATCTAAGCCAACAAGGTTGTTATCTAGAAATTTGTGAATTAAAAGGAAGATAAGAATGATGAGCTAGTGGCACAGAACACCATGTAGAACATTTTTAAGGATACAACTGGTGAAGTTTCTAGAAGAGAACAAGATATGGGGTAAATACATTGTATCCTACCTAATCCATTTTGAAACCCTAAAATTGGAGAGGGAGAATTGAGTGGCAAAGGCAAATCAGATTTCTATTTAAGAAGACATAAGTTAATGAAAAAAAGAGAGAGGTGGTCAAGCCTAAAAGCATGAAGTACTGAAGAAGGTGCTAAGGAGAAGAAAGCACAAAAACTCTTTTTGGATAGACAACCACAAGGATGATTGCATTGGCAGAATGAATAAGAAGACTCAAGGAGATGAAGCTTGAGAGGAAGACAAGCAGTCAGAGCTGGAGTGATTGAAGCCAAGTATAAGGATTGAACTGAAAGTGTGATCTAAAATCTACAAAGTATGTTGTAAGTTATATTAGATCAAAAGACCATTATCGTTACCTTTTAGCAATTGTAACATTAAGTTTAAATCTTATGGACTTAGGTTGGTTTAATAGCCATAAGATAAAATCCTTTAACAGGGTGACATTCCAAGTGAATGTTCTAAAGACCTTTAACTGGGCCCATTCCTAACAGTTTGGTGAAATCCTCTAACAGGGTCACATTTAACAGTGTGTTGTAAGCCTTTAACAGGGCAGGCTTTTAATAGGGCATCACTTCAGAAGAGTGAGAATCAAGTAGCATGTTACTGGTGGTTTTTCCCAAATTGGCTTTCCAAGTAAATCATTGTGTCATGTGTTGATCTTGGATGTTTTATCTTTGCATATTGATTTACTGTAACTTGCTTATATGATTGATTTAAGTTTGGATGGATGAAAAGTGTATGGATTCATTAAAAGTAGTAAAAAGGTATTAATAGGGCATTCGAACCTTGGATAACTGATTCAACCCCCCCCCCCCCCCCCCCCCCCCCCCCCTCTTAGTTATTCTAAAGAATTCTAACACCACAATCCTCACCATCCTCTATAGTAAGTCCTAAGTGACTTTTAAGTATCACTAGATTTTGGTTTTGCAGGATGGGGTTACTAATGTTTTCTTGCAAGATTTGTACATATGGAGTTTGCTATATCCTATTTACAAGTTATGATTATGTTTTCTTACTTTAGCTTGCATATGCATGTAGAGTCATATCCCACTAAATTAGGGGCTAAATGTACTATCTTAAATTAGATGCACTTTTATTTAAGACCTTTTAACTCCTTTTTACTATGTTTTCATTTTATATTCATGCCTTAAGAACACACTTTCCTTCTTTTCTCCTCTGTCTTCTCAGTGAAATTGAGGTAAGACCTAACAAATCCTCCACAATTTCTCTCTTTCTTCATATATTCATGACACTAAAACCTAATCTGTGAGTATCTTCTCTTTCTAGGACCTCAAAATCCCAATTTGGATCTTTGGATGACAGTCTGACACATCATCTTCTATCTTTGACTCCTACCAATCTAGAACCTAGAAAAGAAGACCTTAAAGGTCAACCTTCTAGACTAGGTCAACCCAAGTCAACATAGTCCTGGAGTTTCCATTGATTAAGGGATCCAAGATATTGAAATCTCCTATTAAAATCTTGCTTGTGCAGTTGGATCTTGCAGAGTAATTTCATGAAACCTCCTATAAAAAGGAATTCATTCCCTCATTTTGAATATAACATGACATGACATGCTATGAGAGGAGCAAGGAGAAAGAACTTGTGTTCATTCCAATCTGACTTAAAGAAATTGCAAGGTGAAAGCAAGGGTTGGTTTCTTATTCTTCATTGCAAGTGAGGCAACTATTATTCTTTCAAGCATTCAAAGGAGAATATATCCAACATGGAGTTGCAAAGGGATCTTGGAGTTGGCTAGAGTACTTTAGCTTTGCGGGATTGGTATGATTTCTAAATCATACTATAGATCCAATTATTTGCACCTTCATGCATTTACATACATTTTACATATATGCACACTTACATGCTAGGGTTTCACTCTTGGAGTATATTTTTAGTATATTTACATTCTAGATCTACAAATCTAGGGTTATACACATACAAGTGACATTTTTCTTAGCAACTATTTGTGGAGGTTAAAATCACCAAAAAGGGGGGTTGACTAAGGAAAACCCTTTTATAGCCTCACATATTCAAAAAATCATTATAGATTTTCAGGTGGGAGTGAAAAGGATTACAAATCTAGAACCTACTACTTACAAGCTTGTTGGAGTCATCAGTTTAAGGTCATCTGACTACATCAACCTATTTGTTGGATGTCTTCCCAAGTCAACCTAGTTCTTCAATCTTAGATGCTCGGGAGATTTCTAAGTTTTGTTCCTTTTGTCATTTTATTTTGAGATCTATGAGGGAAGTTTAGAAATAGATTAGATCTACAATTTTTGAAGCAAAATTACATCTCCCTCTTTGTGCCTCAAGTTGAGTACCTTATCCTTTATTTTTCCTCTTAGCATACATCTACTTCCAGATCTCTATATATTGAGCTATTTGTGTGTAATTCAAATCTATTATTGTCATATCTCTTATTTACATTGCATGAAAGAGAACTTGCTACCATACTTCCTTGACAAGTTTCTAGATTTTGCATTAGCATCCCTTTATCCTATTTGGGGTTTTGCTAATCAAATATAGGACTTATCGAAAGTTATGTTTGGAAGCCCCTCTTTCTCGTGTATTGAATGGCTTAAGGAGAAATTGTTTAATTTTCTTAGTCTTGTTTGCATTGTTTATCATTGGTGCAATTTTCTCTTTGAACACTTACAATTTAGGATGGTACAAAGACAAGAGAAATTTATTTATTTAATAATTATTTTATTTTATCTACACTATAATTTTTATTTGAAGAGTTCTTTTTAATAGTAACACTTATTTTTTAACTTTTAGTTTTGCTTATAGTAAAAATACCATTTTAATATATTAATAATTATTATTTTTTGTTTTTAATTTGAAATATAATAAATATTAGATATTTTTATTTACTTTTAATAATTTCATAAACAAAATTTAATAGATTTTTTAATTATGATGTCATTATATTTAAGATGAAGTCAAGTGAAAATGATTTTTGCTTACTATAAAAGGAAACAATACTAATACATCTGTTGAATGCAAATTATTTTGTTTATTTACATGATAATCATGTAGAATTTAAAAAATTGAGCAACATCTCATAGTCTACAATTAATTAAAAAAATTGTGTGTGTGTGTGTGTGTGTGTGTGCACGCATGCGTGTGCGAAATATCTATACACATACACATACATGATGTAGATCTTATTAAATAAAAAATGAAATTTCAAATTTATTGAACACTAGTGTAGTCATTATAAATTTGTTTTTTAATTATGAGATTGTAAGATAAATTAATATAAAATTTTATTAAGACTTTAACAATTTTTATAAAATTGCATTGTTGAATTTTTAAGAAAAATGAACTACATTAAACAAGAGCTCTATCAAAGAATGAGTCCCTACCTATCATGGAAAATATAAAGAAGTAAAATATCAAAATGACTAAACTACATTGAGCTATGATTGATATTCAAAATAAAACATCACAATTGTTATTAATTTGAAACTATGGAAATATCTAATATATATGATGCAGGAGCATCCGATGGTGAAGGGCAATCCTGTATCACCCAAAAATATGCTTAGAGATAGTTTCTATTTAATGTGTTTTCATTTTTGGATACCCATTTGGGTCAAATAAAGGTTCCAACTCTCACAGTTTTGCTATTAGTTTTTAAGCACTTTGGGATACATGTAAATGTAGAAAATGGGTTATTTTGTAATTGAGCCAAAATTATGATGAGTTAGAGGTTGTAATTTGGAGAGATGATTATACTTGTAACTTAAAGTGCTCTAGAAAAAGAATCAAGTCAAAAATATTTACAGTTAGAAAGTTATTATAGTTTTAAGTTTCCTAAAGACCTCTTAAGTGCACTTCAAAGTCAGGTTTGAGGCACTAAATGGTCTTGTACGGGCCCAAAAAAATGGAGGATGAGAAAATCTAGTCCATAGGGCTATAGAGCACTTTGAGATCTTTCCAGAAATGTAAACGGTTTGTCAATCAGAGTCCCGATTCAAAAGTTATGCCTCCCAGAAGTTGGGGTACCATTTTTTGATTCTTCTAATTTTACACCGACTTCTAACGAGATTTAAGAAGAATCAATTGGGGTCTATTTAAGAAGAATCAATTGGGGTCTATTTTCTAATTTTACACCGACTTCTAATCTTAGTGGAGTTTGAGAGAAGGTACTATGAAGAGGATTTTTTCTCCAGAATCATACTATTATAAGCCCATAGGGCATGTCCTTTTGTCTTTTTTCCTTGTACTAAATGTAGTAGTAGATTTTCACTAATAATAATATTTCCCTTTTCTTGTTGTGTTCATTTTGGTCTTGGGTTGTGTCTCCATCAATATACCTTCAAATGTCGAATTTTTTTAAATGATTAGCATTAATCAACTTCCACCTAAGTGTTAATTTATTTTCATATCATTGTCCATGATCTTGTATATGAAATAGTATATAAGCTATTACAAATATCTTTTTTTCATGTGCATGTCATAGTTTAAGAGATAAATAAACAATCTTGTTGGTATCAAGCCTTCGAAGTATATTTTTTTCTACATTTACAATATTCTTCACACACACTTTCCAAATAAAAGTAAATAATGCCTCCCTAGTATGCCCTCTTATTTTTTATTTGAAGAGTCATTTTTAATAGTAGCACTTATTTTTTAACTTTTAGCTTTCCTTATAGTAAAAATACCATTTTAATATCTCAATAATTATTTTCTTTTCTTTTTAATTTGAAATATAATAAATATTATATGCTTTTATTTATTTATAATAGATAAACAAAATTTAATAGATTCTTTAATTATGATGTCATTATATTTAAAATGAAGTCAAGTGTAAATGATTTTTTGCTTACTATAAAAGGAAACAATACTAATGCATCTGTTGAATGCAGATTATTTTGTTTATTTAAATGACAATCACGTAGAATTTGGAAAATTGGGCAACATCTCATAGTCTCCAATTAATTTTTAAAAAATATTCATAAGAGTAACATACATATATGTGTATAGATATAGATATGTGTATTCATACACACACAAATATTTATAAGAATAGCATACATGTGTGTGTGTGCATGCACATGCATATCTATACACATAAATAAACATGATGCAGGTCTTATCAAATAAAAAATAAAGTTTCAAATTTATTGAACACTACTATAATCATTATAAATATGTTTTTGTATTATGATATTGTAAGGTAAATTAATATAAAATTTGATTAAGACTTTAAGGATTTCTATAAAATTGCATTGTTGACTTTTTAAGAGAAATGAACTACATCAAACAAGAGCTCTGTCAGAGCATGAGTCCCTTCCTATCATAACAAGTAGAAAGAAGTAAATTATCAAAATGACTAAACTGCATTGAGCTATGATTGACATTAAAACTAAAACATCACAATTTCTATTAATTTGAAACCATTGAAATATCAAACATATACCTGCAAATGTGAAAAAATGTTTAATGATTGGCAATAATCAACTTCCACCTAAGTGTTAATTTATTTTCATATCATTGTGCATGATCTTGTTTATGAAATAGTATATAAGCAATTACAAATATCTATGTTTCATGTTCATGTCATAGTTTAAGAGCTAAGTAAACAATCCAGCTAGTATCAAGAATTCAAAGCATATTTTTTTCTACATTTACAATATTCTCTACACACACTTTCCAAATAAAATTAGATAATGCTTCCCTGATATGCCTTCTTATCCCTCTAACAATCCATTGGACATCAAGGCATATATTTATCATCCCTAGGATGTCAAGGAATTACCAAAAACCTAGAATATACATTTAAATAAATTTATTAGATAAAAAAAAAATTAAATATACAATTCTTGGGATTCATTATACCATAGTCAATTCCTATGAATTAGAGAGTACAAATGTTAAGGTAGATTACTCAATCAAAATTAAGAACCTAAATGTGCTAACTTAATTATTGTTCCCTCTCTCATACTCATTCTCATTCCACACTTTCTTTACTAAAATTGAAAGTCTTTTCTCTTCACTCTGCTAAGCATTTTGGTCAATTATTAATAATCGTATCTATTCATTGAGGCTAGAAATTGCCTACCCAGACTTGAGTCCATCTTTAGTTTTAACAACTAGCATGGAAGTAGATGGATTAACATATCTTCTATTTTCCATCAAAGCTTGAGTGGACTTTCCCTTCGACATATCATGATTCCTTTGGGTCCCACTAATGAAGTGAGGTAAGTACCTTCTGCAAACAATCAAACAAACTATTAACTCTTAACATACAACCTATGAAGGAAATGAAAACCTCCAATAAACCTTACAGGGGGGTTCCAAGAAAAGTTGTATTAACACTGAATTGTAATAGAGAAGTTGGTCATTTGACAAAGCCAAGAGCCAGTCAAAATAATGAGAACAAATTAAAGAAATGAATTCAATGACACCAATAAAAACCATTGATTGAAATAAAATATAATAGTGTTAGAGTTTCTAGATCTTACTATAATGGTGTCAATACCACTCCTAATAAGAAGATATGTGTATATTGAAAAATGGTGTAATTCATAGCATGATGATTTCTAACATTTCCTATATTGAAGAAATAACTAAATCCACAATAAGAATTCCCTCTAGCCAAGTAGTAATACGTATTTCTTAAAAAAATTGATCCCATTCTACCCCAACAATGCATGTTGTTTGATATTTATATTCCCTAAAATATTACACTTTCATAATGTTATCACATTCTACACAACAACCATATTATAAAATATCTATGCCCAAACAACAAATGACCCAAATTATACATTGGTAATATAATAATTATTTAGCATAAATGAAAATGCATGAAAAAATAGTTGACTTGGTGACCTTCTGATACTCGACATCCATTGCATTACTCAGAATTGTCATGCACTCGATAGAAGTAGAAGCTTAGTCGATACTAATCACACAACGTAGCTTCAAACTCAATTTCCATTGGAGACTTAGTAGATATAGTGTCACTCAATGGAAACTGATTTCTATGTTTACCTTGCTGGCACTCGGTAAACACTACTCATCCCATCACTCGGTAGACACTGGCTTCACATCATAGTAATTGATGACTCGGTAGACACTATGAAGCTTGGTAACAACTAAACTACTTAGTGATAACTATTGGATTGTACACTATTTGTTTTCACTCAGTAGCTTTTGGAATGCTCGGTATGAACTATGAACTGTTGAACTTACTTGGCAACCACTGAATGCTCTGTATAAACTCTAGACTGAATGATGAGCTCGATAACCATATAGAATTGAATAAGTGTTTTCACTAATGAAAAATATAACTTAATGCCAATAATCTCCCCCTTTGGTATTAGTGACAAAAACACTTATAAGCTAAGACTTCTACACACTAACATACTAATTTTTTGATTTTTTAAAATTTATCTTTGTAAAGCTGTTGTATATACATTTGCACATATCTCCCCCATACATAAGACATAATATATACATAGTCTCTCTCCTTTTTATTCTGTACATATGTCAATCTATTCTCACCCCCTTTATCTCTCCACAAAATATCTCTTACTCCCCCTTTTTGACAATAATGCCAAAGAGTTATACAATATAGTCATATAGAGACACCAAAGTGAGAGAGAAACTCGGAATGTACCTTGAGAATAAGAGCTAATGTCCTATCCCAGTTGTCTTTCAAAATTTTGCAGGTATGAAGAGCTACTTGAACTTCTGCTGAGAGCTCAATCATATGGTCTACAATTGAAAAATTGTTATCCTGGACCAATGACTTTGAATATGCAATATGCTTTTGCATTGTGTCCATGATTGGAAGGATCATTTTTTGGATGTCTATCAATGTGGATCTAATCCTTGCTTCCTCTCTTAGCAATTCTACCTACATATTTGACAAAAATCTAACCTTAATGTGATGAGCTGAGCTTGAGCTGGGGTCAAGCTACAACTTTTGAGCACTGGCCTTCATATCTTCATCAATCTTGTTCAATTTCTCTTTTATCTCCTTAGTGAACCTAGTAACATCACATAGCTTAGCAAAAAGTGATTTTATATTTGTGAAAGATTTTTCAATGTTACTCAAAATTGAGGATAGCTCTACCTGGTTAATGGCAATGTGTTGAGTAATGTGCTCAAGCACCTTATTATCAAACTTTTTCTCTTCTTTTTCAATTAACTTCTCTTGACTAGATGTATCCTCATTGAACTTATTTACTACTTCTTCCAACTATAGCAAAATGTGTTGAGATGAATCCACATCAACACCTATAGCCTTTGTTAGTATATTCTTTGCACTTTCAATTATTCTAAACTCTCTACCCCTTTCCTCTCTGAGTTGTTTTTGCCTAGCTTTCTGTTCCAAAAGTTGGCTGACCAATCTCATTTCTTCAACTATAGCAGTATCAAGATCCAACTTAGGAATTACAATTTATTTATCAACATATATTTTTTCATCAATTTCCTTTCCAATAAGTAGAATTTTTAGGGGTGTCATTGGTTCTACTTCTAACATTACTACCTTGGACTTAGAAATAGAGACAATTTCAAAGATGGTTGGACTTGCAGTAAAAATTTGAATAGGACCAACTAGAGGAAAACTAAGAGGAGTGCTAACTAAATTCAAAACTAAAGTGCTATCCAAAATTGAAGTGATAATAGGTGGAACACTGATTGGAGCACAAAAAATAGGAGCACTAGTAGAAATATTTACAAATGATGTACTTACAGGAGCATGCAAAATTGAAGTTGACAAAATTGTAGAACTGGATGCTGTACACAGTGCTAATGTTGTTGACTCAGGAGCTGATGAAGAGGAGGGCTGCAACTTGGTATATGAAGTGGTAGATACTTCCATTATTGATACCTAGAGCTGAGAGGGAGCACATAGTGATTGAACAGATGATGTGTCTATTGAGGTTGCAATCACATTTTTTGAAGTTGTCTCCAAGCTTGATGATGTAGCAGTCTTTGGTGGAGAGTGAAGAAGGAAGGCTATGGCTTGTGTAGCTATTCTCAATGGATCATTCTCTTCATCTCCTTCCTTACCTTCCTTATTAGCTTCTTCCTCCTTCTCTTCTTCATCATCCTTCAATGCCTGATAATCCTTAGCATCAAAAGTGACACAAGGTGTTTTATCTTCTTCATCATTGTCACTATCATCATCATCATCCTTGATCTCTACTAGATCTTCACTTGGTTTGTGTAAATGATAAATATTTTTCCACATATTTGTAGCACCTCTAACTACATACTCAATGTCTTTGATCAAAATCAAATAGGTATAAAATCTAATCATCATTTTACCTTCATTATCTTTCATTGCTAACTTAACCTCTATATTTGTATGACTCGGTAGAAATCATTTCAGTGATTGCTCATATATATACTTTTCTGTCTACACAACTGATTCCCACCTAGGTTTCAATCTTTCCAATAATTCATTTGAAATCTAAGGGGCACTTTGATCAGGGGAATATTTTCATTTTCCCATCTTATTCAACACTAGCTCCTCAATCTGCATTTTCTCTACATCTTTCCTAGTTTCAAACTTTAAAGCTTTGAAGTTTTTGATACCTACACCTTCTTCCATTTGCTTCAATCTTTCTTGGAAGGCGAGTGGGGGCTTACTCAATACAACCTCACTACCACCTTTCTTCTTTGATCTTCTAGTGAATACAACTGTCGAGGCCTTGGGTGGCTTGGTTATAATTACCCTACCTTTCTTTTTGGCAGGCTCTGCCTCCTTTTTAGATTCCTACTCTTCTTCTTCAGATTCTTCAATTTCTTCTCCTTTGCCCTCAGTAAGCATGAGAGGGGCACTTGTAGTTTTCAACTTTTCTACCTTTCTCTTTCCTTCATTTACCACCTAAGGTAGCTTGATTTTGAGCTTTATTTTGGCCTTAGCATCATCTTAGGTTCCAAAGATAGCTAGCCTTGAATCTACTAGCTCATTAACTAGGGCTTCAATAATGTATTTTGTCTTATCAATGTTAACCTCATATGGAAGAGGTTTCACCCATGCAACTCTAGGCTTGATTGCCTAGATATAAACTTTAGCACAATCAACCATGAAGCATACATCATCTTTATAATCTTCAACTAGTTTAGGAGGAATTTGGAACCTTTTGTTCATCTTCTCCTTGAAAACTTCAAAATAATTATCCATAATACTTTCAAAATTGTCACCCATTTCTACAATAAATTCATTAATCTGATACAAAATGGGAGTATCTTCCCTCCATACAACTTGATGGGGACACAACCCAAGAACAGAATGGAACCAACAGAAAGAGAAATTATATTAACTAAGAAAATAAGCTAGTACAAATAGTATAGAGAAAATAATCTTCAGAACATGCCCTAAGGGCTTACAATAGCATAAATTTGGAGAATATTTCTCTTTTTAGCACCTCCTCTCAAACTCCACTCCGAACTGCCTTTTACAATGCCAAAAATCTCCTTAAATAGACCCCGGAGGGTTAAGGACTAGGAGTACATTCTATAAAGTGCTAGTAGGCATCCACCAACAAAATAGAAGGTTCCAAAAGCTGCTTTAGAAGTCGGTGCAAATCTAGAAGAATCTAGAAATGGTAACCGAACTTCCGGGAGGCATAACTTTTGAACCGTAGCTCCGATTGACAAACCGTTTACATTTTTGGAAAGCTCTCAACGCGCTCTATAGTCCCATGGACAAGCTTCACTCGTCCCCCATTTTTGACCCTTTTCAAGGTCATTTAATGCCCCAAACCTGACTTTGAAGCATTCTTAGGAGGTCTCCAAAACTTGAAAAACTACAATAACTTTCAAACCATGGGGCCTATTGACCTGATTCTTTTTCTGGAATGCTCTAAATCATGATTACATTCATCTGGCCAATTCACACCTTCTAGTTTATCGAAATGATGGTTCAAATACATGCTCCTATTTTTTCAAGATTTTTAAACGCACTGATAGTTGAACTATGAGGGTTGGAACCTTTATTTGAGCCAAATGGGTATCCAAAAATGTAAAGACATGAAATAGAAACTAAGTCTAAGTACATTTTTTTGGGTGACACAGGATTGCCCTTATACCTCTGGATGCTCCTGCATCAGACACCCAGGGTAGATTGAAAAGTGATCCTGTCACTTTATGGATGGTAGAGGAAATCCCAAATGGGAAACCTTAGCTGCTGAAATCCAAGTTGAGTCCTCGATCGACCGTCCTTTCCATTTGACCAAATACTCTTCATACTGCCTATTTTTGGTACTCCTACCCACACAATGATCTAGAATGTCTTCTATCTCCTCCTTCTTAGAAGCAGGAATTGGACATGGCTCTAAAACCAGCTCCTCATCTGCACCATCATCATGATACTCTGTCAAATCTGCAATGTTGAAAATGGGAGAAATGTGAATACCATCTAGCAGCTCCACCTCATATGCATTTCCTGAGTTATGTTTCTTCAAAACTTTGCAGGGGCCAAATTTCTTCATTTTCAGCTTGTTGTAAGTACCAACTGGAAATCTTTCTTTTCGTAAGTGCACCATGACTAGATCCCCTACTTGGAATTCCTTATGTCTTCTCCTTTAATCAGCCCTAGCTTTATACTCTTGATTCATCTTGATAATGTGTGCTTGAACCTCCTCATGTAGATGCTTGATGTGTTCAGCAAATTCCTCAGCTTCAGCACTTGTCCTCTCCCCTTGTTCTATCTTCCTCAATTCTGGTGCAGTCCTTGGGCTATTCCCATATACAATTTGAAATGGTGATTTTCCAGTACTCCTATTTACAGAGTTATTATAAGCAAACTCTGCCTGTGGTAGAATCAAATCCCATCCCTTGGGCTTATCTCCAACTAAACATCTTAGCAAATTGCCCAGACTTCTATTTACCACTTCTGTTTGGCCATCAGTCTGTGGGTGATGCGTGGAACTGAATTTCAAGTCTGTTCTCAACTTCTTCCACAATGTCCTCCAGAAATACCCCACAAATTTAGTATCTCTGTTGAAAACTATACTCCTTGGAAGACCATGTAGTCTTACCACCTCTTTGAAAAACAAGTTTGCAATATGGACAGCATCATGAGTTTTGTGGCATGGAATGAAATGTGCCATTTTGGAGAACCTATCAACCACCACGAATACTGAGTCATTACCCCTTTGTGTCCTTGGCAATCCAAGAACAAAATCCATACTTATGTCCTCCCATGGCCTTGATGGAATAGGCAAGGGCTGATATAGGCCAGTATTTTGACTAAACCCCTTGGCAACTTGACAAACCTGGCAACTCTGTACAAACTTCTTCACATCCTGTGTAATTTGAGGCCAAAAATAATGTTCTCTAAGAATGGCAATGGTCTTATCCCGACCAAAATGTCTTGCCATCCCTCCACTGTGTTTCTCCTTAATCAGATTTTCCCTCATGGAACTCCTTGGAATGCATAATTAACTACCTTTGAACAACATGCCATCCTGAATCAAATAGTCTAACCACTTGGTTCTATCTACAGCAATAGGTTCTTTACAAGCTTTCCATGCTTCAGCAAAATCAGGATCCTCGGGGTACAAATTCTTGAGTTCATCAAACCCAACTACTTCAACCTACATTGTTGTAAGCAACAACTGTCTCCTACTTAGTGCATCTACAACCCTCTTAGATTTTCCACTTCTATGCTTCAACACAAATGTATAACTCTGCAAGAATTCTACCCACTTCATATGCCTCAGATTCAATTTACCTTGGCTATTTAGGTACTGTAATGCCTGATGATTAGTATACAAAACAAATTCCTTTGGCAATAAATAATGCCTCCATTTCTTTAAGGCCTGAACTATTGCATAGAACTCTTGATCATAAACAGAATACTTCTTCTTTGCATCATTCAATTTGTCACTAAAATATGCAATAGGCTTACCTTCTTGGCTTAATACAGCCCCAATAGCACTACCACTAGCATCACAATCCACCTGGAATACTTTTCTAAAATTTGGAAGTGCCAACACAGGCTATTCAGTCACCTTCTTCTTCAGCAATTCAAAACTTCTCGCAGTTGTTGCAGTCCATTTGAACTCTTTTCTATCCCATCTTATTGTATCAGTTAGGGGTGCACATATGCCACTGAAATTCTTAATAAACTTCCTGTAAAAACTAACTAGACCATGAAATGATCTTACCTCAGTAGCAGACCTTGGAGTAGGCCATTCCAAGATGGCTTTTACCTTCTCTGGATCCATTTTGAGACCTTTAGGTGATATAACAAATCCCAAATAGACTAACTCCATTTTTGCAAAGACACACTTCTTTAGATTAATTAATAGTTTCTCTTCCCTTAGCCTTTCAAGGACACTACGAATATGTAGTAAATGTTCTTCCAAAGTCTTGCTGAAAATTAAAATATCATCCAAATAGACAATAACAAATTTTCCCAAGAACTTCTTAAGTACCTCATTCATGAGCCGCATGAAGGTGCTTGGGGTGTTCGTCAATCCAAAGGGCATGACTAACCACTCATAAAGACCCTCCTTGGTCTTGAAGGTTGTTTTCCACTCATCTCCTTCTCGAATCCATATCTGATGATAGCCACTCTTCAAATATATCTCTGTGAAGTACTAAGCTCCACTCAAGCAGTCCATAAGATCATCCATCCTTGGCAAAGGAAATCGGTACTTGATGGTTATCCTATTTATAGCTCAAGAATCTGTACACGTCCTCCACTCTCCATCTTTCTTTGGTGCAAGTATTGCAGGTACTACACATGGACTCAGGCTCTCTCGAATCAAACCCTTCCTCAACAGCTCCTGAACCTGTCTATTTAGCTCCTCTGTTTCAGTAGGAGTCATCTTGTGAGCAGCCTTGTTCGGCAAACTAGCTCCTGGAATCAGATCTATCTGATGACTGATTTTCCTTACTGGTGGCAATCCATCTGGAACATTATCAGAGATAATATCTCCAAATTCCCTTAGTAAATCTAAAACTTCAAATGGTATTTCACTACTACCTTCTTTATCTTTCCTAGGAATCAAAGCATAGCACATATGCTGATGTTTCATGCCATCTAAAAACTTCCTTCCATCAACAAGACAAATCCTAGCACTTCTACATACCTTTTCACCTTCCTTTTTCATGGGCTTCAATTTGTGGCAAACTCCATCCTTTGTCAGAGAGTATGTGTTTGCATGTCCATCATGGATTGCATGTCTATCAAACTGCCATGGTCTACCCAACAATAGATGGCAAACATCCATCGAAATAACATCATAGAGAACTTCATCATGGTAACTCCCAATTTTGAATTTTACTAAACATTTTTCACTTACCAGGACCTTATGATCATCTTTGACCCAAGAAATTCGATAGGGCTGGGGATGTTTCTCCCTCTTGAGCTTCAGCTTAGAGACCATCTCTTCTGATACCAAGTTATCAGTGCTACCAGCATCAATGATCACGTCACAACATTTATCCTCACACTTGCATCTAGTACGAAACAAACTCCTTCATTGTCCTAGTTCATTCTCACCACTTAGTAGGACTCTTTCATTTACCAAGGTCTCTCCTCTTTCTTCATCCTCTGAATGTGATGATTGTGCATCCTCATCCACATGAGCAACCCTAGCTTGGCCCTCAGCTCTCCTATCTGTCCTTCCTTGTCGTTGAGGGCATTCAAAGGCACGATGAACTTCTTCATTGCAATGGAAACAGGTACCATAGAAGCCTCCTCTTCCTTGTCCACGTCCTCTACCTCTTCCTCTTTGATTTCCAAAGTCTTGATCATGGGAGCGGTTGAAAGCCTCATTCCTCTGGTTTTTGCTAGTACCCAAATCTTCATTTTTCTTTTGGGTTTCATTGCGGCCTCCAGATGATCTACCACTTCCCCTTCCTCCTTGACCGTGCCCTCTTTGTCTTCCTTCAAACCTTTTATTCAGCTTCTCTTCAACTCGTAGGGCAAACTAGTATGCCTCTTCAATGCTGGTCATTCTTACCAGACTTAATTCCTCCTGGATGCTAGGTCGCAACCCACTGATATAACGAGCAACCTTCTCCTTATTTGCTTCTGCATGCCCCGCTCTAATCAAGAGTCGGTGAAACTCCTCTGTATATTCTTGGACTAATCTTCCTGCTTGCTTTAACCCATGCATCTTCTTAAACAGATCAAGCTCGTAGTCCATAGGAATGAACTGCTTCTTCAATTTGTCCACCATGCGCTCCCATCTTTTGATCTTCTCCTTTCCTCTTCTAAGTCTTTCCAGTTGAACCTCTTGCCACCAAATTTTGGCATGGCCTTTAAGTTTGGCCTTTGCAAACTTAACCCTATATGGGTCCCTTATATCTTCATACTCAAAGTATTCTTCCAGTTCATTGATCCAATCGATCAACTCATCTGGTTTCAGATTTCCTAAAAATATACCCACTTCAATTGTAAGTCTTTTCCCAAACTTATTAATGGCCCTAAAAAGCCTTTCCTCTATAGGATTCAAAACTTCCCCGTCAAATTCCTCTTCTAGTCCCATTTCTTCCTCTTCATTGTCATCCTCACTATTGTCACCTGCGGCAACGTTTGCTCCTCTACGAAGCTCCTCTTGTAATGCTTGTACTTGCCTCTGGAGGGCTCTAACCTCCTCAAGATCAATAGCTCTGGCCCTTCCACCATGCTCCCTTTGTGGAGGCATCTTCTTACTTGAACCCACAACCACACAGTCCTGGTGCAAACTGCCTCACAGTCGGCACTCTGTCTACACACTCAGGAAAACTGGCTTTGATACCACTTGATGGGGACACAACCCAAGAACAGAATGGAACCAATAGAAAGGGAAATTATATTAACTGAGAAAATAAGCTAGTACAAATAGTACAGAGAAAATAATCTTCAAAACATGCCCTAAGGGCTTACAATAGGATAAATCTGGAGAATATTTCTCCTTTTAGCACCTCCTCTCAAACTCCACTTCGAACTGCATTTTACAATGCCAGAAATCTCCTTAAATAGACCCCAGAGGGTTAAGGACTAGGAGTAAATTCTAGAAAGTGCTAGTAGGCATCCACCGATGAAATAGAAGGTTCCGAAAGCTATGTTAGAAGTCGGTGCAAATCTAGAAGAATCCAGAAACGGTAACCAAACTTCCAGGAGGCATAACTTTTGAACCGTAGCTCCGATTGACAAACCGTTTACATTTTTGGAAAGCTCTTGAAGCGCTCTATAGCCCCATGGACAAGCTTCACTTGTCCCCCATTTTTTGACCCTTTTTGAGGTCATTTAATGCCCCAAACCTGACTTTGAAGCATTCTTAGGAGGTCTCCAAAACCCGAAAAACTACAATAACTTTCAAACCGTGGGGCCTATTGACCTGATTCTTTTTCTGGAATGCTCTAAATCATGATTACATTCATCTGGCCAATTCACACCTTCTAGTTTACCGAAATGATGGCCCAAATACATGCTCCTATTTTTTCAAGATTTTCAAACGCACTGATAGTTGAACTATGAGAGTTGGAACCTTTATTTGAGCCAAATGGGTATCCAAAAATGTAAAGAAATGAAATAGAAACTAAGTCTAAGTACATTTTTTGGGGTGACACAGGATTGTCCTTATACCTTTGGATGCTCCTGTATCACAACTGAACCTTTTGATGGAAAAAACCTTTGAACATAAAAGAAGAGACAAGTTAGCAAAGAACTAAATTTACAGGGGTTGTTATTTGATGTCCTGATGCTATCCATGTTCTTGTTTAGTTGTTTCAACAATAAAGCTGACAAATCAAATTCTAGATTCTTCTTCACAACTTTGTATGCACAATCAATGGCCTCACACATGTGCAATGATGTGAATACCAAACCTTAGTTCCATTTTTGATACATTACTAATCTTTAGACCTCTATTGTCCCACTCGGCTAGGATTTTCTTTTGAAGCTCATCTCGACCTAGGGTTTTGGTTGTTTTAGCCTTGTTGAGCATAGGGAGACCCATGATTTTATGAATCATTTTCTTCATGATCAACACATGCTACTCTAACCACAACTGACCATTATGCACATAGCTTAGAATATACCTAATCCATTTCACATGGAAATTCCTCGGCAGATGTAGGATATGGGTTAATTCTTTAACCTCTAGATGCTTATGCTCAGGTTTCAAAGATCCATCAACACACATTTCTCCTAGGGCACTGTCCATCTCTAGGGTTCTAATTTCTTACACAAAACACTTAAAATGAGTGTGAATATCGTTAATGAGGAGTACCTTTGGAGGAATTTGTGATTGAGCTCTATTCGGGTCGAGTGACTCTGCAACTGCTAGTACCAACTTGAAATTTGGTGCTTTCCACTCCATGCCTTTTACCAACATTTTAGAACCTCTTTTTTCCTTAATGTTGATGTTGCTTCCAGATGCCATGGTTTCTTATTAAATAAGAAAAAATTTGAACACATCTTCACTGCAAATTCACTTGAGATTTCTTGGATGCACTGGAAATCACTCTGCTCTGGGTATACTAAAGTCATGGTGAAAAATGAAGTCAAATTCTACCCTTTTTGATGGAAATTTTCCATTAATTCTTGGTACCATAATGACATAGTGCGTGATAGATTGTCATCCACTCTCTGTGCTTGGTAGAAGCTTGTGACTCGATGTTCGAACAAAACTTTATTAATCCTGACCTAGCTCGGTAGAGTCTATGACCAACCTTGCTTAGTGAATATCGATTCCTTGTGATCCCTCTATATCTAAAATACTGATTTGGATCTTTTCTTCCTTTCATTAGAACTGCTTAAGATATGGCTTGAAGATACAGTTCCAGTTCTTTCTTTAAGAATCTAATTGGAAATGGTGGAGTCACCCCCTTCTTGAGTGACATGGCCATCATTTGAACTAGCTTTCTCAGTATATTTGGGAATCCACTGCTATCTCATTTGCTTCATGATGTTATTAGCTTTAGCTTTCTTTTCATCTTCAACTTTACCTATATTCATGCAGTTCTTGGCTATATAACCAAGTTTAGTACATGTATAACATCTTATTGTAGTATCCTTCTTTCTCAAGTGATGCCTTGCACAATTTATGCCAATGTGTCCATATTCTCGACAATAGCGACATCTACACCAAGTATTGTAGTCCCAACCAAATATTACCTTTAGAATTTGTTCAACTGGATTGAATGGTTTAGATCTGCATTTAGATGCCTTGTGACCTTATTTCTTGTATTTGTGGCATTTACCTTCAAACTTTGGTTTCTCCTTGCATTCATTAGCTTTATGACCATGTATTGTGGCATTTTCCATTGAATTTTTCCTTTCCATTGCTCCAACATTTGTTTGAAGTATGACCTAACTTACCACAGTGATTACAAGTAGGCTTCTAATTCCTTTGAACACCTTGTTTGGAAGATTCATCTTCTTCTTTGTATCCAAGTCCTACTTTACCATTTTGCCTATAAAGATTTTGCTCACTTTGCTGATTTAGCTAATCCATGTCTACTTGGGATTTCATTATCCTTTCATTGAGTTTCTTCTCAGAGTTTAGATCACCTTTCAATCTTTCATTGATTTGTCTTTTAGTGATTAAGTAATTTCTTAACCTTTCATTTTCAAATCTCAAACTCATGATTTCCTCATTTTCATTGGAGAACTTATTGATAAGACTTTCTTGCTGAAGGGAATGATTTTGATTTGCATTTTTCCTTGCCTCCAAGTCTTCACCTACCTTATTCCTTTTTTCCAATATTTCACACATTCTTATTGACTGGATTTTTTGTTCTCTTTTCAATTTTCTTACCTCTTCTTGCAAAGGGCCATTCTTTTCTAGGAGTTCTTTGATTGCCTCATTTGCTTCACCTGAATTGCTTGAAGGGAAGAAGTCTTCAATCTTTTCTTCAACATACTAGTGGTCATTCATCTATTTTGCAAGTTCCTTTCTTCTTTTTAGGGATTGGGAAAGATGCTCTTTTTCTTCTTTGAGTTGAGTTATGGCCATCTCCAAATCTAGCTTCTCATTGTCAATAGCTTTATCAAGTCTAAATATCTCCATTGTCCTTGATCTTTGCTCAAGTTGTCAAACTTTATCCTAAGAACCACAATGCTCTGATACCAATTGTTGGAAATAATCAAGACTTGCCAAGTTACTGAGAGGGGAGGGGTGAATCAGTAACTTCAAAACTTTTCATAAATATAACACTTAATAATATAAATCATTCACCATTAATTAATCTACTTTACTACATGCATAAGAAACTAAAAGATAAACATTCATGACACATGAACATAGAATTTGGTGACCCAGAAACCTTCCAAGTAGAAAGTAAAACTTGGGTGTGGATGATACCCACAAAACTTCACTACTGCAGCATAAAGTTGGCCTATTAAGGCTTACATTGACCACTTCTGATGATTTTCCCTATTAAGAGCAATTGTGGACTGCTAGATCCACCTTCTTAGAGGTTTTACAAACATACAATGAAGTATGCACTCTAGTAGCTTTTGGAATGCTCAATATGAACTATGAACTGTTGAACTTACTTGGCAACCACTGAATGCTTGGTATACATTCTAGACTAAATGATGAGCTCGGTAACTATATAGAATTGAACAAGTGTTGTCACTAATTACAAATATAACTTAATGCCAACACAAAACTCCATGATTAACCACAACACCAACAAATATATCATTTCAAGAAGAACTAGAAAACGTATTTAATGACATGAAAAGGGAAATATTTTAGCTATTATATCTAGTTTAGATATTAAACAAATTTAAGCTCTTTAAGTACTATATTTTTAAAATAGCTCATCTAGAAAAATTAAAGGTCGTTGTTATTCTATGGAGTTGAACATTGGATATTAACATTTCTAATTGTGACAAGCTAAATATTTTTAAGAAATATTACAAAAATAATTTAAAGACATGGAAAATAAAATGTTTCATCCATTATAGTTTGTTAACATATGTGCAAAACATCAAGGATCAGATCCATGAACACCATTATTGTTGTGAGGTTAGAGCTCCCACTCTGAGCTTTGAGCACACATAAAAGCACGAAGAATACTGCTAAAGCACAAATAAGTCCAACAAAAAATTTTATTGCTCTATAAAAGTTTAAGAACTAAGAACCTAAAAAAAAATTGTCTAAAAAGTATGGCAATTCTATTTTTTTAGTTGTTGTTATTATTATGCTATCTTCATGCAACTACACTGATACACATGTATGCAAATGTAGCAATACAGAGAAACCATGTGAGTTTGTTATAGAATACCAATTGTGGAGATTTGAAGAGGTATAATGCCATGTTTCCAACATCTAAGCTAGTTTTTTTATTAAATTTTCAACCAAAAAATAGAAAATACTATCAAAAATAAGGCTAGAGCCAATAAGAAAGAGGAAAAAAATCTCAAATTTTAGTTTAATAGAAAAAACTACCGAAACTATAGAATAAGTGAAAATATTTGAAGATTGCACATTTTCCAAAGACCCACCTAATTTTGAAAAATCTATTGAGAACTATAGTCTCCTACCTTAATGACATAGACTAATAAACTATGAGCATTTCCAAAAATTGAAAATCAGTTATTGAAGGATTGTAAAATACAACTAGTAATAAACCATGGCATCTACTACTAATAACTAGCAATTACTACAATAGTGCATTATCTATGAGGTAAAATATATCTTCAACTAACCTTAATTTTGGCTACAATTCTAACTATCAATTATGTAAACTTGATTTTAATTCAAAATCATTTGGTTAATAACTAGATTGATAAGTCCTACCTATATAGGAGGAGACTAATGTTTTTGAGTAAATACATTTGGCATTAGTTCACTTTGGAAACCATGTTTTGTAAAAATATTTTTCATGATTTGTATTGTTTGAGAGGATTTTTATTTTTATTTTAAATTATTTATAGAATATTTCTTTTTTGTAATTGGTTGTTCATATTTTTCTAGGGGTTCTAATACTTTTGTCATTCAAATATTCAAGAATTTTTCGATAAACAAATTTGTAATGTTTTAAAAGTATTTTTCTAGAAACTTCTTGTCAAGAGTAAAGGAGAAATTAATTTGTAATATTTTAAAAGTATTTTTCTAGAACCTTCTCGTGAAGGTTGGAAGATTGAAAACCACTGGAAGGTTGGGCATCATGTCTATGTTCAACATTATTTACCTACCATTGTATTAAAGATTTGTTTCAGCACAAGAAAGATTTAGGTATGTCTATGTTTGTCCCTATTTCATTAGAATTTGATAAGACTGATGGATCACCGAGTTATCTATTCATTACCATTTTAATTTCCCTTTATTTAGTTGAATAGACAATTTTTTTTGTGTATTGTTGAGCTCTACATGTGTTGACTCTGGATGATTCTAAGAATTACTTGCAATTTGAAAAAATGGAGGGGTTTTTGACCTTGTCAATCTAGATTGGTCTACAAATAAAGAGTTGTAGGCATTCGGTGTTAGAAAGCTTCTAAATTTTTGGATAGTGATGTAAATAAGGGTTTAAATTATAGAAAAGGGGGAAAGCCCTATTTTGGTAAGTTTATTAAGCTTAGGGGCATTACCTAGATAGAATCCATGATTAGATGCATAAATTGGATGGCTTATGATGATGAAAATGTAATGCAGTCAATTGAGAGTTAAGGAGACCTTAAATCAAGGTTTTGGCTAGTGAAAATAACAAGGATTCTTTAGACCACAGATATTTCATTGAGGGAGACTTACAACCCCTCCATATCATTCTTGGGTGAAAGAACTATGATATTTTAACCTATTTTTTTCAAGTTTCTATTACAAACTCTTGTTAGTAGTTTCCCTGCACTTCAGAACTTGGAAGCCTATATTATCTTCAATTTAACTAGGTCACATGAAACAAAGAAAGTGTTGGGAAAAGTAGAGTGTCAACCATTGATGAAGAAGAAGATATTGATGATCAGCAAAATGATGGAGCAGCAAACATGGATAATTGTAGACAAAGGAAAAAGGGTAAGTATCCTTAAATATGTCAAGTTTTAGTTCTTAGTAGTTCAAGACAACCCCGAGCTAGCTCTATGCAAAATAGTAGTAGCAATAGTACTAAAAGACTAAGAGTCTAAGGGAGATATATCGAGAAGAAAGGTATGATGAAGAGTTTTATGAGAGTGTCAATTTTGCATTATTTTTTCATAGTGATCCAATCTACTTTGAAGAAGCTATAAATGAGGAGAAATGGTGTAATGCAATGGATGAGGAAATAGATTCTATTGATAGAAATGAGACATGGGAGTTGACCAATTTGCCTCCCAAGAAACAAGTAATTAGAATGAAATGGGGTTACAAGACCAAGTGTAATGTTGAAGGAAAAATAGATAGGCATAAGGAATGTTTAGTGGTCAAGGGGTACAAGCAGTAGTATGGAAGAGATTATGATGAGACATATACCTTGGTTGCAAGAATGGAAATTGTGCATGTTTTCATAGCAATTATAGCCCAACACAAATGGAAGGTATATCAAATAGATGTGAAGTCTACCTTCTTGAATGGTGTATTAAAAGGAGAGGTATATGTGAAGCATCCACTTGATTATGAAGTTGTTGGTGAAGAAACAAGGTGTGTATATTGAAGAGAGCTTTATATGGGCTCAAGTAAGCTCCATGGGTATGGTATAATAGGATTGATTCATACTTGATGAGCAATAGCTTTAGCAAAAGTGATGGTGAGCCTACTCTCTACATCAAGACAAGAAATGGTAAGGCTTTGATTATTTTCTTGTATGTAGATGACTTATTCTTCACTGGAAATGATAATTTCCTAATTGGTGAGTTCAAAGAGGCATTGAAGAATGAATTTGAGATGAAAAACCTAGGTCTCTTGAAAAGTATTTGATAGCATCTTCATCTCTCAAGAAAAGTATGCAAATCAGATCTTGGAGAGATTCAAAATGCAAAATAGTAAGACAACCCCCACACCAACAACAGTAGGTCTAAAGTTGAGCAAGGAAGATTGCAACAAAAGTATGAATCCAACATTATACGAAATTATGGTTGGAAGCTTAATGTATTTGGTAGCAACTTGGCCTTACATGATGCATACAGTAATTCTGAGTTCCAAATTTATGGAAACAACAAAGAATTCTCATTAGCAAGTGGGAAAGGAGATCCTAAGATATGTTAATGATACCAAGGGATTTGGGATTTTGTATACTACAGATAATGATTTTAAGTTGGTTGGTTATACTAATAGTGATTGGGTTGGAAGCCTAGATGATAGGATGAGCACTTCTAGATACATGTCTCATATAGGATCAGGTGCAATTTCATGGGCATCCAAGAAGCAACCTATATTTTCTCAATATACAATAGATGTTGAATACATAGTAGCAAATGCAATAGCATGTCAAGCTATTTGGTTAAGGAGAATATTAACAAATTTGAATGAAAGGCAAGAGGATGGTACCACAATCTTTTGTGACAATATTTCCTCAATTACACTATCTAATAATCTAGTCTTCCATGGGAGAAGAAAGTATATAGAAATAAGATATCACTTCATCAGAGAGTTGGTGGAGAATGGAGACATCAAAATGGAATTTTGTAAGCCTGAGCAGCAGCTAGCAGACATTTTCACTAAGCCTTTGGACATAGAAAATTTTGTGCACCTAATAAGGAGTCATTGGTGTAGTTTATTTGGATCCAGGGTGATCCTTTTTCATATGGCTTGGGACAAAGGGTAGTGTTAGAAATCTAAAATAGTCAGTTGTCTTGGAGCCAAACACCCACCCACCCACCTGACACACTTAAACTCCATAGGTGAGTTTGAAATTCAAAAAGATAGGGAAATTTTTTTGATGCAAGACAAAAGGGAATGAAGGATCATTCATTCAATAATAGGTAGTCAACAGATCAAAAGAAGAGTAGAAGGAAGTGTGGTGAGTTTAGAGAGAAGAAGGAATAGGAAGAAGAAAAGGTTTGCAGCAACACAGTCTCTATTCTCTTTGATTCTTTGTAAGTTCATCTTGATCATGTTGTGAAGCAGTGATTGCTACAAGTGTTATTATACGCAGCCTTGTAGTGATGTAAGTTTATATTTTTACATTTCAAGTAGAATTTATAGCTTAAAGCATTTTGTTTTTTATTGAAGCCCTATGCTCCAGGATTTGTATTTAGTTGAATTAGTTTATGAATAGAAAGCAAGAAAGTAGGCATACTAGTTGATCCATTTATTTTGACTCTTTGTTTTCTCCTCTCTATTTATTATGCATGTTGCATTAAGTATTTGAGAAGATTAGAGTTGCAAGATCTCTATCTTTGTTCTTTTGTTTTAATGGTGGAAAATATCAAACTACAAGTCTATAGTTAACTCGCTCGGTTCACTCTTTAACTAAGCTCTCTTTCTAGCAACTTAGTCATCTTTACCTATGTTATGTCTATCAAGTTATGACTAAGTCCACCGAGATCATCTGTCATGCTTACCAAGTTCACTCGATCCCTTTGTCAATTGATTTCTCTTGGTCACAATATTGCCTAGGTATCATTGTTGGGATCCACCTTTCCTTTGGAGACTGAGTTCACTCAGTTCCCATCATTACCGAGTCACATGATATTCACTACTTTCAACCAAGCTCCACTCAGTTCCTTAATATGAAAATTATACACACACACACACACACACACACACACACACACACACACACACACACACACACACACACACACACACACACACACACACACACATGCACACACAAATGAGCTAGTAGAGAATTTCATTTTCATTGAATCCTAGTCCTAGTGACCATATGATTGTTCTATTTTCTTCTTGCTTAAACAAGAAATAGTGTGCCATGAATGATACTATAGTGCCCATTTGTCAGGCCATCTAATTTGAATCATTATATTGTCCTAGGGCACTTGTCCACTGGGCCAAAGCTAAGGTATAATCATCACATATCTTAACATTGACACATACAGTCATGTTAGGAAAAATTAGCTATTTAGATTATATTATCACTTCAGTGAATAGGTATTAAGAATCGAAGACCATATTTTTTGACCAGCAATTAATTAGTTTACACAAATGAAAGTCTCCATAAGTTCAAAATAGATCTTAATGCACGAAAGAAAACCAAAGAATAAAGTGAAAAATTAGAAGGGATCATTCCCCAAAGACAAATGTCAATTCTAGTAAGCTTGGCTGAAAATAAACCACAAACTAATATGTATAGTCTAGAGGTGTCGTGAATTTGGTGTATTAGAACCAAACACAAATACTAGAATAAGGCCAAGAAAGATAGAGATCAAAAGGAATACATGAAAAAAAGCATACATACGAGTTAATAGGAAATTGGTTCTTTATTTTCTCTTAGATTTAATCAGGACACTAAACATCTTTGCTAATTTACACATACACTAATATCTCATTTCATTTACACTTCACACATTGAACCTAGCAACCACTACAAAGGTTGATTGTTGAGATCAAATGAATCTTAACACATATCCTATAGTGTAAAGAAACAAGGAATCATTGGGCTTTCATTTTGCATGTTAAGTAGGGGAAATTATGTTCATTGTGATTGATAATTTAAGCTATATGGATGGTCTAAATTTGATGGATACCTTCATACCTATTTGATTAATTGAGAAAATTGAATCAAAATAAATGTTATAAATAGATAATCATTTTTTCTTAGGTCTAACAATTGTCTAGAATCCTACAATTAGCCTCACTATAATAGTAAAAATGCAGCCAACACAAATGCAATGAGAACATTTTAGTGTTTCACTTAGGGAGAGAAATTTTTTTCTTGAGATGTATTGTGGCCTCACAGTGCACACCCCATTTTGAGTCACAAAATAGGGCCCCCCTAGTTTTAAAATTCCCTATAAGGCATCTAGCCCCAAGCCTTGATTTTTTTGGACTCTCCCTTGGGTCTAGGTCAAACCTCGATCTCTGATCAAGAAGGGTTAGGCAATCAAACTGGTAAAAAAAAGCAAGTTTAGGACTTTCATGTGCTTAAAGTGCACACATGTGCACTTGCACACATCCAAACATGTGCATGTGTGCACTCTTAAAGGTGCACTCCAAACCCCCCACTTGCACAATGCTAATGCACATGTGCACAGTTGCGCACATGCATGGTGTGCATGTGTGCTAGTGAGCAGTTGCACATTTTTCCATGTCCAAGGAAAAATTAGTGCACTAGCGCACTTTCCAAGGTGCACTAGTTGCACTAGTGCAAAAAATTGGCTTTTGGGGGAAAAATCCATTTTCTCTATTTTGATTTTTGTTGACCCATTTTTGGTCAGTTTGAGTCCTATGAAGTCCTCTTTTGGGTTTTTCAACATAAGATAACTAATGTTTTCTTCTTTGTGCAGATAAATTGACATCCTGATTATCCATAGCATAAAAATATCCATGGTATTGTATGTGCAAGGTATTGGATAGCTTGTTAGGGTCATAAAATTTGACCTAGAGCTCAAAATTCAAAAATATTTACACTATTAGAAACAAGAACTAAAAATCTAATTTTAGCCCCTAAAATAGTGAGCCTTTGGCTTCCTAGTTTAAGGGACTGATGAAATTTTCAACTTGAAATTTTGAGCAAAAGACCTCCAAAAAAGCCAATTAAAAAGGCTTAGAAAATCTTTTAAAAAAAAGATATAAAAAAAGTTTCAAGCATTTGATCATGTTGGATAATCTAGATCACCTAGTCTTTGATCAAGAAGGTTCAAGTAGTCGAAGAGAATAAAAAATTAAGGAATAGAATTCATAGTGCACAAAGATGTACATAACGTGCAAGTTCATAGATTATCATAGCATCTTCATTATCAATAGTAATAGAAATCTCACCTAAGTTGGTAACCTTGACCTTCAAAGGAGTCAAACATAAGTTTTGATTCATGAATTTACACTGAAGATCAAAGATAAAAAGGTTGGGCACATGAACAAGAACAAGTTACTCATCTTATGCAACTATTAATGACAAGCTTCAACACAAGTGCCTTGCGATTTTAGATAGAAGCAGAAGGAGTTCAAATCTATGAAAATGTTTGGCTATAAAGAGGGTATAAATCATCAAAAGACGGAAAATAAGTACACTAGAGTGCTCCCAAACCTTGTATGAGAAAGATATAGAAGCCTTTTTCAAAACTGAGAACTTTGATTTTTTGGTGAATTGAGCACCTTGCACAAATTTCAGCAAGGTGGGCAGGTGCACAAAGTGAGCTATTCATAGAGGTGCATCGATAGTTTTCAAGAAGAAGTAGTGCACTAACATTTTACTACCACTTTTTATTTTAAGGGCATTCCATGCATCAGAAACACATTCTGATGACAATTAAACTCCCAAAAACATTTAGAGAAGGTCAAGCTTCCATTTTTATCACTTCTAGTGACTCTCAAATACTCTTGCAGCTTCTGCCTTCTTAACTACATCTTCTTTCTTTATTTTAAGTCATGTAAAGGCTCATGTACCCCTTAATTGATATAAATAAGGGTGGAGACCTACTTAGCATTGTTGGAATTTATAGGTGCGAAGATTTACTTCTAAGAGGGGGGTGAATTAGAAACAACAAACTTTAACCTTTTCAAAACCTTTTTGCTGAAATTATTCACATGCATCTAATTCATCTAATAAACATAAAATTAAAGACATGCATGAAAATAGATAACATAAGATTTTGGTAACCTAGAAACCCTCCAAAATGAGAAGGTAAAACTAGGGTGGGGATGACACCTACAAAGTATCACTGCAGCAATATGTAATTGTTTAAGGTTACAAAGTTTGACCACTTCCAATGGTCTTCCCTATGAAAGGCTTGTACTGTTAAAGAATTTACACCTTGTTAAAAGAAACTTGGTTAAAGGATTTACAAAAAGTCACTTGGAATGTTACCCTATTAAGGGATTTAGCACCTTGTTTAAAGGCTTACAGCATGGCTATTAAACCAACCTATCATCATAAGATTTTCATTCCTAATATAATGGCTAGAGAGTATTAAAAAGTCTTGACCTGATGACTTGCAATCTTTAATTGCTGATTCTAGATTCTTGTTATGCTCTGTCTATTCTAATCCTTGCTTGATCTGATATATCTCCCTTCAAAATTCTAATACTCTGGTCTTGATCAACTAAATTCCAAAATGTTGTTATACTCTTTTTAAGTCTTTACATCCCTCTGCACTTCACTAGCATTCTCCCATAAACTCTTACTCATACATGCACACAATGGGGTTTCATCCTCCTTTTAAAGGCTTCAAAGACTTAGGGTTAGGTATGAATCAATGATCAATATTCATTCTTCATTTCCTCCTCAATTCTTTTACTTTTCCTATTGGTTGCATGCCTTCTCCATTTTTTTGATTGGTTACGTGTTGATTACATAGGTAATGCAAATTATTTTATCATATCTTCAACATCCTTTGAGATTCATCCTAAGTCATCTCAAAAATGGTTTACATCTAGGTTTGTGAAGGCACAAACTCATATGTTGATTTTGTGTTACTCAACACTTACTAATTGCTGATGCTCAACACATATAGGAATTTTGTCTCACTCAACTCCTATAGTGATTCTTTTTCGCTTGGCATCTATACTCTACTCGGCACCTATAGTGACTTGGCATCACTTATCACTTGGCACTTGAACTTTGCTTGGCACCTGAAGTTCACTTAGCACCTATTGAATCTCTAGCTTGGCACACACTATAGCTTAGCTTTTGTATTATACTCGGCATCAACTTAAGAATTTCTTAAGCGTGATTGTCAATCCAATCTGAGACCAATAATCTCCCCCTTAAACATGAGTGATAAAAACACTTAACTAAGCATTATGAATCCAATCTCTATGAGTGTACTACACTTTTTTTTTTCACATGTACAAAACTTCAAAAACTTGTTCAAAAATTGTGTATACCTCAAAAATTTGTAACTCCCCCTGAGCTGATGACTCATTTTTGTAACCAAAATTCCACTCCTGCAACCAAAGACTCTTGTGTTGAATTTGTCTCATGCTAATATTTCATTAGCTGCCTTATCATTCCTTTGCCTCTATTTTTGTGTACCCTATTTCTGCTTTGTTTGTACTCTCCCTTTGTTTCTGATCCTCCTTTCACATCTTCTTGCATTTTTTGCATCCTTTTGAGTTTATTCCCTTAATTCTACTTCAAATTTGTGTTACATGAATATCTTCCCCCTTTGGATATTCTTTATTACCTCCATCAAAGAATGTATTATCAACCTCATTCTTATTATATGCAATAATGAATATCTCTGCCTTTTTGAAACTTATGTCAAAGGGTCCTAAGAATGAATAGAATATTTAGCCAAAAATGTTTTATTTCCCTCCATTATCATCTTTAGAGAAACATCCCAATTGTCCAATGCTATTTTCAATTCTTTGAGTTGGATGGTTGTCTTTGCTGCAAGATGTACTAGGCCTTCTAAGGTAGAAATATTAGGGTCTTTCTTTAAAATATTTTCTACATAGTCCACTTCTTTATGTAGAACTTCCAAATGTAGGGTAATAGCAAATTATATTTGTATCAATTTGGCCTTAACATTAGCCTCTTCTGCTCTTAATATAGCTAACTCCTTCTGAGTGTGAAGTATTGTTGCCAAATGCTTCTCACTTTGAGCTAGATCTTTATTTAGCTGTGTGCTAGATATCTAAAGATTGTGTTCCAAGCTTAGTATTCTCTGGCTAGTTTCTTGTGTGAAATATGACGAGTCACACAATTTGGAGTACAATGAGAATATATTCTCAAGTACTATTTTCACCTTTTATACCTTCTTAGCTAGTTCAACTTGTGATAGTGCTATCTCACTAGATATTTTCTCATTAACTTTCATTTGAAATTTCTTTTTACACCACTCTAATAATTTAACATTTGTATCAAGGTCTTCATTTTGTATCTAGTCCACTATGTTGGATAGTTGCTCCATGATGGGCTTATTTCATCAAATACAAGAAAACTAAATGCATCAAGGAATATGTCTTTGATTTCCACTAATGCTTTCTTTTGTCTATACTCATTTATTTGTATCTTCTGCTTCTTCTTTCTCTCCAATGCCTCTTGCACTTCATTTATCTATGCTAGGTTCATTGTTTTGTAGTCATAATTGGGTATGACTATTTCCTCATCAAGTGCAGGCTCTCCCTAGTGAAGTATCCTTGCTACCTTGGTGGAGCTTGAGCCTAGTGCTAAGATTTGTAGTGGTACTACATCAATTCTTGGCTACTTGGTAGGAGTCCCTAAGGTAGGCAAGTTTACCAATGTTTGTATTACCTCTTGCTCTCTTTCCTTAGGGGTTTTCTCCTTTTCCTTCTCTTATTCTCTACTACCTTGATCAATGACAATGATTTGAGGAGGTTCACCTTGGCTTTGTGTTGTAGGAACATCTTGTCATGTCTGCTCCTTTGCTAGCTCCTCAACAGTTGTTGTTGCTATTACTATGGGATCAAACTTAACAATTATATCTTGTGTTGCTTGCTTTTTTGGTTGATCTTCTATAGTTATGGGAGGTTGTGAAGGTGGTTCTTGTGTGTTCACCTTCTCCTTAGTAAATTCTACTATTGCTTTTTCTAGTTCTTCCACACTCACCAAAATAGGATTTGTGCACAATTGTGATTGCAATGTGGTTTGGTGAAGGATCTTTTTGAGATCCTCTGTAATCAATGGATTGATGTTTAGACCTAAGGTGTCAAGAAAATCCTAACAATTATAGGTTTTGCAATTTTTGTATTTGGAGGACTTGGTGGGGGCAATTGGGTGTCTTGGACACTCTATTTTGATTGCTATTCCTTAGTTGTTGCCTCTTCACCTTGTTATGTCTTCTTCACTGTTACCTCTTCTTTTTCTTTCTCTCCTTCCTTCTCTTTTTCATTCTCCTTTTCTTCCTCATAATTTCTTCCCTCAAAGAGATCTTCCTACCCTTCCTTGGTAGTAGTTAATCCATAAATCAATTTCCACATTTGTGTGGATTTTTTTACAACATCCTCTATTTTATTTTGTAAGATGCTAAAGGCTTTGTATTTGGGTGCAAGTTTTCTCCCATGTTTCTTACTAGCCTTTCTTATTTGACCTTTTGTAAGGTCTAGCATCACATGAGCTAATGTTGACTCCCTTATTTCTTTCTCCATATTAAGGAAGTAATGCCATTTATTTTCTACAATGGAGGTTAGCTCCTTAGGCATAGAATTGTCCAGTTCAAGTGGGGTAGTCTTGAACTTGGCCATCATAGTGTAGATGGACTCTTCCACTATGTTTTGTTCATCTCTTGATAATTTATTAAAATCAATAGTCCTTAAACCAGTTAAATCTACATTATCTCTAATGTTATTACAAACATTTTCCAAATTAGACTTGGTAAAATGTCTTACCAATTTGAATTGATCATTGTTAGATTTTATCTTTTCTTCATCTAACGTTGGGGGTGCAACATATTTTCTTTTTCTTTTTTCTTTTTTAGGCCCTCCTTTCTTTGTGGCTTTTTTCTTCCCCTATTCTTTTGCCACTTGTCTTGTTTCCCTAGTGTTTTCCCTTGTAGTTGGCTTCTTCCCCTTGGGTTGTGCAACTGGCTATTTTTGTGCTTTTCTCTTCTTAGGTTCAGCCTTGGGTGCTTCTTGCTTGACACCCTCCTCTTCTTCTACATCCTTACCCATGCCTTGGGTCAATGCAAGTGTTTCCTATCCTTGTTCTTCTTCATCATCCTCAACTTCTTCTTCTTCTTCTTCTATTATGCCCTCTCCAAATTTGGCTTTTAGTTTCATTACAAGTTTATCCTTCTTCTTTAGTGTGGAGGCCATCTTTAATTCCATGTCCACCTTTGATCTTACCACATCATATGTACCAAAATGTGGGGCACTTTTGTCCACTTCCTCAGCTAGTAGTGTAGTTATAGCTATTGATGCCTCATCTAAATTTATTTCATAGCCAAGAGGTCTTAACCATCTAACTCTTGGTATGTCAGCTTGTATATAACTAAAATCAATATCTATAAGAAAACATACATCATTTACATGTTTTTCTACCAATAAAATTCGTATTCTTACCCTTTACTTCATGGTCTTCTTCAAGTCTTCAAAATAGCTAGTCATTAATATCTCAAAATTAGCTCTCATTTGTTCTATATATTCATTAACTTGAGCTATGATAGACCTATTTTCTTTCCAGACAACTTTTCCAAAATATGGAAATTTATTCTATACATAGAAAAATATGCAAATCAAAATTGCACCAAACTTGCACTGTGCTCCCTTGGTTATCCTTATTGTTGCTAAATTTTCATTGATTTGTTGTAGTTGCAGTTCTGCAAGATCAAAAGTATGATCCTTTTTCACTAGCTTGTAACCCACATCCACTGCAATGCATGGTACACTGTTAAGTCTACTAGATTGGTAAAATTTGTGTGCAATAACCTTAACAACAAAGTCAGCAAGAGGATCTTGGATGTATCTATTGTCATTCCTCTCTTGTTCCACTTGGCACCAATGTTCTTTTCAATTGCTTCCTTAGAATCACTCCTAAGGGTCTTTGGCCAATCTAGGGTTGGGTACCTTGTCACTCTATGTACAATCCATTTTGTAATTTTTATTGGACCATCCTCCAACCATAAAATTCCATCATGTATCCTGCTAAGCACTATCCTAATCCATTCAGTTTTGAAAACTGTGGGGAATTCTAGGGTACACGTCAAACCCTTCTTCTTAAAAATTTGATACTCTTCTTTCAAGACTCCATTTTCACACAATCTCTTATAGGCTTCCCTCATCTCCATGTCTCTCATGGATCCAATTTTACAGTTGTAACATCTTCTAACATCTTGGACTATAACTACCTTATGGGGTATTATAGATAGGGTTCCAACTGGGTCATTTTTATATGCCACTTCAGGGATTGGCCAAAAATCTAGCTGTTTCACTTTATTTGACACTAGTTTAACCTCAAACAACTCTTTCTCATGTGTTTTTCTAAAGCTAGAAGCCATTTGTGTGACCTAGGGCTTTAACACAAAGAAAATGTTAAAGTGTGTAACTCGACACAAATGTAAATACCTCAAATTCGATGAAACTATGTTGAATCGCTGTTGAAATCAGCTCAAATGTTGGATTCTCTACTTTGAAGTCATTATGTACTCTTCTTTATCTTGTCTCTTTATTCGCAATGAAGAAAAATGATTCAAAACACAATAAAGCATTTAATGCTTAGTGCATTTACAACTATCCACTCGACTTCTTAAGAATTTCTACATTACTCAATTTCCATTATCTTTCCACCACTTGAAATCCATAGAAGTATCCTTCACTCAGCTTCAACTAAAATTTCTCTTCACTAGGCTTCCACTACCAACTCAACTATAACTAATTGTTCAACTTCTACTAATTTTACAAATCAACTCGGCATGTACTAGGATTTTACTCAGCATCTGAGGGCAAATTTTCTAACTGGGCAACACTTATGAAATCTTGAAGTTTTGACTTTGCATCTCTATTCATCCCGATCTCTTCTTTTTAGTACTTTTTTATTTAGGAACTAATGTATGATAAAGTTTTGTAAGTCAGTCCCTCATATCTTCTCTTTTCTTAGTTTGATGAAGTGTGATCACTTGACCTTTTAGGTGAAATGATCCCTTCATTTGATGAATTGCTTCCATCTTTCTTCTTCCATGTCTTATTGATTTCTCCTCTGATGTGTTCAACATCCATTTTCTCTTTACCTTTGTTGTTCTTTGAATTGGGTGGTTTTTACCTTGTTGGGAAATTCTTGCTAATATGACCAGTCTTCAAACAACTAAAACATGTGGTTTGACTCAACCATCTATTGTAGTTTCCATTGAAATGTGTTCTTATGCAATTTTTAGAAATGTGTCCATATTCTTGACATTAATGATAGTTATACATGGTGTTATAGTCCCAATTGTTATAATTTCCATGGTTATTTCGCCTTGCTAGCTAATTAGGTGTCCATATAGGCTTTGATCTGCACTCAAAAGCTCTATGTCCATACTTCTTGCAATTGTAGCAATGACCTTCAAATCTTGGTGTTTTCATAGTTCTAGTCTTGCAGTCATGTGCTTGATGTCCTTACTTTTTACACTTATGACAATGACTCACATTCTTAGGTTTTTCATGCTGATGGGCATTCTTGCTCCTGCATACATTAGAGGTATTTCCTTTATTACCACAGAAATGATAAGTAGGTTTAGTGTTCTTACCTTTGTTACTCCTTTCTTCTATAGTCTTGGATGACTCTCCTTGTTCAATGCTGGTGTATCCTAGTCCTAAAGTATCATTTTTAGCCCTTGGTGATTTTAGTAGCTGCTCAAAGTACTTGATGGACTCATTTGGTTTGTTGAAGCTCTCTACAATTTTCTTCTCTCTTTTCAGGTCATTTTGCATTTGTTCATTTTTCATCTTTAGTGTAGAGATCTCAATATCTTTGACATTCAATTCATGATATGCATTCATCATCTAGCTTAGGGTGTCTAGTTGCATGTTTAAAATTATTGCAAGTTCAATTGACTTTTCTTCTAGTCTATTGGCAAGGTTTCTCTTGTCTTCTTCTAACATAGGCTTATCTTCAATGGCTATTTTCTTCTATTTAGTTACTCCACAAAGCATCATGGCTTGTGATTCTTGTTCAAGCTTGAGTGTTCTAATTTCTTCTGCTCGGGCTCTATTCTTCTCCATTAGGTCTGCTATTGTTGCATCAAACTATTTGAAATCTCCATTTGCAAACAATTTTGCAATGTTAATCTCCTTATATTGTGGATCATTCTCAGCTATGGAAATCTCTCTTCTTCTCTTTAAGGATTTTCTCAATTCTTTCCTTGCTTTTCCAAAGTATGTAGAGAAAGTTGTACATCAATTGCCCAATTCTCTATGATCTTTCCAAGTTTTTAGACTTCCATTTCCAGATCTTTTCTCCAAGCTATAAGGTTCCTCCTTGTGAGAACTTGGCTCTAATACCAATTGTTGGAATTTATAGGTGGGAAGATTTACTTTTGAGAGGGGGGGTGAATCAGAAGTAACAAACTTTAACCTTTTCAAAACCTTTTTTTTTTTAAATCATTCACATGCATCTAATTCATCTAATAAACATAAAAGTAAAGACATGCATGAAAACATATAACATAAGATTTTGGTAACCCAGAAAACCTCCAAAATGATAAGTTAAAATTGGGGTGGGATGACACCCACAAAGTATCACTACAGTAATATGTAACTATTTAAGGTTACAAAGTTTGACCACTTCCAATGGTTTTCCCTGTGAAAGGCCTTTCTTGTTAAAGACTTTACACCGAGGTAAAAGTGATCTAGTTAAAAGATTTACAAACACTCACTTGGAATGTTACCTTGTTAAAGGATTTAGCACCTTGTTTAAAGGCTTACAACATGGCTATTAAACCAACCTATCATCATAGGATTTTCATTCCTAATACAATGGCTAAAGAGTATTAGAAAGTCTTGACCTGATGACTTGCAATCTCTAATTGTTGATTCTAGATCCTTGTTCTGCTCTGTCTGTTTTGATCCTTGCTTGATATGATATATCTCTCTTCAGAATTTTGATACTCTATTCTTGATTAATTGAATTCTGCAATGTTGTTCTACTCTTTCTAAGTCTTTACATCCCTCTACACTTCGCTAGCATTCTCCCATAAACTCTTACTCATACACACACACACAATGGGGTTTTTTCCTCCTTTTAAAGGCCTCAAAGACTTAGGGTTAGGTATGAATCTATGATCAATATTCATTCTTCATTTCTCGCTCAATTCTTGCACTTTTCCTATTGGTTGCATGCCTTCTCCATTTTTCTAATTGGTTGCATACTGATTACATAGGTAATGCAAAAGATTTGATCTTATCTTCAAGATCCTTTGAGATTCATGCTAAGTTGGCTCAAAAAATGGTTTGCATCTGAGTTTTTGAAGGCACAAACTCATATGCTGATTTTGTGTTACTCAACACTTACTAATTGTTGATGCTTGACACATATACGAATTTTATCTCACTCAAATCCTATAGTAATTCTATTTCGCTTGGCATCTATACTCTACTCAGCACCTATAGTGACTCAGCATCACTTATCAGTCAGCACTTGAACTTTTCTTAGCACCTAAAGTTCACTCGACACCTATTGAATCTTTGGCTTAGCAGATACTATAGTTCAGCTTCTGTATTATACTCAACATCAACTTAAGAATTGGTTAAGTGTGTTGACACTCAATTACCAAAACCAATCTGAGACCAACAAGCACCATTTAGAGAGTTAGTTTGTATATAATTAAATTTATTTTATTAGTTTTAAGCATATGTTTGCATTCTTAGACCTCTCACTATCAACACAAAAAGAGGAGATAACTTCTTATAAATACATGGATGTAATATGTACTCCAGGCCATTATTTTGATGCAATAATATATGCTATTGATGCTCTCATTCTAAGTGTAGTTATTCTTGCCAGAGTGTGTTATTTTTTTGAATTATTGTTCATGAATATTAAAGGAGCCAATGGTTTTGTTGTGTTGATTTGATTGTGTCATCTTTTAGTTTTGGTGTTTGCCGCATGTTGACAAATTTTACTGACATACTGAGTTGGAGAAAGATCACCTATTTTTCTTGCATAGATTCTTGTCTCGCATGAGCACACTTTTCACGGCCTTGCAATTTGATGAGAAGTAAAACATCTTTTGGTTTTTACTAAGTTCCCATTAACAATTGCATCAATAAAATTAAGGAAGCACTGCTCCGATTTTCATTGGTTTCCTACCTGATGTTTTCGATGATTTAACTCACAAATATGTTGTTACTATGGTTTATGTCCATTAGGAATTTCCCTTTCAAGTTATTTGTTTTCATCTCTCATTACCTTATCTTTATTATTTTCTTTGCTAACACTTTTTTAGATTAAGAATTCATATAGTTGCATTGATAAATTGCATTCATCATAAAACATAAAATACCAAAAATATATGTCTTTTGTGGTTACTTTTCAAAACAACATATCAAATGTCTTATCTGAAATTGGTTTGAATAAGAAAATGCCTCCATGTGAACAAATACATTTATCATCAATTGAGGGGATTCTAGTAGGTCACAAGATCACCCAACACCTTGGAGTTGATCCCAGATTAGCTTTTCAAGAGAGGAGTTCTAAAGGATTCCTATTGTTAAGCATCATGCAAAATGACAACTCAAAAAGATGCTTGTAAAATAGGTATTCAAAAATATAAAGAATTCCCTTTCTAACATTTCAAGGTGAATGCCAAATCAAATGCCAGAAAATATCCATTCTAATGACAAAACTAGCGCAACCTAATACCAAGCCTATGCAACAAGAAACCGAGGCTTGGAAAAATAAAATGAAGTTTCAACAACATTGTGAGAGAATCAATTAACACAAAATACTAAATTATCCTACTTATATATGTCTGCAAACATTTCTTTACAGAATTATTCTTGTGACTTGTAATACCAAATAAAATTTACATTAACATTTACCGACTTTAATAGTTAAAGAAAACCACTCATATGCATCACTGTCACTAAATATAAGAATTCCATATTATTTTAAATCATGATTTATTCCACCTCTGTATGTGTCTGTACAAACTCGAAACTAAAAAGGTGGAGTCAATTTTGGCCTCCCAGTCCCTAGAATAGAGCACAAAGTTCAATAGGTTCCACATAGTTTAAGGTTGTCAAAAGCTCTATACAATTACAAATAAATTACAAGGTTCAATATAAGACCACAAACAACTAGAGGTGCACAGTTTCATTTGAAGCCAATGCTCTCCCTTCTACCAAGATCCCTCTACATGATTTAACTGGGTCACATGAAACAAAGAAAGCGTTAGGAAAAGTAGGATGCATTCCTCTTGTTGCGAGGATGGTTGATGGCAATACTGATTCTTCTGAGGAAAATATTGTTCGGGCTATTTTCAGTCTTTTTCGCATTAGAAGGAATAATAAAGAATTGATCAAAGATGAGGTAAGATTCTCATGTTTCTAGGGTTACTCAATATTGAAAACAACATCGTGGCCAAGAAATTCGCCCTTTTGGTAGCAAAATCCTTCTCAAATAACACTTGTGAAAAGAAGAAAATTGTCCATGGAAATAATGAAACCAAATCACAGGTAATACATCATATTAAAGTATAAATATATTTTTCAATCATTTTGCATCACCTTTTCTTGTACTTGATTCTAAGATAACAATTTAACATCGATTTTTTTAAATCTTGTTCAACCAAAAAGAATTACTCGAACAAAATTTGAAACTTATTTAGATTTGAACTTCCTCATTTTCTATTTTTTAAAGTTATCTTTTAAAGAATTCTTGTTGTTTCAACATATATTAGAAGGAAACTAAGTTTTTCACAGTTGCTCTAATTATTTTATTAATTATTCCATTATTGTGATCATTCATTACTTCTTTCCACTAATCATAATTGGGGTTTACAAATACAAATTTTTTTCCAATGTGCAAGGATCTTGTATAGAGTTAAATTTTATAGAGAAAAAATATTTTCTACAAAAAAATCTATCTTCATATTTTTTAGTTTTGAATTACTTAAACCTGTGACTTTTATATTTCTGACACGCACTAATGATCAGTCTCATTAAAAAATTTCAACGCTGATATTTTTTTATCAAATTCAAGAATAACTGAAAAACATCCTTACAAAAAAGTTATATTATTATAAAGAGAAATCTAAAGTATAGATTTCACAATTTCTAATTGGAATCAAAATCCATCATGTAGGCATGAATTGGAATTTTAATATTCTTTTTTTATTCTTAGCCTCAACCTCTTGCATTTAATATGCTTTGGTTATTTGACCAAAAAAAAGTTTCGTACACCTTAATTTAACTTGTATACTTTCAAATACTTTGATTTCTAATTTATAAAGTAAAAGAAAACCTTAAAAGTATGAAAGTGAAAAATCAAACATGATAAATGTAAAGTTGAAAAGCTTTTAATCATAAGGAGAAATGAAAAGGAAAAGTTATTAGGAAAAAGTACAATCATTTCTTCTATAGCCCAATTATCTTAGAGATATCCTTTGGACACAACAAAATAAAATAGAGAAATATTAAGTTTAATATCTAAGATAAATTAATTTATTCCTCTAGCAAGGAAAAGAAGATGTTTTGTCCTCTTATAAACACTGGATCTGTGATAATAATGAGGCCATTTATATGTGTTAAACTATAATTTTTAGTTCAAACTTGTTTGACATTTTGTCCTTCATTTTTTAATAGTTAAAGTTAATATATAATACATATAATAATTATTCATTTTACTTTAAATAAGGAGTAATTGAATTTCATTTTTTTGTTGATTTTGCAGGCTTCTGAAAGCATAGGCTCATAAGAAGCAAACAAACTTTTTCAAAGTCATAGATCAAAGAAGTATAGAACTCTATCTTCTATTAGAGGAAATAATCTTTCAATACTTGTAAAGAAAAATGTACAAAATGTTCAAATATGTTATGTAAAATCAAATGACACCCAAATATTACAAAAATATATACAATGATTTCTGCACCATTTGTTGTTAATATTCTTATGCTCATCTCCTCCTCAGTATTTATAACTAATGTGTTTGAAATCATTTGCAACTTGCATTGTTAAATTTATCTTTCTTTCATAAGGTGAAACTCAAGCTCTACGGAGCTGTTGTTCTATCTCTATTATCTAGTTTAGCAAAAATAATTAATCTTAATAATCTTCATTTCCATCAAATATGTACAAAATAAGCAATAATGTATCTCTTATGTTTTCACAATTAGACATAAGATGTTTCTTCCTCTATTACCATTATAGATAATTCCACCTATACGAAAACAAATAATTCCAACATCTAACCAAAGGAAAAAACATCTCAACTTATTGTACTATGAAAAATTGTAATAATAAAATAAATTTAAAATTACCTCTAGCTAAATTATGTTTTTTTTTCCCTATCTCTATCATATATTGATGTTTATGAACATTATGTCAATTAAAGAAGAGTAAAAATGCTCACAATCTTTGGTCAACAAGTTGGAAAAAGCTCCATCGTCTTGTGGTATGAATAGGACACAACATGCCTAGCATGAAACAAATTCCATGGTCTTTTCAACACCTACAAATCCACCATGCCTCACATTTTCTAGGTTTCCCTTTGTTCTTTCTTTTTATGTACTCTCAACTATTAGTTTTTATCATTATCGATATTTGATTTATAAAGTATATTATGTTTAATACTAACATATTTATATCTATCCATCGAGTGATAAAGTTGCTTAACTCATATAGAGTGCAAATCTTTCATTTAGTGATAAAGTTGTTTAACTCATACAAAGTGCATTAAGCATGTCTTTTAAAATAAATTTGATAGAATTTATATTGTATTTTAGTGTGAGTTAATGTGATAAAGTAGATTATTAGGTGGAGACTTATGTTTTCACCTCATTTTTTACTATTAGTTTGCCTACAATCCAAAAATATTAAATTACAATTGTAATGTTTGCATAGTTTTATTTTTCATTTTTAATTATTTTTTAAAAGATTGTTTCTTTTTTCTAATTGGCATAATCATATTTTTTTGCTAGTGGTTTTATTATTTTTCTTTTCAAAAATTTTAAAATATTGTTTTGCCAAACAAAAAATTAAAAGTCATAAAGAACTGTAAGAACTGTAATGTAATGTAAGTTAATTTTTGTCCAAAGAGATAAAATTGTGTTGCCTCCATTCTAAAAATATTAAATTACAATTGTAATGTTTTGAAGATTTTTTTTTTAATTTTAATTTTTTAAATATTGTTTCTTTTCCCTAATTGACCTTGCATATTTTTGCTCGTGATTTTTTTATTTTTCTTTTCAAAAAATCCAAAATATTTTTCCTCCCACAATTTAAAATAATAAAGAACTTTTTATTGTAAACATCCAAATTAATAATGTATTTAAAATTATAACATTATGAAATAATAAATTTTATATTATTATATCAAACTCAATAACTTTATAAAATTAACATTATAATATTATATCAAATTTAATGAGGGCTTGATGAAATCTAATCCAGACAATAGAGGTGGGAAAAATGTAATTAATTAAAGGACTTTGTTGTCTTCCAGGCATAGTCCAAGAGGCTGGATAATTATTGTTCAGAAGTAATTTCATTGAAATAGAAACTTTTTCCTTCATAAATTTATGAGAATTCAATATCTCTCACAAACAAAAGTTTCAATGAAAAATTTGTTGAGTTTGAATTATTGTTGCACATAAAGTACAAACCAAAACAATGATTGATTACTTACAAACTTGATTCTATTTCATACTATCATGTCTATCATTTTGTCGATTGGGATTATTAAAAAAAATCCAATTTGAATTGATCATGTATGGAATAAGTTTATTTTTGTTTCAAATTGGTTAATGGCATCGGGAACAAACCAACTCTAGTTTGAGAGTTTGACCAGCAATAGATGTTTCAAGAAATAGTTTGCATTGACCTGTATTGTATTCTACATAGACGCCAATTCAGGAATTGGGAGAATGCAAGATTGTCCATATAATTATAGATCTAATTTTTAAATATATTTTGTACTATCCTACTTGAATTAAATTGACTCATAAATGTATGGGTATTTATTCAAGTTTGGTTAAGAATGAATTTGGATGGATTAGATCATTGGGCTTGAAAGATACCATTGGTTACATGGTTGGAATTCCTTGGTTGGATAGGTATTGGTTATTATTCAATGCCTGTCTTCCTTGTTATTGTTCAGCATTTGGATCTTATTTATGTTTTAAAAGGTATTGGGTATAAAATAAGTTTGAAGAGAGATTGATTTCAAGAATCAATTCATTCCATTAGTTGTTTCTAGTTGTATTTGACTTGCAATGAGTTAGGATGGTTGAGTGGGACAAACTTGCATGAGCTTATATTTGAAAGGCGTCAAATTCAAGATTTAGGATTATTGCAAAGTGAAGCGAGAATATATAGATTTAGGATTGTTTAACAAACCTTTGCATCATAAAGGAAGATATTAATATTATAGGAGATCTTAATATATAATATAGTTTATTATGAATATTAACTATTTATTATTATCATTTATCAAATTTGTACATCTATTTTAATCTTAATTCTTTTTTATTAGGTGGGACTCAAGCTATATCATGGCTCTCTTTTTTTAGACATTCTTTTTGAAGAATTAATATAATATAATTTCATTTTATATTAAAATAAAGAAAAATGAATTATAAATATATTTAATTGTGATGAATTCAAGCGGTAAATTATTAAGTTTTTATAATGAAAATAAGTTTAAAGTGATTGATTATCATTATTTTTGTGATGAGATTTTATGTTCAAATTTTATTCTAATAGTTCTAAAGGAGTTACCAATTCAACTCTAGTAGTCTTAACATAGTAAAAGTGGTTTTCATGGGGTCTAAAAGAGTTCTCATATCACTCTAATGGTCACAACAACATAGAAGCTACTAAGACAACAAAAAGACCTACATGGCCTTGGGCTAGAAACAAACCAACAAAGTCTTACTAAAAAAATATTACAAGACAATGATAAATCAAGTGAAGTTGTTGTTCAATAACCCAAAATTATTTATCCCATTCATGTATCCTTCAATTGGTAAACCTTACTTCTTATGAACTTGACCTTCACTTATTGTTCCTTCCCTTCCCAAGTAGGAATTTCAAAGCGCACCACAATTAAAGGGACAAAGATGGTCTCGTAGCCATATGGTATCATAGCCATCCCTATGATGTAGAAGAAGGGTAATATATGTACTTGAGGAATAATAGATGGAATTTGAAAAAAAATCTTTTGAAAGCCAAAGTATATATGAGTAGAATACGTTTAAACACATCATAGATGTTGAACTCTAAGGAATTTCATGAAACCCTTTCCCTTATGAACCAATTTGATGGAATTTAAGAGGACTATTGGACCCAAATCACAACCTTACGGTATAATATTTTTGACATAGACTTTTCTCTCTATCAATTTCATCTCCAAGACATTAAGGTATTTGATTTATTTTCTTTTAATCATGTGCTCTATTTTCTATAATAAAAAATAGAAAAATAAGGATCTTGTCCCTTACAAAACTATAATGCATAAAAAAATAGAATATATTTTTATAAAAAAATACAAGAGAAGACCATTGACAATAGACCAGAAACACAACTAGTAACCCACATCAAGTATGGGTACACAACTTATCCACGCTACTAGGAGAAGGGTGAGATATTGCAGAGTGATTCTTCCTTCATCAATGGAAAATCATCTAAGTGATACTATTAATGGGATCCCCAACACAAGAAGGTAGGACTAGAGAGAGAGAGAGAGAGAGAGAGAGAGAGAGAGAGAGAGAGAGAGAGAGAGAGAGAACATCATTAATAAGATTGGAGGATAGACAATGTGGAACCTAAAAAGCTATAGGTTGTGTTGAGTGGTCATTTTGCATGATGTTAACAACAAAATTCTCTTGAATCTCTCTCTTCAAAAGTTGATCAATGACCAACTCCAAGGTTTTGGATGGCTATTTTTCAACCTACTGGGTAACTCAATTGAAAATATATGTGAATGTTCCCAAGGAGGCCTTTGTTGTATGTACCAATCTGCACAACTTTGCTAAAACATAAGCACTAAACCAATATATTTTTGTATTTTATGTTTTATTATGCATGTAATTTCTAACCAATGCAATTATATGAATTCATATTTTAATTAACATTATAATTGATAATTTATTAATTAATTATATTTGTCATATTCTTCTACTTAATTAATTTTATTTAATTAAATAGGTTCACTTCCCTAATGTATTTAAATTTAATTTGAATACTTCCCCCTAATGTGTTAAAAAAAATTAATGCATAATGCTTCATAAATCCCCTTTTAAATAAATTCTAATTTATTCAATTTCCCTCCACTTTATTAAATTCTATAATCCTATGATTAAATTAAATCATATTTAATTTAATCCTAATCCCACCTAAAACCTAGCTTACCACCCATCACTCTCATCCATAAGTCTACCCACTAGTTAATCCCACTTAATCATCCTAAATACCCTTCTAAACACCATTTACCCCCTAAGTGGTTGATCACATGTGTGAGCAACTCAAAATTCAAAGAAGTCCCACTTTTATTAATTTATCCAAAAATCCTCTTACACTCTTACACACTTGTCCCCCTTTTCTTTCTCCAAGGTTGCTCACACATGTGTGAGCACACCTTGAGCCATCTCAATCACCAAAAAAGCTTATGTTGACCTTTGCATGGCTTGTCTCCTTAGCACATGTGTCTCCCTTGTGGCACCTATGTCGATGCCACATAGACGTCACCTCCTCAAGGCCTCTCTCAAGCCTATAAATAGAGCCCTTGTCTTAAGCATTCATCATCTTCCTCATTTGCATTGTTATCAAGCTAGTATATTTCTAAAGCTCTTACTGATTTCATGCATTGTTGCTAACTCTTTCGTAGTTGTTAGATTTCATTTCTTACATCCATATTCACCATCCTTGGATTCTTTGAGCATAGTTGTATCCATAACCATTATTTGAATCATTCTCTTCATATCTACTTAGCTTCATGCATCTTGCATTTTATTTCAAATCATCATGTGATTCATTCAATAGTTGTGTTTGGGAGAGCACATCCACATCCCTCACTATTGAGCACACCAAAAAGGCCTCTTGTGGGTGCCCTTGTTGATTTGCTCTGAGGTTGCATGAGTACTCTTTCTTTTCGGTTGTATTAAGTTGTAAAACTCAAGTATAGGATTAGTTGTATTTTTATTTACTTTGAATCTTTGGTATACATGTACAACTAACATTTTCTTGTTTATGTGTGCTTCGAACAGATTAGGTTTTCTTCTATACAATAAAGTAATGAGAGATTTAAAGTAAAATACTAAAAGGAAAATTCCTAACGACATAAGCCAAAGTAACAACATGTGTATGAATTAAATTATAAAATGGATCTAGTAGGAAACCAATAAAATTAGGAGTGATGCTTCCTCAGCTCCACTAATGCAATTGTTAGTGGGAACTTCAATAATAATAAAAAGATGTTCCATGTTTCATCAAATCATGAGGCCATAGAAAGTGCACTCATGCAACATAAAACATAACAAAATTAAAATATCACGCAATTATCACAATGCAATAAAACCATTACCCCCATTATTATTTATGAACATGAATTAACAAAAAATAACACATTCTAGCAAGATTTACTCCACACAAAATGAGAGCACCAATAGCATTTATTATTGTATCAAAATTTTGGCCTTCAATACATATTACATCCATGTATTTAAAAGAAATCCTCTCCTCCAATGTTAGTAGTGAGGGCTCTTCTAATGCAATTCATGCTAAAAGACTAATAGAAAAAAGTTATTTACATACAAACTGACTCTCTAAATGGTGCTAAGTAGGTCTCCACCCTTGATTATATCAATTAATGGGTGTATGAGCCTTTACATGACTTAAAATAATAAAATAAGAAGAAGATAAGAATATAGAAGCCATGAGATGATTTGGCAATCACTAAGAGCTTTAAAAATGGAAGGTCGACCTTCTCTAGGTTTCTTTGGGAGTTGAACTATCGTCAAACTGTGTTTCTGATCATAGAATGCTTTAAAATAGCAATTGAAAGTTAACTATTGGCACACTGCTTCTTCAAAATTGTCATTGCACCTTGGACAATCACACCATGGAAAACTGCACCTTGTTAACAACACCAAAAATCCAAAAATTCTTCTAAGTGTAAAAAACTTAATTTCTAGTGTAAGAATTTTCCTAAGAGGAAAATTCACCTAGGAACTAAGAATTCAAACACAAGCACAACTGTAGACTAGAATGAGAGAGTATGATCAGAATGATGATATATTCATTCAATATTCCATGTTCAAGTACACTAGGAGTGCCTATATATAAAGGCCTCTGAGATACATCTAGAATGCCTCGTAATCAGCTACATGATATGTCATACAACCAAGCACATGTCCACTAAATATGGGTTATCCTCCACTAAGCACAAAAGTAAGTGCAATGATGAGAGGATAAGCCTACAATGGTGTAACACACAAATCAATGTTGTAGACAACATGTGCTGAAATAGATTTTCATACTTCTGTTTTGTCAACATAACAACTCAAAAATGTGTGCAAACTCCTAAGTGTCTCACAAAATAAAATAATAAAATAATACATTAACCTAAGTAAACTTAAGTAAGTATAAATAGTGAATATGTATTTACACCAACAACCCCCCTTAAGTGCAACTTAGGGGAATGCCCTTAAGCTTATGAAAACTAGGATGAAGTATAGAATGGGTCTTAGCTACTAGGCCATGGTAGGTACCCATGTACATAATGAAAATTAAATCTCTCATAAAGAAAAGAAAGAGGGAAAACCTCATGGGAAAAACCCTCCCCCAAAAAGAGGGATAAAAAGGGATGCATGGATTGATGGAGTAATTAAGACCCCCCATTACGATATACATCCAATATATACAAAATTGAAGAAGGAGAGAGACAAAACCTCATAAGAGGAAAAATCCCCCCCCCCATAAGAAATAAGAGGAAGAGAGACAAGGTAGTGCCCCCCCCACCCTCCAAATGAACAATGTCAGTCAGTAAAAGCTACTCTAATGAAGAAGCTAGTCCAAGAGTGTTGAATGACGTTCCTCCCCTTAGGAAGAAACAAAGGCAAAGGTATAATCCTAAAGATGTAAGGTGGTCTTGAAACCTACTCAAGTATTCCTGCACTGATATTAATGCTCGCCCCTTCCAACTGTGCTGAAAAAAATGAATGCAGATCTGGCAAGGATGTTTATTGAACCTATTCCAATGAACCATCTATCTCCTCAACTAACAAAGAGACCTTTGCCAATTTTTGTACATAAGGATCCATAATCACAATAACTTGAGAAGATTTATCATGTAGAGAATGTACATGAGGGTCAGAGTGAGCCCTTGCAACAACTATAGAAGGATCATCTCCATCAAAGAGAAGATTTAAGTTCTCAAGGCTAGCTCCCAAATCTATGGTGTGTGACTCCACAAAAAAACTTGCAATGTCTACCATGTAGTCATCAACTGAAGCTAGAGCTAGAAGATTAGATGTACCATGTTGTGCTAGACCTTTCACTATGGCAATATAAGCATGTGGACTATATTGATGATGTGACCTCTCACTACAACAGTCGATAAAACCCCATGTGTCTGAATCTATTGAAGCACTATCACTGGTGTCACTATTAGTTTCTATTGTGTATGAAGAGTGGAGTGGATTAGAGGATAAGATGGGTGAACTTTCCTCAAAGAGAACATCCTTCTCTACAAAAATCTCATGTGTCTCTGGATACATAAGTCTGTAAGCCTTTGCATTATTTTTCTAACTGATGAAGGTACAAAGCCTAGGTGATGGTGCCTTGCAACCCTTGGAAGATAGGTTAGCCCATGTTGGACAACTGAAGACTCTTAAGTGACTCACAACTAGTCTTCTACCACACCATGCATCAAAAGGAATCTTCTCATCTAAGGCATTATGAGGAGACCTATTAAGTATGTGAGTAGCATTGCTAATGGCTTCAACTTCTAATGTAGGATTAAGAGACTTGGTTTTTATCATGCAACTTGCCATGGTTTTGAGAGTCCTAATCCTCATAGCCACAACATTTGTCTTGTGTGGACTGAATGTTGGTGGATTTTGAAGGTCAATTCCCTCATGCTTGCAAAAGTTCTTAAGTCTTTGGTCGACATATCTGTTCTCATTTTCCACCCATAGAACCTTGATGGCTTTCCTTGATTTTTTTTCAACATGAGTCTTAAAGTCTTGAAGATTATGAACCACTTCATTCTTGTGATGAAGGAAGTAAACCTAAGTGAATCTTGAAAAGTCATCAACAAATGTGAGTATGTAGCAGCCTTGGCTAATTGAAGTCACTGCAAAGGGTCCTGCTAAAACCATGTGAACTAACTAAAGAACAACTGGAGCTGTAGAAGACTTGCCTTTGTCATACTTCTCCTCAAGGTGCATATCCACTAAACATGATGAACATCACTCTTAGAAAAGTTGATATTAGGTAGACCTTTGACCATGTGTTTTGAGAAAAGTTGGTGAAGAGAGAAAAAGTCAAGATGACCAAACTACTCATGCCATAATGTTGTTTGTGAAGTAGAGTGAGTCAACAAGGTTTGAGAAGGAGACTTAAGCACAAAGTGGGAGAAGGAATTTTAGATGCTTAAAATCACTCCAAACACTATATTAATTTATTTAATATTTCCCATGACATTATAATCGATTATTTATTAATTATTTATATTTTTTATATTCTTCTACTTATTTAATTAAATAAGTTCACTTTCCTAATGTATTTAAATTTAATTTAAATACTTCTATCCCTAATGTGTTAAATTTATTTAATACATGATCCCCCATAAATCCCCTTTTAAATAAATCCTATTTATTTAGTTCTCTCCATTCCATTAAATTCTCTAAACCTATGATTAATTAAATCCTATTTAATTTAGTCTTAAACCTAGCCTAAAACATAGTCTACAACCATCACTTTCATCCTTCTAAGCCAACCACTACTTAATCCCACTTAATTACCCTAAACACCTTGCTAAACCCCCTTTTAATCCTAAGTGTGTGCTCACATGTGTGAGGAAATCTCACACTTCCCACACCCCTCATGCCTTCCACACCTCTTACACCTTTGTCCTCCACTTCTTTCTTTAAGTTTTCTCACACATGTGTGAGAAAACTTTGAATGTTGACCACTTGCATGACTTGCCTACATGTCTCCCTTGTGGTACCTATGTGGATGTCACATAGATGCCACCTCACCAAGGCCTCTCTCAAGCCTATAAAAAGAGACCTTTTCTCAACCATTTTCCATCTCCCTCATATGCATTCTTATCATGCTAGTTTGTCATTTGAGCTTAGTAATTTTCTAGAGTAGCATTTGATACTAACCATTTGGTAGTTGATAGATTTCATTTCATCTTTCATTGTCAGATTAGTTTCTTTCTTGCATTTCCATTTTCATATCCTTTGAATTCTCTCGAACATGGCTACTTCCATAGCCATTGTTTGAAGTATTCTTCACACATTTAGCATAGGTTCATTCTCATATTTGCATTTCCTATCAAGAGATTCACCATAGTTGTTTTTTGAGAGAGCACACCAACATCCCTCCAATCAAAAACACAAAAATAGGGCCTCTCATGGGTGCCTTTGTTGAGCTATTTGAGGTTGAATGAGGACTTTCTCTTTTGGTTGCTTTGAGTTGAAAAACTCAAGCAAGTGTTAGTTATCCTTCATTTTATTTTGAATACTTGATATATCTATTGTAGCTAACATTTTCTTGTTTTCTCTTGCTTCCAATAGGTAGGTTTTCTTACATACAGGAATAAAGCCTCTTGTCATCATTGACTTTCCCAATTGCAACCAATGAATCATCTTTTAGACTTTGCACCATCACTAAATCTAGAAGGAACTCAACTTTATGACCATCTCCAAGGTGAGTGATTTGGTAAACTGATAGGAGATTGGAGCTAAGGTCTGGAATGTAGAGAACATCTTTGAATTTCCCATTTCCCATTTCCACATGTCCTTTCCCTTCATCTTTCATTTTATTTTCATCTCCCATGAAGATGTGTGGTACCTTTGACTGCTTCAATGAAGAAAAGTCTCCCTTTGAAGAACCCATATGATAAGAGGCACCTAAGTCAAGTATCCACTCCAAAGAAGAAATTGTGTTTTCCATAAGTGTTTTCCCTTTACCCTTTGAAGAGGTTGGAGTTGAATCCTTGGAAGTACCTAGCACTTGAATCTTGTTCTTCTTGAGTAGGTTTTCCAACTCATCGATTCTTTTTGTCTTGCAATGATGCTCATCATTATTTGGCCTTTTGCAATATGCACAAAAAAGTTTGTCCTTCTTTTCATTACTTCCCTTCTTGTTGGAAGAAGAATTGTCTTGTTGTGAGGAGGATTGTTGTGTCTCAGATTGTGATTTATGCTTCCACTACTTCTTCTTCATCTTGTTTCTTTTCCCTCCTTGACTTGATTGGTTCTCATCACTAGCCACCAAGGCTTTGGTCTTTGATGACTTGATAAGTCCTAAATCCATCAATTGAGATTGTTCAAAAATCAACATCTTTGCAAATATGTCAAATTAAGAATTCTAGAAAGCAGTTCCCATGGTCAACCTATGAGTATTAAAACTTGAAACAAAGGAAGCATACTCTAAAGTTAGCCTCTTCAAGATGTGATGAATCAACTTTTCATCCTTCATGGGATTTTCACAATCTTTAAGAAAATCCCCATACTCATTGGCTTTGTTGATGTAATTTTGAATTGTGTCAAAGTTCTTTGGATCCAAGAGAAGTAGATCGTCCTCAATCTAAAATTTGTTTTCTTCATCCACCTTACCATACAATTGTTCAAGTTTATCCCAAGCTGGTTTGGATTCTTTACAACTAGCAATGTGAAAGAAGAGATCTCTATGTACACAACTCTTGATAATTCCTAAAGCCAATTGGTCTTGTCTTTGCCATTCAATAAGTTCTTTAGCATCAATAGGTTTGGTAATCGTACCATCAACATAAAGACTATATCCTTTTTTCCATTAATCTACTCCAAGAAATATCTTTCCATGTAGAATAATTGCGTGAAGTTAGAGGTGGACATTTAAATGAACCCATGATGCAAAAAATTTAAAAAACACAAAAGAGAGACACAAGAACACAGTAGACACCCCCCACTTTTCACTCAATCAAAAGACCCCCCCCTCACCCCCCCAAAAAAAAAGATGCTTTTGGCACTTTATAAGTAGTGCATGTACAATGGGCCACTTGTCAAAATGAAAAAAGTGGACTTTCTGATTTTGCTTTTACAACTACCTTTTGAGGCTCAAATCTATCACTAAGCACTATAGCTCAAATATACAACAATTTTGAAAAGTAATCAAAGCTTTACAATGCAAAAAAAGGCCTAATTCTAAAAATGAGATTTTGGTCCACACAACCCTAGAATCTAACTTCAAATCTCGAAATTAGATGAAAAATAACACGCTTTCAAAAAAAATAGAACCTGAAAGTGACCAAATTTGCTCGTACGGAGTGACCACCACTAGAAAATTCAAGAAATTCTACCCAATTTTTTAAAAAAAATTGCACCTGAATTAGAGTTCAGATGTCCAAGTGTTGGTGTAAATAAGTATTTACTTATTACACTTACTTAAGTTTTACTTAGGTTAATGCATTATTTAATTATTGTGCATTATTTTATTATTATTTTAGGTGAGACACTTAGGAGTTTGTGTACTCTCATTGAGTTATGCAAGTCTAATTATGCACATGGTGTCTACAAAATAGGAGTATGCATCATTCACTGAGTTGTCATGTTGACAACATAGTTATCCGTACTCCTTATTTAGCACATGTTGTCTACACCACTGATTTGCGTGCTACACCATCGTAGGCTTATCCTCACATCATCGCACTTAATCTTGTTCTCAATGGAGGATAACTCATATCTGGTGGACATGTCCTTGGTTGTATGACATATTATGATACTAACTTCTATGCATTCTAGAAGCTCTCCTGAGGCCTTTACATTCAAGCACTCGTAGTGTACTCTAAAACCAATTATTGAATGAATATCATCATTCTGATCATACTCTATTTATTTTGGTCTATTGTGTGCTTATGTTGAGTTTTTTAGTTCTTGGGTGAATTTTGGCCTAAGTCAAATTCTTACATGGCATCAGAGCTGAGGGAGATTATCATCATGTAGCTATTTGAGACCGTTAATGCTTCAGTACCTCGACACAAATCCAAAGGATTTGCAAAAATTGGGAGCGTCTAGAGCTAGATCTGACCTCATTGTTGCATCCAAAATGTTGATTCGGTGAAGATCAACTATAAATTTTCCTATATTGGGTGAAATTTAATTGTGAGGCAAAAAAAATTTGCAAATCAAAACCCGAAGGCCTCGATTTGCAATTCAAGTATGATTGTTTATTTGATTTGATTATTAATTTTTAGATCTGATGTAATTTCTCTCTACAATATTAGGTCTTTTTTGAAATTATTATTTTTGAATTTACTACCCAATTAATCATTTAGTTAGAGAAATTTTTTTTGCCAAATCAGGCAGTGACACCCCAGCTCGGCTCTCTAAATTTTGGTAGTGGAATTTTCATATTATCGCAAATAGCATTATAAATTCGTAGGGCTAATCAACCCATGGGCTGTACTCTGCCAAATCTAACAACTGTAACCTTTCTGACGACACATTCACCGGAACCCCCGCCAACCAAATCCTCCAAAATATCATCGACTTCTTTGTTCTTTAACGCGTGGGCAGTTGTTGTTAAAAATCACAAATCGCACCCACCCCACGAATGTGGAATCAAAGTCTGCACTTTCGAAAATGGCGATCAGAATAACAAAGTTTTGGCACCAGCAATTAAAAATTGGTGATCATTGTTATCCCCAATAGGGAATAAGTCTGATGCAGGAGCATCTTACATGGGAAAATTAAATTATTAGAAAAAAAAATTGTGGAGGAGAGAGAAAGTGACAAAAATTAGAGGAGAAATAATAAAAAAATAAAAAAGAAAAAAGAAAGGAAAAGGAGATTTCTATTTTCGAGGCGCATAGGTGGCGTAAAAAGAAAAATAATAAAAATAGTTGTCATTCCATTAATCAAGGTGTATAGGTGGCAATTTAGAAGTTTGTGGAAAGATCCGTAAATCATGTATTTAATATTTGTTGGGTGCTTAGTTGTATTTGGGTGGGAATTTAATATTTATTTAAAGGTAGTTGTATTTACCTTTTATCCCACATTGGTTGTGTTTGTAATGTCTTGGGTTAGAAGTGCCTATTTAAGAAAGGCCTATTATCATTTGTAATCAAGTTCAAGAAATGGAAGCTCTTCTAATGGAAGTTGGAGAAATAGAAGCTCTTCAAGACAAGCTCTTCAAGTAGAAGCTCTTCGGATGTAATTTCTTGTAGAAGCTCTTAGTGAGCAATCTCTCTTTTATTGTAAGAATTTGGATTTTTTCCATTTGCAGAATATTCTAATGAATTTCAAGTATTAATGGAAGTTTTATGAAGCATTTTGTCATCTCTCTTGTCTCCATATTATTGCATTTTTTTTTGTGAGTTGGTATGGGTGGTGTGGCCCGTCATCAGTGGTATCAGAGCAGGAGTTCCTGAGTGTGCGGACAGATCGCCAAACGTGAGGCAGTTTGCACCAGGACCTTGAGTTGGGTGAAGTTTGTGAAGAAGTTCTTGATTGTGTAGACAGAGCGCCGACTGTGAGGCAATTTGCATGATGTTCTTGTTTTGGACAAGATTTGTCTTCTGAAGACTTGATTATGGAGAAGAGACAGATGAAGATGACTTTTGTGATTGGATGGATTCTGAGGATTCCTCGACTTGAGAAATTTAGAGCAAGAAATCAACAATTATTGCTAGTTGATTTGCAGAAGCAAGTGAATGAATTAGAAGCTGAGTTGCAGAAGAGAAGAGCATGTCACCAGAAAAGAGATGTTGATAATTCCTTGGATGTGGAAAAGAAAGATGATCTAGTGGAAGAGCAAGCGGATGAAGAGGAAATCATTTGCGAACCTAAAGTTGAAGAAGATGAACGAGAAGAGGAAGAGCATAAAGATGACAAGACTTACGAACCTAAAGTAGATCAAGATGATTTGAAGATTGCAGCAATGGAGGAGAAGTATAGTGCCTTAGTTGGAGATCAAGCAAGTGGAGTAGTTACGTGCATTGTTGATGACATAAAAGAGGCAAGCAAAGATGAAGATGTCAAATAGGTAAATTCTTATGAATCATGGGATGTTGTCTTTGATATGAGTTTAAAAGATATTAATGATGGTTTGCATGAGGATCTTGTTAGTCATGTGTGGTATGCAAAGGAAGATTGGTATGGTGTTACTAGGTTTATTACAGGTGTGATTAATTCAACAAAATTGGATGAGGATGAGACTTATACTTGGTTAGAGTTCATTGCGAAGGAGTATTTTCAGCAACAAACACTTGTTCCAGCCAGGTGTTGGAAAAGAAGAAAGAAGGAAATATATCGGCATCGGATACTTGTTCCAGCTATGTGTTGGAGGAAGAGAAAAAAAAAAAAAAAAAATGTCAACAGTGCCTACTTCATTTTGTGAATCTATATTCACAAAATTTTTCCTACCATGGGAGTCGGATGCAGGAGCATCATGCATCAGCAAAAAAAAAGGTCGAAGATTTGTATGTTGGTTTTCTTGTCCTATTGAGGTGGAAGCTTGTGGTGAAGATGAAGATGGTTGTATATCTTTCTTTTGGCGTTAAAGTGTGGGACACACTTTTCTATCTACCAAGGGAGTCTGATGCAGGAACATCTTACATGAGAAAATTAAATTATTAGAAAAAAAAAAGAGAGAGGGAAAAAAAAAAAGGAAAAAAAAAAAAAAAAAAAATTGTGGAGGAGAGAGAAAGTGACGAAAATTAGAGGAGAAATAATAAAAAAATAAAAAGGAGAAAAGAAAGGAAAAGGAGATTTCTATTTTCGAGGCGCATAGGTGGCGTAAAAAGAAAAATAATAAAAATAGTTGTCATTCCATTAATCGAGGTGTATAGGTGGCAATTTAGAAGTTTGTGGAAAGATCCTTAAATCATGTATTTAATATTTGTTGGGTGCTTAGTTGTATTTGGGTGGGAATTTAATATTTATTTAATGGTAGTTGTATTTACCTTTTATTCCACATTGGTTGTGTTTGTAATGTCTTGGGTTAGAAGTGCCTATTTAAGAAAGGCCTATTATCATTTGTAATCAAGTTCAAGAAATGGAAGCTCTTCTAATGGAAGTTGGAGAAATAGAAGCTCTTCAAGACAAGCTCTTCAAGTAGAAGCTCTTCGGATGTAATTTCTTGTAGAAGCTCTTAGTGAGCAATCTCTCTTATATTGTAAGAATTTGGAGGTTTTCCATTTGGAGAATATTCTAATGAATTTCAAGTATTAATGGAAGTTTTATGAAGCATTTTTTCATCTCTCTTGTCTCCATATTATTGCATTTTTTTTTGTGAGTTGGTACGGGTGGTGTGGCCCATCATCAAATATTTTGGAATTGCATAGGAACCTTCCACTCAGATCTACAAACATGTGTCGCGATCTCATTTGCTCACGAGGACATCTGCCAAATCAGCACCAATCCTACTCTTCATTATCAATCTAGTTAGTGCCTACTTAAGTGCCATCTCATCCTACATAGTCAACATCCAAATGTACAGTCTAGTTAGCATTGACACACAACCATATTCCATACATATCTGTACAATACAGATTCCACATTGCCTACCACATCATCAGTGGGAAAAATTTTGGCTGACGTCATCAATTTCCTGAGTAGAAAATTGATGCCCATTTGGACATCATTTTCAAGGAAAATATAACTGTTGAGACAACTATATGATTGTCAAATTTAACATTATGATTCGCTAATGCAATCCCAATCCAAATTCATTTTGGTTTTTGCAATTTGACTTCAAGAGGCCATAATTTGCACATCCAAATTCCAAATTAGGTGCAATTTTTTTTGAAATTGGGTAAAAAATTTTAAATTTTTTAGTGGTGCAGCTAGTTTCTAGTTTTGAAGCTCGAATTGTTCAAAATATGCATTTTTTGGTGACTGTACTAGATAATCGTGCATTTTGCAACTTCAAACACTCCATACGGGAACATCTAGAGTTGAAAACAAGTTCTATTTTTTTTCAAAGTGTATATTTTTTTGTCTACTTTCTAAATCTTGCATCATATTGTAGTGTTGTATGGACAAATTGTCACTTTCAAAAATAGGGCCTTTCTTTGCTTTGTAATGCTTTAGTATTGTAGCACATTGTAAAGTTTCAAATTTGTACTCCATTAAGAAGTTGTAACAAGCAAAATCATAAGTCCAAAAAGGCCAAAATTGGCAAGTGGCCCATTATAATTGCACTACTGACAAAGTGCCAAAAGCATCTATTTTGGGGGGGTTTCTTGATTTAGTAAAAAGGGGGGGTGTTCTTGGTGTTGTGTTCTCTCTTTTCTACACTTCTCTTTCATTTTCTACATTATGGGAAACTTTAAGTTTTCTAAATTAACTCCTCATAACTATGCTTCGTGGTTAATCAAAATATTGTATCACTTAATGTATAATGGAGTTTCACAATATGTAGATGGTACTCTTTCTAAACCAGCAGGTGATAATGTATCAACAAGTGATATTTCTAATTAGGTAGCAATGGATAGGAAATCCCTAGGTGATATATGTTTGGGGGTAGATGATAAAATAATGTATTAAATCAATAAATGTACTACATCCAAGGAAGCTTGGGATACCCTCAAAAGCCTATATGGTAAAGTGTTTGAAGAGGATGTGTTCAAAATTCAAGATGAGCTTGTATCCTTAGATCCTAAGTCGTATGACTCTATACAGGACTTCATCATCAAGGTGAATGAATTAAGGATGAAGCTTACTGATTGTGGGAGTTCTATCAAAGATGACAGACTGATCTATCTCATACATAACAAGCTGCCATCAAAATATTCCACATTTGTATCTTCTTTTAACACCTCAAAGACTACCTTAGGGTTTGCCTACAAGAAAGTCAATTTTGATGAATATGCTAAACTGTTGGATGATGAAGAAAAGAAGTTGAAATCAATGGGGATTCTCAAAACACCTCAGTCCAAAGCATTGGTAGCCAACAATGAGGGTTCTCAACATTCAGCTGGACAATCTTCAAATAAAGGAAAGGGTAAGAAGAAGTGGAAGAAAGATAAATCTGAGGATGCAGAAAAGACAACACCTCAATGCAATCAACAAGGAAAGTCCTTGAATTTCAAGAAGAAAGGGGACAACAATAAGGAGAAGAAGAAGTGTTCTTATTGCAAGAAAATGGGTCATGAAGAGCATGAGTGTTATCTCAAAAAGATTGATGAGTTGACCAACATCATAAAGAAACATAATGTTCCATTGCCTAATTCTTACAAGGAGAAGGGATCTTCTTCAAATTCAAAGGGCAAAGGGCAAGCACTCATGGCTAATTCAAACTCTTCAAAAGAATGGATATTTGACTCAGATGCCTCATATCACATGGGTTCTTCAAAGGAGGATTTTTCTTCAATGAAGCAGTCCAAGGTACTGCAAATCTTCATGGGGAATGATAGTAGAATGGAAGTTGAAGGAAGAGGAAATGTGAAAATGGAAAATGGAGAGTTTTAAGAGGTTCTCTATGTTCCAAACCTAAGTTTTAATCTCCTTTCAATATACCAAATCACTCACCTAGGAGATGGACATAGAGTTGAGTTTCTTCCAGACTTAGTAAAGGTGCACAATCTCAAAGATGATTCCTTGGTTGCAGTGGGGAAAGTGAATGATAACAAGAGGTTTTACTCTTTCTCTCATTTTTTACCCAAGTCTTCTTCAAAGGCCTTGTTATCTCAATCCAATTCAAACATGCAATTATGGCATGAGCAGTATGGTCATCTTGACTACCACTATCTTCAGCAACTTTGCACATACCAAATGGTCAAAGGTCTACCTCAAATCAACTTTTCTAAGGGTGGATGTTCAATAGATTTAGTGGATATGCATCCAAAGGGGAAGTGACAAAGAGGGAAGTCTTCTAGAGAAACAAGTGTTCTACAAATGGTTCACATGGTATTACCAGGTCCTTTTGCATTCAGCTAGGGTCACTACATACTCACTTTTCTTGATGACTTTTCAAGGTTCACTTGGGTCTACTTTCTACATAGTAATAATGAAGTGTTGGACACATTTCTAGACTTCAAGGCTTATTTAGAATGGAAATCTAGAAAGGCCATCAAAATACTCTGAATGGATAATGGAAACATGGATGTGAATAGAAGACTTAAGGACTTTTGTAGACATGAGGGTATTGATCTTCAGACTCCTTCAGCATTCAGTCCACAAAAGACAGATGTTGTAGCTTTGAGGATTCACACTCTTAAGTCTATGGCAAGTTGCATGATACATGCCAAGTCTCTAGATCCATCATTAGAAGTTGAAGTAATCTCTAGTGCCACTCACATTCTTAATCATTCTCCTTATCCAGCCTTAGATGGGAAAACTCCTTTTGAGGCATGTGCGGCAGAAAACCTATTGTGACACACTTCAGAGTCTTCAATTGTCCTGCATGGACAAAGAGATCTTCTAGGGGATGCAAGGCACAGTCACCTCAACCTTGTACCTTCATTGGTTATGAAGATGGTGTGAAGGCATATAGACTTCTAGATCCTAAGACACATTAGATTTTTGTGGAGAAGGATGTACATTTTGAGGAAACTTCACCCAAGTTGTCCTCTACTCCTCTTCACACATCATACAATGTGGATATTGATAGTGATTTCAATGATAGTGCTTCAACAACTTCAGACAAATGGGATTCTATTAATAATTACAGTGAGAGGTCACTTCATCAGTTTAGTCCACATGCATAGATCACCATAGTGATAGGTCCAAAATAGCAGGGTACATCCAATCTTCCAGATACAGGTTCAATGACAGATTTGGGGGATAGTATGCATGATCAGCCTCTTCTTCTTGATGCAGAATTACCTTCTTCAATCGTAAAGAAGGTTCCATTAGACTCTCTTGTTCATTATCTACATGACCAATCCTCACAAGTTCAAGTGATTATGGATACTTATGATTAGCAGTTGCAGCAGGGTTCTTCATCAGTTGTAGAGACAAATAGTTCTTTGGGACAAGTTCTTCAACACGATGAGCAAGTTTCAGAGACATCACTCATCCATGGGATTCTTTCCACACATAGTGGAAGTGTTTCATTTGTACCTTTGGCATTGTTTATTCCTAAGGGGAGGAACACCATTCTGCAGTCTTCGATTAGCTTCTTCATCAGAGCAATAACTATTCAGCATTCTTCTTTGGGGGGGAGCCCATCCTGTCTATCTTTCTCTTCTCATCATTCTCTTATGTATATAATGGATGTATGTCATAATGGGGGGGTCTTGATTACTCCATCCATCCATGCATACTTCTTTATCTTTCTTTTTGGGGGAGGGTTTTTCCCATGAGGTTTTCCCTCTTTCCTTGCTTTATGGGAGATTGCATATCATTATGTACATGGGTACCTAACATGGCCTAGTAGTTGGGACCCATCCTGCATTGCATCTTAGATTTTGTAAGCGTAAGGGCATTCCCCTAAGTTGCACTTAAGCGGGGGTGTTGGTGTAAATAAGTTTTTACTTATTACACTTAAGTTTTACTTAGGTTAATGCATTATTTAATTATTTTTCATTATTTTATTATTATTTTAGGTGAGACACTTAGCAGTTTGTGTACTCTCATTGAGTTACACAAGTCTAATTATGCACATGGTGTATACAACATAGGAGTATGCATCATTCACTGAGTTGTCATGTTGACAACACAATTATCTGCACTCCTTATTTAGCACATGTTGCCTACACCGCTTATTTGCATGCTACACCATTGTAGGCTTATCCTCACATCATCGAACTTAATCCCATGCTCAATGGTAGATAACCCATATCTAGTGGACATGTGCCTGGTTTTATGACATATCATGATGCTGACTTCTATGTATTCTAAAAGCTCTCCTGAGGCCTTTATATTCAGGCACTCCTAGTGTACTCTAAAACCAGTTATTGAATGAATATCATCATTCTGATCAAACTCTATCTATTTTGTCTACTGTGTACTTGTGTTGAGTTCTTTAGTTCTTGGGTGAATTCTAGCCTAAGTCAAATTATTACACAAAGTTATGGGCTTGCAAAGTTAGGCTTCCAAATCAAAAAGCAATTTGGAGAGGGGACTAGCAAGAAAACTACATGATTAAATTTGATAGTCAAATAGTCGTCACAACATTTGTAAATGGCCTAGTTTTGATGGTCAAATGACCATCAATTTTGACACAATGCTTTGCTGATTTTTGCAAAAAAGGGGACCCTTATTGGCATGTCAGGCTAATGTGTCATCCATATAGTTCAAAATGTACAGATATGTATGGAAAAGTCATAAAGGCAAGTTGATGTGGATTGGTGTTCACTGTGTATCAAGTGGACACATGGCAGTTGGGGATTTTCTTGCATGGCACTGAGCAGGAGTGAATATGGTGCTTGTAGTATGCCACATGGCAAAGGACAAGTGGTCCACATGGACTGTCCATGGGTAGGAGGTTGAAACAATTGCCACAAATCCTCGATGGAATATTCAGCATATGGCATGAAAATTTAAAAAAAAAGTGCCCTATTTTCTTTCTTCGCAGGATGCAGAGTCTCAACGTCGTTCACTAGAAATTGAGTGCACGAGGAGCAAAAAAATAATCACCGATCATTCAACACATGGGAGCAATAGCCAGAATATGTTGAAACCATGTCAAAAAAGGTCAAAGGCACTGCTGATAAAAGTTGTTGTCATCGGTGTTCTTCAATGCAACGATCAAAAACCTTTAACCTCAGAACAGATGTCAGAATTGTTATAAAGCAATCTGCATGGGTGATTAGGAATTAAATGTGTGACAGAATATTCAATCACAGTTGCTGAATGACTTAATCATAGGCCCAAAATGTGTTTGAGCTTGCCAAAGTTGAAAGGAAATATCCCACATTGGTTCAGATCTTGAAGTCTATGGACTTTTTAATGAAAGGGTTGTGCCCTTAAAACAAAGCAAGCCCATGGTGGGGAATGTTGAGGAGGCTTATCATCGATCGCCTACAATGCTAGAATTTAATTTTACCACAAGATTACTATGTACAATGACTGTTAGAGCTTGGAAAATAATTGCCCACCAATTAAATAATAAATTCCACTGTGATAGGTACAAGGCTAGGATCTAATAGCTCAATTCCTTTACAAAAAAAAACTTCCACTACTGGGTATCCAAAGGGCCAAAAAAATTACAAAAATTTGCAAAAAAAAAATGATAGAAATACAGAGAATTTAAAGTCAAATCTAAAAAAGGCCATACTCGAATTGCAAATCGAGGCCTCTGGGTACCAATTTGCAAAAAAAAAAAAATTCCTCATGATTGACTTTGGCCAAAGATAGCCAAATTTATATTCAATCTTCATTGAATCAGCATTCTGAACATAATGATGAGGTTAGATCTATCTCTAGATGTTCCCAATTTCTATAGTACTCCTGATTAAGGTTGAGGTGCTGAAGCAACAATAATCTCAAATGGCTATGTGATGAGAAAATCTCCAAGCTTTGATACCATGTAAGAATTTACATAAGGGAAAAATTCACCCAGGAACTAAGAACTCAAACACAAGCACAACTATAGACTAGAAAGAGAGAGTATGATCAGAATGATGATATATTCATTCAATATTCCATGTTCAAGTACACTAGGAGTGCTTGTATATAAAGGCCTTTGAGATACATCTAGAATGCCTCGTAATCAGCTACATGATATGTCATACAACTAGGCACATGTCCACCATATATGGGTTATCCTCCATTAACCATGAAAGTAAGTGTGGTGATGAGAGGATAAGCCTACAATGGTGTAACATGAAAATCAATGTTGTAGACAACATGTGCTAAAGTAGAGTTGCATACTTCTATGTTGTCAACATGACAACTCAAAAAGCTGCACAAACTCCTAAGTGTCTCACAAAATAAAATAATAAAATAATGCATTAACCTAAGTAAACTTAAGCAAGTGTAAATAGTAAATACGTATTTACACCAACATCCAACATCTTGGTTTTCTTCCCCTTTATACTAAAATGATTTCTAGATGGTTTCTTTTGAATTTCTCAATTATCCCCACTACTTCCTTAGACTTCGGTAAATCTAGTGACCCATACTTATTTCAAACTTTTTTTGGTAGTTACTTTTATCCTTGTATCAGCAAAATCCTCTAGCTTAGAATCTAGTTCCAACAATGTTTCTTCTATTTTGAATGCTTGTCTGACATCATCTTCTGATGAAGTCATTTCAAATGAAGCCCTGAATTGTTGAACTATTATCTACACCGAGGAGAGTTTGGTTCTTGATTCATCTTCAAAAATCTTAAGGCTAGCTGTATTATAGTATTTGTCTGCTTTCAAAAGTTTCCCTTGAGCTTTATTCTTTATTTTGTTGAATATTTTCATATAGCCCTTCCATAACTTTATTCCCTAAAGTTATCTTCTCTATCCAATCATCTAGCTTATCTAACTTCTCTACCAAATAAATCTCCATAAGTATCTAGTACCTTTTCCCTTTTATAGATTCTAGCACTTGCAAATCATTGGCCCAAGTATGCACTTCATCCATCAACCCAAAATACTAGTTTATAATGGTAACTAGTTTGTGGACATTAGTTTGGATTTTGTGCAAAAGGTTCAAATTACCTTGTATTATTTGTACTCCTCTTTCCTCAAAACTATGACACCATCTCTTGCAAGCGTCCAAAAATGAATCCATAGGTTTCCCAATCTTGTTTCTATCTAACGTGGCTCCAAGAGTGAGCTCTAGATTATTAGGGTCTATAGGACCCACTACCTCATTTAAATACCCTCTCAATAGCTCATTTAGTTTCCTCAATATCAAAATCTTTGATTCATCTTTATCAAGATGTGTGAACACTTGTTTGAGACTTGTAGTGATCAAAAGCTTTGTTGTGTCCACTATGGGCTTCCCTAATACTATCTCCTTTATTTGGTTGTCCTTAGGGATCAATTTTTTTGTATCAACATGAGGGAATGGAATGCAAATATGTGTTAGAAGGTCCTAATCTTTATTCTTCATTATAAAGAACAATGTTTTTGCATCACCCTTGGGTGGCTCAGGCTTCTTGATTGCTTTTATTAATTCTGTCATTTGTTCCTCTTCTGTCAACTCCATCTATCTCTTTTGTCTAAACAAGACTTCCTTCTTGAGCCATGATGGCATTTTCCCCATTAGTGATATACACTAAGATGAAGAGGTAGGTTATAATGCAAGTTCCTTCCTTTATCATTCCTCTCCAGAGTCTTTGTGTGTTGAGGAAGAACTTTAGAGTGAGATTCTATGAAATGTTAGAGTGGGGACCTAGCCTTTATATCGGGAGGATCTTGCTTCATTTCTTCCATAATCTACCCTTCTTTTGATTCTTCATTGGAATGTAATTATACATATTCCCCTTCCTCTATAGTTTGACTCTCAAATTCAATCATTGGAGGAGGTAAGGTGGATGATCTTTGATCCATTATTGATGGCATATCCTGTGCTAGTGGGGGAGGAACACCAAGAGGCCATTGTGGTAAGGGAAGTAGTTGATTCCAATCTTCTCCTAATGACTTTTTCTAAAGAGTATCTTGTATAGCCCTCCTATCATCTTAGTTCCCACATGCATGAAATCAAAATCTAAGATGTCAAAAATATTTTCTCCCTTGCCCTCCATTTCTTCAATCCACTTTTGTTGTTCCTCTTTTGAGGTCTTAACATGGATAGGCTCTTGAGGCATAGAATTTGGCATTTGAGTTAAACTTCATCTCCTCTCTTCTTCTATAGTAGTAACTAAGTGCATCCTCTTATTCAAAGGGACAAATTCTATTTTCTCCCCTTCCTCCTCAACTTCCACCTCGAGGATGGTCTCTAGCACTTGGAGTGATAGAGTACTATTTTTCTTCAATATCCTCCTCTTTAAACCTACCACTATCATCTTAGTTATGGCTCTTTTGGGTACTAGTAGGGAGGCTTCTTCTATGGGGTCTTATGGTGATTGAGCTCCTTCTTGTGTTGGTTGAACTTGTTCTTGCTCAAGTTGGGCTTTTTCTAGCTCAGTTTGGGCTTCTTCATCTTGGGTGGTCTACTCTACCTGATCCTCTTCTTCTTGCTCCCTTACCCAAGGGGCTCTCTTTCTCTTCTTTCCCTTACCCCTTTTTGTCTCAAGCTAATCAACCTACCACTCATGTTCGTGCACCATTTCTAGTCTCACTAGTGATTTAGCAAGGTAGTTTGGTATAGTGACTTTTTCTCCTTTACCTCTCTTAGGTCAAGTTCTAGCCTATCCATATGAAAAGGATTTCTAATCCATTCTCTTGTTAGTTAAACCACATGTCTAACCTATTGAATTATATCATCATTCTCTTCTTGGCCAATCTATGCATTCATTATGGGCCTTTCATAAATTTTATCCCTATTGTATAATGGATCTAATATCTTAAGAACATTCTTATCTCATGCTTTCAGAAGTATATCTATTTTGAGAACCTTCCCTACAAGTTGTAGACTCATCCTAGATTAATTCTAAATGTGGATATCATAGTCATCTATCGCACTCATCCAATGATCATTGAGTGCCTCTTCAGGTATAAACTTCTTCCCCACCAAATGGTATACCATCCTAATATTATCAAAATATGGGTGAGGCGATTGGTAATCATCAAGAGGATATTGGTCCCATCCTAAATCAAATTTGGAAATACCTTGCTTTTGTTTTACCTCAAAGGCTCTGATGGTGATTGGCCATACCCAATTTTTCTTATGCTACTTCCTCACCCTGTCATACATAGAGGCTAGATTTCTTGCTATCTCCAACAATATTAGTCTTTCTGATGGATATTGTGAGAGATTTTTTTGGTACTAGCTACCTAGATATAGGTGAATGTCTTGAACTAGATGTAATATGCACCAACTTGTGTTATCTATACTGCAGCTTCCACTAACATTCTCTTGGCATACTCCTCTTCATTGATGGGAAAAATGAACCCATCATTGACCACCCTATATTCAACACTTTGCATTGGGAGATTCTTCTTTACCAATTGCATGTAAACTACATAAGGCCAAGCATTTTGCATGCTTCCTTTTTTGTACAATCCTAGATAATGTATGGTTCTTTCCATCAAAATATATACCATATAGGAGGTCATGTAGAAGTAGGGGTCATTCTTCACTAAAAGCAACTACTCATCTAGATTATCATTGAGTATTGTGGCCCAATCAATAGATATCTTTCCAGTTCTAATAGTTTTTATGAAATGTACCATCCATGTCTCCAAATAACTTGCTACAAGAAGGCCCATAGCTCTACTTAGAAGAACAATTGAGTAGCTAGTATCATCAATCATGTAACCTCTATTCATGTTGATGTTTCCATCTCTTTTTCCCAAGGGTGTTATGTCAATCAAGTACTTCCCTTTTACCAACTCTTTGGCCTCTATTTTCTTTTCCCAATATCATCTATATATGTCATCACAAGTGATTTTTAGGTATTAGTCTACTCGTGGAAGGTCGGATACCTTTTCAATGTTTTGAGGTCTGAGATCCAAAACTATCACTCCAGTCACACTCTTGACCATCATCTCCTTTGATACATAGTGATGAGCCAAATTCATGATCAATTTGGATGATTGAACCAACATTGGGTGAGAATCAATGTTCACCAACACACTCTATAGTAGTGTTGACACCATGGCTGACCTCTCTTTACACAGTGTCAAAAAAATGTTCTAGTCAATGTGCCTTAATTTGGTGTCTTTAATCTTAGAATGTTTGTCTTGAAACCATGATTTCTTTGGTGCTCCTTGATATTTGAAAGAAACTGGCTTTCTTTTTATCTTTGTGGCTATTGAGTATGAAGATGATTCCATTATATCTACACAAAAGAGAGAGATGTCAGTATCTAATGTTGTCAACCTACGACAATCTTAAAGTGTGACTCAGGCCGATAAAAAATTGACCAAAAATAGACAAAATTGACTAAAATCTCCCCCATATGCCTAAAATGTGCACATGTGAGCCTTCACACCTAATGTACATGTGCATGTGCATGTGCACTTTATCTTTTGCATTAAAACCTCATAGTATAAAGTGTGCAGTTGTGCACTTCGCTCACCTACACATGTGTGCAAGGTGTGCATGTGTGCAACTGCACACATGGTCAATGAAAATTCCTTTTGGGGAGACTTGGTTTATTTGTGCACCATGCACACCTATAAGAGGTGCACATGTGTGCCTATGTGTAAGTGTGCATCTCTTATAGTTGGTGTTTTTTTACCTATTGTATATGTGCAGAACTTCAAAAGAGCAAACCCGGAAAGGGTGTGCAGGTGTAGTGATTAGAGAGGATGAAGAAGAAAAGTGATGATTGTATAGAGGGGGAGAGTCTATTTATAGGCTTAGGTGTGATAGTGTGCACCTGTGAGGGTGTTCACATGGGCAAGTGTGCATGTGTGCATCCTCGGATGGAGGTGAGTGCATAGGTGCACACTCAGCGCACATGTGCATGTGCATATATGTGCACTTTTTGCATTGTAAGGCCAAATTATTGGTTTTTATCCTAAATGGATGTCAAGGACTATCCTAGACCTAGAGGAGGGTCCTAATTAATCAAGGCACCTAACTAGGTGCTCAAGAAAATTTTTTAATTAGGGGGTTGTCAGAGTGGGGTTGTCATTACACCAAAACACTGATCTATCAATACCTGATACAACCACTCAAATTATAGTACACAAGAAGTGGTTAATCCCTTCTCATGAATCTCAATAGAAGTGCTGAAAAAAATTCCAAAAATCTCCCCTCAGCATTACCCAAGGGTTTGAGGATTCAAACCTATGACCAAGCTCTGATACCACTTCTTAGAGTTGGGTTGTTGTTGCACCAAAAGACCAATCTTTCAATACCTGATACAACCACTCAACTTATAGTACACAATAGGTGGTCAAGCCCTTGTCATGAATCTTGAGGGGAGCACTGAACAAATTTCCAATAGGGGTCCCCATTTTGTGACTCAAACTGACGCATGTATTGTGAGACCACATTAGGTTGGATAATATCAAGAGAAATATCATTAAGAGAAGAGTTAAGACTACTAGAATGTACTAAATCAATAATAAGAGGTTGAGATTGCTACATTATGATAGAGGAGGTAATAAAAAAAGGAGCATCACCTAGTGGGATACATCATCAAATTGAGAGTGTCATCAAAGGAAGATTTTGTAGCCATGATAGCCAAATGGTCATCATTTGCACCCTTCCACCATGTGGCAACACCTTTATGATGCAAAAGAGAACAATCTATTTCTGATGTAGAGGGCACAACAAGAAATGTGATTTCTTCAATCTTTCCTACCCACTTCACCAAAAGAGGATTATGACTTCCTTCTTTTATGTATGGTTTCTAGGGTCTCCAAATCAAACCCCTAAAAAAATGCAACCTACCCTAAGGCTCCACAAATACTTGGTTAAGAATTGAAGGTTGAAGCAACTTTTGGTTTTAGGACCCAAGTCCCTCAAATTGTTGATTTTGTAGAAAACAACCCCAAGCCTCTCACTAACCCTTCCTTTCAGTTGGAATGATGTCCTTGGCACTAAAAAAATGTGTTCTAATATTTGGTTTGATTCCCAACTCCATATAAGTCTCCAAACCCAATTTGGGCTAGTAGGGCAATTAGACCTCCCTAATTATTTTTCCCACTTAACTTCAAAAATGTCCAAAGAACTACCCAAAAAAATTATCTTCTCAAATACCCTTTCAGCCTTACTTCAAATTCCAAGAGATCAAAACTAGAGTCTACTCTAGCATCCCCTAACCCCTACCTTGTATATAGACCTAATAGGCCAAATTAGGCTTGGTTTACAAATCAAGTGCAAGTAGTGTTAGAAATAATAGTCAACCAATATAACTGAGGGTAGAGGGGGTGAATTAGTTATATGACAATTTAAAACTATCCTCTTAAAAAATCTTGACCATTCAACCAAAGTAAACAACAACCATAAAGAGATGCACATAAATAATTACACCAAATATGTTGACTAGGGAAACCCTTGATCAGAGGGAAAACCCTAGTGGGAATGATGTCCAAAAAATGATGTACTAATATGAATATTACTTGTTAGAGGATAGACCCTATTAGGAGTCTATTACAACATTTAGTACAAAGAGTCCCTATTGGGAGACTTTGAATCCCTATTAGGAGATTCCAATTACCCTATTAGGAGTTGTGGAAGGCAGTTGAACCCATTGTCCAAACAGCTTCAGGATTAGATCAATGAACCCACTATCCAATTGACCTTGATACTATTCCTTTCAAAATAATAGATGTGTAACAAGCTTTCACTTCTTCCTCTATCTAGTACATTGAACTCTTTCACCTTCAGATCATGCAATTAGATCCAGAACTTTGAACTCAGTAAAATAACCCTTAAGGTCACTTACACACATAGGTAAGTTACTATGCTTTTGTATTGCTTTGCTACTTAGTAATTCATAAGTCTTCTTTTCTCTCTATATGTAAAACATGAAAAATATCTTTCCTTTATACCATGCTCAATAATAAATCCTTGAGTCAGATTTCCACATGTTAATTAAATAAATTACATGTTTAATCAATGTTGTCAACTCACAATTATATACAAACTTTCACATGTTTGACTTCTATACATGCGCACTCTCTGATATCATAAATAGTTAGTATACTATCTCCAATTCATTGTGCAACCCTTCACTATAATTGTAATGAATTATATCAATCATACAATCGGAACTACATTCCTAATACTTTGTTTCCATTCAGTTCTCTGTAGATCAACCATATCTTTCATACATTGTCACATTAGGTTCTGTGCACTTGCCCTTGTAACAAATACACAATGTAGTATGCGCTAGTAACTACACATCATCAGATAAGTAATATAATGTTCTCAATACAAAAATCACAATTTGCTGCTCTGTTAGTCTTTTAAAAACTTATTACTATGTTGTCATCAATGACAAACATAGTTATAAATACATCATATCAATGTTCTACAATGCTCCCCCATAGCATCAGCATTCATGCTAACAATCTCCCTCTTTGGCATTGATGGAAACATAGATGAAAAACATCTAAGTTCTAAAAATACCATCATGTTCTGCGTTCTTCTCAATTGAACTACATAGAATATTTTTCATGTCACTTTCTCCCCCATTGACATCAATGTCAAAGATAATATGCAAATGATTTAGTTTCTTGAACATACAATAATTTATCAGCACAACCACAAGCCAGTCTTTTGCTTTACAACTTTTGTATATAAATCCATAAACAACTCAAGTGTCTAAAGACCCTATTTCATACCAATTACCAATTGCCAGGAGTCCTTTACTAACTTTTTTCATCACAGAAACTCCCCCATTGAGGAAGCATCAGCATTCAGTCCAGTCTAACAATGGTGCTATGTATCTTGGACTAATGCATTTTTGCATCTTCTATTCAGAAGTAGGAAGAGGCATAACCCCAAGCATACCTCTTAGATACTCAAATGTGTCCTTTGGTAAGGCCTTTGTGGAAATCTCTAGAATCTGGTCATTAGTATTAATATATTCCATTCTAATTTCTTTCTCTGAAACTTTCTCTCTCAACACATGATACTTTATAGAGATGTGCTTAGTCTTAGAATGCAAAACAGGATTCTTAGACATGCTTACTAGACTTGTGTTATCACAATAAATAATAATAGGTTCCTTCAATGTAATTCCAATGTCCTTCATCATCTACTTCATCCATATAACTTAATTACAATTGTTTTCTACTGCAACATATTCTGCCTCTGCAATACTTTGTGAAGTGCAATCTTGTTTCTTTCTAAGCCAAGAAACTAGTCTTCCACCAAGAAAGAATGCTCCTTCACTGGTGCTTTTCTATCATCTATATCTCTAGCCCAATCAATATCAATATAATTGCAAAGGGTAAAGTCATTACTTCTATCATACCAAATGCCATAATCAGATGTCCCTTTTAGATATTTGAATATCTTTTTTACAATTGCATAGTAATATTCTTTAGGATCAGCCTGAAATCTTGAGACAATTCCAACCACATTAGTTGTATCTAGTCTATTATGAGTTAGATATTGCAATCCTCCAATCATATATTTGTACTTCTTTTTTTCAATAGTAGGTGTCTCATCCTTGCTTGATAACTAGTGACCAATTACCATAGGAGTTGCAATAGGTTTACAATTTTCTAGTCCAAATCTTTTTAGCAAATCTTTTAGATACTTAGTTTGAGAAATAAAGGTTCCTTCTTTGTTCTGGACAATTTGCAATTATAAGAAAAAAATCATTTCTCCTATCATGCTCATCTCAAATTCATTCTTCATATCTTTTGAGAATTTTTTATTGGCTTCATCATTTCCTCCAAAAATGATATCATCAACAAATACAATGATTATCAACAAACCATTTTCTATTTCTTTCAAGTATAAGTTGCTAGTTGTTGTTCCTTTAGAAAATCCAAGTTTTTCTAGGTATTTATCTAACCTTGCACACCAAGTTCTAGGTGCTTTCTTTAATCGATACAAGGCTTTCTTTAATCTACAAACCATATCCTTCTCTTCTGTTAAACGAAAACCTTCTGGTTGCTCAATGTAAACTTCTTCTTCAAGTTCTCCATTCAAGAATGCTAACTTAACATCCATTTGATATACCTTGAAATTTTTATTTGCTACATATGCCAAGAACATTTTGACTACTTCCATTCTTGCTATAGGTGCATATGTTTCCTCATAGTCAATTCCTTCTTGTTGTGAGTAGCCTTTGCATACTATTCTTGCTTTGTTTCTTATTTCTTCTCCTTGTTCATTCATTTTATTTCTGAATACCCATTTTGTGCCAATCACATTTTTGTCCTTAGGTCTAGGAACTAATTCCCATGTGTCATTTTTTATTATATGTTGAATTTATTCCTCCATTGCTTTTATCTAATGATCATCCTTGATTGCTTCATCTGTGCTTTTTGGTTTTACTTGAGATATTAGGCATATTTTTTCATTGATTTTGCTTTTTGTCATTACTCCTTTTTCTTTACTTCCTATTATCTAATCAACAGGATGATTTCTTATCATATTCTCCTTTGGGCTAGGAGTTGCTACTTCAACTCTTATTTTAGGTATTGTGCTCTATTCTTCTCTTACTTCTTGAGTTTGCACATTATTCAAAAAGTCATTGTTAGTCTTGAGAAATAATTCATTACATCTATTGATCATCCCATAATAATTATCTTCATCAGAGTTATAATCCATCATCTTCTCTTTAGTGCCAAACTTTTCATCTATTCTCACATTTGTGCAGTCTATTATAGTTTTTATTCTATAGTTGAAACATATGTAAGCTTTACTTTTTAATGAATAGCCAAGAAACATACCTTCATTTCTCCTTGGATCAAACTTACCAATATCATCATCTCTTTTGATGTAGCATTTGCTTCCAAATATTCTGAAATATATGACTAATGGTGAGTAACCAAACCATAACTCATAAGGTGTTTTCTCCATACCTTTTCTAATTTGTACTCTATTTAGTGTGTATACTACTATATTGACTGCTTATCTCCAAAAAGACTTTGGTACATCATTCTTGAATAACATAGCTCTTGCTTCTTGAGCAATTGATATGTTTCTTCTTTCAACAATCCCCTTCTGCTCAGGTGAATGAGGTGAAGATAGTTGTCTCCTAATTCCATGTTCTTCACAGTAGATATTGAAATCTTTAGAAGTGAATTCTCCTCCTCTATCAGATCTTAAGCTCTTGATTTTAACTCTAGATTCATTCTCTACTTTGTTCTTGAATATACTGAATTTCTCAAATGCCTCTAATTTTTCTTTAAGAAAAGATACCCACATCATTCTGGTAAAATCATCAACAAAAATCATACAATACTTGTCTCTATAGAATCTTCTTGTTCTTGCAGGACCACTCAAATCTGTATGAACCAATTCTAGCTCTTATGTAGTACCAAATTGCTTGCTAGGAAATGAAACTTTTTTCTGCTCAGCCAAGATACATTCCTTACAAATAATGTTAGTGGGCTTAGTGATCTTAGGTAAATCTCTCATAGCAAGTGTATTACTAGCTTTCACAATGTTATCAAAGTTTATGTGACAAAATCTTCTGTGTCATAAACAATTGTTGTCAACTTTAGCTACTAAACATGTTATTTTAGCAGTGTTTAATTGAAATACATTACCTCTAGTTCTTGTGCCAGTACCAAGAAATTTTTCTTTCTTTTCCTTGATGATGCATATGTCATTAAAAAACTATAATTGGTAACCTTTTTCCATAAGTTGTCCAACACTTAACAAGTTATGTTTTAGTTCATCAACAAAATAAACATCATTAGTATTTTTTTTACATCATTAGTATGTTTTATTTGAGAATTCCTCCATCATGGCTTCTAAATTTGACAAATTTTATCATATCACCAGTCATGTGATGTGAACAACCACTATCAATGGTCCAATCTTTCCTTTTAACTTGTGAAATCAGCATGCTTTCTTCTCTAATCTCTTTGTCAAGATCATCCTCCTTTATAGCTATCAATCCTAATTCATCTTCACTTTTGTTCTGATTAGATTCTTCTTCTTCTTCTTCATTAACATATAAACAATTTTTAGGTCTTTGTTGGTGTAAATATGTATTTACTATTTACACTTTACTTAAGTTTACTTAGGTTAACACATTATTATATTGACAACATAAAAGTAAGAAACTCTAATTTAGTACATGGTGTCTACAAGACTAGAGTTTGCATCATTAACTGAGTTGTCATGTAAACAACATAGTTATTTGCACTCTTATTTTATCACATGGTGTCTACAACACTATTTTGTGTGCTACACCTTTGTAAGCTTATCCTCTCATCATTGCACTTACTTCTGTGTTTAATGAAGGCTAACCCACACTTGATGGACATGTTCCTGGTTGTATGACTTATCATGTTGCTGATTCTTAGGCATTCTAAAAGCATTCCAAAGGCCTTTATAGATAGGCACTCCTAGTGTACTTTGATATCAATTCATATACATTGAATTGAATAGAAATAAATCAATTTTGGATATTGCTATTTTGATCATACCTTGTTGATCTACTATTGTGCTTGTGTTTGAGTTCCTTGATCTTGGGTGAATTCTATCCTAAGGAAAATTCTTACATAGTATGAGAGCTATACCAAATTCTTAAAATCTTCTAGATTTGAATATTCCCTTATACTTTCTTTCTCTTTTAAGACACTTAGATGCATAATGACCATATTCATTACATGTCCAACATTTAAAGATATTCTTACCATCTTTTTCTCTTTCCACAAGAAGAGCCACTCCTTCTTGGATCTTTTCCTCAATAGACTTGCTACTACTAGCAATGTCTCCTTGCACTTGTGTGTTCCTTGCTAGACCAAGTTTAATATCTAATGTACTAAATGTTGTCTCAACTTTTTCTAATTCTCTAGATTGTTTCATGTTGAATTCTACTACTTCCAATCTACCAATCAATGTTTCTTTGGTGAAATTAGTAGTACAGGGTATCATCACCCAAATCATTTATGTTATTTTCTTGAAAGATGGTGTTAGACTTTTTAAGATCTTCCATATTACTTCATCTTCAAATTTCTTTCCACCATGAGATGTGATTCCTACAACAATCTCAGAAATTCTACCAATATAGCATCTTGGAATGTGAAATGCAGATTTTGTAATCTAACTCTTTTTGCATGTGTATCACCCTCATAGTTAGCTTCTAAGGTTTTCCAAATTTCATGAGATGTTTTGAGTTGTTTTACCTTGAAATAATCACATTTAGGTAGAGCTAACAATATTACTTCTCTTTCCCTTATGTTGCACATAAATGCTTCTCTTTGTTCCTCGATACAACTTTCAAGATTTTATTCTTTCACAATATATTTAGATGCCTTGGTTACAAGCCAATATCCTAGACCCATGCACAAAAGATGAGTCTTCATTTTATCCTTCTAGTTGTTGTAATGTGTGCCATCAAATCTCAGACTTTCCTTTCTAAACATGTTCACCATGGATCTCCCCAAGTTGTAAAAATTTTTCTTCAAGGACCTGATGCTCTGATACCAATTGTTAGAAACAATAGTCCACCAATATGAGAGAGGGGGTGGGGGTGGTGGGTGGTGTGAATCAATTATATGATAATTTAAAACATTTAATCAAATCTTAGACTTCTCTTTTTGAACATGTTCACCATGGATCTCCCAAAGTTGTTAAAGTTTTTCTTCAAGGACCTAATGCTTTGATACCAATTGTTAAAAATAATAGTCCACTAATATAACTGGGGGGGTGAATAAGTTATATGACAATTTTAAACATTTATCCTCTTAAAAAATCTTGATCATTCAACCAAAGTAAACAAAAACCATAAAGAGATGCACATAAACAATTACACCATATATGTGTTGACATAAAGTTATTTGTCATTAGTGACAACACTTTTTCACAGTATTAACCGAGTTCAGTCGGTTAACCAAAAACTCAGCATTAACCGAGTTCGGTCGGTTAACATAAAACTCAATATTAACTGAGTAAAGATGGATGCAGTGTTAACCGAGTTAGGTCGGTTAATATAGGACCCAGTGTTAACCGAGCTCAGTCGGTAAACAAAGAAGTTTGTTCTACTGAGTTTGTTTTGCTATTTGGCCGACTCAGTTAAATTTTGTCTACTTTTGTTCAGCCGACCATTGCATGTAATTTTAACTTGGATGGTATATATATGTAATGTATTGTATCATTCTAAGGAAATATATATGTGTGTGATGTATATGAAGTATGTGAAGAATGTGTGCGAAAGCATGTAAGCTGAATTTTGAAGGTTTTCAGCAAGGTCAGCATTGGAGCAGAAATGTTTTATCTGTCATATCAAGGACAATCAAAGCATAGCGGATCTTATCAGCAATCAGTTGTATTCAGATCCACTGTTTCATTCTAACAGGTGAATCAGTTTTTATAAATCCTTTAACAGGGTAGACTTAACAGTCTTGTACTAAATCTCCTAACAGAGTGCATACTTATGAAGTATGTTTCAAATCCTTTAACAAGGTGGATATAACAATCCTTTATGCTCCTAACAGGGCAGATCACCAGAAGTGATCATTGTATGCCTTAACCGGCTAACTTCTTACTGCAGTAAAGAAGATTTGTGGGTTTCATCCCCACCCCAGTTTTACTTTCTATTTTGGAAGGTTTCTGGGTCACCAAAATCTCTGTGCTTATGTGTTATGAATGTCTTCATACTGCAGATTAGATGATTAAATATTTTACTGGTTAATATGAATTGATTTAAGATTTTATGTTTACTGATTCACCCCTCCCCTCTCAGTAAACTGTTATATCTTGAATATTTCCAACAATTGGTATCAGAGCTAACTTGGTTCTCAGGTAACAGCTTGACAGCTTGAGCAAAGATCAAAGTCAATGGAGATATTCAGATTGGAGAAAGTTATAGAAAATGAAAAGTTAGATTTTGAAATGGCCATGGTTCAACTTAAAGAAGCAAAGGAACATCTCTCTCAATCCCTAAAAAGAAGAAAGGATCTTGCAAAACAAATGAATGATCATCAGTATGTTGAAGTGAAGATTGAAGACCTATTACCATCAAGCAATTCAGAAGAAGTTGACCAAGCAATCAAAGAACTTCTAGAAAAGAATGGATCTCTACAAGAAGAGGTAAGAAAGCTTAAGAGAGAACAAGAAATACAGTCAATCAGGCTATGTGAAGCTTTGGAACAAAGAAACAAAGCACAAGAAGAACTGGAAGATAGAAGTCATGAAATTCACAATCAAACTCATCAGTATGAAGATCTCATAGACCAACTCACCAATGCAAATGAAGAAACCAGGATTCTCAGAGCACAAAATGAAAGAATAAGGAATGATTTGAACATTGAAAAGCAAATCAATGAAAGTCTACAGAATGACTTGAGATCAGAAAGACAAATCAATGAAAGCTTGAAAAATGACCTAATCTCTGAAAGGCAAGTCAATGAAAGGATGATGAAATCTCAGGTAGACGTAAATCAATTGAATGAGCAGAATCTTCAAAGACAAACAAGCAAAGCTGGTCTTGGATACAAGGAAACTGGTGAATCCTCCAAGCAAGGTGAACAAAGGAATAAAAGATCCACTTGTAATCATTGTGGCAAGATAGGTCATACATCAAACAAATGCTGGAGCAATGGGAAAGCAAAATTCAATGGTAAGTGCTTCAACTGCAATCAGCATGGTCACAAGGCAAATGAGTGTAAAGAAAAACCAAAATTTGAAGGCAATTGTTACAAATGCAAAAAGCATGGTCACAAGGCATTCCAGTGCAAATCCAAATCATTCAATCCAGCTGAACAACTTGTCAAAGCCATATTCGGATGGGACTACAACACCTGGTGTAGATGTCACTATTGTGGAGAGTATGGACATACTGGCATAAATTGTGCCAGACATCACCTAAGAAAAAAAGACACAACTGTAAGGTGCTATACATGTAAAGAACTTGGTCATTTAGCCAAAAATTGCATGAATATCAAAAGAATTGAAGATGAAAAGAAAATCAAAGCAGATAACATTCGAAAGCAAATGAAGCAGCAATGGATTCCAAAATCTACCGAACATGATAAGTGAGAAAGGAGTGTCACTCAAGAGGTGGGTGACTCTACCATTTCCAATTAGTATTCATAAAAAAACAACATTGGAACTGCATCTTCCAAGATTTATCCTATGCAGCTCCAAAAGAATAAGATGGATCAAATTAGTATTATAGATACACTCTGACTCCAGGACGGTTCAATACTTTACCAAGTTTGATTGGATGTAACAAAGCTTCATTAACCGAGTAGCAGCTACCGAGTTGAGTCGGTAAGAGACTTTGCCGAGTTCGGTCGGTCACAACTAAGTTTCATTAACCATGTTGTGTCAACCGAGCAAGGTCGGTTCGTGACCTAACCGAGTAAGGTCGGTACTTCAATATTTTCTTTCGATCACCGAGTTGATAATATCTACCGAGCTAGTGGATGACAACCTGTCATTTCTTCTGCCATCGTACCAAAACATTTATGGCAAATTTGTTATCAAAAGGGGCAAAATTTGATCTAAATTTTTACTGCGAACAAAGAGCTAAGATATTTTTTGCAAATTCAGAGCGAGCTTAAGACATTTCCGAGCGAATTTTTCAAAAGAGCAAAAGAATCAATTCAAAATTTTTTTTTTCTACACCTACCAAGTAACAATGGCATCCGGAAGTGGAAGCTCTAAGACTAAGAAAGGCTTAGAAATGTTGATTAGAGGAGAGGAATGGAAGGCGCCGAACTTCAAATTAGCACCAGCTGTTGCAGAATCACTGGACCCCAATGGTGCCCAATCTCAAATTCCTTCAAAGGTACTTCTTGTCAATGATATAAGATCTCATTTTAAATGCTCTATTCAAGAACTTGGAAACCTAGAAATTGATAATGCCCTAGGTGAAATGAGCATAGATGGAAACCTAAAACCCGAACATAAGTATCTTGAAACAAAAGGGTTAACCCACATTTCGCACTTGCCAAGGAAATTTCAAGTTAAATGGGTTAGGTATGTACTCAGTCGAGTTCACAATGGCCAATTGTGGTTAGAACAACCAGTGCTCATCACAAAGAATATGATTAACAAAATTACTGGACTCCCCATGCTGAGCAAAGCCAAGGCTACCAAAACCCTAGGTCGGGAGGAATTGCAGAAACTGACCCAAGCAGAATGGGATGGTAGGGGAATTAAGCTAAATACTGTAGCTGACGTCGAATTGAAATTTGGCATTCACGTCATTGCTCACAAAATCTATAGTTCAAGCCGTCCAAACAGTGTACCCTGTGAAGCTGTGGATCTGGCGTACAAAATAGTGAAGAAGAATTTAGAATTTGATTTATCAGAATTACTTTTATCCCAATTCAATAAGAATATGGAAAGCATTAGAACCTCCAAGAACAATCCCTGCAAATTCGGTTCGCTTTTGATTTGTTTATTCTTCTATATTCAGAAATCTTTTCCATCAAAGGGATCAGTGGTATGGAAAAAAGATATACCAATTCTTTATCAGATAAACGAGTTCATTACAGAACTAGGTGAAAATTTTGATATTATTCTAGATAACTATTTTGAATAATTTAAGGAAAAGATGAATCATAGGTTCCGAATTCCACCCAAACTGGTTGAAGAATACAAAGAAGACATATGCTTCATGGTAGATTGCGACAAGGTATACATTCAGGCAGCCAGACCTCGAGTAGCATGGGTGAAACCTCTTCCCTATGAGGTAAAAATTGACGAAGCCAGGGATATCATAGAAGCACTGGTGAATGAACCAGTAGACCCAAGGCAACCAATTTTTGGAACATATGATCAAGCTAAGGCCAGAATTGAGCTCCAAATTAAAATCCCTCAGGCCATTAGCAAAGGAAAGAGAAGGATAACCCAACTGATAACAGAAGGCAAAGGAGAAGAAGAAGAAGAAGAAGAGGAAACCGAGTCAGACAAGGAAAAGGAGCCTCAACAAAAGAAAGGCAAGGTGATCATCACCAAACCTAAAAGACAAACCTCTGCAGTCTTCTCCAGGAGAACAAGACAAGGAAAGAAAGAACCTGTACTTGTTAAGCCTCCACTCACATTTGAGGATAGAATGAAGCAGTTAGAAGCAGGTGCTAGCTTCACAAACTTCAAAGCATTGAAGTTTGAAACCAGAACAGAACAAGAAAAGATGCAGATTGAGGAACTGGTACTGAACAAGATGGGTAAATGGAAATACTCACCGGACCAGATAGCCTCCCAGATCTCCAAAGAACTATTGGAGAGGTTGCAAATTAGATGGGAAGCTGCAACCAAGACTGTAAAAGACATCTATGAGCAGACACTGAAGAATCTCCTGCCGAGTTTCACTAATGCTGAAGTGAAAGCATCACTGAAAGATCACGAAGGCAACATGATGATTAGATTCCACACCTGTTTGATACTTGTCAAAGACATTGAGCATGTGGTAAATGATGCAAAAAACATGTGGAAAAACATCTATCATCTACACAAATCCAGTGATGATACTTTTGAAATCAAGGACACTGACAACAGTGATGATGATGAAGATGTTGATGATATTGAAGATATTCCAGAGGATCTTCATTCAATCTTGTTAGAATTGGAAGAAGAGGCTAAGAGAGAATTAGAGGAAGAAGAAGCTGAAAAAGAAATGGAAGAGAAAGAAGATGAACAAGCAAAGGTGGAAGAAGATCCAGTTGCAGCTGAAATCATTGCATCTCTTCCACACTCTCCAGTTACATCAACTATGGAAATAGCTTCCACTGGTAAGTCCTCTCAGCTCCATGTACCATCTATGCAAGTGCCAATCACTTCATTAACCGAGCTACAGCCACCTTCATTAACCGAGTCTCCATCAGTCTCTGCAGTAAGTTCATCATGCACATCAACCTCTACTGCAGAATGTATAATAAATGTACCTACAAATACTACAATTTTGACCTCTCTTAATCAAATTTTGGCAACTAGTAGCTCTTCCACTCCATCCTGTACAGCAACATCAATTTTTGATACCATTTGCACATCTCTTAGTCTTCCTTTACATAGTCCTATTCAAGTCTTATCAGCCAGCCCTGCCTCATCAACTATAGTCTCAGTTCACAAGGGTCAAGATGAAGTCTTTGCTGGAAAAGCAAAAAGATACATGTTTTCCAGCAAGACACTGGATGAGGAAATTGATTTAGATAAAGACATTATTCTTCCTAAAATAGATCTTGATACAGCATCAGTTGATGAAATGAGAATGCTCAGTCAGCTATTAGAGTAGAAGGCTAGGCAGAAACAGCTACGGCATGAAAGAGATCTGGAATGTAGCATCATTGAGAGTGCCAAAAATATTATAACAGAGGCTATAGGTGTTGAAGTAGATTCTACTCAACACATTTTGATTCAGTTGGAAGAGGCTGTAAACAAATTCAATGAGGATACCTCCGGCCAAGAAAAATTGATTGAAAAGGCAGAGAAGAAATTTGACAATAAGGTGCTTGAGCACATTGCTCAGCATATTGCATTAAATCAGGTAGAATTGTCTACAATTTTGAATAATTTTGAGAATTCTTTTAATAATGTAACTTCACTTTTTGGAAAACTCTGTGATGTTACTAAGTATACCAAGGATATAAAGGAAAAGTTGAATAAAATTGATGAGGATATGAAGGTCAGTGCCCAAGTGCTGCAATTTGACCTCAGTACAAGTTCATCCCATCATCATAAAATAAGATTTTTGTCGGAGAAACAGGCAAAATTTCTGAGAGAGGAAGCAAGAATCAGGTCTACTATCATAGATATCCAGAATATGATTCTTCCTGTCATGACTTCAATGCAAAAGCATATTGCTCATTCCAGAACATTGATTCATGACAACAATTTCTCAGTTGCAGATCATATGATTGAACTTTCTGCAGAAATTCATATTGCACTCTCCTCCAGCAAAATTATGCAAGAAAATTGGGATAAGACTTTGGCTCTTATTCTCAAGGTACATTCAGAATTTCTTTCTCATTTTGAAATCTCAGTATAAATATATGTTATTTGGCATTATTGTCAAAAAGGGGGAGACAGAACTTCAGAACTTCAGAGCTATCCGTGCAAAGAAATATGTATTGATCTGTAAATACTGTGCATATTGTATGGGGGAGACATACATCTAATAAGATCTACAATTTTGGAAACTTTCTGAAATGTATGTACATAAACTTTGATACATCATTGTTTTTGTCACTAATGCCAAAGGGGGAGATTGTTGACATAAAGTTATTTGTCATTAGTGACAACACTTTTTCACAGTATTAACTGAGTTCAGTCGGTTAACCAAAAACTCAGCATTAACCGAGTTCGGTCGGTTAACATAAAACTCAATATTAACCGAGTAAAGACAGATGCAGTGTTAACCGAGTTAGGTCGATTAATATAGGACCCAGTGTTAACTGAGCTCAGTCGGTAAAAAAAGAAGTTTGTTCTACCGAGTTTGTTTTTCTATTTGGCCGACTCAGTTAAATTTTGTCTACTTTTGTTCAGCCGACCATTGCATGTAATTTTAACTTGGATGGTATATATATGTAATGTATTGTATCATTCTAAGGAAATATATATGTGTGTGATGTATATGAAGTATGTGAAGAATGTGTGCGAAAGCATGTAAGCTGAATTTTGAAGGTTTTCAGCAAGGTCAGCATTGGAGCAGAAATGTTTTATCTGTCATATCAAGGACAATCAGAGCATAGCGGATCTTATCAGCAATCAGTTGTATTCAGATCCACTGTTTCATTCTAACAGGTGAATCAGTTTTTATAAATCCTTTAACAGGGTAGACTTAACAGTCTTGTACTAAATCTCCTAACAGAGTGCATACTTATGAAGTATGTTTCAAATCCTTTAACAAGGTGGATATAACAATCCTTTATGCTCCTAACAGGGAAGATCACCAGAAGTGATCATTGTATGCCTTAACCGGCTAACTTCCTACTGCAGTAAAGAAGATTTGTGGGTTTCATCCCCACCCCAGTTTTACTTTCTATTTTGGAAGGTTTCTGGGTCACCAAAATCTCTGTGCTTATGTGTTATGAATGTCTTCATACTGCAGATTAGATGATTAAATATTTTACTGGTTAATATGAATTGATTTAAGATTTTATGTTTACTGATTCACCCCTCCCCTCTCAGTAAACTGTTATATCTTGAATATTTCCAACAATATGTTGATTAGGGAAACCCTTGATTAGAAGGAAAAACTCTAGTGGGAATGATGCCCATAAAATGATGTACTAATATGAATATTTCTTGTTAGAGGATAGACCCTGTTAGAAGTCTATTACAACATTTAGTACAAAGAGTCTCTATTAGGTGAGTTTGAATCCCTGTTAGGATATTCCAACTCTATTAGGAGCATTGGAAGGCAGTTCAACCAACTATCCAAATAGCTTCAGGATTAGATTAATGAACCCACTGTCCAATTGACCTCAGTACTATTCCTTTCAAAATAATAGATGTGTAACAAGCTTTCACTTCTTCCTCTATCTAGTATGTTGGACTCCTTCACCTTTAGATCTGTTGGAAATATAAGAGGAGTAACTGAGAGGAGATGGGTGAATCAGTTACTGCAAAAATAAATCCTAGATCCCTTAGATGTTAGTACAAAAATGAAAACTTAAAATTGAATACTGTTGAATTTTGGTATACACTCAAAAATTTTGTAACTCAATAATAACTGAATTAGCTCGATAAATTCTTAACATATAAAGTTTTAGATGTTGTCTATGATTACCATTACTTTAACTAAGTTATAAACACATAACAAAAAATAGCATGAACACATCTAACACTAGGATTTAACATGGAAACCTAATTTGGGAAAAAACACCAATTGGAACTAGTTACTATTTTTCACTCTTTTGAAGTGAGCCCTATCAGGAGCCAACCCTGGTAAAGGTTACAAAACACACTGTTAGGTGTGACCCTGTTAGAGGATTTAATCACCCTATTAGGAGTGGCCTTGTTAGAGGTCTTGAGACAATTCAATAGAACTACCACCTTGTTAGAGGATTTGAAAATAATTGTTAAGCCAACTTTGTTAAGAGATTTAGATCATTGCTAAAATGGTTAGAGAGTAACAATGAGATGACCTTATTTGAATGAAACTAATTTTTTGATTATAGATCTTTGTTTTGGCTTGTACTTGATACTTCCTAATTCAATATAGCTTTGTTGCTCCACAAGGATATTCTACTTATCCTATAGATTTTCTTCTTCTTCTCATCATTAAATCTTAAATAACATCTTCATGTACACACACTTTGAAATCACAACTTGACCTTATACTTATATCTTCCACTTTGTAAGGTTAGCTCAAATACAACTTAGAATAATTAATATTCATCACCTTAGTCGGTTGGAATCAATAGATAAATCAATTAAGATTAATATCCAAAATAAGAAAATCCTTTGTTACCCAACCCGTCTCCGTAGAAACTAACTCAAAAAAATTTCCTTTGTTAACCAACAAAAGATCGATTAATGCTGCAAACTTGTGAAAATCCTTTGGAAACTGAGTGAGCTTGATTAGCAATGGTTCCATCCAAATTTCCTTCATTAACTGAGTGAGATTTATTAACACTCACTTTCTACATCTTTTCTCTTGACACTTGAGTGAACTCAGTAGACATTGCCTTTTAAACTAGACAAACACAGGAATGCTCAATAGACACTGAGAACTATCTTCACTACCCAAGTGAGCTCGGCATATACTGATTGATAATGCTATGAAATTTTTGTAACATCAAAGATAACACACAATTAATCAATTGTATCCAACACAAATCATGCAATCATATCTGGAACTCTGAACTCAGTAACAATAACCCTTAAGGTCACTTACACGCATAGGTAAGTTACTTTTCTTTTGCATTGCTTTGCTGCTCAGTAATTAGTAATTCTTCTTTACTCTACATATGTATAACACAAAAAACATATTTCCTTTATACCATGCTCAATAATAAATCCTTGAGTTGACTTTTCACACATCAATTAAATGAATACACATTTAATCAATGTTATTAGCTCACAGTTATACACAAACTTTCACACGTGTGACTTCCATACATGTGCACTCTCTGACATTATTAATGGTTAGTATACTATCTCCAATTCACCACACAACCCTTCACTACAATTGTAATGAACTGTAGCAATCATACAATAGGAACTACTTTCCTAATACTCTATTTCCATATGGTTCTTTGTAGGTCAACCATATCTTTCGTACATTGTCACATTAGGTTTTGCACGCTTGCCCTTGTAACAAATACACAATGTAGTATGCATTGGTAACTATGCATCATCTGATAAGTAATATAATATTCTCAATAGAGAAATCATAGTCTGCTGCTCTATCAGTCTTTTACAAACTTATTACTATGTTGTCATCAATGACAAACACAGTTATAAATACATCATATCAATGTTCTACAATGCTCCCCCATAGCATTAGCATTCATGCTAACAATTATATGGGTGCATAAGATCATTCTAACCCCCTAAATGCTTGATGTCGCATTCTCTAATATCAAATACATTGAGATATTTGACCAAGGGCTGGCTAGAAAAAAATAGAAAACAATGGAAATTGACAAAAAATATTTGGAATGTAGTATGCATACCCAAATTGCTTTCCACAAATGGTCATTGAATTTCATTGGTGGAAATTCAAGTTAGGCCTCCATCTTTGTCACACCCTAGAAATGAGGTTTACTAGAACAACCTGCACAAAAAAAATATAACTTTAATTGGAAATATCACACAAATATGTAACCAAGTTCAATTGTTAACTACTTCATCCCTCTATCTAGCTATGCAACTTGATCTAGTTTTCCAATCCATGTAGGTCTGTACAATCACATAAATCAATGAATTAACTGGTAAATCTCTATTTTTATTGCTCTTCAATGCCTCAAATATTCATACAACTTCATTTCTCATGTGAGAGATATCTAATATGCTTATATAGGTCTCCCCAAATGGTCACAATAGATCAAGGCCATTTATAACCAAATTTTGAAAATTTGCATCAAAATTGTAACTTTTCACTTAATTACCTCTTAAGACCTTTTGGTCAGTTAGGAAAAGTTTTAAATGACTTTCTATGCTCCTAATACATTTATTCTAACCAAATAAATAAGAAATTTTTGAAATCCTATGGTGACTCAAGGAAATCCATGATTTATAATGCATCACTAGACCCCTTAGCCTTACAATTTTGGATTTTCAAACCAAATAGCATATTATCTACTTTCTTCTAATCTCCTATGACCTTTCTAGGGAAGTTTCACTTGGTGTTGCTTGGGTTCTGAAGGGGACACTCTCAAAATATAGTGTTTGGATCCATGGCATGTCTCTAATCATGAGCACCATAAACCTCAAAATGGATGTGTACATGTCAAGGTCAACCAGAATGTGAGAAAATTTAGATTAGCTCACTTCATTTGTAGCCTCATCCACCTTTTGAAAAAAGGCCAATAGATTTCCCTATGGCCTCAAGGAAAGAATTATCTCAAAATTAAAGGGTAAGATTTAGCAAACAAACCCACACTAGACACATGTTGAGTGGTTAAGTAATAGGGATAAAGAGAGAGTACAAGGAATATTTAGGAGGAACTCGCACTAGACACATGTTGAGTGGTTCAGTAAGAGGGTTAAAGGAGATAGTCCAAGGAATATTTAGGAGACAAACCCATACTACACATATGTTGAATATTTTAATAAGAGGGTTAAAAGAGACAATCCAAGGTTTTTGTTATATTGATAAAAAACATCTATTTTAATAGTCATAATAAGATAAGTTAAGGTGGTTTGGTGATATTTTTAAACAACATTCCCTAGTAGAAATATAATATGTGATAAATATACACACTTTGAACTCCATGGCATGAACTACAAACACTTTAGATCCAATATGCACCTTTCACATTTTAAAATTTGTGCAACTAGTAAGATGTTCAACTCATTGGATATTAAAATAAGTGAAATGAAACTAATGAATAAAAAAGATAAAAACAATGAAAAATATTCCAATTCATCTTTTATATAATAATCACAATTATTTTCTCAACATCCTATCCTCCTATTCATATTGGTCAAAGTCAAACATGTATGTTCAAGTATAAGATAAATAATGTAATCTATCATAATGAAGATTACAAAATATCACAAATATGCACTGTGGACAATGTATTTAAATTTTAATCCTAGTAGGTCTATAAACAAACTTATGTTGCAAGATAGAGTCCATACCTTCATCCAAAATAGAAAATGTTTAATTTTGTATTTAGGTAAGTGCCTTGGCATTCAAATAAGTACATTGACTAGGAGAGGTGTATTTTTTTTGTTGTAAAACAAATATTACTTACCCAAATTTGAGAGGTTTGGAGTATTCAAAATGAGAGGTTTATTATTGTACAACAAATTTTTAATTTCAAATAATATGGGTCAAAGCTTCAATGGTATAGATCAAAGATGTGTAGGCATGAATATTTTATATTACTTCTCAAAGGAAGGATGTCATAAATATACACAAAATAAATACAATACATATATTTCCTTGCCAATCAATTGAGAAATCAGACAATGTTAGCCATTAGATATTAACCAAGCAACAATTAGATATAGTGGGTGTTGAACTGAAGAACTTAAATTGAACTGATTTGCATATTCAATGTTATGATTTATCTTTGAACCAAATTTCTTATTTTGGGTCAGTAAATATTTATCTATGTTTTACATTGAAAGATAATCAAAATAAAATAAAAAATCCTCTAATCCTTTCTATAATCTACAACCTCTACATAGATAGAAATATAATACTTGCATCATTATAACAATTTTCTACTTCTATCACAACATGTCTCATGAACAAAGTTTACATGAGGCCATTATATTTGATTAAACATATTTCATCCAACAACATAGGAAATTTCATTATAAATTAGGAACCAAATATCATATAAAATTATCAATATCTACTTGAATATAAAAATAAAAATATTCCCAACTAGTTAGCAATTATAAGGTAGTTTAACTAAAAAACACAAAAATCTATTATTTCTACCAAGAATTATATTGTCTATTAGTGTCAAAATGTGTATAGCAATCGAGATATCATATTTCTTGAGTTATGAAGAATACGATAAGTAAATATTGTTCAATATACCCAAGCTCAAGTATTCACCAAGAAATTCTACTTACACTAAGTTGACGACAAGTCAATATACACTGAGCATAGAGTTTACCAAGTTATACATAGGACACCAAAAAAATGCTTACCGAGTGTTAGTAAGGAAGAATAGTGTATTTAGCGAGCAACACAAAGATGTCATTAGAGGTTGAATTGGCATAGATTCTAATTAAATAAAATTCCACCAAGCATGGAAAATGGTTTACATGAATCGAGGTAAAGATTTGAAAAGACTTTCTTGAATAATGTGAACTATTTTTTGTTGATCTCGAGGCAGAACAAACCAATAGAAATAAAGATGTAAACAAAGGATATGAAGGATGATTTTAGAACCATTGATAACGATTAGAGAATAATTCTAGAAATTTATAAAACCCTAATTAGGTCAAGCTATAAAATGACAAAAGAAAACTATGAATGGAGCAGTTGAGAACAATTTAATATTGTTGATGGTTAGAGTTTTGTGAGAGCGGTATTGTCGAAAGAAGTATTGAAGTGAGGAATAGATCAAGGTCAAGTATAGAGGTCATAGAAATCAGAGACTTAGATAGAGTCAGAATGAATTGTAGATATATCATAGCAAGGTGATAGTTACATAGTAGAAGAGGGATTTAATAAAGCATAGTATGTTGCTAGTGTAAAGGTCATTGTTCCTATTGTTTAACCACTATAGTAGTTTTCTAAATCCTTAACAAGTGGACTTAACAGTCTTATATATAAACTCATAACTGAGGATACACTTGAAGAGTTTTGTAAAATCCTTGAAAAAGGTAGATCTATACAAGTCTTATTGTATACTTCTAACCAAGTAAGGCATCAGAAGTGACTAGCTTTGTAGCCCTAACAAGGCAACATCTTACTACAATATTGATGGATTTGTGAGTACCATCCCCATCGTAGTTTTCCCTCTGACCGAGTGTTTATGCAATACCAAATATTTTTGTTATGTGTTATGTTTCATGAGCTTATATGTTTTACATTGTGAATGCTAATTAAGTTATCTTAGTTTTATTTACAAATTAATATGATGAAAGATCAATCATTACCATGTTATAGTAGGTGAAAAAAGGAAACAACTAAATTTGATTAAGATAGAAAAGTTTTAGAGGATATTGATCCACCCTCCCCCCCTCTCAACATCCTATATATCCTTATTATCCCAAAAATTTGTATCATAGATGAGTTCTCTTATTGAAGGTTTTGCAACCTGAGAGTAAAAGATCATAATCATGGAGACATATAGGTTTGATAGGACTATTGAGAATCAAGTGCTGAAATCAAAGATGGTCATGAATCAAATTGATGAAATTAAGGATAACCTAAAGCAATCTCTGAATAGTAGAAAAGAATTTTCCTAGCAAACCAATGAGACAACCTACCAGGAGCAAGTTATAGAAGAACTATCTGATGGACCATGTCTAATGAATTTGATATTTTTATAGATGATCTATTAGAGAAAAACCACAATCTTACTAAGCATATCAAATTACTGAAAAAGGAACAAGAAGTGTAGTCTATAAGGATTTGTGAAGTAAGGGAACAAAAGAAAAAAGATGAGGATGACAAACAAATGATGGAAGAAGATAAGAGATAGATTGCTACAAGAATAGATGTAAAAAATGAAGAGATCTCAAGATTGACACAAAATCACTTTGAATGACAAATCAACGACTCAGTGAAAATAATGAAATTGGTAGGAGATGGAAGAAATTGTTGAGTTAAGGACAAAAAATGAAAGATTGAAGAATGAGATAAAGTATGAGAATGAACTAATTGAGAAAATGCATAGATTGCGAGAAAGTATCAATCTACTAAATGAACAACTCAGAGGGAAGAGGTGACCAAGAGACACATATGGTCTAGGCTATACTGAGCACTCTATAATCAAACAAGGAGAATCATCAAAGAAAGCTGAGAAAAGGAATGTGTACATCAGTTTGAAGCCAAAGAAATCAACATGTTATCATTTTGGAAATCCTGGACGCACATCAAATTTATGCATGAGAAAAAATGGTAAGAGTAATGTTACTCACATATTTTATGGTCATTGTTATCAGTATTATAAGTATGGAAATCAAGCATCTAAGTGTAGATCCAAGTTAGCTAATCACCTAAAAGTATGCATTAAATGGTTTTTGATAAAAAAAAAAGCAGCCAAAACTAGGTGGTTAGCCCTTTACAACAATGGTGGAACAACCATCAAAAACTTATTGGCAACTAGCACAAAACTAGTTGGCAACCAGCACTTAACCAAATAGTCCCCCTATTGGTTCATATCAAAAACATCAAAAACATTATACCAGAATATAGAGTTACTAGTATTCCTACTTTTAAAACCAATTGAGTTTAAGTGAATAAATTGCATGTAGGTGGTCATCACATCGTACCACATATAGCCCATAAACAAGTTTAGCATAAAAACAAAACCATCGATAGCAGCTGGGGAGAGACTAGAAGAGTACCAAAAAAACAAAAAAAAACTAGAAATCCATTAACTAGCCTCCTTTTTCTTTCCCTTTCCAGCCATGAGAACCTTGGCCCAGTCACCAATGAGGAAGCTATAAAGGAGCTTTGTGTCCTCCTTTCCAAGGTTCTCCTCCTCTAAGTTATTAGCCAACAATTGAAGAGTGGCAGCTGTCGTGTGTGTCACTTTGAGAGTAAACTTGGAGAAAAGGTTGAATCCCTCTTCCAACACCATACACCTATCCATAAGCTTCTTATGTTCCTTGTGATTTGTAACAGGTTCATTCTACTTGGTTTCCATCTTTAGGGTCCTAATATTAATTCTCAAAGGGGTTCTGCTTAACCTGCACATCAAAAATGTTAGCATGGCCCTTCAGGATCTCCTAGCCCTCTTTACGAACTGAGGAGGTAATAGTGTCAGGGGAGGCATTAGTGATATTTGAGTGCTCCTGGTTGAAAATGGAAGGTAGGGTGATGTGGCAGAGACATGTGTGGGGTTGGGGGAGGGATCCTTAGTAGTGTTGTCTGCCTCAAAGTCTCAAGTACCATCAAGGATATCATCCCATTTATCAACATCTTTATCTATATTTTTTTCCCCTTATTCATATCATCCCTTGAATTCTTGTCACTCTCCTTAGAGTTGGTATCATCCTCCTCCTCTTCATGAGAGCAATTGGCCATTTGTTTGTATTGACCCTGGGTCTTAGCAATTCTTCCTAACCTTCTTCTACTACCACAAATTTCCTCATTAGAGTCACCAATTTCAACCTGCACCCTCTTGCCCATTTTAATTCTTTTATTGGGTTCTAGCTCAAGGGTCATAATTTTGTTTTTCCTTCCCTTTGCAGGGGTTTGGCTAGGAAAGGGTTGAGGACTGGGGCCTTGAAGTTGGCTACCACTAGTAAATTCCAAATGTAGGGGGGCCCTAGAAGGGAGGATGTTATTGATGGAAATCTGACAATGAGGGAAAAGGGACAGGTAAAATTGGAAGAGGCAAAACATGAGCCCTTGGTGGAAAATGGTGAAATTTTTCCCATTTTTCTTCTTTTCTCTAACATCAATGATAGTTTTCTCAAGGGCATGCAACAAGAAGAAAGGAATATTAACAAATTCCCTCTTCATAGAATAGTTAAGCAAAGGGACATGATAAAAGTAATACACAATTCCTACCCTCTAGCATCAAATACTTCATTACAATCAAACAGACATCATCCCAAGGCTCCAAAAGTTTATCTCCTAAATCCTCCCTGGTACCAGTTAGGTGCCTCATTCTCTCTGAAGAAATTGGACAGGCTCACCTCATCTACCACCTTCATGATTTTCTACCATTTCCTTCTCTTCATCTCTAAACCCATTGTCATAGCAATTGATTCTTCATTCACCTAAAAAGAAATGTCATTAATAGTCACCCACTTATCCTTCTAGGTAGCAACAAACTATTGTAAAAAATTTCCATCGTACCCTGTCATGGCTTGCATATAGAGGAGAAACCCTCCTTCCTTAAGAATAATCCAAGTGGCCCACCTGTTTGAGAATTCCTCCAATTTTATGGGCTCCAATATATTTATGCCTCAACCTATGGTAACTTTCTCCTCAACCAAATCTCCTTCCACAATATTAGCAATCTCATTTGCACCCAGAAAATTGTCAAGGCAGGCCTAAAAATAGAATAATCAGTGGATAAAAGCTTTCATTTTTTTATTTTCACAAGCTTATGAATAAAACGTATAGGCTATTTATTGGTATCATTACGAGGAGTGTGAGGATTCTACATGTAATACCATAATGATCTGGCCCTAGTATCAATGTAAACTTTTCCCTTAATCATGCCATAACACCAGACAATAATGGCATTAATTTTAAATCATGTATTGTTTATTAATTCACCTTTTTTGTGCCTTTTCATTATGCAATTGGTATTATTTCCCTTTTTGAGCCATCTGTGAACATTATGGCAACCTTTGTTATCATAATAATAGTAATCTTCCCAAAAATGTCCATTTTCCAAAGTTAGAGAGTCATCCAACCTGATTTAGCAGGATCTTTTCCCAACAAATGAGGGAATGCACATTCTTGGGTAGCAATTCTATACCCCTCCAACTTTTAATGTTGACAAAATAAAAACCACACCTAGCCAAGGTTTCTACCACCACATTGCTTTCCTTGTAAGTTTTTTTTAAATCATAATGATCTAGTTTCATAAGATAATGTCATATGTCCCCTAGGATGTTCCTTTGTGTCCAACTAGGTTAAGCTCAACCCTCAATTGAATTAATGATGAGTTTAGAGTCCCCCTCAATGCAAAGTCTTCTGACCTTCATTTCTACCACAATTTTTATACCCCATAGTAAGGTGGTGGCTTCCACCACATTGTTGGTTCCTTGACCAAAACTTCTTGGGTAGGAAACAAACAAATCACCTTTTTTGTCCTACAGCACACCACCTGCTGCCACAAGCCCCTTACATGCTACCCCATCAAAATTAAGTTTGATAGTGGTTCCAGTAGGGGGGTTCCAACATGTATTTCATCTAGCAAGCACCTTCAAATCATCAAAATTATAGAAATTGGGAAGAATGTTCCATCTCTTAGCAATATCCTCCTCTTTCCTACTCGAGGTTTCTTGTGGCAATCTAACTTTAGTTTCCATTGTTGGAATTACTTTAGAATAACTGAGAGGGGGGGTGAATTGATTATTCAAGGTCTAGATGTATAAATAAAACATTTTCACAATATAGTGACCCCATAAACATTCATACCCATGCAATCATCCATTGTGTATTTAATAAAACTTGTACATTACTATCAAATCACTTTGTAGAAATGTAAAGCATGAAACACAACATATTCATTAGCACACTTGACATAATGATTTACATGGAAACCCAATTTGGGAAAAATCACCAGTAACATGCTACTCGTTTTCACTCTTATGAAGTGACACCCTATGAAAGGCCAACTTTGTTAAAGGTTATAATACACACAGTTAAACATGACCTGATTAAGGGATTTCAATCACCCAATTAAAAGTGACCCTTTTTAGAGGACTTTAGGCCATTCACTTGGAATGCCACCCTATTAAAGGATTTTCCAATGACTATTAGATCAACCTTACTCCAAAGGATTTACCCTAGACTGATACAATTGTTAGAGAGTAACAGTAGAGCTTTGATCTTATACAACTTACAACTTCACTTGTAAATTATAGGTCTTTGTTCAGTCCTTAATTTTTCTTGGCTTTCATACTTTGCAGCTCTAACAGATTGTTCACCCTTTAAGAATTCATCTCCTTGAGACTCCTTGCTTAATATGCCATTGCAAACTCTTTTCTTGGTTCACTTGATGAAGAAAAACTCTTAATTCCTTCTCCTCCTTAGGTTCTCGCACATGACACCAACCTCATTTTCTTCATGAATAGACATTCCTATAAATAGGAAATTGGAATATTTTCTCACTCATTATCCATCATTTAGATTAGGATTTTGGTTGGATTAGGTAGGATACAATGTATCTACCCCATGTCTTGTCTCTTCTAGAATCCATTTGAATTCACCTAAAAATGGTTTACATCAAATTCTATGCCACCAGCTCATCAATCTTATCTTCCTCCTAGGTCACAAGTTTCAACAAAACAAACTTGTCAGCTTAGATTCAATGAATCTTTGATCTTTATCATAATGCATTAACTCAACATTATCAATCTTCTAATGCTTGATACATACTACATTACTTAGCATCAACTATCTTTCTTGGCATCCACTAGAATTTTCTCTTACTCAACTCCAACTGACTTTCTGAATGGCTTGCACTAACTTTTCTCAACACCTACTATCCACTCGATCAAGCTTGGCAGACAAACTTTGTTAAACTTATTTTTCTAAACTTTTTAAGTGTAGCCAACCATTTTGTAACCTTAATTAGATCATCAATACATCATGTCATCATTTTATTAACTGATCCTTATACTTCATTACATAATCATAACTCAACCTTTCCTCTAGGTGCTTTTGTTACACTTTCTTATTCAAATCCTCCTTGTCAATTAACTAAGTGATAGTAGTTGAATCTTATAAGAAATTATCTTACCAGCAAATAGCAGGTTTGACATCAATGACAAAACAATGATTGAAACACATAATATTCTTCAACAATCTCCTTCTTAACAATCTCTTTTTCAATGATCTTTTCAATTAGATTTCAACAATATCCCTCTTTGGCATTGGTGGCAAACCAAACTGATCAACCAAGTCAATTGAATGATGAGCATCTTGTTCAACCAATCTAACTAGGTTAAAATAGTAAGGCAATACCAAAGAGAAACTTGTATACCTCTCTCTATCAACAACTTCTATTTTTTGATTAGGTTTCAAAACTCACTCTTAAAACTCCCTCTGAGTTCCTTCTTGTATCTCCCTCTTTCTTTTATACTAGATTGATCAAAAAAGTATCTGCCTCTGACATGATGTTTCTGGCTCTTTGATCAATGTCTCCCTCTTTTTTCTAACTTGATTCTTGATATCTTTCTCCCTCTCTAATTAGTAGATCAGTTTAGGACTTTCTTCCAAAAATTCTTCTTTTGATGATGATTAATTTTAATGTACTTTCTCCTTCTTTGAAAACAATGCCAAATACCTACACCAAAAACTTGTTATCCTTAAAATATACATATTTAAGCATTGCAAATTCCTCAGTTTCTCCCTCTATCACCTTGCTTGTGACTGTTTTGATTTTTCAGCTCTATGATTACTTTAGGTAGTTCCTAAAGTAAGATCCACTACATCAATTTGAATTATACGAACATCGACTTGTTTGATGTAGGGCACTCCTTTTCTTTCTTACATAGCCTTTGATAGGGGTATCACCCCTAGTTTACCTCTTAGATACTCATGGGCATCCTTAGGTAATGGTTTTGTGAAGATATCAAAAATTTTCTCCTTTGAGTTAACATATTCCATCTTCACCTCTTTTTCTTGAACTAATTCTCTTACATTATGATACTTGATTGCAATGTGTTTTGTCTTTGTGTGCATTACTAGATTCTTTGATATATTGATAGCACTTGTATTATCACAATAAAGTATCATTGGTTCTATGATTTCTTCCTTCATTCCTTTTAGTAGCTATTTGATCCATACAATGTTTGTGCAGTTTACAACAGCAACAACATATTCTACTTTAGCAATAGATTGTGAAGTACAACTCTATTTCTTGCTTGTCCATGTAACCAATCTCTTGACTAAGAAAAATATTCCTCCACTAGTGCTCTTTCTATCATCAATGTTTCCAGCCCAGTCAGCATTAGTGTAGGCTCTTATGTCAAACCTTTCATTCTTTGACATACTTTGACTGAGTGATGTATATACCATATTTCATCTGATATACTTGCAATCCCACAAAAATATTAATTTCTCCAAACATAAGCATTTCAAACTTTTGCTTCATCTAATTTACAAAATCCTTACGTAAAGCATCTTGACCTCCAAATATGATATCATCAAAAAATATTTCAGATAGCAAAATACCTTTTCCTTTTTTTCCTTTATGTATAGATTATTTTTGTCATCAGTCCTTTCAAATCCAATCTTCACAAGATAAGTATGAAGTCTCTCATACCATGCTCTTGGTGCTTGCTTCAATCCATATAGGACTTTGTGTAGACTACATACCATGTCCTTATTGTTATCATCAATAAATCCTTCTAGTCATTCTATGTAGACTTCCTCTTCTAGTATGTCATTCAGAAAGGTAGATTTAACATCCATCTGATAAACTTTGAAACCTTTGTATGTAACATAAACAAGTAGAGTTCTTACTCCTTCCATTCCTGCAATAGGAGGAAATGTCTCCCCATAGTTAATTCCTTCTTCTTGTTCATATCACTTGCAAACTAATCTTACTTTATTTCTTGTCACTTCACCATTGTCATCTAGCTTGTTTCTATATACTCACTTGGTACCGATCACATTCTTGTCTTCTGGTCTAGGAACTAGACTCCATGTTTTTTTCTTCTCTATATGTTGAATCTCTTCTTCCATGGCCTTGTACCAGCCATCATCTTCTAATGGATCTTTTACTATTTTGGGCTCCTTCATGCTTAACAAACATGATTCACTTCTTAATCTATTTCTTTTCATTGGACTAGCATCTTTGTTTCCAATGATTTGATCAGCAAGATAATGTCTTTTGACATATTTAGACAATATTGACTTAGCTCTAGCTTCAACACTTTGTCTTTCAGCTTCAGAGTCACTGTGTACATCTTTGTCAGGTATTTCAGCATCTCTTTCACATGTACTAATCTTAGAATTAGAATGTGCATCTTCTTCATTTTGCAACTCGGCATCTAAATGTAGCTCATTTCCTAAATACAACTTGGCATTCATAGGTTGTGACTTGGTAGCCACTGAAACTTGTTGCTGATTTGTAATTTGATTTGCATCCTCTTCTTCAAAAGGCATTCCTTCATAAAATTATACAAATCATTTGTATTCTTCTAGTTCTTTCATAGACTCATCCACATGTACTTCTGTAAATTCATCAAAATTCACATTTTTACTTTCCACAATTTTGTTAGTGTTAGTATTTAAACACTTATAATATTTTCTTATTTTCTTCTTGTGGAGTATCCAAGGAATATACCTTCTTCACTTTTTGTGTCAAAATTTTCATTACTACCATCTTTAAGAATATAACACTTACTTCCAAATGCCTTAAAGTATTTTACATTAGGTGGATAACCATACCATAGTTCAAAAGGTGTTGAATGAGTACCTTTCTTGACTTGTACACGACTCAAGGTATATACAGTAGTACTTATAAATTTTCTCTAGTATTTCAGAGCAACAATCTTCTCCATCATAAGTGTTCTAGCACAGTCCATTATAGACCTATTTCTTCTTTCAGCAATTCCATTTTCTAGAGGGGTCGTAGGGGCAGATGTCTATCTTTTGATTCCTTTGTCATTACAGAACATCTCAAACTCATTTGAAGTGAATTCTCCTCCTCTATCTAATCTTCAACATTTCATACTCTTACCTGCTTCTTTCTCAACTCTTGCTAGATACCAGTTAAATATTTGAAAAGCATTAAATTTCTATTTCAAAAATATGACTATCATCATCCTAGAGTAATCATCAAAATATAACATTATGTACTTATCTCCTCTGTAGCTTTGCACTTCAATTGGTCCACATAAGTCAGCATGAAAAATATCTAGTATTTCTTTAGAGGTATAAGCTTTACTCTTAAAGCTTGACTTTGACATTTTTCCCAACAGACATTGTTTGCACACTATATTATCAAGTTTCTTCAACTTAGGCAATCCTCTAGCTCTTTTCATGTTACTAATACTAACCAAGTTATCAAAATTAACATGATATAATCTATTGTGCCAAATCCATACATCATCAAGTTTTTAAATAAGACAAGTAGCATCCTCTATACCCAGATAGAATAGATTACTTCTAGTTTGATCACCTCCAATCAGTTTCCCATTTGTGTCATATATCTTGGTAGTTTTGTTTCCAAATTCAACCCTACATCCGAGATTATTCAATTGTGACACACTTAACAAGTTATATGTTAGTCCTTCAACATAGTAAGCATTGTCAAATGAAATCTTGTCTATGAATTTGATAAAGTCTTTTCCTTTTATCAAACATGGTGCATCATTACCAAATCTTAAACTATTTCCATCATAACAAGTTAAGGTAATGAACTTACTTTTGTCTCCATTCATTTGATGTGAGCATCCATTTTCAATGATCCATCTATCATTCTTGTTCACACAAGTCACAAGTACAGTTGCCTCATCTTCATCAGATTCATCCTTCATTACAACATATACCACTTCATCATCATGTTCATCAACAATGTAGCATGACTTTTTGGGTTTGTGTTTGTAATCTTTGTTGTCATCTTCTCTTCTATTTTTATACTTGTTTCCTTCTCTGTAGTTCTTCTTCTATGTACATCTTGCAGCAATATGACCAACTTCATTACAATTAAAACAAATGATGGATAACTTACCTTTGAACTTGCCTTTACCTCTATAAAATCTTCTTGCGAGTAGTGCTTCCAATTGTTCAATATCTTCCTCATCTTTATCATTTTCACTGGATGCATACTTTATCTTTATGTTCTTCTTCTTCTACTTCACCAAATCAAAATCCTTCAATAAAAACTTAGCTTTAAAAGCAGACTCAAGACTCTCTAGTTTGTAATTGTCAAAGTTAGATAGCTTAAAAGAAATGAGTCTACCTACCAGACCTTCAAGGTTTAGATCATTTCCTAGAATACATCTCAACTCTTGGATTGTAGAGGCTCTAATAGTATAAATAGGTAGTAATGTTCTCAAGACTTTATTTAACATAGTATCATCATCTATATGGCTAGTAGCTCCTCTTATTTCACTAACAACTTCTTTTATCCTAGCAACATACTGAGCAATATTTTCACCTTCTTCCATTCTCATATCATCAAAATTACCTCAAGGGCTCTTAGATTTGGCTCTTTAAACATTTTTGTCTCTTCCATAGATGGTGTTCAGGGCATCCCACATTTTCTTTTTAGTGTCACAACTTTTGATATCATCAAATTTGACATAGATTAGGGTAGAGGCAATCTCCAACATTGCCTGATTATTTTCCTTTTTCTTCTTCATATCTTCAGTAATTAGGGCTCCAACTAGATCAAAATGTTCCATTGTAATGGTAGATTGTGCATGATCTTCAAGTCCTCCAAGGTGTAGCTTCATCAAACTTTTCCATGTAGGAAAGTTATCTCTACTGAGCTTGGGTACTTCTCTTTTAGACATCTTGATCTTTGTGCTTCTAGTACCTTAAAACTAGTCCTCCTAAGAAGATGGCTCTAATACCAATAGTTGAAATTACTTTAGAATATTTGAGAGGGGGTTGAATTAGTTATTCAAGGTCTATATGTATAAATAAAACATTTTCACAATTTAGTGAACCCATAAACATTCATACTCATACATGCATTCATTGTGTATTTACTAAAACTTGTATTTTATTGTCAAATTAATTTGTAGAAATGTAAAGCATGAAACAAAACACATTTATCAACACACTTGACACAATGATTTACATGGAAATCCAATTTGGTAAAAATCACTAGTAACATGCTACTCCTTTTCACTCTTCTAAAGTAATTCCCTGTGGAAGGCCAACCCTATTAAAGGTTAAAATACACACTGTTAAATGTGACCCGGTTAAGGGATTTCAATCACCCTATTAAAAGTACCCTTGTTAGAGGACTTTAGGCCATTCACTTGGAATGCCGCTCTATTAAAGGATTTTCCAATGATTGTTAGGTCAACCTTACTCCAAAGGCTTTACCCTAGACTGATACAATTGTTAGAGAGTAACAGTAGAGCTTTGATCTAATACAACTTTCAACTTCACTTACGGATTACATATATTTTGTTCAGTCCTCAATTCTTCTTGGCTTTCATACTTTACAACTCTGATAGCTTTTTCAACCTTCAAGCATTCATCTCCTTAAGCCTTCTTGCTTAACATGCCATTGCAGACTCTTCTCTTGGGTCACTTGATGAAGCAAAACCCTTAATTCCTTCTCCTCCTTAAGTTCTCGCACATGACACCAAACTCCTTTGCTTCATGACCAAACATTCCTATAAATAGGAAATTTGAATATTTTATCACTCATTATCTATCATTTAGATTAGGGTTTTGGATGGATTAGGTAGGATACAATGTATCTACCCCATATCTTGTCTTTTCTAAGAAATTTCCTAGAATCAATTTTAATTCACCTAAAAATAGTTTACATCAAATTATGTGCCACCAACTCATTAATCTTATCTTCTTCTTGGTTCACAAGTTTCAAGAAAAAAAACTTGTCAACTTAGATTCGGAAAATCTTTAATCTTTGTCACAATGCAGCAACTCAGCATTATCAATCTTTTGATGCTAGATACATACTGTGTTACTTGGCATCAACTGTAAAATCACTCGGCATCAATTAGATTTTACTGGTGCTTGGCATCAACTAAACTTTACTTGGCATCAACTAAAATTCACTTGGCATCAACTATCTTACTTGAAATCCACTAGAATATTCTCTTACTCATCTCCAACTAACTTTCTACTTGGCTTGCACTAACTTAACTCAGCACCTACTATCAACTCAGTCAAGCTTGGTAGATAAACTTTATTAAACTTATTCTTCTAAACTTTTTAAGTGTAGCAAACCATTTTGTAACCTTAAGTATATCATCAATACATTGTGTCATCACTATCTAAACTGATCCTTGTACTTCATTACATAATCATAACTCAACCTTTCCTCTAGGTGATTTTGTTACATCTTGTTGGTGAAATCCTCCTCATCAATCAACTAAGTGATAGCACTTGAATCTTATAAGCAATTGTCTTACCAGAAAATAGTAGGTTTGACATCAGTGACAAAAAAATGGTTGGAACACATAATCTTCTTCAACAATCTCCTTCTTAACAATCTCTTTTTCACTAATCTTTTCAATAAGATTTCAACAGCCATAACATTCTTAGTTATAACATTACCCAAAATATCTCCCACTATCTCCTCACCCCTGTCCTCCTCGTGAAAGACCCTGTTGTTTCTCTCCTTCCAAATGACCTAGAAAACATGTGGGGGGAGGAGAAATTAAAGGATTCTGAGTTGGGAATGGTAGAATGGGTAGTTCTAGTTCTCCACAAATTACTCCATTCCTTTATTCATGACCTAAACAATCATGAATTTTTTCTAGATGTAGGACTAGACCTTAAGGGTATAGGGGCATTCAAGAAAGAGGTGGATTATGCATTCCTTTTCCTTCTTGCATAGGTAACATCTATTGGTGATTGATAAGCCTTGCCTTTGAAGGTTATCAATTGTGAGGATTTTTGCATGCAACACCATCCACCAAAAGAAGTTCACTTTTGGCATTAACTGACTAATCCAAATATTTCTCTATCTTATCACAATCTGATCATTTTCAAATATGAGATGGTGGGTAGGCTTGATCAAGAACTGACCATTTCTCCACCTATCCCACACCACCTCATCTTTCTGATTATGCATAGGAAGTACATAGTGGGAGATTAGATCCTCCAGCTCTTTGATCAAGGAGTCCTCACTATTTGGCATATCCAAAGTGGATAATTCTTTCCATTTCCCATGATCATTAATATAGTCCATCAGCCTCATTCCCATCATTCTTTTTAGATGTTCCTAAAGGCCACTAAATTATCTATAATTGAGAGTTTCCCCCCCTATCTAGTTATCCTCCCAAAATCTGATTATTTTCCCATTCTCAACTAGCCATCTCACACCTTTTCTTAGAAGGGCCCTATTTTTGAGGATGTTATTCCATATCTTAGACCCATTAGGCAGATCATTATTGAGTAGGTTATATCTAAAGTGAGTGTTGGCAAGGTACTTAGCCTTCATAATTCTTCTCCAACTAGTTTCATTCTCCACTAGTCTCCACCCCACTTTTATGAGTAGAGCCTTATTCATATCATCCATTCTTCTTATACCCAACCCCCCTTTATCCTTTGATTTGCACACAGTCTCCCAATTCAGTAGACTCCATTTATTCTTCTCCTTCATGCCAAACCAAAGGAAGTTCCTTTGCACTCTTTCAAGTTTTTCCACCATGTGCTAGTTGATCTTTGTAAGAATTTGGTATAGATCTAATACCATTTAAGAATTTTCCTTAGGAAAAAATTACCCAAGACCAAGGAACTCAAGCACAAGCATAATAGTAGATCAAAAGAGTATGATCAAAATGATGATATGATATTCATTCCATGTGAAAGTACACTAGGAGTGCTTGTATATAAAGGACTTTGGAATGCTTCTAGAATGCCTAGGAGTCAGCATACTGATAAGTCATACAACCAGGCACATGTCCACCAGTTGTGGGTTATCCTCCATTAAGTGTAGTAGTAAGTGTGATGATGAGAGGATAAGCCTACAAAGGTGTAACACACAAAATTATATTGTAGACACCATGTGCTAAAATAAGAGTGCAAATAACTGTGTTGTCTACATGATAACTTAGTTAATTATTCAAACTCCAGTGTTGTAGACACCATGTGTTGAATTAGAGTTTCTTACTCCAATATTGTCAACATGACAACTCATAAGAGTACACAAACTCTTAAGTGTCTTACCTAATAAATAATAAAGTAATGCATTGACCTAAGTAAACTTAAGTAAGTGTAAATAGTGAATATTTATTTACACTAACACCCCCCCTCCTCAAGTGTAACTTAGGGGAATGCACTTAAGCTCACAAAAACTAGGATGAAATGCATAATGGGTCCTGACTACTAGGCCATGTTAGGTATCCATGTACAAAAGTGCAATGCAATCTCTCATCAAGTAGAGAAAGAGGGAAAACCTCATGGGAAAAGCCCTCCCCAAAAAAGAGAGATGAAAAAACAAGATGCATGGATGGATGGAGTAATCAAGACCCCATCATTACTACATACATCAAGTATATACAAAAGAGAAGGAGGACAAAACCTCATAAGAGGAAAAATTCCTCCCCATAAAAGAGAATAAGGAGACAAGGTAGTCCACCCCCCTAAATGTAGAGTGTCAATCAGTGATAGTTGTTCCAATGTAGAAGTTGATCCAATGTTGTTAAATAATGTTCCACACCTTTGGAACCAACAATGACAGAGGTACAAATGAGATACTTCCTCTACGTGTAGAAAGAATCTTGATGATGAATGGTGTCTCTAAAACTTGCTCAAATGTCCCTATGTTGATGCTAAAATTTGCCCCTTCTAATACTATTGAAAAGAATGAGTGCAGTTCTAGCAAGGATGGATGTAGAAACTAACCCAAAGGACCAATTGTTGCCTTGAATGATAAAGAGACTAACTATTGTACATAAGGATCTACAATCACATCAACTTGTGAAGGCTAATCATGTAGAGAATGGATAGGAGGGTTAGAGTGAGCCCTTATAAAAACTGGAGAAGGATCTTTTTCATCAAAGAAAAGATGTAGATCATCAAAGATGTCTCCCAAATCTGCCATGTGTGACTCCACAAAAAAACCTAAAATATCTGTCAAGAAGTCATCCACTGATGTTAGAGCTAGAAGACAAGGTGTACCTTGTTGTTCTATACCTATCACTATGGCTATGGATGAAGTATTTGCCTCAACAAAGAGAAGATGAATATCATCAATGATGTCTCCCACATATTCAATGTGAGACTCCACAAATAGACCTACAATATCTGAAAGCAAGTTGTCCACTGATGTTGGAGTTGGAAAAAAAGGTGTACATTATTGTTCTAGACCTATCACTATGGCTATGGATGAAGTATTCACCTCAACAAAGAGAAGATGAATATCATTGATGATGTCTCCCACATCTTCAATGTGAGACTCCAAAAATAGACCTACAATATATGAAAGAAAGTCGTTCCATGAAGCTGAAGAAGAAAGACATAGTGTTTCCTATTGTACTAAATCAGAAGCATCTATGGGTGGAACTAGATCAGTAGTAGCAAGAGGGGCATCAGGAGGTGTGATCTCATCTGGAGGTGAAGGAACCATAGCTAAAGTGACTAATGATAGAATGTCTTCTGGAAAAGAAGGAACTCTTGGATCTCCGTATTCTTTCCAAAGAGACATCCACATCTCATAAGGGTGAATGAGCTTTTTAATGATAGGCCAACAATCTGAACTGATATTCAATATAATGATATCCAAAAGTGTGATAATAGGTGGTTGTTCTTCAGTGTCAGAGATTAGTTTGTTGGAACATAAGTAAGGAAATACTTTCTTATGCTCACTTCTTAGATGATCAATGATTAAAGTACTCCATTTGTGATAGTTCTTTTTTGTCAATAGGGGTCTAATTCACTGACATGTGCTATAAAACTCCTCCATGAGATCAATGAATGTATGCACCCCCCAAAATACAAGAGAGAATAAAAGAAACCACCCCCCCAATGGATGATTCAAGCACTTTATAGCCACTTGTGAAATGTCCCCTTTCTAATTTTATATGATATTTAAAGCCTCTAATTAGGTTTTTAAAATCAAACAACCAATATTTCAAAGATCCACCAATTTCTCAATAAAACCCAAATCGGGTATGCTTGAAATAATGCCAAAAACTTCACATCTTCAAATATTATTAATAAATCTGAAAGTGAAAAATTTTACCAAAATTTCACCAGTATAATAGCCTACAAAATGAAATTTCTAGATCTATATAGCATTTACACAATAGCTTCCAAATGGACGACAAAAACAATGCTCACTGGGCTCTCAAAAATAACACAAAATAGCCCGAAAACACCACAAAAATACTAATAATCTATCATAGAAGTGTAACCATGACCAAATACATATATTTAGATCTATTTTAACATATAAATGTCTAAAATACAAAAGAAATCCAAACTGATAAGAAATACTCAACCAGAAACACCAAACTCTTATAAAGAACACACCTGAAAACCCACAAATTTGAACTGTTCAACACAAGGAAAAACTCTGCATGAGCTTGCACATAAAATGAATTTAAACTCCCATCCTTAGCCTTCCTAAAAACCTGCAAATTTCCATCCTTGGCTCTCCTTCTCCACAGTTTTGGCAGTCTTTGAAGAACAACAAAGCAATGAGCAAAAATCAAGTCCTGGAATGGGCCCAAAATGCCTCCAAATCCCTTAAAAGAGGGAATAACCCTAACTCACATCTAAGAGGGGTTAATAAAACATATTTTAATAATAATTTTCATTTATTAGTCCATTGGTTTCCAAATATTGGCCCTTTTGCCGAAACTTCACCTTTTTGGGTCTGCCTGCCTTGGCAAAGATTATTATTTTTAATTATTTAAAAAGGGGACATGACAAGTCCTCCCCTCCCAAATATTGCTTGTCCTCAAGAAATGAAGGTTGGAATGCTCAAGAATATCTGCTCCTTCCCAAGTTGCATCCTCCAGTGGTAATCCTTTCCATTTGACCAAATGCTCTATGATGCTCCTATTTCTCAATCTTTTCTCTCTTGTATCCAAAATCTCTTTTGGTATCAAAACTAATTTCCCTTCATCATCAAGAGGTGGTAATTCTATAGATACTATGGTTTTCTGGCCTAGAACCTTCTTTAGGCAAGATACATGGAAAGCATTATGTATTTTTCTATTTGGTGGGAGCTCCAATTCATAAGCTACCTCTCCTACCTTCTTGGTGATCTTATAAGGCCCATAGAACCTTGGCTTGAGTTTCTCTGCCCCACTCCTCTTCAAGGTGCTTTGCTTATATGGATACAACCTAAAAAATACCAAATCTCCCACCTCAAAAGATCTTTTAGTCCTTTTCCTATCAACATACAACTTCTGTTGGTTTTGTGCATGTTGTAGATTATCCTTGAGGGACCTTATTATGTCTTGGCTTTGCTTGACGAAATCACTCGGCACAAGTACTCTGCTATCTGAAATTACTAAATCAACAAAGGAAAGGGCATCACAACCATAAAGATCACAAAAAGGAGGCATACCAATATACATGTGATGAGATGTATTGTAACAATACTCCCCTAGGTGCAACCATTTCACCCAAGCATGTTGTTGATTTGAAATATAGTTCCTCAAATATCCCTCTATCCATTTATTAACTATCTCTATTTGTCCATTTGTTTGAGGGTGATAGCTAGTACTGGGAGTGAGTTTAGTTCCTACCAAATGAAAGAGCTCCTTCCAAAAAGAGCTGAGGAATCTACTGTCCATATCACTGACAATGTTTCTAGGCAAGCCATGTAATCTAAAAATTTCCTTAAAGAACAATTCGGCCACTTGTGATGCCTTGAAATCAGATGTGATAGGAAATAAATGTACATACTTAGTTAGTCTATCTACCACCACATATATGCAATCCTTACCTTGAACCTTGGGCAACCCAGTGATGAAGTCCATGGAAATACTTTTCCATTTTTGTTTAGGAATAGGAAGTCGCTGCAACAACCCTGTAGGAAAATTTTGCTCACTCTTGCTTTGTTGGCATACCATACATTCTTTAATGTGTTTAAGGACATCCTCCTTCATACCCTTCCATGAAAACCGCTCTTAAATTTTCATGTATGTCTTGAAGTATCCCTGATGACCAGCCAAAGGTGTATCATAAAAGGCCCTCAATATCTGCTCCTTAGTTTTTGATCCTAGCACTAAGAAGATCTTGTTCTTGTAATAAATAAATTCATCAACAACCTTGTAGCTGTTATCATCCACTAACTTATCCAAAATCTTGGTGGCAAAGGAATCTTTAGCATACTCTAAAATTATGGAAACTTTCCAATTAGCAGAGATAGATGTTAAGGAACACAGAGTGGTCTTTCTTGAGAGAGCATCAGCAACCACATTATTCTTTCCTTTCATGTATTCAATATCAAAATCATAAGATTGCAATTTTCTCACCCATTTTTGTTGATGATCATTCAAATCCCTTTGGTTCAAGAAGAACCTGAGGCTATTATGGTCTGTCTTTACAATGAATCTCCCACATACCAAATATTGGCTAAACTTATGAAGTGCATGCATGATTGCCAAAATTTTCTTATCATAGATGGAGTAACCTTTCTCTGATTGATTTAGTTTTCTACTCTTGAATGCTATTGGATGTCCCCTTTGAGTTAGGACAGCCCCTATACCTTCTCTAGAAGCATCACATTCAACAACAAAAGGTAAAGAAAAATATGGAATTGCAAGCACAGGGCATGAACTCATTATCTCCTTAAGCTTATCAAATGTTTTTTGTGCCTCTTGTATCCACACAAAAGCTCCTTTCTTTGTCAAATCAGTCAAGGGGGCAGCAAGCTGAGAAAATCCCTTGGAAAATCTCCTATAGTAGCTACACAATCCGAAGAAACCTCTCAACTATGTAAGATTAGTGGGTGGAGGCCAATCCAAAATTGCCTAGATTTTTTGTTAATCAACCTGTACTCCTTTAGAACTTATAATATGTCCCAAATATAGGATCTCTGTCAAACCAAACTCACATTTAGATAGCTTAGCATAGAAGGATTGCTGATCCAAGATTTTCAAAACAATGTCTATGTGCTTTAGATGCTCTTCCCATGTTTTACTATAAATTAAGATATCATCAAAAAATACCAAAACAAATTTTTGAAGATGCTGGCTGAATACCTTATTCATACAAGATTGGAATGTTGCAGGTGCATTAGTGAGGCCAAATGGCATAACAAGAAATTCAAAGTTTCCATAGTGACATCTGAAAGTAGTCTTTTCCACATCTTCACTCCTCATTTGGATTTGATGGTACCCTAATCTTAAGTCAATATTTGAGAAGTATATAGCACAATGTAACTCATCAATGAGTTCATCTATGCATGGTATGGGATACCTATTTTTTATGGTCTTCTTGTTTAGAGCCCTATAGTCTATACACATTCTCATTGTACCATCCTTTTTCTTGACAAGTACCACAGATGATGCAAATGGACTAGAGCTATGCCTTATGAATCCCATGTCCAGGAGTTCATTAATAGTTTTTTCAATTTCTTCCTTATAACCTCTTGGATGGCCATATGGGGTTTTTATAACTAGTTTGGCACCCTATTCTAACTCTATAACATGCTCAAAACCTCTATCTGGTGGTAATCCTGGAGGTAAGTCATTGAAAACTATAGTATGCTTATCAAGAATATTTTGAATTTCAAAATGGAAATTACCTTGATTCTTTGGAGAGCTTGTTGGATGAATTGACTCCTACTGCCCATGCTACTTGTCCTCTTCGAAAAGTCCTCTCCATCCTCTTTGTAGAGACCGCCTTAGGTGCTCCATTCAATAAGCCTCTCAATAAGACTTCTTTCCCATTGGAATGAAATTTAAACTTCATAGTTTGATGGTTCATGTAATAGCCTCCAATAGAGTGCAACCATTGAACACCCAATACAAGATCTGTCTCCCCAATGCCAACAACATAGAAGCCATCACATAACTCATAATCTCCTAAGGTCATCTTGAGTTGTTTCACCACCCGTGTGCAAGGCATAGTGAATCCATCAGATATAGTAACATTGAATCCCTTAAAATCTTCTACTTTAAGCCCTCTTTTCATGACAAATCCCTTATCAATAAAATTGTGAGTTGCCTCACTATCAAGAAGAAATGTCAACCTTTGCCCTGCTAGTACCCTCAAATTTGAAAGGGATGGTATCTTTGGACTCCTCATAATGCTGCTAAAGTGCCATGCTTACTGATTTCATTTTCTTTCTCTTCTTCTTCCTCCTCCTTAGTGTCATGAAATTCCTCATGCTCATCTAAATCGTATTTTGAAGCAACTTCAATATAGTGCACTTGACCTTTCCCCAAACATCTGTGTCTTAGAACCCATGGTTCTCTACAAGTGAAACAAAGCTTTTTCCTTCGTAATTCACTTCTAATCTCTTCATCTACCTTCTTTTTTGCCAAATTTTTCACATCTTTTGATGGTAGTGTTGGAAAAGTATTTTTCTAAAAATTCCCCTTATGTTGCCAAAGATTTGGGGGTTTTTGATTAGTGACTAGTCTCATAGGCACACAAGTTTCAAGTTGCAAGCTTCTTTTGATAGCTTCCTGTAAGGTTGAGGGTGAGAAAGCCTTAACCAAACCCTTAACAGAATCTTTCAAACCATCAAGAAAAAGATAAACAATCCTCTTTTCACTCATATCAGGTACCATAACAGCCACTTTTTGAAACTCTTCTATATACTCATTAACTAATTTGGTTTGCTTCAACTTTGACAATTCTTTAAAATACTCTTCATCATTCTTGAGGTCAAATCTATCTATCACTCTTTTACTGAAATCATCAAATGTAGTTACTTGATCATGACCTTGAGTACTCATTCCATGAAACCACCAATCATAGGTTGCATCTTCCAAATGTAGACTTGCAAATTGAATAGCATCACTCTCCTTAATGGGGTTAATTGTGAAGAAGGTCTGTAAGTTTTGTAGCCATGCTCTAGCTGAAATTTTATTTGTTCCATCAAAAGTAGGTGCTGTAAACTTGCTTATTTTATTTTTGAGCTATCTTTCACTTATGTCATGCTCCCTCTTGTACTCTTTCTTGGGCATCAAATTATTCATCATATCCACATATTCTCTAAAAGGAACCGAACTGCAAAAGTCATCATCTAAGCCATTGTAAGTAACTCTTAATGCAATCAAGTTACATGTAACCTTTTCCATGGGATTAAGGGCTGGATTTGGCACTGGTGGTTCACCTGTAGGTAGGAAATTAGTTTTTTTGTTTATTTAGAGGGTGTGAGTTTCAGATTTCTTGGCTCCTCTAAAGTGCTTCCTTTCTCATTAATAGATGCAACTCCTTGCAGTTTTTCTGTCAATATTCGCAAAGCCTCTCTAGTTTCTGCCAAACTATCCACTATTTGCTTCTACGTATTTTGGATGTCTTGGAAGAATTTATTTTCCATCTCATTTGGATCAGCCATACTTTTTCTTTCATTGGATTTTGTACTTTTACTTTCAACTGGAGGTTTGATCAAAAAAAAATTATTCTTTTCTCGCTGCAAATATCTCTTTTCTCTTTCACTTAGTTGCATGCAAATTTCTACAAACCCTCAGGCTGGCAAGATCATATCTCTAATACCACTGATATTTCCCCTTTCTAATTTTATATGATATTTAAAGCCTCTAATTAGGTTTTTAAAATAAAAAAACCAATATTTCAAAGATCCACCAATTTCTCAATAAAACCCAAAATCAAGTATGCCCAAAATAATGCCAAAAACTTCACAGCTTCACATATTATTAATAAATCTAAAAGTGGAAATTTTTATAGAAATTTAACTAGCATAATGTCCTACAAAATGATATTTCTAGATCTATATAGCATTTACACAACAGCTCCCAAACGGAGGACAAAAACAATGCTCATCGGGCTCTCAAATATAACACAAAATAGCCCGAAAACACCACAAAAATACTAATAATATATCATAGAATTATAACCATGACCAAATAAATATATTCAGATCTATTTTAACATCTAAATGTCTAAAATACAGTAGGACCCAAACTGATAAGAAATACTCAACCGGAAACACCAAACTCTTATAAAAAACACACCCAAAAATTCACAAATTTGCACTGTTCAGCACAAGGGAAAACTCTGCATACGCTTGCACATGGAATGGCTTTAAAATCCCATCCTTAGCCTTCCTAAAAACCTAAAAACTCCCATCCTTGGGTCTCCTTCTCCACAAGTTTGGCAGCCCCTGAAGAACAACAAAGCAATGAGCAAAAATCAAGTTCTGGAATGGGCCCAAAATGCCTCCAAATCCCTTAAAAGAGGGCATAACCCTAACTCATTTCCAAGAGGATTGAATAAAATATATTTTAATAATAATTTTCATTTATTAGTCCATTGGTTTCCAAAGATTAGCCCCTTTTGCTGAAACTTCACCTTTTTGGGCTTGCCTGCCTTAGCAAATATTATTATTTTTAATTATTTGAAAAGGGGACATGACAACTTGCTAATTTAGGGCCTATTCCTAAAAGTATTATTTCTATCCACACAAGCCCATAATCTGATTGTAGATTTGGAAAGTAGACAAAAAATTATGCACTTTCAAAAAGATGAAACTTGATTATGTGTCCAGATGAGCTCGTACAAAGCATTTGATGTGAAAAAAATCAAAATTTTCAAGTTGTAGAAAAATTCAGCAACAGAGATCTCAAACCACCTACACCAATGTGTTGATCATGAAATTCTACCCTAAAACAAAAAAAAATTGCTTGAAAAAAGGAGTCTGCTCAAAAAATCAAATGACTCTAAGTTTCACCTCAAATGCCCAATTTTGGTGAAACAAAAGTCGATATGGGGGTTTTTGACCTTTTGAATATGATGCAAATATCTGATTTGCACTAGCAAGCTCCAATCTTGTCCTACAAAAAATCTCTCCTATTGTCTTGATGGCCAAATAAAATTCGAAAAATAATTTAGATCTAAAAAAAATAGCAAAGATTCAAATGATAAAATATACATATCTAAAATTTAAATTCAGAGATCTGAAATGATCATACCAATTCTATAAATTAAGCCTCTAGGTGCCTATTTAAAAAAAAAAATATTTTCCTCAAACTAGACTATAGCCCAATATAGGCAAATTTATAGTTATTTTTTATCGAATCAACATTTTGGACGTAATAATGAGGTCTACTTTAGCTCTAGACACTCCCAATGACTGCGATACTCTAGATCTAGGTCAAGATGTCCTAAGAGAGGTGAAGCAAGAATAGTATCACTCTGATACCATGTAAAAATTTGGTATAGCTCTCATACCATGTAAGAATTTGTCTTAGGAAAAAATTACCCAAGACCAAGGAACTCAAGCACAAGCATAATAGTAAACCAGAAGAGTATGATCAGAATGATGATATGATATTCATTCAATGTGAAAGTACACTAGGAGTGCTTGTATATAGAGGCCTCTAGAATGCTTCTAGAATGCCTAGGAGTCAGCATACTGATAAGTCATATAACTAGGCACATTTCCACTAGGTTTGGGTTGTAGTGTCTGCCCCTAGTTTGCATTTTGTTATCATTGCCGAACTCTTTTAGGCCAATTTCATGCTTGATGATTAGTAGCATTTTTTTGAGATTATCATATATTGTTTCATATTCAATTGATTTATGATGAGATTACTTGGTACTCTATACTTCATGTATGCATGATGATTATTAAAGTGTTTTTAGTTATTGATGATGATTAGTTAGATGGATTATCATATGTGTTTTGTTATGGATACTTACCCCATACTGCATGTGTATGGTGTGCATGTATGTTTTCTTTATGTATGGTGTTTCTAATGTGGTTAAGGAAGGGAGTTATAGTCACCTACTAGTCAGGATCTACATGATGCACCACTTCCTGTCATTGCCTATTTAACTTAGTATATATGTGTTTGTACATGTGTGGATTTTATGCAGATTACAGGTATCGGGTATCAACTTCCCTAAATTGCCAGGATGAGCATACCCTGTCGCACTATCTCAATGGTAAGAGAGGAGAGATAAAATTTTAAGTCCAAATCCTAACCTTTGAACCATTTTATCCTAGAAAATTAGGACAAGTATGTGAGTTGATTACCTTCTGAGTGCGTCGGATGATGTTAATTCGTGATTATAACCCTTTGGTATGATCTTGTATGTATTTTTATATAATTTTAGAACATGATAATATTTATTTAATTTAATAATAATATATTTAGAGTTCATTTTTAAATAAGTGCTAAATACTATTATTATTTAAGTTAATAAATATTTCATCAATTAAACGTTCAAAAATAAATTTAAAAAGTGAAAAAAATATTAATTTATTAAAAGATTTAAAATTGCATGACGTGTGCATGAATTAAAATTTAATAAATTAATTAAAAGAGAGGTCAAGTGAAAATTAAATAAAGTTATTTTATAATTCAATAAACGTGCATGGAAAAGATAAAGAAAAGATAATAAGAGTTAAAGTCTAGTGAGCAAGGAGTCCTCTCAGGTGAACTCACAATTAGTGCCCTAATTTTAGGAGAAAACTCCTTATCACCAATTGAGAGTTCATTTTCAAGGGACCATGAATTTTGGAAGAGGAAACAATTTTGGAAGAGAGAAGGTTTTGAGAGGGGAAATTTCTCTCACAATCTTCTTGGGTGTAGCAATTAGCATCAGAGTTTAGGTAGACACTTGTGATTATTCGCTCAGTTTGTTATGCTCTTTCTTTTCCTATCTTCATCGTGACTATTGAATGGTTATCTAAAGATTTATTGTGATGAATGTTTCGGTATTGTGTATTTCTAGTATGTATGTAAAATCCTCTATATACGAGAAAAAAAAAAAAAAAAATTATCCTTCTTCAATAGATTTTTAAAAATAAATGGAAATTGAATGGGAAGGCTTTTGTATTAAATCCAAAATTTTTAATAGAGAATTCGACCAGTTGGTTGTATTTTCCCTATTAGATTAATGTTGAATTTTTTATTTTATATATATATATATATCTTAAAGAGGAAGGGAGTTTATTTTCTTTAAAATCTATATATTTATAATTTTATAAAAATGAATTAAGTAAATAAACAATTTTTTTGAAAATACAATTAAAAAAATTTAAAATTATATAATATGGAAGGGGTGGGGGGAACCCCACACCACCCCTCCTTATACCTTCCACCACTGATACATAGTAGAGTCTGTTGTTGACATAACAGGTACAATTGTTGATGCGTCGTACTCAATTGTGGCAGCGACAAAGTGTTGTGACAGCTACACATGCGGCAGGCTGACGGGCCTTAATAAATGCTGATTAAAACTTTTAAATTTTTTGATATATAATTTTATTTTAATAAAGTTATAAGTTATGTTAAATTTTAAAATGTAATTTAAATAAATTTTTATTTATTAATATTTTTAAATAGTCTATTTAATATTAAAATGTTATAAATTATTAAATATTTTTAATTAAAGTTTAATTTAATAGTAATTCAATGATATTAAAATAGTTTTTTTTATATGTAATTATAAACTCAATTTAATTTAATTAATGATGGAAGTTATAATGAAGTTTTACATTTATCAAATTATTATTTTAATAATACTGATCTAAATAAAATGGTAAAGAATTTTATTTGATAATCAATGATTATTATATTAATAATTTAACAAATAATTACCCTTGATTATTTTGGAGAATTTACTTAAGATTATATAAGGGTGGTTGCATAAATTTTTAAATATAAGAATGGGATAATTGTAAGGGTGAATCATGAAACTAATTTACTTGAAACATTTATTAAATTGGAAACTGAAACCTTATTGTAAACTGAATCTGCGTGTTTTCAAATCAAATAGAACTGTGAGACTATGATGTTTACTATGTACTATCTATGCTTTGGGGTTTCGAGGTTGACCTAGCTTTGACCAGTCTTAGGATGTTACCAAAGGCTCGAGAGTTCTATGTTTGTGATGTCATGATGATGTTCTAATCTCAATTCTTTAAAACCAACCAAGGTAATGTGTTTGGTATGCTCTATGATGTGTGTTGATCTATTGATTTTTATTGCCTTTTAGTGTTCTTGTGTGACTTAACCATTTTTGAGTCTTGATCAGTTGTATTTGGATTGCTTTCCAGTCAATTTTATAGGACTGAGGTGTTTCTATGATTTGTTTTGGTGATGTTGTGCTATGAGATATTTGACTTAACCATTTTGAGTCTTCAATTAGTATTATTGGGATACTTTTTGGTTGCTCGTTGAGAACTAATGGGTATTGTGATTTATCTTTTGATTCTTTCTAGACACTTGTATAGGACTAAGGTGGTTTTATTATGATTCCTTGATTTGTGATCTCATGAGCTTAGGGTAGGTAATCTATATGTAATGTTAGGAAGTGGCTTGCAATGGAGGTTAGGGCCCTAAGTGGTTGGCAAGGTAACCCATTGTAAGTTGTTTAATAAGTGAAAACACTACACTAAATGAGAGTAAAATGAACCTAATAAGAGTCTTTGTATGTTCTGGCCCATGCCTAGAGTGCTAGTATAGACTAGGATGGGAGTAAAGAGAATGCTTGGTTGTGACCTTGCATTTTTAGTATGCATTGTCAGTATGAGACGATACTAGCACCACATAGGGATCACTAGGGGAGTGAGGTCCTGAGAGACTACCAAAGTAACTCTAGCGTGATTCATGCGATGACACTTAATCGCTTACATAGTAGGTTTCCTACGTGTCTTGTGTGCCTCTGGGATTAGATGTCAATTTATCTTGAAACCTTTGAGTATATTACTTTTAGGACTTCCTAGACTTAGAGAGTACTTTTGATATTTGGATTGATATCATGTTTGGTACTTGAGACTATCTCCTTAGCATGGTGGGAGTGGGCTTTTTTGGGTTACCATGCAAGTGGGTGGTAGTGCTTTTTATTCTTACCATTAAGATTCATCTGTTGATACCGTGGCTGGAGTTTCCTTGTTTGCATTTCCTTTCATTCTATTCTTACATATTATGATGGATGGTTATATCTTTATGATGAATGGTTATTGTATTGTACTTTTTTTCATAGATCTAAAAAGGATGATGTAATCTATTTTTATAAATGTATATTCTTTTAGCCTTTCATACCCTATGACATGTATAGTAGATGATTGAGCATTTTGAATTTTATTGCCAAGTGGCATTTGGAACAGATGTATATTATTTAAATGGACTTTTGAATTTTAATTATTCTTTCATGTGGATGTGGTAACTATTAGACTTAGTATTAAATAAATTTAAATGTGATTTAACATCTTGGGATCCTTAAGGAATGTAATCTGGTATGTTTACGTATGTATGATTGTATGTTATTACTTCTGTTAATTTATGATTGATGTGTATGTTATTCTTTCTTGTTCAAAAAAAAATGTTTGGCAAACTTAGTAAAACTTTAGGTTAATTCTTTTGGATCCCTTGGCAGGGCATTACATGGGTTATCCTCCATTAAGCATAGGAGTAAGTGTGATGATGAGAGGATAAGCCTACAAAGGTGTAGCACACAAAATTATGTTGTAGACACCATGTGCTAAAATAGGAGTGCAAATAATTGTATTTTCTACATGACAACTCAGTTAATTATGAAAACTCCAGTGTTGTAGACACCATGTGCTAAATTAGAGTTGCTTACTCTAGTGTTGTCAACATGACAACTCATAAGAGTACGCAACCTCCTAAGTGTCTCACTTAAGAAATAATAAAATAATGCATTGACCTAAGTAAACTTAAGTAATTCTAAATAGTGAATATATATTTACACCAACAATCTTGAAAATTGAGAGAAAGTAGATGGATATTTCCTGGAGTGTCACACCTAGGAGTTGCAATTTTTTTGCATTGCTAAGCAACTTGCCCTTCCACCTAGCAAGCTTCTTTTGCATTCTCTTGAGGATGTTGTTCCAATAGTTAGTTGAGACCTCTTTCATGGTTAGAGGAAGCCCAAGGTATGTGCCTAGGAGGTTCTCTGATTGACAACCAAGGATATTTTTCATCTTCAGCTACAAAACCTCAAGGGTGTTAAAAATATATATCTTGCTTTTGGCTAGATTAATTTGCTAACCTGAGCAATTCTCATAGTTGGAGAGGAGGTTCCTCCATGCTTTAGCTTCCTATATAGAGGACTCACTAAAGAGAAAGGTATTATCCACAAATTGATGGATAATCTCAGGCATTAGTGTGGTAGCTGGTTGAATACCTTTCAAGTCATCCGACACAGCCAATCTTCAAACCACTCTCCCTAACACTTTAGCCACCATGATAAAGAGGTAGGGGGAAATAGAGTCCCCCTATCTTAAACCTCTACCCACCTCAAATTTTCCCCAGTGGGTCCCATTGAGAAGAACCTCAAACTGAGTGGTTTCTACCAAAGTTTTTATTAGGTTCACAATATCCCTTATGAATCCAAGTTGTTCTATAACTTCATAAAGGAAGGTCCAGTTGACTCTATCATAAGCTTTAGATATGTCTAGTTTTAAAGTCATGCCCGGTATTTTACTTTTCTCCAAGGAGTGGATGATCTTATGGGTAGAAATCACAGTATCCAGAATTTGTTGACCCAGGAAAAAACCCTTCCAGGGGCTCCCAATAACCTTATCTAGGAAGGGTTTAATCTTGTTGACCCACCTTCAAAAATACTTTATAAATGGTGTTGAATAGATTGATTGACCTAAAATCACGTAAAGTTTTGGGGGATTGAATTTTAGGCACAAGAACTAAGAAGGTTTTATTAATCCTTTTTAGCAATTTTCTAGTTCTAATGACATCTCTAATGGCCTAAATTAAGACATTTTTTATCACTTCCCAAAAATGCTGGAAGAAGGATGGCGGGAATCCATTCTGGCCTGAGGCCTTAAAGGATTTCATAGAGAAAACAAAATTCTTCACTTCGTCTTTTGATACTCTCTCCTTTAACTTATCATTTTTCTCCATCCCCAACACTTTTAAGATATTATTGAGCATACTTCTCCTTATTACGTTGCTGCACCTTTTGTCCTCTTTTTTATAAGCATTCCTAAAGAAGTCCATAGTATGCCAACCCATTTTCTCCTACTCTAACAAAGTCCTTCCATCATCCTCCACTAGGAAGGTGATAGTGTTTCATTTTTTATGTTTCAAAGCTGATCTATGGAAAAAAGAGGTGTTTGTGTTGCCTTGAGTCAACCAAGCAATACAAGACCTTTGCTTCTAGAAAATATCCTCCTTAAGATTAGTATCCTTCCACTTCCTCCTATAAATCTCTTCCTCCAGTGTGGTTGCTTTAGTGGCATCCCCTACTGCCATGGTAGTTTGTAGCCTTTTGAGCTCCTCCTCAACATCGTGCTTTATTTTAAACACATCCCCAAAGGATCTTTTAGCCCATTCTGTGGCATGCTTTCTTACATTATCCATTTTCTACATCAGATGAAACATAGACATCCCATCCACTCTTATATTTCACCATTCTTCCACTTTATTTTTGAAATCTAGGTGAGAATGCCACATAATTTCATACCTAAAGGGTTTAAATCCACTTACCAAATCATTTACCCAGTTGAACAATATCAAGAAGTGATCTAAAATAGTCCTTGAAAGATTCACTAGGGAGGAGGGGATGATGTGGGGCCAATCTCTCGAGACAAGTAGCCAGTCCAACCTAACCTAAATCAAGTCCTAACCCTTCCTATTGTTGGACCAAGTAAAAGGATTTCCCTATAGGTCCAGATCTAGGAGGTCATTAGTGTTTATGAACTTCAAGAGGTCCTGCATACTTTCCAAGAAGTCAGTTATCCCCTCAAGCTTTTTTGAGGGGTATAAGGGGGTGTTAAAGTCTCCCATACACATAAAACTCTTATTCTTCAAAACTCGTTTTCAAATCCTATTGCATAGTTCACCTCTTTCTGCCCTAGTATTTGGGGCATAAATATTTACTGAATTCCACACCATTCTATCATTACCAAACTTAGAAACTGTGAAGATCTTCTCTTTAAGGACTTCCCTACCCATCAAGACACTGGGGTTTGACATGATTTCAAAGCCCCCTAAGGCCTCATCAATTTCTGAATGGAAGAAAGGCACCGCAGGCCAGAGATTCTCAGCCACCTTAGTAAAATTTTGTCTATCATCTTTGTTTCCTCGATGAGGATATAATCAATCTTTTCCACCAGAATGCATTGTCTAAGAGCATATTGTTTCTGGGCATTGTTTAGCCCCCTAACATTCCATGAGAGGAATTTCATTTTTTACCTTTCTTCATTGTCTCTATTGTAAGTTGTCTTCCACTAGCCACTTCCCTTGTTTCTCATTTAGTCCTAGTTGTTTTTTTGTTTGGGCATCCTATTGTAGTTGTTACTGCTACATTTAATTTCTTGACCCCCTGGTTTTCCTCTTGGGGTACTCCCATTCCCCTATAAGATTCATTTGATGGGAGGATAGGGTTGAGAGCACCAAACTTCCCCCAATATCCTCAAAGCTTCTCATGGCCTTAGCCACAACCTCCTCCACAAACCCCAATTTTAGCCTCTTTAGGGTTAACATCCCCCATTAGCTCAAATTATTAGGTTTATCTATTTTAGAACTCCCCCCTAGCCCCATATATGGTATATGGTTCTTTATAGGTGTTACCAACATTGTGGTCTTTTGCCTAGCAATTGAGCTTGAGGACACTAGCAATATCACTACTAAAATCACTTGACCTCCTGAGTGATCCTTACCTAAAGGTATCACACCCTAGGTGGCCATCTCAAGGGGACCGATTTCACCCTCCTCCAACACATAGTTAGCATTAACTTCTCCCACTACTAAGGATTTCAAAAGGTCATCAATCTCTCTCCCAAACAAGTATTCCTCCATCTCTACTCCTTTCTTAGGTTCCATCGTCATCACCTCAAGCATCTTAATAGTCTCTTTTACCTTACCTTCCCTCTTGTCCTCCTCAACTTTCTTACTACTAGGACAATCTTCCTTAATTTCAATTTCTATTTTCTTAACGGAGGATGAAGGTTCCCCAATTAAGATAGAGTCCTCAATAATGCCTAGTGAATCCACCTTCTTTTTGTCCTTCATAGAAATAGAAGAGCAAGCTAATAGTACATGTCCAAAGAAACCATAATTTTGGTAGTACAATCCTACGTTCTCATATTCTATCGATTGGACCCTTTTCCCCCATTTCGTGGATGATGTGATCGTGGTCAAGAAAATCCAATTAATAGTAATGTTCACATAGAATCTAGCAAAAAAATTCTAGATTTAAGTAAAGTTACCTAGTTAGTAGTGACAGATCTTTTCATCCCAGAACTCCAGCAGTAGCCTAGGAAAGCAGACCCAAACTAGGGCCATGCTTTGAAGCTCCTGAGTGACATCAAAGCTAGGGTGTCATTTCACCAGTACCAGATAGTGTTTACCATAGTACCAAGTCCCAGACAAGATGGCCACTAAGTCCTCTATAGAAGTGAAATAGAAGTAGAAGAGACTGTTGGGCATTGTCGAAACACTAATGCTTCCCTTCACCTTCTATTTTTGGATGACCCATTTCCTTGTTATCTCAATCGAAGGTCTAAAAGAAATAAACCTACCCACAATACAATGTTTAAGGAAGGCAGTAGTGTTGTCCACAACACTATCCAGGAAAGTGACTTCCCATCCTATACCTCTATGGGTGACCTTGGGAGCTTCAAGCTTAGCACTTCCCACCTGTTCACCCATAAGGACATTCTTCCACCCATCCTGGGGGGTGGAAATAGACTTGGTGGACCCAACATCAACATGAGTAGATTCAACTCTAGAACCTAACAAGGGGGGTTCAAAGGTGCATGCCTAACCCAACACTATAGACAATGCAAGGGAATCTTCTCTATGAAGATCCAACACCATGTGCAGGTCTAGGCACACTGACATCGAGCATGCCTGGGCCCTCCAGGGCCATGGCAGTTCAAAATTCAAATTGAGGGGGGAGCGAGAAAGTTGCAGAGAAAGATTCAATGGTTACTACTATACTTGTAATAATTTTGGACATACTTCACAAGAATGCATATCATTGATGGACTCTAACTAGAAACTAAGAAAGAAAGGTAATACAAGGGATTATAACACATGGTATTCATGTACTACATTTGGAAAGTATGGTCACATTTCTACAAATTGCATGATTAAATTTTGGAGAAAGATATGGTAACTAGAGAAATTTTGGCATGGCATGTTATTATTGTCACAAGGTCAATCATTTAAGCAGCAACTATAGAAACTAAGTATCAACACCAAAAGAAGAAAACCTAAAAGGTAAAATCAAAGAAAAAGTGAATAAAATTCATGAACAAATGAATAAGACATGGACATAAAATTCAGAAGAAAATTAGACATCAAGGGCAACTAATGGGGGCACCTCATCTAATGGATTAAGTGTAACCACCTACTCCAATTAAGCCTTAAGAAAATGCAAGGAACTATTTTTCAAAAGTTTTATCTTACACTAGTTCCTAGAATGGAATAGAAGAAAAGTCCACATTTGCATAATGTTTGATGGACAAGGACCAAGGATAACTTTAGTAGCTAATATTCACCAATTGGCTAATCTGACTCATTAGGGACCCCAAATTTGGCTTTTTTTTTTGCACTTTTGTGGTGTCCATGTTGCCTACACTTTACCAAAATTGGGTCCCATACTTGGGCTAATCACCAATAATAATAAAGAAGTATTTATATTTTAGTGATGAATTTGCCAATGGAATCTAATTTTTCTATGTAGTAAATTAAATATTTTTGTCTACAAATTTCAAGGCTTGTATTAACTGATAGTCATATTTGCCAATATTTGGTAAAAATATAACTTACACTACAAATTAAGTATGTAGATTTGACATGTGCCTCTATTATGAAGACTTTTCATGAAAATTTTTATTCTTTTTCACTTTGTCACAAAATAGATTTGATTAGGGACATGTGTCTTTACTTTGGGAACTCTCTTTAAAATTTTGTATCCTTTTAAAATTTTGGCTTCAAATAGAATTTAAAACATTGATTTAGGATCATCCAATGGTTAAAAATAATAGGGATGCTTCCCCTAAACCACCATTCAATAATTTGGAGGGAAACTATAATGATAAAAGTGGGTTGAATTTAACCTTAATGTTTGATAATTAATTAGGTTCCATTCAATAATAATAATAAAATAATTGTTTCTAAGCATGTGTAGTTTTTTCCACAATTTTCATCAATAATAAAAGATTCGCCAGGATTTTATAGAATCTTCATATGATTGAAAAATAATCGCAAATAAAATTTTAAAAATTCCTAATTAAAAATAAAAAATTTCCAAGAGAAAATAATTTTTTCCCCTAAACTTAGTTCGATTCGCCAAAATTTTATACTTTTTTCTAAAGGGAGATTTCTTAAATTTATCCCTGACAAGGACAATAGACAAAGTTTGAAATTATTGCAATCAGTTAGTTTTACTGATTATGTCAGTAACTATGTATTAGTAGTGACAACCGAGTTAGTAATACTAAAGGTATAGTGATGTGTCACCTAAGCATGAGTCAATTCTATTGTGTTAACCAAGAAATTATGGAAGTTTGAACACCCAGGAACTCAATGGTAATTGAGTTCATTAAAGTAGTGAGAACATGGAGTATAATGCATTTAATGCACCCTAATAGTCAAAAAATGTCACTTTATAGCTTATATATCAGGTTTTCAATTTCTATTGTTCACCCTGCATTCTGAAGAGCTAAGAGAAAAATTGAGCAATTTGAGCAAATAATTTTCTGTTGAAGCATTTGGAGTGTGATTTTAACAAAAAATTCAAAGAGAAACATGAGTTGTGAGCTAATAGAGCTATCAATCAAGTATATTCTGATATCCTATTATGCAAATTTGGCTTTGAGCTCTACCAGTGCAAAGAAATAGACCAAGGGAAAGATGAATCCTATGAAATTGATTCAAAAAGATACTTGTGGAGAGCCAACATATAAATTATACCCTAAAATTGCAACACAAATTGACAAGGTAGGTTCCCTATCTAAAATTCCACCTAGGGTTTTTCTAGTTAATGATATTCATTTGTTCTATCATTGTAAAAGTGGAGAAGTTGAAGATCATGAATTTCAATAGGTATATGGTCAAATGTGCATTGATGACAAGTTAAAAGATGAGTTCAAACACTTAGAGACAACTGGTTTCATACATGTGTTGAGAGAAATTATGGTTCAAACATTAAGGATAATTGATAAGATTATGCACCAGTTCATCTTAAATTTAAATGTCAATTTGGGGTCATAAACTCATGAAAGGTATAGTGGTTTTCTACTCAAGGGATGAAGATAGCATGCCAAGTTGGGATGGATGTAGCTAAAACACGTAGAAGGAAACCTACAACAAATCAATACAAAACTGGTGACAGAAGCTAAACTGAAACCATTAAACAAATACTATTCTAAGAATCTAAAAGAATTGTAAAACATGAAAGATTAATCTACAATTTAATGTTGTAAGAAATAAATAACAAACCAAACAAATCTGAATTTATAATTAAATATAAAACAAATATGAATTAATAATATTTATTTACAGTTGCACAAATTAAAATATATAAAATAATAAAATAATTAATTAAATTAAATTAAATTAATAACACATGAAAAATATAAAATCACACATCTAATCCAAAACAAATCACCAGTCATCTTGAGAAGTGGATCATGCCTCCTCGGTATGCTTGGTGATGGTAATAAATGATCCTATATGCTCCTTCAATCAAAATAATAATATTATATTCATCTAAAAAAATGCATAATGCTGCTACAGAAGTTCACGTCCATAATTCAGTGCTTTTACTTTGATATTAAACATGTATTACATTCCTCCCCATCTCAGCAATTCACTTTACAATATATAAGGAGATTGGGTTCCTTATTATCAAAAATACCTATCTTTATGATTTTGTGTGGTTATTACTACTTTTGAAATTTGTGCACAATGCAATGGTGGTTTGAAATTTGAGGTGACCAGTTCAACCCTCTAACCATTTGCTTTTCTTTACAATAGCCATTTTTTTAAGAGAAAATATATGATATGTCAATGATTATTACCAAAACTCACACTTGGTTGAGCGATTATGGTAAAAAATGGTAATAAATAGAATGGGGAAATTAAAAGTTCAACTCTCACCCTATCATAGTTTTAACATATAATATTCCTCTCATTTTTATTAATAAACCAAATATGGGTTTATTACAACTATAAATAAACTAGCAATCGCACCTAAGGGTGCAATAAATATGCCGAATAAATTTTGAAGGTCAATTATGGAAAAGGTCATAACCTAAATTATAAACACAAGCCTAACCTTAATTATTACATAATCCTAAACCATTAACCTAACTATAACTCTAAGTTTGACAAAAAAATTAAATATCTTCCAAAGTCTAACTCTAATTCTAACCTTACCCCTAACCCTAACCCATAACATTAAGTATGTTGTAATCCTTTACACTATCCATAATTATAACCTTACCCTAATCTTAACTCTAATCTTGTGCAAACATTGAAATCTAATACAAAATAAGATTATAACCCAAACACCAAACCCAATCCTAATTCCTATAATGACATAAACCTAAATCCTTATCCTACGACTAACCCTAATTATGAATCTAAATAAAATCTCTAACCATAATCATAATTACAACCATAATATAAAATTTAAAGTGAACTATAACTATAATTTTAAATCCTAATCCTAATAATAATTGTTAGAATTCTTTAAAATAACTAAGAAGGGGGGCGAGGGTGTGAATCAGTTATTCAAGGTCCAAATGCCCTAACAATACTTTTTCTCTACTTTTAATGAATCCATACACTTTTCATCCATCCAAACTTAAATCAACCATATTAGCAAGTTACAGTAAATCAACATGCAGAGATAAAACATGAAAGATCAACACATGACACAATGATTTATGTGGAAACCCAATTTGGGAAAAACCACCAGTAACATGCTACTTGATTTTCACTCTTCTAAAGTGATGCCCTGTTAAAAGCCTGCCCTATTAAAGGCTTACAACACACTGTTATATGTGACCTTGTTAGAGGATTTCACCAAACTGTTAGGAATGGGCCTGGTTAAAGGACTTTTGAACATTCACTCAAATGTCACCCTGTTAAAGGATTTACCTCATGGCTATTAAACCAACCTAAGTCCATAGGATTTAAACTATCTATTACAATTGCTGGAGTGTAACAATAATGGCTTTTTGATCTGATACAACTTACAACATACTTTGCAGATTTCAGATCACACTTCAATTCTATCCTTTTGCTTGGCTTTAATCACTTCAGCTCTAACTACTTGTCTTCTTGTCAAGCTTTGTCTCCTTGGGTCTTCCTACTCATCATACCAATGCATCCATATCTGGGGTCTTCTTATTGAAACAGAGTAACTATGCTCTCTTTCCTCCTTAGCACCTCCTTCAGCATTTTATGCTTTCATGCTTCACCGCCTCTCTCTATTTCTTCTTCATGAACTTATGTCTCCTTAAATAGAAATCTTATTTGCCTTTTCCACTCAATTCTCTCTCTCCAATTTTAGGGTTTCAAATGGATTAGGTAGGATACAATGTATCTATCCCATATCTTGTTCTTATTAAAAACTTCATCAGTTGTATCTTTTAAAAATGTTCTACATGGTGTTCTGTGCCACCAGCTCATCATTCTTATCTTCTATTTAATTTACAAACTTCTAGATAACAACCTTGTCGACTTAGATCTAGCAAATCTTTGATTTTCAAAATAATGCAGCAACTCGGCATTATTGATTTACTGGTGCTTGGTACCTTTGTGTTACTCAGCACTATTGTTTTTCTGATGCTCGGCATCTGTTTCCTGGATAGCTCAGCACTTAACTAAAACTGTATCACTCGGCACCTAAAGTTTACTCCGCACTTGATAAATTCTGTATCACTCAGCATCTGAAGTTTACTCGGCACTTGAAGTTGAACTTGCTCGGCTTTAACTAGAAATCTATTCAGCATCCACTAGCTTGTTCAGCTCCCTCTCTCTAATGAACTTTAGTTAGGCTTTACAGATGTCTTAGCTAAGAACCTTACATCTTTGATATGTTTCTGATGGAGACACAACCCAAGAACAGAATGGAACCAACAAAAAGGGAAAATTATATTAACTGAGAAAATAAGCTAGTACAAATAGTACAGAGAAAATAAACTTCAAAACATGCCCTAAGGGCTTACAATAGCATAAACTTGTAGAATATTTCTCCTTTTAGCACCTCCTCTCAAACTCCACTCCGAACTGCCTTTTACAATGCCAAAAATCTCCTTAAATAGACCCCGAAGGGTTAAGGACTAGGAGTACATTCTAGAAAGTGCTAGTAGGCATCCACTGATGAAATAGAAGGTTCCAAAAGCTACGTTAGAAGTCGGTGCAAATCTAGAAGAATCCATAAACGGTAACCGAACTTCCGGGAGGCATAACTTTTGAACCATAGCTTCAATTGACGAACCGTTTACATTTTCAAAAAGCTCTCGAAGCGCTCTATAGCCCTATGGACAATCTTTTCTTGTCCCCCATTTTTTGACCCTTTTTGAGGTCATTTAATGCCCCAAACCTGACTTTGAAGCATTCTTAGGAGGTCTCCAAAACTCGAAAAACTGCAATAACTTTCAAACCGTGGGGCCTATTGACCTGATTCTTTTTCTGGAATGCTCTAAATCATGATTACATTCATTTTCCAATTCACACCTTCTAGTTTACCAAAATGATGGCCCAAACACATGCTCCTATTTTTTTCAAGATTTTCAAACGCACTAATAGTTGAACTATGAGAGTTGGAACCTTTATTTGAGCCAAATGGGTATCCAAAAATGTAAAGACATGAAATAGAAACTAAATCTAAGTACATTTTTTTGGGTGACACAGGATTGCCCTTATACCTCTGGATGCTCCTGCATCAGTTTCAGTGTGCCCATTCTCTATGTCTTATAGTATGTCATCAACACACTTTTTTATCAATGGCTTAATTGATCCTTGTACTTCATTACAACATCATAACTTCAACCTTTCTCTTGGTGTACTAGTTACATCTTATTGATTGCCTCCTTCTTGTCAATCAACTAACTGATAGTATTTGGATCACTAAAGCAATTATCATTCCTGCAAGTAGCAAGTTTGACATCAATAACAAAACAATGATTGAGAAAATTCTTTACCAATTTCATATGATCATTCTAACAACTTTCCTCATGATCTTTTCAATCATTTTCAACAAATAATATTGTAATGCCCTGCCAAGGGACCAGAAAAATTAATCTAAAATTTTACTAAGTTTGCCAAACATTTTTTTTTTTTTTTTTTAAATGAAAGATAAACCATTCACAACTTATACATAGTAACAGAAGCATTAGCATCAATTCAAGTAAACATAACATACATAACAAGATACATTCTTTAAGGATCCCTTAACATTGAATTACATCTAAACTATCTATTAACGATACCATCTAGTACTACATCCACTTAAAATAATAATGAAAAGTACAATATTCTTAAATTACATTTCTAAACGCTCCATCATCCACTGCACATGCCATAGGGTATAAAAGGCTTGAAAGAATATACATCCATGTAAATAAAGTACATCATCATCCCATACTAATCTATGATGCAATAACATAAATGAAATCGCATATCATACATGATACATCATCACAAAAGCTATATACATCCATCATAAAAGATAACCATATATCACAAACATAAATAAGTGCACGGTTCCTCCCAATCATTAATAGCATCATTAGCCCATCGTGGATCCTAGCTATTGCTCTGTGTGTAACAATCCAAATCATCGAAGAGATCATAGGTATTAACATAGTAGGAATGTCACTCCTAAACATACTACTTCATATGTAGAAAGTAATCTAACATGCAAAGTAAAGCATAAGATAACATCATCTAACATATGAAAATCATCAATGTGAGGATACAGGTCCACCATCATCATCCATGAAGATAGATGCCAACAAAGAATGCATCAGCCACGGTGTCTCTAACAGATCTCGAATGGTAAGAGTGCTAAAGCACTACCACCTGATCGTGTGGACTCTAAATGGTCCACTCCCACCACGCTGAGGATATAGTCTCAATTCCAAAACAGGATATCAAATCACATAACACAAGATAACAAATCACATAACACAAATACTCTCTGATTCCAGGAATCCTAAAAGTATACTAACTCAAAGGTTCCAACACAAACTGACATCTAATCCCAGAGGCACACAAAGACATGTAGGAAACCTACTCTGTATGTGAGCAAGTGTCATCACATAAATCATGTAGAAGTTACCCTAGCAGTTAGCTTAGGACTCCAGGGTCCCTACTGTCGACCCTTATGCGGCCACTAGTATCCTCTCATACTGACAAGGCATACTATGGAATGCAAGGTCACAACCAAGCATTCTATCTACTCCCATCCTAGTTTGTACAAGCACTCAAGGCATGGGCAAGAACAAAACAATTATCTTTTTAG